>CM066038.1:169773626-171049336 GCA_033557465.1 Ichthyophis bannanicus
AGTCCTGGGGTTCCAAAAAAACCTGTTCGGGTTTTCATGCTGTCCCTCATAAATATGCATGAGCTACATCTGCATACCATGGGGGGTGGTGCATAGATATGCAGACCACAGGGCATCTTTATTAGAGGCAGCATGGAACCTGAATGGTGTAGGACCCCTCCAGGGACTGCAATTGCGAGACTCTGCTCTGTGGTAATGCGCCTGTTTTCTTGATGTCGTGTGTTTGGTGTGGTATAATATAGGCGTATGTTCTCTGCAATAAAGGGGTGTCTTTCTATCACTGTTTACGTGGTGGGGTAAAACTATGGGACTGGGTTGGCACGGAGCCCCAGCTGGGATTTGAAACCTGTGGGACCCCTCTGGTCTTACAGGGCACTGGCTGTGTCTGTTGCACCACACTGGGGCCACAGAGATGGTGCAAATCCCTGGAGGTTAGTTTAAAGGCGGCCTGACGAGTCAGAAACCCTGCTCTGCACAGGGTTTACTGTGGGGCTCATTTACCTTGTATGGAGACAAAGGTGTCACCATAAACCATCAAAACAGCAACTAAATAAAGGGGGGGGCAAAACACCAATAACCCAGCTTGGGCAACAAGAATATCATTGGGTAACCTTACACACCACTCCCAGGAAAGCTCCATCACAATGAAATGATCGTTGACAGGGTCCCGGAGTCGGTAGACCCTTCCAAACATCATTTTTTTTTCTTTTCTTTGGTGCTTTTGCCAGGGAGTGTTGTTTCATTGTTGCCCATTGCTATCACTGTTTGCCCAGCTGAATTGTGCTTTTTACAATGTTTCTTGTGGTCATTCTTAAGGTTTTATGTGAACTTTTGGGTCTTTGCACATGTATCACACTGCTCACGTTTTTGTAGGTTTTCCCGGTTTTGCTGTCCCATTGCTGACGTGAAATGGTTTCTCTTCCCTTTAACTATGCCTTTAACCGACAGGTTTTCATTCGCGTTGGAATTGAGCTCAGAACTTCAGAGCGTTAGTATGAGGGGAGCCTCTCCACGCCCACTCTCCGCCCATTGACCCCTTCGCTCCACCCACTCTCCACCTTCTGCGCTGTTTTACACGCGCCGCGGAGGTTTACGAGTCGTTAACCCTGCGGTTACCGCGCGGGTAAAGTACGTTGTGAATGTCGTTTAGCCCAGTCGAACGCACTTTCTGACGTAGCTAACGATCGTGTAAACGTACCCTTTACGCGCTGTTAATCACGATTACCGCAAACTTTAGTAAACATCCCCCATAGTATTCGTTGCCAGCACCATTTAATTCAAAAGCATAAATTTTCTTTCTTTCTATATTTTCACTTGTCAACATTTGCATCGATAAGACATTATTGAAAACCACCATGTCACTTTTAGACCACCAGTACCACAAAATCTTTTTATGAAGAGGACGATCTTGTCTTACCGGTACCTTCTATAGCACCCACATATGTCCCCCTACCAAAGAGGCAATACATCAATTGGATTTCTTGACTGCGAAGTCCTCTTTCTTTCCTTCTTTTTAGCCTATCGGATCTTATATACCGCCTTAGTCCTAATAGTTAAAGCGGTTTAAAGAGAAACAGTGAGCCAACACATGGGCTTGTTGATCCAAGTAAGTTAAAGTGGTTCAATTATTTCAATTCTTCTTTCTCCATCAATGATTTAATTATTGTTGTTTGCCAGCTGTCAGGATCTTTGGGGTATGTCTTACTAAAGTGCGGTAAACTTGAAGAACGCAACTCCTGGGTTGTCTGAGCGATGACAACGTTAACGATCGTAAGTGCAGTATAACGCGCTACTCCGTAATCACCGCGCCAACGGATCCGTTAACGTCATACTACGTGCGTTAACCGCACGTAACGATTCAAGAGTGGTGTTAAAAGCCCGCGCAGCGCGTTAAAACAGCGCAGAAGGTGGGAGAGTGGGCGGAGAGAGAGAATGGGTGGTCAATGGGCGCGAGAGTGGGCGGGGAAGAGGCTCCCCTCTCACTAACGTGCTGGAAAATTTCTGAGCTCAATTCCAACGCGGAATGAAAACCTGCCGTTAAAGGCATATTACAGGGAAGAGAAGAGAAACCATTTCCGTCAGCAATGTACAGCAAAACACGGCGGAAACCTACAAAAACGTGAGCATTCTGATCACATGTGCACAGAACAAAAAGTTCACATAAAACTTTAAAAATGACCACAAGAAATATTGTAGAAAGTATAATCCTGCTGGGGGAAACCAGTGATAGCAATGGGGCAACAATGAAAAAACACTTCCCAGGAAAGCTCCAAAAAAAATAAATGCTGTTTTGGAAGGGTCTTACGCTCTGTAGACCCTTTTCAAAAAGCATTTCATTTTATTGGAGCTGCCATGACAATGTTTGGGTGTTTCGTTTTTTGCAGTAGGGGGGTGATGAGCTGTACATGGTTGGTGATTTCTGTACCGTCACTGTTGGCATGGGCATGTGGCCTTTGTCACTATACATGCTGTTCACCAGAATCTTTTGTTTGCTGGGGCTGGTGTCTGGGTGCATACAGTGAGTGCATAACACTGTGCGGACATGTCATGGTGAGGACCCTCCACCCTCACATAATTACTTTCTGTTTGCAACCCCGGGGTCTGCTGAGTAAGGGCTTTTTGATTTTGGGTGGCACCAGCGGGGGGTGGTCAGGGTGTGTAGGCTTCCACAGCAGAAACAGGTGGGGTGGCGTCGCAAACATGGGTTGGGTGTGTCCCTTGCGACGTTGGCTGCCACACAGGCCCCATGTCGTTCTTCACGTCATATGGATGGGGCTCACCTGAATGCAGAATATGCTTTCTGCTTGGGTCTGATGATTGACTGTTGGGGGACCAGATGTGTTGCACCTTCGATTGTTTTAGGATATTTGTGGATTTTGTCACCCCATTTCATTGACACTCGTGTGCTTGACGTTTTGGGTACACCTGGAAATTGTCTTTTCCTTCCTTGTTTGCTGCTTACTTGGCCATATCATGTGTGCAGCCCCATCACATCTTCGCCCACCCATCCATGGTTGAGCTGTTCATGTCCTTGTGGCATGTTTGCTGCCCCTTGTGCCAATTGTCTGGACTAATTGTAGTTCTCCTCCTGGAGTGGTGCATGTGCTGGGCTACCTGTGCATTGGTGCTGCTGATGTTGGTTGGCCTGGGCCTCATCCCTGATCTTGTTGGTCATTAACATGCTCCTCTTTCAGTCCATTGCCCTTTCCACAGCCCATCCACATGGCCCTCCATTGGCCTATCCCCTTCCACCCCTCATGTGTCCACTCCCCTGATCAGTTGCATGTTGTTTACACTACATTCTATTTCCTGCTGTGTGTGTGTGTGGACCTGTTCATATGTGTCTTCCATCCCACCTGTGGACTGTGTTGTTGGCTGTGGACCCCTCCTCCACATGTGTACTGCATCTTGCCTACGCTCTGTGGTTCCATCGCCTGACACGCAGCTGTGGTTTTGGATGTTACATAGAAACATAGAAACATGATGACAGAAAAGACCACAAGGCCCATCTAGTCTGTCCTTCCATAAACAAACAACTACAACAGTCCACTTTTTACCTTTAGAGTCCTCTGTGTTGGTCCCATGCTTTTTGAATTCAGTTACTGTCCTCATCTCTACCACCTCCATTGGGAGACTATTCCACGGATCCACTACTCTTTCCGTAAAGAAATATTTCCGCATATCACTCCTGAATCTATCTCCCTTCACCCTCATCCCATGTCCCCTCGTCGCAGAACTTGCTTTCAATTGAAAGAGGCTCTCTCCCTGAACAGTTATGCCACGGAGGTATTTAAACATCTCAATAAATCCCCTCTATCCCGCCTTTCCTCGAAGGTGTACATATTAAGATCCGTAAGTCTGTCCTCATATGCTTTATAATGAAGACCACTAATCATCTTAGTAGCAACCCTCTGCACCGACTCCATCCTGTTCACATCCTTTTGAAGGTGCGGTCTCCAGAATTGCACACCATACTCCAAATGAGGTCGCACCAAAGACTTATACAGAGGCATTATCACATCCTTTTTTCTGCTAGCCATTCCTCTCCGTATGCACCAAAGCATCCTTCTAGCGTTTGCCGTCGCCTTGTCTACCTGTTTAGCGACTTTAAGATCATCGGACACAACTACGCCTAGGTCCCGCTCTTCTTTAGTGGACAAAAGTACTTAACCTCCTATACTGTATTGCTCCCTTGGATGGCTGCAGCCCAAATGCATGACCTTACATTTTGAACATTAAATCCCAGTTGCCAAATTCTAGACCATTCTTCAAGCTTAGCTAGATCCCTCATAATGTTATCTACAACTCCTTGTGTGTCTACTCTATTGCAGATTTTGGTATAATCCGCAAAGAGGCAAACCTTACCCGACAGCCCTTACGCTATATCACTAACAAAGATGTTAAAAAGAATCTTACCAAGGACAGATCCCTGGGGCACACCACTGGTAACATACTTCTCCTCAGAGTGAGCTCCATTTACATGTAACCTTTTTCGCATCCCACCCAACCAATTTCTAACCCAAGCAGTAACTTTAGGGTCCATCCCTAGGTGCCTCAGTTTGTTTATAAGTCGCCTGTAGGAACAGTGTCAAAGGCTTTACTGAAATCTAAATACACCACATATAGAGCTCTCCCGTGGTCAAACTACCTGGTCACCCAGTCAAAGAAATCAATCAGAATTGTCTGACAAGACCTGCCTCTGTTTAATACATTCTGCATCGGATCATGTAATCCTCTGGACTCCAGAAACATCACTATTTTCCTTTCACCAGCGTTCCATTAATTTACTCACCACTGAAGTTAAACTAACCGGCCTGTAGTTTTCCACCACATCCTTACTACCGCTTTTGTAAAGGCACCACATGAGCCTCTCTCCAGTCCTTTGGCACCACTCCCGACTCCAACGAGGCATTGAAAAGGTCAGTCAGTGGAGCTGCTAGAATGTCCCAAGTTCCCTCAGTATTCTAGGGTGTATCCCATCCGGTCCCATCGCTTTGTCTACTTTAAGTTGAGCTAGTTTCTCACGAACACAGTCTTCTGAAAATTGTTCAAGATGTCCCTCGCTTCGGTTCTTATTTGTGGGTGTTTTCTGAGGTCCTGCTCCTGGTTCTTCATCTGTGAACACAGAACAAAAATATTTGTTAAGCAATTCCGCTTTATCATTATCAGCTTCTACTTAGTCCACCCCATGCACCCTTGAGTCTTACAATACCCCTTTTGCCCTCCCTCTTCTCCCTAATCTATCTTAAAAAGTTCTTATCCCCCATTTTATTGCATTGGCTATTTCCTCCTCCTTTTGAATCTTTGCCTTCTTGACTACTTTGCTAGCTTCTCTAAGTTTTTCCAAAATACAGATGCCTGTCTTCCTCTCTCTGTGATCTCTTGTATTTCATGAAGGCCTCCCTCTTTTTCTTCACTTTTCAGCTAATTCCTTCAAAACCATAGCGGTCTCCTGTTCCTTTTGCCTTTATTTACCTTTTAACAAAAAGGTTGGTTGCCTTTAAAATACCCCCTTTCAGTTTTGCCCACTTTTTTCTACATCCCCCAGCTGTTCCCATCCCAATAACGACTCCCTGAGGTATTGGCCCATCTTTGCAAAGTTAGTCTTCCTAAAGTCTAAGAATCTTCACCTTGGAATGGATTCTAACAGCCCTAGTCCTAATACTGAACCACACCATCTGGTGATCACTGGATGCAAAATGATCTCCCACTACAACATCAGAAACACTTTCTCCATTGGTAAGCACCAAGTCCAGTATGGCCCCTTCACATGTGGGGTCTGTTACCAATTGCCTGAATAGTTCTCCCTGTAGATAATCCAGGATCTCCTTAATCCTAGATGATACTGCAGCAGGAATGTGACAATCAACATATGGCATATTGAAATCTCCTAGCAGTAGCACTTCCCCTTTCCTAGCAATGCTGCTTATGTCTTCAATTAACTCTCTGTCCACCTCTTCCTCTTGTGAGGGAGGTCTGTATATCACACCAATGCAAATAGATTTCTCTTTCCCTCTTTTAGTTTAACCCACAATGCCTCCTCTCTCCTTTTAAGCTCTGTAATTCCAAAGCTTTAATAGTAGTTTTTACATATAGTGCCACTCCTCCTCCCCTTCTTCCTACCCTGTCCTTTCTGAATAAAGTATAGCCAGGTATAGTTACATCCCAGTCCTGGTTTTTCTGTGAACCATGTTTCTGTAAACTGCCACTAATTCCAAGTGAGCCACTCCAACCAAATCTTAAACTTCAGAGATCTTAGTTCCCATGATACGGGCATTAATTAACACTGCTTTCCATATTTTTCCCATGTTACGAATTTCCATAAAGGATGTTGACATGCTGTGATCCTGTCTGCATCCATTTATGTGTGCATCAGGGTGTTGTTGTGGTCATTTTTTTTTCTGCATTGCTTTCCATCCTAGTGGTCATAGCTTTGTACTCTCTCTGTTCCTCTGTTTTTCTGCCTTTCCAGCACTGGGGATACCTGTGGTCACTGTAACACTCATTTCTTGGCTTCTACATCTTGACCGCTCCTATTATCCTAATCACATTTGCTGTCCATCCTTTGGTCCATCTATTTGCATCATTGTGGTGTGAGATGTCCTGTATGTTGCTGTGGACTGTCGACACGTATCCTAACATGCTAACCTTGTCTTCATTGCATCTCTTTTTGATTGGTGGTCCCGTGACTGTTCTGAGTTTTATACTCACTCCTCTGGCCACCTCACCCTCCACTGGGGGACACCTATTCTCATCCACTGCCACAACACTGTTTTTCTGGTACTCCAGGGTGCCAACACCCTTTGCTGTGATGCTGTTGCTACCGCCATGTTTGTCTGCGCTGCTGCCAGACACGTGTGATGCTGTCAGGGTTGAGGGTCCGTTAACTCCCTACTCGCCCTCCATCTGTCGCCTGTTCATTGTCTTTACTGTGGGTTCTAGGTGGTGTTTGTACTACATCTGTCTCTGTTCCACACAGGTAATGCAGGCCCTCCAGGAACACCTTGACGCCCCTAGGGCACACTGACCTTTGCAAACATACCATTTTTGGAGCACCGTGCCATATTGTTCTATGGGCCACGGTTCCATCAGCACTCTCCTGTCCCTATGTACCTCATATTGCAGTTAGCTTTGGACACCTGTCTTGACACCGTACTGGTACATCTTTTCAGGCTTCTTCTTGGCCACACTATTGGGCTACTGTCTTTTGCTGCTCTATGGCAGTGGCGCACATATTCATTTCTCCCTTCCGGGCCAGGCGCTGTGGGGGTGCCTACCCCCTCCTATGGTCATCTCGGGACTGCTGCTGTGCATCTGCAGTGCACCATGGGTACTGTTGCATACACCCATATCCTTAGCACCCCAGCAGGCACCTTGGGTGACGACATGGCGCCCCGCAGTGCACAGTCAGGGGTTTGTGGTTCAGGTGTTTACGGACATCTGCATTTTCTTGCGCACACTAACCATAGTATGTTTGGTTTTTGCTTTTGATTTTGCCAGTGACATTCAGTTTTTGGCAAGGGGTCTGTGATGTTATTGGGCCTTATATTTTTGGTAATGATCATGGCCTTGGTCTTGATTGTGTTTGCCATATGCCCTTGTTTGCTGAGACCTTGCTTTGTTTCCTTGTCAGGCATCCCTTGTATGTACATAGTGCAACTTCTGTGGTTCTGGTGTGAGGGTTTGGGTCATTTGACAGTTCTGCTCCAGTAGCTGGCCACCTCATTATTGGGACTGTGTTATTTGCACTGGCAATATGAGCAAATAGTTGCTTCCATGCTTGGGGGGGCCCCTAGGTCATGGGTTTCAACACACAGTGGATCATTTTGCGCACCTTGGGGGGCATTTTGTTATCTTGCTTTACATTGGTGCTGACAGCAGCAAAACCCTCACACTGCAGACTCCTCACAGTGACTCATCAGGGACCCTATAACATGCCCTATGGGGCACTTTGTGACACACCCTATAGGGTGCTCTGGCAGACAGTGCACATTAGCCTTTGCCCTCTGGTGTGGCTTTAAAAAGGTTGCCCTATATGACACCTTCAGGTTATATCCCTGTGAGTGGGTGTTTGCCAGCAGAACTTGTTGGACGTACAAAACAGACTACCTATGACATTACTGATCTAGTGTGGGGGTCATGACGCACACTCATCCACAGATACGCCCATCTGGCAGGGACACATTCACTTAGTACAGGGCCCATAGTTGTGCCAAACAAAGAATGTCCTGGTGGTGTTTGCTGCTGGATTACAATGGCAGGACAATTGGGTTGTCCCCTGCATTGTTTCAAGCACAGTTTGACGTTGTCTTTCCTTTATTAAATGATTTGTGTATATATTTGACTTTGTACGTTTCACACACCCGGTTCTGGCTGCAGATTCACACTGTTTTCTACCTTTGGGGGCTGAGGCTCTCTTGATTAAACGGCCACTCCCAACGAGGGGAGGTGGGCATTTTTTCCCACCTCTCAGGTTCTTTGTGTCCAACAAAAATATGGGGTTATCTATGGTTTAAACAGAGTGGTGACTGGTTCTACATATGAGTGACTACTGTTTGTGGAGGGTACTGTTGCAGGCAGCTTTGGTCCTTGGGCACACAGGAGGAATTGAACTCACAGACCTTGCACCACCTGACAGTGTCTTACCCATTGTGCTACGGATCAGTCTGCCTTAAAGGACACCTTTTCTAGCTTCTTATGGGGCACCCTGTTGGGATACTGTCTGTTGCTACTATGTGACAGTGACGCACACAGTCATTTCATCTTACCATACCAGGGGGCTATGTGGGTACGTACCCCTTCTTGTGTTCATCTCTGGACTGCTGGTCTGCATGTGCAGTGCACCATGGGTATGCCTGCATTGGTACAGATCCTAGCCAACACAGCAGGCAGTTAGGGTGGTGTCCTGCTGCCCTTCAGTAGACAGCCAGGGGATTGTTAGCAGCTATGGGGCTGCAGGCCAGTGGTTCCTTCATTGCCTGTGGGGCCAGTAGTCATGGGTTCAGACCCACAGTGGACTCCTTTTATAGGGCTGTCTGCTGCATTATATATTTTAAATACACATGACTGCTACCAGCGACAGCCCCTCAGCGTAATATAACCTTACTGAGCCTCATAGGGCGCACCATGTGTCACCTTATCTGGCTCCCTTTACGTTCCCTTATAGGATGCTCTATGGGGGACATTTTGATGTGCCTCAGCGGACACTCCACTTTATAATGTAGCCTATGGTGTGCGTTATGGGGTGCCTTCTGCGGCACCTTTGGGTACGCCACTGTGTGGGGGTGTTTGCTAGCAATCCTACAAAACAAACAAAACATATACATGCCCCCTCACTCACTATATAATGTACAGGATGCTGCGTCAGCCAGCCTTATGCATCTAGCACCCTGGGGACTCAAACTCATTATGCCTGTATCAGCAGTCACTGCAGCAACCATTGTGCTACAGCTCTGTATCGATCATGTATGTCTGGGTGGCTTCTTATGCTTAACGCGCGGTGACGCGCCACGGCACCCTGTAACGCTCGCTAGTTTTTGGAACGCGCGTTAGGTGTTACGATGTCCCGCCCAGCTCCTTATTTGGGGGTTTTGATTATTACCGCGGCTCCTAACGCGAACTGCACTAACGCGGTTTAGTAAACATACCCCTTTGTGTGCTATTAGTGCATTAGGTGCAAAACCACAGCAGAGTTTCGTAAAAGGGCCTCTTAGTAACTGTTTAGTAAAAGGGCCCTTAAGATGTGCTAAGGCTAATGCGCATCTATTCATCATTAACACACATCATTAGTAACTAGGTCCTATTATTTTGCATTAAAATAGCATGCGTTAACCATGAATTAATATACGCTAACATTAGCAAACCTTAATAACTAGACCCCATGGTTTGTTAATTCTGTCACAAAAATGGTTAAATTCCCACAGCTATAAGTGACACACTTCTTGGCATTGAAAATATGAACAGTTGAGAACAATTTCTTGTGAGCTTATTTACTAATAAAGAATAAATCCTTAAACACTATGAAAATGATGGATTTGTGAGTATTATCATTTGACCAAGACAAGCAAGTAGTGATCATGCATATGTTATCGGTATGTGGCTGGATGTCACCCGTGAGAAATGACTGTGAGTAGAAGGGAAGCCTGGTAAGACGTATTTCCTTTCATACTCTTTCTAAATATTGGACGACAAGGGCAAAATTTCAATCAGCAAAGACAATTCAGGAACATAACGATAATCTAGAAGCATATACAGATATTTATAAAGCACTGAAACTGACCTTGAGAGAAAAATTCTGAATTCCTCTGCCTTGTGAAACAATTTCTGCATATTGTTTCTGCATGAGATGTTTAGCATTGTTTCTTTTTAGTCTTCCTATCAAGAAAATGAGCAAGAAATGGAACATGGGGGAGGAGAAAGGCACGCACACTCTGAGAATGTGGAATTAAATGTGCCCAGCCACATTAGAACCGTAACTCACATTTTACATGAGAGCTACCGCCAGGAGCATGAGATCAGTTTTACTTCACCTGATTCTGCTTCTAGAGATAGATGTGCTGAGATGAATCGCTTCTTCACCAATCTTTATTAACTAGTTAAACCTGGATTGCATTCCAGAAGACTCAAGAGATGGAAGTGTGGAAATAAGTCAGAAATATTTCTAAGGAGGAAAGCTAGACACGGGGCATATTTTTCTAGTGCTGATCAGATGTTAACTACAAAATCCTATATCATCTTCCTAAAACTAAGATTTCTGCAAAAGAAGAACATTCAGTTTTTGCTATGATTCATGGATAAATGATGTCAATATGTAGTGTGTACATTTTGCCTGTAATATTCTGCATTGTTTTTTGTAACAAAAGCAAAATAGAATATCAAGAGCTTGATTGTTTCACTATATTTTCTATCTCTGCTCAGACTAAATTTGAATGGAATAAATATGGTAATGCATGATAACTGTTACAATAAAGGACACATTTATTCATAATAACGGAACACTTACAATGTTTGATTTGACAGTGTAATTTATTATTTTTAGAAGAAGAAACAGTAAAATATAGGTTGCAGTCTAAGATCCATCATAATTTCTACTTCCTGACGATCCACAATGAACAGAATTATACTGTAATTGTTTGTGTGTGAAATAACCGCTGCGGCAGGCCTAAACTAAACCTAAATATCGTTACTATCTGGATAATTTCTCAGCACTACTTTTGCTCCATCTTCCTTCTGTCCCTTCACTATACGAATAATGTTGGGTCATTTAGAAGGATTTTTGGCCTGATACTAAAGGGCATATTTTAAAAGCGTTATTTGCATTTCCACATGTATGGGCTGGCATGTACACGTGCAAACTATGTCTACGTGCAAAGAGCCATTTTAGAAGGGTCAGAATTTACATATTGCTCTTCCAGTCACATCCAAATTGCATAGGATTGTGGCTGAAGTGTGCTGGGGATGTGGTCTAGGCAAGACAAAAAGATAAACATGTAGCCTCCATTTTATATAGGGGATACTCATGTAAGACCGAAATTGTCAAAAATACCACAATGGTCAGGAAGTACAGGAATACCTAACCCTAGACCCGACATGGCCATGTTTCGGCAGAGCCTTCTTCAGGGTCAATAATAAAAATAAACACATATAGACATTCTTAAAATAAGTACATTAAAACCATAAAAATGTTAATAACATAACTAATAAAAGAAGGCATGAAAAGAACTGGAAGGTAGAATCCTCTTCTTTGAAATGACCCCTATACTTAGTAATGGCTGAAGCATTTTATTTACTTCCATAAGTTGAAGAAAGCCACCACCATTGGAGACAATCTCTATGAATGGTAATAATCATTGTCTTTCATTACTATAGCCATTTTGCTCTATTTCCTCCTCTAATAAAGGTTCCTATTATACTCAGCATTGCAATCCAATCATCTGTTATTGAGTGTGATGGAAAATAATAGAGACAAAATGATGGGCAAGTATCCTGACTACTCTCCATGATCCATGATCCATCATTGCTATCTGTCCTAAGTAGATTTTTGTTGGCTAGGCTAAACTTCACTGAGCAGGGACTCTGAAGGGAATTTTTGAAGGGATATCAAAGTGCAATCTGGGACGTCTAAGCCAGAAAGTTTGAAAAAAAAGCAGGCATGTCTAGGTGCAGACTGGATTTCACAAACATTGATGTGCCCGATATGGACGTCTCTGGGAGGTGTCTACATAGACATTCCCAGAATGGTGTTTCAGAATCTGGACGTCTAGGATAGCCTAATGGTTAAAGTAGTGTTGCTATTGTTGATATTGTGATGAGTAATAGGGATGATGGAATACTTTTTCTTTACACCCTCTGGATGTTTTTCAGTCAAAATGAGCACTTTTTAGATGCTTGCTCATGCCTGGAGCAGGTCAAAACTTAGATGCGATGCTGGATGTTCATGACATTTATGAGATTAAGTAGGGATGTCCAGGTTCCTGGGAACGCCTCAGCCATGCCTCCACCACAATGCCATTCAGATTTGGATGTACTCACGCTGGGGACATCCCCAGAGTAGACTTCTAAAATGGCTCCGGAGACGTCTCTGTGCTTTGGACATCTCTATACCCATTTTTGGATGTCCAAAGCACAAATAGGGCTTCCAAAATGAACCCTGATGTGACTGTAAAGCACTGCATACACCTTTGTAGAGCTATATAAATGTTTAACAGTAGCGGTAGAGTGCCACTTCTTTGGGAGTTCTGATTTTTCACAGTGACTTCATTTCTGGATTTTAACAAGATCCCAGTAAAAATTAGCACTTTTTTGAGGTAATTTTAGAAGCATCACTGTTGGTAAATAGCGACATGTATATGTGTAGATCACATCCACCTGTAAATGGTGATATTCAAAAGCTGCTGTTTACACATAGAGAGTCACACCCAGTGGTAGGATTCAGCTGGTTCGGCCCGGTTCATGCGAACTGGTTCCTGCTGTGGCCCGCATTTGCTGACCCGGGCCAAACATGGCATTGCAATGTTGGTTCTGGAGTGGCAGGAATCCCTCCACCTGACAATGGTTTGACGGTATTGGGGGTGTTGTGGCATCAGGAGAAGCCCCTCATGCCATCAAGCTACTGTTGGGTGGGGGAATCCAGCTGCTGGGTCACCAGGAAGTTGCTTTTCCCACGTGGATGGCGGTGGCCCGAGCATGCAGCTCCCGCAATGCTACATGTGGGGCTGCCACCCGTGCGTCCTGACCAGTGGCAGGATGGACCAAACCGGGTCCCGGCCAGTTCAAATTCCACCACTGATCACACCACTCAGATTTCAAAGGGGTATGGTGTGGGTGTGGCTTGGGTGGGCCAAAAATCAACTTATCGGCTTTTGCTTCTGCTCCGAGGCATGCACAAGTGCCAATAAAGGGCGAGTGCAAAAGAGCATTGAGTCCATCACCTCCCTCCCAATAGCCAAGAAGCCCCTCATCCTCAAATCCCAAAGCCATGCAAGAACCTGCCCATATTCCTCCCCCAATCGCACCTCTGGCACCAACCAGAATTTCCCTAGAGGCTAGTGATAGGGGCAAGAGCGATCTCCATGCATCTGTTCAGTGGGCGCTTGGGTTCAAAATGGCACAGGTTGACATCTAGTGTACTGCTACTACTAGGGGTCAAGCTGCCAAATTGTCTAGTGAGGGGGGGGGGGGTCTTTGCTGTATGGAACAGTGATTTTTCAAATTTGCAGATGTGTATATGTGGGGAGTGCAGGAGATCTTTTTTTTTTTTACTACATCCTGGCAAATACTCTTCGGGGATGTTTACTAAAGGATGTTAGCTGTCATTGTAGCACTAATGCGAGAAAGATCATGGCACGGCGACAGCTAACACGGTTCAAATGCAGCTATCGCAGACTATTTTCCACAATAGCTCCATTTCATGCTGTAGAGGTGGGGGGAGGCAGGAATGGGATATGGAAAAGGTATGGCCATAAGAGACAGCCCTCATGTGAACAATTGTCACATGATGGCTGCCTAAATCGCTGCGATCGCTGCTGCAGATAACGCCACCTGAAGAGCAACAGTAGCATGCCAATCCTCCTTCTGTGGCGCTCCTCAGGCCTCCCCATTGATAAATACTGCCAGTGCCATAACATCAGCTGTGGTGCACCCCTTCAGCATCCATTCCCTCAGACAGACAGCATCCTATCCCCAAATTCAATCATTCCCAATTAGCCAGTCAGGTCCCCCCTCCCTCCCTCCCTCCCTCCCCCCCTCAACCTCAATCACTCCTGACTAACCAGTTTGGTATCCTCTTCACCAGCCCCTCCACCCTCTCTAACCCCCCAACCCTTACCTAAGAGATCCTATTTTTGTATAGGCTGGGAGTCAACATTATGCACACAATACCCTTACGTAAGAGATCTTATTTTCACAAAAAATCAGCTTTCATAAGCTGGTTTTCCATACATTTCCTTACTCGGTGGATTACATATTAAAATTGACTACAAATGATCTTGATTTTGTAAATTGTTCTGCAAAAGGGTATTTATTTATTTGTTTATCATACTTCTACTATCTACGAGATTAATTTTGAGCAGGATGCCTAGGCAATAATTTGAAATGTCTAATCTAGATGTTTCAAATTAGGCCTATATTCAGCAGTGTTATATGTTTTCTGAGCACTGCTGAATATAGGTTCAGGGGTATATGTTGAGGTTTGTGCATCCTTTATGTATATACGCACCCAATATCATTCTATATGCGTGCAAACTGTATACATAGGTCCTAATCACCTTCAATATTGAAATCCCCCCAATTATTCTTCTCCTCAGCATTAATCTTCTCCTCTACTCTCTTTGCAGCATCCGATTCTCTCTCCTGCCTCCATAGCATCTGTTCCTCTCCCCTGCTCACCCTCACAGAATCAAGAACCTCATGGCATCAAGACCTCCTCACTACTCTCACACCCCAGCATCCAGAAACCCCTTCCCAATGGTCCCTCCAGCAAACCTAATTGCTATAGCAACTGTTGAAAACAACCCAAAAGATATTGGTGTAAACAATCCAATGATAAGAAAACTCTTCTATTTTCTAAAACCTTTACAATGAATAATTCATCTAATGGGGAGGAAAAAGGCCTCAAAGAATGATGTCAGCCAGTCATAGGGTGTACAGATCTCTAACATTATACGTTATAAAAAACCTTCCTCTCTTTTGTCATGTGAACAATATCACCTTGGTGCAAATTTCCAAATTCAAATTCTCCCCATACAAATGTACCAAAAAGGGATAGTCCCTGAAACTGGTGTCCAGTTTTTCACTTCTGTACTCCGATGCTGTCAGCATTTTGATATATGCTGCATCAGGGTGATATTTCTAATGTCAAACAAACACAATAGCAAAAAAAGCCTACAGGTAAGGGCTAATTGGCAAAATAGATCAAAACCCAACCTCAGAACATTGACCTTCAAATTTAAATATATAATTTTTGTCGGAGCTGACCGTAGGAAGGTCGGATAAAAAGCCGACCCACACCAAGCGGGCAACCACTTTTTATTATGTTAAGGTTCTTCACCACAAGTAAAATTTCAAATTTTCAAAATAATAAGCTGAAAACTTATCTTAAATAGAAACGCTGATTTTTGGATAAGTCTCAACACGACGCGCGCGTTTCGGGCACTATCACCCTGTATCAAGTGTAAAATCCAAAATTCACAAGTTAAGCAATCATCCTTAGTAACGCTGTCGTTGCAGCACAGGTCATATTTTTTAAATAATGGCAGAACAAACGCCATTTTAAAGAGAGAACCAACCAATCAGATCAGGCAAACCCCCACATGACGGGGAACCCCTGATCTGATTGGTAATAACTTGAGTGACGACAACATTCATTCAAAGCAAGCTCTGCCATTCGATTTCTCTATTAAGACCTCCCGGCTCCATTGAATCAAGATAGAATATCCAGCGTTGTTCCAAAAATTGAAGTTTATCTTCCCTTGACCCTCCACGGGGATTATTAGGAGCTTGATCCAATATAGTCCAATTAAGGTGGTCAAAAGTATGGCAAAAGTCAATACAATGAGAGACCAACGGAGCAGAAAGTACTGCATGACGAAGACGTGATGCATGTTCGCTCAGACGGCGTTTTATAGGACGTATTGTTCTCCCAACATAAACAAGGGAGCATGGACACTGAATTAAATACACTACCAAAGTAGAGTCACATGTCGTATCCCAACGACGTTGAGATACTCGATGAGTTTTCGGATGTTGCCAATCTATACCTGTAAGTGTTGTATCACAAAAAACACATTGCTGACGTGCAGTATGGCCAATAGTAGGGGGGTGATATTTTAAACGATCTTCTTGCATAGATGTTTTTACCAAAATGTTACCTAGATTGCGACCCCTAGAAAAAGCAATCTGTAAAGGCACACTAAAACAATCATGTAATTGAAGAATTGGCCAATGTGTTTTAAGAATCCGTAGCACATCCATACTTCGGGCTGTATATGGCAGTATCCCCGTTATCTTAGATTCATCTGTAGATCTTGAAGAAGTATAGGCAGGGTCCAACAGTCATTCTCTATGGGTATAGCGTGCTCTTTTGTACGCTTGAGCAACTACAGAGGCCGGGTATCCCCGAGATTTTAACCGATAACAAAGATCATTAGCATGAGATCTAAACTCCTCAGTAGAATGGCATAGACGACGTAGTCGGAGAAGAAATTGCCCATATGGAAGCCCACGCCGGAGGGGACCAGGATGGTAACTATTGTAATGCAGTAAACTGTTCCTTTGAACAGATTTACGATATAAAGAAGTATATAGATGCCCATTATCAAGACGAATCTGAAGGTCAAGAAACTCAATACTATCTTTATCTATATGTGCAGTAAAGGCTATATTTGATTTTAATCCATTCAACCAATCTATAAATTTTTGCAGAGACCCCACATCAGCAATCCAAATAAAGAAAACATCATCAAGGAAACGCTTTGCGACGGCAAAAGCTAGAAGGATGCTTGGGTGCATACAGAGAGGAATGGCTAGCAGAAAAAAGGAGGTGATAGTGCCTCTGTATAAGTCTTTGGTGCAACCTCATTTGGAGTATAGTGTGCAATTATGGAGACCGCACCTTCAAAAGGATGTGAACAGGATGGAGTCGGTGCAGAAGGTGGCTATTAAAATGGTTAGTGGTCTTCATTATAAAGCATATGAGGACAGACTTAAGGATCTTAATATGTACACCTTAGAGGAAAGGCGGGATAGAGGTGATATGATTGAGATGTTTAAATACCTTCATGGCATAAATGTTCAGGGGGAGAGAGCCTCTTTCAATTGAAAGCAAGTTCTGCTACGAGGGGACATGGGATGAGTGTGAAGGGGGATAGATTCAGGAGTGTTATGCGGAAATATTTCTTTACGGAAAGAGTAGTGGATCCGTGGAATTGTCTCCCAGTGGAGGTGGTGGAGATGAGGACAGTAACTGAATTTAAAAAAGCATGGGACAAACACAGAGGATCTCTAAAGGAAAAAAGGAGTCTGTTGTAGTTGTTGATATGGAAGGACAGACTAGATAGGCCATGTGGTCTTTTTCTGTTGTCATATTTCTATGTTTCTATGTTTCTAATAATTATCTCTGAGCTCCACTATGCTTCAACCTATACCAAACACAAAGGACTATACACCAATATAACCCATAACAACCATACTAGTTCTGCCTGTTGAAAACCTGAGTAATAAATTGTTCATACTAGTTCACATATCTTTTAAAAAAAAGTATTTTACATCACACATATTGTCCTCATTAAAACATACTATCCCGATACATAACCTATTATTATTCTCCATGGGCCCAATATTCAGCACCAGCTGCTAGTGCTGGCAATGCAGCTAGTCACTGGCGCTGAACATAAAAGTTGGATATTCAATGCCGGGGTCATATCTGGCCCCAGCATTGAATATCCAGGTTGCTACATAGGCAGATTGTTAACCGGGCAGCAGCGATATTGAGCTGTACCCGGTTCATGATATGCGGTGAAAGTTAGGCCCGGGATTCCTCTCCCTGGCATTTGCTGCATATCGCTAACCGGGCCGTGGCTCAATATCACCGCTGCTTTGTTAGCAATTGGTGCCGCCTCCGCTTCACCTCAGAATACCCCCAACATGCCACCATGCTAAGCGATTAACACTGGAGCATGTAGAGCCAGCAGCTGCGGATATTCAGCAGCACTAACCATATCAGTGTCGCTGAATATCCCACTGAGCAGCATTTACATGGTCTGCAGACCTGTAAACCATGCAAATGCCACTGAATATTGGGCACCATATATCCAAAGCCCTAAAATCTACTCACTACAGACTGCCCCCATTCAACCAGCATTATGCACACAATACCATAAATAAATCAATATAAAACTTCTCCACAATTTCCATATCTATAATCATTCAACATACCAAAAAACATTATCAAAAATGCTTATTCTAATAGGATGTAGTTCTCACAAATGTCAGCTTCATTTTGACTCCCAATGCAAGCCTTCAAGTCAATGCTGACTCCTGGTGACCCAGAAGCTCCTAGGTTTTCTTGGCAGTGTGACTGGAAGTAGATTGCTAGGCCTTTCTTCCAAGACAATGGTGGGTTAAGTGACTTGCCCAAGGCA
This sequence comes from Ichthyophis bannanicus, assembly GCA_033557465.1. Taxonomy (NCBI): domain Eukaryota; kingdom Metazoa; phylum Chordata; class Amphibia; order Gymnophiona; family Ichthyophiidae; genus Ichthyophis; species Ichthyophis bannanicus. Next base: position 169,792,265 of record CM066038.1, read on the forward strand.
TGCTAGATAGGAATTGAACCCTGGTGGCTTGGTTATCAAGCCAGTGTTCTAACCACTAGGCTACTAGCCTATACAAACACACTGTGCATGCACCTTAGAATATAAGTGCACCTCAACCAATCAAGTTCCAGCATTAGCAATTTAAAACTCACTGCCATCTAAATAAACCTGATATCCAAACATTAAAACAAACTTCATTCACACCTCCAAATCCCCAGTGGGCATCATGACCACAGTGCCAACTAACATTGCCCAATGACCCATTGAAGATCTACTGACATCATTCTCTGAGAACGTTTTCCTTTCCATTAGATGAATTGATTATAAATGTTTTGGAAGAAAGAAGAGAATTTGTCTTTTCACTGGTTGTTTTTTCCTCCAGAAGATCCTCATCCTGGATCTCATCACCAGCTCTTAATGGGGTCCCTGGTATCTAGTGGTAGCAGGAACAATCCCTAAAATGGTGCTTGTGCCCTTTGTGCTTAATGTTAAAAATTCAGACTATGATAACATGTGTACATTTATTAAAAAAAAATAAAAGATGTAATTGCCAGGGTCAACTGTTTGCATGAGGCATGATAGTTATTTAAAAAGACCATATTGGAAGCCCAGATAAAATATATTCTATGTATTAAAAAAGTTAGCAAAAAGAACAAATGACAGCCAGCATAGTCTCATGGTGAAGTGGAAGAGTCAGTGGAAGGCAAAATGGCATCTTTAAGAAAATGGAAAGCAGATCCTAATGAATAAAATGGAGCTGAGTATAAGCAAGTAATAAGGTGAGCCAAAAGAGATTTTGAAAAGAAGCTTACTGTAGAAACAAGAACTGATCATATCCAAAGCAAAAAAGGGCATTGATTGGATCAATGGATGATAAAAGGGTAAAAATAGTGCTCAATGAACATAAGGCAATAACAAAAAACTAGACAATTTCTTTGCCATGGTCTTTAAGATGATATTGGTGGCAACCTGAAACCTTCTTTGATGGAGGTGATTCAGAACAACTAAAGAATATCACTGTAAGTCTAGAAGATGTAATAGATCAAATTGACAGATTCAAGAGCAACAAACCAGCAGGACCAGATGGTATTCTCCCAGAGTCCAGGAAAAAACTCACACATGAAATTGCTAACCTGTTAGAGGTAATCTGTAACCTATCATTTAAAATGGCCTTGATACCTGAGGACTGGAGAGTAGCCAATGTAATGCCAATTTTTAAAAAGGGCTGTAGAAGGGATTAGTGTTGGGAAAAATGGTTTAAGCTGTTTAAAAAAAAACAAAATTACTGATCACATAGATAGACATGGCTTAATGGGAATGAGTTAGCATGAGTTCAGCAAAGGCAAGTCTTGCATTACTAATTTTTCAAAAAAGATTTTGAAGGTGTAAAATGGATATTGGTGAGCTGGTTCAAATAACACAGGTACACTACCAAAAAACTGCCTCCAGTTTTGCAACTGATTCCTATAGATTTTGGGGTGCTGAATCCAGGAAAAATAGCCAAAATGTTCCATCACGTCACGTTTTCTTGCAAAATTAGATTTCTTACCCATATAAGGAATGTTCACATAATTTCTTTTTAGCCGACTGCAGTTTATTTTCTTGGCCCAAAATAGAGGTTGTAATGGTTAACTAACTTAGAAACACTCCCTCATGATATTTTAGAGTGTTTTGTATTCATTTTATACATTAACAGGACAATTGGGAGGCGGGGGGCTAAATCCAGTACTCGCGCTGGCGCATGTTCTTTCCTGTTCGCCTCGCCTCGTTCGCCTCGCTCAAACACGGTGGTTGCGACATGAACGTTCCTGTCAAATTTCAGTTTCTTGCAAGTTCATTATTACCTTTTGTTTGCTCAGTCGTAATCCAGCTTTATTCCGAAGTGTTTCACTACAGTTGTAGTTTGCAGTGCTGTGTATTTGTGATGGCTCACAGAGCCAGAGGTTGCGTCAACTCTCCGGACAGTTTTTGTTTATTTGTGGGGAATATACCGTGAAAAAGCGGCAGAGGAACTTTTCTGCATTTATTAAAAAAGTATATTTCGCCTATTTCGGTTTGAAGTTAGGCGATCAAGACAAACCGTGGGCTCCTCACAAAGTGTGCAAGACATGTGAGGAAGATCTACGCTTATGGATGAAAGGTAAAAACAAGCATTTCGTTTCGGAATACCTATGATGTGGCATGAACAAAGAGACCACAGCAGTGACTGCTATTTTTGCTCTTGCATTGTGAAGGGATACAACTTAAAAAATAAGAACGTAATAAGTTACCCCAACCTTCCCTCAGCAATTAGGCCTATGCCTCATAGCAACGAAGTACCTGTGCCTGAACCACCAAAATCTTTGGATCATATTTGTGTGGACGGTTCTGATCATGATGAGACTCATCATATGGCTTTTCCCGATGAGTCCAGTACTTCCGAGTTTGAAACTGAACCAGATCCGAAACCTGAACTTTTCTCTCAAGCTGAATTGAATGATTTAGTCCGGGATTTAGGACTCCCAAAAGATGCTGCCCAACTGCTGGGTTCTCGGCTTAAACAGAAAAATCTATTGTCACCAGGAACAACTTTTTATTGGTACCGCAACCGCGAGACACAATTTTTGAAGTATTTCAGCAAAGAGGAAGATTTGGTATTTTGCAACGATATATACGGAGTGATGGAAAGGTTTAAACTCAAGTATGATCCTGCTGAATGGCGGCTGTTCATTGATTCGTCAAAAGACAGCATAAAAGGTGTTCTTCTTCATAATGGCAACACATTCGCTTCAGTTCCTATTGCTCGCTCTGTTATTCTCCAAGAAAAATACGAGAATTTGGCCCTGATTCTTCAGAAGATTCGTTATGATGAGCATAAGTGGATGATTTGTGGAGACTTTAAAATTCTATCCATGCTATTAGGGCAGCAATCCGGTTTTCACCAAATATCCCTGCTTCCTTTGCTTGTGGGATAGCCGGGCCCGCGACCTACACTGGGGGAAAAAAGACTGGCCAATTCGGGAGTATTTGAGACCCGGTGAGAAAAATGTTCTTCATGAGAGCTTGGTACCTCGTGATAAAATTCTATTACCACCTCTCCACATTAAGTTGGGTCTCATTAAGCAATTCATCAAGTCCCTTCCAAAGGATGGTGAATGCTTTCGGTACCTTTGCTCAAAGTTCCCCCGACTTTCTGAAGCAAAGCTAAAGGAAGGAGTGTTTGTTGGCCCTGATATAAGGAAACTCATTTCAGATGGAGCATTCGCTGAAACGATGTCTGAGAAGGAAAAAGAAGCCTGGTATTCCTTCAAGGATGTTGTTCTCAAATTCTTGGGGAACAGGCGGGATGAGAACTATAAGGATATTGTTGCCAGGATGCTCAATGCCTTCAAAGAACAAGGCTGTAACATGAGCCTGAAAGTCCATTTCTTGCACTCCCATGTGAACTACTTTCCCGAAAACTTGGGGGCGTACAGTGAAGAACAAGGTGAAAGGTTTCACCAGGACATCAAGGACGCAGAGAGAAGGTACCAAGGAAGATGGAACACCACTATGATGGCTGATTTCTGCTGGTTGCTGCTGCGGGAAACCCCAGATGAAAAATACGCCAAGCAGCGCACCAAGAGAAGCATTCGGGGAAGAAGAAACGGGCCCACCAGGAGATTGATTGACCCAAGAATGACTTTAAAATCTAAACTGTGTTGACAAATATCGTGTTTTTACTAAACTTTGAAATAAAAATTTGCTAGTTATTACCACAGTGTCGGATCTCATCTATTAGAATTTTATTTTCACACCATCGGGTGTTTGTCTTCATGTATTGCAATGGTGCGGTTTGGGTTTTCTATTCTTTCATACATACCTGTACAACATTTTTTGCACATTTCTTTGCTTTGCTTTGTGTCTAACCTCGCTCTTATATGCTCAATGTTTGTGCACATGTATGTGGCTGTTTTAAGTGCAGACAATTTTGCTACCATCACAGTGTGTTTTGTTGACATTATTCTTATGTGCTGCCTTGTTACAATTTTCTTTATTCTTATTTGAATAACTACTAAACAATTAGTATAAAGAATTCATCCAAGAAACTTTTATCTCGATCGCACTCAATCTGAAACGTTCACCTCAAACTGTTAACCCAATGTAGCAAAAAATCTGTACGTGATGGAGCAAATTGGTTACCAGATTTGGATTCAGCGCACCAAAAAACGTAAAAATCAATCGAAACATTAGAGGCAGTTTAAAAAAAAAGTTTTTTAGTGTACCTGTGTAATGTATTTGAATTTTCAGAAGACATTTGACAAAGTCCTTCATGAAAGAAACCTAAAGAAGTTAAAAAAAAGTCACGACATAGAAGGCCATTCCTATTTGTGAAATGCAAACTGGTTTAAAGACAGAAAACAGAGGCTAAATGGTCAGTTATCCACACTGAAAAGGGTAGTAATGAAGTACCTAAAGGGTTTGTACAGGAAACGGTGCTGTTTAATGTATTCATAAATGATATGGAGATAGGAGTGATGAGTGAAGTGATAAAATTTTGTATGACACAAACGTATTCAAAGTCTTTAAAACAGTGGAAAAAAAGATCTTGGAGAATTACAGTTTTCTCTACAAGAATTTCTCTTGATTATTACATAAATTCAATAAAGAATAAATTTAAAAAATCATGGGATTGGAGGCAGTGTATTATTGTGGATCACAAACTGGTTAAATGATAGGAAGCAGAGAGTAGGGCTAGATGGCCAATTTTCACAATAGAGAAAGGTGAATAGTGGAGTACCCCAGGGATCTGTACTGGGTCCACTACTTTGTAACATATTCATAAATGACCTGCAAATCGGAATAATGAGTGAGGTAATCAAATTTGCAGATGACACAAAATTCTTCAAAGATGTTAAAATGCAAGAGGATTGTGAAAAATTGCAAGAAGACTGTGATAAATTGGAATACTGGACGTCCAGATGGCAGATGAAATTTAATCTGGACAAGTGCAAAGTTATGCACCTAGGAAAGAACAACCCAAACCATGGTTACACGATGCAAGGTTCCACATTAGGAACCACCACCCAGGAAAAAGATTTATGGATAATACATTGAAACCCCCATCCAGTGTGCAGCGGCTGCCAAGGAAACTACTAGAATGCTAGGAATTATAAGGAAAGGATTGGAGAATAAAACCAAAGATATAATAATGCCTCTGTATCATTCCATGGTGCAACCGCACCTTGAATATTTTGTACAATTCTGGTTGCCAAATCTTAAAAAGGATATAGCAGAAATAAAAAGGTACAGAGAAGAGCCACCAAAATGGTAAAGAGGATCGAAGGATACCCCTATGAGGAAAGGCTTAAAAGGTTAGGGCTTTTCAACTTGTAATAAAGACAGCTGATAGGATAGATGATAGAAATCTATAAATTGATGAATGGAGTAGAACGGGTAAATATAGATCAGTTGTTTATGCAATCAAAAATTAGAAAGCGTAGGGGGACATGTAATGAATCTACAATGGAACCCATTTAAGACTAATATGAGAAAATATTTTTTCACTCGGCACGTAATTGAACTCTGGAATTCATTACCGGAGGATGTAGTGAAGGCTGATTGTGTAGATGGATTTAACAAAGGTTTGGACAAGTGCTGGAGGAAAGGACCATAAAACATTATTAAAGGGGACTCAGGAAATCCACTGCTTGTCCCAGGACAAGCACTGTAGAACCTGTGTGCCTTTTTGGGAACCGGCCATGTTCTTGTAACCTGGGTTGGTCACCATTGGAAACAAGATACTGTGCTTAATGGACCTTGGTCAGACTTAGTATGGCATTTCTTATGCTCTTATGTATCAACCAAACATTCAGAGGGTGTAGAGAAGGGGATATACAAATATCCCCAAAGTTTTTATTTTGACAACGAAGATTAATGAGGAATGAGGGCTCTTGTTTTTGTTTTGACCTGCCAATGGATGCCCCCAAATGCCAAGTTGCATGTGAGAGATGTCTCTGCCCCAGGTTTTTGTAGCGGGGATGATTATGTAGAAGTTGGCATCTATGTTGGGGATGTCTATATTTCTATAATCAGACCAAAACATAGACGTACCTTGCATTTTTCTGAACGTTTTGCCCTGGAGAAATCAGATTGAACTTGGACGTACTTTCTAAAATGCCACTTCACATAGCAAGTCATTCACTAATGATTTTTCTAAGTTATGCATGTACAACCTTGCAAAATGCATAAAACGTATACTAAACCCCTGAGCTCTTATTATCCTAGTCACAAAATCTCAAAAAAGTTTCCAAGATTGCCGAGCTCCAGAAAACGTACCCTCTCAGAGACATGTGTGCTCAGGGCCTCTCAACCAACCAAAAGCCCACCAATCCTTCCCTCCCCTGAAAACATAAAAAAGTCTCTTTTGTAGCCCATGAACCCCTCTCCTGCCTTCTGGTTTAGCAAGGAGGCCTCAGAGGGGCCAGCTATCACTTCCCCTTACATATATCTGAAATCCCTCTGAGGCACAGACATAAATCCAACCCTTTCAGATCCAAGCAAGGAGGTCCAGGATCTCTGTAGGCATATGACTGATATACCTATGCAATATTTTAGTAAATTTAATAATTACTAGGATTGTACAAATGTGTAACCATCAACATCAGTATCAAATGGTACTGTCTAACACTTTGGCACTGATATTTTGATATATCTAATTCTTGCACATAAACTGTTAGGGCTCTTAAACCTCCACGAGCTCATAAACATTTATTTCACATTTTGCTCCAGGATAAACTCATAAATCAAATGAAGGAATGAAGCATCTCTAGCTGCGTTAAAGTCTACAAAACTGTCGATCAGTATTCCACCACAGGGGTTACTGTGGGTTTATGGACCACAAAGAAATCCATATTTCTTCACAGAGAAAGTTAATTGAGTGATTTAGTATTGATAGAAGTGACAGAAAATCAAGTAGTGATCCATTTTGAAGGGATATTGTCACGTTAATAATTCCATCACTCCAAAAGCACTGGGATAAAAGTAGAGTGCATTCTACTCTCAGTGGGAAACTTACACCTTCAGCAGTTAAGGGTAATCAACTGAAGCCATTTAAGACATAAGACATTGAAAATAGTGGTTTTAAAGATGTTGCAGTTACAAATTATTAGGCTTTTTATAAACAAAATTAAAAGTCTGATCTGTTTGCGAATCACACATTTCCAATACCTTTCATATTCCAGGCCTGATATTCAGAAAGGCCAATATTGAAACACCACAGTGGTCAGCCGTGATGCTTAAATACTTACCCCTGGCCACGGGGCCGGGTTCCCAGCAACCTAGAGTAACTGGGTACCCGTCCCAGATCTATTACGCTCGGGCTGCATGGCCTTATGTGGAGGGGAGGGGTTTGGGGTTTCCAGGGGCGGTTAGAGGCAGGGCTGGGGGGGGGGGGATAGCAGGTTTGAAATCCCTTTCTGCTTTGAGGGAGGGATTTCATTGGTTCAAGCAGGCATGGGGCTTGGCGGGCAGGGCCATGAAGAGGGCCCCTCCTTCCTCTTTCTGCTGTCCGGCAGAGGGTTTGCCGACTATGGTTCATTATATGGATGATTTCCTATTTTTTGCTCTAATCATGCTGGAATTTGTCAAGTTTTGCTGGACTATGGCTTTCTTAGAGTCTTCTAAAAAGGAGATTCATATGTGGGCCATAATAATTGTTACTTTTTTATCATTCTCTGATAAGGATACTACTCCCTGTTTTTACTTCAGAAGATATTTGGTAAATTTTGCAGTCAGACAATATAGATTTTCCCTGATGTATCAAAATATATCCAGCAGCATAGGAAAACTCTTTTGGCATTGAGACCTCGTGTCTTGGCCTTAGGAGCTTAAGAACAGAAGATATGAAATACTGGGTCAGACCAAGGTCCATCATGCCCAGTATCCTGTTTCCAACAGGAGCCAATCTACAGTAGGTCACAAGTACCTAGCAATTTCCCCAAAAGACACAGGTTCCACAATGCTTGTATTGGGGCAAGCAGTGGATTTCCCAGGTCCACTTTAATAATGGTTATGGACCTTTCCTTCAGGAACTTGTCCAAATATTTTTAAACCTAGGTACACTAACAGCTTTTACTACATCCTCTGGTAACGAATTCCAGAGTTTGATTACGCCTTAAGTGAAAAAATATTTTCCCTTATTATTCTTAAATAGGTTACAGTGTAGCTTCATTGCATGTCCCCTAGTCTTTCTATATTTTGATGGCTTAAACAACCGATCTACGTTTACCCGTTCCACTCCATTCATTAATTTATAGACCTTTATCATATCTCCCCTCAGCCATCTCTTTTCTAGGTTGAAGACTCCTAACCTTTTTAGCCTCTGCATATAGGGGTATCCTTCCGTCCCTTTTACCGTTTTAGTGGCTCTTCTCTGTACCTTTTTTAATTCTGCTATATCCTTTTTAAGATACAGCGACCAGAATTGCACACAATATTCAAGATGCGGTCACCCATGGAACGATATAGAGGCATTATAATATCCTGTGTTTTATTCTCCATTCCTTTCCTTATGATACCTAGCATTCAATTTGCTCTCTTGGCTGCCGCTGCACACTGGGCGGAGGGTTTCAACATGTTATCCACAATGATGCCTAAATCTTTTTCCTGGGTAGTGATTCCTAATGTGGAACCTTGCATCATGTAACCATAGTTTGGGTTGTTCTTTCCTACGTGCATAACTTTGCACTTGTCCAGATTAAATTTCATCTGCCATTAAATTTCATCCAGTCTTCCAATTTATCAAGGTCCTCTTGCAATTTTTCACAATCCTCTTGGGTTTTAACAAATTTGAATAATTTTGTGTCATCTGCAAATTTGATTACCTCACTTGTTATTCCCATTTCCAGGTCATTTACGGATATGTTAAAAGGAGCGGACCCAGCACAGATCCCTGGGGTACTCCACTATTCACCTTTCTCCACTGTAAAATTGGCCAGTTAGCCCTACCCTCTGCTTTCTATCTTTTAACCAGTTCCTGAACCACAATAATACACTGCCTTTTATCCCATGATTTTGCCAAGAGTCTCTTATAAGGGACCTTGTCAAAGGTTTTCTGAAAATCCAGATACACTATATTAACTGACTCACCTTTATCTACCTGTTCACACCTTCAAAAAATATAATAGATTAGTAAGACAAGCCACGTTGGCTGTCTCCATTAAGCCATGACTATCTACATGTTCAGCAATTTTATTCTTTATAATAGTTTCTACCATTTTTCCTGAAACTGATGTCATGCTCACCACTCTGTTGTTTCCCAGATCACCCTTGGAGTTGGAACCCTTTGGACTAGGTCCAAAATGGCTTCTCCTCTTCCCCTCCAAGAAGCAGATGTTTATTTCATCTAGAAACTTTATCTCCCTAACATGCCCAACAAATACACGTCTCTCAGCATGCTTCTCCGAAGTGTCCCACTGGCTACAAGAAAATAACCTATCCATAAACATAAAGAAAACTGAAGCCCTCATAGTAACAAAAGACCCAGACTTCACGCCACCTACACACCTCAACATAGGAACCACACGCATCCAAATACAACCACAAATAAGATATCTAGGTATTGTCATTGACCAAGCTCTAACCCTCAAACAACAAATCACCAAAACTGCAGGAAATATATTCCATAAAGTGAAACAGCGCAGCGACTCAGACCTCTCCTCGAACCTCAAGACTTCAGGACAGTGATGCAAGCTATGACTCTCCCACATCTGGACTACTGCAACATAATCTACCACGGACTCCAAGCTACACGGACTAACCCCCTCCGAACTGCATTGAACACCACAGCCAAGAATTATCCAGAGAGCAAAGAAAACTGACCACATCACCCCAATCCTAAGAGATCTACACATACTTCCCCTTGAAGCAAGAACTAAATACAAGTCCATCGTACTCACCCACAAAGCCATCCACCAAGTGCAGAACACCCAGCTCCGCACTCTGCTGACCCGCCCAACCCACGGAATAACAACTAGACAGACCTCCAACAATTACCTCACCGTCCCTCACAAAAGAACCAAAAGCTCTCAAAAGACATGCAACCGAGCCTTCGAACTCTATGCACCATCCCTATGGAACTCTTTACCAAACCACCTCAGAAACAATAACGACCTCCTATCATTCAGAAAACAGCTGAAAACCATCCTATTCCAAGAATACTTCAAGACAACCTCCACCAAAAAATGCAACAACCCCTGAATTCCCCATGACCCTCAGAGCGACAGCTACACTATGCTGCCCATGTCTAACGTCTGTCTTATGTCGGAATCATCAATGTTGCCCACCCGGTGATGGCCCCCACCCTTATACTTGATTTCCCCACCCTTATATGTACCGCCGCTTTGACCCGGTGAAAAGCGGGATATAAATACAGTTAAATAAATAAATGTCGTGCCGTGACACTGACCCAGTTGATACTGGGGTAATTGAAATAACCTATTATTATTACTGTGCTGTAACTTTTGTTAGCTTCCCTTATTTCTTTGAGCATTTTATCATCCATTTGTTCATTCTGGCCAGGCGGTCGATAGTACACCCCCACTGCCATTGCCTTCCCCTTCCCCTCCCCCTTTTTACATGGAATTTCAATCCATAGAGATTCTACATTGTATTTCGTTTCCTGCAAAACTTTAATCCTTTGTGACTCAATGCCCTCTATAACATAGAGTGCAACCCCTCTACCAATTTAATCTGCTCTATCATGTTGATATAGCTTGTACCCAGGTATCAGTGTCCCACTGGTTGTCCTCCTCCTACCATGTCTCAGCGCTACCAATCATAACTAACCTCTCATATAGTGCTATATATTCTCTCTCATCTTATTTTTTAAACGTCTAGCATTTGCTTACAAGTATTTTAGAGGCTGTATTTTATTCATATTAATCTTGTTATTGATAGGCAGGGGTAATTTGGAATCTTTAAGTTCTGTCTGCTCTGTACTTAAGGGCATTTGGGTTACTTTTGTTTTTATTGGAACCTCTCTGTTGATATGCTCTAACTTCATTCTTTTGCTAGTATCCTTCAAGGATATATTTTGAACCATGCTCTCTTGGGTGACTGTCGGCTTTCCCCTATTATCTAGTTTAAAAGCTGCTCTATCTCCTTTTTAAAGGTTAATGCCAGCAGCCTGGTTCCATCCTAGTTAAGGTGGAGCCCATCCCTTCAGAAAAGCCCCTCCTTTCCCCAGAATATTGCCCAGTTCCTGACAAATCTAAAACCCTCTTCCTTGCACCATCATCTCATCCATGCATTGGGACTCTGGAGCTCTTCCTGCCTTTTGTGTCCTGCACATGGAATGGAAAACATTTTGGAGAATGCTGTCCTGGAAGCTCTGGATTTCAACTTCCTACCTAAAAACCTACATTTGGTCTCCAGAACCTCCCTACCACTCTCCTATGTCATTGGTACCAAAATATACCAAGACAGCAGATTCCTCCCCAGCACTATCTAAGACCTTGTCTAGGTGGTGCATGAGGTCTGCTACCTTTGCACCAGGCAGGCATGTTACCAGGCAATCCTCACGTCCACTAGCTACCCAGCCATCTACATGCCTAATGATTGAAACACCAAGTATAATGGCTATCTTTATCCTTCCCTCATGGACACATGACCCTGGAGAAGCCTCCTCGGTGCTAGAGGGTTTTACATCACCTGGAAGACAGGTCCGAGCTACAGGTTAACTTCCTGCCACACCAGGGTGATGCTGTCTTGTCACATGACCTCTCTCCTCCAGGGAAACAGGGATGCTGCCAGACTGGAGGTGAGACTTCAGTACTACATCCCTGTAGGTCTCGTATATGTACCTCTCTGTCTTCCTTATGTCCTCCAAGTCTGCTACTCTAGTCTCCAGAAATTGGCTCACTGCTGGACTGGTGTCTGCATCTTAGTTTTAAGGAAGTGTTTAGGTATTTTAAGTTGTTTACATACTTAGGTTTGTTGGGGATACTTATACTAAGAAAACTATACCTAATGGGGATTATTCTGTCCTCCAAATAGTGGGGATGGACATCCCAATGTGCCCCACAGGATCAGAATTGTGACGTCCACTGTACATCCAGTTCAGAACGGACGTACAGAGGGTTTCATCATCCGAGACAGAATCAGGCTAAATGCATTTAATTGACTTTGTTCACCTCAAGATTGATTAATCTCAGGTATGCCTTAATGTATGCCTGATGAGGATAAACAGCTGCACCTCAGATTGAATATGGGCACCTCCTTCCCTTTAAGAGGTTTAAGCATCTATAAAGCTACGGTTATCCCAGGGGTGGGTAAAAGTCTGGCATTGATGGAGGGAAGGAGGGATAGAAGATTTATTAAAAGTTGGCTACTGCACAATGCCCTGTTCTGTGGTTCTAAGGTAAAGTCTTACCAATTTCCTGGGTGTTTCACACAGCCCTTGGTTTGATAGAAGGGGCAACTTCACGGATCTTTGGCCTCCTAATTGGACGGACTCTTTGTAAAGGTCACTAGAAACAAGTTTATTTTTCTTTCTACTCAGAGCCTATTCTACTTGTATGCTAACCTATATTCTGATTTAAGTAAAAAATATCTCTAGAAACAAATTTATTTCAGTAACTATTTATTCTATTTTACTTTCTAGGTTAAGCTATACTTTGATTTGATTTAAAAGAAAAGCTCTCTAGAAACAAATTTATTTCAAAGTATATTTACTCTTATTTTATGTTCTATGCTAAGCTGTACTCCGCTTTGACTTAAATACAAAGCTCACAGGTGGTACTAAGACCTGATTGACTCAGCAAAAACACTGAATTCTAAAATACACAGATTTATCAGCTTTAACCCCAAGAAATCCCTTTTACCCCAAGATTTAGAGTTTATTACAGAAGATTATACTCACAAATGTAGATCTACTTCCAGTTGTAGCAGTTCCTTTAGGTAGTCTTTCAAGACTGCTACTGCTTCTTTCTTAATTAAATATCCATTTAAATGTTTGTGGGGTTATTCTGAGACACATCCCAATGGGACGGCCATCCACGCTATTCGTGCCGCCTGCATGCCCCGATTAACTTCCCAACCAGTTGTGCGGGAAGTTAGTCAGGGACAGGGAAGAGACGGCCCGGGCGCGGAGATTTGGTGGGCAGTGGGCAGTTGCCGGTCCTGGATGTACAGGACCAATTCTAATGTCAGCCCTGTACATCCTGGGCCGGTGAAATGGCTGGGGAAGTTATTCTACTCCCACGGTGGAATAACTTCTCTGGACACTTTTTTAAGAAGCCCGGGGTGCGGAAGGGGCTGTGGGGGGGGGGGGCAGAGTTAATTCCCCGCAGCCCGATCCTGACCTTAGGAGCCCGGATTGGGGGTCAGGCTGCAGGGAATTAACGTTTTTAGCCGTGGCCTGCATCACGGCTTTTAAACAAAGCCACGGTGCCATGGCAACAGGATGTCATGGCGCCGCTGCTCCATTTAAAAGCCCTGGCTGAGTTAGCCAGGTTATGGCTGTACGTGCAGGTCGGGACTGAATCGCAGTCCCGGCCTGCACATACAGGCCTGTTCGCGATTCTGATCCCGAAGGGCTAAACGTGTCCTGTGGGATCAGAATCACGATCTCCTTTGTACGTCCAGGTCAGCCTGGACGTACAAAGGAGATGTACGTCGGGATCAGAATTGGGCCCTTGGTAACTCTACAGGGTTTGTGCTATGTTTTCTTTGATGCTGACCAATTGTAAGTATTTCTTCATGGGAAGAAATAATTATTGCTTTGTTAAAATAGTGTGGGTGGGTTTTTTGGGGTTCACTGGCTATGTAACATGCACGTTATAAAGGTTTTTCAGGGTTTTTTTCACAATTGTGTGTATGTATATCCTTTCTTGTAATACAGGCTTGGTATAATTAATTGTATATTTGCTTATTGTAAAAGAAATAAAAACAAGTTTTAGTCTGAGGAATTTGGTATTCCGTTGGCTGCAGATAAAATGGAAGGTCTACTGACTAGGTTGATCTTTCTAGCCATTGAGCTGGACACTGTCGACATAGTGGCACGGTTACCTGAGGAGAAGGTAAGGAAGCTTAGGGAGCTGGTTGCATCAGTGGGGTCGGCCAACAGGGTTTATTTGAAGAATTTGCAGGTGTTGTTTGGGGTGCTGAATTTCACCTGTCGCGTTATTCCTATGAGTCGATCCTTTTCTAGGCGTCTTTCTGCCATGATGTCTGGGGTGGCGAAGCCTCATCACTATATTTGAGTTTCCACGGGGATGAGGGAAGACCTGCGTGTTTGGGATTCCTTTTGTAGTTGAATTTAATGGGACATCTGTCCTGCAGCTAGAGGAGGATTCCAATGTGGACTTACAGCTCTTCACGGATGCTGCAGTGGGCTTGTCTTTCCTATTTACTTTCAGAGGGCCTGGTTGCACAGTGGTGGCCGAGCAAGGAGCATGAGTCAGGATTGACGCGCAATATTACCTTTTTGGAGTTTTTTCCAATTGTGGCAGTATTGGCTCTTTGGCCTGACTGATTGAGAAACCATCAGGTCATATTCTGGTGCGACAATGTGGCTGTTGTTGAGGTTCTGAATCACCTTTCGCCGCGCTGCTTATGGGTTGCTGCCTTGAGAGCATTTGTTGTTTCATGTTTGCATTTGAATGTCTATGCTAAAGCATGGCATGTGCCTGGTGCCATTAACCATATTGCTGACTCTCTCTCCCATTTTAAGTGGCCCTTTTTTTGGACTCTGGCACCTAGAGCAGAGGCAGTGGGTGCAGCAGTTCCAGTCCACCTGTGGTGGCTTGGCCACATGACATGATGACTCTCTTCCAAAGATCTGTTTCTCTTGTCACTTGGGCAGCACACCTCAGGGATTAAAAGAAAATGTGAGAATTCCTCTGAGGTGGTGGGTGGTGGTGTGGGCAAGTATCAGATTATTTGCTAGTCCAGTATTTGATATGGGCTAAGGGCCTGGGATGTACCAAGGCAGCAGTGCGTTCCCATTTGGTAGGGTTTGCCTTCTTTGCTAAGGCTATGGGTTGGGGGTAACCAGATGTTAGGATTCTTGCTATGGAGGCTTTTGATGGGCTGGGAACGGTTATCACCAATGTAGCCAGATGGTCCCTTGCTGATTTCGGACGACCTCCTAGTCTGGCTGTGTGAGGGGTTGCATGTGGTGGTGGCTTCAGGATATGAGGTGGCTTTAATTCCATATGGTATTCTGTTTGGCCTTTTATGGGGTCTTTAGGGTTGGAGAGATAGTGACTGATTCAGCTAGAGTTCATTCGGGGGAGGGCTTATCTGTTGAGCATATGAGGCTGGTGGGTGCTCAGCTGAGACTCCTACTTCTGAGATCAATTGGAGAAAGATTTGTGGATGATGCTGCAAAAAGTGAATGGTGTCACCACTTGTGCAGTGAACAATTTAATGTATTAGTGGCTTTGCAGCTGACTTGGGGGGGGGGGCTATTGTTTGTCCATTCTAATTCTGCTCCTCTAACATGTTCTCAGTTCACAGCAGTCTTGAGAAATGTTTTGCCGCACTTGGGTCTTGAGGCACATTGGTTTACAGCCTATTCCTTCCAAACTCGAGCGGCCACTAATACGGCTGCAGCGTAATTGGATGATCCTGTGATTCAGAGGATTGGAAGATGGCACTCTGGGGCTTTTGCTGGCTACATCCCCATGTTAAGGGTGAGGTGTGCAAAGGGATTGGTTTAACTATTTTCTCTTTTTTAGATTTACAGAGGTGGACCCAGCATTGGTGATTGGTGGACCACTTCTACATTTTCTGGGCTGGCCGGCATGCTATGGACCGGACTCTTGGGCCACATTTGGGATTGGCCTCTGCTGGAGTCTCTCTATGGTGGCTCGGCGAATGGGGTATGCGATGGTGTCAACTCTTTCCCATGCAGGAGCACTATGCCTGTCTTTGGAATCGACCTATGGGAATTATTGTTCACCTTGGGGGCAATGAACATTCTTTCTGGACTTGCCAGTAGCTGATCCAGGATGCAAAGAGGGATTTTGTGTTGATACTCCAGTTGTTTCCGGAGGTAGTTTTGGGGTGGTCAGATATTATTCCGAGACCTGCTGGCATGAAACAAAGGAGGTGGTCCCAGGTTTGATAAAGATCAATTGCCAGATCAGGCGATGGGTGATGGAGCATGGGGAGGTGCAAATTTAGCACCCTTGGGTGGAGGAGGAGTGTGTGGGCCTCTATCGAAGTGATGGGGTTTATTTGTCGGCAATTGGTCAGGACCTGCTTTTGAATGACTGGAAGGGTTAGCACTGGTTGCAATTTTGTTGGGCCTAACTTGGTGGATGGGGTATGGCAGAGGGACAGGGCTCTCCGCCTTACACCAGTGGTGGGACCCAATACATTCGGGATAGCTGGTGGGCTGTGATCAGGTGATCACAGTTCGGAGCTATGGGGAGTCCACAAGTGATGTCCATTAATATTTATGATGGATAACTCCGAGGGAGGGTAAGATATTTATCCTTATCCATCGTGCTCCAGGAGGAGCTGAAATCACCCACCTGGAACGAAGCCTGCAGCGGAGAATCGAGCCTGCACCGGGGAAGTGAGCCTACAGCCTGCCTGTGACCAGCGGCTAAAATAGCATAGCCTGCCTCACATATTAGCACCGAAGCAGAATCAGAGTGCTGATCGCTGGCTCCACCTTTCTACACGGCGTCATACAGCTCCACCAGCCAATAGGGGCTCCACTCTCTACTTTACTTTAAAAGGAGAGCGCGCCAAGCGCGCCCGCGCCTTGCGGGCCCGCGTCAAGGAACCTCAAGCTCCCACGGAAACGAAACAGTTCCACCTCGCAGAGACCAACAGCCTCTCTCAACGCACTGCTGAGCTCCCTCAAGGTCGAGCTCGCGTGGAACCACAGAACTGACACACCAAAGAATCGCGCAGCAAGTATACGCTACCAAAATAACTCGAATTTCTTAAACAGTCCTATCTTGAACAGCTAAATTGATGGAACTACACCAATTATTACGTTTTAATTCCTCATTCTGGTACAGGATTAACAGGGCTATGGCCAACAATCAATCCCTATCTGTATAGGAAGCTTTAATTCATATTATACTGCATTAACTAGACCATAGTAGTAAGCTTCACTTATAAAGGTGCATCCTACTACTAACATTATCACACTTAAGCTGTGATAATACCCAACCTGAATTTAGTATTGTTGAGCATTATTAGCAGTCCAGTATTTTGTTAATTCACACCAGATCTTTTGCTGCTGTCCCTGATCTACCTCTGAAGTCATTACTGTTGTCAGTATTTCAACTCAGATTAATTGTTGGCTAACTTAATTTCAGATGTCATATTGCCATTAAGGCACTGTAGATTCATAACCATTATCAATAACTCACTTTGACTTACTGTTGTCAGTAATTTTACCTTGAATGTACTGTTGTCAGTAATTCACTTCATATTACTGTTGTCAGTAATTCATAGGACTCTATACTGCTACCAATAATCCTGTCCTGATCTAATGGTTGTTAGTGACTTACTTTGATTTTACTGTTGTCAGTAACTCGCTGTTGATTTAGTGTAGATAGTGAAGTACTTGGTTTTACTGTTGTCAGTATTTTACATTGGATTTACTGTCGTCAGTAACTTATCCGAGCTTACTGTTGACAGTAACTCACTTTAAATAACTACATTCAATATTGCCACCTAACTCTTATCAGAATTTTACCCACTGCTGACATACACCTACATTATCACGACCCTACCCTACTCAACAGTCCGTTGAGCCAAATACAGAAAATGCTTCACCCTAACAACATGCTGCATACGAATATCATACACCTGTATATTATTAGCAATAGAATAATTGACCTATCCTTATGTTTAAACTACAAAAAATCACATGACTATACCTATAATACACACACATACTCGAAATGACTCTGCCATATGGGACACACTCATGAATACCACCCAAAAATTAATTATTCATAGACTAATACACATACAACAAACAAATACACAACAAACGGACAAGAAACTCTGTTCTAACTAATCATCCTCCCTATCATGTATCCTCATTAATGCAAGATCAATGAAAAATAAATTACCCATATTTAATGACCTGATAACGGACTTAAAACCTGACATCTTATGGGTCACAGAGACTTGGCTTTCTGAAACAGATACAGTCTATCTAAATCAACTTGATAAAGAGAACTACGACACATTTTACAAACATAGATCCAACAAAAAAGGTGGTGGAGTTCTAATGATGACAAAAAAAACATTAAACGCCAAGCCAATCCAATCAAATATCAATAATAACATGGACACATTATTAATAAAAATCGGCCTCATAAAAATTTGCTATTATAGACCCCAGACAATAAAACAGATGGCCTGGATTCCTCTTATTGAACTCCTCAGCTCATCTACTGATCAAAATCCTGTAATCATGCTAGGCGATTTTAACCTTCCATCCCTACCAACACTAGACTCTAAACTATTCCTGGACACCATAGCAGACATAGAGTACCATCAAATAATTAAAACAGCAACACATATCAAACGAGGAACACTGATTTGGTTCTTCTTCCTGAGATACTCTTCAAACTAGTTAACTCAAATTCCATTGAATGCACTGAGACACCTTGGTCTGATCATTCTATCATCAAAATAAATCTCACATATCCCATCCCTAGCGCCAATAATTACACAAGAAGTACCCCCACTTCAAAATTCAAAAAATTTAATGAAACAGACTTCCTTGATTCTACAATCCCTTACTTCTTATCAACAACTAATTTGGATGACACTGTTAACAACTGGAATGATACTATTAATAATGCAGCTAAAAATAACCAACCAAATAAAAAAACCATATACACCAAAAACAAATAGTTCACCTTGGTTTAATAGTACTCTAAGACCAAATGAAAAAAGAACTAAGAAAACTTGAAACGAAATGGAGGAAATCCAAGTTGTCTGTACACAAGGAAATATACAATAACTATCTAACAAAATATAAGGAAACAATAGACAGCACGAAGAAAAATATTACGCAGCAACCTTAGCAAAATCATACAATAGACCTAGAGAGCTATTTTCCATAGTCAGAAAATTAACCAATAAACGAGCAAACTTCTAGCAATGAAATCACAGGACATCTCAGTTCAAACCCTAGCTAATCACTATCAAAACAAAAACAAAGAAACCCCGCCATGCCCTCAGAAAATACCAACATCTCTTATCAACCGTAGATGAATGGTCAGAATTTTACCCCATTTCAAAAGTGT
The DNA here is from genome assembly GCA_033557465.1 of Ichthyophis bannanicus. Lineage (NCBI taxonomy): Eukaryota > Metazoa > Chordata > Amphibia > Gymnophiona > Ichthyophiidae > Ichthyophis > Ichthyophis bannanicus. The sequence continues at coordinate 169,811,521 of CM066038.1, forward strand.
CATTAAAAACAATCATCTCCGGCCTAAATACCACAACTTCGTATTTTAGATCCATGCCCAGTTATCATGGATAAAAAACACACTACCAACTCTACTATCCTTTATTCTCCCAATAGTAAACCTCTCACTTACCCAAGGATACCTTCCATCCCCGCTCAAACATGCACAAATACGCCCAATTTTAAAGAACTGCAAACTAGATAAAACATCTCCTACATCATATAGGCCCATCTCTAGCATTACCATCTTGGCCAAAATAATTGAAAAGGTAGTGCAACTACAGACACAGGAATTTATAGACTTATCTTACCACTAGATGATCAACAATATGGATTTCCGGCCCCGCCATGGAGTAGAAACACTTCTAACAGTATTAATAGGTACACTCCTAAAAGGAATTGACAATCATAAACAGGCGTTCATCCTCCTTTCAATGACATATCAGCAGCTTTTGATAGCGTGCATCACTCAATTTGCTCAACAACCTACGACAGTTAGGCATAAACTCTACCGTACATAAATGGTTCACCTCATATTTAAATAACAGAACACAAAATGTAAAGAACAGGTAATCAAACATCCAACACATACAAACTAAGAAATAGGTTTACCACAGGGTTCAGCGCTTTCAGCCCTACTTTTCAATATCTATATAAAACCGGTCTGCAACATCTTTAAAAAATTTGGAGTACAATATCACCTTTATGCGGATGATATTATGATGTACATACCTTTTACGATTCCTAACCTACCGATTCAACTTCTATCAGACTGCTACAATGAAATTACATACTGGCTAAAAACCCAAAACCTCCATATAAACCATGCTAAAACCGAAGTCTTAATCGTAACAAAAAAACAATCATTTATTCCTCCAACCCACATAACACTACAAAACCAAGAAATTAAAATAAAAAATGAAATAAGATATCTAGGTGTCATTTTAGATACACACCTTACTATGGAAACGCACATTAGAAATACCTTAAAGAAAATCTACTTCAAACTTAAAATCCTCAAACAATTACGCCCCCTTGTATTTATGCAAGATTTTATCAATATAACACACAGGCTACCATAACTCCCCACTTCGATTTCGCCAACTTAATACTTATAGGCATTTCAAAACAAAACATCAAAAGAATCCAACTTGCGCAAAATGCAACAGCTAGAATTATATTAAAGATAAATTCACTCCAACACATTACACCAATACTAGCATCCCTGCACTGGTTACCAATACAAAGCAGGATAACTTACAAAACAATAATAATAACTACATTCAAAGCCCTAAATGACATGGCCCCGAAGACACTATGTAATCTAATAAGCAAAGAACCACCTAAGCCCACACATAGAAAAGGACAATCAAATAAACTAAAGATTCCAAAAGAATATATAAGAACTCACAAAATTACAAATAATAGAGCCTTTTCCCACATAGCTCCAACAGCTTGGAACTCGTTACCAGAGGACTTACGATCACTAACAGAGATAACGGAATTCAGAAAAAAATTGAAAACATATCTATTCACTAAACACTATAATACCATGGAAAACCTCCCACTCAACTTAGATAAAGGCTAAACATGAACCTGCCCACATCAAGCGTATACTCCCTTTTAAAGGGATAACATACAAAACATAATTGAATGAACACTCCACTCCTATGCACTGATACCCTACTTGTATATAGTTGCAACTGATATGATCCGCCTATGCGGTAGAGTCAGTACTTTTGTTTAAATTGTTACACAATCTGTGGTAGTTGAATTATTCTGCTTAGTTTTTAAACCCTATGTGTGCATGTTAAGATGTTCCATGTAAAAAGTTATATTGTTCTATGTAAAACAAGCTCTGCATTGTTAACTGTTGTTAATTGTACACCGCAACTGATCGCTGGAAGATGCGGTATATAAATAAGTGTTAAATAAATAAATAAATAAATAAAATTTAATTTAACCACACCAGACTGGTGATATCCATTTACTCACTTATAAGTTCTTTTTTATTCCTTTTTATTATTATAGTAAAAAAAATCCCGAAACTTATCTTATCACAATGCAGCAGTTCCAATATATTGAAGCATGACGTGCATGTTTCGGGGTATTGAATTTCCCTGTATCAAGTGCTCACATGAAATTGTTCAATGTCAACCGCTGCTAAACGCCGATTCAAAACCGGCCTCCAATCATCATATAGAACCATGAAATTTGTCATTGGCTGATAAACTATGTCGATCAAAGAAGAAGGAATGAATCACCAGCAAGGAGAACACACATAGTGAAAAAACCCCTTGTTGGTTAGACCGTCATATCACGAACACGCCTAATGACAAGATAGTAATTCCCAAAGTCACTGGTGAAAACTAATGTCAATCAGAAAAAGAACCACCAATCATGAAGGGGATATCCCATTTAAAATTGGGAAACCCCTTACCCGATTGGTCCATCATGAAAACAAACTGGGCCAATCAATTTCTCGATTCAAACCAGTAGGATGAACAGAATTTAACACATGAATCCATCATTGTTCACACCACTGTATTCGGGCTATGCGATCACCCCCTCTTGGATCTATTGGAACATGGCCAATGACCCTCCAAAATAACTCACTAAACAAATGATTCTTCTCCACACAATGTTCAACTATGGATGCAGAAAGCACTTGCCGCCGTACACAAGAAGCATGTTCACCTATCCGTTTTTTAATCGGGCATACAGTCCGACCTACATAGATCAAAGGATATTCACATTGGATAAGGTAAACAACAGGTAGAAGTGCATGTGGTAAGCCAACGTCGATGGTAAGTGCGGTTTGTTTGAGGATCAATCCAAGTGGTCCCTGATATGGTGGTTGCACAAAACTTGCAGTCTTGACATGGAAAATGGCCCCCAGAAACAGCAGGGCTATCAGGTCAACCCTCTGATCACATTATATCTTGTTTAATTCAACTTCACCGGTTGCCTGTGGAATTTGAAATCAGATGTAGCATACCGTGTATGATTTTCAAGTTAATTCATCACTTGTATTTTGATTATTTAGCTTCTGAGATGGATCCTTGAAAACACAAAAGAATACCAAAAGGATATCTACAGTATGTGTTTTATTGACTACAGCAAAGCTTTTGACTGTGTAAACCCTGAGAAACTCTGGGCCACATTAAGGAACACGGGTATACTACAACACCTGATCATTCTCTTGCACAACCTTTACATTGATCAAGAAGCAACAGTTCGAACGGAACAAGGAGAAACAGAATGTTTAAAATCAGCAAAGGTATACAACAAGGCTACCTACTTTCCCCCTACCTGTTTAATTTATATGCAGAGCAATATATCAGAGAAGCAGGACTGTATGAAGACAGCTGAGGTGAAGATTTGTGGAAGACTCAACAACCTTCACTATGCTGATGAGACCACATTACTGGCTGAAAGTGAAGATGATCTTCTCAAGATGAAGGAACATAGGGCCTGATTTACAAGTAGGCAGGCTATGCACTGCTATAATGCATAGTCCTGCCCGCTCAATCCTGACCCTGGATATTCAGTGCCATGGCGACGGCATTGAATATCCGGTTTTGCACCAAGCAGACACTGCCGCAGAGCCTAATTGGGTAGCTTAAAGCTCGCCTAACTTTATCCATGGATCGCTAACCAGGTAGCAGTCCAATATTGCTACTACCCAGTTAGTAGTGATCTCCGACCTGGTTCCATCCCCGAACACTCCCAACACACCTCATTGCTAACTGGATAGCATCGTGGTGCGTAGGGGACAAAGACGGGGATATTCAATGGCACTAGCTATGTAGGTGCCATTGAATATTCCTATTTAAGGCATTTACACAGTTTACTGGGCTGTAAACCATGTAATGCCTTTCGAATATTGTGCCCATAGTCTTAAAATGGGCCTGCACCTTAATGTAAAGAAGACAAAGATTCTGACAATTGGCAAAATCAATTATGTTTATCATTGATGGAGAAGAAATTGAAATAGATGACAATTTTAACCTACTTGGATCAGCAATCAATAAACAACAAGCAGTCAAGAAATCAGATGTCGAATTGCTCTTGGCAGAATGGCTATGAACAGCCTAGACAAGATTCTCAAGAGCAGAGATGTCTCTCTCCATACAAAGATTTGATTTGTCAAGACATCGGATTCTCAGTAACATCATATGGATGTGAAAGTTGGACAGTGAAAAAGATAGGAAGAAAATTGATGTCTTTGAATTATGGTGCTGGCGAAGAATACTGCATATACCATGGACTGCCCAAAGAACAAAGCAGTCACTGCCAGAGGAGATAAACCTAAGTTTTGTTTAGAAGCTCAGAGGACAAAACTTTGGACACATCATGCGAAGAGAGAGATCATTAGAGAAAGACATCATGCTTGGCAAGGTAGAAGGTCAACGCAAAAGAGGAAGGCCAGCAATGGGATGGATCGATACAATACTAGCAGCTATGGGTGCCACTCTATCAACAATGAGCCACCTGACTGAAGACCAAACACAGTTTAGGACAACTATCCAGAGGATCGCCTTGAGTCGACACCAATTCTATGGCACTTAACAGCAATAACAACAGCATCTGATTCGCAATGTTACCCATCGGATCAGCTAAGTAGAATGAGTTGGTATTTCCCTCAGCAAAGAAGGGTAGTGGGCAGGTTATGTTTATAAGGATTTTTTTTTTTATAGCTGCATTAGGTCTGTGGAATGCATTACTAAATAACATAAGGGTACTTGTTGATTTAACTACATTCCTGAAAATATGTTCTTAAACATATTTATTTGCTCAGCTGTTTAATTTGTGATATGATGGCTTTATGTTAAGGGTATACTCTCTGAATATAAGATTGTTTTGTTTTTGTTTCTATGTCATATATTTAATTTATTATTACAACTATAGAGATTGGATGGTTTTAAACATTTTCTAAACAAAACTACCCAACGCTGCACTGGATAACAAAGGCACATGTAATATACATGCCCATATTTACTAAGCTGCGTTAACTGTTAACGCAACAATTAACACATGCTAACAGTACACAGCAATTGAAATGGTCGGGAAATCATTTTACAGTCAATACATAGTTACTATGTGCCCAATTCTGGGACACGTGCTGTGAGGCTGCACATCCCAGCGGGACTTGTAGCCCCGCAAGCCATCCAGCCCTGATTCCCCCTCCGGCTTTCCCTGTACGTTCTGAGCATCAGGACAGAGAGAGCAGTCGGGATCAGAGTGGAGCAGCACTGACCCGATGATTGGGCCCAGGGATGCCTCCTTGGGCTGGGGCTGGGTGCGGGGGAGGGGTCTCCGCCACACGATCCAGGCCCCAGCAGGCCAGCCACGGGTCAGGCGGTGGGGATAAGGGAGGGCCGAGCTGGGCAGCTAAGGGAGCCTGCAGAGAAGACATCCCTGCAGGCAGGCAGGGGCACATCGGGCCGTCCTCAGACCCGATTCCGTGAACTGCGGGAACGTTTTGTTCCCACGGTACAGAATCGGGTCCAAATGGACCCATCTTGCTCGGGGCTGTCTGGACGGCCTGGACATGCCCCTATGTGAATCGGGCTCCACGTGTTTACTCTTATTAACACTTCAAATAACATGGAGCTGTTAATATCAAGAAGAGGTAGAAAAAAGCATCACATTATCTGTTTTTGAGTTAACATGTGGGAAAGAAATTTCCTTCATGATAACTGAATAACGAAATGCTGACAATGCCCCCAACAGTTAACAAGAAGGCTCTGTAGTTACTATGTGTTAATTTTGGCACTTAATGTACAGTACCTAGAAAAACATAACATGGATTACTAAATAGATTCCATAATAAAGCATGAAAAAATTGGGCACTCCAGAATAAATTCCCTTTTATTAGCGAATCAAAGAAATACAATATTTGTCTATTGAACTGTTAAGGCTGGAATTACTCATTCGAAAAATACCATTTGTGAGATATTATCATAGTATTCATAGATGTGAAAGGTCCATACTCGGAGCTAGCAATTTCTTTTATAATGAAGTATAAATAATAGAAGATGACTCATATTAAATTTAGATAAGATCAAAGTTAAGTTTATTCACCAGCAGAATGATAATGCTATGGAATGTGGATAATTACAGTAGAAATCTCACTTAACGTTCATATTACCATATGCTTGGAAACTAACAGAAATATTGAAAACATACTTTTGTTTGGTGTTCAAAGAAGGGATTAGAGAACACTAACAGCTGGCAGGGATATATATGACATGTGACGGAGAATTATATGGTTAGCCATTTACAATGGGCATTCATAAAAGTAAAAACAGACAAGGTCATGGGGTCAGATAGAATAGATAAGAAGATATTAAAAAGACTCCAAAAGGTGTTGGCAGTTTTACTGACAGTTCTGTTGAAGCACTGTTTGAAGACAAGAATGGTTTCAAAGAGCTGGGGGAAAAGCAGATGACTCTTCCCCCAGTGGGAATTAATTAATGGAATCATCAAAAAAAGGGTTAGTGAAATATTTTGAATCCAGAAGGCTCTGGGATTCAAAGTAGCATGGTTTTATCAAATCAAGATTTTCTTTGATAGGATGAACAAGCAATTGCAAATGCAATGTGTGCCTTTGAGTCAAGGTTGACCCCTGGTGACTCAACTACTCCTGGGTTTTCTTTGCAGTGTGACAGGAAGTAGATTACCAGACTTTTTTTTCTGAGGCAATGGAGGGTTAAGTGACTTGCTCAAGGCCACAAGGAGTGCTAATGTGAATTGAACCTTGGTCTCTTGATTATCATGCCAGTGCTCTAACCATTTGGCTACTCCTCCACTGCAAGGATGCACTGAGTGGGGCCAGGTGCTGCCATTTTTCAAAATGTCAGTGCAAGGGCAGGACCCTCAACAGTATGCTGATGGCATCGGGTGCCTTCCTGATGCCCAGGTCATCTGAGATGAAGTGTCTTACTTTATTTCTGATGACCTGTTTCTGCGGGACAGCATGCAAAACTTGCGCCGACTTCTGTGCATGTGTATTTAGCTTGCTCGCCTAGTTTAATGCTAACTTTTTACGCAGTGGATAATTTGACTATTGCATTCCTGCACAAAGCGTCAGCATTAAAGTAGTCCTATGAAACCCTGCGCTACAGCTTTAAGCACTGAGCTCTAGTGCAGGGTTTCTGCATCTGCCTGAAAGCGAGAGAAACAACCCTACTTAAGTTGTAGAAAATATTTAAAACTCAATAAAAAGAAATGTAAAAAACCTTGAACACTTTATTATAAAAAGGCATTAAAACCACACATTATGTTCTCTACATATTTATTTTGACATTAACAAATAATATTAAAAAAGAGACGATACAGCCATGTTTTGGCTAAAACACCTGCATCACTGATATAGCACTTCAAATTATAATTCTAAATGAATCAAGCAGCACTTAAAATTATTGTAATGCCACACCTTCAAGACCAACAAAGAAAAATCAGTTAAAATATCATTAGAAATGTTAAAATACATGATAAAATTGAGATTGCATAAAACATCTTCCAGCATTCAACTTACAAAACCAGGACAAAATGATTACATTAATAAGTCATCTATACAACATGGCCTCAGATATGTAATATTAGATAGCACACAACATCAATTGACAGCAATAAGCATATTACCTGTATACAAGTTTTTTTTAAAGATTGTCTACATTCAGAGTTGTTTCTCCTACCTTTTTCTCACAGGCCTATGACCTCCCTTTGATCACTTTTTGTATTATAACAGAGATGACGATCCATGGAATGGGCATGAAAAGCTAGCATAAGTATTTTGCATTTATGCTTGCCAATTTACAATTTTTTTCTCATTTAGAGGGGGGTTATAGGTTTGAATCTTTAAACCCCAATACAGAGCAGCACTGCTGTGTTCTGTAAGAGCTAGAAATGCTTGGTGTTGGTGTTTTGTTAAGCCAGCCTAAGAGCTGGGGAAACACTGGACATGGAGCTGTAACCTTCACACCAACTTAGATAGTAGTCTAAGCTCCACTGTCTTACTGGTAGCTGAGTTCTATTTCTGGATACTAACCTTCCTGCGGGCTGAGGCACAGCAAGACGCTGAGGGGGTCATTTTGGAAGCTCTATTTGTGCTTTGGATGTCCAAAAACAGGCATAAAGACATCCCCAGCACAGAGATGTCTCTAGGGTTGCTAACTGGCTCCAGATGCGCCCGACAGGCTTGATCCAGTCCTGGGTTTACCCCATTGCATGCAGGGACATGTAGTCTTGCTTTTCTTATGGAATGCAATGGAAAAATCAGAACTACATGTCCCTGCATGCAGTGGGGTAAACTTAGGACTGGATCAAGTGTGTCGGCCACATCTGGAGCCAGTTGGCAACCCTAGATGTCTCCAAAGCCATTTCAGAAGCTGGCTCTGGGGACGTCCCCAGAGTGAGAACATCCAAGTCTGAACAGGAGCATGGTGGAAGTGTAGCCAGGGCCTTCCAAGGAACCTAGATGTCCTGCCTTATCTCAGAAACGTCATGGATGTCCAGAATCATGTCTAAGTTTAGACATGCTCCAGGCACCTGAAACTTTCTGGTTTTGGCTGAAAAACATCCAGATGATGTTGAGAAAAAGGTACTCCATCCCCACTACTCACCAATAGCAGCAGTGGCATGTGAACCCTGGGTGCCCAAGTCCCTAGCCCACTACTCTAACCATTAGGCTATCTGAGATGTCCAGGTTCTAACATATGGTTCTGGGGATGTCTATGTGGATGCCTCTAAAGATGTCCATGTTGAGCACGTCCATGTTTGTGAAATCAAGTCTGCACCTGGACGTGACTGCATGTTTTTCAAACGTTCTGGCTTAGATGTTTTGGATTGCACTTGGACGTCCCTTCCAAAATTCCCCTCCATACCCCCATGGTGTTGTTATCAAGGATCATGCAAGGTTTCCTTGAAGGTAAGGATTAGGAGCTGGCACAAAAACTAATAAATGGTTTCTCTTTAGGGGGAGGGGAGGGGAGGGGAAGGAATCGTAGGAAAACTCCAAAACAAAGGTGGTACTAGACCACGTTTTATTTTCTCTTTTAAGGTCAAGTGAGTGAGAGAACCAAACCAGTCAAAGTACATGTAAATAAGAGGAAAATGTTTGAAAAGAGTCAAATTCACTAAATCTTCTTTTGACCACAGGCACACTATTACTTGAATTAAAAAAACAGGCTCCAAATGCTTGTTCTCTAGAAGGCTATACACCTGTAACCTGTATTAATACTCCACAGGACAGGGCCCACCCTCTTCTAAATAAATAAATTGATCCCCTTCTTTATGGGATTTCCCATCAATATGCAATGAACCAGCAATATCAAATAAGTAATGAATTTACTTCTAGTCTCTCTTTTTACAGTACCAATTACCGAAGGCTTTAGATTCTTTTAAGTGCATCTAAGCATGAGATTTCCTCCAACAGATTTAGAACTAAAACCCGGAGATTCTGGACAGCAAGTGAAAATGCAAAATTGAATAAATGAAATATGCAATTTCAGGGATAATTTCATAAAGGTTATATGGCAAGAAAATATGCAGAAATGCCATTTATGTATAGAATTATGTGTTGCATATCATTTATTTGCAAATGCAATGTGTGCCTTTATGTCAATGCTGACTCCTGGTGATCCAGCAGCTCCTGGGCTTTTTTGGCAGTGTAGCCTGAAGTAGATCACCAGGCCTTTCTTCCAATGCAAAGGAAGACTCAGGGACTTGTCCAAGGCTACAAGGTGTGCTGGTTTCTTGGTTACTAAGGCAGTGCTCTAACTATTAGACTAATCCTCCATGCCATCATTTAATTAAAGGGGGTAATCAAAGTGCACATTGGGCGGTACGTAGCAATGTCTGTACCTACAAAAGGGGCGTATTTTAGGCAGTACAGAAAAGTAAGCACATATATTCTAAAATATCAATATGTGAAGTTATCAAAATTGAGCACATGCTAGAAATGATGCCTAATATCGGAGTATAGTTTGTTTCCTGTGAAACTTTAATCCTATGTGACTCAATGCCCTCTCTAACATAGAACGCAACCCCTCCACTAATTTGATCTACTCTCATTGTGATATAATTTATACCCAGGTATCAGTGTCCCACTGGTTGTCCTCCTTCCACCAGATCTCTGAGATACCAATCATGTCCAACCTCTCATTTAGTGCTATATATTCTAACTCTCCCATCTTAGTTTTTAGACTTGGAGGTTGTATTTTGTTCATATTAATCTGGTTAACTGTAGTAGGGGTAATTTGGAATCTATAAGCTCTGTCTGCTCTGTACTTAAGGGCATCTGGGTTACTTTTTTTTATTGGAACATCTCTGTCGATATGCCTTAACTTCAGTTTTTTGCTAGTATCCTTCAATGATATATCATTCCAAATCATGCGCTCTTGGGTGACTGTCTAGTTTTCCCTATTATCTTGTTTACTTACTTACTTAGGTTTGCTGGGGATATTTATACTAATACAGCTATACCTAATATGTTTAATGGACTTTGTTCACCTCAACATTAATTAATCTCAGGTCCTTAATTAATGTATTCTTGATGAGGATAACCAGCTGCACCTGAAAATGAATAGGTTTGAGTTTATAAAAATAAGGTTATCCCTGGGATGGATGGGAATCAGGGTGGAGGAGGGAAAGAAGACTTAACAAATGCTGACTCCTGACACAGTGCCCTGACCTGTGCTTCTAAGGTAAAGTCTTACCAATGTCCTGTATGATTCACACAGTCCTTGGTTTGATAGAGTGTGCCTTTAAATTACCCCTTTGATCTGTCACTTGCCTTTAACACCTATTTAAGACAACTTCATAGATCTTTTGCCTCGTAACTGGAAGGCCTGTTTGTAAAGGTCTCTAGAAACTAGTTTGTCTTTCTACGCAGACTAATTATTCTACTTGTGTGCTATGCTATACTCTGATTTGATTTAAATAAAAAAGCTCTAGAAACAAATTTATTTCAGTTACTATTTATTATATTTTACTTTGTATGCTAAGCTATACTCTGATTTGATTTAAATGAAAAGTTCTCTGGTGGTGACTGACTCAACAAAAACACCAAATTCTAAAATACACAGATTTATTAGCTTTAACTCAAAGAAATCCATTGTTCCCCAAGATTTAGACTGTATTCCAGAAGATAAATACTTACAAGTGCAGATCTAGTTCCAGCTTTAGAAATCCCTTTTGATAGACTTTCAAGACTCAAAACAATTTGTGAATGGCAGGCTATCATTTCCAAGGCAATAGAGGGACAACTGACCTGCCCAAGGAGTGGCAGTGGGAAACAAACCCTGCTCCCCTGGCTTGTAGCCCATTGCCCTAACCACTAGGCCACACCTATCCCTTCATGATGGTTTAGTGGTTGTTGCTGGAGACTTGTTTGAGGATCAGTAGTTAGACATTGTTGCTCTTTTTACTTCTTTGTCCTCTGCCTTCTCTTATTTATTTATTTGTTTATTTAATTTATTTAACAGGTTTTCTATACCGCCCTATCATTAATTCAGGGCGGTTTACAATAAACATCACAGCAACAACAGCTTTTACATAGAACAGGATAGTAAACTTGGGAGTTATATGGGGTACAACGACAGAGTAGAACTTTCAACTATTTACATGTGTGCTTTGATGGTTCTGTTTAGTGTTTTACATTTGGTTAAGGATTATATTCATGGGGTTTGGACAAGGTTAGAGAGAGGGTAAGCATTCACATGGGATTGGTCTATTGAGCTTCATACTGGTCTGCTACTTTGTAAATGTCCAAGAATTCTTTATGATGCATTGTGTGGTCATTGTGTGTGATCATAGTGCTCTATAAATAGTGTGTCTTAATAACTTTTCTAAAGTCTGTTAGGTCGTTTATAGCTCGTTTGTCTGGAGGCAGGTCATTCCATAGCGAGGGAGCATACATAGAGAAGGCTCTATTGCATGTGAATTGTCTGGCTTTCATTCTGGTTGTTGAGATATCCAGGGTGTTAATGTTAGTTGTTCTCTTAATTTTTACTCTGCTATGCCTTTTTTATTCTCGTCTCCTCTGTCTGTCTGCTTCATCTTTTGTCTTTGTATCTCTCTCTACTTACTGTTTCTATTTTCCTACCTTCCTGGACATCTTCTGTCACTGTGGGTGTGGGTGTGTGGCTCTGTCTCTATGTGCTTCCATGTGTGGTTGTGTTGCTCGTGGTGGGTAGACTTTTTAAAATGAGTAGTATATACAAGTAGTACCTGTGTAGTCTGGAGAGAGAGGCAGCAAAGGAGGAGAGAGTTCTGTCTGTGGAGAATCTTCAGACCTAGGATCCAGTTCACTGGGTGAGCAAGGTAGGAAAAAAGAAAAGATGGGTAAGGTAAGACTGCCAGAGAAGAGGAGTATTTGATAATTTGATGAGGAAACCTCTTCTCTCCTCTCTGCTAAACCTACCACTTGCTCGTCTGATCCCATCCCCACTATTCTCCTCAACTCCATATCATCCTCCGTTATCCTTGCTATTTCCCTTATTATCAACCTTTCTTTCCCCACTGCCACCTTCCCAGCTGCCTATAAGCATGCTTTGATCAATCCTCTTCTCAAAAAACATTTAGAAACCTTATCTTTCTTACATGTCATGCTCTGATATTGACATAGTCCATATCCAAGTAATTGAAATCATACATTGTTACTGTATTTTAACTTTTGTTAGCTTCACTGATTTCTTTCAGTATTTCATCATCCATCTGTTCATTCTGGCCAGATGGTGTGTTTTGCTTTTCAATTGGACTGTAGGCAGTAGGTAGCACACCCCCACTGCCATTACCTTCCCCTTTTTACATGGAATTTCTATCCATAGAGATTCTACAGTGCATTGTATTTCCTGCAAAACTTTATTCCTATGTGATCCAATGCCCTCTCTAACATAGAGCACAACCCCTTCACCAATTTGATCTACAATATCATTGTGATATAGTTTGTACCCAGGTATCAGAGTGTCCTATAGGTTGTACTCCCTTGACCCTACTGTTCCCTCTAGCTTTCGTCCCATCTCCCTTTTTCCCTTTATTTCCAAACTCATTTAGCGTGCCATTCTTTCTCGCTGTTTTGACTTTCCACTCATTCCCTCTTTGATCCCCCTTTAGTCAGTCTTCCGCCCTCTTCATTCATCCGAAACAGCCCTTGCCAAGGTCTCTAGTGACTTATTCTTGGCGAGATATAAAGCCTATACTCAATTCTTATTCTTCTTGACCTTTCTGCTGCCTTCGATACCATTGAATACTCTCTTCTCCTTGCTACATTATCTTCTTTTGGCTTTACAGACATTGTTCTATCTTGGTTCTCTTCCTATCTCTCTAATCACTCCTTCTGTGTCTGTTCTCAAGGTACATCCTCCTCTGTTATCTTTCTCAGTTGGCGTTCCCCAAGGGTCCATTCTCGGCCTACTCCTTTTCTCCCTTTATACACAATCGCTTGTTTCCCTTATCTCATCCCTTGGCTTACAGTATCATTTCTATGCAGATGATTCTCAAATTTATATCTCTTCATCTGACCTTTCTCCTTCTCTCCAGGCACGTATCTGTGTTTGCTTATCTGACATCACCATCTGGATTTCTCAGCACCATTTAAAATTGAACATGGCCAAAAGGGTTTCTCCCCCTAATCCATCCTCCTTTCTCCATCACTGTTGATAACTCTCCTATTTTTCCTATTTCCTCTGCTCGTAACCTTTGTGTCATCTTTGACTCTTCCCTGTCATTCTCATCTCCTATCCAACAAATTGCTAAATTTTGTTGTTTTTTTCTCTTCAATATTAACAAGATTTGTCCTTTCCTGTCTGCCTCTACTATTAAGACTCTTGTTCACTCCCTTATTAGCTCCCGGCTTGACTATTTCAACCTCCTCCTTGCTGGTCTCCCTCAATCTCATCTTTTCCCTCTACAATCCATTCAAAACTCCACTGCGTGGTTAATTCTTCTCCAGCCACGTTACTGCCATATTACTCCTCTTCTAAAGTCCCTTCACTGGCTCCTTGTCAGTTACCGCATTCAAGACAAACTACTTACCTTGACACATTCACTCTGCTGCTCTTCCTTACCTTTCCTCTCTCCTCTCTCCTCTCTCCCTATACCCCTCCCCGTGATCTCCGTTCCTCTTCTACCTTCCTTCTCTCTATGCCATTCTCTTCTTCCGCTAACTCCAGGCTTTGTTCTTTTGACCTTTTTGCTGCATTTGCCTGAACAACCTGCCCCTGTCCCTGCATCAAATCTCTTCCTTCACCCTCTTCAAGTCCAAGCTCAAGACTCACCTCTTTGTGACCACCTTTAATTCTTAATCCCTTCCTTTGTGTTTCAACTCCTATTGCCCTTTTTGTCTTTATTCCTATCGTATTATTTTGTCCTGTATGTTTGTCTTATAGATCGTAAGTTCTTTCAACAGGGACTGTCTTCTTTCTGTCTGTACAGTGCTGCATACACTTGGTAGCGCTTTATAAATGCTTAATAATAATAGGTACTTGTTTAAAGGGGCAAGATGGCGGCAGGGAGCAGCCACAGGGTGGTTGCTTGAGCTAACCTGTCAGTCTGGAGCCCTGTGAGTTCGTTTTGCTGGTGCCATGGGGCATCATAAGTGGAAGCAAGCAAACCCACCCTTGGGTTTTGCTGGGGACATCATTCCTAGGCAAAAGATCTTGACGGAGTACAGCTTTACCATTACAGAGGCGGGAGCAGTGTCTTCATTGAGGCTGTTGACTGGTTCTTCGGTGGTCCTGGGTACGTTAGAGGTATGGCTCTCTCCAGAGCAGCGAACCCCCCCCCCCACCAAGACCTGGAAGTAATACCTTGGCCGACGGATTGTTTCCCCCTGGCTTGTCGATGAGCACACCAGAGAGGGGGAGTGAAGAGGGCTCCATGGCTGGGTTGTCTGTGGTTTCTTCCACTGCAAAATCTGAGGAGTGCTGGAAGATCAGCGGGACCACCTATCTCAGTTTGTGGGGACTCCTTGGAAGTAGGTGGTGGAAGAGTACAGATTCCAGGGACTGGTGTCTTGCGAGGGTGCTACGGTGTGTGTTAGACTAACAGGTCTAATACACGCTGCAGCACCCTAGCAATGTTCTCTTTAATGTGCACTGGGTCCTCTGCCAGCATTCCTGCCTGTGGGGGGAGGTGCGGATCGTCAATCGCTCTGCACCTCCCCCCCACCGGCGGGAACATTGGCGGAAGATCCAGCACAGCTTAGCGGGAACACTGTGTTTCACCCTCAATCTATGTCCTCTTGTAGCAGAGCTTGCTTTCAATCGAAAGAGGCTCTTCTCCTGTGCATTTATGCCACGGAGGTATTTAAACATCTCAATCGTATCACCTCTATCCCACCTTTCCTCTAAAGTATACATATTAAGATCCTTAAGTCTGTCCTCACATGCTTTATAATGAAGACCACTAACCATTTTAGTAGCTACCTTCTGTACTGACTTCAACTTGTTTATATCCTTTTGAAGTTGCGGTCTCCAGAAGTGCACACAAGACTTATAAAGAGGCACTATCACCTCCTTTTATTTATTTAGCCAGTTTTGTATACCACCTTATCCTTCAATGAAAGTGGTTAGGGACATAACAAGGCGTCTACATTTAACAGAGGGTGACATTACAGACATATAATTCTGGGGGTTGAGCCCAGATCTGAGTCATAGGTGTTTGTCTTTATCTTTATCTTTATTTGCGAAGTTTGATATACCGCCCATGCCGGAGCATCAGGGCGGTGTACAATAAAAAAAAACATATCGGCTACTGAAAACAAAGCAAGAAAGGAACGCCATTAGCATATAGGACAGGGATAGAAAAAAAAAACAGAACGAGAGTGAGCACAGGGACAGAACCAGACATGGAACTAACGGTAGACAAAGGGCAAGAGGGAGGGGAAAACTATAGAGTGGCTGGATTATGAAGCTACCAAGTTACAATGGGTGGGGGGCACAACTGGGGGAGGCGAGGCCATCAGTGGAAGCAGGGAGATCGTATGCCTGGCAGAAGAGGTGTGTTTTAAGAAGTGCTTTGAAATGGGGGAAAGATAATTCAGTGCGGAGGGAGTGCGGGAGCGAATTCCATAGAGCAAGGCTTAGAAAGAAGAACACAGAATGACGGGTAAGTTCAAGGTGGGCCTGAGAGGGAGAGGGAAGGAAAAGATGGTTGCTATGTGCGGAACGAAGGAGACGTGGAGCCGGTTAAAGGTGAATAATGTCAGCCAGGTACTGTGGAGTGCTGGTGTGCAGAGCCTTGTGCGTGATGATGAGGAGTTTATAAATGAATCAAACCTTGATCGGAAGCCAGTGAAGAGAAAGGAGGCAGGGAGTGACATGGGAGTGAGCAGGGGAGCGAGTGATAAGGTGAGCGGCTGTGTTTTGGACTAACTGAAGGCGCCAAAGCTGATAGCGAGGGAGACCTGTGAAGATAGCGTTACAGTAATCTAAGTGGGTGATCACAAGTGACAAGACAAGATTAGTAACAGAGGAAATAGGGAGAAACGACCGAATAGCCCTGATCCGACGAAGGTGAAAAAAGGAAGTACGTACCACTGAAGAAATATGTTGGTGAAAAGAAAGCGAGGAGTCCAGGGTGACACCCAGGTACCGAAGAGTAGAAACCAGGGGGATGGGGTGAGTGGACATAAAGGCGGATAGATCAGGGGAGGGTACACCAAAGGAGAACCAAATGGCAGAGGATTTGGAGGGGTTGACGTGAATAACTTTTTGATTAAACCAGGAAGCAATGGAAGCGAGACAGGAATTGAGAGGAGCGAGATCTGGTGAGGAAGAAGAAGTGTGGTGGACCAAGAGAATGTCATCGGCATAAATATAGGCAGTCTGTATCGGCAGTGAATGGGAGTTATGGTGCTTGTTCAAATGCGTCCATGAACAGGTAGGTTTTAAGGGATTTGTAGTCCTTGAGGTCTTTTTGTGCTCTTAGATCATCAGGGAGAGAGTTCCATAGGTCCGGCACTGAGAGTGATAACGCCCTTCTGGAAGTTGCTTGCTTCGTCCTGTGGTATCCGTCTGGGGTGCGGAGTCTATTGCTACCTTGGGTTCGCCTGGGTCTGCTGCTTGTGTCTTTGGTTATTATGGTTATCATGTGATAAAATTCGCAGATAACACAAAGTTATTTAAAGTTGTTAAAGTGCAAGAGGATTGTGAAAAATTGCAAGAGGACCTTTATAAATTGGTAGACTGGACATCCAAATGGCAAATGAAATTTAATGTGGGCAAGTGCAAAGTTATGCACCTAGGAAAGAACAGCCCAAACTTTGGTTACACAATGCAAGGTAGCACATTAGAAATCACCACCCAGGAAAAAGATTTAGGCGTCATCGTGGATAATACATTGAAACCCTCCGCCGAGTGTGCAGTAGTGGCCAAGAAAGCAAATAGAATGCTAGGAATCATAAGGAAAGGAATGGAGAATAAAACCAAGGACATTATAATCCTCTGTATCATTTCATAGTAGAACTTCTCCTTTCTTCTGCTGGCCATTTCTCTACCTATGCACCCAAGCATCTTTCTAGCTTTTGCCATTGCCTTTTCTACCTGTTTAGCTACTTTAAGATCATCAGATGCAATCACACCAAGATCCCGTTCTTCTTTTGTGCACAGAAGTACTTCACCCCCTATACTACATTTTTTTTTTGGATTGCTGCAGCCCAAATTCATGACCTTGCATTTTTTTTATATTAAATCTCAGCTGCCAAATTCTAGTAGGGCTAAATGGCCAATTTTCTAAATGGAGAAAGGTGAATAGTGAAGTACCCCAGGGATCTATGCTGGGTGTTCTGATTTTTTAAAGATATTTCTAAATGTCTTGGAAATAGGAATAATGAGTGAGGTGATAAAATTTGCAGATAACACAAAGTTATTTAAAGTTTATAAATTGGTAGACTGGACATCCAAATGGCAAATGAAATTTAATGTGGGCAAGTGCAAAGTTATGCACCTAGGATAGAACAACCCAAACTTTGGTTACACAATGCAAGGTACCACATTAGAAACCACCAGCCAGGAAAAAGATTTAGGCGTCATCGTGGATAATACATTGAAACCCTCCGCCCAGTGTGCAGTGGCGGCCAAGAAAGCAAATAGAATGCCAGGAATCATAAGGAAAGGAATGGAGAATAAAATCAAGAATATTATAACCCTCTGTATCAATCCATAGTGCGAATGCACCTTGAATATTATGTGCAATTCTGGTCACCATATTGTAAATATGATATGGCAAAATTAGAAAAGGTACAGAGAAGAGCAACCAAAAGGGTAAAGAGGATGGAAGAATACCCCTATGAAGAGAGGTTTAAAAGGTTAGGGCTCTTCAACTTGGAAAAGTGACGGCTGAGGGGGGATATGATAGAGGTCTATAAATTAATGAATGGAGTGGAACTGGTAAACATAGATCAGTTGTTGATGCCATCAAAAACTAGAAAGACTAGAGGACATGCAATGAAGCTACAATGTAACTCATTTAAGACTAATAAGAAAATATTCTTTCACTCAACACTTAATCAAACTCTCAAATTAGTTACCAGAGGATGTAGTGAAGGCTGTTAGTGTAGCTGGGTTTAAAAAAGGGTTGAACAAATTCCTGGAGGAAATGTACATAAACCATTATTAAAATGGACCCTGAAAATCAGCTGCTTACTCCGGGATGAGCATTGTGGACCTACCTGCGTGCCTTTTTGGGAACCTGTCAGGTACTTGTGACCTGGATTGGCTGCTGTTGGAAACCGGATACTGGGCTTGATGGGCTTTGGTCTGACCGAATATGTCATTTCTTATGTTCGTATTTTAGGTTAGAAAGTCCAAAGAAAGTAGAACCACCCACATGGGAGCAATTGACAAAAAACAGCAGATGCATAGATGTCAGAAGGCACTTTATTTACCAAGCAATCCACAATGTGTTTTGGCCACACAGGCCTTCTTCAGGGGGCTGTAAAACCTTAAAATGACATTAAATGTATAATGATGAATGAAATCATAAACAATTGTGAGCCTAATACATCATTCATAAATAAATAAAAAATGTATAAAACACAAGATAAAAAACACTCAAGTGTTTAACATTGTACAATAATAAAACCATATAAACAAAACATAAAAACAATATAGTTATTAAAACAAAATAAATAAAATACAGACATGCAAGGCTGAGTGCTGCTGTCAGCACGAATAGCGGGGATGGATGTCGGCTATTCGTGTCTCAGAATAACTCCCTAAATGAATACATCTTTTAGTGCATAGTCAAGTTAATACACACATTTATTGAGAATTAAGAAGTTTCTGTACATGTACCAAGGGTATGGTAGCTATATGTGAGGGTAGAGGAGGAAAGGGGAGAGAGAATGGGAGGGAAGAGGAAGGCGGAGGGAGGGGAGGAGGGGGAGGGGGGATGAAGGGAAGGGAAGGGGGAGGGAATGGAGAGGGAGAGGAGGAGGAAGGGAGGGGCAAGGGGAAGGAGGGGAAGAAGGAAAACAAAAAGGCAATTGAACTAAAAAACGCTCCTGTTATTGGGAATTTATAGTAACCAACCACTGTGTGAAGGGAATTCAGTGTGCAGTGCTGCTTTAGTCCATTTAAACGCAGCAATAGAAGGGACACCACGCTATAGGTACCAACCCATCAAAGGGAATGAAAACCCCCTAATAATATTGTATAGCAATAAGTACAGCTATTTACATTACCTTTTAGTGTCCTCCTCATTCTCTTCTTCTGAATGAGATATAGCAATGAGAACGGTTATTCGCTTTTTTAATTTGAGCTCAGCCTTGCATGTCTGTATTTTATTTATTTTGTTTTAATGACCATATTGTTTTTATATTTTGTTTATATGGTTATAATATTGTACAATGTTACACTCTTGAGTGTTTTTATCTTGTGTTTTATACATTATTTATTAATGATGTATTAGGCTCACAATTGTTTGTGATTTCATTCATCATTGTACTTTTACTGTCATTTTTGAGGTTTTGCACCCCTTGATGAAGGCCTGTGTGGCTGAAACGCTTTGAGGTTTGCTTGGTAAATAAAGTGCCTCCTGACATCTTGCTACACACCTGCTGTTTTTTCTCGTATGTTAGGTTGGGACATTCACAGTTCCCTCAGTGTTTTACAGAAGACTCTGCTGAACATGAGCCTTTTGTAAAATTTGTATAAGCACACATATTTGCTGGCAGATACAGTGGATGCAGTGATTTCAAGAACTTACAAGTGCAGAAAAAGAATAGCATTACCTGGTGTCCTCCACATATAATTGGCAATAATTATATGTGAAAGTACCGATTTTCACTACTTCCACATATAAGAGCCATCAAGTATATGTAATAAGCTTACACTATACATATAGCGGCGGCTACAGTATGGATACTGGAACTGAATATACAAGTCTTTTTAACTATAGTGACCAGCATTTTAAAAAATGCCGACCGCTGTGGCTAAATATTGACCCAACAGTTTTTTTTACCCACTGAAACCACACCCATAACACACCCCCTTGAAAGCAGGGCATTCCAGGCCATCTCCATTTATAAATGACAGTATTCTGAAATCATGATTTACATGTATATGTGATTTACACATGTAAATACCACTGTTTATATCTGGATATGTCTTGCAAGGCTTCTAAAATGATATTGAAATATACTAACTTAAAAATCAATTAAAGGAACCTGGTCCGATTGAGGAAGAAGACTTACCCTTGGTCCATCCATCGGCCTTGTGGACTGCTTTTGTTGTTGCTGATTGCATTGCTTGAGGATCCGGTGCTTGAAATTTGGACAGGCACCGAGGGGGCAGCCCGGTATCCCGAAGGACCCCCTGGGTGTATAAGAACTTGCCTGTTTTCCCACAACCGTGGGCGTGATCTGAAGGGGCATGTACAAAGGGGTGGGATAGGCCCCCTTAGGTGCCCCTTTGGCAACACTAAGATGCTTCAGTGGCATTCCTTGTGCTAGTTAGCAAAGTATTTTCTGTATTTGTGTTTCTGTGATTTATGGGGAAGAGCAAGAACAAGGCTGGGCCCAAGGTGCAGGTTGCTGTGGCACTGACAGGAAAGACTGTCGGTCCCATGGACAAACATATTGTCCCCATGTCGACATTGTAGTCCTCACTGGAAGGGGTTTCTCTTAGCTCTGGTGGATGAGCCCCGTCACCTTGTCCTGCTCCTTTGCTATCTTCTACTTTTGTTGGGAGTGCTTCCTCTGGTCAGGAGTTGCAAGTTTCCCTCTTATTCTCTATTCTGACACCTGTACTATCTTGGAAATCAGGTAAGGATGCCAGCTCCCTAGTAGTACTACCAGATTGCTGAGATTACTTTAAAACATGTCTGGGAGGCAGTTCAAAATATTGAATGAAGTTATGTTCCACCATTTTGTCTTTATGTACTTTCTCACAGGAGATTGTAGTTTCTTTACAAGATCTTGGTGTTAAAGTTACCTCATTAGCTGCAGTTGTTGCAAATTGGATTCTCTACTGCAACCACTTCAGCAGACTAATATTGTTCATATAAAGGACTCCTTGGTTATACACGCTAAATTGAAGGTGCTGGAAAATTTACTATGTGCTCGTAATCTACATTTCTTAAATTTGTCCCTATACTCATCTTCTTTCCTATTGAATATGTTCAGGCTTATTATCTCCCCATTCATTATATAGAAGTTGGGGTTGGATGTTTTAATTCTTTCCGTAAGTCAGAACCTCACAGTCTTTCTGGAGGATTCTGCAGATATTATTTCTAAACGTTCCACTTTATCGGTTACCTTTGTTTTAGAGATTGTTAAACTCGTATTCTTAAGGCCTTTATTAAGAACAAGGATGTCCATTTTTGTGGCCAATGAATAAACAATTTTCCAGATGTCGTGACAGAAACAATTCTTAGAATTGAAACCTCGGATTCTAGCCTTAGGTGCGACATTCTTTCTTCGGTGTATTATTACCCTACAGGGTCATACATTTGGTTTGCAAGTTGTTTCCCACTTGGAAAAATTTCTTTTAGATAGGAGGAGCTCTTCTGTGGTGGTTAATAGTTGAATGTGATATTTGTCTCTTCTATAGCTATGAATGGCTTTTCTGTATTAACATTATTACTATATGTTCTGAATAATGGTTTCCTTGATGTGGGCTTCACCGTATGTTATTCATTTCTTTTGGACTGATTACTTGTAATAGTTTGGTATTTTTAGTTTGCTTATTTGTTTTTTTTGTAACCTAAAATTCTTATAAATAAAACAAAAAATCAATTAAATGAAATGTTGCATTCCTGGTTTGCAAGTAAGGTTGCGAGTAAGTAGTACACTGATTATGTCTCTGTCAGCAGTGTCCTCCATTGTATTTGATTGATTTTGGCAGACATAACCCGATTGTTTCTAGGAACTATCCACAAAACATTGAACAGGATAGATTCCACTATCATAGTTCTACAGAGCACAGAGCCCTTAAAGATTTGATCTGAATAGGGCTATAAATCATATTACCACCCCGAAAGAAAAGGCACTGGAGATTAAGCATTATTGAAATTAGGTTGGGGAATGAGGAGAGCAAAACAATCAGGGTAGTTGCTAGACAAAAAGTTACTTTATGCATCACCTTCCCTTTTGGGCTCGTGTGCTCACACACTAACTCAAAAGGTGCGCATAAACCCACCCCATGGTTTGGGACCTCGACCTTCCTGCAACAATCATCTGTACGGTGTGCTGCAGAGATATTTTGAAGGAAATTCAATCTAGTTGATATTATAGTTAAGAAGTTATGCTTGACTCTCATTTGCCACTTGTTTTTCATCTCTTTATCGGCCACAATCTACTGCTGGCCATCCATGGAGTTAATGCATTTTTAAAATTAACTTTCTTTTAAACGATTCTCTTCATATTTTAACATGCAGGTTTCTCCGTTGCATTATCTATTGCCTTTGAACATTGTGGATTTTATTCTTCAGTTCCTGGAAGCTGGTAGGCTGACAACACAAAGACACAATTTAATGAAGTCTCTGATTTTTTAATCTATAAATACATTACTGTAGGAACAAACATATTGGGGTTATATGTTAGTGACTACAGTTACAAATTACCACTGTCAAAATAACATAAATGATCCCAGCTGCTGGTACTGACAGTGGGGAGAATGTTAGTCCTGTGCAAAATTGCTGTCCTGCTGGGTCCAACCCTGAAAGGTCCAAGTTGGTCCTTTCTAGGACATCAATATGTCTATAGAACCTGTGGCAGGAATGTACTTAAATGATTTCATTCAAGAGTTCATGCCTCAATTCAACATACAGAGCAGTGCAGTTACATCAAATTGTTAAAAAGATGCTCTTAGCATTTACGGTGCTATTCATTTAATGACGTGGTTTCCCAGTGACTAATTATGGAACACCCCCAAGCTGATTCACTGAAAACAAGACACTGACCCATTTTCTGACAACCAACCATGAGCGAGCTACTGAGTCAATGCAGCATACTGCAGCATTTAAAAGGTCAGCACTGCACAAAGATTAGCATTAATCTCATCAGGCATGTTCAGTCAGAAGCATCATAGGGACATTGCACATCTAAAAGAGGCACGAAGAAGAGCAGGAAGGAAGACATGCCAAATCACATGCATTAAGCATGTGCCACCTGCATTTGGGACCGTTCTCACGCTCATGCACTTTTGCCCTCTCTCACGCATTTTTGTAAATTATAATTGGAGTTTGGTAAGTTATGTGCAGGTGTGGAGCTGTTAAAGGCTACAGCAAGAGAACCACATGGTTATCCCCAAGTGTGCAGAAGAGGGAATTGCTGTGTACAGCTCTACTCTTCCAGCATCAGAGCAAGGCCTGAGTGTAGTGTGGTGTCAGCAGCCTCCCTATCAAACAGTGGGAAGCAAATCTTGGCTGCTTGGTTACCAAGCTAGTGCTCAATCCACTAGACTACTCCTCCACTCCCCCTATCAGGTAGTTTTACCTTATGCTTGAAACTGTCCCCGGCTGCCTGTGCTTTTTTCCTTAAAATTGATTTCCACCGGCTGTGGTGTTGTCTGCTGTCAAATCCATGACACTGCATCACTATGGGCCAGGCTGCCATGATCATCAGGGGCAGATTGACTCCCTATCACCACGGATGCCTCTGCTGCTGACTCTGCCCCAATTTTAGAAAATGGTATTGGTGCTCAGAAGTCTCTCTGGCCCTTTCTGTTTGCCGTTCGTTGCCTCAATCACTCATAGTAGCCTGCCTGAGCCAAGGCTCCCTTAGCAGTGAGGGGCTTTTTTTGCACCAGACAAATGAGTAACAACTGCACCAGCACCAGCAGAGAGGGCTCAAAGCCTGGCAGCGTTAGTAGTATCAGCTCGAGAGAGTAACAGAATCTGACTCATTCAGACTGTTACAGTCTCTCTGGCGGTTGCTGTTAATGCTCTCCTGCTTTGAGCCCTTGGTGCTGCTGGTGCTGGGGTTCGTGCAGTTGTTCTTCATGCTATCTGGTGTAGGAAAAAACCCTCATTGCTGAGGGAGCCTCCCCCCCCCCCCCAAAATCCCGTGTGTCTGACAACAGACCACCCTCCCCCCTTGGCACAGGCAGGGCGGCTCCCGAGGCTGCTCTGGGAAGTAAAATGCTACCTACCCCAGTCATCAACTTTCCTGTGTTGAATGTTAGGCTGCTTTATTAATCTGCATTGTAAAGTCAGTATAACTTCCCTATTTTAAAAGCAGACATGTGTTATATTTTTATTTGTGTGTATTGGCCAATAAGAACTCAGCTGTTGCAGAATATGAAATTAGCAGGCTTGAGTCTCTATATACTCACATATAACAAAACAACAAACAAAAGCCAGTTAACTGAATAGACCAGTGGCAGAATATGTGCTTTGTATGTAAGAGGTTGGTGGTTCCAGTTAGATGTTTTTGTTATTGTTTAGAATTAATAGCTCACAATGTTTTGTTTGGTATTTTATTCAACAGTAATTCTAAAGTTCCTATGTAAATGTATAAAACAAAAAGGAAAATTAAAAAAAATCATGAGTGCCTGAATTATTTTGTTTACTTACAAGTGCAGTAATTGAAAATATACTATGTGCTAGGGTTAAAATCAGTTTAGGAACTACAAAAAACAAGTTCCATTTCTCCCATCATGCCCCTGCAAGCAGATATTTTTTGGAATGCATGGTCATAGCATCAAGTCCTGTACTCTGCCTGCAATCTTGTTCTGCAGTTTCATGGCCCTGTTCCGGGTAATAACTAGAGTTGCCAAGTTACCCAGTACCAGGAGTGAGATTTTAAACCAGGCCTGGATTTCTGAAAAATCTCATTCTGATGCATCATAGGACTGATTCCAATTTGCAAAATTAGGGACTACAAATACCATACTGCATTGTAATGCAAATTTAAAACCAGAACTGGCAAAAAATCTCACTCCAGGAACTGGGTAACTTGGAAACTCTGGGTGACCTGGGGGAAGTGGAGTCCCACTGCACATACCCGCCCTGCTGCACTTCCAGCCTTTTATAGACCTGTGTTTCCTTTGAACATTTTAGTCCAGGGCTATCACAGTTCAGTGGCTACCAGAGGGCTGAAGGATCAGCCTCAACTGCTTTCAAGTTGAAGTTGGTCAAAAACAAGGTTGGCCAGCTTCTTTCTGTTTCATTCTATTATTTTCAAAGTAAGAGCCATAGAATATGGCGTGAGAGAGCAGGGCCACCCATGATTTAGAATAAAGGCACATGTATTTTTAGTAGTACAGTAGTTACAGCAATAGTTATGATTTTTTTGCTTGTCATATGTTTGGGTGTACTTATTTTTGAGCTAGTTTGAAGGGAATACTGGATGGAAAATGTGCGACAATTTATACAGTTAGTATAAACTGACAAGCTTCTTTTTCCATATTTAGTATCAATTTTTCCTATGGGATTGAAAAATTACAAATTAAATAAAACCAGACCAAGCTGAACAGCATGTTGTGGTGCTCTTATTTCCCAAGCAATAGAACAAGCAGATCTTTGCAAATTTATACTTCAAATGCACTGCGAGAAAAAGCCTCACTCACTGGACTTCAGTCTCACTCATTGGACCTAGTTACTGCTAATGCACATTAAAGGTGAATTAACTTATGTTGAGTGAGCAAGCCTTAGTAACTAGCCCCTTGGTCTTTTTATTGGGGATTTCAGTGAAGCAAAACAGAACTCATTGATTGGTGCTGGGAAGAGAGGAGGAAATAAGAGAGAGATTTCTGAAGAAGGAATTTTATTTATTTACATTCTCTTATAGACTGTGCTATTCTGCATCAGTGTGGTTTACATTGAACAGGGCATTATAACTTGCAGATAACTATTTTACAAGGAACATGGAGGGTTAAGTGGCTTATTCAAGGCCACAAGGAGCACCTGTTGGACTAGAAACCCCAGTCCTTCTGGCCCAAGGTTGCTATCCTCTAGTGGGATTTGAACCCCTGACCTTGTGGCCTGAAGTACCTTGCCCCCCACCACTAGGCCACTCCTCCACTCATTTTAGGCAGGAGGGGAAGAGGGATAGGGAATGAAAGAGGGAAGAGATGCAGAGGGTGGGGAAAATAAGGGATGGTGGATTGGGGAGGAGAGAGAAGTGATCCTGGATCAAGAGAGAGAGAAAAGATCCTTCACATCCCACAGGTGCTCCAATACTCTCACTCATTCTCCCTACATGCTCACTATTTCATCACACATTTCCTTTTTTTTCCTTCGCTACCTCTATTCACCTCACTTCTGATTCTCACATTGAGGCAGCCATGAGGTCTAGCTGTAGGTAGCCCTTCCCCCAAGCCATGCGGCAAGCCATGAGGTCTAGCTGTAGGTAGCCCTTCCCCCAAGCCATGCGGCAAGCCATGAGGTCTAGCTGTAGGTAGCCCTTCCCCCAAGCCATGCGGCAAGCCATGAGGTCTGGCTGTAGGTAGCCCTTCCCCCAAGCCATGCGGCAAGCCATGAGGTCTGGCTGTAGGTAGCCCTTCCCCCAAGCCATGAGGTAATCGGCCTGCTAAGAGAAGGCATTGAGATTTCAGTAGACACCCTTCCCCCACTCCAGGTCTGAGCACAATAGCCCCTAGCCCAGAAATCAGCAGACCTGAGCATACCGGTTTGGACAGGTCACCCAGGTACCTTCCCCAGGGGCTGCTGATTGGTGGGCAGGAAATACCTGTGGCAAATGGGATTGTAGAATGAGTTTAAAACTGTACTGTATATAAGGCATTGTAGGCCGTCCCTCGGGGCTCAGACCTTTTGTGGAGGGTACCGGCTCTCTGTCTGATCCTGTGTGCACATTAAAGATCCTGTTTGCATTCCAGCCTGTCTGAGAGTTTTCCTTCTGTGGGTGAGTGATTGAATAAGAGCTTTTCACAGCGTTTGCTATTACAACATAACATTTGGTCCTCACAGTCACTCCTCCCACATACCTGTACCACTTCTAATTCCCTCACTTATTCTATCCATCTACAAAACTCCTTTTAATTTGCTTACTTGCCCTCCACATCCCCTCATTTTCTCCTTCCACATACATCGTTTTCTGACCCTCCCCCATACCCTTTCATCCCGTTTCCACTTCTTTCCTATGCCTTATGCAGCACTCAGAACCCCTTATATAACCTCTCAAATACATGCGGTACTTTTAAATTCCCTCCCGCACCTATGCTGATTAGTTGTAACGGGAGAAAGAGGGTGGCCCCCCCTTATCTGAAAAGGCTCTAACTGTTTGAGCAGTCAGGCCCTGGGCCATAGAGGACGAGGGTGTGGCTCCTGCTGCTGCTACTGATAGGCACGGGGTGGGCGATGGAATTTAAAGGTACTGCCGGCCTCTGCCTGCTTGATCTGGCTCTGTGTCCAGTCTCTTGCAGTGATTCCAAGGGAACGGGGCAATTCTGTTGGAAAGGTTGGATTTGGAAGTCTTTCAAGTGCCTTCAGAATATTGGGAGACTGGAGGCACCTCATGAAACTGCCACATAGGAGGTTTAAAACACAGAAAAGGAAGTTCTTCACACAATACAGAGTTAGCCTGCAGGACTAATTGGCATTGGGCACTTTAGAGGCAAAAAATATACATGGATTCCAAAAGTTGTTAGAAACTTTAAAATATAGAGCAATATTAGTTCATTTAGGGGCATATATACTAAACTGTCCTACCAGGATAGTGTGGGGTTAGCATGCAAATCGGACACTGCACTAAAAATAGCATGGGCCTACATGCTAAAAATCTTGCTTTACCCTGGTAGCGTGGGGCGGGGTAGGGACTGGGTGGGAAATGGATGGTCACATGGGTGTTAGTTGCATGTGCTTGAAGCTGGTAGCACAGATGCCACTAACGCCACCTCAGTGGGTGGCATTAGTTGTATCTGCATGTCTGCTAGTGTGGTGCTGGTACACTAGATTCCTACAGTTGCCGCAGACCCCCCCCCCCCCCTCACTGGTAATGGGGCCCACATGTGCATTACCAGAGCAGGAGTTAGTAAACATGCCCCTTAGGATAACAGTTTTTAGGGTATGCACAACCAAAATAAAATCAGTCTATCCAATAAGACCGCCGTTCATCTCACATATGATATCATTATTAAAAGGAAAGACAAACCCACAGTACTCTTCATGTCCCAGTGATTCTGTATTAATTTTTTGTCAGATTATTTACCTTGAAAGGGATAACCCTCTGTCTTGGTAAAGTCTCCTTTTTATTCTATTTTAAAAGGGAAACATCCCTCTGACTAACCCAAGGGATAATACCATAATTATCCTTAGAAGTACTCAGTTGCATTCATTTAAATTGATTTTTTTTTCTGAATTTTGAGATTATTTTATTCAGGTCAAGTGACATTAATATTTTTGGGGTACAAACTGTATGCCTGCAAAAATATGTTTTTAATGCTAATTCATTGGTATATACATGTCCACGCAATTTGCATACACTAATAATTTTTAGACATCCAAATGGACTAAATGCACACTCCTGAATGCATAGCTCTAGCCGTTTCAATGCACCTGTGGTGTTCCATGGTGCGACCGCACCTTGAATATTGTGTGCAATTCTGGTCACCGTATCTTAAAAAGGACATAGTGAAATTAGAAAAAGTACAGAGAAGAGCCACCAAAATGGTAAAGGGAATGGAAGGATACGCCTATGAGGGGAGGCTTAACAGGTTAGGGCTCTTCAACCTGGAAAAGAGACAGCTGAGGGGAGATATGATAGAGGTCTATAAGTTAATGAATGGAGTGGAACAGGTAAGCATATATCGATTGTTTATGCCATCAAAAAATAGAAAGACTAGGGGACATGCAATGAAGCTACAGTGTAACCCATTTAAGACTAATAAGAGAATATGTTTTTCACTCAACATGTAATCAAACTCTGGACTTCATTACCGGAGGATATAGTAAAAGTTGTTAGTGTTGCTGGGTTAAAAAAGGTTTGGACAAGTCCCTGGAGGAAAGGTCCATAAACCATTATGTTTATGTTTATTACATTTGATATACCGCTCAAGCCAAAGCATCAGAGCGGTTTACAATATTACATAAAAGTTACAGAAAATATGAAAAGAATGCCATTAATTAGATAGGACAGAATAAGAGATACAGTGATAGTTAAAGAAATAGAGGAGACAAGAAGAAATGCTCCACATAGCATCTGAAGAGGTAGATATCATACCACCAGGTGTTTAAGCTCCCACTCACAACCTCCTCTGTCAACATCACCCCTCCACCGCTCCGATCTCCACAGCAAGCAGAACCAATGTAGCAGCATTATAAATGGCCCTGCACAGTCCTACGCCTAAGGGCCATGCCAAAGTGCCCTCTGGCGAGGCCCTCAGGCGCGGGCCCGCAAAGCACGGGCATGCCAGTGGAAGTGACGGTTTTAAAGCCGTTAAAGGCAGCTGGTATGGGCAGGCTGAAAGGAAAGAGGACCCGGGAAATCCACAGCTTGCCCCAATACAAGCACTGTGGAACCTGTGTGTCTTTTTGGGAACCTGCCAGGTACTTGTGACCTGGAATGGCCACTGTTGGAAACAGGATACTGGGCTAGATGGACCTTGGTCTGACCCAGTATGGCATATCTTATGTTCTTATGTTCACCTATACATCATCGCAAGAAAGTGGAAGGGTATTGCAGATGAACAGATAGACAATTGTACGTATAGTCTATTGTTAATATGCTTCCTGTAAAAACTTGCCATTGCTGAAGACAAGAAACGGGCCACTGATGAAGCTGTGGGCTGACTCACATGGGAAACTTTTATCTTACAATAGATTCACAGAACATCTTTTTTTTCTTATTTGGAAACTCAAAATAGGTTAAGTCTTTGTAATTACTTTGCTATCAGTACATAGAGTTAAGTAATCAAACTGGCCATATTTGGGCAAACCACATCACTTTCTCTTCTATTGTTGACACTCCCTAATCTCCTCTCATACCAACAACTTCATGGCCCCCCTTTTCATCATCCCCTCTTTACTATTCTCACTTCGCTTACCTTCTTGTCATTTATCCTATCATACGCTTTTGAGTTTCACCATTTCCTTCCTCTCATTCAGCCATCTCCTCTCTCTTTGAAAGAACCTCACCCTCGTTACCGTCGTGTTGCCTCCTCTCTGCCCTATACTCTCCTGCTTCTTCTCCTTCTTTCATCTGGGGATATCAATCCCAACCCTGACCCCTTGTCATTTTTCACATTCGAAGGACAGATCCTTATGCAACTGCTCAAATGTTATTCATATCCCTCTCCTTTCCCTCTCCTCTCTCCCTTTCTCATGCACCTCATGGAATGCACATTCCATCTCAAATAGGCTTGCCTTCATTCATGATCTCTTTATCTCTAATACTTTCCATCTTCCTGCTCTAAGTGAGATCTGACTCCTCCCAGAAAAATCAGCTTCAGTCACTGCCCTCTGTCATGGTGGCTACCAATTCTCTCATACACCTCGTCCCACTGGCTGTGGTGGTGGTATTGGGTTTCTACTCTCTCATTCCTGCCAATTTTAACCCTCCTTCTGCGTTAGTCTCACTCCTTTCCCTCTTTTGTAGACCACTCCATCCACCTTTTTACTCCACTACCTCTTCAGATAGCTGTCATTTATTGACCCCCTGACAAGTTCATCTCTACCTTTCTCACCGACTTTGACTTGTGACTTTCCTTCTTTCTTTCTTTATTTGGGCACTTTTCTATACCACCCCTTCCAGCGATCAGGGGCAATTTATAATGAAACAAAACATAATACATTGAACATCGTATAACCGATGAACTATTTACAATAAACAGTTAAACGTAAGAACTATTTACAATCATTTTTCTTATATATATCTTATATATCTATTGTAAGTGCAGAGGTTTCAGTAATGGAAAGCAAAATGAAACATTAATGGGTAGGTGTGAGATTATGGTTGGTTTGGTGTGTAGCAAAGTTACATGGTGCAGGGGTCAAGTTGGTAAGTGGGACTTGATTAGAAGTGAAATTAGGGCTATGGAAATGTTGGATGAACAGATATGTTTTTAATTCTTTTCGGAAAACTTGGACGTCTTTAATTTCAGACTTTCCGGGAGGGCATTCCATTGAGCAGGTACAAGATATGAAAATGCACTCTTACTTGTAATTTGATTAGTTTTTTGAATAGAGGTAGGGACTAAAAGAGTGTTAAGGTTCTTCCGTCTTCTAGTTCTGCTTTCAAGGGGCGCTTGGATCAAAGTTGAAAGATAAGAAGGTGCTATATTGCTGTTTAGTTTAAACATGGTCAGTATGGATTTATATTTTATCCTACTGGCAACAGGGAGCCAGTGGAGGGTGTATAATATAGGAGTAATATGATCGGATAGTCTTTCTTTCACTATTATTCGGGCGGTGACATTTTGAGCCATTTGGAGTATGTTTAAGTTCTTTTTAGTTGTGCCTTGCAGTATGCTATTACAAAAATCAAAATGAGGTGTGATTAATGCTTGGACTATGGTTCTGAAGTAATCTATATAAAAAAGAGGTTTGAGTTGTTGAACGGTCCTTAATTTTAAAAAAGATTGTTCTAGCTGTCTGTTTTATGTGGGCAGTCAAATTGAGGGTCTTATCAAGGGTGACTCCTAAGTATTTTACCTCCTGTTTAACCAGTAGGGTGATGTTTTACAGACTGATTATGGGAGGAGGGTTGAAATTAGGGTTTCATGAAGTGAATAATACTTCTGACTTATTGAAATTGATGGACATATTTTTTGAACGGAGCCAGTTTTTGGCTTCAGTTAGGCAAGCTGCTAGGTTGTCATAATTGGGGTATGCAATGTCAAATGGGGACTACAACATGATATCATCAGCATATATGTGATATCTTATATTGTGTTTCTTGAAAATGGAGCATATGGGTTGAAGATACAAGTTAAACAGGAGGGCAGAAAGTGCAGAGCCTTGTGGGATTCCTTGTTTTTGAGAGAAGGGAGATGATGAGTCCTGTCAATTTGTACATATTGAACACGGTTAGATATATATGATTTAACAGAGAGTTATTTCTTTAATACCTATTTGGTTAAGTCTGGTGATGAAAATGTTATGATTTACATTGTCAAAAGCAGAGGAGATGTCGAGAAAAACAAGGATGAAGGCTTGTTTAATGATGTCCATACTTCGTATGACAGTGTCAAAAAGAACCAGGAGGAGGGCTTTGACACCGCGAAAAGGGTGAAACCCATACTGATGCTCATCTAATGGTGCTGTTGTGTCTATAAAGTCCTGTAGCTGGAGTTGAACAATATTCTCAATGATTTTTGCCAGAAATGGGATACTGGCAATGGGCCGATATGAGTGGATCGTTACTGTTTAGGGATTTGTTTTTTAGTAAAGGGTGAATTGCGGTAAGCTTAAGGTCATTTGGCATGAAGCCTTGGCTTAGTGATTGATTTACTATGTTTAGGATGTAGGGGGCTAGCTCAGCTTTAGTTGCCTTAATCAGGGGCGGCCCAAGGGGGGTGCGGGGCCATGTGCGGAGACTCGGTGCGGGGCCTCATTTGCATAAGTGGCCTTATTTGCATAAATATTTGCATAATGTTACCATACACTAACTTTTAGTAAACATGTCTCTTAATGAGTGTATGGATAAAGAAAGACTAAAAGATTTCTACATTACTATAATCCAGTGCCAACCGCCAGGCACATTAGGAACTACTACAAACGCTGCCCATTTAGAACCCATAGCAAACCCGCTGTATCCTGACAGCATTACCAGGACTCACAAAGCACCAGTCCCTACCTATCAAAAGGAAACACTGCAAATATTAAACCAGTACATTTCAGAGAATACTGGGGAAAGAGAACAAGTGGCAATGTCAACATAAACAGAATACCTCAGCTCAGTTACACATGCAGAACATAGACCATCACCAAACAAGGAATCGCAATTTAGAAACAGGAAGGCAATAATTTAAACTGGGAACCCCAAAAGCCAAACTTGGAATGTACAACAACACTGTAGAAATAAAACTATAAATCAATTTCCTCTTGTACCAAACAAAGCGCAGACGTTAATGATGCACATTTCCCAGAACTTTCATATTCCAGTTAATAAATTCAAAATAAAGAGATATATTTCTACCTTTTGTGCATTTTTTTCAGTTGCAATTGCTCCAGCCACTTTCTTCTGGTTTCTTCATGTTTTCTGCTAACTCTCCATCGTCTGCTGTCCATTTGTCCTTTCTTCTCTCTTCTAGTTTTCTTTCCATCCTCTCTCTCTACATCTGCTTTAACATACTAATCTTTATCCTTTTGCTCTTTCCTCATTCTTATTTCATCCACACAAATTTTACCCCTCCATCCTCAATCCCCACTTACTCTCCCAATACCCGGCCAATTGTAGATTTTTCATCCCTCCCACACAAAATATTTTTCCCCTCTCCATTTTACTCTCCCAGCCCCATCCCATTCTAATCCTCCCCCAACATCAGCTCCCTTCTAGTTCCAGTCTCACCCAGCATCCATTCCCTTCTAGTCCCTGCATCAGCCCATTTCCAGTCCTAGCCCCCCATCAACCCATTTCCAGTCCTAGCTCCCCCATCCATTTTCAGTCTGAGTCCCTTCATCAGCTCATTTCCAATCCTAGCCCCCCATCAGCCCATTTCTAGTCATTTCCTAGCCCCACCATCAGCCCATGTCAAATCCTAGCTCCCCTCCACTCAGCCCAATTCCAGTCCAAGCCCCCCCATGAGCCTACTTCCAGTTCTAGCCCCTCCATAAGTCCATTTCAATTCAAGCCCCCACCACAGCCCATTTCCAATCTTAGCTCCCCCCAACAGCCCATTTCCAGTCCTATCCTAGCTGCTCCATCAGCCCATTTTCAGTTCTAGCTCCCTTCCCTCACAGCCCATTTCCATTCCAAGCTCCCTCCCCATCAGCTATTTGCAGTTCAAGCCTCCCCGTCCACTCAGTCCATTTCCAGTCATAGCAATCCCCCAACCCATTACCAGTCCTAGCCCCCCATCAACCCATTTTCAGTTTAAGCCCCCCCTATAACCCATTACCAGTCCTAACCCCCCATCAGCCCACTTCCAGTCTTAACCCCATCAGCCCATTTCCAGTCAGCCCCCCATAGCCCATTGCCAGTCCTAACCCCCCCCATCAGCCCACAGCCCATTACTAGTCCTAACCACATCAGCCCACCTCAAGTCCTAACCCCTCCCCATCAGCCCTTTTCCTGTCCTAGCACCCCCATAGCCCATTAGCAGTCCTAACCCCCCCCATAGCCCATTAGCAATCCTAACCCCCATCACCCTATTTCCAGACAGCCCCCATCAGCCCACAGCCCATTACCAGTCTTAACCCCCCCAGCCCATTTCCAGTCCTAACCCCCCATCACCCCATTTCCAGTCAGCCTCCATCAACCCCCAGCCCATTACCAGACTTAACCCCCCCAGCACATTACCAGTCTTAACCCCCCCAGCCGATTTACAGTCTGCCTCCATCAGCCCCAGCCGATTAGCAGTCTTAACCCCCCCAGCCCATTTCCAGTCCTAACCCCTCCCCATCAGCCCATTTCCAGTCAGCCTCCATCAGCCCCAGCCCATTTCCAGTCCTAACCCCCCATCACCCCATTTCCAGTCAGCCTCCATCAGTCCCAGCCCATTTCCAGTCCTAACCCCCCCCACCTTGCACATTTCCAGTCCTAACCCCCCCTTGCACATTTCCAGTCCTAACCCCCCCAGCCCATTTCAAGTCAGCCTCCATCAGTCCCAGCCCATTTCCAGTCCTAACCCCCCCCTTGCACATTTCCTGTCATAACCCCCCCCCCTTGCACATTCCCAGTCCTAACCCCCCCTTGCACATTTCCAGTCCTAACCCCACCCCTTGCACATTTCCAGTCCTAACCCCCCCCTTGCACATTTCCAGTCCTAACCCCCCCCTTGCAAATTTCCAGTCCTAACCCCCCATCACCCCATTTCCAGACAGCCTCCATCAGCCCCCCCCTTCCCTTCCCTTCCCTTCCGGCAAATTTAAAAACAAAAACCTGGCTCTAGCTGCTGCCGCGTCCGTCGCAGCAGCGGCAGAATGGCGTGTCCCGCGGGGCCCCCTCTCCACGTCGAGCCCTCTGCAAGGGCTTTCAGATTCGCGAAGGGAGAGTGCTCCCTCGCGTCTCTGTAAAGCCCGCAGGGGCTAATGGGAAATTTCCCATCAGCCCCTCGCGTCTAAAGGGGCTGATGGGAAATTTCCCATTAGCCCCTGCGGGCTTTACAGAGACGCGAGGGAGCACAACTCTCCCTTCGCGAATCTGAAAGCCCTTGCAGAGGGCTCGAAGAGGAGAAGGGGCCCCGCGGGACACGCCATTCTGCCGCTGCTGCGACGGACGCGGCAGCGGCAGCAGCTAGAGCCAGGTTTTTGTTTTTAAATGTAATAAAAAAAAAAGCAGAATGTTCTTTGCGCGGGGCCCCCTGAAACGCGGGGCCCTGTGCAAAAAACATTCTTGCTCAATGGACGGGCCGGCCCTGGCCTTAATCCACACTACAGGGCATGGATCTAAGAGGGATGTGGTTTGTCACACCCCCTTTCTCTGTGTATAGGCGGTTGCCTGGAAGAGTGGGAAACGTGCCAGATTATCCTTGTAAGTGCTGATGTTTGGGGTTTCCGTGTAGTTGTGGGCCAAACGAAGACAGCCAAGGTTTTTTATGTGATAACAAAAACTTTATTTGTTGCACAGGATTCTGTCATCTACCATCCCCTAACCAGAAACAAAAAGTGTATACTTTCTTATGCCAAAATAAAGTCCAGAATGAGACAAAGTCCAACCTGATCCTTCTCAGGGTTTGTCAGTTTATATACAAGGTTAATTCAACTTCTCTTCAGTTATGAACAGCTTTAGTTGCAGCTAATCATTTCCATAGCATTCACAATTCCCAGCTGCTTAAAGACGTTGAGTTTCACACCAGCAGAACGCTGCTTCTCTCCGTGCAAACTCAATAGCATGAAATAACTTCTCAGCACTTATCATATACATTAATATCAACAGCTTCACTCTTGGTAACAAAAAGCACAGTCTGCCTCCATCTCAGAATAGGAGCTATCTGATTTAGTTGATCCCAATTGCATTGATTCAACATCAGAGTCAGACATCTCATGATTCAATTCAGGGTACTGCCGATCAACAGGCTTCCATTGTTCCAAATGGTGTCTAAACTGTTTCCACTTATTATTCCTTTCCCTTTGTGGTATCTGAGGGTAACTAGAATCAGCAGCCTCCTTTAAAGTAGTGTTAAAGGAATCCAACTGGCTTAATCTTCTTCTAGTGTGTCTGGCTTGTAAAGGTTGGTAAAAAGGCAAGTCTCTGTCTTTGCACTGCTTTAGTATCTCTGGCTCAGCAGGGGCTAGCTTTAGCTTTCGTCTGCGTAGCACATAATCAGCTGGTGAGTTAAGAACAGCTGGGCTACTCTCTAAGCTTTTGCTAGTAACTGGCTGCCTGCACTTGGAACATTTATGCAGCTTATCATACAGAACTTTACACTTGCTTAAACTCTCATCTTTGTTCACAGCTTCTAGGGAAGACTCTAAGGTAGAAGTGCTATCTCTTCTGGGTAAGGGTTCCAGCCTCTCCCCGTGAGAATGAAAGTAGCTTCTAACCTGCTTCTCCTGGCTGTCTGGTTCGTGGTGACCTCTCTCTCTCAGAGGAAGCTCTCTCCACTGCTTTCCCAGAGACCTCCGTGTCTCAAAGCAGTCTGGATGGCAACTCTCCCAGCACCGTGTGCTATCCTGGCGATGGTTGCTCCTTCCTTTGCTTCTCTCTGAAACTTCGTCAGAGCCAAGTCCTGAGTCTCCTACACGAACACTTCCTGTTCTCTTAGGAACTCCTCCTGCTCCCACACGAACTCTCCTGGAACTAGAACTCCGACTAGCTCCTGAACTCAGACTCCCTCCTGAACTCCGACGGGAACTAACTCTCTCTGTTACTTCCTGGTTAAGAGCATAGGGCTGCCCTATCCGGTTTGACTCTGCCCCCTTGCCTCTTACGTCAGCTCCCCTGGTTGTCATGGAGCTGGGGTGTGGCTCTCTCACTGCCTTTCTGTGCAGAGAGTTTCTCTGGGCTTGTGCTTTAACCCCTTCCTTGCCTGCCTTAATGTGTGCATTTGAGGAAAACTGCTGTTTTAAACCCCTTTTCTTGCTGTTTAAGCCCTCTGCATCATCACAGGTTGTATTAAGTTTTGCAATTGTGTCTAGAAGCTGTTTGCTATTAATGAGGTGGAAAGATTTCCACTCATTAGTGTAATTTATTACTGTTAGTGTGGGATCAGATACTGTTTTAGCTTGCTAGCAAAGTGGTTAGCTAGAGTCTGGGAGATGACTGGTATTTAATGGGGGCTGTCAAGGGGAGATTTGGTTAAGGATTTTACCATTTCAAATAGCTCCCTTGGTCGATTGATGGCCTTTGATATAATTTTTGTATGGTGATGTTTCTTAGCATTGTTTATGGCTTCCTTGTATGAATGTATAAGATATATAGAGCTTTGAGTTCTGGGGACTTCCCTTATTCTCAGGGATTTTAACATTCATGTTGATAACCCCTCTGACCCTTATGCTTTAAAGCTCCTTTCCCTTACCACCTCATTCAACCTCCAGCTTTTCTCTACTGTCCCATTCACCAGCATAGCCACTGCCTCGACCTTGTCTTCCTCCCTAATTACTTACCCTCAAACCTCTGTACCTCACTTCTTCCCTTAATTGAACATCACCTGCTAAGCTTCACTCTTCAACACCCCCTGCCTCAATTTCACCCAGTCTCCTCCAACCTCTTTAGAAATCTTCATGCTATAAACCCATCGACTCTCTCCACTACTGTCTCATCACCCCATTCCTCCACTATGCCATCTGAGTCTGTTGATGAGGCAGTAGATTCCTATAACACTACATTCTCCTCTGCTCTGGATGCTCTTGCTCCTTCCATTCCATGTCCTGTGAGGCATACTGTACCTCAGCCCTGGCTGTCTTTGACTACTCACTACCTATGTTCCTGTGCTCACTCAGCTAAGTGCATTTGGCTCACATCCTGCACTCTTGTAGGCTTCCTACACTTCAAATTAATGCTTGCCTCTTTCCAATCAGCCATAGCACACACCAAACAAGACTATTATGTCCACCTGACTAACTTTCTTGCCTCTGACCTTCACCATCTCCCTACAACTCACAACACTCTCCTCAAGGTGCCTCTGCCTCCAACTCCTCTTTCCCTGTCTGCCCAAACTTTGGCTGACTATTACCATGACAAAGTTCACAAGATTACACTCAAATTCCCCACGAGGTCTGCCCCATCCCCTCTTCACTCCACTCCACTCCTCCCTCAACCTCTGCCACCCTTTCTTCCCTTTCTAAGATCTCTGAAGAGGAAATAACACATCTTCTTTCCTCCTCCAAAATCACTATCTGCTCCTCTGATCCTATACCCTCCCATCTCCTGAACTACATCCCCTCCACTGTCATCCCTTCCATCTCTCATATTCTCAACCTATCGCTTTCCACTGCAACTGTTCCTGCAGCCTTCAAGCATGCTGTGGTTATACTTCTCCTCAAGAAACCCTCACTAGACCCTACCTATCCTTCTACTTATTGACCCATCTCCCTCCTCCCCTTCATTCCTAAACTACTTGAATGTGCGATTCACCACCATTGCCTTGACTTTCTTTCCTCTCAAGCCCTTCTGGATCCATTGAAATCTGTCTTTTGTCCTTTACATTCTACTGGAACTGCTCTTGCCAAAGTCTCCAGTGACCTTTTCCTGGCAAAATCCAAGGGCCTTTACTCGATCCTCATCCTTCTTGACCTTTCTGCTGCTTTTGACACTGTTGACCACCACTTTCTCCTCAATACCTTGTCCTTGCTTGGTTTTAAGGGCTCTATGTTATCCTAGTTCTCTTCTTAATTCTCCCACGTGCTTACAGTGTTTGTTTTGGTGGATCCTCCTCTACTGCTTTCCTGTTCTCAGTCGGTGTATCCCAAGGATCAGTCTTGGGTCCACTACTTTTCTCTATATATATCCAGCCCCTTGGTGCACTCATCTTCTCCCATGGTTTTCAATACCATCTTTATACTGATGACTCTCAGATCTACCTCTCTACACCTGAAATCTCTCTTGCAATCCAGGCCCAGATCTTTGCCTGTCTATTTGATATGCTGGCTGGATGTCTCACTGCCATTTGAAATTGAACATGACCAAAATTGAGCTTCTTATTTTCCCTCCTAAATGCACCTTTCCTTTTCCTCCTTTCTCATTCTCTGTGGATAATTCTCTATTCCTCCCTGTATCCTCGGCTCAAAACCTTAGGGTCATCTTTGACTCTTTCCTCTCCTTCTGCACACATATTCAACTGATAGCTAAAACTTGTCATTTCTTTCTCTATAACATCAGCAAAATTCCTTTCTGAACACACTACTAAGACACTTATCCACCTCCCCTCTAGACTATTGCATCCTCCACCTTGCTGGTTTCCCTCTGAATCATCTCTCTCCTCTTCAATCTGTTCAAAACTCGGTTGCACGGCTAATCTTCCGCCAGCCTCAATATGCTCATATAACCCCTCAAGTTGCTTCATTGGCTTCCTATTGGTTTCTGTATCCTGTTCAAACTTCTCCTACTGACCAAAAGTGCATTCATTCTGCTGCTCCTCGCTACCTTTCCTCTTTAATCTCTCCCTACACCGCTCCTTGGGAACTCTGCTCTTCTGGCAGATCCCTTCTATTTGTGTCCTTCTCTTCTACTGCCAACTCCAGACTTCCATCCTTCCACCTTGCTGCTCCTTTTGCCTGGAACAAACTGCCTGAATCTGTACGTCAGGCTTTATCTCTGGCCTTTTTCAAATCCAGGCTGCAAACTCGCTTCTTCGAGAATGCTTTTGGATCCTGATTCACTTAATCTCCTATGTGTTTCTTTACTATTTCCCTAGATGTATCCTTGTCCTTAGCTGTGTTTTGTCTGTCTTGATTAGATCGTAAGCTCTGAAGAGCAGGGACTGCCTTTTACCTGGGTCTGTACAGTGCTGTGAACGCCTTGTAGCGCTTACAAATGATCAGTAGTAGTAGTAGTAGTAGATTATTGTCCACCCCAAAAAACAGCATCTATTTGTCCCTGCTTTTTGTGCTAATACTGTTAAAGGTTAAGATGCAAACATATGGGGCATGTTTACTAAGTTGGCCTAACGGTTATCATGTGCTATTTGTAACTAGGTCCCTTTGAATAACATGTGACCTACTTACAACAGCACGGGTTAACCGTTAGCCAGCTTACTAAACATGCACCACAGTTTTAATTATGTTAAGTTTCACATCCACTTTTTTCCCAATTAGGAATACCTTTAGAAACCTGCATATAAAAGTGCATGCATGGGCAATAATAATAATAAAAAGGAGCATTTCCACAGAAAAAAAAACAAATTTTCCCACATAAATGGATTTCATTATTGTCCTCCC
Source organism: Ichthyophis bannanicus (assembly GCA_033557465.1). Lineage (NCBI taxonomy): Eukaryota > Metazoa > Chordata > Amphibia > Gymnophiona > Ichthyophiidae > Ichthyophis > Ichthyophis bannanicus. The sequence continues at coordinate 169,852,410 of CM066038.1, forward strand.
AAATATTATTTTTTTCCATAAGTTCTCCAAAAAATGTATCTGGTACAGAGATAAAAAAAAATAGTTTGGACAATTTTCAAACAACTCGCATAGATGCAAACTACTCAGGTGGTTTGAAGACACGGACTTTACCCAAATGCTCAAAAAGGAAATCCTCTGCGTACTTCCTCTTTGAAATTCTGAGTAGCACAAGTGTGTTAAAACCAGATTGCATCTGCTCTTTCTAGTGGTGGCAGAGAGGGAAAATAGCAGACCAGCTTTTGAAAATGTCACGCATATGTACTATTTTCCTTTTCTGACCTAATGCAGTTAAAACTGCGTGCTGTGAACCTCGGTGGATTTTCTACCTTCAATGCAGAGGGCAATTTTCAGACAAGCAGATTTTCAGACAGGCTTTGAAAATTGCCATCCCCATGGTATAAGTTTATCTTCTAGCAGCTTTTAGATCCATAAGCTATAGCTACCAAGTTAAGAGAGAAAAGCACAGGCAGGACATATTATGTGTAGCAGATAGCACCAGAGGCAAGAATTCAGAAGCAGTGAATAAAAAAGGAAGAAACGCTGTTAGTGGAATAGTATAGATAGAAATTATCTTTGCACAATTGTTCTAATTAGCATCCCTCTGCATATTTAATTATTCAGTCTATATTTTTGAAAGAATTTGATAAACTTGTAACAGATTTCTTAAAGACCAATTTGTAAGCCTTAAATTGCTCTATTTGCAAGTAAACAATGGATATCTCAGCTGCACATAATCTGTCATTTCTGCACAAATTTCTCATAAAATTAGATTTAAATAGGCATCCTTATTTTTCATACAAATTCTTATCACTTCCCATCTCTGCCTTGTATGCAACATTTTCATTTAAATATGCCTTGTATTTTTTGCACCTTTTTTTTCTATTCTTAAAAGATAAATATGCACTTCCACAAATTCCCCAGAGATGGAGCTGCATGTCAAATATGGAAATAATATTATTTAATGTTGCTCAAAATACTGTAATCTTCAAAATGCATGATTAAATGGTTCATTTTATGATCATAATAGAATCCCTATTGTACACTGGATTATGGAATTGGTTTAAGCATTATTTTGAGTTTTGCTTGCTTCATTAGGGCAAGAGTCCCACAGTTTTCTTCACAAGTTTCAAGTACAATTGTTTTTTTCTACAGAATTTCTCTTTTCAGAAGTAGCAAGAGTAAAAGCAAATTGACTTGAAAGCTGCTTGTACTTTTGTCCAGATGTTAGTCTGGGCCCATGAGGCCAATGTTTAAGAATACATTGAAATTAACATATGTACTAACTACCAGTAGTGTGCATGTTAATTAATGTTGTCAGCACTAAGCTGCTAATATGGGGCAAATATGCATTATGTAGCATATATGCAAGTACTTTTGGCCAAATATTTAAAGGGAAATATCTGGATAATTGTCACCATTATCTGGATAGTTCCCTTAGCTGTTGCTCTCCATGGATATTCAGACCACAATCGAAAACAACCCAAAAGGGCCTACAGTACACAACCCACCCTGGGGTATCTCAAACAATCAATGGCTTGTCCAAAACTAATGTCCCCACTTTTTTGAAATCACCATACATGCTTAAAGAAATTTTTTGGTCTGAAAATGACCACAGGTGGGGGTTAGCCACTGCTGAAAGTCGAGTCCTTTTAATTGTTTGCAGTAAAATTCAGGCAAATCTTTAGAAATGTGCACTTATCTGAAGTCCATTGCAGAATCAGAGCCAAACAGTCGGGGTGAAACAACACGACATAGTACCATGTTTCGGGTTTATCTCCTTCCAAAACTTGCTTCAGGGTGGGGGGGGGGAGGGTTTATTCCTCGCAGCCCGCCCCTGGGATCGGGCTGCGGGGAATAAACACTTTTGTTTTGCGGCCGGCATTGCGGCTCTTCAATGGAGCCACAGGCCATGGCAATTTGACGCCATGGCGCCGCGGCTCCATTGAGGAGCCTTGACTGAGTTAGCTGGGGGCAGTCCTGAATGTGCAGGCTGGACTGAATTGCAGTCCCGGCCTGCACATACAGGACTGTTCGCAATTCTGATCCCATGGGGCTAGATATGCCACACAGGATCAGAATCACGATTCCCTCTGTGTGTCCGGTTCAGACCGGACACACAGAGGGGATGTACGTGCAGGATGGAATCAGGCCGTAAATGGGCTGATAGTTAAACATGTCTACATATGTTAAACATAGAGAGAGCAATTTTCAAAAGCTGAATACCATGACTAGTTACCCAAGTAAAGGACCTAGCTGTAAAATTGCCCACCTTGTAAATGGCTAAAAGTATATTTGGGAATCAATAACAAATGGTCTTTTATTTGTGAGAAAAGCAGGCAAGATCAGAGGTGGAGATAAGGTTGTGTAAAATGGCAACAGGCATAGTTTTGCATTTTCAAAAATACCCAAATTGTTAACTTCCACTGTGTCTTCCCTTTGTCAATTTACCTCTGATACTGTCAGTAAAATGCAAAGTACTGATAAACAATTGGTTACAATCACTAGGTCATTGGCTAAGACAGATTCTCAACTCCAATCTTGTTTGGAAAATAATCTTGCCTTAATTTGGGATATTTCTTCTTCTAATTATTGGTTGGAGATGCTTGAGAATCAGTCTAGGGCCAAAAATCTACGTTTTTTAAATTTTCCTGTTACCCACTTGTTATCACCTGATATTTTGCTTAAAAAATATTTTACAGAAGTGTTAAAGTTAGATGGGAACATAGAGGTTGTATATTTATATTATTTGCCTTTGCGATCTTCCCCTCCTTTAGCTAAGGATGGGGAAGATGCCCTTCTTCCTTTAGATGTAACGGTAGGCCAGGACCTTACTGCTTTTTTGGAAGAGCCCGCGGATACTATACCCAAACGTAACACTTTGGTTGTTACTTTTGGTTCTGAGGGGTATGTTTACTAAACCGCGCAAATGTGCGGGGCGCACTTGAGCGTGCGCTAAGGTATCTTAGCGCACGCTAATAGTGCATTTTGAGTGCCCCGCATGCATGCGCGCTGCCTGCATGCGTGCACGCCGCCCGCTCAAGTTCGCGGTGCGCTGATGTGCGATAGAGGCGTGGAAAGGCATTCCGAGGGCGGAGGAAGGCTCCCGAGGGGCAGGGGGATGAGGTCAATGGATGGAGAGTGGGCAGGGAGAGGCTCCCCGCACAGGAGCGTGGCCGAAATTCGATGCAAAAAATACCGCAAGTGAAAACCTCGCGTTAGAGCCGATTTAAAGGGAAGAGAAACCATTTCCGTCAGCAATGTACAGCAAAACCGGGGAAACCTGAAAAACGTGAGCAGTGTGATACATGTGCACAGAACAAAATAGCAAATATAAACTGAAAATGACCACAACAAATTCCTAAAAAATTATAATCCAGCTGGGCAACAGTGATATTAATGTGCAACCATAAAAAAAACTCCCAGGAAAGCTCCAAAAAAAAGAAATATCATCTCATTTTATTGGAGCTTTCCTGGGAGTGTGTTTTATAGTTGCCCATTAATATCACTGTTGCCCAGCTTGGTCATGGGTTATTGCCCCTTTTTCCGAGGCTTATTTGCACTTTTGCCTCCGTACAAGGTAAATGAGCCCAAGGTAAAATTGTGCAGAGCAGGGTTTCTGACTTGTCCAGCCAGGATTTCTATCTCCAGGGACTGCACTGTCTTTGTGGCCACAGTGTGGTGTAACAGACCCAGCCAGTGCCTGTAAGACCAGAGGGTCACTGGTTCAAATCCCAGCTGGGGCTCCTGTCAACCCAGTCCCCATAGTTTTACCCACCACTAAACAGTGATAGTAAAGACACTCCTTTATTGCAGAGAACATAAGCATGGTTGACACACCCATATTTTACCCTACACCGCACACAAACCATAACAATGGGCAGTACCTACAGCCGAGTCCCCCAAATTCAGTCCTGGAGTGCCACAACTCAAGCAGGTCATATGCTTTTTCCAAGATAAGGACATGTCTACATGTTGGCGGAAGGGTACAGGTGGTGGAGGGGCCAGTGGCTGCAAGCCACAGCACACAGTGGCCTAGGCCTGTGCAGGCTGGCACCGTCCACCGCAACAGACAGGCTCTGTCGGATGTACAGTCATGGACTCCCCAGGGAACACAGCATGTCTGTGACAACACGGTGGTGCAGTGCACCCAGACAGTGTGTGCAAAAACAGAAGGTCACAGGTTCAAATGCCAGCTGGGGCTACTGCCTATCTTGTCCACATATTTTTCCCACACCTAAACCGTGCAAGTAAGGACAAACCTTTATTACTGCAAACATACGCATGGATAGTATGCCTATATTTTACCACACCAAACACAGACACCATAAACAGGCGCATTACCTAGAGCAGAGTCTCCCAAATGCAGTCCTGGAGGGCCTCACACCATTCAGGTTCCATGCTGCCTCTAATAAAGATGCCTGTGCCGCATATCTATGCACCACCCTCATGGTATGCAGATGTAGCTCATGCATATTTATGAGGGACAGCATGAACACCCGAACTGTGTTTGGAACACCAGGACTGGAGTTGGGGAACTCTGCTGTAAAGCAGCAGCCAACAGGGCCAGACACACCCCCACAGGCCCCATTGGCCAATGCCTCCTGGAGAGGCAGGACATTGCTCCCTGCCTGTATCCCCCAATACTAGCAGTTGCATACCTTAGCAATGCCACCCTACACCTGGGTATACGGTACACAGTTATCAAACGTTTCCTATGATAACTGGCAGATATCAATTCCTACGTTAAGCACAGTTTGCTGATTGAACTCCATCACTTCAATCATTCTGATGTCTGCGGTGTGTGCTTCAGGTCTGGTCTCTGACAGTGTTTACCACCTTGGGGAGTGACCCCCAACAGTATTGCGTACCATATCCATGCCTGTACTGTGCCCAGGACTGGTGTGGTGGGTATGGCTGCTGAACTCCCCTATAGTAGCACAATGCTGGCACAGGTGTGGGGGTGGCTGTCTGTCTATCCAGTGTGTGGTGGCTGCAAACACCTTCCACAGCCCACACTGCCAGCAATGTTGCCAGTATTGGGCTGCCAATGTGCATAATGAGGAGCACGGTACCATGGGTATAGACCGGACAGGGTGGCCTGGCCAGGGTGCATCTGCACAGGGCATAGGGCACTGACTGGGACATGTTAGTGCCCGGCCACCACCTACACAGACAGGGTGACCTCAGTATGTCCTGCTGAGAGATCACTCTCACTCTGACTGTGCAGTGACCACAGCATGGCTAGGCACCCCCATAGTGCTATATAGTATTTCTCTTGTGTGATAGATATGGGTTTCCTTTTGAGGCCCAGTCACTGATATCTCTGCTTGCTGTGTATGCTGACATCCCAGTTCTGGGTGCATGCATCTCCACTGGGAACATGCACTATGAACTAACTAGCAGACTATTTGCAGCTGGTATGTGTCTTGTTGGAGCAGTGTGCAGTGGCTGATGGTGTGCTGCAGGGGAATATCAGATAGTGGTGGGGTGCAGCTTACCATATCCTGGTCTAATGTCTGTCTGCTATTGTGTTATGGATGTGTATAGAGCTGCATTGGCTGCCCTGTAGGGGGTGTCTGTCCCTCAGCAGGACTGGGGTTGATGTTCCCCCCTACTGCCACCTTTGCAGGGAGGTATAATGTTGGTTTATTGATGGGAGACCCTGTTTGCCACCCTCAGCCCTGGAAAAGGGTGGTGGTGGTGCATGATCCTCCCAGGGGGTCCATGTAGGCTACCCCTGACTGAGATGGACAGAGATATCCAAGGTGTTTGTGCAGAAACTACCTATCTCATACATTAACACTGCTTTGGACCTCCTGCATGGCCTCTTTCAGCCATGGAAGGTGTTGTGGACCGGGTCCCGGGCGCCTCATTGCCCACTCAGGGTGAGCACAGTACCCGCACAATGTGACGGTGTGTAGCTACTCTGTGCCAGTACAACACACGGTCAGTACCCCCTACCAGGCCGAGGTGCTGTGGGGGTGCACCTGGTCACTTCCCCCTACCAGGCCGAGGTGCTGTGGGGGTGCATTTCCCATCTTGTGTTCATCTGTGGACAGCTGATTTGCATGTGCAGTGCATCATGGGTACGGGTGGGCTAACCCTATCCTGGTGACTGCAGCAGACTGTCTGTGTGGTGACATGCAGGCTCTCTGCAGCCAGCCAGGAGCTTGCTAGTAGCTATAGAGCTGTAGCCCAATGGTTGTGTCACTGCCTATGAAGCTAGAGGTCATGCGTTCAAATCCACAGTGGGGTTATTTGATAGGGTTGCCCAAAGCATTATCTTTTTTTTAATGTACATTTCTGATGCCAGCAGAAACACCCTCAGCGTACTGTACCCATAAGGTGCCTGTGACGCAACTTATAGGGTGCCCTATAGGGGACATTTTAGGGTGCCGTGGCGGACAGTGCACTTTATAATGTGCCATATAGGACGCCTTATGTTAACACGCTTTGAGAGTGCGTTTGCTAATAATGATAATTAAAATAAAATTAAAATGCCTCCTAAAGCAATTTTCCCCATAATATGCATTGCCTCCTGAAGAAAATTAGCACGCCGCCTTATGCCCATCAGCGCGCCGCCTTATGCCGCCCAGTATAATATGCCTCCAAAAACATTAGTGTGCTGCCCATTATTTCACTGCCTCCTAAATTAACACCTCAGCCAGCTGTCTTTATTGGGCTCTGTGGGGATTGAACCCCTGATCCCTGCACCATTGGTAAGTGCCTTAGCCATTGTGCTGTGGCTCTGCTCTTCTGCTTGATCATCAGCATGCCACATATGCCTCCCGCGCAGCTATCTGATGCGCTAATGTGCGGGGCACACAAGGGCGCCGTGCACCTTAGCGCATATGCAAATTCCGGATTTTCTTTTTCAGCCTGCAACGCCCACTCCTTATATGGCACCCGCACACTACCGAGGCCCGCACATTACCGGGGTTTTAGTAAACATGCCCCTGAGTCTATTAAAGTAAGTGTTCTTCATGCTTATTTTAAATATCGGAGTCCCTTTTTTGTGGTCAAAAGCTGCAAGTCTTCCCGGATGTAAGCAGGGCTACCCAGGTCCGGCGCAAGCAGTTCCTGGCGTTAAAATCTCGAGTGTTGGCTGTAGGAGCTTTCTTCTATTTAAAATTTCCTTGCCGCTGTGTAATTACTTTTGAGGGTCAGTCCTCTGTGTACACGGATGTGACCCAACTTCAGTCTTTTCTGAATCAAAAGGAGGTTGTTGAGGGTTCGGGTGGTGAGATTACTGGTCCCCATAGTGGAGTTTGATATACTTCTGTTTTCCTTATCTTTTTTCGGTATTAGGGTATGCTCTCCCTTGATGTGTTATGTTTTTTGTGATGTATAATTTTCCTTGAATATAGTAAGGATGTGGTTGATTGTATTGCTTAATTTGTTTCTGTTATTCAAGAAAAACGTAAATAAAAATTATAAAAAAAAAAAATACCCATATTGTTTAAAGTGGAAAGTATCTGTAGAAAACATAGGTGCAAAGTTCTGTGGGTACCTTTCCCTCGGCAGTTTTTCAAAGGGATAATGCATCAAGAACTCTGTAAAATCTGCAGGGAAAAGCATCCACAGACTTTGCAACTACTTGCATAGTTCTGAAAATTGCCCTCTTAAATAGCACACTAATGACCTCAGTTTTTACATCGCATCCTCTAGGTGATTGCTTTAAAGACTTTGGCAGGCAGGAGGTACAGCAGTACCAACATATTCACTTCCTCTGTAATAGAGGTCATTTAGAAGGTTAAAAATTGCTTCCGGCATTTGGATTACTCAGGTGGGACCTTACAATGATTGTATGAAAAAGCAGCTAGGATTGTGATTTCTTGGGATGTTCCTGACAACAGTTGTAATGGGGAAGAGACGTCCTTTGCCATGCAAACAAAGGAATCTGAGAGAAGTAGGTCTGTTGCTGACAGGAAGGCAGAGCACATGACTTCCAGTTGCCAGGAGCAGCATAAACAAACCCAGCCACGAGTGCAGCAGCCCTGCCCAGCTAGCAAACAATCCCCATCTCCTGAGCCTAATAGTTTTCACCTGAATGGGGGAGGGGCTAAGTTAGCTCCAAACCGGACATATAAGAAACGCCCCTTAGAGTTTGGTAGGGACGGTAGAGGAGGTAGAGAGCTTGGAGAGACGCAGAGTGAGAAACAGCGTCAGAGTAAGCTGAAGTCTGAGACCGAGAATCAGACTGAGAGAGAACAGCTGAAGCATCAGTTTGGGAAGCAGACTGAGATTCAGAAGCAATGTGTGTTTCAGAGTGGAAGGAAGCATGAGAGAAAGCACGTGAGTGACTCGGAGGATTGTGAGTCTGAGAGTGAGGTTGATAGAGAACTAAAGACGGTAACCAGCAGGAGTAACTGGAGAAGCAGAGCCCACAAGCCCTGTAGACAAAGCTCCAAGCAGGCGTCCTATTGGGAAGGCAGCCAGAGGGAAACATTACCGGAGAAGCTATTTGGGAAGCACTTGCAAGCCCCAGGGAGTGAAAGGTATTCTTTGGAGGATATTTGCATGTCAGAAGAAGAGGGTGAAAAGCCAAAATTCAGAGGAAAACCTCTAAGGTTTAAACCCCTTGCTGACCAAGCTGTGCACGGACTTTCCCCTGTCTCAAAGCCAGAAGGTAGGCTGTCTAAATACTTTAAGGATAAAAGTACTTATAAGAAGTTCTCTTGTGAAAACCCTGAAGGGTGTGACTCTCCTCTCTGCTATTCTGATATATGTGGTAATACTGAACCCTATCTCACAGAGGGCTGGTTAGAGAAGCCCCGGGAACAGATAGAGGGTGGAAGTTTGAAAACGTTGCATACCAAACAGAAGCTTTACCTACCGGAGAATCAGCATGAACCAATGCTGATTGACCCTCATGAGGAGGAAGTATCAGATGATCAAATGGACTGTACTTTAATGATTACAGATGATATAACCTCTCTGTGCTGAGCCAGGTGATTCATGAAAGCCGTTTGGCAGTTAAAGAGCACAGGATTTTTCCTTTGTTGTGCAAAGTGACTGTATGCTGTGAATATTGTGGAACTTTGGATTTCTGTTGAGAAGCTGTTTTGTTCTTTACTTATTTTGTGCCAGAGTGTATGGCCTTTTTGTCCTCAGTTCTCTTGTGTTTAAATCCGCCCGGGAGGGGAAATAAAAATCCTGTCATTGCCTGTACCATTCGCACCACAACTGCTTCTTATTGAAAGGGAAAATACTACAACTCCCAGGAAGCAATGCATGCCTAAAGCATTGCTCAACTCATTCAATAAGGGTCCCCAGGCAGTCCAACCCGTACGCCTATGCTGCGGGCCAACTACTGGTGACACAGTGCATTAAGATACCACACTGATGCCCACATTAGTCCCTCTTCCTGGCAAATCCACTCTTTCTTCTACCAGACATCAAGACAGCACTCTGAGAGAAAACTAAGTCAGCAGTAGAGCCACTGTGGAGAAAGTCTTCTGTAAAAAGCAGAAAATGTCAGAGAAAATTCTGATTTATTGCCTCCAAGGCCGGCCTGTCCATTGTGCGAGAATGTTGTTTGCACAGGGCCCCTGTGTGAACTCCATTCTTGCACAGATGGATGGCTTCAGAGGGAGCTGGAGAAGCCAGTGCGAGGCCCGGCTCCCTCTGCACAGCTGCCAGCATGAAGAGTGTTTTCCCTCACATTGGTGGCTGTTTCAGTGATGTGTGCGAGTGCCGGGAAATGACCTTTAACCTTTCCCGGCATTCAGCGTGCTTGGACTGGAAAGGGGCAGTAATGGGGGGATGTTTGGACTGGAAATGAGCTGCAATGGGGGAAGCTTGGATTGCAAATGGGCTGTGTAGGGGGAAGCTTAGACTGCAAATGGGCTGTGATGGGGGAAGCTTGGACTGGAAATGGGCTGTAATGGGGGAAGCTTAGACTGGAAATGGGCTGTAATTGGGGGAAGCTTGGACTGGAAATGGGCTGTGATGGAGGGTAAGCTGGGACTGGAAATGGGCTGTGAATGGGGGGGGGGCTAGGACTGGAAATGAGCAGTGATGGGGCTAGGACTGGAAATGGACTGTGATGGGATGGTAAACTGGGACTGGAAATGGGCTGTGATGGGGGGCTAGGACTGGAAATGAACTGGAGGGGGAAGCTTGCACTGGAAATGACCTATGGGGGGGCTAGGACTGGAAATGGGCTTATGGGGGGGAAGTTTGGACTGGAAATGACTGAAGGGGGGAGTAGGATTGGAAATGGGCTGATGGGGAGCTGGAATAGGACTGGAAATGGACTGATGAGGGGCTAGGACTAGGATTGGAAATGGGCTGATGGAGAGCTGGAATAGGTCTGAAAATGGGCGGATGAGGGGGAGCTTGGATTGGAAATTGGCTGTGATGGGGGGGGCTAGGACTGGAAATGGGCTGTGATGGGAGGGTAAGCTGGGACTGGAAATGGGCTGATGGAGGGGGAGCTCAGATTGGAAATGGGCTGGAATAGGACTGGAAATGGTTGATGGGGGAATAGGACTGGAAATGAGCTGATGGGGAGCTAGGATTGGAAACTGGATGATGGGAGAATTTGGACTGGAAATTGGCTGATGGGGGATGGAATAAGACTGGAAAGGGGCTGATGGGGGGCTGGAATGGGACTGGAAAGGAGCATATGGGGGGCTAAGACTGGAAATGGGCTGATGTGGGGGCATGGGAGAATGGGACTAGAAGGGAGCGGATGCTGGGTGGATCTAGAACTAGAAGAGAGCTGATTTGGGGGGAGGACTAGAAGGGGATGGAGAATGAGAATAGAGAGGGGGAAAGATATTTTGTGTGGGAGGGAAGAAAAATCTACGATTGGCCGGGTATTAGGAGAGTAAGTGGGGATTGAGAATGGAAGGGTGAAATTTGAGTGGATGATAAAGAAATAAAGAAAGAAATGGGGGGAAGGAGCAAAAGGGGAAAGATCATAGTAACATAGTAAATGACGGCAGATAAAGACCAGTATGGTCCATCTAGTCTGCCCAGTAAGATGGCAAGAGTAGGTGCACCTGCCGCTCTGTGCAGACCACCCCTCCCCATGTCTTTGTTTAGGGGTGAACCCACTGCTCTATGTAGGACACCCCTCTTTGCTGAGGAATTAGATGCTCAGTTTATTTTGATTTTATCCTGTTGCTGTAAAGGGATCCACTGTGTCTGTCCCATGCCATTTTGAATTCCGTCACTGTGTTTGCCCCCACCACTTCCATCGGGAGGGCATTCCAAGCATCCACCACCCTTTCAGTGAAAAAGTATTTCCTGACTTTGCCTTTCAATTTACCACCTTGCAGCTTCATGTTACGCCCTCTAGTTTTACAGCTTTCCCGTCTTTGGAAGAGGTTTGTTTGTTCATTATTTCTCTTTAAGCATTTAAAGGTCTGAATCATATCTCCCCTATCCCTCCTCTCCTCCAAAGTGTACCTATTTAGGTCTTTAAGTCTCTTCTCATAAGGCTTCTGACGCAGGCTCCAAATCATTTTGGTTACCTTCCTTTGAACAGTTTCCAGTCTTTTTACATCCTTTGCAAGATATGGTCTCCAAAACTGAAAACAATATTCCAAGTGAGGCCTCACCAGTGACTTGTACAGTAGCATAAGTACCTCTTCTTTTCAGCTGGTAATTCCTGTTTGTATGCAGCCCAACATCCTCCTGGCTTTTGCCACCGCCTTGTCGCACTGTTTTGCCACCTTGAGATCTTCAGAAATAATCACACCAAGGTCTTTCTCCTGATCCGTGCACACCAACCTCTTGCCCCCTATCGCATACATTTCCCTTGTATTTCTGCTACCCAAGTGCATGACACTGCACTTCTTCACCTTAAATCTTAATTGCCAAGCATTAGACCATTCTTCCAGCTTTTGTAGATCTTTCTTCATGTTAACCACTCCCTCGGGGGAGTCTACTCTGTTGCAAAGTTTTGTGTCATTTGCAAAAAGACAGACTTTTCCATTCAGTCCTTCAGCAATATCACTCACAAATACATTGAACAGTGCCGGGCCCAGGACAGAACCCTGGGGCACCGTGCTAATCACCTTCCTTTCATCCGAGTGTGCTCCATTTACTATCACCTTCTGTAGTCTGTCAGTCGACCAATTTCTGATCCAGTTTACTACCTTGGGACCCATCCCCAAATTCCTGAGTTCATTGATAAACCTCCTATGAGGAACAGTATCAAAGGCTTTGCTGAAATCCAGCTAGATGACATCCATCGCATACCCCTGATCTAGTTCTCTGGTCACCCAGTAAAGAACTCAATCAGATTTGTTTGGCAAGATCGCCCTTCGGTAAAACCATGTTGCCTCGGTTCTTGCAACCTGTTGGTTTTGAGAAAGTCCACTATTCGCTCTTTCAGGAGTACCTCCATTACTTTTCCCGCCACCTAGGTAAGGCTCACGGGCCTGTAGTTTGTCACTTCTTCCCTGTCACCACTTTTGTGAAGAGGTACCACATCAGCCATTCTCCAGTCCCGAGGAACTTCTCCTGTTTCCAAGAATCGGTTGAAATCATCCTTTAACGGCCCTGCAAGAACCTCTCTGAGCTGTTTCAGTATTCTGGGATGTATCCCATCCGGTCCCATGGCCTTGCCCACTTTCAGTTTGCAAGTTGTTCTTCTGTGAATGGTGTGGTATCTACTTCATTCCCGAAGTATTTGTTTAACAATTTCGCTTTTTCAATGTCACTTTCCACGAGTCCATTCCGAGCACTTTTGAGTCCTGCAGTTCCACCTCTGATCTTCTTCCTTTCCCGAATATACTTGAAGAAAGTTTTGTCGCCACACTTCACATCTCTAGCCATCTTTTCCTCTGCCTTTGATTTTGCTTTCCTTATTTCTCTTTTTGTCTCTTTGAGTTTGATCCTATATTCATTTCTGTGTTCCTCTGTTTGCAAGCTTTTGAATTTTGCGAAAGCTGTGTTTTTTTGCCTTTATTTGAGCAGCCACCTCTTTGGAGAACCAAATGGGTTTCCTTCTCCTTTTGTTTTTATTTACTTTGCTTACATATTTATCTGTTGCCCCTTTTATTGCCACCTTTAGTTTAGCCCATTGCAATTCCACTTCCCTTATCCCCTTCCACCCTGCCAACTCCTCCTTTAGGTACTTGGCCATTTTACTGAAGTCAGTATTTTTGAAGTTTAGGACTTTGAGCTTGATATGATTGGACTGTACCTTGGCTTTTATCTCAAACCACACTGTGTGATGATCACTGCTGCTCACAGGGGCACCCACCCAGACATTCGACATGCTATCACCGTTGGTGAGCACTAAATCCAGAGTTGAGCTTTCCCTGGTTGGTTCCATCACCATTTGTCTTAGTAACACATCTTGGAAAGCATCCACAATTTTTTGCTTCTTTCCAGATTTGCAGAAGGAGTAATCCAATCCACATCGGGTAGATTAAAATCACCCAATATGATCACTTCCCCCTTTGTGGCTATCTTGGCAAGATCTATAATCAGTTCATTATCTATCTCTTCAATTTGAGTCGGAGGTCTGTAGACTAGAGCAGTATGGATGACAGTGCCATCTCCTCTTTCCAGCACAGTCCAGAGCGCTTCTGCTTTTCCCCATGCCCCCTGCATTTCAGTAGCTTTAATATTGCTTTTGACATACAAGGTTACTCCTCCTTTTCCATTTTCTCTGTCTCTTCTGAATAGATTATAGCCAGCTATGGCTATATTCCAATCACGCAAATCATTAAACCATGTTTCTGTAATGGCCACAATGTCCAAGTCCATTTCTACCATTAGGGCTTCAAGGTCCGGAATTTTGTTGGCTAAGCTTCGAGCATTTGTGCTCATTGCTTGCCAACATTTAACTGGCTTGCATGTATTTTGCATTGATTTCGTTCTGCCCACTTCTTCCCACTTGCTTTTGATGTGTAGTTTAAAAGTGTGGCTATTTCTGATGTTATTCTGCTTTTGCAGGGAGTGACGTTCTGAACTTGAATGTTTCACTTAGGATTCTTTTCCCTGCGACAGAGAGATATAGTCCATCAGCGCAGTATAGTTTCTTGTTGGTCCATCTGTTTCCCCAGTCACCTATAAATCTGAATCCTTCTTCTTTGCACCAGGTCTGGAGCCTTGTGTTTAACCTGTTTATGCGATGTAGCCTTTCTGCCCCCTTACGAAGAACAGGTAGAACTTCTGAGAATGCTACAGTGTTAACAATGGGCTTCAGTTTCTCTCCCAGAGTTTGGAAGTCACTTTGAACTGTAGTGGCACTGTTTCTAGCCAGGTCATTTGTACCCAAGTGGATGACAACATCAATTTTGGAGTGCTCACTTTCAGCGCTAAGTACATCAACAATTTGGTTTGTATTCCTGCTAGCTGAAGAGCCTGGGAAGAATTTGACTAACTTCTCTCTTTTGAACTGTGTTCCCAAGTTGGTGCCTCTGATGATGGAATCACCAAGTAGTAGAAGTTTTCTGTTCCTTGAGTTTCTCTTCATATTTGGTGCTTTATCAGGAGATTGGGCATTGACTGTCTCATTTAAGGGCCCTTCAGTTTCCGTGGAATGGGTATCCTCATTAACCAAAGCATTATGCAGTGATATCTCATGATGTACAGGATGTTTCTGCATTACAGGTTGCAATCTACCAGAGCCCACTGTGATCCATTTGTTCCTGGGATGTTTGATTCTTTGTGGGAGCGGTGGTGGACTTTGTTTGGTTTGTATCCTAGAAGAGGTGTGTTTCATTGCGGCTACTTCTTCCCTTAATAGAGTCAATTCTTTATGCATGGCTGCTAACTTGAGGCATATAGGGCAAGCTCTTAGGTTCCAGATGATTCTTCTCAGAATGAAGGCACCACAATTATTGCACTGAATACAAGACATGCTTGGTCCTAGAAGGAGAAGAAGAGAAGGTGGACATAACACCAAATTAAGAGGATAGATGTCAATGTATGTGACTGCTATATAGGCAATGCAGACCTTGGGTGGGTGGGGTGAGGGGTAGGGTGGGCGGGAACCTAAGTGTCCTTGGCCAGTAGGCCTTACATGAACTGAGGGCACACTTAGATATCTGTTTTAAGGGCTACACAAGGAATGTAGGCAGTCAGAATATTCCCAAAAGTGAATGTAAAACCAACAGTTAAATTTGATATAATCAGCAGCAACAACAAGACAGGCAAAAGATACAGTGCTGAAAGCTTAGCTATGTGCAGGCTGTGGAAGCTGTGGAAGCTTAGCTATGTGCAGGCTGTGGATGCTGTGAAGCCTAGGTGGCTGTAAGATAATTTAATTAGCCCCGCCCTGTGAACAGGCTTGCAGACAATTTAAACAATGGAAGCAGAAATAGTCAAACTGAACTTTTAACTTCTTTCTATTTATCTGCCTGCTGTGCAAAGGTCTCTGTAACTTTAAATGATACCTTTGCTTCTAAAATAGGAGACTCAGGTATGACCAGGTCCCTGCAGGTCAAAGTATTTCAATTCCAAGTAGCTTTATATCCCAAGTGTCCTTGGCCAGTAGGCCTTACATGAACTGAGGGCACACTTAGATATCTGATTTAAGGGCTACCCAAGCAATGTAGGCAGTCAGAATATTCCCAAAAGTGAATGTAAAACCAACAGTTAAATTTGATATAATCAGCAGCAACAACAAACAACAAGAAACCAGAGAAAGGTGACTGGAACAATTGCAACTGAAAAATAAAATGCCCAAACAAAAAGTAAAAAAATACTTTTTATTTTGAATTTATTAACTGGAATATGTCAGGTCTGGGAAGTGTGTATTGCTAACATCTTTGTGTTTTTGTTTAGTGCAAGAGGTTTATTTCTCTAGTGTTGTTGTACATTTCATGTTTGGCTTTGGGGTTCCCAATTTAATTATTATCTTCCTTTTTCTAAATTATGATCCCTTGTTCTTTGTGTGGTGATGGTCTATGTTCTACATGTGTAACCAAGCTGAGGTATTCTGTTCATGTAGTTTCTATTTGACAGTGTCACTTGTTCTCTTTCCCCCAGTGAGATATATTGGTATTCTCTGGGATATATTGGTTTAATATTTGCAGTGTTGCCTTTTTGATAGGTAGGGTTTGGTGCTTTTTGAGTCCTCATAGTGCTGTTATAATACGATGGGTTTGCTATGGGTTCTAACTGATCAGTGTTTATAATACTTCCTAATGGGCCTGGCGGTTGGCACTGTAATATAGTAATTTGGAAATCTGGTAGTCTTTCTTTATCCAGACATTCATAAAGTGGCATGTTTACTAAAAGTGCATTATGCAAATATTTATGCAAATGAGGCCCCACAATGAATTTCCACACATGGTCCCGTACCCCTCTTGGGCTGTCCCTGATTCCCCCTCCCCTCATTTCAGCTTCTCTGTCTCCAGTCACCTCCTTTATGTGCATGCATAGATGAAAAGCAGTGCATTTTTCTAAGTAAAAAAGAGTGCCAGTACTCATATGCAGGCCAATTTTAGCAGCCAATGAAAAAGGTACCGGCCTTCAGAATCATCGAGAACCCCCTCAAAAAAACCTCTGCAAAAAAGGTAAAAATATCTTATTTTAGTCAAACAAAAGGAAAGCTTTAGGGGTGGCACTAAGGTCTCCTTGAAGGCCTTCAGCATAGGCCTTAGTTATGGTATTGCATGCCTTTATAGGAAGCAACTCATACAGTCTTGACATATCAGGAGACTGGGTCCTAGGGCATTGTCCTGATAGGTTCTTGAAGACCTCTCTTAAGACCTGCACCTCATCTAGAAAACCTTTTCCTGCTCTTCTCCTAGAAAAATTAAAACACCAATACATGCGTTATAACTTGCAAAAAATACAAATTGTACTTATACAAAAGGCCAAAACACACACACATTACTAAAATTGTTATTTGTTCAAAGACATACCTCTTTGTAAAACATTTTTTGTACATAGGGTCTGCCCAAGGGAATTCGTCATCCTAGGCAAATTTTCATTTATAGATCCACCTCCCCAGGTAGTCAACACTTCCCTTTCCCTACCAAAGCTGTGTGTGTGTGTGGGGAGGGGGGGGGGGCGGTGTCTCAGGGAATGTAGAAATAAGGCAGAAGAAAGTTGGGTGGTAGCGTCTTTGGATATCATTATTAGCCATGTAGGTTTGAGAAAACCACTGCTTTTCTCTGGGTTTGAGCAATATGTGATGGACGTAGCCTCTAGGATCCTTCTTGGTCCTTCTGACCTGGTCGATAATGTGCCGATGTTGTTTTTTAATTGACACATCCTATTTACTGTTCTCACGGTATTCAGTATTCATCCACTGCTGTTTTCGTGCTACCAATGCATATTCATACTATGTATCTGCTATTGTGCGCTATTGCTGTTTCTGTTATTGATTCAGGAAGCAACATGTGGAGCCCAAAATAAAAAGCATAGTGCAGGGGGTACATAAGAACATAAGAACATAAGATATGCCATACTGGGTCAGACCAAGGTCCATCAAGCCCAGTATTCTGTTTCCAACAGTGGCCAATCTAGGTCATATGTACCTAGCAGTTTCCCCAAGGGACACAGGTTCCACAATGCTTGTATTGGTTCAAGCATTGATATCCTGGGTCCCTTCTTAATAATGGTTTATGGACCTTTCCTCCAGGAACTTGTCCAAACCTTTTTTAAACCCAGCTACACTAACAGCCTTTACTACATCCTCCGGTAACAAATTCCAGAGTTTGATTACACGTTGAGTGAAAAAATATTTTCTTTTATTAGTCTTAAATAGTTTACCCTGTAGCTTCATTGCATGTCCCCTAGTCTTTCTATATTCTGATAAGGTAAACAATCGATCTACGTTTACCCGTTCCACTCCGTTCATTAATTTATAGATTTCTATCATATCTCCCCTCAGCCGTATCTTTTCCAGGTTAAAGAACCCTAACCTTTTTAGCCTTTCTTCATAGGAGTATCCTTCCATCCCCTTTACCATTTTGGTGGCTCTTCTATGAACCTTTTCTAAAATCGCTATATCCTTTTTAAGATCCGGCGACCAGAATTGCACACAATATTCAAGGTGCGGTCTCACTATGGAACGCTATAGAGGCATTATAATATCTTTTGTTTTATTTTACATTCCTTTCCTTATCATACCTAGCATTCTATTTGCTCTCTTGGCCGCTGCTGCACACTGGGCCGAGGGTTTTAACATGGTATCCACAATGACGCCTAAATCTTTTTCCTGGGTGGTAGTTCCTAATGTGGAACCTTGCATCGTGTAACCATAGTTTGGGTTGTTCTTCCCTAGGTGCATAACCTGCATGCAGCAGTAGTTACAACCTTAAACACCTTGCTGGGCAGACTGGATGGGCCATGCTGGTCTTTATCTGCCGTTATTTAATATGTAACTGTGTTACTATGTTAAAATGAAATGAAGTGCATACATATTTAGCACAGTAATTTAAAAGGTGATATTGAGACACCAATAAGAATTATAATAGTTGAAAGATACAATTTAGAGAGTCTAGAAACTCTACCTATGGGAATTTATTTTAACACATACAGTACACGACAAAATTTAGTACATTCCTCATTAAGTGGTGTTTTAATGTTCACACAAATTGTTTAAAATGATGCTATTGTGTGAGTTTTAGTGCAAAGATCCCTTTATATATTTTTCCAAGGACTGGATCTATCATAAATTATCTTTCAGTACTTGCACAATTTCTTTACAGTGCTGTTAATCTGTCAAATATCTGTAATCGCATTGGTGAATCAATTCATTTCCTTGTTGTCAGTGATTAGGGTTGAACTAAACACAGGCACATTGGGCCTGATATTCAGCAGTCACGGCTAGCATTGCTAATGCAGCTAGCCATCGCCACTGAAGCCTAACCCCGGATATTCAATGCTGGCCAGCGGCAATATTGAGCCACTGTTGATTTAGCTTCAGCGGGTAAAGTTAGGCCAGCATTTGCCGTGCCTGACTTTACCCGTGGTTTGCTAACTGGGCAGCGTCTCAGTATCACCGCTGCCTGGTTAGCGACAGGTGCCACCTCCGCTTTGCCCCAGAATGCCCACAATACACCCTGATGCTAACCATGTTAGTGGCACTGACTATCCCGCTAACTGGCATTTACACAGTTTGCTGGTCTATACACCGTGTAAATGTCTTTGAATATCTTCCCCATTAGTTCTTTCGCATAGCAGGTGAAATTTCACGTATTTAAGTCCTCGCTCAGAACCCATCTGTTCCAACTTGCTTATTTATTTTATTTTTATTTAACAGTTGCTTATATACCGCTACCTTCCACAGATCAGGTGCGGTTTACAATGAACGAAAAATGAACAGAATAATAGGTCTGTTTTACATGAAACATTAGATAACTAGGTACAATTTGCTAATACATTGAACATGATTGAACTATGTATGGTAAATAATTTGTTACATAACAATCGAACTATTTACATATTTCAAACTATTTACATATTTCTCTATATAGGATTACACATAGTTATTAAATCATCTATTAATTGTAGCTAGATTGAGGAAATTGAATTAGGTATTCCCTGAGATATCTATTAACCATTTCCTGTTAGTGGTAGGGTATTTACTAGTGTGCCGAAATGGGAAATGAACAAATATGTTTTTAATTTCTTGCGGAGCTCCTTTGCATCATTTAATGCTCTTATTTCTTCAGGGAGGGAGTTCCATAGGGTGGGAGCTGCATGCGAAAACGCTTTTTTATTAGTTGTTTTTTTGGTGATTGTGAAATCCTTTGGGATCCTAATTTTATTTGTATGGCCTCTCCGTAGCGCAGTTTGGGATGTGTCTTTAGTAATAAGTTTTATTAAAGAGGCAGGGGCCATATTATTTAATGTCTTAAATGTAGTGATAATCAATTTGTGATTTATTCTGGATTGTATTGGGAGCCAGTGTAGGTTTGCGAGTATAGGTGTAATATGTTCAAATGGTGGAACCTTCATTACAATTCTTGCTGCTGCATTTTGGGCAAGTTGGAGTCTCTTAATGTTTTGTTTTGTTGTGCCTAATAGAGTGAGATTGGCGAAATCGAAGTGTGGTGTAATGATAGCCTGAATAATGCTCAGAAAGTCTTGTAGAAGTACAAGTGGACGTAATTGTTTTAAAATTTTGAGTTTAAAGTAGATTTTTTTAGTAATGTTTCTAATATGTGTGTCCATACTAAGGTGTGAGTCAAGGGTGACACCTAGGTATTTTACTTCGTTTTTTATAGTAATGTTGTAGTTTTGGAGAGTGATGTGCATTGGAGGAATGTAGGATTGATTTTTAGTTACTATTAATATATCAGTTTTAGAATGATTGATATGGAGATTGTGGTCTTTTAGCCAGGTTGTTAATTCAGTGAAACATTCTGTTAACAGTTGCAATGGGAGTGTTGGGATTGTGAATGGTATGTACATCATCATATCGTCTGCGTATATGTGATAGTGGACTTTGAATTTTTTGAAAATGTTGCAGACCGGTTGAATATAGATATTAAATAGGAGGGCGGAGAGGGCGGAGCCTTGGGGGAGACCAATTTCCTGTTTGTATGTTTTAGAAGTTTGTGTGCTAGTTCGGACAGTTTGGGTTCGATCAGTTAGATATGAGGTGAACCAATTATGTACAGTTGAGTGGATGCCTATTTGTTTTAATCTGTTAAGCATAATAGCATGGTGTACACTGTCGAACGCCGCCGAGATGTCTAGAAAGAGGAGAATGTAGGCTTGTTTAGGGTTATCGATACCTCTTATTAAGGTATCGAGAAGTACTGTTAATAGGGTATCTACACCATGATAGGGACGAAAGCCATATTGTTGGTCATCAAGGGGGGCTGAATTTTCTATGTGATCCTGTGTTTGAGTTTGGACGACCTTTTCAATTAATTTAGCCATAAATGGAATGCTCGAAATAGGTCTGTAGGAATTAGGTGATGTTTTGTCTAGGGTGTTATTTTTGATTATCGGGCGGATTTGTGCATGTTTGATGGAAGGTGGTAAGTACCCTTGGTGCAGCGAAAGATTGACTATCGGAAGGATAAAGGGGGATAGTGTAGGGAGAGTATGCTTAATCCAATTTACCGGACATGGATCAAGTTGAGAAGTGGTAGTATTCAAGTTTGGGCGGTATATAAATACAGATAAAGATAAAGATGCACTTTTAATACATATGGCCTAATATTCAAAGGGAAATCTCCAGATAATAGCTGCTGGTATTAGAATACTTCCCTTAGTTGCTGCAATGCATGGATATGTTCAGTGGCACTATACAGATAGTGTTGAGGGTGATCTGTAATGATATTCAATGGCAGTAACTGGAGAGTATCAGGGTGGTACAGGGGGGAGTGGAAAATTATCTATCCATCCTTTCCCCTCTTTTCTGGGATGTCAAATATTCCTTGTTCGCACTCACTTTGTTCAATATTTTTGTGGCACTTTTCCTGTGCAGGTATCTTTCTGCAGGTATGGCAGGGGAAAAGGCAATGGCCTCATATTTGGAAACATTAAGAATAAGATGATTGTCAGAGAACCGCTGGTGGATGGCATGGAGACAAGTCTGCAAAGGAGAGATATTAAAAGAAAGAGAGGAAACTGTGAACAGAATCTGAATATCATCTGTGTATAAGAATGGGGTACAACCTAAGAATTGGATTTAGGAGAGGTAAAGGGGGCCACAAAAATATTGAACAAAGTGAGTGCGAACAAGGAATATTTGACATCCCAGAAAAGAGGGGAAAGGATGGATAGAACTTGGAGTCTGAGAGAACTATCCACTATCCAGATAATTTTCCACTCCCCCCTGTACCACCCTGTATGTGTTCAGCTATACAGATCATATTACTGTATGCCCCCTGAGGAAGGCGTTTGCCGAAACGCATTGGAGTCCTTACCAATAAAGTCATCCTTGACCAACAGACGTCTTTTGCTCCTTGTGTTTCCCTGGACTTTACTGCAAGAGCGAGTGCTCTTTTCTGTGTTACCACTCTTGAATATATGCCTCTAATGGCCTTGTGTTAAGGAAAAGGTGGGGCACAGGTGAAAACTATTCTGTCTAGGATAGCTAATTAACTATGGGGTCTATTCCGAGCCACGAATAGCGGAGATGTATGCCTTGCCTGAACGTACATCCCCGCTATTCATCCCACTTGTCGCTCCCGTGCAAGGCTTCCTATACGAACAGTGAGGTGGTACAGGGAGCCTTAGACAGGGGTGGGAGGGGGCGGGCGGAAAGCAGAGCAAGGACAGTGCATGGGTAGGCCTTCAATCTAGACATACAGGGCCAATTCTGAGGTCAGCTCTGTACGTCCGGGTTGTACCTGTTAGACAGGGGACTTATTCCACCTCAGAGGTGGAATAAGTCCCCCTGGATGCAGGATAGCAACGGCGGCCAGTGGGGATAGAGCAGGGAGGCAAGCAGGAAGTTCCCCGCAGTCAGACCCTAGCTATGGGAGGCCGGATTGGGGGTCTGGCTGCGGGGAAAGGACAATCTCGGTGGCAGGCAGCGTTCGCGGCTGCATAATGAGATGCCATGGCATTGCAGCTCCATTACAGAACCAGGCTGAGTTAGCCAGATAAGTGGCTGGGCATGCGGCCGATCAGAATCAGAGCTGGCCTGCACACCCGATTCTAATCCCAGGGGGGGCACACTCCTGTGGGAACAGAATCGCGTCTACTGCTGTACACCCCAGTTCTAACCGGCCGCACAAGGGGCTGGACGTCCAGATGTGAATAGGCCTCCACAAGTTGTTCCTGTTGTTTAATAGAATCTGATCTTTCACCCACAAGATACAGATGCGAAGGTGATCAAAACTGAGTGAGTACTGCATGTGCATTACTGTTGGTAGGTCTAGGTGTGGTGTTCCATTTTCTCAGACTGTCCCAGCCCCGGCGTTTCATGTCCTGGGTTGCACCCATTGCAATCAGGGAATTGCATTCTCTTTGGTTCTCATCAGTACTATAGGGAAGAACATGGTGGTATAGCCTAATGTTTAGGGCACTGGCTCGGTTAGTGACAGACCTGGGTTGGACTCCCACTTGTTCTCTTTGTGACTGTGGGTAACTCACTTCAATCTCCTGCCAGAAGCAGTCTGGGGTCTGCGTTGACTGGGCAATACACAATAATATATGTTTTTCTGTGTTATGGTAGCACATTGGGTCTGCAAACATGCACATTGCAATAGTGTACATCTGACAGCATGACTTTATTGGATCTGCTGTAGCTGATTGCAAGAGGTCAGATATGCTCACCCTGCAGTTGTCTGACACATGAATTCTACATGATGGGGACATTTCATCATTACTGTGACTGTTCATCTATGGTTCTATTACATGTATGTAGCACATGCAGGCACATCCCACTCCTGGATGTCCCTACTTGCTCCATATGGGCAACAAGAGAGACATTTGTCCAGTTGTTAGCTGCACATGTGTCAGGAGGATTGTATGGTAGTTAGAAAGACCGACACCACTCTCATACTCACATAGCTGGTACTGGGACTTCCCCTTGGCATAGCTACACTTTTTTCACACACACTACAACTGCATTTTTGTGGTCACAGCATGTACAGTACATATGGGCAGCAGGGCCATACCACACTCTCATCTCCTGCCATCCATTCTTCAGCCACCCTATCAGCATATGCCCATTATATACATTCATGTATTCTCCATGGCCCACACAAGAACATCTTCATCATTTGGATGTATCACTCATACCTCTCCTGTGAATGATCTGCATGTCCCCACTCCTGCTCGGTCATCCTTTGGATGCCTACATCATGGCAATTCTGGCTCCACAGGGGGATACTTCTTCACATTCCAGTGCCACACACAGGCCTTACAGCATATTTCATGTGCACCCCTCACTAATTCTGTACAGCTGCCTCCCGCATGCTCATCCACTTACTGCCTGACATGTAGAATGCCCATGGATCTGACATGTCCATCAACTCTTACCTTTCCTTCCTTCTATCAGCAAAAATGTGTCTTTTACAGGGGCTATCTTATCCTGGTTTATGGTATCAGCTGTTTTCAGGCATTATGGTGGATACTTGTCACCTTAATACCCAATGTCCTCTTAGCGCCCGATAAGTGGATCCAAGTGCCCTTACTGCCAGTACACCTACTGCCCACCCTAGCCTTTACTGCATACAGACACCCTTACCACTGCCGTTACCACTTGCAGTCCACTGCTCTCTTACCGCCCTTTAGTAAACATACCCCTTAATGCATGTTAACCTTTAGTAAATATGTCCCTTAGATTTTAATTATTTGCAGTATTTTTTTTATTTATTTATTTATTTATTTTTTTATTTGCATCTCTTATATACCGCGCTATTACAATCAGTGCGGTTTACAGTGGAACAGAACATAAAACAATGTAGCAGTTACATTGGGTTTACAATAAAACATGGGATACAAACTTCGAAAAACAGGGGAAAACTATGTACAGTGTTATAGAAGTGGAGGATTAAAGTGTCATCAAGTCAATGCTGACTCCTGACAACCTAGTAGCCCCTGGATTTTCTTGTCAAGGTATGACTGGAAGAAGGGTGCCAGGCCTTTTCTTCTAAGGCAATGGAGGATAAAGTGACTTGCCCAAGGTCACAAAGGGTGCTCCTATTTGTATATAAGTATATGATAAATGAAAATTAAAATTAAAAATTAAAATTAACATAAACCTGAATCAACAAAAATTTCAGACATTAAAAATGTGCTTCAACAAAGATCCATGGCTTTATTCCCATCCAGATTTAACAAGACTTAAAATAGCACAGTGCAAATGTAATAAAACAAATACCCAATTCAAGGTACTATGAGGTTGAAAATCAGAGGAAAAGCCTTCACATTTTTAACTTAATATAGGCCGCTATATAAAGACTCAATGAACCAGTAAAATTCCATTACTCAAAAGGCTTAGAACACTGTTTAATGCCAACCTTCTCAAAATTTCTTATGGCTAGCGCATAAGTCCTTCAACCAGATTTAATCAAAACTCATACAGAAATCAATAAATAAACTACAGTGGAAGGAAAAAGACCTCAGTGTGCATGAATTAGCTGCCTTAGGGCTCCTTTTGCTAACACTTAGCTCCAGCTATCAGCCACACAGTCCATAGGAATAAAATGAGCCCTGCAGATGAAAGTTGAAGCTCATTGTTGGTAAAAAGTGCTCTTAATCCTTTCTGTGGCTTTTCACCAACCAACACCTTCCATCTTTTTTGTAATCACCAATGTGTCACTCAAAAATCATTAAAAATGTGTAACAGCAATGTAATTTAAATTGCTTATCTGGTGCCATGTCTTCAGTCATCAACTCTTTCATCAGTGTTCCTTCCTTTTAGCTTATCTATTGATTTATAAATGAGTTTTGATTAACTCTAGCTGAAGGACTTCTGCGCTAGTTCTAAGAAATTCTGAGAAGCTTCTTTATATTGACGTTGAATGCTAGATAAAGGCAAACATTTTCAAAATTCCTGCATTGATGCAAAGTTCATGGTTTCTTTGTACTCACAAACTTTGCACCTAATTCTGAAAGGAAATTATGTACCTATTAAGGCATATTTTAGAAAAAAACACGGAGACTGGAATAGAGATGTTGAGGTACATGGTGTAGTTTAGAAAAGGCTCTGCTAAATGTGGAACATTTTTGGAAATACAGAATAGAAAGGTGCAGGAGTCCATATGCACCTACATGTGTTTGGTGGACATTTTGCAAGCCTACGTGTATAAATGCTGACAGTTAACACATGCCCCTGTCTCTAGCTAATCTAACTTTTAAAACTTCCTGTGAAAAGCTGATCAAATCAAGTACTTTTGTAAAACAAACATGCATTGTGAAGGAGCAAATATACATCCTGACATGGATAATTGTAGCTTGTGACCCCGCTTCTTTAGTGTCCCCCAGCAAGAGCAGGTAGCGTTTAAGCGGGTTGTTTTCTTCCTGAACAGCTACTCTACAAGTTCCTAAAGCAAAGCCTCTTGGGATATGTAGTTTCTTTCACTGCCCAATGAAGAGTAGTGTGACTTCAAAAAGTGGTTAAAGCAACAAGGATTTATTTCCCCTCCTGGGGCGGATTTCAGCAAGGAAATAAAGGTAACAAAACCAGATACCTCTGGCAAAAAGGACAAAGTAAAGTTCCAACATAAATAGCTTACTTCAGCACAAAACATTTGCTTCTCAGCAATCCGAATGAAACAGCTCTGTTTTCCCAGCTCTGTACTTTTTATCTCAATACCTCTGTACTTCTCTGCAAGGCATACATTCAGCACAGGGATAATACTTCATCAGATATTGTAATCGTACAGTCCATCATTTCTTCAGAGACACTTTCAAAACCTGGCTCTACTTCCATTAAGTCCTCCTGAGAGGCAGGAGATGTTTGTACCGTTGTTTCTTGGGCTCCGCCCTTCCTCTCTGTTTTAAGCTCTGTATTATATTCTTGAATCATGTATTGCTTTAAACAGTCATTTTCATTACAGTCATTATAATCAATGCCCCAACCTTCTGGGTAAGTAGAATCACCTTGATTATAAAAACTCCAGCCTTTGGGCTTACCTCTGTGCCTGGATGAAAATGGTTTTCTCTGGGCTTTAGACCCGGCTGTGGATTCTCCACCTACTTTGTGCAATGAGTGTTGAAACTGCCTTCCTGGCTTCCTCTCCTCTTGGTAATCCCCAGGATATTGCAGACAGCCTGGCTTGCTTCTGCCATATCCTTTTCTTGAATAAAGCTTTTTAAACGGTTCTCCTTTTACCTTTAAAGTTGGCTCTGGCCCTGGGCTTGGAACCTGGACTCCTCCCTGGTCCTCCTCCTGGGTTGTTAGCTGGCCTCTCACCGGAACCCTTGGCTGGCCTTGTAAGTAACCTCCCAGCTGAGCCTGTGCTGGAACTTTCTCTGGAACTCCTAACTGAGAACCTCTTCCAGCTTCTAATGGAGACCCTCTTCTAGCTTCCAATGGAGCTTCCCTTCCAGCTTCCTTATGTATCTGCCCTTTAGGGTAGTGCCTGACTCCTCCCCCTAGCAGGTGCTCTGAATCAGCTCTTGACTCCTGAGCTAACTGACAGCAAGGGCGTGTTTTTTTCTCCTGTGTCTGGTTTCCTTGGTAACTACAAGCCATGTGCTTTTGTTTATACTCCAGCACTGCCTCTGATTCCTCCTTTTTGGCTCTTTCTACAGGGCTGGAGGAATCCACCATGTCACAGTTCCCCCCCCTTAAAATATTACGGGCTGCCGGAACCTGTGACGGCCAGCACGTAATCTCCTTCAATGGATTTCTGTAGTCTTCCCCGATAGCTAACCTCACTGTTGCTACCCTTTCTTGCCAGGGTTTTAACACATTAATATGATAGACCTGGCGACGGCCCTTATTATTTTCCACGAGGTACGAAACGGGACCTACCCTTTCCACAACAGTACAGGGCCCTTTCCATCTTGACTCAAACTTGGGTCCTACCTCTGCTACCATAACTACCACTCTATTTCCTACCGCCAATTGGCGGGGTTTCGTTCCCCGGTCATAATATTTTTTCTGCCTCCTTTGGCTAGCTTGTAAATTTGCCAAAGAGATTTGAGACGTTCTTTTTAAACGACCCCTCAGGTCTCTAAGGAACTGGGGTACTTCTGTCTCCTCCTTGTCTGGTTCTACCCACTGTTCTCGCAGTATATCAAGAACTCCTCTGGGGGCTCTACCAAACAGCAACTCATATGGGGACACCCCTAGGGACACTTGAACGCGTTCCCTACATGCGTATAATACGAAGGGCAACAAAGTATCCCATTCGGACATCTGTCCATCTAGTCCCCGCCTAAGCATTTGCTTAATGGTTTGATTCATTCTCTCGACCATACCATTGGACTGAGGGTGATAGGCCGCAGTACGCACATGGTGTATGCCAAAGGCATCCCACACGGTAGCTAAATATTTAGACATGAAGTTGCTCCCTTGGTCGGTGAGCATCTCCTGTGGGAAGCCAACCTCACAGAACAACTTAATAAGTTCCAGGGCTATTGTTCTGGCGGAGGTACTCCTAAGAGGTATGGCCCATGGGAAGCGCGTAGCCTGATCCATGATCACTACACATATTGAAAACCCCGGGGAGTCCTAACGAGTGGCCCTATAATATCCATTGCCATCCGCCGGATCGGTGTGGATATGGCTGGTGTGGGTATCATAGGTACTGCCCTCGGCTTCGAGGCAGTAACCCGTTGGCAAGTGGGACACGCTTCACAGTAGCGGGAAACTTCCTTAAAGACCCCTGGCCAGTAAAAACGGGCCAGGACCTGGTCCAGTGTCCCTTGAATTCCCTTGTGGGCTCCTATTGGGTGATCATGGGCCAACCGCATAACTATGGCTTTGAAAGTGGTTGGCACCACCAGTTGCTTTCTTACCTCTCCTGTAAAAGGGTTATTACTCTCCCTATACAAAATATCTTTATCTAAAAGAAATCGGGGCAGAGTATTCCTTCCTTCTTGTGCAAACGCGAAAGCCCGTTTTAAAGCGGGATCCGCTTTCTGTTCCCCTGGGAAAGAAGGGATTTTTTTTACTAACTCTGAGGGAACCCAGGGTAACCCATCCCCGGCTTCCAATCCAGCCCTCCCTTGGGCTCTGTGTTGCCTTTCCTGTTTTCTCTTCGCCTTTCCTTTTCTAACTTTCTGGGATGGGGCCCCAAAAAGGTCAGTCTGTATGGGCATTGGGCCTGTTACTTCCTCTTCACTTTCCCTTTCCAGCTCAGGGAAATTCTCCCTATCTCGGGATGGACCTGCTACTTCCTCCGCCGGGTCCTCACTATCAGGAGATGTTTTTGCCTGGGACCGGGTAGAGACATAGCCTGTCCTCTCTTCTATACCCTTCTCTATCCCCTGGCAAAATGGGGGCCAATCGTTCCCTAGAATAATGTCATACAATAACTGCGGGATTATTGCCACCTTCACTTTCTTTTCTGTTCCCAACCCTTTTATTGTAAGGTCATATACAGGGTAATAGGAGGCTGTCCCGTGTACACACTGTACTCGAACTTGGCCTACTGCTTGACTCGGTGCTGATTGGACTTGTATGGCTTCCCAGAGCCGTTGGGACACCATACTCTGGTCAGCACCAGAGTCAAGTAGCGCTTGGGCCGCTATGCCCTCTACTTGCACCGGAAGTAAAAACCCCGCTTGGTTTTTCTTTCCATTGCCAGAAACCAAGGCAGTACGTATGACACAATCCTTTTTAAAATGCCCGAAGTTCCCACACTTAAAACATTTTCCTTTAACACTGGAAAAACTCCCATTTTCATATGGTGGTTTACTTCTAGGATTCTTATCCACACTACCAGCCCTTGTCGCCCCTAGAACGCCCGATTTTGAGGTCTTTGCAAACTCGGCCTCAAAATATCGTTCCGACATACTGGCTGCTTCCTCTGTTGTTTTACAATTCTGCAACATAAGAAAAGTTTTTACCTCTGCTGGCACAGCTTCCATATATTGCTCCAGAATCACATTATCCAGTATAGACTCTACAGTTTTTTGTTCTGGTTTTAGCCATTTCCAGGCTAAGCCTTTTATTCTGTAGTACAGGGCTTTAGGGGTTTCACCAGGCCTTAACTTTGCCTCCCTAAATCTGCGCCTGTAGAATAAAGGGGTTAGCCCTAACCTATCTCTCACAGCATTTTTAACTGCATTATAATCTACCGCTAAAGTAGCAGGCAAAGATTTATATGCTGATAAGGCTTCGCCGGATAGGGACATTGCGAACCTTATGGCCCACAGCTCCTTAGGCAGCTTTATGGCTTCAGCAATGCGCTCGAAGGCATCAGTATAATCGTCCAAGTTATCTGTAGGAGATAATTGTCCCAGCGTGAGTGCGCCACTATTATGTAGTCCTATCCCATGGGTATACATAGGCAAGTCTCTTGCTGGCTCCTGCTGCTGCTTCACCATCTGTTCCATGAGCTCTCTGACCGGCCTCTGCTGTTCATGGATGGCAGCCATTGTCTGCTCCTGCACCCATCGAGTCATCTCAAGCTGCTTGTCCCTTTGTAGAGACATCCACCTCAGCATCTCCTGAGGATCCATCTTGGATGTCCAGGTGCCTGAAAGAACACAAAAAAAACACCAAGTGTGGCCCAAAAAAAAAAATGTCCCCTTTTTTTTTCAATACTGTGCACTATTTCTTTGTGCACTACCCCTTTCTCTGGTTTATCCCTCCACACCCGTGCCTAGCCACAATTTCCTGGGCACAGTGCAGAGTCAGGCACTGAGAAAGGTAGCTCCACAACCTGACCGATTGTCAGCCGACTACTGGATCCTTCTGCTCCTGGATGTCAGCTCCCTGTTGCTGGAACCTTGTCCTTCACGTGTCCTTCAATCCAGGTGAAAAATCCGTACTACTATGCCATTTGTGACCCCGCTTCTTTAGTGTCCCCCAGCAAGAGCAGGTAGGGTTTAAGCGGGTTGTTTTCTTCCTGAACAGCTACTCTACAAGTTCCTAAAGCAAAGCCTCTTGGGATATGTAGTTCCTTTCACTGCCCAATGAAGAGTAGTGTGACTTTAAAAAGTGGTTAAAGCAACAAGGATTTATTTCCCCTCCCGGGGCGGATTTCAGCAAGGAAATAAAGGTAACAAAACCAGATACCTCTGGCAAAAAGGACAAAGTAAAGTTCCAACATAAATAGCTTACTTCAGCACAAAACATTTGCTTCTCAGCAATCCGAATGAAACAGCTCTGTTTTCCCAGCTCTGTACTTTTTATCTCAATACCTCTGTACTTCTCTGCAAGGCATACATTCAGCGCAGGGATAATATTTCATCAGATATTGTAATCGTACAGTCCATTATTTCTTCAGAGACACTTTCAAAACCTGGCTCTACTTCCATTAAGTCCTCCTGAGAGGCAGGAAATGTTTGTACCGTTGTTTCTTGGGCTCCGCCCTTCCTCTCTGTTTTAAGCTCTGTATTATATTCTTGAATCATGTATTGCTTTAAACAGTCATTTTCATTACAGTCATTATAATCAATGCCCCAACCTTCTGGGTAAGTAGAATCACCCTGATTATAAAAACCCCAATCTTTGGGCTTACCTCTGTGCCTGGCTGAAAATGGTTTTCTCTGGGCTTTAGACCCAGCTGTGGATTCTCCACCTACTTTGTGCAATGAGTGTTGAAACTGCCTTCCTGGCTTCCTCTCCTCTTGGTAATCCCCAGGATATTGCAGACAGCCTGGCTTGTTTCTGCCATATCCTTTTCTTGAATAAAGCTTTGTAAACGGTTCTCCTTTTACCTTTGAAGTTGGCTCTGGCCCTGGGTTCTCCTTTTACCTTTGAAGTTGACTCCTCCCTGGTCCTCCTCCTGGGTTGTTAGCTGGCCTCTCACCGGAACCCTCGGCTGGCCTTGTAAGTAACCTCCCAGCTGAGCCTGTGCTGGAACTTTCTCTGGAACTCCTAACCGAGAACCTCTTCCAGCTTCTAATGGAGACCCTCTTCCAGCTTCCAATGGAGTTTCCCTTCCAGCTTCTAATGGAGCTTCCCTTCCAGCTTCCTTATGTATCTGCCCTTTAGGATAGTGCCTGACTCCTCCCCCTAGCAGGTGCTCTGAATCAGCTCTTGACTCCTGAGCTAACTGGCAGCAAGGGCCTGTTTTTTTCTCCTGTGTCTGGTTTCCTTGGTAACTACCAGCCATGTGCTTTTGTTTATACTCCAGCACTGCCCCTGATTCTTCCTTTTTGGCTCTTTCTACAGGGCTGGAGGAATCCACCATGTCACAAGCTACACATGTATATTCCCTATATGAAATAGGGAATGCTACTACTGATAATTTATATAGCGCAACAAAACGCACGCAGAACTGCACAAACAGATAAAGAAGATGATCCCTGCTCAAAGAGCTCACAATCTAGTCAAGATAGACAGTACAAGACAGAAGAAACAAGTAGTAAAAGGAAAGGAGACACAAGGAGAATAAGTGATTAGGAATCAAAAGCGGATTTGAAGAGGTGAGCCTTTAGCGTGGATTTGAAGAGAGGGAAAGAAGAGACTTGACAAAGAAACAGGAAGTTTGTGCCAGACATAAGGAGCAGCAAAATGAAAAGATCAAAGCCTGGAGTTGGCAGTAGAAGAAAAGGACACAGAGAGAAGAAGGCCAGCCGGAGAGAGGAGTTCACAAGGGGAGGGGGGGGGAGGAGTAGGGAGAAAGAAGAGAGAACATAAGATATGCCATACTGGGTCAGACCAAGGTCCATAAAGCCCAGTATCCTGTTTCCAACAGTGGCCAATCTAGGTCATACAAACCTAGCAGTTTCCCCAAAAGACACAGGTTCCGCAGGAAATGTAATGAGGGGCAGTGGAGTGAATGCATTTATGAGTTAGAAGAAGTAGGTTGAATTGGATACAGAAGTGGAAAGGGAGTCATAAGAACATAAGAACATAAGATATGCCATACTGGGTCAGACCAAGGTCCATCAAGCTCAGTATTCTTTTTCCAACAGTGGCCAATCTAGGTCATATGTACCTAGCAGTTTCCCCAAGAGACACAAGTTCCACAATGCTTGTACTGGGTCAAGCATTGATATCTTCGGTCACTTCTTAATAATGGTTTATGGACCTTTCCTCCAGGAACTTGTACAAACCTTTTTTAAACCCAGCTACACTAACTGCCTTTACTACATCCTCTGGTAACAAATTCCAGAGTTTGATTACACATTGAGTGAAAATATTGTCACCAGCAGTGGCTAAAGAAGTGTTGGTTAGCTAGATACACTACTGGCCCTGACCTTTCTATGAAAGAAAGTGTAGTTGCGACTGAATGGTCAGGTTTAAACAAGGATTTATTCCCCTCCCGGGGTTTTGCTGGATTTTCAAAAGTGATACAACTTCCAAACTCAAAAGGTAGCCATGCTTCTGGCATAAACAAATGGTGAAAGAAAAGTACAGCTTCTTGCTTAACAAAATCAAATAACAAAGCAAAACAGGTAATCAGATAAACAGCTGGGCAGTTTCCTCTGTGCACGTTTATTCTCTCTAGGCAGGCTTCTCTGCTTTTAACGTAGAGAGGTCTCCTCAGTAGTTAATAGAGAACAGTCCATCTTTTCATCATAAGACAAACATTCATTTTGATCAATGCACATAGGCTCCTCAACTGCCTCGTCTTCTCTATGGCAAAGAGTTTGTAACTTCCTCCAGCCAGTGACTGGCTTCTCTTCAATACTCTCACCACGGTAAGGTAGATAATTATCTGGCACTTGGTAAAACTGCTTTGTAATCTTTCTACTGGGTTTTCCTCTTGGCAGTTTTCTGCCAGGCTTTAAATACAAACACTCAGATTCCTCATTCATGCATATATCTTCAAGCACTTCACTATCTCTTTCACAAGGATGTGAATATATTAAAACATTCTGGCTTTCATTAGCAAAGAGTCTCTTACCAGCTGCTCTATGCTCTCCCCACTGACTGCTGTCTCTGGGAGATCCCTCCTGCGTCACTGCAGAGGGCTTTCTGTAGTTAAGCTCTCGGCTGGAAAATGGTTTTCTGCTTTGCTTCCAAGCCCTGCTTGGCTTCCTATTCCAGGCCTCACAGGAAACAGGGTTAGGCTGAAAGTGTTCTGACCTTTTGTTGAAGGGTTTCAGGTTTTCTCTAACCTGCCAAGTTTCACAAGCACTCTCTGCTTCTGAGTCTTCAAAACCTCCGTCAACATTCATACAGGAGTCAAACTCAGCCTCTCTTCCTGGATTCTCTCTCTCCTGAACACGACCATAATCCTGCTCTCCGCCCCTTCCCTGGCTTGCTCTAACTCTGCTTGCCTGCCATGCTTCTTATACAGAGTTAGGGGCGTTTTTCTGCACATGTGCAAAGTGTTTCCTTCAGTGTTTGGGGAGTGTCTGTTGGCTGGGCGTGCCTTCAGGCCTCGTGCCTCAGCCTGCTCTGGTTGCCTATAGCAACTATGAAGCTTTCTCTCTCCCTTCCTGTCAGAGTCTGTGCTGAATTCTTCAGCTTTTTGTGTCTTAAAGCTGTAGGGCAGATTTTCGGTGTTACAATATATTTTCTTTTATTAGTCTTAAATAGTTTACCCTGTAGCTTAATTGCATGTCCCCTAGTCTTTCTATATTCTGATAACGTAAACAATTGATCTACGTTTACCCGTTCCACTCCGTTCATTAATTTATAGACTTCTATCATATCTCCCCTCAGCCATCTCTTTTCCAGGTTAAAGAGCCCTAACCTTTTTAGCCTTTCTTCATAGGAGTATCCTTCCATTCCCTTTACCATTTTGGTGGCTCTTCTCTGAACCTTTTCTAAAATCGCTATATCCTTTTTAAGATACGGCGACCAGAATTGCACACAATATTCAAGGTGCGGTCTCACCATGGAACGATACAGAGGCATTATAATATCTTTTGTTTTATTTTCCATTCCTTTCCTTATCATACCTAGCATTCTATTTGCTCTCTTGGCTGCCGCTGCACACTGGGCCGAGGGTTTTAACATCATATCCACAATGACGCCTAAATCTTTTTCCTGGGTGGTGGTTCCTAATGTGGAACCTTGCATCGTGTAACCATAGTTTGGGTTGTTCTTCCCTAGGTGCATAACCTTGCACTTGTCCATATTAAATTTCATCTGCCATTTTGATGCCCAGTCTTCCAATTTATCAAGATCCTCTTGCAATTTTTCACAATCCTCTTGGGTTTTAACAACTTTAAATAGTTTTGTGTCATCTGCAAATTTGATAACCTCACTCGTTATTCCACTTTCCAGGTCATTTATGAATATGTCAAAAAGCAGCGGACCCAGCACAGATCCCTGGGGTACACCACTATTCACCTTTCTCCATTGGGAAAATTGGCCATTTAGCCCTACCCTCTGCTTTCTATCTTTTAACCAGTTCCTGATCCACAATAGTACACTGCCTCCTATCCCATGACTCTTTAGTTTTGCCAAAAGTCTCTGATGAGGGACCTTGTCAAAGGCTTTCTGAAAGTCCAGATATACAATATCAACCGACTCACCTTTGTCCACCTGTTTATTCACTCCTTCAAAAAAACATAACAGATTAGTAAGACAAGATCTTCCTTGTCTAAAGCCATGTTGGCTGTCTCCCATTAGGTCGTGACTATCTACATGCTGAGTAATTTTATTCTTTATGATGGTTTCTACCATTTTTCCCGGTACTGACGTCAGGCTCACCGGTCTGTAGTTTCCCGGAACACCCCTGGAACCCTTTTTAAAAATTGGTGTTATATTGGCGATCCTCCAATCTTCAGGTATTAGAGATGATTTTAATGATAGTTCACAGATTACTGATAGCAGGTCTGCAATCTCATATTTCAGTTCTTTCAACACCCTTGGATGTATACCATCCGGCCCAGGTGATTTGCTACTCTTCAGAGTATCTAATAGTTGTAAGACATCTTCCCGATGTATCGATATTTCCTTCAATTCTTCCGCACCTTTAAATACCACTTCAGTCATGGGTAACATCCCTACATCTTCCTCAGTAAAGACCGAAGCAAAGAATTCATTCAGTCTCTCCGCTATCGCCTTGTCGCCTCTTAGTGCTCCTTTAACCCCTTTATCATCTAATGGACCAACTGACTCTCTCACAGGTTTTTTGCTACGAATGTACTTGAAAAGGTCTTTATTTCGCGTTTTTGCTTCCGCAGCAAGCTTCTTCTCGAATTCTCTCTTTACCTGCCTTATCAATGCCTTGCATTTGACTTGCCAGTGCTTGTGCTGTTTCCAGGTTTTGTCGTTTGGCTCTTTTTTCCATTTCCTGAAAGATGCCTTTTTGGCAACAACAGCCTCTCTGACCTCACCTTTAAACCATGCAGGCAGTTTTTTGGACTTACTTCCACTTTTCTTAAAGCGTGGAATACAGCTGGTCTGGGCTTCCAAGATAGTATTTTTCAACAACACCCAAGCTTGATGTACGTCTTTAACCTTTGCAACTGCTCCTTTTAGTTTTTTCTTAACTGTTTTCCTCAGTTTATCATAGTCTCCCTTTCGAAAGTTAAAAGGTAGTACTGTGGATTTCCTTACTATCCCTCCTCCACTAATTAAGTCAAAGGCGATCATGCTATGATCACTATTGCCAAGTGGCCCCAATACCCTTATCCCTTGCACTAGATCTGGTGTTCCACTAAGGACTAGGTCTAATATGGCTTCCCCTCTGGTCGGTTCATGAACCAGCTGCTCCAAGAAGCAGTCATTTATTTCATCTAGGAACTTTATCTCCCTAGCATGTCCTGACGTGACACTGACCCAGTCGATACCGGGGTAATTGAAATCACCCATTATTATTACTGCGCTGTAACTTTTGTTAGCTTCCTTGATTTCTTTGAGCATTTCATCATCCATTTGGTCATTCTGGCCAGGCGCTCGATAGTACACCCCCACTGCCATTGCCTTCCCCCTTTTATATGGAATTTCAATCCATATAGATTCTACAGCAGATTTTGTTTCCTGCAAAACTTTAATCCTTTCTGAGTCAATGCCCTCTCTAACATAGAGTGCAACCCCTCCACCAATTTGATCAGCTCTATCATTACAATATAGTTTGTACCCAGGTATCACAGTGTCCCACTGGTTGTCCTCCTTCCACCATGTCTCTGATATTCCAATCATATCTAACCTTTCATTTAGTGCTATATATTCTAACTCTCCCATCTTATTCTTTAGACTTCTAGCATTTGCATACAAGCATTTTAGAGAATGTATTTTATTCATGTTAATTTCGCTATTGTTAGACATGGGTAAATTGGGATCTTTAAGCTCTGTCTGCTCCATACTTGAGGGCATTTGGGCTACTTTACTCTTTTGTGGAACCTCTCTGCTTTTGGTAGTATCCTTCAAGGATACATTCTTCTGAACCATCCACTCTTGGGCGACTGTCGGCTTTCCCCTAATATCTAGTTTAAAAGCTGCTCTATCTCCTTTTTAAAGGTTAATGCGAGCAGCCTGGTTCCATCCCGGTTAAGGTGAAGCCCATCCCTTCGGAAGAGCCCCTCCTTTCCCCAGAATGTTCCCCAGTTCCTAACAAATCCAAAACCCTCATCTCTGCACCATTGTCTCATCCACGCATTGAGACTCCGGAGCTCTGCCTGCCTTTTGGGTCCAGCGCGTAGAACAGGAAGCATTTCGGAGAACGCTACTCTGGAAGTTCTGGATTTCAACTTCCTACCTAAAAGCCTAAATTTTGCCTCAAGAACCTCCCTACCACATTTTCCTATGTCATTGGTACCGACATGTACCAAGACAGCAGACTCCTCCCCAGCACTATCTAAGACCTTATCTAGGTGGCGCGTGAGGTCCGCTACCTTCGCACCCAGCAGGCATGTTACCAGGCGATCCTCACGTCCACCAGCCACCCAGCTATCTACATGCCTAATGATCGAATCACCAACTATAACGGCTGTCCTAACCCTTCCCTCATCGGCACATGGCCCTGGAGAAACTTCCTCGGTGCGAGAGGGTTTTACATCACCTGGAGGACAGGTCCTAGTTACAGGATCACTTCCTGCCACACCAGGGTGATGCTCTCCTGTCACGTGACCTCTCTCCTCCATGGCAACAGGGGTGCTGCCAGACTCGAGGTGGGACTTCAGGACTATATCCCTGTAGGTCTCGTCTATGTACCTCTCTGTCTGTCTTATGTTTTCCAAGTCTGCTACTTTAGCCTCTAGAGAACGGAGTTGTTCCCTGAGAGCAAAGAGCTCCTTGCACCTAGTGCACACGTAAGACCTCTCACCAACTGGGAGAAAATCATATATGTGACACTCAATGCAAAAGACTGGAAAGCCCCCATCCTGCTGCTGGACTGCTGTCTGCATCTTATTTATTTTTATTTATTTATTTTATTTATTTGCATTTCTTATATACCGCGCTATTATAATCAGTGCGGTTTACATTTAAACAAAATATACAACAATGTAACAGGTTACACTGAGTTTACAATCAACAGGGAATACAACCTGGAAGAACAAGGGGATGAACTATGTACAGAGCTATGTAATTAAAAATTTAAATATCATACAAGGGACAAGGTTGGCATTGTAATGTGTAAAGCGGATAAGTAAAAGGAGTGTCGAGCTAACCATTTTCTAGAAGGGGTTGTGTTAGATGTGGTTTTTGGTGATGATGTCTATTATGTTGAGATTGACTGGTGGGAATGGAATTGGGGTAATATTTTAGGAACAAATGATGTTTGATAGCCTTTCTGAACGCCAAGATATTTGTAATGGCACGAATTTTTGGAGGGAGAGCATTCCAAGCTCCTGGAACGAAAAGTGAGAAGGCTCTACTGGATGTTGTCCTTGAACATTTCGTGAGTGTTTTTGGCACCTGAAGTTTGTTCAGACATGATGAGCGTCTATTTCTGTTGTAGGGTATAGGTTGGATGAGCTTGGTGAGCGGAGTGGGGGGCTGATTTTTCGATGCCTTAAAGGTTAGGACAAGGGCTTTATATAGGATTCTAGCATGTAGAGGTAGCCAGTGCAGGCTCATCTTAGTTTTAAATTTGTGTCTAGATCTTTAAGTTCTTACTTACTAGGGGTTGCTATGGGTATTTATACCAATAAAACTGTACCTAATACGTTTAATATACCTTGTTCACCTGAAGCTTAATTAATCTCAGGTCCTTAGTGTATGACTGATTTGGGTAATGAGCTTCACCTGAAAGCACCTCCTGTCTTTTAAGATGTGTAAGTACCTATAAAGCTACGATTATCCCAGGGGAGGGAGGGAAATAACACTTATTAAAAGAGGGCTGCTACACAGTACCCTGTCTTGTGCTGCTGAGGTAAGCTAAATTCTGATTTGATTTAAATTATAGCTCTTAGCTGCTGATAGGCTCTAACTTCTTATGAAATTTAAACTACAAGCTCTCTGCTGAATTCTAAATTTAACCAGAGAGCTCTCTTCTGTGTGTTAAATTTAAACTAAAAGTACTTTGCTGTTACTTGGCCCTGAGTGACTATTAAATTTAAACTACAAGCTCTCTGCTGGGTATGAAATGTAACCAGAAAGTTCTCCTCTGTGTTTTAAATTCAAACTTTAATTGCTGCTACTAGGCCCTAACTGATCCAACAAAAAACAGTGGGTTCACAGATTAAGTAGCTTTAATACAAAGAATTCTTTTTAGAAAATTACCAGAATTAAATACTCACAGTTGCAGATTTCTCTCCAGAAGTAAC
This sequence comes from Ichthyophis bannanicus, assembly GCA_033557465.1. Lineage (NCBI taxonomy): Eukaryota > Metazoa > Chordata > Amphibia > Gymnophiona > Ichthyophiidae > Ichthyophis > Ichthyophis bannanicus. The sequence continues at coordinate 169,891,515 of CM066038.1, forward strand.
AGTCCCCCTTTCTAGTCCTTCAAGAGTCAGTGAAGAGATTTTAGAATAGGATCATATAAGTGTATCAGGGCTGGTGGAAAATTAGCCGTGTAGCAGAGTACTGAATGGATAGAAGAGGAGAAAGATAACACTGAGGGAGATCAACAAGGAGGAGGTTATAATAATCCAGATGGGAGGTGACTAAAGAATGGACAAGAGTTTTAGTAGTATGTTTAGAGAGAAAGGGGCGTACTTTATTAATGTTGTAGAGGAAGAAGCGATAGGTTTTGGCTATCTGTTGTATATGAGTGGAGAAGGAAAGAGAGGAATTGAAGATGACCCCAAGGTTACGGGCCGAGGAAACAGGGAGAAGATGAGTGTTTTCAACAATGATAGAGAGGAGGGGGGAGGAAGGTTTAGGGGAAAAATAAGGAGTTCAGTTTTACATATGTTTAATTTTAATCACGTTCTCTGTAAACCGCCTTGACTTGTAGAAAGACAGTGTTAAAAACAAGTTAAATAAATCACCACTTCCAATTATAAGTGCTAGCTCTTATATGTTGAGGAAGCTGAGGAATGCTGCTCTTTTTTCATACATGCAGTTTTGAAAGATCACTGCTCCAGTTGTGCATACCAGCAAATACATACGCATTTACCAGTGTCCTACATATTTTACAAAAGACTGCACGTTCAGCAGAACCTTTGGTGAACTACTCATGAAATGTGAACATCCTGATCTGGAAGCCCCATTTTTCAGATTCAGCCTCAGCCTTTATGCAAAATGGGATTTCAGACCTCTTTTGCTAGAGAATTTCACCCTTTAGTACATCAGAGCCATAGAACTGAAAGTACAATCTACCTCTGCCCAGGTGGAACATGTATCTGATATCAATTCACAGTCCAGCTAAAAGTGCATGTGTTGTGGAAGATTACACACACTTTTAAATCCAAAAAGTAATTGTCCCAATATCAGAATGAAGAACGGAAAATCATCCAAATCAAAAGCTTCATCCTACAACTAAACACAGTTGATGCTGTATGTATACTTCCACAGAGAGAAAAATGATCTCAGAACCAATAAGCATTTCAGATCCAGGTCTAAAACACTACTAGCCTTGGACCAAGCTCAAGTACATTAAGGATCCAAAAAACTCCCTCTCATCAGGCTTCTGGAGAATATTCGTTCAAAAAAATTGCAAAAATTAGCAATATTCCATTCATTGCAACAATGTGAATTCTATCAGTGTCGACCTTGTTCACACAACTTGCAGCATTAATATATTCTTTATCCACAGCTTTGTCAGAAATTCAACATAATTGCAGCAGCGGATATCAGCAACCATTACTTATCTTTCATTCTCCCCATCGCCACTGCAGACACCTATATGGCGTTTTGTTTTGGTTTCATCAGGGGGGCAGAATGTATCCACAAAACCTCATCACCAAGTAGCCATTCACTCACTTGCTGCAGTTCTTAAATGTCACTGCAGATGCCTATACGGCATTTCGCTTTAGCTTCATTGGGAAGGCAGAATGCATCCACAAAACTTCATCTATAGGAATCTAGCAAGGTCACAATTAATCCATACCAGCCTGATATTGTCTTAGGTACACTGCTCCTATAATCCCCGTTTACTACTAAACTAGTCTCAGAAAGTCCAACACCCAAACAGAAAGAAGCCATTCACCCACTTGCTGCAGTTCTTGTGTCCAATTCAAACACCCAGCATGCCTGCATTTATATATCCAACAAACATTAACCAACCACAACCAAACAGCTGACACCTTCAATTAAGTGATCAATTATACCAAAGCACATACTCATTCATAACTGGTTTGAGAAGCTCTACACACCTAGATTTACTAATCATCCTCACATTCAAACCAAGAATCACTAAGCAAGGAATCCATTCACCGTACACAACACAAGCTCAAATCCAATCAATCATTATTAACCCATCATATATCAAACACTAACGACTAAACCACTTCAAGGGGGAACTTAAAACAAACCACCCTCCTACCCTGCACCAGCAGAAGAAATCACATACAGGTAATCCATTCAATTTGTGTATTGAAACCCAGAGGAGATATAGGGGTATGTTTACTAAGCAGTCTTAACGTGCAGCCGGCGTTAGTGTGCAGGATGCCATATAAGGTAGTGGATGTTCCTGTCTTAAGGTAGCATTTAGGGTTATCGTGCGATAAGGTACGTTTTCATGCGATAGAGGGAGCCGTGGCACGTTAATGTGCGTTAGCCTTCATTAGGTGCGCTGACCTACAAACACAGCAACAGAGGTGTAGCACAATGGTTAATACATTGACTGATGAAATAGGGGTCATGAGTACAATCTCCCAGTGGGCCTGATGAGTAAGGCTGTCTGAGGCATTACCCTTTACTTTAAATCAGTTTGTGTGGTGACCTGCAGTCCTTCTGTAGCCAGCCAGGGGTTTATTAGTAGCTGTAGCTCACTGGTAACTTCACTGCCCGTAGAGCCAGAAGTTATGGGTTTGATCCCACAGTGGGGTTATTTGATGGGGGTGTCTGAGGCATTTTCTTTTTTAATTTAAATTAGTGCTGTCAGCAAACACACCCTCACAGTGCCGTAACATAAGATGCCGCATAAGGCGGCCTATAAGGCACTCCAGAGGGCACATTATAAAGTGCACTGTCTGCCAAGGCACCTTATAATGTTCCTTATTGGGGGCCTTATAGAGCACTTTACAGGGTGCCTTATGAGGCACCTTAAGGCTACAGCACTGTGAGGGTGGTTTTGCTGACAGCACTAATTTAAATTAAAAAAGAAAATGCCTCAGACAGCCCTATCAAATAACCCCACTGTTATGGGAGAAAGGAGGGAGGAGGAGGGTGTTTGGACCCATAGGTGGATTATGTACCACCACCCAATCCACCCCACCCCACCCTACCCTACCCTACCCTACCCTACCCTCTGTGCCTTAGGGTGGGAAACAGGATCTCCCACCAACAGATCAAGATTCTACCTCCCTGCAATGGTGGCAGTAGAAAGGACCATCAACCCCAGTCCTGCTGGGGAACAGACACCCTACAGGGCAGTCAATGCAGATCTGTACAAAGACATAAGGCAAGGCAGACAGACCATAGGCCTGGAAATGCTCAGCTGCCCCCCACCACTATCTGACATTCTCCAGTAGCAAGCCTCCAGCCACTGCACCCTGCAAGGTGTTCCAGCCAGACACATACTAACTGCAGACAGTCTGCTAGCTAGTTCATAGTGCATGTTCCTGGAGAAAATGCATGTACCTAGAACTGGGATGTCAGCATACACACCAAGCAGATAAATCAGTGATTGGGCCCCAAAAGGGAACCCAAAAACATCATATGAAAAAAAATACTATATAGCACTATGGGGGAACCTAGCCATGCCATGGTCACTGCTCAGTCAGGGTGAGAGTGACCTCCCAGCAGGACATGCTGTGGCCACCCTGTCCGTGCAGGTGGTTGTCGGACACTACAATGTCCGAGCCATTGCCCTATGCCCTGTGCAGATGCACCCTGGCCAGGCCACCCTGTCCGGGCTAAACCCATGGTACCTTGCTCCTCATTATGCACATTGGCAGGCTTACACTGGCAACAGTGTGGGCTGAGGAAGGTGTTGGCAGACACCATACACTGGATAGACAAACACACGCTCCCACACCTATGCCAGCATTGTGCAAATATAGAGGCTCTTGACAGCCCTGGCCACCGCACCAGTCCTGGGCACAGTGCAGGCATGGCAATGGTACGCAATACTGTTGGGGTCACTCCCCAGGGTGGTAAACATTGTCAGACACCAGACCTGAAGCACACTCCACAGATATCAGAAAGGTTGCTATGATGCAGCTCAATCAGCAAATTGTGCTTAACTTAGGAATTGCTATCTGCCAGTAATCATAGCAACCTTTTGATAGGTGTGTACCGTATTCCCAGGTTTAGGGTGGCATTGCTAAGGTATGCATGTGCTAGTATTGGGAGATGCACGCAGGGTCCAACATCATGCCTCTCCAGGAGGCTTTGGATAATGGAGCCTGTGGGTGAGGGTGTGTCTGCCCCTGTTGCCAGCTGCTCTAAGGCAGAGGTTTCCAATTCCAGTCCTGGTGGGCCAAACACTGTTCGGGTTTTCATGCTGTCCCTAATGAATATGCATGAGATACATCTGCATACCATGGGGACAGTGCATAGACATACAGCACAGCCGTGTTTGTTAGAGGCAGCATGGAACCTGAATGGTGTTTGGCCCTCCCGGACTGCTTTTGGGAGACTCTGCTCTAGGTAATGCGCATGTTTATGGTGTCTGTGCTCTGTAGGGTAAAATGTAGGCATATTGGGCATGTTTCTGTTATCTGCAATAAAGGTTCTGTCTGTACATAAGAACATAAGAACATAAGATATGCCATACTGGGTCAGACCAAGGTCCATCAAGCCCAGTATCCTGTTTCCAACAGTGGCCAATCTAGGTCATACGTACCTAGCAGTTTCCCCAAAAGACAGAGGTTCCGCAATGCTTGTACTGGGTCAAGCATTGATATCCTGGGTCCCTTCTTAATAATAGTTTATGGACCTTTCCTCCAGGAACTTGTCCAAACCTTTTTTAAACCCAGCTACACTAACAGCCTTTACTACATCCTCCAGTAACAAATTCCAGAGTTTGATTACATGTTGAGTGAAAAAATATTTTCTTTTATTAGTCTTAAATAGTTTACCCTGTAGCTTCATTGCATGTCCCCTAGTCTTTCTATTTTCTGATAAGGTAAACAATTGATCTACGTTGACCCGTTCCACTCGGTTCATTATTTTAGACTTCTATCATATCTCCCCTCAGCCGTTTCTTTTCCAGGTTAAAGAGCCCTAACCTTTTTAGCCTTTCTTCATAGGAGTATCCTTCCATCCTCTTTACCATTTTGGTGGCTCTTCTCTGAACCTTTTCTAATAACTCTATATCCTTTTTAAGATACGGCGACCAGAATTGCACACAATATTCAAGGTGCGGTCTCACCATGGAACGATATAGAGGCATTATAATATCTTTTGTTTTATTTTCCATTCCTTTCCTTATCATACCTAGCATTCTATTTGCTCTCTTGGCTGCCGCTGCACACTGTGCCGAGGGCTTTAACATATTATCCACAATGACACCTAAATCTTTTTCCTGGGTGGTGGTTCCTAATGTGGAACCTTGCATTGTGTAACCATAGTTTGGGTTGTTCTTCCCTAGGTGCATAACTTTGCACTTGTCCACATTAAATTTCATCTGCCATTTTGATGCCCAGTCTTCTAATTTATAAAGATCCTCTTGCAATTTTCTACAGTACTCTCGGGTTTTAACAACTTCAAATAGTTTTGTGTCATCTGCAAATTTGATAACCTCACTCGTTATTCCACTTTCCAGGTCATTTATGAATATGTCAAAAAGCAGCGGACCCAGCACAGATCCCTGGGGTACACCACTATTCACCTTTCTCCATTAGGAAAATTGGCCATTTAGCCCAACCCTCTGCTTTCTATCTTTTAACCAGTTCTTGATCCACAGTAGTACACTGCCTCCTATCCCATGACTCTTTAGTTTTGCCAAAAGTCTCTGATGAGGGACCTTGTCAAAGGCTTTCTGAAAGTCCAGATACACTATATCAACCAACTCACCTTTGTCCACCTGTTTATTCATACTTTCAAAAAAACACAACAGATTAGTAAGACAATATCTTCATTGGGACATGGGATGAGGGTGAAGGGAGATAGATTCAGGAGTGATATGCGGAAATATTTCTTTACGGAAAGAGTAGTGGATCCGTGGAATAGTCTCCTAGTGGAGGTGGTAGAGATGAGGACAGTAACTGAATTCAAAAAAGCATGGGACCAACACAGAGGATCTCTAAAGGTAAAAAGTGGACTGTTGTAGTTGTTGTTATGGAAGGACAGACTAGATAGGCCATGTGGTCTTTTTCTGTCATCATGTTTCTATGTTTCTATGTTTCTATGTTGTCTAAATCCATGTTGGCTGTCTCCCATTAGGCCATGACTATCTACATGCTGAGTAATTTTATTCTTTATGATGGTTTCTACCATTTTTCCCGGTACTGACGTCAGGCTCACCGGTCTGTAGTTTCCCGGATCACCCCTGGAATCCTTTTTAAAAATTGGTGTTACATTGGCGATCCTCCAATCTTCAGGTATTGCAGATGATTTTAATGATAGTTCACAGATTACTAATAGCAGGTCTGCAATCTCATATTTCAGTTCTTTCAACACCCTTGGATGTATACCATCCGGCCCAGGTGATTTGCTACTCTTCCATTTATCTAATAGTTGTAATACATCTTATCGATGTATCGATATTTCCTTCAATTCTTCCGCACCTTTAAAGACCACTTCAGTCATGGGCAACATCCCTACATCTTCCTCAGTAAAGACCGAAGCAAAGAATTCATTCAGTCTCTCCGCTATCGCCTTGTCGCCTCTTAGTGCCCCTTTAACTCCTCTGTCATCTAATGGACCAACTGACTCTCTCACAGGTTTTTTGCTACGAATGTACTTGAAAAAATCTTTATTTTGCGTTTTTGCTTCCACAGCAAGCTCCTTCTCAAATTCTCCCTTTGCCTGCTTTATCATTGCCTTGCATTTGACTTGCCAGTGCTTGTGCTGTTTCCAGGTTTTGTTGTTTGGCTCTTTTTTCCATTTCCTGAAAGATGCTTTTTTGGCAAAAACAGCCTCTCTGACCTCACCTTTAAACCATGCTGGCAGTTTTTTGGACTTCCTTCCACTTTTCTTAAAGAGTGGAATACAGCTGGTCTGGGCTTCCAAGATAGTATTTTTTCAACAACACCCAAGCTTGATGTAAGTCTTTAACCTTTGCAACTGCTCCTTTTAGTTTTTTCTTAACTATTTTCCTCATTTTATCATAGTGTCCCTTTCGAAAGTTAAAAGGTAGTACTGTGGATTTCCGTACTATCCCTCCTCCACTAATTAAATCAAAGGCGATCATGCTATGATCACTATTGCCAAGTGGCCCCAACACCCTTATCTCTTGCACTAGATCTGGTGTTCCACTAAGGACTAGGTCTAATATGGCTTCCCCTCTGGTCGGTTCATGAACCAGCTGCTCCAAGAAGCAGTCATTTATGTCTTCTAGGAACTGACGTGACACTGACCCAGTCGATACCGGGGTAATTGAAATCACCCATTATTATTACTGCGCTGTAACATTTTTTAGCTTCCTTGATTTCTTTGAGTTTTCATCATCCATTTGTTCATTCTGGCCCGGTGGTCGATAGTACACCCCCACTGCCATCGCCTTCCCCTTTTTACATGGAATTTCAATCCATAGAGATTCTACAGCAAATTTTGTTTCCTGCAAAACTTAAATCCTTTCTGACTCAATGCCCTCTCTAACATAGAGTGCAACCCCTCCACCAATTTGATCAGCTCTATCATTACGATATAGTTTGTACCCAGGTATCACAGTGTCCCACTGGTTGTCCTCCTTCCACCATGTCTCTGATATTCCAATCATATCTAACCTCTCATTTAGTGCTATATATTCTAACTCTCCCATCTTATTTTTTAGACTTCTAGCATTTGCATACAAGCATTTTAGAGACTGTATTTTATTCATATTAATTTGGCTATTTGTAGACATGGGTAATTTGGGATCTTTATGCTCTGTCTGCTCCATACTCGAGGGCATTTGGGCTACTTTACTCTTTTTTGGAACCTCTCTGCTTTTGGTAGTATCCTTCAATGATGCATTCTTCTGAACCATCAGCTCTTTGGCGACTGTTGGCTTTCCCCTATTATCTAGTTTAAAAGCTGCTCTATCTCCTTTTTATTAGCACGTTTTAGTAGTGGGTAAAAAATGGGGACTGGGTTGGGAGGAACCACAACTGGGACTTGAACCTGTGACCTTCTACTCCTGAACACACTGACTGTGTGCCCTGCACCACTGTGTTGCCACAGGGACAGTGCATTCCCTGGAGATACCATGACTGTTTGTCAGACAGAGCCTGTCTGTTGCAGTGCATGGCACCCACCTAAACATGGCTGGGCCATGGTCTGCTGTGGGCAGCAGCCACTGCCCCCTCCACCACCAGTACCCCTCTGTCACCATGCTGACATGCCCTTCTGCTGGTGGTGCTGGTGGTGTGCAGTCTTGGGCCATCCAGTGTGCGGGTAGGCGGCTGCCTATGGTGCGGGTTCTGGGGTATGGGTGCCTGCATAGATGTCCACGCTTCCCCCCAGCACCGTCTGCAAATGTTCTGTACCCTTGGGGGTACCTGCTGGGTACTATCCCCTGTGACACTGTGGGAAACACACTCGTGCCCATGTTGGGCCCTCATCAGTTGCTGTCTGGCTGCTCTACTGTTCCAGCATTCATATGGGCCACCTAGGCATCAACCTAGTCCGCACTGTGGCCCAGTTGCACCACAGCATGTGCTGCCTGCAGCCCTCTGTGTACCCATTTCCAGCATCTGTCCAGTTGCCCATTCCGACATGCCCACCCTGCTGTTGCAGGACATGTGAATGCCATAGGAAACCTGTCCAGTAACAAAGGAAAGCCCTGATCAGCGTTATATCACTGTGGGATCATTCACCTTGTATGGGGACAGAGCATAGCCCCTTCCAAAATTGATATATTTTTTTTTGGAGCTTTCTCGGTAGTGTTTTTTGATGTTTCCCATTGATATCACTATTGCCCAGCTAGGTTATGTTTTTTTTCCAGTTTGTTCAGGTCATTTTTAATGTTTATCTGTCCTTTTGTTCTGTGCACATGTATCATAAGAACATAAGAACATAAGATATGCCATACTGGGTCAGACCGAGGTCCATCAAGCCCAGTATCCTGTTTCCAACAGTGGCCAATCTAGGTCATACGTACCTAGCAGTTTCCCCAAAAGACACAAGTTCCACAATGCTTGTACTGGGTCAAGCATTGATATCCTGGGTCCCTTTTTAATAGTGGTTTATGGACCTTTCCTCCAGGAACTTGTCCAAACCTTTTTTAAACCCAGCTATACTATCAGCCCTTACCACATCCTCCGGTAACAGATTCCAGAGTTTGATTACACGTTGAGTGAAAAAATATTTTCTCTTATTTGTCTTAAATAGTTTACCCTGTAGCTTCATTACATGTCCCCTAGTCTTTCTATATTCTGATAGCGTAAACAATTGATCCACGTTTATCTGTTCCACTCCATTCATTAATTTATAGACCTCTATCATATCTCCCCTCAGCCGTCTCTTTTCCAGGCTAAAGAGCCCTAACCTTTTTAGCCTCTCTTCATAGGAGTAGCCTTCCATCCCCTTCACCAATTTGGTGGCTCTTCTCTGTACTTTTTCTAATAACGCTATGTCCTTTTTAAGATACGGTGACCAGAATTGCACACAATATTCAAGGTGCGGTCGTACCATGGAGCGATACAGAGGCATTATAATATCCTTTGTTTTATTCTCCATCCCTTTCCTTATGATACCTAGCATTCTGTTTGCTTTCTTGGCCGCCGCTGCACACTGGGTGGAGGGTTTTAACATGTTATCCACGATGACTCCTAAATCTTTTTCCTGGGTGGTGGCTTCTAATGTGGAGCCTTGCATCGAGTAACTATAGTGTGGGTTGTTCTTTCCTAGGTGCATGACTTTGCACTTGTCCACATTAAATTTCATTTGCCATTTGGATGCCCAGTCTTCCAATTTATCCAGGTCCTCCTGCAGTTTTCCACTTTCCTCTTGGGTTTTAACAGCTTTAAACAGTTTTGTGTCATCTGCAAATTTGATAACCTCACTCGTTATTCCCTTTTCCAGGTCATTTATGAATATGTCAAAAAGCAGCGGACCCAGTACAGATCCCTGGGGTACTCCACTATTCACCTTTTTCCATTGGGAATATTGGCCATTTAGCCCTACTCTCTGCTTTCTATCTTTTAACCAGTTCCCGATCCACAATAGTACACTGCCTCCTATCCCATGACTTTTTAGCTTTGCCAAAAGTCTCTGATGGGGGACCTTGTCAAAAGCTTTCTGAAAATCCAGATACACTATATCAACCGACTCACCTTTGTCTACCTGTTTATGCACACCTTCAAAAAAACATATCAGATTAGTAAGACAAGATCTTCCTTGTCTAAAGCCATGTTGGCTGTCTCCCATTAGGCCATGACTATCTACATGCTGCGTAATTTTGTTCTTTATGATGGTTTCTACCATTTTCCCTGGTACTGACGTCAGGCTCACCGGTCTGTAATTTCCCGGGTCACCCCTGGAACCCTTTTTAAAAATTGGTGTTACGTTGGCGACCCTCCAATCTTCAGGTATTACAGATGATTTTAATGAAAGTTCACAGATTACCAATAGCAGGTCTGCAATCTCATATTTCAGTTCTTTCAACACTCTGGGATGTATACCATCCGGTCCAGGTGATTTGCTACTATTCAGTTTATCAAATAGTTGTAATATATCTTCCCGGTGTAGCGATATTTCTCTCAATTCCTCTGCAGTATCACCTTTAAATACCACTTCAGTCTTGGGTAACATCCCTACATCTTCCTCAGTAAAGACCGAAGCAAAGAATTCATTCAGTCTCTCCGCTATAGCCTTGTCTCCTCTTACTGCCCCTTTTACCCCTCTATCATCTAACGGTCCAATTGACTCTCTCACAGGCCTTTTGCTACGAATGTACTTGAAAAAGTCTTTATTTCGTGTTTTTGCTTCCGCAGCAAGTTTCTTTTCAAATTCCCGCTTTGCCTGCCTTATCAATGCTTTGCATTTAACTTGCCAGTGCTTGTGCTGTTTCCAGTTTTCATCATTTGGCTCTTTTTTCCATTTCCTGAAGGTTGCTTTTTTGGCAGCAACAGCCTCTCTGACCTCACCTTTAAACCATGCTGGCAGTTTTTTGGACTTTCTCCCACTCTTCTTAATGCGTGGAATACAGCTGGTCTGGGCTTCGAGGATAGTAGTTTTAAATAACGCCCAAGCTTGCTGTAAGTCTTTAACCTTTGGAACCGCTCCTTTTAGTTTTTTCCTAACTATATTCCTCATTCTATCATAGTCTCCCTTTTGAAAGTTAAAAGGTAGTACTGTGGATTTCTTTACTATTTGTTCTCCAATAATTAAATCAAACATGATCATATTATGGTCACTATTGCCAAGTGGTCCCAACACCCTTATTTCTTGCACCAGATCTGGCGTTCCACTAAGGACTAGGTCCAGTATGGCTTCCCCTCTGGTCGGTTCATGAACCAGCTGCTCCAAGAAGCAGTCATTTATTCCATCTAGAAACTTTATCTCTTTAGTTTGTCCTGCCGTGACACTGACCCAGTCGATACCGGGGTAATTGAAATCACCCATTATTACTACTCTGTTGTGACTTTTGTTAGCTTCTGTGATTTCTTTGAGCATTTCATCATCCATTTGTTCATTCTGGCCAGGCGGTCGATAGTACACCCCCACTGCCATCACCTTCCCCTTCATACTTATCACCTTTTGTAGGTTTCCCTGGCTTTGCTGTACATTGCTGACGTAAATGGTTTCTCTTCCCTTTAAATCTACTCTAACCCCAGGGTTTCACTGGCGTTAGTTTTCAGCCCCGAAATCTACAGCGTTAGTGTGCAGGGAGCCTCTTCCCTCCCACTCTCCACCCATTGACCCCTTCTCTCCGCCCCTGGGGAGCCTTCCTCCGCCCTCAGGGAGCCTTTACTCCGCCTTCAGCGCTCGTTTGCGCCGCTGAGTGCGTTAGCGCGCGATAAGGCACCTTATCGCACGGTAAAGCGCCATTATCACGCGATAAGGTGCCTTATCACATGCTAACGTGTCAGAGCGCACATTAAGACGGTTTAGTAAACATACCCCTAAGGCACCGGATATCCTTGGGCTATCCCTGGCTGCCGGCAGGGATAGGCTGGTCAAAATCTGTTGCAGCATTTTTGGCCCTGCTCCTTCCTTTCCCCACCTGAACCGACTTCGCTCAGTCTAAACTTGAGGTAACCAAAATGCATTTCTTTGCTTTCCCCATAAACTTTAATAGAACCACACAAAATGAGCCAAACGTGATTTAGATTTTTTTGAAGACTGTCTCTATTTGGTTCAGAACAAAAAACTGACTATTCTGGATCAATTTCCCATCTGCTTTGATCCAAAAATTCCTACTATAAATGCATGTGAATGCTGATCTGACTTAAGTACTGTAGAAATGTATCATTCTAACACCAGCTCCTTCTAATTTGCCCCAAAAGCTGTTGAAACATTTTTTGAACAAACATAATTGCATCCCTGCTCACAGGTCCCTCGGTCAGTTCCACTAAACAAAGATTACATAGCTGCAATCAGTCTTTTTGATTAAATACTTCACCAGACAAAAAGGAAACTTTCTCCTGAAGTTGTTTAAGCTTGGTACTTATGCAAAGCTTTCTGCTCTTCGATCTCAGACTCTTTCCTCTCCTTCAAATGTCCAGGGATATTGTGGATGAATCTTGTCATTTAAATGCACTACAGAGCTCTCACCTACCCTCAGCTTAGATGAGACTGTGCTTCGAGTGTGTTTTCCTTCCCCAGCAGCTGTAAATTGGTCTCTGGGTGTTATTCTAGGGAAAGAATGAGCATGCGGTTTCCATTTTGGAGCTGAGTTTTACTAAGGTGGTCTTTTAATAACAGCTGCTAACTGGCCGCGCATGTTGTGGTGCTCACTGAAGGCAGGCTGGGACATGCATTGCCAGCTAGCATAGAGCCATGACTGTTGGCATGGGATGATTCCCACGCTAACTATGGAACCTGCGTAGGGGTCATGAGTGGGCAGGTTCGGGGTAGAGAGTGGGTGTTAGGTGCACCCATGGTAATACAGCATGCAATAGGGGTCAGGGCTCCGTGATAACTGCTTTCTCCACCCCTGACAATTAACGTAGTGGTATTGTACCTTATATGCCATAGCTGTAGCACTATCGGCATGTTATGCGCAACGCTTTGGTGCCCGTTAATAAAAGACCCCCTAAGACTCCAGTTTTCTCCAGAGCTAATCTGGCTACTCAGGTTAGCTACTAGTTAATGATATACTGGTATTTGCTATAAAATATTGTCCATAGGAATATGGCATGGTGTAAGGTTGATAGCTTTTTTGCAGGCAAGTCTGGGTCATTTATCTGAAGTTGTGTGGGGATGGGGGGGGGGAGAGGGGAGGAAACCCTTGGTTCCATTCCAGGTATGAGCAAGAAGATGTGGAGGGAAGAGGAATCATTAATTTGCCCCTGCTAGCCATTCCAGGATACTAGAGATGAAAAACTGCTATTGAGACTTTATGCTTAATTAATATGATAATCTTACATGCGACGCAAAACAAGAGAGAGACCTTAGGGGTATGTTTACTAAACCCCGGTAATGTGCGCGGTGCGGTAATGTGCAGGTTGCCATATAAGGAGTGGGCGTTCCGTCGGAAACATAGCACGTCGCATTACCGTGCGCTAATGTGCACGGCGCACATTAGCGCCCGCAAAATGGAGCGGTACACATCGGCGCACCAGAACCATAAGGCGGCGTGCTGACATGCAAGCACAGGAACAAAGCTGCAGCACAATGGTTAAGACATTAACCAATGATGCAGGAGTCATGGGTTCAATCCCACACTGTGCCTAATGAAGATGGCTGGCTGAGGCATTACCTGGTATGGTTAATATTGCTTTAGGAGGCATTTTATTTTTATTTTATGCAGTGCTGCCAGCAAACACCCCCCCAAAGTGCTGGAACATAAGGTGCTGCAGAAGGTGCCTCATAAGGTACCCCAGAGGGCACTTTTTAAAGTGTTTGATGCCAGTACTGTACTGTACTGTGTTTGATGGCAGCACTACACATGTTAATGCATGGAAATCTGAAGTAGGTGTGCTGATGTATGAACAGAGTAACAGAGGTGTAGTACAATGGACAATACACTGACTGAGGGTGCAGGGGTCACGGGTTCAATCCCCCACTGTGCCCATTGAGTAAGGCTGGCTCAGACAGTGCCTTCTATGTGTCTGAAGTGTTTTGTGAGGCAGATTAATTTTATTTTAATGAGTGCTGCCAGCAAACACACCCTCACAGTGGCATAACCTAAGGAGCCGCAAAAGGCACCCTAGAAGGCACTCCACAGGGCACATTATAAAGTGCACTGTCCGCCAAGGCACCTTATAATGTCCTGAGAGAACACCGCAGAAGGCACCGTAGTGTACGCCACTCTGAGGGTGTGATTGCTGGCAGCACTAATTAAAAGAAATATAATATGGCCCAAAAAGCAAGATCTACACGTAAAGGGTAATGGATTTGCTGGCAGCACTAATGTACATTAAAAATGAACAATGCCTCTGACAGCCCCATCAAATAACCCACTGGGGGTTTGAACCCATGACCTCTGGCTCCACAGGCAGTGAAGCAACCAGTGTGCTACAGCTCTACAGCTGACAACAAAGCCCTGTCTGACTACAGGAGGACTGCACATCACCATACACCCATTCTGCTGTGGGTACCAGGATAGGGTCCACCCACCTGTACCCATGATGCAAAGCACATGCAAATCAGCAGTCAACAGATGCTCACAAGATTGGGTATGCACCCCACAGCACCTCATCCCGGTAGGGGGGACTGACCGAGTTCACCCCCACAGCACCTCAGCCTGGTAGGGGGTGCCTACGGTGTGTGTTAGTGGCACAGAGTAACTACAGACTGTCACAGTGTATGGGTATTGTACCCACCCTGAGGGCAAGGTGGGGTGGCCAGCACCAGGTCCATAGCTCCTTCCATGGCTGAATGAGGCCATGTTGCAGCTACCCATCAGTGCAGTGTGTGTGATAGGTAGTAGTCCTGCAGTGTCAATCAGGTCTAGCCCTTATGGGCTATGACACACCCAGAATAGTGCATAATTCTGTGTTGGTGCCATGGGCAGATTATGCACCACCCAACCCCCTCACAGTGGGAGATAGGATTCCCATACCAACAGATCCACAGTCTACCACTCTGCAATGGTGGCAGGGGGGGAAAACCAACCCCAGTCCTGCTGAAGAGCAGACACCACCACCACCCCCACCCCACCACACCCCGGGCAGCCAATGCCGAGCTGTACACATCCCTAAGGCAATGGCAGGAAGACAGTAAGCCTGGAAATGCTCAGCTGCACACTGCACCCCCCCCCCAACATTCTCCAGCAGCAGCAGCCAGCACACTGACCCACCAGCCTGCAAGGTGCCCCAGTCATACACATATAACTGCAGACACTCTTCTAGGTAGTCCACAGTGCATGGCCCTGGAGGAGATGTGAGCACACCCACCAAGCAGATAAGTCAGTGCTTAGGCCCCCAAAGACAGGAACCCATATATTGCACTGAAAAGAAATACAATATAGCACTATGGGGGAGCCTAGTCATGCCATGGTCATTTCTCAGTCAGGGTGAGAGTGACCTCCCAACAGGATAT
Organism: Ichthyophis bannanicus; assembly: GCA_033557465.1. NCBI lineage: Eukaryota > Metazoa > Chordata > Amphibia > Gymnophiona > Ichthyophiidae > Ichthyophis > Ichthyophis bannanicus. The sequence continues at coordinate 169,906,933 of CM066038.1, forward strand.
GCTGTGGCCACCCTGTCCATGCAGGTGGTGGCCAGGCACCACAATGTCCGTGCCATTGCCCTATGCCCTGTGCTGATGCATCCAGGCCAGGTCACCCTGTCCAGGCTATTCCCATGGTACCTTGCTCCTCATTATGCACATTGGCAGGCCAAAACTGGCAACAGTGCTAGCAGTGTGGGCTGAGGAGGGTGTTGGCAGCCACCACACACTGGATAGACAGACACACACTCCCCACACCTATGCCAGCATTGTGCAACTATAGAGGCTTTTGGCAGCCCTGGCCACTGCACCAGTCCTGGGCACAGTGCAGGCTTGGCTATGGTACGCAATACTGTTGGGGTCACTCCCCAGGGTGGTGAACACTGTCAGACACCAGACCTGAAACACACTCCACAGACATCAGAGAGGTTGGTATGATACAGCTCAATGAGCAGATTGTGCTTAACCTAGGAATTGCTATCTGCCAGTAATCATAGCAACCTTCTGATAGATGTGTACTGTATTCCCAAGTTTAGGGTGAAATTGCTAAGGTATGCAAGTGCTAGTATTGGGAGATGCACGCAGGGCCCAAACTCCTGCCTCTCCAGGTGGCTTTGGCTAATGGAGCCTGTGGGTGCAGGTGTGTCTGTCCCTGTTGGCCACTGCTCTAGAGCAGAGGTTCCCAACTCCAGTCCTGGTGGGCCAAACACTGTTCGGGTTTTCATGCTGTCCCTAATGAATATGCATAAGATACATCTGCATACCATGGGGGCGGTACCTGGAATTGCAGCACAGGCATCTTTATTGGAGATAGCATACAACCTGAGTGATTTGTGACCCTCCAGGACTGCATTTGGGGGACTCTGCAGAAGGTAATGCACATGTTTATGTGGTGTGTGCTGTTTAATGTGAAATATGAGCGTTTCACCCACGCTTATGTTCTCAGCAGTAAAGGTTCAGTCTTTACTACCACGGTTTTTTTTGTGGAAAATTATGGGGACTAGGTTGGCAGGAGCCACAGCTAGGATTTGAACCTGTGACCTTTTGCTCTTGGACACACTGTCTGTGTGCACTGCACCACCGTGTTGCCACAGATATGATGCATTCCCTGGGGAGTCCATGCCTGTACATCCGACAGAGCCTGTTTGTTGCAGTGGACGGCACCCACCTACACAGGACTGGGCCTGGACTGCTGTGAGCAGCTGCCACTGCCCCCTCCAACACCAATACCCCTCTGCCACTTTGCTGACATGCCATTCTGCTGGTGGTGCTGGTGGTACGCAGTCTAAGGCCATCCTGTGTGTGGGTAGGTGTCTGCTTATGGTGCGGGTTCTGGGGTAAGGGTGCCTGCATAGGCGTCCATGCTTCCCCCCAGCACCGCCTGCCACTGTTCTATGCCCTTGGGGGTACCTGCTGGGTACTATCCCCTGTGACACTGTGGGCAACACACTCGTGCCCGTGTTGGGCCCTCATCAGTTGCTGGCTGGCTGCTGTACAGTTTCAGCATTCCTATGTGCCACCTAGGCATCTGCCTGGTCCGCACTGTGCCCCAGCTGCACCACATCATGTGCCGCCTGCAGCCCTCTGTGGCCCCTCTCCAGGCATCTGTCCAGTTTCCCATTCCGGCATGCCTGCCCTTCTGTTGTGGAACATGTGCACGCCATAGGACACCTGTCCACTGCAGAGGGAAACCCTGATCAGTGCTATTTCAGTGGGATCATTCACCTTGTATGGGGACGGAGCGTAGACCTTTCCATAATTCATATTTCTATTTTGGGGCTTTCTCTGGAGTGTTTCTTGATGTTTCCCATTAAGATCACTGTTGCCCAGCTTGGTAGTGGTTTTTTTATATTTATTTGGGGTCATTTTGTGGGTTTATTTGCCCTTTTGTGCTGTGCACATGTATCACACTTATCACTTTTTGTAGATTTCCCTGGGTTTTTAATCACATTGCTGACGAAGGTGGTTTCTTTTCCCTTTAAATGCACTCTACCGCGAGAGTTTCACTCGCGGTAATGTTCATAGGGAAAATTCACTGCGGTAATGTGCGGTGCGCCTCTCCCCTCCCACTCTCCTCCCCTTGACCTCATCTCTCCGCCCTCGGGGTGCCTTATTTGGTGCTCGCTCCACCTTTCCCCGCCCTCTGCGCACGTTACCGGCGCAGCGCGCATTAGCGTCCGATAAGGTACCTTATCGGACACTAATGCACCGTTACCGTGTGCAAAGGTACCTTTGCACCCGGTAACATTACGCGGCGCACATTAGCGCCGTTTAGTAAACATACCCCTTAGTGTAACATATGACAGGGTGAGATAAATGCAAGTTTGTCTATATGACATTTTCAACAAAGTGATAAGTTAAGTGTACTGAAAAGAACTTGATAGAGGGGTTGTCCTGTGATGTTGTTACAATGAGGTGCATTCTTATGGCCTGAGATTATATAATAAAATAAAGAAAAAAATCCTTGCATTGTTAGATCACAAATCTAATTACTTCAAGTTATACAAATTTATATAACGATCTTTAAGGGGTATGTTTACTAAACAGCAATAGCAGACTCCATGCGATATCGTAGTAAACATACCCCTTAGTTTATATCAGTTCATCCACTTAAAATCCTAAAGATAACCCAAGGGCAGCTAGAGTTTTTCCTCCTTCAAGGTTTTGAAATCAGCCCCCGGTAAAGCAGGTTCTGTGAAATTGAGATCTTCCTAGGAAGTAATTTGCTGAAAGAAAACCCTTGAAAAATGCCATCTATATGGTTGAAAGCTAAGTAGTGTGTTACTAATTTATTGAATGAACTGTGATGTTTGGCTCTAGCTTTGCTGTTTGTTTTCTGTTATAAGGATGGTGGAGTAAGTACTGTGCTATGCCGTTGAAAGCACTTGCTGATAGTATGAAGACATTGGATGATTTGTTTATTGAATGAATTAGCTTTATTAGAATTTCTTTAAAGATATGTTAAAATTAACTATTTATTAAGGTATAAAGTTATCCTTAAATGAATTCATTTTTGGAAAGTTGAAGGGTATATTAAAATCATAATAAAAAATAATTTGGTGGGATGGAGGCATTTTTAGACCAGTAATGAACTATTGATGGCAATTTCCACTTTCGGCAAGTGTTATACTACCACGTAGTTGGATATCATCTTTATCTTTATCTTTATCTTTATTCAGTGTGCTTGATATACCGCCTAATACCAAAGTGTTAAGGCGGTGTACAATAAAACAAAATGGCACTGCTTAAAGGAAACAGAAAAAGAACGCCAGTATTATGACAGGAAAGAAAAGAAAAAACAAGAAAAGAAAAAGAAGCAGACAAACAACAAATAGGACAATTGGTCTGACAACACATTGAGACAAACCATGGACAACCAAAAATGGGGTGGAAGATGGGGGAAGGAACGGAGGTGGGAAGAAAGGGAAGGGGGAAGGTAATAGGAGTAAGGGACAAAGGTTCATTGGTAGGAGGGATGGCAAACTAACTAGGGATAACCGGAGGACAAACTAGCTAGGGAAATTAATAAGGGTAGGAGGCAAAGGTTCATTGGTGGGAGGAATGTCAGCTAACTAGGGGTAACTGGGGGGAAGGGAAGATCAAAGGCCTGGCAAAAAAGGTAGGTCTTAAGGAGTGTTTTGAAATCAGAAAAGGACGATTCGATCCGTAGAGAGAGCGGGAGGGAATTCCACAGAGCGGGTGCAACAAAGAAAAAGGCAGCGTGACGGGTTAATTCAAGGCGGGCCTGTGTGGGGGGTGGTAAAAAGAGCCGGTTTCCGTGTGCGGAACGAAGCAAACGAGGAGTGGGTTGAAGGAAGATGAGGTCAGATAGATACTTAGGGGTACTGGTGTGAAGGGCCCTGTGAGTGATGATGAGGAGCTTATAAACGAAACGGACCTTGATAGGGAGCCAGTGGAGTGAGATAAGGCAGGGGGTGATATGGTCCCGGTGGGATGTGAAGGTGATAAGGCGTGCTGCAGTGTTCTGTATCAGTTGTAGCCTACGGAGTTGGTACTGGGGGAGACCTGCAAGGAAAGAGTTACAATAATCGATCCAAGTGATCACCAGGGACAGAACCAGGGTTGTGAGAGAAGCAAGAGGGAGAAATGGACGTACAGCCCGGATCCTACGAAGGTGATAGAATGAACTACGCACGACAGTAGAGATGTGATGGTGGAAGGAAAGGGCAGAATCCAGTGTTACGCCTAAATAACGGAGAGTGGGGACCAAGGGTATGGATGATTGAGACATGGAAGGTGCCAAATTGGGGGAGGGGGCACCGAAGGTAAACCAGATGGCAGCAGATTTAGAAGGGTTGACAACGAGAAAATTAGCACGGAACCAGTCAGCAATAGAGGTAAGACAGTCATTGAGGGGCGAAAGATCTGGGGTCAAAGAGGACGTATGGTGAACCAGAAGGATGTCATCGGCAAAAAGGTAGACAGACAAGCCAGATTGTTGTATGATAAGAGCAAGGGGGGCCAGAAAGATATTGAACAAGAGCGGGGCGAGAATTGAGCCTTGTGGGACACCACAGTGCAAGGGGAAGGAGGCGGAGGAGGAAGAGCCTGTGTGCACTGCGAAGGAACGGGAAGAGAGAAAGGAGTGAAACCAGTGATGTACCGTGCCCCGTATACCAAGATCAGATAAACGGGAAAGGAGAGTGCAGTGGTCAATGACATCGAAGGCTGCGGAAAGATCTAATGAGACAGCTATAGTAATGTCACCCCTTTCGTGTGACCGGTGTAACTCGTTGAGAAGGGCTATGATGATGGTTTCGGTACTATGACCAGGTCTGAACCCGGATTGCCGGGGGTGAAGGGAAGTGGTAGCCTCGAGGTGTGCGGAAAGTTGGTGAAAGACTATCTTCTCGAGGACCTTAGAAAGAAAAGGGAGGTTGGAGACCGGACGCCAATTGGCAGGGATGGCGGGATCAAGTGTGGGTTTTTTCAAAATGGGGCGAACCAGTGCATGCTTCCAGGGGGAAGGGAAACAGCCAGACGAGAGACAGGAGTTTACAATAGTGAGAACATAGGGAAGGAGAGAAAGGGTGGGGTCCAGGAGCCAGGAGGGGGGAAAAGGGTCGAGCGAACAGGAAGTTTTATGAGAAGTTGAGACAATAACAGAAAGCTCAGCAGAAGTAACAGGGTGAAATGTATGCCAAGTATGGATGTGAATATGGGTGGATGGTGGAGAGTAACAGGCAAGGGAAACATCAGGAATGTTGGGCGGAGATAAAGGCGGCGGACAGGTGTCAAAGGTAGAGCGAAGGGTCAGAATTTTGGTAGAAAAGAAGGATGCAAGTGTTGTGGGGCTAGGAGCGGCAGGTGGGAAGGAAAGGGGGGAAGAAGTAGAAGCTGAGGAAAGAACATTCAGAACCTGGTAAAGTTGCCGTGAAGAGTTGGAGGATTTGGCAACCAGATTAGAGTAAAAAGACCTCTTTGCAGCAGATATCATGGAATAATATAGCTTGTGGGCGCTACGAAAGGCAGAAAGAGAGATGGCGGAAGGGCGCTTGCGCCAAAGCCGTGACGCACGACGGAGGTGAGAGCGCTGTAGGTAGAGACCTGGGTGGAACCAGGAGTGATGGGAAGGGGGACGGCAAATAACGGGCCAAAGAGGTGCAATAGAGTCAAGGGTAGAAGACAAAGAGGAAAACCAGAGGGACGCTTGCTGGTCGGCAGAAAGGGTAGAGAAATCGGGGGGGAAAATAGACTCCGCAGGAGGAAAGAGCTGGATAGTGGAAGGAGTAAGACGTCGTCTCAGGCAATCATATGTTGCTGAGGTCTTTCCTCCTCTTTTTAAGCATTTTTCAGTCTGTTTGAATGTAGTTTCTGTATATTGCACTTCCCTCGGGTTACCTTTAAGGTTTTAAGTGGATGAATTGATATGATTGGTTAGCGATATAAACCAAGGGATCGATATATAAATGTGTATAACTTGAAATAATTAGATTTGGGATCTAACAGTACAAAGGTTTTTTTCTGTACATTGGATTTAAGACTCTTGATGCGGTTTCTTGTTGTGTGGTTTCTGATATTATATGAGCCCTGCCATTGTAGCCTTGTCATATATTACACTGAGGTCTCTCCCCTGTTTTGTGTTGCATGTGAGATTATCATATGAATTAAGCATACAGTCTCAATAGCAGTTTTTTCATCTATAGTATTGATCATCTGCAGTTTTGGAGAACATTCTTTGTTGATAGCATGTTAGCACCAATATCACTTCAAAGCAAATTGACAGAGAAGGAGAAAGAGTGATGCATTTCCCTCATACTGTGCAAAATATAAATATAACGAATGTAAATTCTAAAAACAGACATATTCAAATCACTAAATTGAAAATAGTTTTTTTTTCCACCCCCCTCTATCCCCATTGCTGGAATCGGATACAGGAAGCTGTCAAACAGAAGGGAGCTGGGGACACAACTCTAAAATCAGGAACAATCCCTGAAAACTGGGGACATATGGTAACCTTAGCATGGTGCTGTAAAGGATCTGATTATTCCCTGAAGTGATTGACACAGTTTTTGTCATGGCAGAGGTGCGTGCAAAGCAAAAATGTAGAAGTACACAGGAGAATTTGAAAATGAAATCTCCAGGTTTCATTTCACTCCCTGACCTAACTTCATCCTTGCTTTGCCCACCTAGAATTGTGGATGGAGGAGGCCAGAAATCTGGTATAAATAAATAGTTTTTTTTCCCATTTGTGTAAATTTTATTTTATTTATTTAACAGTATTTTTAAACCGCCTTATCATATTAATCAAGGTGGTATCACAGCAAACAATCGGGTAAAGTGAGTGTGTTAATCATGCAGTGAGGGTGCAATTTAGTTGAGTGTGTGTTGTATCGTGTGCTAGATTGGGGTGAGCTATGTACAAGGTGTGGTGTGTTGCGTGCTAGAATGGTTTGAGCTATGTACAGTGTGGGCTATATACAGTGGTGCAGTAAAACATTATCTGTACAGGCAGCAGTATGTGCTGTTATACATTCTTTTAGGTTATGTGATGTGTCCATAGTGTTCTATGAACAGCATGGTTTTTAGCTGTTTTCTAAAGTCTTTGAGGTCTGTAGTTGTCCTCAAGTCGTCTGGTAGTTTGTTCCATATAGTTGGAGCAGCCATGGAGAGAGCTCTGTCTGTTGTGTCCTTGCGTGTGTGTTTGAATTCACCTGGGGTGCTGACTCGGTTGCGTGTTTGTTTTCTTCTAGGACGAGTGCTGTTGTCTGGTTGAATGAGGGTGTGTAGGCTGTTGGCTGATGTGTGCTGTTTTATCTTAAATAGGTTTATGATAGTTTTGTATCTGATGCGTGCACCGATTGGTAGAAATGTGTATTCATTAGTGCACCTTAAAAAAATATTAAGCACTAATGTGATTCAGTGCACACTAACCTATGAATTAACACGTTAAGTTGATTAATGCATATTAAAACTCAATTGTGTATGTGAAAAAATCGCTGTCAAAATGAATGTGTGAAAGTAACTGAAAAAAACACATGAAAGCTGGCAAAATTTGGAGGAAAAAAATTATCTCAATTTTGTTTGCTTGCATATGTACTTAATAAATGCAAGCAATTATGCAATGAAGCTGCAGTATAACCCATATAAGACTAATAAGAGAAAATATTTTTCACTCAATGTGTAAACTCTGGAATTTGTTACCAGACAGTGTTGTAAAAGTGTCTATGTTATCTGGATAAGTGCCGGATAGATACCCAGACTGGCAGAGTATTCAGCCATGATCGTCCCTAATACTGCCCGTACAGGGACGATCATGGTGAAGCGTGACTTTTTGCCTTTTATTTGCAAGAATGTTTTCACAATAACCCTCATTTAATATCCCCCTGTGGAAGGCCTTTGATCGAAACGCGTTAGGGTCAATAAAAGGGGTTTGTTTAAACCTGAATACTCTGCCAGTCTGGGTATCTGTTCCTTTGTTCCCATATATCCTCCAGATACTTTGGTGCTTCTTTTTGTCTCCCTTAAGTGCCGGATAGGCCATGTGGTCAGTGCAATTTTCAGTCAACAATTATCCGGGCAACTTAGGCCATATGAAAAGCAGACCTAAGCCTGGATAAGTGTTGGCAGAAAATTGCTCCCACTAAATAAGTGCTGGTACTTATCCAGATAGAGATGCTCACCCTGGATATTCAAGAGCAGCTTCTAGCCGGATACTGCTGCCAACTATCTTGCCTATATTTAAGTGCTGTGGCATTTAAATTGTTTACATTTTGGCTCTTTAGAATACTGGACCCATGGATTCCAAAGGAAAGGATGTTGGATGATTCAAATCTGCATTGACGTTTGCACTGCTTATTGCTCAGTAATGAGGGCGTTTGTTCTGAGCAAGTAAAGTAGCGGAGATAGCTAACTCTACTGTCTTCCCATGACCTTGATGAACATTTCAGCTAAATGCAGTCCAAGGTTTGCATGAACTAAACAATAAAGTATATGAGCCCAATATTCAACTGTGTTGATTTTGGAAGGGCTATGCGCCTTGTTGGCGCATAGTCCTCCCCACTGACCCCTAAACCGGATATTCAATGCAGTGGTGATGCCATTGAATATCTGGTGATCACCACAAAAGCCAGAAGCCACCGATGCTAACCGGGCAGCAACAATATTGGATACTGCCTGGTTAGCGATCTGTGCCGTAAAGATAGGCGACTGTTTTCCTCGCCTATCTTTAAGGTGCAGATTGCTAACCAGGCAGCATCCAGTATAGCTGCAGCCTGATTAGTGCCATTCTCCACTCCGCACTGCTCTGCCCTAGAATGCCCCCAACATGCCCCGATGCTAACCAGATAACATTGGGGTGCATAGGGGACTTAGGAGGGGATATTCAACAGCACTAACCATGTAAGTGCTGCTGAATATCCCCAACTAAGGCATCTACACAGTTTACTAGGCTGTAAACCATGTAGATGCCTTTTGAAAATCAGGTCCTATATGTAGTGGCAGGATTCGAACCAGCTGGGAAATGGTTCAGGCCATCCTGCCAGCAGTCAGGACGCGTGGCTGGCAACACTGCATGCGGTAGCCGTGTGGCAGCTGCACCCCAGACTGCTGCTGTCCTACCCACAGTAGAGTGACAGCATCAGGGACTTCTCTACTGTCGGGTGGGATGATCCAGACTCTTCAGAGTTGGTGTTGCAATGTCATGTTTGGCGTGGTTCAGCAAACCCGGGCTGCAATAAAGAACCGGTTCGTGTGAACCGGGCCGAACTGGCTGAATCCCACCACTGACTATATGCCTTGCACCAACTTCTGATTCATCATTCTGAAAACCATGTATTGTGGTATATCCAATTTTTCATCTGCTTTTGAATACACAAAAAATGGATAATAAGAAAAAAACATAAAAAAGAGTCTAAGGGGTATGTTTACTAAACTGCGGTAATCGTACATAACGCGCGTTATGATGCACTAACGATCGTAATGCCCCGCGGCGCGGTAAAACACCGCAGAAGGTGGAGAGAGGGTCAGTGGGCGGAGAGTGGGCAGGGAGAGGTTCCCTTCACACTAACACGCTGATCTAAAGAGCTGAATTCCAACGCGAATGAAAACCTGCCGTTAAATGCACATTACAGGGGAGAGAGACCATTTCAGCGTCAGCAATGTACAGCCCAGGCAGGGAAACCAAACAAAAGTGATAAGTGTGATACATGTGCACAGAACAAAAGGGCACAGAAACACTGAAAATGACCCCAACAAACTGGAAAAAAACCATAACCAAGCTGGCCAATAGTGGTATGAATGAGAAACATCAACAACTCCCCCCCCCGAGTAAGCTCCATAGAAAAGATATAAATCATGGAAGGGTCTATACTCTGTCCCCATACAAGGTGAAGGAGCCCACAGTGAAATAGCGCTGCTCAGGGTTTCCCCCACAATCAGACAGGGTTCCTATGGCATGCACATGTCCCGCAACATCAGGGCGGGCATGTCGGAACGGCAACTGGACATATGCCGGAGAAGGGGATACAAAGGGCCGCAGGCGGCACATGCTGTGGTGGAGCTGGGCCACAGTGCGGACTAGGGTGATGCCTAGGTGGCCCATACGAATGCTGTAAACAGCAGAGCAGCCAGACAGCAACTACTGAAGGCCCAACATGGGCACGAGCGTGTTTCCCACAGTGTCACAGGGGATAGTACCCAACAGCTACCCCCAAGGGCACGGAACATTGGCAGGCGGGGCTGGGGGGAGCGTGGACGTCTATGCAGGCACCCCTACCCCAGAACCCGCACCATAGGCAGCCGCCTACCTGCACACTGGATGGCCTGAGACTGCGCACCACCAGCACCACCAGCAGAAGGGCATGTCAGCATGGTGGCTGAGGGATACTGGTGGTGGAGGGGGCAGTGGCAGCTGCCCAGAGCAGACCGTGGTCTAGCCCTGTGTAGGTGGGTGCCGTGTACTGCAATAGACGGGCCCCGTCTGACGGACAGTCATGGTATCACCAAGGAATGTACTGATTCTGTGACAACAAGGTGGTGCAGTGCACAAAACCAGTGTATTCAGAAGCAGAGGGTCACAGGTTCAAGTCCCAGCTGTGGTTCCTGCCAACCCAGTCCACATATTTTACCCACTACTACAACGTGCTAATACCGACAGCACCTATATTGCAGATGACGTAAACATGCCCAAGACACCTACATTTTACCCTACAGAGCACGGACACCATAAACATGCACATTACCTAGAGCAGAGTCTCCCAAATGCAGTCCTGGAGGGCCAAACACCATTCTGGTTCCATGCTGCCTCTGATAAAGATGCCTGTGCTGCATTTCTATGTGCCACCCCCATGGTATGCAGATGTATCTCATGCATATTCATGAGGGACAGCATGAAAACCCGAACAGTGTTTGGCACCGCAGGACTGGAGTTTGGAACCTCTGCCGTAAAGCAGCAGCCAACAGGGGCAGATACACCTGCACCCACAGGCCCCATTATCCAAAGCCTCCTGGAGAGGCAGGACATTGGGCTCTGCGTGCATCTCCCAATACTAGCACTTGCATACCTTAGTAATGCCACCCTAAACCTGGGAATATGGTACACATCTTTAAAAAGGTTGCTATGATTACTGGCAGATAGCAATTCCTAGGTTAAGTACAATATTCTGAGTGAGCTGCATCATAGCAAACTTTCTGATGTCTGTGGAGTGTGCTACAGGTCTTGTGTCTGACAGTGTTTACCAACCTGGGGAGTGACTCCTACAGTATTGCGTACCATAGCCATGCCTGCACTGTGCCTAGGACTGGTGTGGTGGCCTGGGCTGCCCAACACCTCTATAGTTGCACAATGCTGGCATAGGTGTGGGGAGTGTGTGTCTGTCTATCCAGTGTGTGGTGGCTGCCAACACCCTCCACAGCCCACACTGCTAGCACTGTTGCCAGTATTGGCCTGCCAATGTGCATAATGAGGAGCAAGGTACTGTGGGAAAAGCCTGGATAGGGTGGCCTGGCCTGGCTGCATCTGCACAGGGCATAGGGCAATGGCTCGGACATTGTAGTGCCTGTAACCACCTGCACGGATAGGGTGGCCATAGCATGTCCTGCTGGGCGGTCACTCTCACCCTGACTGGGCAGTGACCATGACATGGCTAGGTTCCCCCATAGTGCTATATAGCATTTCTTTCATGTGATATATATGGGTTTTCCTTTGGGGCCCAGTCACTGACTTATCTGTTTGGTGTGTATGCTGACATCCCTGTTCTGGGTACATGCATCTTCTCCAGGACCATGCACTATGGACTAGTTGGTGGACTGTCTGCAGCTAGTATGTGTCTTGCTGGAACACCTTGCAGGGTGCAGCGGCTGGAGGTTTGCTGCTGGAGAATATCAGATAATGGTGGGGGGCAGCTGAGCCTTTCCAGGCCTTCCGTCTGTCTGTTCCCCAGCAGGACTGGGGTTGATGGTCTTCTCTACTGCTACCATTGCAGGGAGGTAGACTGTGGATCTATTGGTGGGTGATCCTGTTTCCCACCCTGAGCCCCAGAGGGTGGGTTGTGTGGTGGTACATGATCTGTCCATGGGTCCATACACCCCACCCCCTTCACCTTCAGCAGGTAACCATGGCACCAACACAGGATATGCACTATTCTGGGTGCATCATCACCCACAGGATGGAGTCGGTGCAGAGGGTTGCTACCAAAATGATTAATGGGCTTCATTATAAAGCATATGAGGACAGACTTAAGGATCTTAATATGTACACCTTAGAGGAAAGGCGGGATAGAGGTGATATGATTGAGATGTTTAAATACCTCCGTGGCATAAATGTTCAGGGAGAGAGCCTCTTTCAATTGAAAGCAAGTTCTGCTACGAGGGGACATGGGATGAGGGTGAAGGGAGATAGATTCAGGAGTGATATGCGGAAATATTTCTTTACGGAAAGAGTAGTGGATCCGTGGAATAGTCTCCCAGTGGAGGTGGTAGAGATGAGGACAGTAACTGAATTCAAGAAAGCATGGGACCAACACAGAGGATCTCTAAAGGTAAAAAGTGGACTGTTGTAGTTGTTATGGAAGGACAGACTAGATAGGCCATGTGGTCTTTTTCTGTCGTCATATTTCTATGTTTCTATGTTTCTATGACTAGACATGACCGAGACATTCAGCAGGGTACAGATGTATCCTAGGTGTGTCTAGCGGAACTACCTATCACACACTGATGGGGACCTGCAGCATGGCGTATTTCAGTCATGAAAGGTGCTGTGGACCTGGTGCTGGGCGCCCCACCTCAACCTCTGGGTGGGCATAGTACCCGCACAATGTGACTGTCTGTGGCTACTCTGTGGCAGTACCACACACGGTCTGTTCCCCCTACCTGGCTGAGGTGCTGTGGGGGTGCATACCCAATCTTGTGCCCATCTCTCGACTGCTGATTTGCATGTGCAGTGCATCATGGGTATGGGTGGGTTAACCCTATCCTGGTAACCACAGCAGGCAATTTGTGTGGTGACGTGCAGTCCTGCAGCCAGCCAGGGCTTTGTTCACAGCCTTATAAGGTGTCCTATAGGGGACATTATAGGGTGCCTTGGTGGACAGTACACTTTATAATGTGCCCTATGGAGTGCGTTATGGGGTGCCTTATGCAGCACCTTAGGTTATGCCACCGTGAGGGTGTGTTTGCTGGCAGCACAAATTAAAATACATGTCACATGCCTCAACAATCACTACTTAAATGTAAAGGGTGCTGCCTCTGCCAACTTTATACATTTAGGCCCACTGGGGAATCGAACCCATGACCCCTGCACCATCAGTCAGTGTTGTAACCATTGTGCTACAGCTCTGTTGCTGTGATAGTATGCCTGCGCGCCTGCTTAAGATTAACGCGCGATAACGTGCCCTGTAGCGCTCGTTCATTTATGGCGCCTTGTAGCGCGCGTTCTCGGCAATGATGTACCGCCCATGTCCTTATTTGGGGTTTCTGTCTCTACCGCGGCTCCTAACGCGAATCGCACTAACGCAGTTTAGTAAACATACCACTTAGAAACAGGATTGGTTTCTAGGCTTTTACTGAAATGGAACCTCTCTCTCTTTGGGGCATGTTTACTAAAGTCCGCAAATTTGCGTGCCGCAAAATAGCGCATGGCAACGCGCCACTGAAACGCGCATAAACGCGTTTAAATGCCCCGCACACGTGCGTGTCACCCCCGCACAGGTACGCGGCACACTAACGGGCCCCGTACAAGTGCGGGCCCGCAAATGTCCGATAGAGGCGTGGAACGGCTAAAGGAGGGCGGAGGAAGGCTCCGGAGGGGCGGAGGGACGGGGTCAATGGGTGGAGAGTGGGAGGGGAGAGGGTCCCCGCACAGTATCGGGCCTGAATTTGCATGTAAAAACTACCGCGAGTGAAACACTTGCGGTAGAAAGCATTTAAAGGGAAGAGAAACAATTTCCGTCAGCAATGTCCAGGAAAACCGGGGAAACCAGCAAAACGTGAGCAGTGTGATACATGTGCACAGCACAAAAGTGCACATAAAAATAGGAAATGACCACAACAGAACTATTAAAAATAGTAATTCAGCTGGGGAACAGTTATAGTGATGGGAAAATACAGAAAACACACCCAACAAAGCTCCAGAAAAAAGAAATGAATTTTGGAAGTGTTTACGGAGCGGAGACTCTTCCAAACATTTCCTGTTGTGGAGCTGTCCTGGGAGTGTTTGCTATGGTTGCCCATTAATATCACTGTTGCCCAGCGTGGTGATATTGTTTCCCCCAGTTCCCGTGGTCATTTCTGTGGTTTATGTGCACGTTTGTCACCAGACAGGGTGCATATGCCCACAGTAAAATTGCATAGAGCAGGGTTTGTGACTCCATCCTGCCAGGCTTACTACCTCCAGGGGCTGCACTGTCTCTATGGCCATAGTGTGGTGCAGTGGACAGAGTCAGTACCTCTAAGACCAGAGGGTCAGAGGTTCAAAGCCCAGCTGGGGCACTTGCCAGCCCAGTCCCTATATTTTACCCACCACTAAACACAGACACCCCTGTATTGCAGGGGACATAAGCATGGGGAAAACACCCATATTTTACCCAACAACGCACACACACCACAACAATGGGCATTACCCACAGCCAAGTACCCCAAATGCAGTCCCGTACTGCCACATTCCAATCAGGTCACCTGCTTTTTATGGGAGGAGCTCATGCCAGTATGTTGGCGGACGAGTACATGTGGTGCAGGGGGCAGTGGCTGCTAGCGACAGAAGACAGAGGCCTAGCCATGTGCAGGCTGCCACCGTCCACTGCAACAGACTGCAACAGACAGACCCTGCCGGATCCACAGACATGGACATGCCAGGGAATCCACCCAATCTGTGGCTACACAGTGGTGCAGTTCACACAGACACTGCATGCAAGAGCAGAAGGTCACAGGTTCAAAGCCCAACTGGGGCAACTGCCAATCTTGCCCACATATTTTTCCCCCAAGTAAACAGTGATAGTAAGGGCACACCTTTCCTGGCAAGGACATATGCAATGGCAATACGTCTATCTTTTACCCCACTGAGCAAAGACACCATGAACAGGGCCAGTACCCAGAGCAGAATCACCCAAATGCAGTCCTGGTGGGGCACACACTAGTCAGGTTCCATGATGCCACTCATACAAATGCCTGTGCTGTATATCTATGCACCACACCCATGGTATGTATATGTAGCTCATGCATATGCATGAGAGACAGCAGGAAAACCAGAACAGTGTGATGCAAACCTGGACTGGAGTTGGGAATCTGTGCCGTAAAGCAGCAGCCATCAAGGGCAGACACACCCACACCCACAGGCCTCATTGGCCAATGTCTCCTGGAGAGGCAGACCATTGGACCCTGCATGCATCTCCCAAAACTAGCACTTGCATAACTTACCAATGTCACCCTACACCTGAGGTATACGGTACACAGCTCTGAGACGTTTGCTAGGAGCACAGGCAGCTAGATATCCATACGTTACGCACATACTGCTAGTTGACCCCATCCGAACAATCTGTTAGGTGTTTGCGGTGCATGCTCCAGGCCTGGCCTCTGACGGTGTTTACCACCCTGGGGAGTGATCCCCAGCTGTACTGCGTACCATATCCATGCCTTGCTGTGCTCAGGACCGGTTTGGTGGGCAAGGCTAATTACTTCCTCAATAGTAGCACCATGTTGGCATAGGTGTGGAAGTGTGTGTCTGGCTATACAGTGGGTGTTGGCTGCAAGCCCCTTCCACAGCCCACACTGCCAGCACTGTTGCCAGTATTGGCCTGCCAATGTGCATAATGAGGTGCAAGGTACCATGGGTATAGCCAGGACAGGGTAGCCTGGCCAGGATGCATCTGCACCGGGCATAGGGCACTGGCAGGGACATTGTAGTGTCCGTCCACCACCTACACAGACAGGGTGGCCAAAGCATGTCCTTCTGGGAGATCACGCTCACCCTGACTGTGCAGTGACCACAGCATGGCTAGGCACCCCCATAGTGCTCTACAGTATTTCTCTCATGTGATAGCTATGGGTTTCTATTTGGGGCCCAGTCACTGATTTATCTGCTTGCTGTGTATGCTGGCAGACCAGTTCTGGGTGCATGTATCTCCATTGGGAACATGCACTATGGACTAACCAGCAGACTGTTTGTAGCTGGTATGTGTCTTGCTGGAATGGCTTGCAAGGTGCAGTGGCTGTTGGCTTGCTGCAGGGGAATATCTGGTGGTGGGGTGCAGCTTACCTTATCCTGGTCCTATGTCTGTCTGCTATTGTGTTGTTGGGGGGGGGTGGTGGTGGTGTTCATTCCTCAGCAGGACTGGGGTTGATGTTGCCCTCTACTGCCACCTTTGCAGGGAGGTACAGTGTGGATCTCTTGATGAGGGAACCATGTTTGCTGCTGGGGGGGGAACCCTGGTGGGGGTTCCCAGGGGGTGCTGAGCCTGACTGGGATATCCATGGTGTTTGTGCAGAAACTATCAATCTTACACATTAACACTGCTTTGGAACTCCCGCTTGGCCTCCATCAGCCATGGAAAGTGTTGTGGACCTGGTCCTGGGCGCCTCATTGCACACTCAGGGTGAGCACAGAACCCGCACGATGTAACGGTGTGTAGCTACTCTGTGCCAGTAAAACACCCGGTCAGTACCCCCTACCAGGCCGAGGTGCTGTGTGGGTGCACCCGGTCACTCCCCCCAACAGGGCCGAGGTGCTGTGGGGGTGCATTACCCATCTTGTGTCCATCTGTGGACAGCTAATTTGCATGTGCAGTGCATCATGGGTACGTGTGGCCTAACCCTATCCTGTTTACACCGGCAGACTGTCTGTGAGGTGACGTGCAGGCTATCTGCAGCCAGCCAGGGGCTTGCTTACAGTTATGGAGTTGTAGCCCAATGGTTACATCACTCCCTGTACAGCCAGAGGTCATGGGTTCAAACCCACAGTGGGGTTCTGTGATAGGGGTGTCCACAGCATCTTTTTAATTTACTGTACATATGTTGCTGCCAGCAATAACACCCTGAGCGTACTGTACCCATAAGGTGCCTCTGAGGGCGCTTTATGGGGCACCGTATACGGCACTTTATGGTTGCCATCCATATAGGGTGCACTATACATTATCCTGTGTCGCAACATACATGCTGCCCTATAGGGGACATTCTAGGGTGCCTTGGCGGACGGTGCACTGTCACATGGGCCTTATGGGCTGCCTTATGTTAACATGCTGCGAGCGTACGTTTTCTAGTTGTTATCACAAAATAAAATTAGTGGGCCTCCAACAGCACTCCACAACATAAAACATACTGCCTCTGCTAGTCTTTTTCAATGGGCATTGTGAGGGATTGAACCACTGGTCCCTGCACCATTGGTCAGTGTCACAACCATTGTGCTGTGGCTCTGCTCCTGTGCTTGAGCAGCAGCGCGCAGCCTTGTAGCCATCGGCGCGCTGTCTTGTGGCGCACAAAATTAGCAGTGCGCCGCCTTCTGCCGCGTAACATTAACAGCGCGCCGCCTTATGCCGCCCAACATGGGCATGCCCCTTAAAATAATGCCTCAGCCAGCTGTCTTCAATGGACACTGTGGGGAATTGAACCCATGATGCCTGCACGAGTGGACAGTGTCTTAACCATTGTGCTATGGCTCCATTCCTGCTATTTGCACATCAGCGCGCCACTTATCCCTTCCACTATTGGGCTGCCCCCTCACACATCAGCGCGCCGCCATCTGCCGCCCACAATGTACAGTGCGCCGCCTCATGCCGTATAAAAAAAGAGTGTGCCGCCTTCTGCCGCCCATAATCAATATACCTCCTACACCACTTTTGCCCATAAAAGTTGATGCCTCAGCTGGTCTTTTTCATTGAGTGCAATGGGGGTTTGAACCCCTGGCCCCTGCACCATAGGTCAGTGTCTTCACCGTTGTACTACAGCTCTGTTGTTTGGTTATGCAGCAGCGCCCCACTTAGCCTTCCCACGCGCTAATGTGGGCCCCGCACATTAGCGCGACGCACACACGTACGGTCCGGTTTTTTTTCTTTTTTCTGCCTGGCCCGCCCACTCCTTATATGGCACCAGCACACTAACGGGAACCCGCACAGCAACGGTGTTTAGTAAACATGCCCCTTTGTTTTTGCTTTTATCTTTGCTATTTATTTTTTCATTTATGGGTTTTCTATACTGCCTTTTCAAGAAATCAAAGTGGTTTACAGTATAACAAAAATGATACAATAATTTCTGTAATTTAGATCATCATGCAAATCCTACCCTGAATGCAAGTCCTGAAAGAGTCATCCAAATGCTTCTGTCATCCTGCCCTTGGACCACTGTAATCTGTGGACAACCTGAGCTGCTAAAGTATATGTTTACTAAACTGCACCCATGCTAACTGCAAATGAACTTAGCATTCCAGAAGGACCTTTTCAGTGTGGTAACTGCAGGGTGCATGTTTGCCATGCCTCACATAGCACATGGCCTTTGCACTTCCTTTACATTAGTTTTCACTCCTAATATGCAGTAATTGCAGGAGCTTACTGCACTTTAGTAAATATGCCCCCAGGCTTTAAATCAGTGAAACTAGGAAAATGGTTTCGGTTCAGTGTTTTCTCTGTAGCTCAAGACATTTCACATTGAGGTGTTTCCTGTCTTAAGAAAGCTTGCACACCAACTCTGTACCTGAGGAAATACGAAGCTAAGTGACTTGCTATATATTAGAAGGTGCAGCAGAAGGATTTGAACTTAATTTCCTGGTGCGCAGCCTATTACTCTAACCATTGGAGACAGACTTTAAGTCAAACAGGAAGCCTGAACTTATGCTGGGTCAGCTAGTCAATGTTTCTGTAAGATGCAAATTCCAGCCAAGGTAATTTAATACTGTTTAAAATAGAGTTTCATGTAGAGAACAGTTTTGCTAAAGTGAAAGCCACTTTTAACATGATTCATACATGTTGTGAGTTATTTTTGGCACCAATAAACCCCTAATGGTGATAAGCCAGGTCGCATGTAAAATTTGGCTTTGTACCTACAATCTCTGCTTGCCTCTGTGTAAAGAACTGGCCAGCGCTAAATAACAGGCTTAAGCTGTTTCATAGGGGTTTTTTTTATGAAAGCTAGCAGTTATAGTTCAGCAGCAGCCAGCTACAGCTGAGTTAGAAAACATACGTTTACAGAATTTGATTTTACTAAAGTCAGCTTCCATTTTAAATTGGTCAAATGGTTTGCATGATGCCAATTTGCTGGCCACATGGAAAAAAATCTACCAACTTGAACCTAAATTGCACAAAATTACAAGATGAATCACCCTCAAGGCAAGACACTGATAAGAAATTGCTAAACCATATTATGTCGGGTATATTAAAGTATTTCAGTGTTTCCCTAGTGTGTGTAATTCATTCAGATATCAACACACTGATGCTGGCTGTATAGTGATTGACAAGCTGTGCTGGTTATTTCGCTGTCTCTGTGTTGGAGGTATAAGATTAGGTTTGTGTGGGTGTGCTCAGTGCAGGCTTGTGTCTATATGATATGATACGGGTGGGTAAGGGTGTGTAATTGGAAGAGCGTGAGTTGCAGTATCAGAATGGGGCTGCGGTGTGTACGAGTCTGTGCGTAGAAATGTGTGGAATAGGGTTTGGCAGTGCATGTGGGATTCTTTGTGTGAGTAGCGGGGTGTAGAGTGAGAATGAGGAAGAAGTGTACATGGGTGGTTCTTGGGTGTGCGTGGTGCCTGTAAGGATATATGGGAATAGTAATGTAATGTCTATGGTAGGTGTGGGTGTACATTTGATGTGCAAGAAGGTGTGGTTGAGATTATATGGTGTTCAGGATATGTGTATGTGTTGAAGAGAACAGGGCATGATGGATGTAAGGTGTGTGTATTTAAAATTTGTTTCTTGTCATACAATATATTTTCATGCTTTTGTTTTTTATTTGTAAAAAGTCTTGTTCTATGCTAACTTCAGGGTAAAAACTGGCCAGTCTAGTAGAAATGAAATAGGCTGGTTCAAGAGGGCTTGCTGTCACTTAAGATTTCCACCCATTCCGAGGCTTGCATGGTCTTTTTATAGGCTACAAGGTGGAGACCTATTTTTGTGTCATTTTGTGACACACCCCTCTGGATTATATAATCTTTCCATTTGTATAGGAAATTACTTCCAAGTAAACCTCTCCACAAACGTTCATGCAACTTTTTGGTAGGACAAATTTAAATGCACAACCCTAAAAATAGATTTCTGCACCTTGTCAGTGGAGGATGTTGGGAGGACTTGACAGTCCACAATATACCAAACAAGCATTTCAGTGTGCTAGCTACTGACTGCTGAAACATATGATAACTGGCACTCACATGCTAACGTGAACAGTAGGTGGGTTAGAGGCGGAGCGTGGGCATGATGAACACAGCACAAGAGCAAAATTAATGTGGCACTTAGCATGGGTTCACCTAATGGCACCTCTATGTGTTCCATTAGCTGCACCCACATTACTTTGCTGCTCATTATGGTACCCGGTCATGTGTTAACTGCCGGGGCAACATAATGGTCATACTATCGACAGCTGTCGCGCCTCCCCTTGCCAGTACCCATAGGTAGGGGTTAAGGAGGTTAAGTCCTTCTTTAAACCAAGGGCCTTTCACTTCCTGGAGCAGTGCTTGTTGGGAAGTGTAGTTTTTACCGTCAGTTTTAAAAGAAGAGTAGTGTGACTCGAAGTGTTTATAAGCAAAGGGATTTATTTCCCCTCCCGGGGTTGGACTTTTACAAGGACAAAAGATGAACACAAATTAACTGCTCTTTAGCAGAAAAAAGGACAAAGTAAATATAGCTTTCCTCAGCAAAACAAACAGTTTTCTCTTTCCAGCGGTTAGCGCTGCAGCACCTGGTTAATACAGCTCTGTTCCTTCACAGCCAGCATGTATTCTTTTCACCACAAAGTTTAAAGCAAAGATATAATTTGTTCAGAAGAAATTGTTGTACAATCCATCTCCTCTGTAGGATAATTCATGCAAGGTGGTTCTGTATCCATCAATTCCACCTCTGAACTAGCATTAGTTTGGCCCAGGCCTTCCAGGGCCGTGCCCTGTCTTCCAACCCTGAGCCCGTCAATGCACACAGGGTTTAAATAGGGCCTAAAGCCATTATCATAGCCCCAATTTTCCAGGCTGTTACCTCCACACGGATTCCGGTAATCCCAGCCCTTAGGCTTACCTGGGGACCTGGCTTTTGAGGCCTTCCTCTGAAGTTCCCATGTACCGGTTGGTTCCCTGTTAAACCAGGGGGAAACAGTTCCCAACTGCTTTTTGGGCTGCTTGTAAGGCTGTGAGTGCTTCAGCTGTTCTGGTCTGCTTCTCCTGTAATTATCCACCGAAGCCTCTGACCTCTCGTCGGCTGAAAACTCTGCCCACCTCCTGACCGGGCATCTGCTTTCCTCTCTCTCCTCTCTCTTTCTGCCTGCTGGAGTCTCCTTATGAGACTGCCCTTCTGGGTAGGGCCTAGTCCCACCCCCTAGCAGGTGTTCCAACTTCCCCGTGACTCCTGGCTATATTGATAGCAGGGGCGTGTTTCCTTCTCTTGTGTTTTGTTTCCCCGGCAACTGGTAGCCATGTGTCTTTGTTTATCCCTCAGCCCTGCATTCTCTACCTGGTTTCCTAGCTTCTCTGCTGGGCCAGAAGGGCTTGCTACATCACATATCCCCCCACTTAGAATATTACTTGCTGCCGGAGCCTGTGACGGACAGCATGTAATCCGCGAAAGGGCGTCGGCATTACTGTGCATTCTACCCGCTCGGTGTTGCACCACAAAATCATAAGCCTGTAACGCTAGGTGCCATCGGGTTAACCTGGCGTTAGTGTTTCTCATTTGATGCAACCATTTTAAGGGCGCATGGTCAGTAATCAAATAGAATTTCTGGCCTGTCAAATAGAACCGCAAGGACTCTATCGCCCATTTAATTGCGAGACACTCGCGTTCTACGGTGGAATATTTCTGTTCCGCTCTGGACAATTTCCGACTTAAGTAAGTCACCGGATGTTCCATACCCTCAAATATCTGGGACATGACGGCTCCTAATCCCGTTTCCGAAGCGTCAGTTTGTACCAAAAATGGCATATTAAAGTTAACTCCTCTAAGGACTGGGGCTGTACATAACCTGTCTTTCAGCGTTATGAACACTTTCTCCGCCTCCGGTGTCCACTTGAGGTTGTTCGGGGCATTTTTCCTGAGCATGTCTGAAAGCAAGGCACTTTCCTCCGCAAATCTGGGAATAAACCGGCTGTAGTATCCCACCAGGCCCAGGAATCCCCGCATTTGTCTTTTGTTCAGTGGGCGTGGAAAGTTCTTCACGCTTTCCACCTTACTAGCTAAGGGCTCTACCACCCCTCCTCCCACCATGTGGCCTAAGTATTTTACTTTCTTGCCTGCGAAGAGACACTTCCCGGGGTTCACCGTGAGCCCCGCTTTCCTTAATGTATTCAATACTGCCTCTACCCTGGGCAAATGCTGGGCCCATGTGGTGCTATGGATGACAATGTCGTCCATATATGCCCAGGCGTATTCGTGGTGGGGCCGTAAGATGTGGTCCACCAGTCTTTGACAGGTGGCCGCCGCCTCGTGAAGCCCAAAAGGCATACGCCTGAATTGGAACAACCCTATCGGTGTAGAAAAGGCTGTCTTAGGTTTGGAGGCCTGGGTGAGTGGTATTTGCCAATAACCTTTCGTTAGGTCTAATGTGGTCAAATACTTCGCCTGGCCCAGTTTGTCTAATAGATCCTCAATTCGTGGCATGGGGTACGCATCGAAGTCAGAGATATTATTTATTTGTCTGAAATCAATACAGAAGCGTAGACTTCCATCTGGTTTGGGCACTAACACAATAGGGCTGGACCAGGGGCTTCTGGATTCTTCGATGATGCCCATTTGAAGCATGTCCCTTACCTGCTCTACCATTTCTTTTTTCCGGGCCTCTGGTAACCTATAGGGGCGTTGCCTAATTATTTTTCCCGGTTCTGTAATAATTTCATGGGCAACAATTCTGGTTTCCCCTGGCAATGTCGTAAGGACATCGGAGAACTTATCCAATACCTTTCTAAGTTCCTGTTGCTGTTGCTCGGATAACCCGTCCCCTATACGTGGCCCTGGAGTTTCCCTCCAATCGGCGGGCTGAGGACCAAAATCGTCCTCCTTCTGTTCTTCGGCGACAGCTGTCAGCCCTTTTAAATCTCCCACTCCGGTAGACCCAAATCCTCCCTCTCCTCTCCCCGTGGGAGTTAATGAGGCCACTTCTACCACTTCCGGGAAACCTACGCGTTCGCAGATCATTTGTGCTACCCTGTCACCTGCCTTCACCTGGAACTCTTCCTGACCAAAATTGAACATGAGCACTTTTACCTCGCCTCGAAAATCGGGGTCAATTACCCCGGCTCCTATGTCTATAAAATACTTGGCGGCTAGGCCTGACCTGGGTGCTATCCTTCCATAGCATCCGGGCGGAATTTGGACCTTCACCCCGGTACTTATTAGGGCCTTCCCTCCCCTGGGTACCACCCTGTCTTCTACACTAAACAGGTCGTATCCTGCGGCCGCTTCCGACGCCCGCTGGGGACCCCTGGCCTGAACTGACACTTTACAATATTGCAATAGGAACTTTGTCTTTTCTGGAGTTAAACTCTTTTCCTTAGCTGGGTATTGT
Organism: Ichthyophis bannanicus; assembly: GCA_033557465.1. NCBI lineage: Eukaryota > Metazoa > Chordata > Amphibia > Gymnophiona > Ichthyophiidae > Ichthyophis > Ichthyophis bannanicus. The sequence continues at coordinate 169,930,552 of CM066038.1, forward strand.
GGGCTACTTTTCTCCGGTCTTCCGAACAGAGGGGCAGGGACTTTAGTCGCAATGGCCTCCAATCTAGGTGGATCTTGGGACTCCCCCCCTCCTCCCCCCAAGGGAGCTTCACAGGGGTTGGATATTATGTTCTGCTCAGTGGTAAGACCTTCCTCAAGCCCCTGTCTAAAAGGTGGCCAATCTTTACCCAAGACAACGCTCTGTGGAAGGCGGGGGACTACTGCCATCAACATCTTCCCATTTGTTCCCAGCCCACTTATTCCTATTTCATATAAGGGGTAATGATAAGATGCCCCATGTATGCATCTTATTTTAACACTTCCCACGGCTTGACCTGGTGCTGACTGGGCTTGTATGGTCTCCCAGAGCCGTTGGGAAACCATGCTCTGGTCAGCACCAGAGTCAAGCAGTGCCTGGGCCTCTATACCCTCCACTTGTACTGGGAGCAAAAATCCTGATTGACCTTTTCTTCCAATACCAGCTACCAATACTCTGCGTGCATCACATTCCCTTATAAAATGCCCTATGCCCCCACATTTAAAACATTTTCCCTTCATGCTGGACATAGAAACATTTTCATCATACACTTTATACGGTACATTCTTACTTTTAATACCAGCCATTGCTGCACCTGGAGCACTAGATTTTGGAGCTTTGCTAAACTCGGCTTCAAAATACCGCTCCGTCATACATGCTGCTTCCTCTGCAGTTTTGCAATCCTGCAGCATAAGGAAGGTTTTAATTTCCATTGGTATTGCTTCTAAATATTGCTCCAATATTATTTCATCCATTATGGACTCCACCGTTCTATGCTCTGGCTTTATCCATTTCCATGCCAACCCTTTCATTCTATAGTACAGCCCTTTTGGAGTTTCTCCAGGCCTCAACGCGGCCTTCCTGAATTGGCGCCTATAGAATGAAGGTGTTAAGCCAAGCCTATCCCTTACCACATCTTTAATAGCCTCATAGTTGTTTGTTAATGCAACAGGCATTGACTTGTAGGCTAATAAGGCTTCCCCAGATAGGGACATGGCGAATCTGAGAGCCCATTGCTCCTTAGGCAGCTTCATAGCCTCTGCCAGGCGCTCAAAGGCGTCCACATACTCATCTATGTTATCTGTTGAAGACAACTGTCCCAGCTTAAAGACATCCCCCCCCCAACAGTCCTACCCCATGGGTATATTCGGGCAAGTCTCTTGCTGGCTCCTGTTGTTTCTTTACCAACAGTTCCATTAGCTCTTTCATTGGCTTTTGTTGCTCCATGATAGTAGCCATGGCTTGATCCTGGACTCTGCGGGTCAGTTCCAGCTGTTTATCCCACTGGAGAGACATCCAGCGTAACATCTCTTGGGGATCCATGGCAGCTGCTCCTGTACCTGAAAAGACACAAGAAAAACCCAAGTGCGGTCCACACAAAAAAAAATTTCTTTTCCTCCTTTTTTTTTTTTTTTTTCCCACTTGTGCACTACTGCTGTGCACTACGGCTGTACACTACTTCTCTCTTTATCCCTCTACACTTATGCCTAGCCCCTTTTACCTGGGCTCAGTGTAGAGTCAAACACTGAGAAAGTAGTTTTCTTTGTCTGACCGGTAGTCAGCCGAACACCGGTTCCTCCTGGTTATCAGCTGTTCCTTGCTGCTGGACTCTTGTCCCTCCAGGTGTTCTTTAAATCCAAGTAAAATCCGAACTACTACGTCATTGTCGCGCCTCCCCTTGCCAGTACCCGTAGGTAGGGGTTAAGGAGGTTAAGTCCTTCTTTAAACCAAGGGCCTTTCACTTCCTGGAGCAGTGCTTGTTGGGAAGTGTAGTTTTTACCATCAGTTTTAAAAGAAGAGTAGTGTGACTCGAAGTGTTTATAAGCAAAGGGATTTATTTCCCCTCCCGGGGTTGGACTTTTACAAGGACAAAAGATGAACACAAATTAACTGCTCTTTAGCAAAAAAAAGGACAAAGTAAATATAGCTTTCCTCAGCAAAACAAACAGTTTTCTCTTTCCAGCGGTTAGCGCTGCAGCACCTGGTTAATACAGCTCTGTTCCTTCACAGCCAGCATGTATTCTTTTCACCACAAAGTTTAAAGCAAAGATATAATTTGTTCAGAAGAAATTGTTGTACAATCCATCTCCTCTGTAGGATAATTCATGCAAGGTGGTTCTGTATCCATCAATTCCACCTCTGAACTAGCATTAGTTTGGCCCAGGCCTTCCAGGGCCGTGCCCTGTCTTCCAACCCTGAGCCCGTCAATGCACACAGGGTTTAAATAGGGCCTAAAGCCATTATCATAGCCCCAATTTTCCAGGTTGTTACCTCCACACGGATTCCGGTAATCCCAGCCCTTAGGCTTACCTGGGGACCTGGCTTTTGAGGCCTTCCTCTGAAGTTCCCATGTACCGGTTGGTTCCCTGTTAAACCAGGGGGAAACAGTTCCCAACTGCTTTTTGGGCTGCTTGTAAGGCTGTGAGTGCTTCAGCTGTTCTGGTCTGCTTCTCCTGTAATTATCCACCGAAGCCTCTGACCTCTCGTCGGCTGAAAACTCTGCCCACCTCCTGACCGGGCATCTGCTTTCCTCTCTCTCCTCTCTCTTTCTGCCTGCTGGAGTCTCCTTATGAGACTGCCCTTCTGGGTAGGGCCTAGTCCCACCCCCTAGCAGGTGTTCCAACTTCCCCCGTGACTCCTGGCTATATTGATAGCAGGGGCGTGTTTCCTTCTCTTGTGTTTTGTTTCCCCGGCAACTGGTAGCCATGTGTCTTTGTTTATCCCTCAGCCCTGCATTCTCTACCTGGTTTCCTAGCTTCTCTGCTGGGCCAGAAGGGCTTGCTACATCACACAGCTAACACAAAGGCTTTGCACTTAATATGCATTGGTAACACTAGTTAGGTGTGAAACCTTAGCAGCATTTAGTAAAAGACCCCCTTAGTTTTCTGACAGTGCGGTCGAGTTGGTGTTGACTCATGGTGATCCTCTGGATAGTTGTTCTTGACTGTGTTTGGTCTTCAGTCAGGCAGTCATTGTTGACAGAGTGGCACCCATAGCTGCTGCTAATGTATCGATCCATCTCATTGCTGGTTTCCTCTTTTGCATTGACCCTCTACCTTGCCAAGCATGATCTCTCTCTTCACATGATGTATCCAAAGTATGAAAGTCGAAGTCTTGTCATCTGAGATTCTAAGGAAAGCTTAGGTTTGATCTCCTCTAGTACTGATTAGTTTGTTCTTCGAGTAGTCCATGGTATACAGAGTATTCATTGCCAGCACAATAATTGAAAGACATCAATTTTCTTCCTTTCTATCTTTTTCACTGCTCAGCTTTCACATCCATATGATGTTATTGAAAATACCACAACTTGATCGGGTTGAATGTTTGTATGGAGAGAGAGAACTCTGCTCTTGAGAATCTTGTTTAGGTCCTTCATAGCCATTCTGCCAATAGCAATGTGTCATCAGATTTCTTGACTGTTTGTTGTTTCTTTATTGATAGTTGATCCAAGTAGGTTAAAGTTTATACTATATTGATTTCTTCTCCATCAACGATGAACATATTGGTTTTGCCAGTTGTCAGGATCTTTGTCTTCTTTATATTAAGGTGCAGGCCCATTTTAAAACTATCTTCCTTGATCTTGAGAAGCAAATGTTTCAGATTATCTTCACTTTCAGCCAGTAAAGTGGTATCATCACCACAGCGAAGTTGTTGATGAGTCTTCCACCAATCTTCACACCTCTGTTGTCTTCATACAGTCCTGCTTCTCAGACAATTTCTTCTGCATATAAATTAAACAGGTAGGGGGAAAGTATGCAGCCTTGTCATACACCTTTGCTGGTTTTAAACCATTCTGTTACTCCTTGTTCCATTCAAACTCTTTCTTCTTGATCAATGTAAAGGTTGTGCAAGAGAACTATCAGGTGTTCTGGTATACCCATGCTTCTTAATGTGGCCCAGAGTTTCTCATGGTTTACACAGTCAAAAACCTTGCTGTAGTCAATAAAACACATATGGATATCCTTTTGGTATTCTTTAGTCTCTTGTTCCTTGCCCTTTCCTGAACCTTGCTTGCACTTCAGGCTGGAATTTTTTCTTAAACTCTCGTAGCTTTAGGATAGCCGATCTTGTTCTTCCTCTAATAGTTTCTGTTTCTATTTCCTTGAATACGTCATTGTAGCATTTCTCCTTGTCTTGCTGCACGTTGGAAATCTCTGTTGAGTTCTGTGATTGCCTCTCTTTCTCCTTTCGCTTTAGCTTCTCTGCATTTCTGAGCAATTTTCAGAGTTTCTTCAGTCATCCATTTTTGCCATTTTTGCTTTTTTATCTTTTATAGAGACTTCTCACTTTCTTCCAACACAACCTTCTTGATGTCATCCCCTAACTCTTCTGGAGCTCTATGATTTGTATCTAAAACAGCAAATCAATTTTGCAGGCAGTCTTTAAATTCCATTGGTATATTTTCAAGGTCATATTTTGCTGCATTCATGAGTGACTTGCTCTTTTTCAACTTTAGCTTGAATTTGCATACTAGTAGTTGGTGATCTGTACCACAATCAGCTCCAGGTTTTGTTTTTGTTGATGTTATAGAGCTTTGTCTTGCCTAGAAAGGGTATAAAATAAAGACTAACACACTAACACACTTTAGAATAGAGATAATTAGTTTATTTATAAAATATATAAAAAAGGTAACTTGAAGGCAAGTAACTCACTTATCCACATATGATTAGTTAAGCGATATATAAAACGAAGATACAAAAAGACAATACATCACCGACAGAGTTATGAGCTTCATCTCATGCCAACACTTCGACTGAAAAAGTCCCAAATTCAGCCAGGCAGGAGAGAGATCCTCAGTCAGGAAAACCCTAGGCAGTGTGTGTGTTCACTCCGTAGGTGAGACTTTCTCTCTTCTCTCTGACTGCTAAGAGGCCCAGTTTCTTTATACCTTGTTAAACAGTAATTTTCCATTAGTTGACATACACACAGAATAGGATCAGCCATCCCCTAAATTTAATCAAGATGCTGGCCAGATGCCCAAGAATGCTCAAGGGAGGGGCATCTCCTACTCCATGGTTCAGAAGCTCAGAACTCTGATAGATGACCTGATCTTCATATATTTTGTCTATGAGAAAAAGCACAGTTTATTTATTTATTTATTTAACAGGTTTTTTATACCGCCTTTCTTACAATCAAAGCGGTTACAAGAGTACATTAGGTTAACATAAAATACAGACATAAAAACATCAGACTATAAAGACAAAACAATGCATCCAGTTTTATACCACCTTATCAAAATATCAAAGTGATAAGCAATGGATCTATAGGTAACAAAGAGACTATATCCGGTTAACATGTAATACAGACATACCTCTAAATGGAAGAGCAGCCAAAGGGAAAGATAGACTGAGGAAATTGTAAAGAGTATAACTACACAAGTTAATAGCTCTTATATATATTTGCTGTTCTTCAATTTACGCCACGGGCCCGCGCCTAAGGGCCACGCCAAAGGGCCCTCTGGCGAGGCCCTCAGGTGCGGGCCCGACAGGTGCGGGCCCGCCTGTCGGCGGCGTTGCTTTAATGGAGCTGCTGCTCCCCTCCCACAGCCCCGATTGGGCCGGAGGCAGCCGTTGGTCTCGCGCCTCTGCGGGGTCCGGCGGTGGAGTTCTGCCCGCCGTCGGCGGCGTTGCTTTAATGGAGCTGCTGCTCCCCTCCCACAGCCCCGATTGGGCCGGAGGCAGCCGTTGGTCTCGCGCCTCTGCGGGGTCCGGCGGTGGAGTTCTGCCCGCCGTCGGCGGCGTTGCTTTAATGGAGCTGCTGCTCCCCTCCCACAGCCCCGATTGGGCCGGAGGCAGCCGTTGGTCTCGCGCCTCTGTGGGGTCCGGCGGTGGAGTTCTGCCCGCCGTTGGCGGCGTTGCTTTAATGGAGCTGCTGCTATGGGTAGAAGCTTTTCCTTATCTACATCCTTGTATTAGGACTCCCTCTCATAAGTTTCACATGATGTAGTTATGCAAGATGTTTCTCACAAAATTGCACTGGCAGGAATTTCTTTCCTACAAAAATGAGGTTTAATTAACCCCTGACTTACTGCTGATGCATAATCAGTAGTCAACTTTAACTCACTTTCACCACCAGCTTTTCCATTGTTGACTTCCACAGATGTAGTCAATTTGATTTTTGTACAATCCATTGGGTGAAGTCCATGTGTACAGTCGCTGCTTGTGTTGCTGGAAGAAGGTATTTGAGATGAATAGATCGTTGGTCTTGCAGAATTCTATGAGTCTTTCTCCAGTTTCATTTCTGTTGCCGTCCATATTTTCCAACCACTTTGCCTTCTTCTTTGTTGCCAACCTTTGCGTTCTAGTCACCCATGACTATCAGGATATCCTGTTTGCATGTTCTGTCAATTTCAGCTTGTACTTGTTCATAGAACTCATCAACTTCATCCTCTTCTGCAGCTGTTGTTGAGACATATACTGTACTTGAATTATAGTTGTGTTGATGGGCATTCCTCATATACGAATAGAAATTAAGAGTTCACTGATTGCATTGTATTTCATTACAGTTCTTGCAAGTTGTTTCTTAATTATAAATGGCGCACCATTTCTTCTTTGTCTTTCATTTCCAGCAGAGTAGACTATGTGATCATTAAATGCAAAGTGCCTGATGTCAATCCCTTTCAGCTCGCTGACACCAACAAATCGAGTTGTACACATTCCATTTCTTTCTTGACCACCTCCAACTTCCCTTGGTTCGTGCTTCGTACATTCCATGTCCCAATATGTAAGATTTCTTTGCAGCTTCTGACTCTCATTTCATGCACAGCTACATAAGCAGACAGATGTCCCAAGGGTTTTGATCCAACCACATCATAAATGCAGGCTTTATTCTGACAAGTCTTCAACTCCTCCCAAGTAGCGAGTTGAGTACCTTCCGACCTGGGGGTCTCATCTTCCAGCACTATAGTATAATTTGTTTTGCTGTGACTATCCATTGGGTTTTCGTGGCAAGATATGGAAGTAGATTGCCAGGCCATTCTTCCGTGCAGTTTAATTCTAGTGTCGTTGCTGTTGTCACAGAAATGTGATCCTCCGCCCCAACACCATCCCATTCTGCTGCTGCCCAGATGGGTGGTTTGTCTTGGTCTGGCACCTCAGCTGAGACCTGTCCATCTGCAAGTAATTAAGCTACTGATAGCGTAGCCTTCAGCATCACTGAGCCCTCACAGCACGAAAAGCTGTAAAGCAACTGAGGTTTCCGGCAGTGTATTGTTGAATCAAAAAGGTACTTTACTGATAACTGCTTGAAGATTTGCAAGAAATGTGAATTTCTGCTCCTGAATGGAGCAATTTGTATACTGAGAATGGAAAAGTAACAGTTTGGTCAACAATTGGAAATTTATGTCTAATGATTCTGGCAGTTTGGTGACTGTTTAGGAATTGAAAGACATGGGAATTCTTTAATAGCCATTTATACTTACTTTCAAGTCAAACATGATATTTCAGCTCTAAAGGTTTAATTATGGACGAAAAGGTTAATTGGAATTTTAGATCATTTTCTTTTTACTATTCCTAATCTTTTCAACAAAATATCTTGGTAGTAAAATTTTATTAGGAATAATGCAAAAACACATCATAACAAAATAGTTCAAGCATGGTCCTCAGATACTCAAATGGAATTATCCTTAGAGGATATGGAACATTATGAGAATTATTTTAGAAGCCTTATTTGTCATTTACACATGTCAATATGACCACTTGCACGTGTAAACTGCTTCCATTTGTAAATGGCTATTTTAGAAAAGGCTCCATTTATACATGGATGCCCATAGCACATTAAAAGTAGATGGGGGCATGGCTTGGGTCAGACAGCAATCTGCATGTGTATTTCCCATTTCATACAGGGAATGCATGTGCGGGCTCAAAATGAACTACGTCTGGATTGACACCTGTTCCCTGCTATGAATAGTAATGTAAAAGATTCTCCTTTTGCCCCTTCATGCCTTGGTTCCCCAATGGTTATTTCCCCCTAAATTGAAATGATGTAAAGATGGGGTCCTCTGTAGATAGCTGGAAGCATTTGCAAATCTAGGTTTGTAAAATGACTTAGATACATGTATGAGTGCCGACATCCACACATGACAGAGGAAACCCAGCAACTTACATGTGCAAGCACCATTACTTAAAGATATAAGTTGCTGGGTTTCCTCTATCAATTTTTCCCACGTGTATATTTGTGAAATGGCTCCTCCTGCTGCATGGGAACATCTATCCCCATGCGCCCCTACACTTTCTTCTGTGTATTTTAGAAACGTCTCTACCACTAATAGAGCTGTTTCTATAATGCCATCATAATTGCGTACATCTCAACTTTGATGTCTCAGTTTTGATCACCTTCGCATCTGTATCTTGTGGGTGAAAGATCAGATTCTATTAAACAACAGGAACAACTTGTGGAGGCCTATTCACATCTGGACGTCCAGCCCCTTGTGCGGCCGGGTAGAATTGGGGTGTACAGCAGTAGGCGCGATTCTGTTCCCACGGGAGTGTGCCCCCCCTGGGATTAGAATTGGGTGTGCAGGCCGCTCTGATTCTGATCGGCCGCATGCCCAGCCACTTATCTGGCTAACTCAGCCTGGTTCTGTAATGGAGCTGCAGTGCCATGGCGTCTCATTATGGAGCCGCGAACGCTGCCTGCCACCGAGATTGTCCTTTCCCCGCAGCCAGACCCCAATCCGGCCTCCCATAGCTAGGGACTGACTGCGGGGAACTTCCTGCTTGCCTCCCTGCTCTATCCCCACTGGCCGCCGTTGCTATCCTGCGTCCAGGGGGACTTATTCCACCTCTGAGGTGGAATAAGTCCCCTGTCTAACAGGCACAGCCCGGACATACAGAGCTGACCTCAGAATTGGCCCTGTATGTCTAGATCGAAGGCCTACCCATGCACTGTCCTTGCTCTGCTTTCCGCCCGCCCCCTCCCACCCCTGTCTAAGGCTCCCTGTACAACCTCACTGTTCGTATAGGAAGCCTTGCACGGGAGCGACAAGTGGGATGAATAGTGGGGATGTACGTTCAGGCAAGGCATACATCTCCGCTATTCGTGGCTCGGAATAGACCCCATAGTTAATTAGCTATCCAATGACAGAATAGTTTTCACCTGTGCCCCACCTTTTCCTTAACACAAGGCCACTAGAGGCATATATTCAAGAGTGGAAACACAGAAAAGAGCACTCGCTCTTGCAGTAAAGTCCAGGGAAACACAAGGAGCAAAAGACGTCTGTTGGTCAAGGATGACTTTATTGGTAAGGACTCCAACGTGTTTCGGCAAACGCCTTCCTCAGGGGGCATACAGTAATATGATCTGTATAGCTGAACACATACAGAGCATTGTATGAGATGTATGTTATAATACTAAGTCAAAAAACGTCACGAACGTGTTCATTCATCTTGAGCAGAGTATGCGTCTATTGTCAGTCAGTTCTGATTCAAGAGTGTTCATCTGTATCATTTGGATGCCTAACAATTTAAAGTGAGTATGCAAATCGCTTGCAAATTAATGCATTTTGTTCAAACAATGTGTGCTTATAAAACAAATAAGTCAAATGAACATGTAAAAATCCATAAAACATAGTAATAATTTGTTTTAAATGAGCAAGAACTGAAGTTTTTGTTTTGGCCATGCAGAACCCTAAGGACAACGGGCCTGATTATCAAAGGCAGTTGCAAGATTAATAGCCCTTGCTATCAATGTAAATGCCTTAACTGGGATTTTCCAAAGGCACCTATACGCAAAATCCCGGTTAAGTCCCTAATACGCCCAGATGCTATTCGCTTAGCATCGGAGCGTGTTAGGGGGAATGGCACTAAGTGGGTAGCAGCGATTTTTGATGCTGCTCGCTTAGCGCTCTGTGCCTTAAAGATAGGCGAGGAAAACTCTCGCCTATCTTTAAGGCGCTGTGGCTAAATGGGTAGCATCGAAATTCGCTGCTACCCGCTTAGCCTCGGTGGCTGCCAGCCTGTGCAGTGTGACCCGGATTTTCATTTCTGTCGCCGTGGAAATGAAAATCCAGGTTAAGGGGGTTGGCAGGCAGACTATGCGCTTACATGGGGCATAGCCTGCCTAAATGAAAATCGGACCCAACTACTTTATGCAAAGAGTTTAGTGGTACTCTTTCAGAAGAAACTCTAGATACTATTCTTCCCACTTTTGTGACACTGGATAAATTGTGCTTTATTGGTATTTGAAATGTGTTCTTTAAAAACATGTGTGTTTAGGTACTCTGTCTGTGTGTATAAGAATAAGAATTGATATGTGGTATGACTATGTTGTATGTTTTTTGAGATTGTTAGAAAAAATTAGCCACTATGAAGTAGTTTTAAAAAACACAGCTACAAAACACAATCAAGAGATCTTTATCTTTATATTTATTTCAGCATTTGATATGCTGCCCAAGCAATAGCGTCAGTGTGGTTTGTAAAATCAAAATCAAAGTGGTCTTAGGTATAGAAAGAAGAACAACATTTGTGTATAGGAAAGAGAGAGAAGACAGGCAAGGAAGAGTGAGAAGAGGGGAAGGGGTAGACACAGTGCAAGGCAAAACAACTCTGGAGGAGGGCTCCTTCCCTTCTTGAAAGGAGAGCACCATCAGGCAGGCAGGCAGGTAGGCAAGAGTCAGGACGGGGTGGGGGAAGGTCAAAAGCAAGGTGGAAGAGGTGGGTTTGAGCATGGCTTTAAATCTGGGGTAAGAGAGTTCAGTGCAGAGTGGAAGTTGTAGTGAGTTCCAGAGAGTGGGGCCAAGGAAAAAAGACGGTTGGCATGGAAGGACCAGAGGAGACACAGGGAAGCGTGAAGGTGGAGCTGATTTGCCAAATAATGGTGAGAATTTTATGTGTGAAACTGGAGTTAAGGGGAAGCTAATATAATCCTATGAACAGAGGGGGTAACGTGATCAGATTGGGAGGAGTGGGTGAGATTTTTCTATATTAAAGACTGGATAAAGAAATTAGAAGAAATTTAGGTATCTTAATTCTAAAATAATTTGGAAAACGCTGATCCTAAAGTTGCTTCATGAGAACATAAGATATGCCATACTGGGTCAGACCAAGGTCCATCAAGCCCAGTATCCTGTTTCCAACAGTGGCCAATCTAGATCACAAGTACCTAGCAGTTTCCCCAAAAGACGCAGGTTCCACAATGCTTGTACTGGGGCAAGCAGTGGATATCCCGGGTCTCCTTTAATAATAGTTTATGTACCTTTCCTCCAAGAACTTGTCTATACCTTTTTTAAACCCGGCTACAATAACAGCTTTTACAACATAATCCGGTAAAGTTGAGTTTGATTACACATTGAGTGAAAAAATATTTTCTCTTATTAGTCTTAAATAGGTTACCCTGTAGCTTCATTGCATGTCCCCTAATCTTTCTATATTTTGATGGTATAAACAATCGATCTACGTTTACCCGTTCCAATCCATTCATTAATTTATAGACCTCTATCATATATCTCCCCTCAGCTGTCTCTTTTCCAGGTTGAAGAGTCCTAACCTTTTTAGCTTCTCTTCATAGGTATATCCTTCTATCTCCTTTACGATTTTGGTCGCTCTTCGCTGTGCCTTTTCTAATAAAGCTATATCCTTTTTAAGATATGGTGACCAGAATTGCACACAATATTCAAGGTGCGATTGCACCATGGAACAATAAAGAGACATTATAATATCCTTTGTTTTATTCTCCATTCCTTTCCTTATAATACCTAGCATTTTGCTTGCTCTCTTGGCAGCTGCCACTGCACATTGGGCGGAGAGTTTCAACATGTTATCTACAATGATGCCTAAATCTTTTTTCCTGGGTGGTGGTTCTTAATGTGGAATCTTGCATCGTGTAATCATAGTTTGGATTATTCTTTCCTAGGTGCATAACTCTGCACTTGTCCACATTAAATTTCATCTGCCATTTGGATGCCCAGTCTTCCAGTTTATCACGGTCCTCTTGCAATTTTTCACAATCCTCATTGGTTTTAATAACTTTAAATAATTTTGAATAAGTTTGTGTCATCTGCAGATTTGATTACCTCACTCATATTTCCCATTTCCAGGTCATTTACAAATATGTTAAAAAGCAGTGGACCCAGCACAGATCCCTGGATACTCCACTATTCACCTTTCTCCATTGGGAAAATTGGCCATTTAGCCCTTCCCTCTGCTTTCTTTTAACCAGTTCCTGATCCACAATAGTACACTGCCTCCTATCCCATGACTTTTTAATTTCACCAAGGGGAATGTTTACTAAAACCCCGCTAATGTGCGGGCCGCGCTAGTGTGCGGGTGCCATATAAGGAGTGGGCGTTTCTTGCTGAAAAAGAAAATCCGGAATTTACATATGCGCTAAGGTGCACGGCGCCCATGTGTGCCTCGCACATTAGCGCATGAGATAGCTGCGCGGGAGGCATAAGTGGTGCACTGATGTGCAAGCAGAAGAGCAGAGCCACAGCACAATGGTTAAGGCACTGACCAATGGTGCAGGGATCAGGGGTCCAATCCCCCACAGTGCCCAATGAACAAGGCCGGCTGAGGCATTACATATTATAGGGAAGATTGCTTTAGGAGGCATTTTATTTTTATTTTAATTATCACTACTAGCAAACACACTCTCAAAGCGTGTTAACATAAGGCGCCCTATAAGGCACATTTTAAAGTGCACTGTCCGCCAAGGCACCCTAGAATGTTTCTTATAGGGCGCTTTAGAGGGTGCCGTATGAGGTACTGCAAGGTCAGAGTACTTTTTGTGATGGCAGCACTGTGCAGCTTAAGGAATGAAAAGCATAAGTAGGTGCGCTGACATGCAAGGAGGAGCAGCAGTGGAGCACAATGGTTAAGGCACTGACTGCTGATACAGGGGTCATGAGTTTGCACCCCAGGGTGCCTAATACGTAAGGCTGGCTGTGGCATCAGCTTTGCAATGTACATATTGTTTCCTGTAGCACCTTATTTGTATTTTATTAATTGCTGCCAGCAAACACGCCCTCACATGCCGTAATTGAAGGTGCCGTATAAGGCACCCTATAAGGCACTCCATAGGGCACATTATAAAGTGCACTGTCCACCACGGCACCCTAACATTTCCCATATAGGGCACCCTATAAGTTGCGTCACAGGATAATGTATAGTGCACCTTATATGGACGGAAACCATAAGGTGCCCTATAGGGCGCCCTATAAAGCGCCCTCAGAGGCACCTTATGGGTACAGTATGCTGAGGGTGTTTTTGCTGGCAGCAAAATATGTACATTAAAAAAAGATAATGCTTTAGACAACCCTATCAAATAACCCCACTGTGGGTTTAAACCCATGATCTCTGGCTTCACAGGCAGTGAAGTAACCATTGGGCTACAGTTCCTAGCAAGCCCCTGGCTGGCTGCAGAAAGCCTGCATGTCACCACACAGACAGTCTGCTGTGGTCAACAGGATAGGGTTAGCCCACCCGTACCCATGATGCACTGCACATGCAAATCAACTGTCCACAGATGAACACAAGATGGCGAATGCACCCCCACAGCACCTCGGCCTGGTAAGGGGAAGTGACCGTGTGTTTTACTGGCACAGAGTAGCTACACACCGTCACATTGTGCAGGTACTGTGCTCACCCTGAGGGTGCAGTGAGGCGCCCAAGACCAGGTCCACAACACCTTCCATGGCTGAAAGTGGCCATGCTGGAGTTCTAAAGCACTGTTAGTGTGTGAGATAAGTAGTTTCTGCAGAAACACCTTGGATATCTCTGTCTGTCTCAGCCAGGCATAGCCCCCAGGTGGGCCATGCACCACCTCCTCACCCAGGGGCAAACAGGGCCCCCTATCCATAGATCCACATTCTACCTCTCTGCAAAGGTGGCAGTAGAGGGGAATATCAACCCCATTCCTTCTGAGGAACAGACACCCCACAGGGCAGTCAATGCAGCTCTATACACATCCATAACACAATATCAGACAGACATTAGGCCTGGATATGCTAAGCTGCACCCCACCACTATCTGATATTCTCCTGCAGCAAATCATCAGCCACTGCACCCTGCAAGCCACTCCATCAAGTCACATACCACCTGCAAACAGTCTGCTAGCTAGTTCATAGTGCATGTTCCCAGTGGAGATGCATGCACCCATAACTGGGATGTCAGCATACACAGCAAGCAGATAAATCAGTGACTGGGCCCCAAAAGGAAACCCATATATATCACATGAGAGAAATACTATATAGCACTATGGGGGTGCCTAGACATGCTTTCATCACTGCACAGTCAGGATGAGAGTGATTCCCCAGCAGGATAGAATTTGTCACATGCCTCTTTGCTTCTCACCACCACCAAAATATTGTCTATTAGACAACTTTTTGGTGGTGGTGCGAATTGAGGAGGCATGTGACACATTCTATCTACCATTTTAATGTCTAGGACATCTGCACCTTGCCCACTCACAATCTTAAATGACAGAGGTGTAAGGCAGGGGTCTCCAAATCCAGCTCTAGAGGGCCACAAACCAGTCAGGTTGGCAGGATATCTCTAATGCATATATATCTCATGCATATTCATTAGGGCTATCCTGAACACCCGACTGGCCTAGGGGTTCAAGGAGGACTGGTTCAGAACCACTGGTATAGACAGACAAACACTCCCACACCTATGCCAGCATTGTGCTACTATAGAGGAGTTTATCAGCCTTGCCCACCACACCAGTCTTGGGCACAGTACAGGCATGGATATGCTACGCAATACTGTTGGGGGTCACTCCCCAGGGTGGTAAACACTGACAGAGACGAGAACTGAGGCACACACCGCAGACATCAGAAAGATTGTTATGATGGAGCTCAATGAGCAAACTGTGCTTAACGTAAGACTTGCTATCTGCCAGTAATCATAGGAAACGTTTGATAGGTGTGTACCGTTTACCCAGGTGTCGGGTGGCATTGCTAAGGTATGCAAGTGCTAGTATTGGGAGATGCACGCAGGGCCCACTGTCCTGCCTCTCCAGGAGGCATTGGCCAATGGGGCCTGTGGGTGTGTGTGGGTGTGTCTGACCCTGTTGGCTGCTGCTTTACGGCAGAGTTTCCCAACTGCAGTCCTGGTGTTCCAAACTCTGTTCGGGTTTTCATGCTGTCCCTCATAAATATGCATGAGCTACATCTGCATACGATGGGGGTGGTGCATAGATATGCAGCACAGGCATCTTTATTAGAGGCAGCATGGAACCTGAATGGTGTGGGGCCATCCAGGACTGCATTTGGGAGATTCTGCTATAGGTAATGCGCCTGTTTATGGTGTCTGTGTTTGGTGTGGTAAAATATAGGCGTATTAACCATGCGTATGTTCTCAGCAATAAAGGTTTGTCCTTACTATCACGGTTTAGTTGTGGGAAAAATATGTGGACTGGATTGGCAGTAGCCCCAGCTGGGCTTTGAACCTGTGACCTTCTGTTCTTGCACACACTGTCTGTGTGCACTGCACCACTGTGTTGCCACAGATAGGCTGTATTCCCTGGGGAGTCCATGACTGTACATCCAACAGAGCCTGTCTGTTG
The DNA here is from genome assembly GCA_033557465.1 of Ichthyophis bannanicus. NCBI lineage: Eukaryota > Metazoa > Chordata > Amphibia > Gymnophiona > Ichthyophiidae > Ichthyophis > Ichthyophis bannanicus. The sequence goes on from CM066038.1 coordinate 169,946,092, forward strand.
CGGTGGATGGTGCCAGCCTGCACAGGCCTAGGCCACTGTCTGCTGTGGTTTGCAGCCACTGCCCCCTCCACCACCTGTACCCTTCCGCCAACATGCAGACATGTCCTTATCTTGGAAAAAGCATATGACCTGATTGAGTTGTGGCACTCCAGGACTGAAGTTGGGGGACTCGGCTGTAGGTAATGCCCATTGTTATGGTTTGTGTGTGGTGTAGGGTAAAATATAGGTGTTTGAACCATGCTTATGTTCTCTGCAATAAAGGAGTGTCTGTACTATCACTGTTTAGTGGTGGGTAAAGCTATGGGGACTGGGTTGGCAGGAGCCCCAGCTGGGATATGAACCTGTGATCCTCTGGTCCTACAGGCACTGGCTGTGTCAGCTGCACCACACTGTGGCCACAGAGACAGTGCAGTCCCTGGAGATGGGAAACCTGGCCGGACGAGTCAGAAACCCTGCTCTGCACAATTTTACTGTGGGCTCATTTACCTTGTATGGGGACAGAAGTGCAAATAAACCTCAAAAATGACCTTGAAAAAAGGGGAAAAAACCAAAACCAAGCTGGGCAACAGTGATAGCAATGGCCAACATAAAAAACACTCCCAGGAAAGCTCCAATAAAACGAAATGATTTTTGAAAGAGTCTACGGAGCGTGGACCCTTCCAAAAATCATTTCTTTTTTTTGGAGCTTTCCTGGGAGTGTTTTTTATTGTTGCCCATTGCTATCACTGTTGCCCAGCTGAATTATAATTTTCTACATTTTTGTTGTGGTCATTTTCAGGTTTTATTTGCAATTTTGTTCTGTGCACATGTATCACACTGCTTACGTTTTGTAGGTTTCCCCGGTTTTGCTGTACATTGCTGACGTAAATGGTTTCTCTTCCCTTTAAATCGGCTCTAACGCGAGGTTTTCACTCGCGGTATTTTTTAGGTTGATTTTCAGCCCAGCTCCTGTGCGGGGAGCCTCTCCCCTCCCACTATCCACCCATTGACCCCATCCCTCCGCCCCTCGGGAGCCTTCCTCCGCCCTCGGAATGCCTTTCCACGCCTCTATCGCACTTCAGCGGGCCGCGCACTTGTGCATGCGGCGCGCACGTGTGCGGGGCACTAAAAACACACTATTAGCGTGCGCTAAGGTACCTTAGCGCACGCTCAAGTGCGCCCCGCACAATTGCGCAGTTTAGTAAACATACCCCCAAGAGTCTCTCATGAGGGACCTTGTCAAAGGCTTTCTGAAAATCCAGATACACTACATCAATTGACTCACGTTTGTCTACCTGTTTATTCAGATCTTCAAAAAAACAGATTAGTAAGACAACACCTTCCTTGGCTAAAGCCATGTTGGCACTCTCCCATTAAGCCATGACTATCTACATGTCACTAATTTTGTTCTTTAAAATGGTTTCTACTATTTTTCCCGATACTGATGTCAGGCTCACTGGTCTGTAGTTTCCCGGTTCACCCCTCTGGAACCCTTTTTAATTCAAAGGCATCAATTTTCTTCCTGTCTATCTTTTCACTGTCCAACTTTCACATCCATATAATGTTATTGAAAATACCATGGCTTGGACAAGTCAAATCTTTGTATGGAGAGATACATCTCTGCTCTTGAGAATCTTGTCTAGGTCCTTCATAACAATTCTGCCAACAGCAATGCATCGCCTAATTTCTTGATTGCTTGTACTTTATTTATTGATTGTTGATCCAAGAACGTTAAAGTTGTCAACTACTCAGATTTCTTCTCTATCAATGATGAACTTATTGATTTTGCCAGTTGTCAGGATCTTTGTTGTTTTAACAAATGTTTCAGATTGTTTTCACTTTCAGCCAATAATGTGGTATCATCAGTATAGCGAAGGTTGTTGATGAGACTTCCACCAATCTTCACATCTCTGTTGTCTTCATACAATCCTGCTTCTCTGATGATTTGTTCTGCAAATAAATTAAACGGGTCGGGTGAAAACATGCAGCCTTGTCGAACACCTTTGCTGATTTTAAACCATTCTATTTCTCCTTGTTCTGTTCGAACTGTTGCTTCTTGATCAATGTACAGATTGTGCAAGAGAACAATCAGGTTTTCTGGTATACCCATGCTTCTTAATGTGTCCCAGAGTTTCTCATGGTTTATACAGTCAAAAGCCTTGCTGTAGTCAATAAATCACATATGGAAATCCTTTGGGTATTCTTTTATCTTTTTAAGGATCCATCTCACATCCACGATGATGTCTCTTGTTCCTCGCCTTTTCTGGAATCATGCTTGCACTTCAGGCAGTTCTCATTCCAGGTATGGTTATAGTCTCTGCTGAATGATCTTGAGTAGAATCTTGCTGGTATGTGGGATGAGAGCAATTGTGTGATAATTTTCACAATGAGTCAAATCGCCTTTCTTCAGTATTGGTATAAAACCAGATCTTTTCCATTCAGTCAGCCATGAATTTGTCTTCCAAATTTCCTGGCAGAGCCTTGTAAATATGGTAACAGCTTCATCCGATTGCTGTAATATTCAATGGGAAGGCCCTCAATGCTGCTTCGACTTCCTCTTTCATCACCAATGGTTCCTGATGATAAGGTCCAGGTTGAAACAGCTATTAGTCCACTTGATCTTTATGGTATAATGACTGTATATTCTTTCCACCTTATCTTGACCTTCTCAGCATCATTCAACATGGATCCTTGAGCATCTTGTAACATTCGAATTCAAGGCTGGAATTTTTCTTTAACTCTTGTAGCTTTAGGAAAGCTGATTTTGTCCTTCCCCTAATAGCTTCTCATTCTATTTCCTTGCATACATCATTGTTGTACTTCTTCTTGTCTTATCTTGCTGCACGTTAGAAATGTAAATTGCTAAAACGTTCCACTGGGTTTTGGGCAACCCCAGCAGATCTCCTGATTAAAGAGCATTTTAAAATGTTTTTACAAGAAAATATTACTATACAAAACTATCTTTTTCTAATTTTCTATTTATTCTATTATCCTGTGAATATTCATATTTAGCTTTCAAAATTAATAGCTGTAGCTCTGTCTGTAAAAAACAAAAAACATACAGCGTGGGGGGGGGGGGGGGTTCGTTGCCTTTTTCTAAAGTACGGGCCAATTTTAGTATTCGGTCATGCTGCTAACCATCAGTTAGTCTTTCTTAATTCTTATAGTCACTTCCCATTATTTCCCAGAATGACATAATTGTATGTAAAAAGTCCATTCCACTGTTTGCTTTAGAGTGGCATCCTCTAGGGAAACCGATAACTAGTAAATTTACATTGGTAATGAAGCAAGTATCTGTCTGGGAATATGCAAGTAAAATCATTCCTTCAGCTTAGCTCACTTTACGCTTTCCAGGTCACTAAAAGTGGGACAGAATGCTCTGGGCTCCCTGCTCTACTGAGTGGAACAGCTTTGTTTTCACACTCCGATGCCCTCATTTGCTGAGAAACAGAAATGCAGCCAGAACACATTGTTAAAAGGAATGTTTTTGGGTGGATCAACTCTAACACAAACAATTACTTATATCAAAATGTTCACATGTTTTTGGTAAATATAATTCTCTGTTGTACCTGAAAATAATGTTTATATGGGCTTATATTCTAATAGTAACAGTGAATAATACAAAAGTATACTGTTATTTGTATAATCTGACCATATATCATGCATCAGTTTCAAAACAAAAAAAAGGGATCAACTGAAAGATTTTAAATGAAGCAAGGCAGCTGATATGCTTGCAAAAATGAAAGTGGAAAGAAGCAACCTCTCACAAATGAAAAAGAATACAACAAATGCCAGGGTGGTATATAAGCAAAAATACAAATGCATATGATAAAAACATTTAAAAAATTATTATAAATTGGGGACATTTAACGATTGAGGCAACTAAGTACATAACACACAAAGTGGTAGAACCACTTACTGTCATCTTCATAGGTGGAGGTAAGTGCACCGGTGCTAATTTTAGGCCTTACTAATGCAGGATGCACTGTGTTAACTACCACGAACATTCTTTTCATGCCTCTTACAGTTAATACGATGGTGTTGCACTTAATGCACTATGATTTTAAGTGCTATTGGCTCATTAGATGCAAACCCATAGTGCCCTTTAGTGTCATAGGACCCCTTAGTGTCCTTTATGAACGTAACACACTAGATTACTGTAATTTAGAAACATAGAAACATGACGGCAGAAAAAGACCATATGGCCTATCTAGTCTGCCCTTCTATGTCAACTCCAATAGTCCTCTTTTTTCCTTTAGAGATCTTCTGTGGTTGTCCCATGCTTTTTTGAATTCAGATTCTGTCCCTGTCTCTATTATCTCCACTGGGAGAATATTCAATGCATCTATTACTCTTTCCATAAAGAAATATTTCTGCATATTACCCCTTTCACCCTCATCCTATGTTCTTCATAATGGAGCTTGCTTTATATCAAAAGAGGCTCTCCTCTTGTGCATTTATGCCATGGAGGTATTTAAATGTCTCTATCATATCTCCACTATCCCACCTTTCCTCTAACATATACATATTAAGATCTTTAAGTCTGTCCTCATATGTTTTACAATGAAGACCACTAACAATTTTAGTAGTCACTGTCTGCACCAACTCCATTCTGTTTATATCCTTTTGAAGGTGAGGTCTCCAGAAGTACACACAATACTCCAAATGAGGTCACACCAGAGACTTATACACAGGCACTATCACCTCCTTTTTTCTGCTGGCCATTTATCTCCCTACGCACCAAGGCATTCTTCTGACTTTTGCCATTGCCTTTTCTACCTGTTTAGCCACTTTAAGATCATCAGAAACAATCATGCCCAGGTCCCGTTCTTCTTTCATGGACAGAGGTACTTCATCCCTACACTGTACTGCTCCTTTGGATTTTTGCAGCCCAAATGCATGGCCCTGCATTTTTTAGCATTAAATCTCAGCTGCCAAATTCTAGACCATTCTTCAAGCTTAGTTAGCTCCCTCCTCATGTTATCTACTCCTTGCAGGGTGTCTACTCTATTGCAGATTTTGATATCAGCCACAAAGAGACAAACCTTACCCGACAGCCCTTCTGAAATATCACTAACAAAGATGTTAAAAAGAATCGAACCAAGGACAGATCCCTGCAGCACACCACTGGCAACCTCCTTTGCCTCAGAGTGAGCTCCATTTACCTGTGCCCTTTGTTGCCTCCCACTCAACCCAGTCAGTCACTTTATGGTCCATCCCTAGAGTTCTCAGTTTGTTTATAAGTTGCCTGTGCACAACGGTGTCAAAGGCTTTACTGAAATCTAAGTACACCATATCTAGGACTCCCCCTCGGTCTAACTCCCTGGTCACCCAGTGAAATAAATTAATCAGATTTGTCTGACAAGACCTGCTTCTGGTAAACCCATGCTGCCTCAAATTCTGCAAGCCACTGAACTCCAGAAACCTCCCTACCCTTCCTTTTAGCAGCGTTTTCAGTAATTTACTCACCACAGTGCCTTTTTTGAACCTCATCTTTACTTCCACTGTGTAAAGGGACCACATGTGCCTTTCTCCAGTCCTCTGGGACCACTCCTGACTCCAAAGAAACGTGAAAATGTCATTCAGTGGAGCTGCTAGAACATCCCCAAGTTCCTTCTATATTCTTGGATGTATCACATCTGGTCCCATCCCTTTGTCAACTTTTAGTTTGGCTAGTTCCTCACAGATACAGTCTTCTGAAAATCTTTCAAGATCCCCATCACTTCTGTTCCTATTTGTGCGTGTTTTCTGAGGTCCTGCTCCTGGTTCTTCATCTGTGAACACAGAACAGAAATATTTGTTAAGCAATTCCCCTTTATCCTCATCAGCTTTTACATATTCCTCCCCTTCACCCTTGAGTCTGACAATACCTGGGCACGTGCTCTCTTTCTGTAATGATAAAGTACTAAACAATTAAAATAATTTTATGGAGCTTTTTCCACATGAAAAGGGCTTTTGTAAAATTTCAGGACTGCATTAGCATACACAAATTATCCATATGGGAAGTGCGCATCTACTTTCATGTGACCTGAGCATAGACATTCCCAGAGTGTAGTTTGGATAGGGCAGAGGCAGAGCTGCGATATATATCCATATTCTATAAAATATGTGTGTATACACGTACAGTGCCTAGACCTTTCAAGGAGGTGTACATTCATGTGTTGGCATTTGTACACTCTTGGACCTGGTTCTGGAAGCCTATTTTAAAAAGGCACATGAGCACCTATGTTGCCTTTGTAAAATGGGCTTACAATAGGTGCTTTTGGACTTCTCACTTAGGGGCCCTGTTATAAAATCTGGCCTTGGCAATCAAAAATGAATGGCTGGATTTACTGAAGTGAAAGTATTATGTTCATGTGAAAGTAACAACTTGCCAAAACCTGAAATGGCAAATCATTATCTCATACTTTGTGATGAGATGTTCTATTTTGTGAGTGCTAGTATACGAATCCCTTGTTCACAGGGACCTCTTTTGAACATTTATCTATATAAAATGTAAAACATCTGCAAGTTGGGCAGGCTCGAACTTCTCTTGCTAGAACTAGGCCAAACTAGTTTATTGCTATTGCATGGTATGCCGTAGCTGGACTATTCCTCTCGGCATTTATAATTTAAGGTTTACATGATGTACGTAGAAGATTTTAGTTGACGCTGATCCATACACTTGGTTTTGTAGTGGCTTGTTTATTAAAATGCGGTATAATTTTGAAGTTGCCATAGGTTAATGGCTAAAATTAATGCATGCTATCTGCAGAGCCTCTGTGTTAAATGGTGGGGCGTTAACAAACAGAAAAGTTCTTCATTTTAACTGAATAGTAGATATTGTGATGCAGTTAGCTATAGCTCTTCAGGTGGTGTTAACTGCACCACATTATCTGCTGAATCAACAGCTAATCTATGGTAACGTCCTTTGTATTAGCTGTAAGGTGAAGCCTTTGTTTTCTGTCTGTTCTTCACCTCATTGTGCATTAGCTGCAGAAAATATTGTGCATTATATAGTAACATACTGTATAGTATATGATGGCAGATAAAGACCAACATGGTCCATCTAGTCTGCCCAGCAAGGGAACAACAGTACGTACACCTGCCGCTCCATGTAGGTCACCCCTCCCTATGCCTTTGTTTAGGGGTGTAACCACTGCTCCATTTAGGTCACTCTTATTTGTTGAGATGATAAAGGGCGCGGGCAGGGTCCAGGCGACCGGCGTTAACCGGGTGCTCGGCCCAGCGCGGGACCCTGCGCGCTCCTAAGTTTGAAGAGGAAGGGGGGAGCACAGGGTGGCAGCGAGGACGCTGGCACGTCCTTTAAAATGATTGGTGCTGGGCGCGCAATCACGTGCACAGGAGCCAATCGGGAGCAAGACAGTGCATGTGCTTGGCCGGCGGCGGCGGTGGCTGAGCACATGTGAAGGGAGCCGGGAGCGTGGCGGCCCACCCGCCCACCCTTATGGGAGGCGGGGGGTTTGGATACTTAGGGTTGTTGCAGCTTGGTGAGGGGGGGGGGGAGCGGCGGGATCCCGGAGGTGTCCGGGGTCCAGAGCCTTAGACCAATTGAGGCGTGGGCGGGGTGCCCACGACCCGGACAACCCAGGGTAGACTTTTGCTAGTGATATGGCGAAGTCAGACAGGGCCTTTAGGAATTTGGCCGGTGGAGGTGAATGCGGCCGGTGCGGAGGTGAGGTCACTTTGCTAATAGCACGGCTGGTGACACATCGCTCCGTCTGAGGGGGTGGGGGGGAGTGTTGGTTGTTCTTGATTATGCTGGTTTTGCATGTTATAGATGTTAACTTGGCAAATAAAGCTGCGACCAGTTTGTTACCCAAGAATGGTTGTCTGTTGCATTTGTGAACGGTGGGGGGGTGGGAGGGGGAGCTAGATTAAAAGGGGGTACGAGAAGCAGGATGGGAGCGCCGGGTACGACTACCTGGTTAATAAGAGATAGATATGCTTATTTTGATTTTATCCTGGTGCCATAAAGGGATGTACTGTTTCTGTTGCATACCATTTTATATTCTGTCACTGTAAATGTCCCCATCACTTTCTTCGGGAGGGCATTCCCTGCATCCACCACACTTAATAGCTAAAGAGTTGTGTTAACTGTTAGTCCATGTTTGCTGCTGGATTAACAGCAAACAGAACTAAGTAAATAGGCTCCATTGTATTTTATCTAATGCTAGTCATAAAATGGTAATGTAAACTGAAAAAGCTGTAGCATATTTTATCTTGCAAGAATCACCTTTAAAATGAGGTGCATTTTGCAGTTTCCTACACTTGTCTTCCAGGGCGAATTAAAATATCGCTTTTAATTTAATTTGATTTAAATGGCATTGATACTCTACTTCACACATTTGTTTGAAAGAGGTAATATGCAACATTTAAAATTGCATTAATGCAATATTACAGGTCAGGCATCTATAACAGCACAACAATACAACGTATTAACATGGGTCGCCAGGAGTCAGCATTGACTTGAAGGCACACATTGCATTTTCAACATATCAAGACATAGAATGATCATTATGATAAAATTCCCATCTTATAATGAAAAAACATCTACTTTCCATGAAAAAAATCCAGTTTAAAAACCAGAAAATAAAAGAACTCCAATCCCAACTCAACAGCTGAGATCAAATAATATAAACTTCTCGCCCAATAGATATTAAACACCAAAAGACCCAGATCTTGAGCCATTTTCCAAAATCTCAAATTAATAGATTTCAGCTTTAAAGACACGAGTATTGAATTCCAGAGAAAAAGTATGCATTGACCTATTTAAATTTCTGAGCTGGATGAACCATAAGCCTGCAATCTGATCTGCATTACAGTCTTCTCTTTATCTCTAAATATTGAATTATCCAAAAAGGGACTTAGGGGTATGTTTACTAAAGTTTCTTAACGTGCGCGCCGTGTTAGTCTGCAGGATGCCATATAAGGAGTGGGTGGTCCGGTCAAAAATAGAAAACCGGGATTAGCGAGTGCGCTTTTGTGCGCCGCGTGCTCTTGTGCGCTGCGCACATTAGCGCACGAGTAACGCGCACGGGAAGCATAAGCAGGCGTGCTGATGTGCAAACAGAGGAGCAGGGCTGCAGTACAATGGTGACACTGACAGCCCTGTTCTCCTCAAGCCAGCTGTTACATTGTAAACCCCTACCAACTCTAAAGGCTACTACTGTTTATTTAGAGCTAAATGAAACAAAGTATCTCTAACCAGCAAGTTGTTACATTTCAATGCAGTAACCCAATAACCTTCTTACAATAACCTTAAGACTGTATCGCACAATACTGTATCTGTTTATACTGAATGATAGGTAACGATAGGACTGTATCGCACAATACTGTATCTGTTTATACTGAGTGATAAGGAACGTTAGGACTGTATCCCTATTTTGTTAAAGTAATAAGAAACGCTGTACCCCAACCCATCTATCCCTGCTAGACTGTTGGTACCCAACAACTATCTTGCTGGCCTACACTAACTCATCTCTAGGCCAGCTGCCTTGACTTCACCCCACACTGCGCCACTCGAATCCAAAATCCAAGTATTTCTGGCAGACATAAAATGGAGCCTGCTCACACCTTCCTGATTTTGTGCATGTGTATACTAACATCTTTATATAGAACCATCCCACACTCACAATACTGCATTCCTCTACTATATGCACCAATCTACCTTCTCCACCCCCCCCCCTCCATTACCCATCCTGCATCAATACAACTTAAATCCTATCACCACCACACAAACACCAAGTAAATTACCCCAACGACACACCCATATCAAAGGGAACAAATCTCAAAAACACCCTAAAACCAAAGCAAAGAACACTATTGGATCTCAAATACAACTCACACGAACCACACACCAAGAACATCACACATGTAACATTATCCTTATTAATGCTAGGTCAATAAGGAATAAAACACATATTATCCACAACATTCTAACTGACGAACAACCAGATATCCTATGCATAACAGAAACATGGCTCACTGACTCAGACTCTGCAACAATGAACCAAATACAGAAGCCCGGATACCAACTATACAACTGCCCACGCATCAACAGAAGAGGAGGCGGAGTCCTTATAGCAGCCAAAACCAGCCTTCAACTCACAACCACATCTACGGTCACAAATCCAGATCTTGACCTACTTAAAGTCGAGAGCATGGCATTATCCATCTGCCTAATCTATCGACCTCCCTCACCACAGCACGAAACACTAGCCACAGCACTAGAAACCATCACATCCACACAAAGCAAAAAATTCCAGATCATCCTCGGAGATTTGAACCTAGCATCAATTCCTCCGTCCCACAAGGACTCCTTCTATGAAGCCATCGACCAATTGGGTTTCCAACAAATAATAAGCAACCCCACACACGATAGAGGAAACATCCTAGATATGATTTTCATACCCAGAAATCCACAACAAAGCAATGAACCACCTATAATAAACATAACTCAAGTACCATGGTCAGACCACCACCAAATCAACTGTAAACTTAAACTACAGTGCCAACCCAAAAACTCAAAGGAGATGAGAATGACCAACCCCATTAGGAAATTCAGCAAACTCAACGAGGAACACCTCATAAGCACCATTGCATCCCACATAAACCTAGATTCCACAGACCTAGACGAACTAACTAACAGATGGAACACACACATCCAAAATACATCTAACCCAACTCTGAAACACACATCAAACCCACATAAGATCAACTCGGAACCCTGGTACACAGGAACTCTAATAAAATCAAAAAGGGAGCTCCGTAAAATAGAGAGAAAATGGAGACAAACCAAATCCTCCGATCTCAAAACTAAATACATGGCCCATCTCGCAAAATACAAAGACGACGTGAACAATGCAAAAAAATTACATCACACCAACATCCTAAACAAGGCAATCAATCGCCCACGAGAGTTATTTGAACTAGTCAAATCACTAACCAAAACCGACCAAAATGCCAACCTCAACAAATCCATCAAGGTCCAAACACTGGCAAACCACTACGCGACCAAACTGACGGCCCCTGGTCCTCCACCCCCCCCCCCCACCAACACCACAAATCAGAAGTGAGAACAACACAACGCAAAACCAGTTATGGGAGCACTTCCACAAAATAGGAACCAAGCAAATCACAGCCATTGTCACAAGCCTGAAAAGCACCACCTCCCCACTAGATCCCTGTCCTGCATCCTGGATCAAGGCAGTGAAACAAGACATAGCACCTCACATAGCACACATAGTTAACCTATCCCTACAACAAGGAATCATGCCCTCAGAACTAAAGAAATCAGTCATTAGACCGATCCTAAAAAACACTACACTCAACGGAGAAGACCCAGCCTCCTACCGTCCCATATCAAGTATCTCATTCCTGGCAAAGATCATAGAAAAAATGGTCCTTCTACAACTCCAAGACCATCTGACTGACAGTGCTCCTCTTGATGACCAGCAATATGGCTTCAGGCAACATCATGGAGTTGAAACCCTGTTACTAGTTCTACTTAACAACCTCCTAAAGGGCCTTGAAAACAAAAAGAAAATGTACATTCTTGTATTCATTGACATCTCAGCTGCCTTTGATACAGTTAATCATGGGACCCTCATAAATAGGATAAAATCAATAGGAATAACAGGAACCCCACTAAAATGGTTCTCATCCTACATCTCAAATCGAACACAACAGGTTCAATTCAACGGAGAAAAAGCAGAATCTTTCTCACAAACACAGGGAATCCCCCAAGGCTCTGCTCTCTCAGCACTTCTGTTTAACATATATATGCAGCCACTATGCAAAATTTTCTCACGGCACGAAATTAATTACCACATCTATGCCGATGATATCATGCTATACACACAACTAGACACTAAAAACCCAGACTACAACCCACTGGAGACATGTATCGGAGAGATGCAAGACTGGTTACAACAAAGTAGTATGTCAATTAATCACAAAAAACCGAAGTAATGTATATCTCCAAAGAACCGAATTTTGACCCTCCCACATCAATAACACTATGTAACAACACTTACCAAACAAAAAAAGAAATAAAGTATCTAGGAGTCACATTTGACTGTGACCTAAAGATGGAAAAACACCTCCGAAAGACCAACAGAGCAGTTTTCCACAAGCTTAGAGTGCTCCAACCCATTCGGAATATTATTGATCCCCAAGACTTCAGAACAGTGGCCCAAGCACTCATCATGCCACATTTTGACTACTGCAACGCCATCCTACAAGGTTTACCTAAAAAAACCCTAAACATATTACAAATGGCACAAAATGTAGCTGCCAGGGTCATAATGAAGAAAAATCTAAGTGACCACATCACACCAGTACTAATTCAATTACACTGGCTACCCATAACAGCTCGCACAAAATACAAAATACTAACAACCACCTTCAAACTCATCCACAACTTAGCACCTTCCTTCCTCAACAACCTAGTAAGATTGCAACCTCCTACCCGAAACAGAAGAACCCACAATTCCAACATCCTTCACACTCCAACAGATATAAGATCTGCCAAAGCTAACACCAGCCACAGGGCTTTCTCATATGCGGCGCCAACATTGTGGAACCAACTCCCACCAGAACTACGAGCTAGCAATGACCTTCTAGACTTCAGAAAGAAACTCAAAACGCACATTTTCCAATCACATTTCAACCTGAACTAAACCCACAGATGGAGCAGCCCCTGACCACTGTGTCCAAGAAGATTATCCTGTATATATGTATTTATGTATATATGTAAATGAACTCCCCCATAGCTAAGAAGTGTTAACTCTGTATGATGTGCTTTTCTGACAATCTGTATGTAAACAAAATTTGTACCTGCCTTGATTCGGCAGTTTCACAATAGTAATCCTACCCGCTTCTGATCGCTGGAAGGAGCGGGCTACAAATGCTTGCTAAATAAATAAATAAAATAAAAATAAATGGTGCAGGGGTCCTGGGTTCAATCCCCCACTGTGCCCAATGAATAAGGCTGGCTGAGGCACTACCATTTATGTGTAATATTGCATTATGAGGCTTTTTAATTTTATTTTAATTACTGCTGCTAGCAAACACACTCTCTCAAAGCGCTGTAACATAAGGTGCTGCATAAGGCACCCCATAAGGCACCCCAGAGGGCACATTTTAAAGTGCACTGTCCGCCACGGCATCCTACAATGTTGCTTAAAGGGTGGCCTATAGGGCGCCATATAGGGTGCCCTATGAGGCACAGCAAGGTCATAGCACTGTTTTTGATGGCAGCACTGTGCATTTAAAAGCATGGAAATCTTAAGTAGGTGCGCTGACATGCAAGGAGGAACAGCAGTGAAGCACAATGGTTAAGGCACTGACTGATGATATAGGGGGGTCAGGAGTTGGATCCCCAGTATGCCTAATGCGTAAGGCTGGCTGAGGCATCAGCTTTGACATGTAAGTATTGTTTCCTGCGGCACTTTATTTGTATTTTATTAATTGCTGCCATCAAACACACCCTCATGTGCCGTAACCTGAGGTGCCGCATAAGGCACCCTATAAGGCACTCCATAGGGCACATTATAAAGTGCACTATCCGCCATGGCACCCTACAATGTCCCCTATAGGGCACCCTATCAGTTTCTCCATAGGATACTGTATAGTGCACCTTATATGGACGGTAACCATAAGGTGCCCTATAAGGCGCCCTATAAAGCGCCCTCTGAGGCACCTTATGGATACAGTATGCTGAGGGTGTTTTTGCTGGCAGCACTAATGTACATTAAAAATAGATAATGCTTTGGACAGACCTATCAAATAACCCCATTGTGGGTTTGAACCCATGACCTCTGGCTCCACTGGCAGTGAAGTAACAAGTGGGCTACAGCTCTACAGCTGTTAGCAGCCCCCTGGCTGGCTGCAGAAGGACTGCAAGTCACCACACAAACAGTCTGCTGTGGTCACCAGGATAGGGTTAACCCACCCATACCCATAATGCACTGCACATGCAAATCAGCAGTCTACAGATGATCACAAGATGGGGTATGCACCCCCACAGCACCTCGGCCTGGTAGGGGGAACTGACCGTGTGTGGTACTGGCACAGAGTAGCTACACACCGTCACTTTTTGGTGGTGGTGAGAATCGAGGAGGAATGTGACACATTCTATATACCCTTTCGATGTCTAGGACATCTGTACCTTGCTCACTCACGATCTTAAATGACAGAGGTGTAACGCAGGGGTCTCCAAATCCAGCCCTGGAGGGCCACAAACCAGTCAGGTTGGCAGGATATCTCTAATGCATATATATCTCATGCATGTTCATTAGGGATATCCCGTAAACCTGACTGCTCTGCGTCCCACCAGGACCGGAGGTGCCCACCCCTGGGATAGACAGACACACACTCCCACACCTATGCAAGCATTGTGCTACTATAGAGGAGTTTAGCAGCCCTGGCCACCACACCAGTCCTGGGCACAGTGCAGGATGGATATGGTACGCAATACTGTTGGGGGTCACTCCCCAGGGTGGTAAACATTGTCAGAGACCAGACTTGCAGCACACTCCACAGACATCAGAAAGGTTGCTATGATGGAGCTCAATCAGCAAACTGTGCTTAACGTAGGAATTGCTATCTGCCAGTAATCATAGCAAACTTTTGATTGCTGTGTACCGTATTCCCAGGTGTAGGGTGGCATTGCTAAGGTATGCAAGTGCTAGTATTGGGAGATGCACGCAGGGCCCAATGTCCTGCCTCTCCAGGAGGCATTGGCTAATGGAGCCTGTGGGTGTGGGTGTGTCTGCCCCTGTTGGCTGCTGCTTTACGGCAGAGGTTCCCAACTCCAGCCCTGGTGTGCCAAACACTGTTCGGGTTTTCATGCTGTCCCTCATGAATATGCATGAGATACATCTGCATACCATGGGGTTGGTGCATAGATATGCAGCACAGGCATCTTTATTGGAGGCAGCATGGAACCTGAATGGTGTTTGGCCCTCCAGGACTGCATTTGGGAGACTCTGCTCTAGGTAATGCTCCTGTTTATGGTGTCTTTGCTCTGTAGGGTAAAATGTAGGTGTTTTGGGCATGTTTACGTCATCTGCAATAAACGTTCTGTCTGTAGTAGCACGTTTCAGTTGTGGGTAAAATATGGGGACTGGGTTGGCAGGCACCATAGCTGGGACTTGAACCTGTGACCTTCTGCCTCCCAACACACTGGTTGTGTGCACTGCACCACCATGTTGCCACAGAGACAGTGCATTCCCTGGTGATACCATGACTGTTTGTCCGGCAGGGCCTGTCTGTTGTAGTGCATGGCACCCACCTACACAGGGCTAGGCCATGGTCTGCTCTGGGCAGCTGCCACTGCCCCCTCCACCACCAGTACCCCTCCGCCATGATGCGGACATGGCCTTATATTGGAGACAGCATAAAACCTGAATGATTTGTGGCCCTCCAGGACTGCATTTGGGGGACTCTTCCCTCTTCCTGCATCTTCCCATCCGGATCCTTCCTCTCTCGCCTCCTTTTTTGTTGCCAAGGTTGACACCCTTCGTCAGTCTTTCCTTTCGTGTCCCCCACCCCTTTCCCCTCCTGCTATGCTTTCCCCCCCCCCTCCCCTCCATTCCCCATCTTGCTCCACTCCTGCTCTGTCTCACTCCTGGTCATCCTTTGAGATGATAACTCCCAGTATTCTTCAAAAGACTTTCCTTTCCATTCGTAAAACCACTTGCTCGGCTGACCCTATTCCATCTCCCTGGCTCCTGGAACCCTCACTAGCTCTTTCTCCCTACATCCTTTCTATGTTCAATTCTAGTTTGTCCTCTGGCATTTTTCCGTCAAGTTGGAAACACGCTGTCGTTCGTCCCATTCTAAAGTCCCGTTCTTCTGATCCCTCTGTTCTTTCTAGCTGGCGTCCTATTTCTAATCTTTCCTTTCTCTCTAAATTTCTTGAGAAGCTGGTCTTTAATCAACTTTCCTCTCATCTTGAAGCCTCCCTCACTCTCCACCCCCGGCAATCAGGTTTTCGTCCCGGTCACAGCACTGAAACTGTTCTCCTTTCTCTTCTTAACGAACTTCACGCTGCTCACGATCGTGGTCTTTTTACCTTAGCTGTCTCCCTTGACCTCTCTGCAGCCTTTGACTTAGTGGATCACCGCACTCTCCTCACTCGTCTTCGGGAAGCAGGTCTTTCTGGTATGGTTCTCCAGTGGTTTCACTCCTTTCTTTCCTGTCGCTCCTTTTCTGTAGTTGCTGGGTCCTCCTCCTCTGCCCCCACTTCCCTCACATGTGGGGTTCCCCAAGGTTCTGTCCTTGCTCCCCTTCTCTTTAATGTTTTCCTAGCTCCTCTTGCCCTCTTATTCCAACAGTTCGGTATCTCTGCGTACTATTACGGAGACGACATTTTTCTCTTGCTTCATACTGACTCTCTCTCCCCTGACATTACCCCTCTTAATCACTGCCTTACTGCTATTGCTTCATGGTTTTCTTCCAATTTCCTTCACGTGAACCCTGCTAAATCCTTTGCTATTTGGTTCACACTTGGGAGTCCCCCCCCCCCACCTGTGCCCCTTCCCTTTCCTCTCAGTCCATTCCTCTTGTCTCCTCACTCCGTTATTTGGGTGTTACCCTTGATTCTTCTCTCTCCTTTACGGCGCATATTTCTTCCATCGTTCAGCGCTCTTTTTTCTCCTTTAGACAGCTCCAAGCTGTCCGCCCTTTTCTTTCTTCCTCTGCTCTGGCTACTCTTCTTCTTTCCCTGGTGATGTCTTGTCTGGACTATTGTGACGTTTCCCTGGCTGGTCTCCCCCAATCCCAGTTGTCTCGTCTTCAGCGTGTCCAAAATACTGCTATTCGTCTCCTAACTTACGCCTCTCGTTTCGATCATGTCACCCCTCTTCTTCTTCATCACCATTGGTTACCTGTCTCTTTTCGTGTTCAATATAAAATTCTTATCCTTGCGCACAAGGCTGTTCGCACTGGCACCCCCTCCTATCTTGCTGATCAGATACGCTTTCATACCCCTCATTGTCTGCTTCGTTCTATTCACACAAATCGGATGTCTCTTCCCTCCCCCTCCCAGGCCTGTCTTGTTTCTACCCATTCCTCTGCCTTCTATTTTCTGGCCCCAAGCCTTTGGAACTCGCTCCCCCCCTCGCTCCGTGCAGAAGAATCCTACCAGTCTTTCAAAACCCAACTTAAAACCCACCTTTTCCACCTAGCATTTGACCTCCCATCCTCGTTTTCCCCCTCCCTCCCCGTCCCATGATGTTATATTGTAATTGCTATCTGTACTTCTCTCCTCATTCTTTCCTTTCCTTTCCTTTTATTGTTTTAATTGGCGTTCCTTTTCCTTTCCTTTCTTGCAGCCTCATTTTAAAATTGTTTAAAGTTTTATTGTAAACCGCTCAGGTGCCTATGGTGTTGGGCAGTATAATAAGTTTTAATAAACATAAACATAAATAAACATAGGTAATGCACATGTTTCTGGTGTCTGTGCTCGGTGGGGTAAAATATAGGCGTTTGAACCATGCGTATGTTCTCTGCAATAAAGGTTTGTCCATACTATCACGGTTTAGTAGCGGGTAAAATATGGGGACTGGATTGGCAGTATCCCCAGTTGGGACTTGAACTTGTGACTTTCTGCTCCTGAACACACTGGCTGTGTTCACCGCACCACACTGTGCTCACAGAGACAGTGCAGTCCCTGGAGATACCATGGTTGTTTGTCAGACAGAGCCTGTCTGTTGCAGTGCATGGCACCCACCTACACAGGGCTAGGCCATGGTCGGCTCTGGGCAGCTGCCACTGCCCCCCTCCACCACCAGTACCCCTCTGCCACCATGCTGACATGCCCTTCTGCTGGTGGTGCTGGTGGTGTGCAGTCGCAAGCCATCCAGTGTGCAGGTAGGCGGCTGCCTATGGTGCATGTTCTGGGGTAGGGGTGCCTGCATAGGCATCCACGCTTCCCCCCAACACCGCCTGCCAATGTTCTGTGCCCTTGGGGGTACCTGCTGGGTACTATCCCCTGTGACACTGTGATAAACACTCTCATGCCCATGTTGGGCCCTCATCAGTTGCTGTCTGGCTGCTGTTCAGTTTCAGCATTCCTAAGTGCCACCTAGGCATCTTCCTAGTCCGCACTGTGCCCCAGCTGCACCACAGCATGTGCCGCCTGCAGCCCTCTGTATCCCCTTTCCCAGAATCTGTCCAGTTGCCCATTCCGACATGCCCGCCCTGCTGTTGTGGAACATGTGCATGCCATAGGTAACCTGTCCAATGGAGAGGGAAACCCTGATCAGTGCTATTTCACTGTGGGATCATTCACCTTGTATGGGGACGGAGCGTAGACCCTTCCAAAATTCATATTTATTTTTTGGGGCTTTCTTGGGAGTGTTTTTTGATGTTTCCCATTACTTTCACTATTTCCCAGCTTGATTATGATTTTTTTAAATTTTGTTGGGGTCCTTTTCAATCTTTATTTGTACTTTTGTTCTGTGTACATGTATCACACTTATCACTTTTTTGTAGGTTTCCCTGGTTTTGCTGTACATTGCTGACAGAAATGGTTTCTCTTCCCTTTAAATCTGCTCTAACGCGAGGTTTTCACTTACGTTATTTTTGGCCTCGAATTTCACCTCGCTAGTGTGCGGGGAGCCTCTCCCCTCCCACTCTCCACCCATTGACCCCTTCTCTCCGCCCCTGGGGAGCCTTCCTCCGCCCTCCGGGAACCTTTCCCCGCCTTCAGCGCTCGTGTGCGCCGCTGCGCGCATGAGCGCACACTAAAGCACATTTTTGCCCCATAAAGCGTCATTAGCGTGCGCTCATGCGCGCCGCACATGTTAAGAAACTTTAGTAAACATACCCCTAAGTTCCCAAATGATCTTATGTAACTTGATCATCTTTTCTAAGTTCAAATACAGGACATTCAATCAAGCTGGGGGGTTCAAATTTAAGTAAAATAAAATATATGTTTATAATTGCAATTTTAATTTTAACCCAAAATTTAAATCAGTGGGCTAGATTTATAACTTTACTTAGAAATGTATCAATCAAGCCTACTTGTACTTCTCTATAGAATGAATTTTCTTCAAAATAGCAACATTTCCACAAAGATAATTTTAAAAAATCTGGACAACTCAACACAAAATTGTACTTTACAATCATTAGACCTTTGAAAGTCTTATTCATGCAGTTAGATTTTTTCTGTAGGCCACACTTTGTTCATGACTGACAAGCACTTTCAGTTGGAGCACTGGAACCTGGCAAACATAAAAAATATTCAACCAATATGCATAAATTGTTATACTTTTGAGGTATCCAAATACCTCTTTCTGTTTTTCATCAACCGTGGTGTCTGTATTTTTTCCATTTTTGAACTTTTTCTTCTTAAAACAAGAGAACTCATAGAACAGTTCAGTATCATTTATTACTGACTCTAGGCCAGGTCTTGTAGACAAAACATATTCTAAAGATGACTCTAGCTCATACCACTCTGGTTGTTTTTGAAGTAGAGTCCACTGTTGTTTCCCGTTCTCCTGGAAGTGAGTGGTTCACTGATCCAGGAGAATCAATCAATGCAAGTGGTCTAGAGAGATGACACAGATTGCTTGAAATCTGCTTCATCAATGCCGCCCTCTTCTTCAAGATCTTTTATCTTCTTTCTGATTGTCAGAGGCAAAAACACTTCATTCTTCCTAGTTACTAACTTGTTTCTAACATCACAGATACTCCAGCCATCTCTATCATTGAGATTTTTTGAAACTCAATATTTAAAGTCGCATTTCGGAATATCACTACCTGACTGTGCAGGAAGTACAGCCAAACCTCTGCTGATTAACTCTCAAAAAGGTATTTGATGATAACTGTGCATTTTTCATGGCTCAGAAAATATGATTTCACTGGTTGGAACATTTTAATTAACCTCTCTATATTGGTAGTAAAGCCAGCCACCTAGTGTTACTGTATCCAAAGAGTTTTTAATACTCACTGTCAACAAAGTCACAAATCTCTTTAAGTTCTTCAATTCTCACTGTATAAATGTGGAAATGTCTGAATATCTTGTCAACAATAACTTCACTGTCAAACGGCAGGCATATGGCAGCAGTGCTGTTACAATTGTGAGCAATGTGAGCTGCACAGTTTGCACCAATTAAATTACTTCTTACATCTTTTTGCAGCTTGTTAAAAATATTGTTACTACCCCACCAAAATTGCAATTGGTATTTTCTTAGCCCATTGGACTCAACTGTATAAAGAATGCACTTGGAAAGAATGTCTGAGGTTTCGCCTTTAACTTCATGGACATCACAAACTTTTACCTGAACCACTTTCTCAGGAAGAAAGTACCTTATTAAAATACGGCACACTTTAATGCTTCCATGTTTTGAGCAATCGCAAAAAACTGTTAAAAAAACCTTGTCTCATAAAGGCCTCTCTTAGGGAATCAATAGAGTCAAGTTTGAAAACATTTCAGATGATTGTTTCTGTTTTGGTTTGCGCACAAGAGAATTTTTCATCAAAACATTTTTTCAATGACTTTGAAGTACAGTCTGATAACCAAAAAGAATAGCTGTGGACAACAAGGTGATAAGCCCATGTACCTTCAATTGTACCCAGTGACTGAGTTTTCTCATCAAAAGTTTTGACTTTTAAAAAAAAGTTACAGTTCTACTCGAAAAAGCACTTACATCTGCTGTCTTGCGTTTGTCCGTCCGTCAGGTGCTGAGCAAAGTCACCCTTTCCAGCATGTGCGATTGAAAAGGAAGACCGGTATTTGTTATAAAACACTGTGCTATCACCCGAATATTTCTTAATGAGGGATTATTCATTTTGTAGTTGGTCATTAAAAATACACTTTCTTTTTGGTATTTTAAGACGAAAATAAAGTCTAAAGATAAAATAGAAACATGCACCCTTGGCTAAGAGCCTACACACATGACATAATCAACGAAATCAGCTGACCACTGACCGTGATACTGATACTGATGTTGGCCCCAGGATCATAAGCACCAGCTGTGTGGGTGCTGTGGGTGTTTGAGCACCCCCAATAGTTTCTCCTGTAGGTTCAATCCCCAAGAAGGTCTGTAGTAAAAAAAACCCCACCATACTCCAGAGCTGCAGGACAAGGGAGAAAGAAAGATTTCTGTATTGTAGCTACTGCTCCCACTTCTCCCTGCTCTGTATTGACTGGCTGTGTCATGGTGGGTCCTGCGGAGGAAGCAGAGCCATATTTGTCAGATGTGCTGAGGACTCAAGGGCTTAGAATTGCCAACTATCTAAATTATTTTAGGATTCTACAGCTTTGCAAAGTAGCTGTCTTAGTCAGAATGATATCTAAATTGTCTGGGCATTTTTTTATTTATTTATTTATTTATTTAACAGTATTTCTAAACCGCCTTATCTTAATAATCAAGGTGGTATCACAGCAAGCAATCAGGTAAAGTGTGTGTGTTGTACATGCAGTGAGGATAAAAGTTGTGTGAGGGATGTGTTGGGTGCTTGATTTGTTTGAGCTATATACAGGGTGGGCTATTTACAGTGGTGCTAGAATCATATTTTATATATATTCAGTTGTTTGGGAGGATTGGAGTGCTGTTATCCATTCTCTTAGGTTATGTGATGTGACCATAGTGCTCTATGAACAGCATGGTTTTCAGTTGTTTTCTGAAGTCTTTGAGGTCTGGAGTTGCCCTTAGATCGTCCGGTAGATTGTTCCATATTGTTGGAGCAGCCATGGAGAGAGCTCTGTCTGTTGTGTCCTTGCGTGTGTGCTTGTACTCATTTGGGGTGCTGACTCGGTTGCGTGTTTGACTTCTTCTGGGACGTGCGCTGGTTTCCGGTTGTATGAGCAGGTGGAGGCTGTTGGCTGATGTGTGTTCTTTTATCTTAAATAGGTTTATGATAGTCTTGTATCTGATGCGAGCAATGATTGGGAGCCAGTGTAAGTCCTTTAGTGTAGGTGTGATGTGCTCCTGCCTTGCGGCTCCGGATATGATTCGAGCTGCAGTGTTTTGTGCCAGCTGTAGTGGTTTGAGAGCTTGTTTTGGTAGTCCGAGGTATATCGGATTGCAGAAGTCCAGTATTGGGGTTATCAGTGCTTGACAGACTGTACGGAAGTGTTCTGGAGCGAGGAGTGGTTTCAGTCTCCTGATGATTCGCATCCTGTAATATGCTTTTTGGATTGTTTTGTCTATGTGTGGTTTGAGGTTGAGTTTACTGTCCAGAGTAACCCCAAGGTATCTCACCTCCGATCTTATCGGTATCGTGGTGCTTTGTATCTTTATGTTTGGTGGGTGTGTGAAGCTTTGGTTTCGAGTGATGATTAAAGCTTCAGTCTTGTTGTAGTTTATAGCTAGATTGTTGTTTTGGCACCACTTCGCCATTTGTGTAAGGCAGTCTGCTATCTTAGAGAAGTCCGGGTTTTCGATTGATATCGGGGAGTATACCATTATATCGTCTGCGTATATTGTGTATTGGATGTTGTTCTCTTTCATAATGTTGCATATTGGTTGGATGTAGATGTTAAAAAGGAGTGCTGAGAGTGCGGATCCTTGTGGTACTCCTTGTTGGACGTTTATGGGCCGGGAGGTGTCCTGTCCCACCTTGACCTGTAGCTGTCTTTCTGTTAGGTACGAGTGGAACCATTTTAGAGTGGTACCGTGTATACCAGTGTTCTTCAGTCTCTCCAGGAGTATATTGTGATCAACTGTGTCGAACGCTGAGGAGATGTCGATGAAGATCATTATAATTCCATTCCTGATGTCGTCAATTATTCTTATGATGCTGTCGAAGAGGTAGATCAGGAGAGTTTCGACTCCATGGTTGGGACGAAATCCGTGTTGGTTGTCGTCGAGAGTTCCGTGTTCGTCAATGTGTTCCTGAAGTTGTAGTTGAACCGTTTTTTTCGATTATTTTTGCGAGGAAGGGTATGCTGGAGATTGGTCGGTATGCTGCTGGGTCCTTTTTGTCGAGAGAAGTTTTCTTTGTGATTGGTCTTACTGAGGCAAGCTTTAATTGCTGTGGCATGAGTCCTTGAGTGAGTGAGTTGTGTACCATTTTATGAATGTTTGGTATGAGGCTTGCTTTGGTGGCTTTGACCCATGACACTGGGCAAGGGTCTGTAGGAGCAGTGCTTGTGTTGATTGTGGAGATGATGTCTGATATCTGCTCTTTTGAGGGTGAGTGGAATGTGCCCCAGGTTTTGGGGTGGACATTCGTTCTGTTGGTTCTACTGGGTGTTGTGCGCTCTGTGGAGTGAAATTTGTCTTTGATGTGGTCGGCGAATATCTGTGGATCCACTTGTATTTCTCTTTCTGCTGCTTGCTCTTTTGTCAGGGTTTTTACTATTTCGAAAAGTTCTCTGGGTTTGTTGATGGAAGAATTTATCAGGTTTGTGTGGAATTCTCTCTTTGATTGGTTGATGTGTTCATTGTATTGTTTTTGCTTTGTTAGGTAAAGATGTTGGTCGGAAGTAGTTTTGTTTTTTCTCCATCTCCGTTCAATTTTCCTGAGCTCCCTCTTTTCTTGTCGTATTTTTGCTGAGTACCATGGTTTGTTTTGTCTCTTGTTGTGGTGTTGTTTCTTGGTCCTGTCAACGGATGGTTTGGCGGCGTTAGCTAGGACATTGTTCCAGTTGGAAACTTGTTCCTCCAGGTCCTCTGAGTCAATGTTCAAGTGTTGTATTGTGTCCTGGATGAATTCGTCCTTGTCAAAGGACTTGAATCGTCTTTGTGTGTGGGAAGTTCGCTCTTTCGCTTGTCCAGTCTTCTTGTGATTGCAGATTTGTCTCGATTAAGTAATGGTCAGACCATGGTACTGGGGTGATGGTGGGTGTAGAGATTAGGTCTCTTGAAGTTAGGTAGTTTGATGCGAAGATGAGGTCTGGGGATGATCCTAGTCTGTGTGTTGGTGCATTGACTATCTGTGTGAATTGAAGTGATGACATTGCCTGAAGGAAGGCCTCTGCATCTTTTGTATTGGCGGACTTGAGGTTGAAGTCTCCGATTAGTAGTGCTGGTTTGTTGTTTGACGTTATGGCACAGGCTTCTTCGAGTATGAAGGCTAGTTCGTCGGGTGGAGCACGGGGTGCTCTGTAGGTTAGGAAGATTGCAATATTCTTGTTCTTGATGCTAATTGTGTTACACTGCTTTGTATCTGTGAGATTCAGTGTCTTGAACTTGAGTTCTGTTTTTGCTATTATTAGGACTCCTCCTCCACGCTTGTGGATGCGTGGGCAGTTGTATGCTGAGTAGTTGTTCGGTACTAGTTGGTTGAGTAGTACACTGTCTGATTTTAGCTCTACAGCTTGCCAGAGCTTCCCCCTCACTGTGCAGAGTAAGTGGTAGGTTCCAGCCAATGGAAAGTATGCACTAGTCATAGGAAGGGTGGGCTGATTTTCTGCACAGGGTCTGGGAGAAAGTCAGTGGAATAAGTGGGTTTCTTGGTAGGGGTGAGTGGGTTTGCTGAGAAAGGGTAGAAATGAAAGAGGAATGGGGTAAAGTGTGAGGAGGCTATTGCAGGTTGAGAAAAAAAACTGGTAACAAAAGCAAGAGCTGGGGGCATTGAAGTAGAGGAGTTCAGAAGCAGCACAGCACCAGCACAGTGAGAGACAGAATCTGTCTGTCTGAAAAGTGCTAGTGTGCATTTATGTACCTGATTTCTTTTGGGGGGGGGGGGGGGTAGATGAATGAATGTGCATGTGTATGTGACTGAAATCCCACAGAGTTCATGCATATGTATGTGTTGTATATTCTGATGGAAATAGTCTCATATAAATAGAGTTTCCCTTTGAAAATTTCAGATGGAGTGGAGAAGTCTGCTGGTTCAAAAGTGTAGGAGTGGGATACGTGCTTTAAAATAGGGGATATTTAGGCACCCCGACCGAAGTAATACGATTCCAGGGATAAATCCTTAAAATACGGGACTGTCCCATATAATACAGGATGGTTTGTCACCAAAAATTAGGTTGAATCAGTTGAAGTCAACTGTCCCAACAGATACAGATAAACTGTAACAGCAAATGATTGAACCATCAGTCTCAAATCGGATTCTGTTGGGTAAGGCCTAGGCCTAGTCTGCCTAACCAGATATAGATTGTTCATCAGTTTATGAACCAATGATGCTACTTGGTCTTTCATGAGGAGAGTTGATCTTTTTTGTTGGCTTTCCATCTTTTGATCCGATGATAATCAGTGGAAGTGATTCTGTCTAAAATGTTACTATCCTGTAAACACCAGAGTTAGGGTTACAACAAGCAAGTTGATTTTTCTGGTACTGCATATCACAGCTGATATATCTACTGCACTAGGGGGACAGTAATTATCACTTCATCATTTGAGTATTTATTGGATTCATGAATGATTTTATAGGCTGCATTAATGAAATATAATGACTGTTGAGCACTAAAATCTATTACAAAATTTCCATTATATCTGTTAATGAGATCATCCATTCTCCTTTTTATTTAGGCACTATGACATCTTCACTATTTAACCTTGACCTACTCTGTCAAGATGAAATTCAGTTTTAACATTTTAGATATTAATGCCCTAGATTAGATGCAATATATTTCAATTTTAGCGCTTTCCCCTCCATTCTTCTACTGCACATACCACCATCATAACTATTATGCCCATACCACCATCTAACTATTCATTAAAATTAATTTAGATCTTCATTTGAACTACTTCTGAAGTAATGGAAAATTTCAGAAAAGTGAGAAGCCATACGTAGTGTAGTCTGAATCATTAGGTAATCACTCTCAGTCCCTAAACCTTCTAGAGAAATTTTGGCTGTTTTAATTTGCACTTTGGCTATTTTAAATCTGCATGGATTTTAAGTGTTTATATTTCCACTTACCCCTCCTTCACCTCTGAAGTTTTCCTTTATTGGAAGGATTCTCATTTGCATAAGGGGATGTTTGTGCATCATCCCTTCTTACTCTCTGGAGTTCTCAGTAAATCTCCAAAAACAAAGTGACTTTTCCACTCACCATTTCTACATCCAATCAGTCACCCTCCATCTGCCTATAAATTAAAAGGCACTACTGTATATGGAAGAGTCCCAAAGGTCATCCATTGATCACTCACAAAGACTACCGTTACGATTATTTAATAACATCTTTCAGCAAATCCTTCTATGTGGAAATGAATTCTGGATTCTATACAGAATGGCGCTGAATCTCAATATAAATTGTGCACCTCCTGTTCTATAATGCCCATTCCACATCTCCCATCAATAGAGAGAGGACATTTGCCCTTACAAGTCATCATAATAAAAAAATATATATTTACATTCAAACTGTAGAGTCACTTCAAGAACAGCCTTTGACTAGCTTTGTAGAGTAGCACAAGACCCTACAGTGCTTACAGTGCCTTTTTATATTCTGCTGTCAAAACAATACATTTCAAGATACATTCAAGTCAAAGTTTATTTCACCAATCTACACAGCATACTCAACGTGAAAGAACAGTTATACAACTATTCAAAAAAGTAATTAAGAATACAAAATATGAAAGTCTTGCCCGCCATGAAGGCTGATTTTACAGAAGTCATTCAGTCAAACCATGAGAAGCTCTGGGCCACATTAAGACGCATGGGTATACCAGAACACCTGATCGTTCTCTTGCACAACCTTTACATTAGTCAAGAAGCAACAACTCATACAGAACCAGGAGAAACAGAGTGGTTTAAAATTGACAAAGCTGCTTACTTTCCCCATACTTGTTTATTTATATGCAGAACAAATCATCAAAGAAGCAGGACTGTATGAAGACAACCAAGGTATGAAGATTGATGGAAGACTCATCAACAACCTTCACTATGCTGGTGATACCACATTATTGGCTGAAAGTGAAGATGATCTGAAACATTTGCTTCTTAAGATCAAGGAATATAGTCTTAAAATGGGCCTGCACCTTAATGTAAAGATCTTGACAATTGGCAAAAACAATAAGTTCATTGTTGATGGAGAAGAAATTGAAATAGTTGCCAATTTTAACCTACTTGGATCAAAGAAACAACAAGCAGTCTAGAAATTAGACGACGCATTGCTCTTGGCAGAATGGCTATGAAGGACCTAGACAAGATTCTCAAGAGCAGAGATGTCTCTCTCCATACAAAGATTTGACTTGTTTAAACAATGGTATTTTCAATAACATCATATGGATACGAAAGTTGGACAGTGAAAAAGATAGACAGGAAGAACATTGATGCCTTTGAATTATGGTGCTTGTGACGAATACTGTGTATACCATGGACTGCCCGAAGAACAAACCAGTCAGTACTAGAAGAGATCAAACCTAAGCTTTACTTAGAAGCTCAGATGATAAGATTTTTGACTTTCATATTTGGGACACATCATGCGAAGAGAGAGATCATTAGAGAAAGACATCATGCTTGGCAAGGTAGAAGGTCAATGCAAAAGAGGAAGGCCAGTAATGAGATGGATTAATACAATAACAGCAGCTATGGGTGCCACTTTCTCAGTAATGAGCCGACTGACCAAAGACCAAGCACAGTTTAAAACAACTATCCAGAGGGTTGCCATGAATCAACACCGACTCAACGGCACTTAAAAACAATAAACATGCAATCAAAGTCCTTGCTGTAGTCAATGAAACACATGTAGATATCCTTTTTGGTATTCTTTTGTCTTTCAAGGATTCATCTCACATCATAGTAACATAATAACATATAGGGGTACGTTTACTATACGTAAGGGAGCAACTGGCTGCAATCTGAACCCGGTAACAAATAGCGTGGCGGAAAGTTCCAATACCACTGCTGTAATGGGTGCAAAAGCACTGCCAGCTACTAAGAGGAACTGGGGCGGAGAAGGGGCATAGAGTCACTAAGTGCACACTAACACCAGATACGAATACTGGACGTTAGAGGTGCATCTTCGGGGAACCTTAATGCCAGCTGGCATTAAGGGCTCATTTTAGATAGAGAGAGCCTTTTTCACTCATTTAACACCACGTTCATATGTATGCAGTATGCACCTCCCAGACTGGAACCCTGAAAGTAGTGATAGTAGTGGTCCATTGGCAGTCACAGCATGGTGCCCTTGTAATAAAGGACACTATGTTGGTGACAAGTGCCAAAGGGGGTGCCATGTGGAGTGGAGGAGTGGCCTGGTGGTTGGCACAAGGTACCTCAGGCTGGAAAGTCAGGGGTTCAAATCCCACTAGAGGACAGCAACCTTGGGCTGGAAGGACTGGGGTTTCTAGTCCCACAGGTGCTCCTTGTGGTCTTGGGCAAGCCACTTAACCCTCCATAGCCCATGTTCCCTGTAAAATAGTTGTTGTTGTTGTTAACTGCCATCAAGTCAGAGTTGACTCATGGTGACCCTCTGGATAGCTATCCTAAATTGTGTTCAGTCTTCAGTCAGGCAGCTCATTGTTGACAGACTGGCACTTGTAGCTGCTGTTATTGTATCAATCCATCTCATTGCTGGCCTTCCTCTTTTGCGTTGACCTTCTATCTTGCCAAGCATGATGTCTTTCTCTAATGATCTCTCTCTCCGCATGATGTGTCCAAAGTATGAAAGTCGAAGTCTTGTAATCTGAGCTTCTAAAGAAAGCTTAGGTTTGATCTCCTCTAGTACAGACTGGTTTGTTCTTCGGGCAGTCCATGGTATTCACAGTATTCGCCGCCAGCACCATAATTCAAAGGCATCAATTTTCTTCCTGTCTATCTTTTTCACTGAGGCGAGGCACACAGAGAGCAGCAGCTCTTGAAGGGCCAAACAGGAAACACACAGAGCAAGAGGAGTGATGACACAAGCGCTTTATTGGGATCCCCAACGCGTTTCGGCAGGTTGCCTTCCTCAGGGGGTTAAAATCATCAGCACATGTAGGTAGCGAGTCTTCAACTGTTGGAATGGGGGCACTTGATTAAACCCTCTAAATTCCATGTCAAGTATATATTGCAGTCGCCATGATCTTACATGCAGAGTTATAAAATTACGTGGATAGTGTGATTTTTAATCTCACTTAGTTCGCTGCATCATCGCTATAACTCTGCATGTAAGATCGTGGCGACTGCAATATATACTTGACGTGGAATTTAGAGGGTTTAATCAGGTGCCCCCATTCCAACAGTTGAAGACTCGCTACCTACATGTGCTGATGATTTTAACCCCCTGAGGAAGGCAACCTGCCGAAACGCGTTGGGGATCCCAATAAAGCGCTTGTGTCATCACTCCTCTTGCTCTGTGTGTTTCCTATCTTTTTCACTGTCCAGCTTTCACATCCATATGATGTTATTGAAAATACCATGGCTTGAACAAGTCGAACCTTTGTATGGAGAGAGACATCTCTGCTCTTGAGAATCTTATCTAGGTCTTTCATAGCCATTCTGCCAAGAGCAATGCGTCGTCTGATTTCTTGACTGCTTGTTGCTTCTTTATTGATAGTTGATCCAAGTAGGTTAAAGTTATTCACAATTTCAATTTATTCTCCTTCGACGATGAACCTGTTGATTATGCCAGTTGTCATGATCTTTGTCTTCTTTACATTAAGGTGCAGGCCCATTTTGAGACTATGTTCTTTGATTGTGAGAAGCAAATGTTTCAGATCATCTTCACTTTCCGCCAGTAATGTGGTATCATCAGCATAGCGAAGGTTGTTGATGAGTCTTCCACCAATCTTCACACCTCTGTTGTCTTCATACAATCCTGCTTCTCTGATGATTTGTTCTGCATATAAATTAAACAGGTAGGGGGAAAGTATGCAGCCTTGTCTTACACCTTTGCTTATTTTAAACAATTCTGTTTCTCCTTGTTCCTTTCGAACTGTTGCTTCTTGATCAATGTACAGATTGCGCAAGAGAATGATCAGGTGTTCTGGTATACCCATGCTTCTTAATGTGGTCCAGAGTTTCTCATGGTTTACACAGTCAAAAGCTTTGCTATAGTCGATAAAGCACAAATAGATATCCTTTTTGTATTCTTTAGTCTTTTCAAGGATCCATCTCACATCCACAATGATGTCTCTCGTTCCTCGCCCTTTTCTGAACCCTGCTTGCACTTCAGGTAGTTCTTGTTCCAGGTATGATTGTAGTCTCTTTTGAATAATCTTCAGTAGAATCTTGCTGGCATGTGGGATCAGAGCGATTGTGCGATAATTTCCACAGTCAGTTGGATCACCTTTCTTTAGTATTGGTATAAACACAGATCTTTTCCAGTCAGTTGGCCATGATGTTGTCTTCCATATTTCTTGGCAGAGCCTTGTAAGTATGGTAACAGCTGCATCAGATTGCTGTAATACTTCTATGGGAATGCAATCAATGCCTGGTGCTTTGTTCTTTGATAAGGCTTTCAATGCTGCTTCAACTTCTTCTTTCATCACCAATGGTTCCAGATCATAAGGTACAGGTTGAAACGGCTGTTGGGCCACTTGATCTTTATCATATAAAAACTCTGTATATTCCTTCCATCTTTTCTTGATCTTCTCAGCATCATTCAACATAGAACCTTGAGCATCTTGTAACATTCCAATTCGAGGCTGGAACTTTTTCTTTAACTCTCGTAGCTTTAGGAAAGCTGATCTTGTTCTTCCTCTAATAGTTTCTGCTTCTATTTCCTTGCATGCGTCATTGTAGTACTTTTCCTTGTCCTGTCTAGTCCGGGCCGTGAATCAACGCGGCCCGGCACAGGCGCGCGATGGCTCGCCGAGATTTCGGTGAGGGGGGCGGGGAGGGGGGGGGCGGGCAAAGAGCCGAGTACAAAGGCGCGCGCTCGGCCTCTTTGCCGCTCGCCCCCCCCTTTCCAAGAGGAAGCCGGACATCGGACAGCGATCAAGAGGCCTGCTTCTCGACGACCGCTCCAGCAGCTGAGACCGCGAGCAGAGCCCCCCCACCCCCCCCCTGTATCTCCGGACAGCGATCGGAGACGGGAGGTGGTAGCGCAGGCTCTGGCGGTGCAGCTCTGTAATTCCGAGAGCGTGGGGTTGCACCGGAGTGATCGGGGGCAACGCAAGGAAGC
The DNA here is from genome assembly GCA_033557465.1 of Ichthyophis bannanicus. Classification (NCBI taxonomy): domain Eukaryota; kingdom Metazoa; phylum Chordata; class Amphibia; order Gymnophiona; family Ichthyophiidae; genus Ichthyophis; species Ichthyophis bannanicus. Next base: position 169,977,032 of record CM066038.1, read on the forward strand.
ACCAAAAAGCAAAACAAAACCGCAAGTATGACTGCAGCGTAAAAAAAAAAAAAAAAAAAAGTGCAGTTAGTATAGCGGTTTTCAGTGCTTACGGCGGGAGAGAGCCATGAATCGGCAGACGAGTCCGGGGGGGGGGGGAGGGGGTTGAAAGGAGAGCAGCGGCAGCACGATGGGGTACAACTTAACAAAAGATAATTTAAAAAGGAATCCTCCCCACCGGTTGCTAGGGGACAAGAGTGAGGGAACCCGGGAAAGAAAGGCTGGGCTATGGGGGGGGGCTAAACAAAACCCATGGAAACAAAAAAAAAAAAAAAAAAATGGAGGTACCCGACACGGACACGTGGAGACACGGAGGTCTAGCGGGAAGCCCAAACAGAGGGCAGCCAGGTAGCAGAGGGATAAGAGGACACAAGCTGGTGTTTATTATGCTATATTAATATAAAATAAAAAGAAAAAATAAGTAAATACCTCAACTGTACCCTTAAACGGGACAGAGCACTGATAGATAGAGACAGAAAGCAAGGGAGCTAGGAAAAGAAGGCGTAAGGCTGCCATCTCCTGGACAAAAGTGGTAAGGCAGACGGTGTAAAAATTTCTTTGTCTTATTTGCTGATAGGTAAATCACAAAGGTGAAAGGGTAGATAAGCGGGGCTAGGTAAGGTAGTGGACGCAGGTATAGGAGAATGTTAGTATGCATATGGATATACAGTAGAGATGTAGGGGGATAGAGATAGCCCTAAAGTGTATATGTAAGTCAGAAGAAATGTGTGGAGCACAGTATAGCTGGCATCCTGAAAGATAGTAATGTAGACTTCCATTGCCTCTGCATAGTAACTCTATCCTAGGGAGACATGCCGAGAAGAGAGACAGCAAAGGCGTCCAGGCCGCAAGGCGCAAAGGCGGCACCGAAGGCGACAACGTCATCAAAGACATGAGCAGCGGCCGGTCCAAATACGAGACGACAGAAGGCTCGCCGTGAAGCAACCGCCCCCGCAGCAGCAGTGAAACCGCAGCACAGTACAAGGAAGAAGGCGCCGCAGCAATCGGGGAACGCGGCACCGCCACAGAACCCAGAACTAGACGACCTGCTACAGATGGTTCGGGATCAGGTTACGCAGCACGGCCTGAACTCAGTCAAACAGCGGCTCGGAGCAACGAGCTCTACGAGCTATGAAGTGCCATCGACGAGCGCCAGTGTGACCGCACCCAACGCAGCTCAGGGTAAGTCGGGGTGCAAAAAAGGGGCATCAGAGATATCAACGTCCTCATCGGACGAGTCCAGTTCCGACAGTGAAAAGGACATAGAATGGGCAGAAGTGATGCGCTACGCGTTAAAGAAAGTTAAGAGAAAGAAGAGCTCAAAACACTCCAATCCCCTCAGACAAGCTTGGTCTGGGCAAACCCAGAGAGGCGGGGACAGCACATGCACGATGGCGGGAGAGGCCCAAAGAATGCGGATGGATTGGCACGACGCCAGTCGTGACCCACGCTGCGGGGTGAGCTCCCTGGCCGTGTCGGTGCCAAAAAAGATAAAAAAGAGAATCTGGAAGAGAGAATATATCGACATATTCTCTCTCCTGCTCAGGGATCATGAGGATGAGTCCACCAGCAGAAGGGATAGGGAAAAAAGAAACGAGAAGGATAGGAAACCCAAAGTTACCAAATCTATCAGCAACTGGGTGGCAGCATTCCACCTCTTTATGAGCGTGGTGATGGAAAAAGAACCCGAAACGGGGCCATACCTGACCAAGTACCTGGACACGATCATCCGCGCGCATAAGCAATATGGTGGATGGGCATGGCTAAATTATGATGTCAAGTTCAGGAGAAACATGGCTGACGATCCCACACTGGCATGGCATCATAGAGTGCTGGACATGTGGTCCGAAGAAATGGCACACAATAGGCCATTGTCGCAGGATGGGCTTCAGCAGCCACTCCCGAACACCCAGTGGCAACAGCCATTTCAGATCAGCCAAGCGAGGCAGGCCAATCAGTGGCCAGGGAGACGGGCATGTAGGCAGTACAACGCAGGGAGTTGTACTTGGCAGCCGTGTAAATTCAAGCACGCCTGCTCGGGATGCGGCGGAGGTCATCCAGCTTTCACTTGCAGGATGGCAAGAGAGGCGAAGCCTTTCAGAGCAGTACACCAGCGAGCCACAGAAGGGGTTGGCACCAACACCCATCAGCCTTGAGCGTATGAGGCCATGGCTAAGAGCATACCCTAAGCGAGATATGGCTATCAGTATAGAAAATGGTTTCGCACAGGGTTTCCGCATTCCATCCCTAATCTTAACGAACAGAACACGAACCCGCTTACTGGACAACCCACCATCTGTCCGTAAACATAACGAGATCGCCTGCAGCAAAATAGTAAAAGAATTGGGGATGGGGAGAATAGCAGGTCCTTTTCAGTCACCCCCATTCAAGGACCTCGTAGTCTCCCCATTGGGGGTCATACCCAAAAAGGAGCCGGGACAATTTAGGTTAATCCATAACCTATCATACCCTGAGGGGCAGTCCGTCAATGATTACATCGACCCGGCATTATGCTCGGTCAAATATGCAACCATGGACCAGGCAGTTACACTCATACGAAGGAAGGGGCCGAGAGCGCAACTAGCGAAGGCGGATATTGAGTCCGCGTTCCACTTATTGCCGGTTCACCCTGAATCTTTTCCACTGTTGGGCTTCTCATTCAATGGAGAGTTCTTCTATGACAAATGTTTGCCCATGGGATGCGCGGTCTCATGTGCATACTTTGAACAATTCAGTTCATTCATACACTGGGTGGTCGAAGACCTCGCCGGCCCCAATACGGTAGTGCACTATCTGGACGATTTCCTATTCGTGGGAAAAGACCATGATGACTGCAAAAGGATATTGGATATCTTCGAGCAGACGGCACGGGCGTTTGGGATCCCGTTAGCAAAAGAAAAAACCGAGGGCCCAAAGAGGATCATCACCTTCCTGGGCATACAACTAGATGTGCCAGCGCGCAGGTCGCGCTTGCCAGCCGAAAAAGTGCTAAAGTTGAAGAAAGATATGCAACTGTTGCTTAGCCAGCGAAAAGCGACACTACAACAATTCCAGTCCATGATGGGCCTCCTGTGCTTTGCGTGCAGGGTGATACCCATGGGGAGGGTGTTCTGCCGTCGTATGGCATGGGCAACCAAAGGCATAGCAAAAAAATACCACCGCATCAGAGTCACCAGAGAGATAAAGGAAGACTTACAGGTCTGGTTACAGTTCCTGCACGACTTCAACGGCCTTGCCTTCTGGCAAGCGCGCCCAGTATCTAATGCGGAACTTGAATTCTTCACCAATGCCTCGGGAGGGATTGGTTTCGGCATATACTATAAGGGCGCGTGGTGCGCGGAGACATGGCCCAGAGAGTGGCACACGACGGGGATCACCAGGGACATCACGTTCCTGGAGCTGTTCCCTATAATGGTGGCCCTGGACATCTGGGCACATGAGCTCGCCAATAGAGCTATCACCTTCCATACCGATAACCTAGCGGTGGTATGGGCGGTGAACAGGATGAGAGCAAAGACGCCAAGGGTGGTCGCGCTAATAAGGCAAATAGTGTTCCTATGCCTGGCGCATAACATAACCCTTAGGGCCAAGCACATCGAGGGCGAGAATAATAACATTGCCGATGCTCTTTCTCGTTCTAAGATCGGGCTTTTTCACCAACTGGCACCCGAAGCCGACGAAGTCAAGACATCGGTCCCGCATCAGGTCTGGGAGTTTGGTCCACGGAGATCTGGGGGCTCCTGTTAGGAGCTTTAGCAGAGAATACTCGGCGCAGATACATAGCAGCGTGGGAACAATACCAGACATTTTGCAGAGAGGCCTTAATAGAGCAGGAAAACATATTGGAAGTACCGACGATTTTGCGATGGATTATGCACTGCAAAACCAATGGCCACACAAAGGCCGCGGTACAAGCCCGCTTAGCAGCAGTATCATTCTTTGCTAAGGCAATAGGGAGGAAGAGCCCCACGGCTGGGTTTATTGTACAGAAAGTGATGAGAGGCTGGTCCCGGGAACAACCCCGAAGAATGGACAACCGCCGCCCAATCACTCATCGGATGCTCCAACAACTGATGGTACTGACCAGCAGAGTGTGTTACGACGAGTACGAGACAAGGTTGTTTCGATGCGCCTTTTCCTGGGCCTTCTACGGGGCATTTCGAGTAGGGGAGCTCGTGGCTTCCACATCCGCGGAGCAGGGGACAGCCCGTGGAGGTCTGGAAAAGCGAGATGTGAACATACGCACTACGGCCGTAGAGCTACAATTGCGCAGATCCAAGACCGACACGGAGGGGAAAGGGAAAAAAGTGGTGCTGGCAGCAGTACACAACGACCCTTCCTGCCCGCTGAAGAATGCCCTGGCCTACCAACAGTTACGGGCGTACTCAAATAATCAATGGTTCGTACATGCGAACGGGGCACCCCTATCACGTTTCCAATTCACCAGAGTACTCAAGTTAACAATTGAACGCCTGGGACGGGATGCAAGCTTATACGGCTCGCACTCCTTTCGCATTGGGGCTGCTTCTACGGCAGCCAGCATCGGGATGTCCGGAGAGCAGATAATGAGAATAGGCAGGTGGCGCTCGGATAGATACAAACTGTATATACGTCCGGCGCAATGACGAACAATGTATTAAGTAATAAGCAAAAAAAAAAAAAAAAAAAAAAGGGGATGGATCAGCATGTTATGTACAGAAAAAGTGACGGATCAATGTGTATGAATACTGCAATAACCATGTCTTTGATTGTGATCCATGCAGGAGTGAGTTGCCACCTATGGCCACGAGAAGTGTGGATATGTGGCCATTCATACGTTCACTGGGCCCAAAAGCGGACTCAATGCAGACCGCAAGGGGGGAATTTGGGATTCCCGAGTACAGAGGTGTCGGTGGTGTGGTTAGGACGACGGGGTATGGTGTGGGACCAGCTAATGCCGTCCTTGATCCAGCAGAAGAGATCGACCGGGAACCCGTGGATGATTGCGATCCACTTGGGGGGCAACGACCTGGCGTCTACGCGCAGCGTCAAGCTCACCAAAAAGATGCAAGGCGACCTGCTAACGTTGGCTAAGACATTTCCCGGGACGGTAGTGGCATGGTCACACATCATACCTCGGCGTGTGTGGCGGGGAGAGAACTCGCACAGGGCGGTAGAGAGGACAAGAAGAAAAGTGAACAGATGGATGGCCCGCTTCATGGGGGCCATAGGGGGATACAACATCACGCACGACCTCATAGAAGAGAGGTGCCCGGGGATGTATCGCGCAGATGGAGTGCATTTGTCCGACATCGGAATGGACATTTTTCTCTGTGCAGTGCAGGAGACGATCGAACGATTATGGCAGAGGCAGAGGTTGGGCACAGCGGCGCGTTGAGAGGTGGGGCCCCGTCAACAAGCGAGGATTCGCGGTTGGCGGGGTTGGCCGGAAGAAACGCACCCGGTGAGAGAGAACACAGCCTAGGCCTTAAGTAAAGGGGGCAAGGTACAGGAGCGAAACATGGACCTGTCCCCGGAGAGAGTAAGATGGTGACCAGAACATCGCTCAGAGGGCCCCCTGCCTGGCTTTGACGGCGGGCAAAAGGAGGGAGGTAACGATGATAAGGTTGCCAAGTCTGCTTGAACGGCAGGGGTAACAGCTTGTGCCTGAAGGACATGAAAGACGGAGGGACGGAGAATAATGCTTTTACGGCATAACTTCGCCGCCGGACAGTTACAAAGTACGTGGGATATTGGCTGTGTCTCTCGAGGGGGCAAAAGGAAGAAGTTGTATACTGTGTTGTGTGGATTGTTACGTGCATGCTGTGGCCAACAGTTTGGTGCTGTTAATAACCATTGTCTGTAAATAAATAGAATTAGTTGGTGAAAGAAAACCCTCGGTGTAACGTGGTGAATTATTAAGGGGGAGGGTCTCGGGGGGGGGGGAGGGGGAGTGCGGGGAGGGGAGAGGGCAAACGGGAGGGGATCCCGAGGCGGTCATGCCAGCTGCGTGGCTGAGTCCGGGCCTCGAATCAACGCGGCCCGGCACAGGCGCGCGATGGCTCGCCGAGATTTCGGTGAGGGGGGCGGGGAGGGGGGGGGGCGGGCAAAGAGCCGAGTACAAAGGCGCGCGCTCGGCGCGTGCTCGGCCTCTTTGCCGCTCGCCCCCCCCCTTTCCAAGAGGAAGCCGGACACCCGCCCGACCCGCCCAATTAACAATGGGGGGGGGGGAAGAGTCACAGCACGCATGACGGCCGGAAGAAACGCACCCGGTGAGAGAGAACACAGCCTAGGCCTTAAGTAAAGGGGGCAAGGTACAGGAGCGAAACATGGACCTGTCCCCGGAGAGAGTAAGATGGTGACCAGAACATCGCTCAGAGGGCCCCCTGCCTGGCTTCGACGGCGGGCAAAAGGAGGGAGGTAACGATGATAAGGTTGCCAAGTCTGCTTGAACGGCAGGCGTAACAGCTTGTGCCTGAAGGACATGAAAGACGGAGGGACGGAGAATAATGCTTTTACGGCATAACTTCGCCGCCGGATAGTTACAAAGTACGTGGGATATTGGCTGTGTCTCTCGAGGGGGCAAAAGGAAGAAGTTGTATACTGTGTTGTGTGGATTGTTACGTGCATGCTGTGGCCAACAGTTTGGTGCTGTTAATAACCATTGTCTGTAAATAAATAGAATTAGTTGGTGAAAGAAAACCCTCGGTGTAACGTGGTGAATTATTAAGGGGGAGGGTCTCGGGGGGGGGGGGGAGGGGGAGTGCGGGGAGGGGAGAGGGCAAAAGGGAGGGGATCCCGAGGCGGTCATGCCAGCTGCGTGGCTGTGCTGCACGTTGGAAATCTCTGTTGAGTTCTGTGATTGTTTTTCTTTCTCCTCTGGCTTTAGCTTCTCTGCGTTTCAGGGCAATTTTCAGAGTTTCTTCCGTCATCCATTTTGGCCGTTTTTTCTTTTTTACCTTTTGTAGAGACTTCTCGCTTTCTTCAAACACAACCTTCTTGATGTCATTCCATAACTCTTCTGGAACTCTATCATTTGTATCTAAAGCAGCAAATCGATTTTGCAGGCAGTCTTTAAATTCCAGTGGTATATTCTCAAGGTCATATTTTGCTTCATTCATGAGTGGTTTGCTCTTTTTCAGCTTTAGCTTGAGTTTGCATATGTAAAATAGTTATCTCCAAGTTATAATGCTCTGTTCAATGTAATTTCAGTTTGTTCAATGTAAACCGCACTGATGCAGAATAGCGCGGTCTATAAGAGAATGAAAATAAATGTGATTCAGCGGAGCTGCTCAGTCTGCTTGGCGATGTCCAGTGTGATGCTGCTGTGACAGTGGCGGCACACATACATTCTGACGCAGCCACAAAAGAGTTGTGCCACTGCCACCAGAAAGCCATGTTAGCAGTGTGTAGGGGTGAGAGTGGCAGCAGCAGCTCCTGCCTGGTATAGAAGATACAATTGTCCATGTCATGTGTGTCAAGTGCGATGCAATGCTGCTGTTGTACTGTTGGGACCAGGCCTAGGGTATCTGCCATCCTAAGCAGATCCCCCCTGTGCAACCTCCCCACTGCTGCCTTGAGGTTCCCCACAGCATGAAAGTGAGGATTCCCCATGCTGTCCCCCCCCCCCGCATCCATTGTCTCACTAAGGGGAGGAGGGTGGCATGACAATTGTTCCCTGATGTGCAGTAGCGAGGCTTAAGGCAGCATCACACATGTTCACGGTATGCTGCTCCTCGCCTCTTCCAACAAATCCTGGCGGGGGGTCAGGAGTGGCATGCCATGACTACCTACATGTGAGCTGCTGCTCTAAGGCCACCCACAGCACTGGGGCAGTATCTGTGCCATGCTTTCAGGGAGGGAAGGATCAAACCTACTCACTGTGGTCTGCCAACTATGAGATCATTCCAAGACTGGCCCACAAACCCACAAACCCACATTAGGTAATTGCACATTGATCACTCTGCTGGTCACCCATGACCTGAAATGTGTGTGTACATGTATCCTGACTTACCTCACTGGTAGAAGAGATCCCATATATAAGACATGAATGCCATTTGAACCACCAGTATATCGATGCAGTGCTTCATACATATCTAACAAGATGTTCCTCTTCCATGTATGTTAGCTTGACAATGACCACGTATATACACATGGAGTGATGCACCCATGCTCCCACATGAGTGCTCTGTGGCTCCTAACACATGGCCACTTGTGTGACTGAGAAGGCTCACGGGTTCAAGAGTGATATGTCCAGGTGTGTTAACTTTATCCTACACTTCCATATTTGTATCTGCAGGTGCAACCTTCCCCATCTTTTTCATTATTGAGAAGCTGCACCAACAACTGCTAGATGGCAGAGTGTGCTAATAGTGCCCACAAACTGAGCAGGCCTTTTCAGCGATGTGTGCGTGCACATACTCAGAATGGATGGTAGCAAAGTTCAGACATGAAAGGAGCCCTAAGGACCCAACTTACACTTGTTTTGGACAGTGGGGTCATGTGTGTGTGTGTGTGTGTATCCAGAGGACTGTGAGCTTTAGCAATGCACTGTGCATGCATGTAATGCCCAGGCTTTATGGCTGTGCATACATTTATTTATTTAACAATTTTTCTATACCGCCTTTTCATTTAATCAAGACAGTATACATTAACTTCAACTTTTACAAAGAACTTTCAATTGTAAACAATAACATCATACTTCAAAAACTTAAACAGTCTCTTGTAACGTCATACTTCAAGATTTAAATAATCTCAAAAGAGTTTTTATGTAAACAAAGGGGAGGGTTAGGTGGGAGTTTTGAAACTAAACTATATACATTGTGGTATGAGTAATGGGAGGGGGAATGGTACAGATAGCTTAGCTTGTGTAAATCGGCTTGTGGAGTGGAATAGACAAGGTACTATGTAAAGATTGATGAGATTGGGGGTCTTCATTGAATTGTTCAATGAATAAGGTAGTTTTGAGTAACTTCCATAAATCTTGTATATCAATTGTGGATCTTAGGGGCATGTTTACTAAACATTCCTAACGTGCGGGGCCGCGCTAGTGTGCCTGTGCCATATAAGGAGTGGGCGGTTCAGGCAGAAAATAGAAAAAAAACGGTAGTAAGCAACCGGACGTGTGTGCGTCGCGCTAATGTGCGGGGGTCGACATTAGCGCGTGGAAAGGCAAAGTGGTGCGCTGCTGAGTATGCAAAACAACAGAGCCGTGGTACAACGGTGAAGACACTGACCAATGGTGCAGGGGCCATGGGTTCAATCCCCCAGTGTGCGCAACGACAAAGGTCAGCTGAGGCAGTAACTGTAATGATTAACATTGTTTTAGGAGGCAAATTAATTTGGAACGGCATAAGGCGGCGCACAGTTATTTTTGGGCGGCAGAAGTCGGAGAACAGTGCTTTTTGGGCGCATAAGGCGGCGCACAGTTATTTTTGGGCAGCAGAAGGCGGCGCACTGGTCCCCTTGGGCGGCAGAAGGCGGCGCGCTGATGCACAAGCACAGGAACAGAGCCACAGCACAATGGTTAAAACACTGACCAATGGTGCAGGGATCAGGGGTTCAACTCCTCACAATGCCCAGTGAAAAATGCCTGCTGAGGCAGTATGTATTATGTTGTGGAGTGCTGTAAGAGGCTGTATAATTTTATTTTGTCATCACTACTAGCAAACGCACTCTCCCAGCATGTTAACATACGGCGGCCCATAAGGCACATGTTACAGTGCACTGTTCGCCAAGGCACCCTTGAATGACCCCTATAGGGCAGCATGTATGTTGCGACACAGGATAATGTATAGTGCACCCTATAGGGATGGCAACCATAAGGTGGCCTACAGGGCGCCCTATGAAGCGCCCTCAGAGGCACCTAATGGGTATAGTAAGCTGAGGGTGGTCTTGCCGGCATAGACATATGTACAGTAAATAAAAATAAAGCTGTGGACAGCCCTACCAAAGGGCCCCACTGTGGGTTTGAACCCATGACCTCTGGCTGCACAGGCAGTGATGTAACCATTGCGCTACAGCTCCATAGCTGTAAGCAGGCCCCTGGCTGGCTGCAGATAGCCTACACGTCACCTCACAGACAGTCTGCTGGTGTCAACAGGATAGGGTTAGGCCACCCGTACCCATGATGCACTGCACATGCAAATTAGCTGTCCGCAGATGGACACACGATGGGGAATGCACCCCCACAGCACCTCGGCCCTGTTGGGGGAAGTGACCGGGTGCACCCACACAGCACCTTGGCCTAGTAGGGGGCACTGACCGGGTGTTTTACTGGCACAGAGTAGCCACACACCGTTACATCGTGTGGGTACTGTGCTCACCCTGAGTGTGCAATGAGGTGGCCAGGACCAGGTCAACAACACCTGCCATGGCTGATGAAGGCCAAGCGGGTGTTCCATAGCAGTGTTAATGTGTAAGATAGCTAGTTTCTGCACAAACACCATGGATATCCCTGTCTGCCGCCATCAGGCCCCCCCCCCCCCCCCAGTGGCAAACATGGTCCCCATCAAGGGATCCACACTCTACCTCCCTGCAAAGGTGGCAGTAGTGGGCAACATCAACCCCAGTCCTGCTGTGGAACACCACCACCCCCCCCCCCCCCCAGGCAGGCAGCTCCATACACAGCCATAACACAATAGCAGACAGACATAAGCCCAGGGTATGGTAAGCTGCACTCCACCACCAGATATTCCCCTGCAGCAAGCCAACAGCCACTGCACCCTGCAAGCCATTATAGCAAGACATTTACCAGCTACAAACAGTCTGCTGGTTAGTCCATAGTGCATGTTCCCAATGGAGATGCATGCACCCAGAACTAGGCTGTCTGCATACACAGCAAGCAGATAGATCAGTGACTGGGCCCCAAAGAGAAACCCATATCTATCACATGAGAGAACTACTATACAGCACTATGGGGGGGCCTAGCCATGCTGTGGTCACTGCACAGTCAGGGTGAGCGTGATCCCCCAGAAGGACATGCTTTGGCCACCCTGTCTGTGTAGGTGGTGGCCGGACACTACAATATCCCAGCCAATGTCCCTGCCAGGGCCCTATGCCCAGTGCAGATGCATCCTGGCCACGCCACCCTGCCCTGGCTATACCCATGGTACCTTGCACCTCATTATGCACATTGACTGGCCAATACTGGCAACAGTGCTGGCAGTGCGGGCTGTTGAAGGGGCTTGCAGCCAACACCCACTGTATAGACAGACACACACTTCCACACCTCTGCCATCATGGTGCTACGATTGAGGGGGTAAGTAGCCTTGCCCACCAAACCGGTCCTGAGCACGGCAAGGCATGGATATGGTACGCATTACAGCTGGTGGTCACTCCCCAGGGTGGTAAGCACCGTCAGAGGCCAGACCTGGAGCATGCCCCGCAAACACCCAACAGATTGTTTGGATGGGGTCAACTAGCAGTATGTACGTAACGTATGGATAACTGCCTGCCTGTGCTCCTAGCAAACGTCTCCGAGCTGTGTACCGTATACCTCAGGTGTAGGGTGACATTGGTAAGTTATGCAAGTGCTCGTTTTGGGTGCTGCATGCACGGTCCAATGTTCTGCCTTTCCAGGAGACATTGGCCAATGGGGCCTGTGGGTGTGGGTGTGTCTGCCCTTGATGGCTGCTGCTTTACGGCACAGATTCCCAACTCCAGTCCAGGTTTGCATCACACTGTTCGGGTTTTCCTGCTATCCCTCATGAATATGCATGGGCTACATCTACATGCCATGGGGGTGGTGCATAGATATACAGCACAGGCATTTGTATGAGTGTCAGCATGGAACCTGACTGGTGTGTGGCCCACCAGGACTGCATTTGGGTGATTCTGCTCTAGGTACTACTGCCCCTGTTCATGGTGTCTGTGCTCAGTGGGGTAAAAGATAGATGTCTTACCATTGCATATGTCCCCGCCATGAAAGGTGTGTCCTTACTATCACTGTTTAGTTGTGGGAAAAATATGTGGGCGGGATTGGCAGTAGCCCTAGCTGGGCTTTGAACCTGTGACTTTCTGTTCTTGTATGCACTGTCTGTGTGCACTGCACCACTGTGTAGCCACAGATTGGTTGGATTCCCTGGACTGTCCATGACTGTGGATCCGGCAGGACCTGTCTGTTGCAGTGGACTGTGCCAGCCTGCACATGGCTAGGCCTCTGTCTTCTGTGGTTAGCAGCCACTGCCCCCTGCACCACATGTACTTGTCCGCCAACATGCTGGCATGAACGTCTCTCAGAAAAAGCAGTTGACCTGATTGCAATGTGGCAGTATGGGACTGCATTTGGGGGACTTGGCTGTAGGTAATGCCCATTGTTGTGGTGTGTGTGCGGTGTTGGGTAAAATATGGGTGTTTTCCCCATGCATACAGGGGTGTCTGCGCTATCTTTATTTAGTGGTGGGTAAAATATAGGGACTGGGCTGGCAGGTGCCCCAGCTGGGTTTTGAACCTCTGCCCTCTGGTCCTAGAGGTAATGACTCTGTCCGCTGTACCACACTTTGGCCACAGAGACAGTGCAGCCCCTGGAGGCAGTAAGCCTGGCAGGATGGAGTCACAAACCCTGCTCTACGCAATTCTACTGTGGGCATTTGCACCCTGTCTGGTGACAAACGTGCACATAAACCCCGGAAATGACCACGGGATATGTGGGACAAAATATCACCACGCTGGGCAACAGTGATATTAATGGGCAACCATAGCAAACACTCCCAGGAAAGCTCCAACACGTGGAAATGTTTTTTGGAAGAGTCTCCTCTCAGTAGACCCTTCCAAAATTCATTTCTTTTTTCTGGAGCTTTGCTGGGTGTGATTTCTGTATTTGCCCATCACTATAACTGTTCCCCAGCTGAATTACTATTTTTAATAGTTCTGTTGTGGTCATTTTCTATTTTTATTTTCACTTTTGTGCTGTGCACATATATCACACTGCTCACGTTTTGCTGGTTTCCCCGGTTTTCCTGTACATTGCTGACGGAAATGGTTTCTCTTCCCTTTAAATGCGCTCTACCGCGAGTGTTTCACTCGCGGTATTTTTTCCTTGTAAATTCGGGCACGCTCCTGTGCGGGGAGTCTCTCCCCTCCCACATTCCACCCATTGACCCCGTCTCTCCGCCCCTCGGGGGCCTTCCTCCGCCCTCATTTCGCCTTTCCACGCCTCTATCGCACATGAGCGCCCCGCAAACGTGCGCGTTTTCGGCGCACGTGTGCGGGGCCCGTTAATGTGACCCGCACGTGTACGGGGCGTTTAAGAGCACTTAAATGCATCATTTTAGGGCGCTCAGGTGCGCCGTTTAGTAAACATGCCCCTTAGCTTTCCCAGGAGTGGATTCTAAATAGCAGGGGCAGCAAGAGAGAAAGCCCTCATGGATGTTGATTTATTGGTTCTTGTGAATAGACTAGGGGATATGTTTACTAAACTGTCTTAATGTTCCCAGCGCTAGTTGCAGCGATAATGTGAAGGATGCCATATAAGGAGTGGGCGTTCCGGTCTTAAGGTAGCAATTGCGGGTTATCGCACAATAAAGTGTGCCGTGTCCATTATCGCGCGCTGGAGCCGCGCACGTTACAGCGCGTTAACCTTAACTTTGCATGCTGACCTGCAATCACAGTAATAGAGGTGTAGCACAGTGGTTAATACAATGACTACTGAAACAGGGGTCATGAGTTCAATATCTCAGCAGGCTTAATGAATAAGGTTGGCCAAGGCAATTCCTTTTCATGCTTGTAAGAGTCAGAAACAGTCCAACAATCTGTGCTGCCAGCTAAAAACACCCTCACTTTTAGGGTGCACAAGAAAGCACATCCTAAACCACCACGTCAGCCAAGGCGGGTTATAATGTGCCCCAGAGGCCATGTCGAAGGTTCTTAACTCCCAAGGCACCATAGTAGGCACCCCATTAGCTGGCTGAATCCAAGGTGTGGCTTTAGAGGCCCCAAGGATGTATAGGTGACTCAAAAAATGTTGGCCAAGGGCAGTAAGGTCCCCCAAGTTGAAAAGCAAGAAAGGTATGGGCCAAACACAGATGTAACCCTAACACTGCACAGAGCAACAAGGAAAGACAATGCACAAGTAATGGAAGGAAGTAGATCTGAGCTGATGGACCAGACATATCTGCGTCCAGCCCATGTAGCAGCTGGAAAAATGGACAAACATATCAGGGGTAGCTGTAGCGATGCACAGGGTAATGGTAAATAACCATGCAACAATGACAGTGTGTGGCAGAGGATGGGAAGACGTGTCCAGCAGAGGAGGTAGAGGTGGAAGGATAGGTGTAATGACAGGAGGACAGAGGAGTAGCAGTGCCATGCAGAGCACACACAGGAGAGGCAACCAGGGAGAGCTTCAATGCAGAAATGTGTAGCAGTGCAGGACGTGGGGTAGCAGCATACACATCAGGGTAGGACGGCACACAGCTGGCAGACACACATAGATGGACAGAAGGATGGTTGGCAACTGTGATAAGGGTACAATATGCTAACAGCATAGATCTGCACAGATATGACTGTCACAGAAATGAAAAGTAGCTGTGCAGAACAGGCATACAAATGAAAGAGAACAGAGAGGAATCAAACCTATGACCATTAGCACAAATGTCAGTGCACAAACTGGTAGGCCACACCACCAACATGAAGTCACTAGCAAAGGCTGCACAGAAGAAGCTTGCTGTCTGCCAGGATAGCAAACCTCCAACAGTAACCAAGATGAAATGCACATGCAGATCTGGTGTGTACAGATCAGATCACAGTCTGTAACTGGGACCAGAGCCACATATAACTACATGCACACACACAATGAAATGTTATGCAGTGGATACAGCATGCAAAAGAGGAAATAACCTAAACCCAAAGGGCGGCAGGGGATGCTCTGTGGAGCAGGGCAATATATGGAACAGAACAGGAGAGAATTGAACCTGCAAACAGGTGTGCCACAGACCAGCTGAACCACAGCAATGCCAATCCCCCAAGCGGACTACCATGTAAGCACTATAAAGAAAGAGACATATGTAACAGCTAATATGTGATGGATAGGCAGCACAGAGGGCACACTTTGGTGTACAGTGAAGAGATGGAAGGGTGTGTGCATAGGTGATGAACCTGCAGGTACCTAATGGTCAGGTTAGCACAACAGGAAAAAAAAAAAGTAAACCCCATGCGGGGATCAAACCTGCAACCTATGGTGTTATAACACATGTCTGTAAGCACTATCCCAAACAACCACAACAAAATAATAGTACCTCAAAGGGAAGGTGTGTATGGGAACCTGTAACACTCAGTGATGTGGCAAACGGCTGGCAGATAGACAGCTGGCACCGTACAAGGATGTGAGCACAGGTGGAAATCACTAAATACAAGTGTCAATGTGATCAAGCAGCAGCAGAGACAAATGTATATCAAACACATATTTTTATTTTGTTTAATCATCACAGATAGTGTAGATACCACCTATCATAATATCAAGGTGAGTGGATCCCAGGTGAAAATCGGAAAACACATTTTGCAGGGCAGCAACCCACATCTTACAGAAAAGTCACTGGCTCGCCTACAGATGATGGGCAGGAGAGATAATGTGCATCAGGTGCATTGTGTGCAGTATGCATTAGGCCCCTACCCCCCACATGCTGCTGCATGCCCCAAATGTGTTAGTTACATATGTGTGCATGTAGACAGTAGGCGGTGCATGATGAGGGCCCAACACACATCAATCATGATCTGTTCCCTAAAACATATCTGTCTGCCAACACAGGAGGCACATAAATGAAACAGCTTATGTTGTTAAAAGTAAGAAAGTGTAAACACACATATTGAAATTTATGCTACAGCTGTCACATAATGCCTGATATAGGAATCAAAGCTGCAACAATGTATCCCTAAACAATCGTCAAATGCACAATGAGGATATGCTAACAGGTAACAGAGGCACATGAACACAGAGACCTCAAATGAAACCATCTTCAGAAACATGCAGAGATAACACTATGCAGAAGGTCCCCCCTGCACTGGTTGGTGTGGATACAGTGCCCTTACACATATATCACGGTACATGGAACGCACAAATGAAGGAAGAAAATGGACACTCACACTGCCTTACTACAAATATAACGGGGCAATGTGCGGTGTCGTTACCTCAGGGGATAAATAGGACAGTACAGACATGCAATGCTAAGTTTGTAAATCAATACAGAGCGTCACGTCTGTACAGTAAACAGACACAATAACCTGTATATAGAGATGGAAAGAAAGGTCAAACATGTTAGAGTAAGCTACACAGAAGCCATATTGCAACCTGCTGTGTTGCACCAACATAGACAGTCACATGCACATGCACCATGTACGTTAAAACATGATACAGTGATGCCACACATGCACTGTAACACCCTTGGTGATTGCAAACATCAGTCCAAGATGTTGGTGTGCAGTAAAGTGGTGTCATTGCAAATACTGCGTCATGTACAAGTGGAGGATAGGTGGACATGGACAAGAGGACCTCTCCATTGCTCCCCCTGTGCCACACGCATGGCTGTATGCTCATGTTGAAACAAACAGATGAGCGTATCCTGCATTACATGTCACACACATGGGCAAAACACAACAACACAATGTCAGAAGGATGTACAACATACAGTGACAATGTCAGTCCCTGCTGCAAACGTGGGGACCAGTACACAGTGCCCAAAGTGCAAAGGGTGTCTGCAATCCAACAAGTCATGTTATGACTGTCCTTGAAACCCTGGGCATGCAAAGTCAAGTGTGACATCCCAATATGCCACAGTACTTGAAAGGACATGTGTGTCTCCTGCGATGAACACGACACCCAGCCAGGGCACAGCAGCAATGGTTTGTTGGACAGGCCTATCATGGCCAAAGTAGCAGTCCAACAACAATACTGTCCATCCTAGGCATGTGTCCCACTCGCAGAGGTCAAACATCCTATGGCACCATTTCCCAGGGATAGTTCCATGGTGTTGTTGTGTCCTCCAACAGGTGGTTGATGGTGACACTGGATGCACTGTAGTAGATGTGCTTTGTGTGTTCACTGCCCTGTGTCAGAAGAGGATAAACAATGTAGTGGGATGCTGCTTGCAACATCAGCCCAAATTGCAGAGTAAAACATCAATATGTACGTAAGGAAACGTCACACAGGCAAACAGCATGATCACAACACAGAACACACTGCATGTTGGGGACATTTTGAATTGGAACCGCAGACGAGATGTCACATGGATATGGTCATGTCCATGCCCATGTTACATAGGCGTTTCACAGCTCCACCCCATGTGCATCAGCGTTCGTGTACAGAGATCCAACAGGAAATGTCTATGAGACAAACAGTAAATCATTAACATGCAAAGGCTGATGTCATTCACAAAAGACCAAAGGTGCAACCTACCGTGTGTTTGCAGCAAGTGTATGTTTGGGATCCCCTGAGGCTCTCAAAGGCCATGACATGTCACAGTGAAGGGAGAAGATGTCATTGAAATGTGTAGAGTCACCATGTCCCCATGTCCAGCCACTGTTGATGCATGTCCACATTATGGCGATATCTGTGATACACAAATGCTGTTGCGCAGTGGTCTGTCAGCACACAAGAGATAGGTCAGCTCACAACACACAACACATGTTCACAATGTCCACAAGGTAAACAGCAGTAAGGTAGAGATAGCACAGTCACCACCGCTCCCCAGGTGTACAGACCCCTCCTACCACATGATAATGCAAAATGCCTGCATGCTGTATCATCACACAGCCAACCCAAAAACACACACCCACACAGTATGCTAAGGTGAGCGTGCCAGCAGTTTCATACAGCCTATATGTGCACAATTGGAGATTAGTGGAGATAAAGACCTGTTAAATGCAATGATACCCTGCTTTTGGCTGATGCTGAAATGTTAGGGAAGGGTGTACGTGCATTCCACCATCCAAACACCTAGGACCTGCACACACACGCAGCTCTGTTGGACGTGTCCCAGAGACAGTGTTGGAGAAGACAAACTGGCCAGGAACACATGTGGATATGTGTGCCAACAGCAACATATGGGGTATGGGGGTGCAGGGTAAAGAGGTGAACAACAACATACGCACATTATGACAGATCACTGCAGACATGTGCTCCCCCTGACTGTCATCCCAGACAAAGTAGCTGTAGGTCCATCTACCCCAGACTACTGTATGTTGGATGATGTATAGTCACCTGCTAATGCACCACAGCACCAGGAGAGTCATCAAGTATATCCTGTGGATTGAGAAACACAAG
Source organism: Ichthyophis bannanicus (assembly GCA_033557465.1). Taxonomy (NCBI): domain Eukaryota; kingdom Metazoa; phylum Chordata; class Amphibia; order Gymnophiona; family Ichthyophiidae; genus Ichthyophis; species Ichthyophis bannanicus. The sequence continues at coordinate 169,995,306 of CM066038.1, forward strand.
AGAAACATACATATGTCATGTTGGAGCTGTGCAACACACACTGCACCTTCACGTACTCAGCTCGCAGATCCCCCAAGATCCTTAGCAGACTGACTGTTTCCCACCACACTGTACAGATTTGTTTTATGTTAAAGTTATCACTGAAGTGTGTGGGGCAAACAACAAGGGTCCGTACTCTGTCTGTCCCCTTCCTCACCTCTCTGTTGCTGTAGAAAATGTGGAACAGAATTATCTCCTCGCTACCGTGTCCCTGCTTGGCTCTAAGCACGCAATGCTCCCAATGCCCCTTCAGGTGTGATCTGGTGTCTCAATGTCGTCTGCTACACCGCTGTCAGTTCCTGTAACACAGGGAAATATGCAGGGGCTCCTTCCTTATCCTCTGTCCATATACATTTTCTTGGTGTGTATATCTCATACCTTGACTTACATTAACAGCTGTGTGCTGATGAGTTGCAAATATATCTCTCCACACCTGAGTTATGTCTGCCAATCCACACCCCGATGTCCAGTTGCCACCTGACATTGATGGCTGCATGTCATCCCACTATGTGAAATTGATAATTGCAAAGCATGGATATCCTATATGTGCACCTAAACCCTCCCCTCCCATCAGAACGTCTTTGTGTGTGTGGCCAAAATGCCCTCTCTCTAGGGTCTGTAATGTAGGTGTTGTTTTGGACTGCACTCTCCTCCTCTACACACATACCCAGCTTGTAGTTGAGGCTTGTGGTTTATGTCTAGTTGTCATCAGCTATATCTCCCTAGTCCTTCCTGAAAACACAACTAAAACCTAAATCCCTCCCCCCCCCCCCCAATCAGCTCCTGGCTTGCCTACTGTAACATACACCTTGCTGATCTGGCCTTGAATCATCTCTTCTGCCTGAAAATATGCAACACTGCACTGCATGGCTTTTCTACAGCCACATACATAGTGGCACTAATACTCCCTCTGTCAGGACACCTCACAGGTTCCCTATCTGTTTCTGCATCCATGTCAAGGCTAATTGCTGACCTATACATACAGGCACACTGTGGTGTTGCAGTAACTTCCCCTACTGATCTCAAATACCAGTAATCCAACTACTACTCAGCATGTTTATAGTGCTACATATCACATGTAGCGCTATACAGAAACAAATAACACACAGTCCCTGCTCATCAGAGCATACCAACCAATCAATCAGCTCAAATTAAAAACTGTGAAACACACACATCTAGGCAACTGGTCCCAACTATGGTCTGCTCTCCTACTGTTTACCCCATACTACATGCCTTTCACCTTGCTACACCCAAAGCCTCAAACTAACTACCTGTGGCTGTACAGCAGCCCCTATCCCAATCAGCCACAAATAAGGTATGACAGCTTAACACCTCCCACAAGCCTACTACTCCCGACACACATAATCCACCACTACCTGCTGTTGTGCCCTGCTCACATCTTCTGTGTTTCAGTCATGACTAGATTGTAAGCTGGGATGGCCAGGCAGTGTCTGTTACATGTCAGTGCAGTGTTGCATCTTACTGCCATTGGGATACAAATGTTCACTGGTAGTAGTAGTATACACATATCTAAACAAATGTATGTGGTAACATATGCAGTACTTACATGAGAAGAGCACCTCAATCATCTGCCGCCTGACTGCTGTGCCCTCACGTGTGTCACCACGGGCACGTACAGGAGGGCACGTCGGATCATCCTCCAGATCCTCATTAATTTGGACAGGGATATGGTGCCTGAGAGCAATGTTGTGCAGGATGCAACAGGCTATAATTATCTCTGCCACAGTCTGTGGTCTGTATTGTAAGGCCCCGCCTGTCCTATCCAGACACCTGAAGCGACTCTTTAAAACACCAAAGGTGCACTCTATGACGGAGCGTCTGGAGGCATGGGCCTCATTGTAACTCCTCTCTGCACGTGTCCGTGGTTGACGCACAGGGGGTCAGCAACCAGGGGCGACACCCATATCCTGCATCACCTGCAGAAAGAAATGTGGAACGTTAAAGCAGGAGCTGATGTCCACCCAAATGGACACAAGTATGTGCGTGCAAACCAAATACACAAAACATCTTGACAGAAACATATGACAGCACATGATGGAACACCACAAATATGTATTAGCGTGTGAAGTTATGACACACAAAACAAGGGGTAGGTGTACGGATTGCAATCAACATAATCTGTAAACACGACACAAATGCTAGCGTTCATGCTACCATCATCACACAGCACCGTAGCAAGGTAGAGCTGGAGGGCAACCCCCCCCCCCCACACACGTTAGATCACACCCAGACAGATGAGACACAGACACAACTAGGGATAACCTCAAAGACAGACATGTGCACATACGGTTAGTCACAGGATCACCATGTGCATGTCAGAGATGAGAAATACACACCCAGCAGTATATAGTCCTCATACTGTCCTGCCTCAAATTGTCTGAATAGTGCCGACTGATGCAGGATATAGGAGTCATGGGTGGACCCTGCAAACCTAGGGACCACATTCAGAATATGCATATTTGCATCACATACAACCTGAACATTCAGGGAATGGTAGTGTTTGCAGTTGCGGAACACTACCTCCCTGTCTCTGGGCAGGCCCAGGGCAACATGTGTGCAATCAATAGCTTCCATCACGTGTGGTATCCCGGAAAACGCCTCAAAGGCCTGGTTCGGGGTCCCCCCACTGTTGCCTAGTGTTGGGAATTGCAATGTAATTCCCCACCCGGCTGATCATGGCATGCAGTACCTGGTGGAGACAGCGTGAGAAGGTTGGGCGGCTCATGCCACCCACTGTGGCCACAGATGACTGGAAACAGCCAGAGGCAAAGAAATGTAGGGCACCAAGGAGCTTGACCAAACCTGGTATGGCATGTGACCAACCAGTCAGGGGCTCGAGGTCAGGTCTTAGATTCTCATAGAGCTCCCTAATAGCCCCCATGCTCAGGCAGTAGAGGGAGATGATCTGGTCCTCACGCATGCCCTGGAGCTGGGCCCTGGGCCTGTAGAGCTGAGGCTGGCGAGCCTGCAACTCTGAACGCCTCCTGCACTGTGCTGGCACAGCCCCTGCCTGGCCTGCCCCCACAGCTGCATGTCTGTGTTGCAGCGGGACTAAACCCATGCCCTGTGCCTCAGCCCCATGGACACCATCTCCCTCATTAGGCAACCGCAGCCCCTGCTCATCTCCCACTGCACATGCAGCAACCACAAAGCCCGTCATAAACTCCACCCTTCCAACTCCTCTAACTCACTCTAACACAGACACTCAGCTCACCAATCTAGCCACACACCTCCCTCACCACACACCAACCCAGCCACACTACCCCACCACCACTCACAAACCCAGCCACTCTCCACGACACACCTGCCTCCAACACTCTCCTCGCTTCACCAACAATGCACGCCTTCTCTCCCTTGCCTACACAAACCCCTCAACGTGAACCAGATGTGCAGATGTATTTATAGGTTATTTTACGTTGTGCATGTGCCGCAGATACGCGGAGGTTGCACGCACGGGACACTATGTTACACATGCGCATGTGCTGCGTGTTAGGCACATGTGCCAAGCCTCGCGCTCATGCACAGCGCATGTGTAACATGGGGTTCCGCACGCACAACTTCCGTGTCTCCGCAGCGCATGTGCAATGTGCGCAGCAGACGTGCTCACGCTGCATGCATGCGCAATGCATGCAAAGTAAAATAACCTATACATACACCTGCACACCTGGTTTGGGTAGGCGAGGGAAAGAAGGCATGTGTTGTTGGTGAAGCGAGGAGAGTGTTGGAGGCAGGTGTGTCATGGAGAGTGGTTGGGTCATGAGTGGCGGTGGAGAGTGTCAGAGGCAGGTTGGTTGTGGAGAGGTGTGTGGCAAATCAGGTGAGAGAGAGAGGAGGGGAGGCGAAGAGCAGTCTAGAGAGACAGCAGCACAGTTGAGGAGCAGGCAGCAGGGAGAGGAGGTGGGGCGAGAAGTAGGTGTGAGGTGTAGCAGAGGAGCCGAGGAGCAGGGATGTGTGACAGGGAGGGAGAGGGCACAGAGGGCAGGGAGAAGGAGCAGCAGGAAATGGCAGGAGGGGAGGAGGGGGCACCTGTTCAGCAGGACCCAGAGATGACAGGGAGTGTTGGGCATTTGGCGGTGGCTGCAGGCCCATCGGGTGTGTCCCAGCCCACATAGGGGCCACCCAGTGCCAAACAAAGGTGTATACCGGTGCCAGCTGAGGAACGGAGGAGGGCTGTGAGATTCAGTCAGCAAGAAAACCACATCCTGCTGGCCAGGGTGTTGGAGCGGTATGAGGTGCTCTATGGCTGGCTGAGCAACAGCACCACTGTGGCAACACGTACACACGTGTGGGAGGAGGTGCAAGAGGTCATAGCCCAGGCAGTGGGACCAACCAGGGACCTGGAGAGCCTGAGAAAGAGATTTAATGACATTAAGCGTGGTGTGCGTGCACACATGGTGGCTGAGAGGCAACATGCCATGGGCACTGGTGGGGGTGCCCCCATTGCCCCAACTCTCACACCCTCGGAGCAGGAGCTAGCAGACTGTTTGGGGCCCATCTACCTGTGTGGACTGCCAGAAGCGCTGGACACCGCCCATCCACAGGCAGGTAGGTATGCACCTTACACCTTGCTGCTCTTTATGCTTGTAATAAACGCCCTTTGTCTAGGCGTCAGGCATCTGCCTTGCCCCTCCTCACACTTGGGTTCATAGCTCATATCTTTGCTTCTGCCTTTGGCTCATGAGTGTGCTTTTCCCCATTCCACCCCTTTTAAATTGCATGTTTCTGTCTGCCTCTCACAAGTGTTCCTACCACCATCCTTTGTCCTGTCTCCCCTGTTCCTGACTCCTTGCTCCTGCTCCAAACCTCTTGCCACACCTGTTAGTGCTATGTCTATTTAGATTATGAGCTCTACTGAGCAGGGATTGTCTTTTTGTGTGTTCACTGTCACAGTGATGCGTGCGCTTGGTAGTGCCTAATAAAATGCTTAGTAGTAGTAGTAGGAGTAGTAGTGGTAGATATGCAGCACACGTACAGGGCACCCCCAAGCACATGTGGCACATGGAGGGGAATGGTGGGGGACCATGTCCTGAGGGCATGCATGCCCTAACACAGGTAACTGTGGGGTGAGGACACAGCAGCACATGGCAGGGTAGGTACAGGGTGTGTATGACAGGTACCTGGACCTGTGTGCATGATAGACACAGTCCTGAGCGTATTCAAGGTGTGCAAAGCAATGGTGAAGCAGGGGGCGTGGCAGACAAGACCCATATCTGATTCAACACTGCATACATCCATGGTCCAGACAACAGACAAGCAAAGCCCAGAGAGTTAAGCTGCATAGCAACAATTTACAGCACCATAGATCATCAATTTAACAGTGATGTAAAGGACCTAGCTGAGGAGTGGCTAATGATATCCCACTGTAATCAGTGAGAAGCACAGCATACTTGAGCAGCACTGTAACAGTAACGAGCCACATTGGGATATCATTTGACAGTATGCAGATAAACTCCTGGTATCACCTCTACATTGTTGCTCTCTAGTGCTGTGAAGTCTGGCTGTGATGCTGAACCCTTGGAACCTCTCATATAGGTAAGTTTGGCCACTGATGTATGCAGAGTTCATGCGATTACAGGGCTGGTCTGTCCTTCTAAGTAACCCTCCTCCTAAGGATGGGTGGTTGGGGGACTTACTGAGGTCAGATGCCTCTACCACTGGAGTAACCCTACCCAGAATGGTCTAGAATTCCATCCTCACATATGGCTTATGAGGGCTTACATTTAATTAAGTTCTGTGCCCACTCCATTTGGGGTGTGTACCTCATTACCTGCCTGCGTTGTCTGTCCCCCTGAGGTCTACTTGCTAATATAGTATCTGGCATATAGGTCACAGCCAGTCATCATACATCTGCAGCCAGTCCCCGAATACATTGAGACAGGGGGAGACATACAAGAGGGACATACAACTAGCCCAGAACACAGTGGCCTGTGGGTACCCACACACCCCACCAAAACACATATGACGTCTGTATGCACCTACCTATCCAGGGACATATCCCAGACCACTGACAGGGAAGGGCCTAACACACAGGGTTGATAATGTAGGCGCAAAGAAACGGCAGCAGAAACATAACACACATCACACACTTAACACTCTGACGGGGCCCACATAAAGTGGGGATACCCCACCCACCCTCACCAGACCTTGGACGGTACATCGCCACACCCATACAAAATGCACATAGCACAACCCCCACAACACCTGGGATCAGCCCATATACACGTCCTGCAGTGCCACACATGCATTCCTATACCCCCGCACACTGTGTAACCCCATACCCAGCAGTGCTCCACCCATCCCCCCAGAGACCCCACCACACCCATGGAGTATGTGATAGCTGTCCACCCACACCGCACAGTGTCCTGCAAAGTGGAGGGCCCCCCACACATCTGTCTGACATGGACACATCCTGCAACTCTTAACGTGCATGCCACTCAGGGCAATGCAAGCACATCGCTCACACACACAATGATGACACACAATCTCACTCAGGACTCCCACGTGCCACGGCCACATGTATTGATGAGGCCACAGACAAGGTCAGGTGGACAGTCCATATCTGATACTGCAGATAGAGGGCACGGCACTCAACATACCATCCCCCACACACTGCATCCCATGTGTCACAGCTACACCAGGGAATGAGCCTGCTACACCCCCACTCCCTGCCAGGCACAGCACACTGTAGGCACCTGTGCTGTCCCTATTGTAGGTGCAACAACAGCAGGCACAGGTGTACAACACATTGATTGTGGGGTGGATGTACTACACAAGTGTACATAGGTGCACAGTGCAAACTTATCTGTGCTGTGTACCCTTCTCCACAACCCAGGTGACTATGAGGATGTGGCAGGGCCTCAGGATGGGGAGGGGCCAGAGGCCACAATGTCCGGGGACACCCCCAGCAATGGCGAAGGCACAACAGGAACCAATGTGCTGGCCGAGGCAGAGGACACGCCCCCAGATGTCACCGCTACAGTGGGGGCCACTGGCAGCCCCTCACAGGCTCTAGAGGGTGCTGAGATGGAGGGAAACCACCACCCCATGCAGACGCCAGGGACATCAGCCACCCCTCCCACAAGCATGGCTACAATCTTGGCAGAGCTGCAGGCCCACAGTGCCTCAGCAAGGCATGATGCCAAAGGTGGGTAACAGCATACACAATCCCCATGGGGTTGACGTAACATCCACAAGGAGATTGTATGTGCTCCATAATATGTTGGCAACATAGCAGATCGTTTCTTATGTGGGGGGGGGGGTTCTGTGCCATGTGCGTTCCACCTTCCTATAGCATGGCTTGTCAGGTGTCAGCATATGTGAGGGGCTCAGACACAAGCACACTGTTCATGGCCATATACCCCAAGGAAGCGCACAGCGGAAAGAACCTATCCCAGATCACCCAGACACCTTACTTGACTGACACCTCCCAATGGGTATTGTTATGCAGCATAGTTTGTCAGCATAATCTGTACTGTGTGCCAGCATTATAGAAAAGAGGGCCCCCCAGATATATGCATGTGTGTGCCATGACCCCTCACGTCATCTGACCTATCTCACATGACCAGTGTGCAGATCAAGCATTGACAGATTGAACTGCGACACTGTGCCATGTGTGAGATCTGTGATTCACTTGACCCCTCATCAAGACCCTTTCCAGGCATGAGAGTGGTTCATGGGACACACAGATCTAAACATGGTCATGCGTTGCTAGTTGTTGCATGCATGATTGTTCTGCAGACTCATCTGGTGGGATATGCCTGACATGTGCATGTGTCACGGTGGGGGTAGAAACAGGTATCTCACATATCACCTTGTGTCCCACCCACAGGCACTCGTCTGCTCTGTTGGCCATTCACCAAGAGATCCACCAGCTGCGGGCCACAGCAGACACAATAGCAGGGGCACTCCTCCATATTGTGGATGCCCAGGAGGCCATAGCAGCGCGTATACAGCAGCCAGCACCGGCACCAGAGGCTGCACCAGCAGTCCCGCAACAGAGGGGTGGGTTGGGCTATGGTCGCCGTGGCCAGCCACGGAGGATGTGAGCATTACAAATAAAACAATCACAAACTATTACAACCTATGTGTTTGTTTCCTATGTGTGGCACTGTGGTCCCCTATGTACCCTGCACCTCATATTGTCTCCCTGCTCACATGTGCCTACCCATGCCCTTCAGAGGTGGGGTGTCTGTACTACCACCTATCATCGCGCATAAGTCATACCATGCCCTGTGTGCCATGGACTGTGGCAGGTGGTCACCCGCTACCTATTCGTGGGGGTATACACAACTTCTCCCGTTGCCCAGGAAGATGTTCACGGTGGCACATGGCTGTTGTAGGGATCTGTCACCTTCTCCCACCCCATATACTCTCCATCATTGGACACACATGTGTGACCATTCTCCCTGCCCACACCATGGCCTATGTGACTGTCTTCCCACATAGGGAGGAGTGGCCTATGTTTGGGGCAAGGTACCACAGGCCGGAAGGTCGGTGGTTCAAATCCCACTAGAGAACAGCAACCTTGGGCCAGAAGGACTGGGGTTTCTAGTCCCACAGGTGCTCCTTGTGGTCTTGGGCAAGACACTTAACCCTCCATTGTCCATGTTCCCTGTAAGTATTAGTGTATGTGTCTCATATCCCCTTTTGTTCAATGTATCCTCCAACCGCTTTGACCCAGTGAAAAGCAGGATATAAATACAGCTAAATAAATAAAACATAGGCTTGCATGCAGCACAGGCAGACAAAGGTGGCTTGCTTCAGTCAGCTGATCACTGTTCACTAGTGCTTGTAGTCCCCCACCACTCATCCTTGTGACATGCATTGACCTGTGTTGCCCTCAACAGCCATTCCCCTGTGCAGCTCCTGGGTACAGCATTCCATCTTACCCTCCATGCCACATACCTGCTGCTAGCCTTTTCCCCTATTGCCCCACAAACATGGTGCATCAGATATGGTGCCCACACATCGCACACAGCATGCATGTGACCATAGCTTTTGGGACATGCTCCACATTGGCACATCACAGGGACACTATGGGATACAGATGCCTACGCACATGGGCAGCCCCCACACCTGTGTGTGGAGACGGTCCATGTATGTTACTTATGTCTACCATGCATACACATAGGGATCTACACACATGTCCCATGCTCACGTACATATAGAGATGTACCACTGAGATTGAGGGCATTGGATGGCCTCACACGCATCCTCAGAGACCTCAGGACATTGTTAATTGTAGTAACATAGGAGCAGTCAGGCAACATCCTCTACACAAACATTAACACTACTACCTCCGCCAACGAAACACACACCCATCACATCCACACACACATATCTAGCATACGACGTTCCAAAATACCTTTATGTTACATGTTACCTCCATTGTAGTGTCTACACAATGGTAAATAACACTGGTCAACATTGAAACTGTTACTGACTTTAAAAGGCCCTAATCTGTAGTATCTTGGTGAGCTGAACACGATTATAACATTAAAGGAATTGTATCGGCTGTCGTTCTGAAGATATTGCATGTAGCTCATTTGTGACGTTTCACCGTGTAAATTTATCCAGTAGGGCATCAACAACATCCCAAATATGCCGTGAATGATGTAATATTGCATCACATTGCATAATACCAGCATGCACACATCATCCAGAGTTGATTGCATCATTTTCTGCTGTAATGCAATACTACTGCCAGACGCTGCTGAAGCCATCTGACGTCAGCAATGTACTATACGCATTCCGAAAGGAAAGTAATCTTGGATTCTGTTCCGATATTGAAAGCCTCATGAATGCCTTAAATGTCACTCATGACCCACAAGACTGGAGACTATTTATAGATTCTTCGGAACTGAGTCTGAAGGCTGTGCTTTTGAACAATGGAAACCGTCTTCCATCTATTCCAGTAGCACATGCCTTCCACATGAAAGAGACATACGATAACTTAAAGCATCTACTGATTTCCATTAACTATAACAAGTACAGCTGGCACCTCTAAGGTGACTTGAAGGTTGTTGCCCTTTTCATGGGACTGCAGCAGGGATATATAAAATACATGTGTTTCATATGTGCGTGGGCTAGCCGAGCAAGGGATTGGCACTACTTGCGGAAGGAATGGAATCACAGACAAAATGTAACAAGTTGGAGAGAAGAATATCCAGCACCCAGCTCTGGTTGAGGTTCACAAAATCCTGCTACCACCCCTTCACATCAACCTAGGTTTTATGAAAAACTTTGTGAAGGCCATGGACCGCACTTCGCCTGTTTTCCGATACCTGCATGAAAGGTTCACGCGACTCATCGAAGCAAAGATTAAAGAGGGGGTTTTGTGGGTCCTGAGATTCGAGAGCTCTTACAAAGATGACCAGTTCAACAACTTGCTGCAGGGTGATGCGAAACAAGCATGGAATGCTTTTCGCCTAGTGTCAACAAACTTTCTCGGGAATGTCAGGGCAGAAAACTACAAGGAGCTAGTAGATGACATGCTGATGCAGTATCAGAAACTTGGCTGCAATATGTCTCTAAAGGTCCATTTCCTTGATTCCCATCTTGATTTCTTTCCTGACAACTGTGGTATGGTTAGTGATGAACAGGGCGAACGTTTTCAGCAGGATATCGCAACGATGGAGAACAAATACCAGGGAAAATGGTCCACTACAATGCTGGCTGACTACTGCTGGACACTCCCCAGAGAAGCTCCAGAACAGCTGTACAAGAGACAGGCGTGAAAATCTAAGAAGTAGTCTATGACTTGGTTTTTTACAAGTATTAACCGAAGGCCTATTATATTTACTATTGACATGCATTTCGTGATGTAAACATTAATTCTTGTGGATTACAAAAACACTAGAGCCAACTTTGCAATTTCACTGTCATATTCGTGTTCAGCATATGAACATTGACAATAAATGACTATTTTTATTTCAGTAAAATGACCTTTGTAAAGATTTGTTGACCAATGATTGTACTGTTTAAATATTTACACATACCCTATTTTAAAATTAAATCCTCCAATTCCAATGTGAGGTGACCTCCTTGATTGGAGGGGAAGGTGCCATACACATCTGTAACTGCATTAAATATACCTTTAAACCAACCCATGTTCTGTGCCTGTAGACAGAACAACACAGGGCACGTGTGTGGGTGCCCCTGTACCCCTTAAGTGTTCCAGGGACTCCCATCAGGGGATGGCTGCCGAGATGCACCACGCATAGCAGCTGCACGCTGCATGTGCATCTCGGCAGCCAACCACTGAATGGTGCCTGCCAGCCACCGAATGGTGCAGTCCTGGGTCCGCTGTTTTTGAAGCACGCCACCCACTGCCACATACAGGTCCCACACACGTGCCCACACACGTGCCAGGTGGCCGGTATTTGGGTGGTGGCATGAGCGTGGGGCCTCTCTGTGGCAATGGGTGGGGACACAACTCCCAGGCGGACACCATCACCGCTGACATGTGGCAGCTGGCAGGGACCCACAGTGCCCTGTGCTGTCCTGTGTCCCATGGCACCCACTGAGATGCCCTCCCCCCCTCCACACCCCCCTCCTCCACCCCTGACCCCTCCCACCCACCCTCTCTTTCGCCCCCTCCACGCTCTCCTCCCCCTGCTCCTATTCAACCTCCTCAATCTCCCCCTCACCATCCTCACCCCCTGCCACATAAGGTTCCCCCTCCCCTCCCTCCGGCACTGCCCCACACTCCGCCCCCTTCATGGTGTCCTCTTCTTCCTCATCCTCTGGCCCCTCCTCCTCTTTCAGGTTTTACACTGTGGGGCGTGTTCTGGGGTGCCCCGATGTGGCGGGGCCCTCGCCAGCAGAAGCATCCTCTGTGGGGGATGACAGTCATTAGTACACTATCATGTGAGTCACATACCACATGTACATAGTTTGGCCTTCCACAGGCTGGTGGGCCACTGTGACATTCTGTACTGAGCTGCAGAGGCTGCAACACTCACCTCCACTTCGTTCCATCGCCCCCCCTTTGGAGGCAGGCAAGGACCTCCGGGCAGTGCAGCCGCAACTCCCGACCCTTTTTCCATAGATCCTCTACCTGGGAGGGAAAGCAATGGGTGGGAGCATTAATGACCATATATCTCTGGTGGGTTCCCAACACATATCACACATCTCTGTGAGCAGCATCATGCTGCTCCTGCTCCTCTGGCCAGTGTGTCCTCTACTAACTGTTATCAGTGCCACCTGCATGTGTGGCTGTGGGTCTGGCCATGTGTGAGGTGCCACCTATGTGTACTGTCCATAACCCCCTGGACACCCCATACCCTGTTCCTACACTCTCCTTGCATGACATGGCAGCACCATGCCACGTGTGGTTTGGCCATGCTGATGTCCAGGGGAGGTCTTCACTAACTCCCTGTGTGGTCTGGCAAACACATGTGTGTTTGCCTGACCTACACACATCATCCAACACACCCGCCATGTCACCATGATATCCTACAATGCATGGGTGATGTGTTCTGACATAGAGCGCAAGGTGGGTGGCCCTGTGCACATTGCCAGGCACCAATACCATGACACTTGGCTTTCTACTATACCTCTATGGTCATGACTAAGGTCTCCTGTGATTAGAGAAGTTGTGGCTGACTACAACAGGAGCATGGCCCACCACACCTAGCTGGTCTATTAACATCTGTGATCCTGTCTGAGGTTACAGCAGAGCTGTGAAACCCCAAAAGGTGCAAGTACCCTTACACCAGCATCTATAATGTTCCTCTGCAATAAGGTATGCGACTCCTGGGGAGTGGGCAGATGTGTGACCTGAAACTGTGTACACTTCCATGATATCTGCATTTTTTACAGACCTTTGTAATCAGGTCTCAGGGCTCCTGGGGGTGGGGTGGTTTGGAGCACATCCACAGCTGCACGTACCATACCATCAGAATCCATAACAGACGTGTGTAATGAGGTCTGGGCCTCCTGGGAATAGGGCAAATGTGTGACCTGGCCCTGCATAACCTACCACAATCTCTGGATGTCATACCCACCTTTGCAATCAGGTCTCAGGACTCCTGGGGGTAGGATGTCCAAGCACACTTCATCAGCAACATAAACCATATCACCAAGGTGACTGATAGAACACTTTGATCAGGTCTCAGGACTCCTGAGGGTAGGGTGGATTATAACACATCAACAGCAACATAAACCATACCACCAGGGTGGCTGACTGATCACTTTGATCAGGTCTCAAGACCTCTGGGGGTAGAGTGGATTATAACCCATCAACAGCAAAATAGACCATACCACCAGGGTGATCGACAGACCATTTTGATCAGGTCTCAGGACCCCTGGGGGTAGGGTGGATTATAACACATCAACAGCAACATAAACCATAACACCAGGGTGGCCGACAGATAATTTTGAATAGGTCTCAGGCCTCCTGGGGGTAGGACAGATGTTTTAACCTGCAAATGCAAATGCAACCATATCACCAGGGTGACTGACAGACCACTTTGATGAGGTCTCAGGACTCTTGGGGGTAGGGTGGAGTATAACACATCAACAGCAACATAAACCATACCACCAGGATGGCTGACAGACCACTTTGATCAGGTCTCAGGCCTCCTGGGGGTAGGGCAGATGTTTTAACCTGTAAATGCACACACAGCCATACCACCAGGGTGACTGACAGACCATTTTGAACAGGTCTCAGGACTCCTGGGGGTAGGGCAGATGTTTTAACCTGCAAATGCACACACAACCATATCACCAGGGTGACGGACAGACCACTTTGATGGGGTCTCAGGACTCCTGGGGGTAGGGTAGATGTTGTAACCTGCAAATGCACACACAATCATACCACCAAAGTGACTGACAGACCATTTTGAACAGCTCTCAGGACTCCTGGGGGTAGGGCAGATGTTTTAACCTGCAATTGCACACGCAACCACATCACCAGGGTGACTGACAGACCACTTTGATCAGGTCGCGGGACTCTTGGGGGTAGGGCAGATGTTTTAACCTGCAAATGCACACGCAAACATATCACCAGGGTGACTGACAGACCACTTTGATCAGGTCTCAGGACTCCTGGGGGTAGGGTGGATTATAACACATCAACAGCAACATAAACCATACCACCAGGGTGACTGACAGACCACTTTGATCAGGTCTCAGGCCTCTTGGGGGTAGGGCAGATGTTTTAACCTGCAAATGCACACACAGCCATATCACCAGGGTGACTGACAGACCATTTTGAACAGGTCTCAGGACTTCTGGGGGTAGGGCAGATGTTTTAACCTGCAAATGCACACGCAACCATATCACCAGGGTGATTGACAAACCACTTTAATGGGGTCTCAGGACTCCTGGGGGTAGGGCAGATGTTTTAACCTGCAAATGCACACGCAAACATATCACCAGGGTGACTGACAGACCACTTTGATCAGGTCTCAGGACTCCTGGGGGTAGGGTGGATTATAACACATCAACAGCAACATAAACCATACCACCAGGGTGGCTGACAGACCACTTTGATTAGGTCTCAGGCCTCCTGGGGGTAGGGCAGATGTTTTAACCCGCAAATGCACACACAACCATATCACCAGGGTGACTGACAGACCACTTTGATGGGGTCTCAGGACTCCTGGGGGTAGGGCAGATGTTGTAACCTGCAAATGCACACGCAACCTTATCACCAGGGTGATTGACAGACCATTTTGAACAGGTCTCAGGACCCCTAGGGGTAAGGCAGATGTGTGACCCTGTAACTGCAGAACCTACCATATCAGCATGCTGTTTACCAGACCTCTTTAGGCAGATCTAGGGGCTCCTTGTGTTAGGGTGGATTTTAACACATCAACAGCAGCAGCTGACATAACACCAGGCTGACAACTGGACCTCTGTGATCAGGTCCTTAGCCTCCTGGGGCTAGGGCAAACCACTTTGATGTGATAAATAGGCGGTATATCACGTGAGTTTAACTGCAAAACATAAATGAGATAGAATGCCTACACACAGCAGCATACACAGCTACAATCAACACTGGATATGTATATGGATATACTGACCTATCCCCATACACTTACCTCACATGGGTAATCAGCAAGACGATTATACCGCCTTGTGACATGGTCCCAGGCCCTCCTTACGCGCCCGAGGTCTTGACGCTTGGAGGAGCCAGGGAATAGCGTCTGCTGCCTAGTGCAGATCAGCCCTGCAAGGTGGCGCAGCTCCCTGCGGGTGAAAGCAGGCTTTCTCCATCAAGTCGCCATTTTCACCTATGCCTTGCTCACGCACGCAAGCACGCACGTCGCATATGCACGCATGCGTGCCTCAACGCGCCCTGGCGTGCCGCTGCGCCGCCATGTGCGCCGCCATGCATCATTAAGGCGCGCCAGCTATGTGCCCGTGCCATGGCCGGTAGACAGCAAATGGTGGCGCCGTCAATATATATAAAGATTTGTGCTGCAGACACACATTGCAGTGATGTGTCTGATGTTTCTTACCACTATTTGTTTATTATGCATTTATTTCGGTGGTGGCACACTGAGGTCTCAAACCCATCACCACTGTCTGTGAGGGCACTATATTAACCAGTGTGCTATGCCTTTTCACATAGCAATGGCTGACTACACAGTTACACCAGGTCATCTACATACACTTTCTACTCTGCCTACCAGGCTAGTGTATGGACACAGCTAGGGCACTTTCCAGGGCACCATGGTTTGGCCAACTGAGCTGAGGGTGTTTTGGGATGTGCACACGGATTTCAGATCTATGTCAGACTGCTACATGCATAGACGGTCATATCCTCTGACAGTTATACTGATGGATGCACTTTGTATACAGCTCACCAGCTAATCTAGCAATCTGCAGCCCATGCCACTCTTCCAACATACCCACTGCATGCAAGTGGCCACACTTTTGAACATATTGTCATGTGGTAACACGCTCTTATGTGATGAAAATACACTATATCCTATCCATCCAGATACATCACTATACAGGCCCACTGGGGTATTGAACCCATGACCTCTCCCACTGAGGTCAGTATATTCACCATTGTCCTGCAACAATATTGGTTGTAACTAAACTATGGCTAGCTACTCAACCAGTGCAGGTCACCAGACACAGTCTGGTGTGGCTACCAGGATAGGTTAGCACCAATGGTACCCATGATGCAATTCACATGCAGATCAGCAGTCTACATCTGCTCACCAGATAGGGGTTTGCAACTCTGCAGCACATCAACTGGGTAGGGGGCCAAGCATGCATGTTACTGTTACAGTGTGCCTACTGACCATGCCATTGTGCGTGTTCTGTGATCACCCTGAGAGTAAAGTCGTGGGGACAGCACCAGGTCCACAGTACCTGGGATGTTTGCAGTAGGTTTTGCTGCAGTTCACCATCACTGCCAGTGTATGGGGTATTCTTTGCAGACAGCCTTGGAAGTTTTCTATGTACATTTCTATATGCCAATGATGCTTGCAACATAATGCATATTGAGTGAGGTTGCTATGGACACCTGTTTTTGGAGCAGGGGTGTGTCTGGACTCACATGAGGATGATATACGGAGCAAGCCCACCCTCTTTGGGTCAGGGTAGTGTACATGATCTGGAAACAACAGACACACACGATCATTGTTTTCGATAGGGCCAGTTGAGCTAAATGATGACAAACTGTGGGATCAGCAACCCTCAGCCAACTAAGGAACAGAGAGCTGATGCAGATCTCAACATGGAACTGGACCACTGGCAGTGCAACTGGTCAGCTAAGCTGCCCCCCACTACATTCTGACATTCAACAGCAGAGGGCAGTCAGTGTGCACCTGCTGCAGCGTGTTGCAGCCATACACATGCTAGCTACAGACAGTCTGCTGGCACATACATAGTGCATGTTCCAAAAGGAACACTGTGCACCCTGGTGTGGGATCTGGCACACACACCAGGGAGCTATGTCAGTGATTGGGTCCAAGAAAGGAAACCCACAAACAACACTTGAGAAAAATGCTATATGGTACTATGGGGGAACCTAGCCATGCCGTGGTCACTGCTCAGTCAGGGTGAGAGTGACCTTCCAGCATGACATGCTGTGGCCACCCTGTCCGTGCAGGTGGTGGTCGGGCACTACAATGTCCCAGCCATTGCCCTATGCCCTGTGCAGATGCATCCTGCCCAGGCTGCCCTGTCCGGCCCATACCCACAGTACCTTGCTCCTCATTATGCACATTGGCAGGCTTACACTGGAGACAGTGAAAGCAGTGTGGGCTGAGTAAGGTGTAGGCAGCCACAACACACTGGAAAGACAGACACACACTCCCACACAGATGCCAGCATTGTGCAAATATAGAGGTTTTTGGCAGCCCTGGCCACCACATCAGTCCTGGGCACAGTGCAGGCATGGCTATGGTACGCAATACTGTTGGGGTCACTCCCCGGGGTGGTAAACACTGTCAGAAACCAAAAATGAAACACACTCCACAGATATCAGAAAGGTTGCTATGATGAAGCTTTGTGAACAAATTGTGTTTAACTTATGACTTGTTATCTGCCATTAATCATAGCAACATTTTGATATATATGTAACGTGTTCCCAGGTTTAGGGCGGCATTGCTAAGGTATGCAAGTGGGAATGTATTGGGAGATGCTGCTCCACGCAGGGCCTAACAGCCTGACTCTCCATGAGGCTTTGGATAGTGGAGCCTGTGGGTGTGGGTGTTTATGCCCCTGTTGACCACTGCTCTAGGTCTGAGTTCCCCAACTCCGGTCCTGGTGGGCCAAACACGGTTAGGTTTTTCATGCTATCTCTAATGAATATGCATGAGATATATTTGCATACAATGGGGCGTGGCATACATTTGCAGCACAAGCATATCTATTACAGACAGCATGACACCTGAATGGTGATTGGCCCTCCAGGACTGCATTTAGGAAACTCTGCTCTAGGGATTGCACATGTCTATGGTGTCTGTGCCCTGTAGGGTAAAATATAGGTGTTTATGGATTGTTTATTTAATCAGCAATTACAGTTCGGTCTTTATTAGCACGGTTTAGTACTGGGTAAAATATAAGGACATTTTTTACAGGAGACCTTGTGACTCTCAACACATTGGCTGTGTGTACTGCACCAAACTGTTGTCACAGAAGCAGGTCATTCCCTGGGGCTACCATTAGTGTTCGTTAGACAGACCTTGTCTGTTGCACCGCACGGCACCCAACTGAACAGGGCTTGGCCTTGGTCTGCTGTGGGCAGATGCCACTACCCCCTCCACTACCAGCACCCCTCCGCCACCATGCTGACATGCCCTTATGTCGGTGGTGCTGGTGGTGCTGGTGGTGCACAGTCCCAGGCCATCCAGTGTGCCGGTAGGCAGCTGCCTATGGTGTGGGTTCTCGGGTAGGGGTGCCTCCATGGACATGCGCGCTTCCCCCCGGCACCACCTGTCAATGTTATGTGCCTTTGGGGGTACCTGCTGGGTAATATCCCCTGTGACACTGTGGGACACACACTCGTGCCCATGTTTTACTCT
This sequence comes from Ichthyophis bannanicus, assembly GCA_033557465.1. Lineage (NCBI taxonomy): Eukaryota > Metazoa > Chordata > Amphibia > Gymnophiona > Ichthyophiidae > Ichthyophis > Ichthyophis bannanicus. The sequence goes on from CM066038.1 coordinate 170,013,857, forward strand.
TGTCAGTTGCTGTCTTGCTGCTTTACAGTTTCAGCATTCCTATGCGCTACCTAGGCATCTGCCTAGCCCACACTGTGCCCCAGTTGGACCACAGCATGTGCCGCCTGCAGCCCTCTATATCCCATTTACAGCATCAGTACAGTTGCCCACTCTGCTGTTACTGCACATGTGCACGCCATAACAAACCTGCCCAATATAAACGAGAAAAAACCCTGATCAGCACTATTTCAATGTGGGATCATTCACTTTGTAGGGGGACAGAGAATAGACCCTTCCAAACATGATATCTTATTTTTTGGGCTTTCTCAGTAGTGTTTGTTTATGTTTCTCATTAATATCACTATTGGTCAGCTTGGTTATTGGGATTTCAAATGTAGTTCTGGTCCTTTTATATGTTTATTTGCCTTTTTGGTTTGTGCACATGTATCACAACTATCACCTTTTCTGGGTTTCTCCGCCTTTGCTGCACATTGCTGACTGAAATGGTTTCTCTTTCCTGCAAATATGCCTTAACGCGAGGATTTCACTGGCGTTAGTGTTCAGACCTGGATTTCACAGCGTTAGTGTGCCTGTAGCCTCTCCCCTCCCACTCTCCACCCATTGACCCCCTTCTCTCCGCCCTCTGGGAAGCCTTACTCCACCCTTCAGACCCGGATTTCACAGCGTTAGTGTGCCTTAACGCCGCCGCTGCGTTATTGCGCGATAAGTGACGTTATTGCGTGATAATACCACCGCTGCGACGTTAAGACGGTTTAGTAAACATACCCCTAGGAGTTGCTATGGTGTTTTTAGTGCTGTTTCTGTCCGGTCTTTTGCTTGCTTTAGTTCCAATGAGCTCTTGTAGTATTCCTGCTGACATGTTATTTTTTATCTTGAAGATGGTGAGCACTGATTTATATTTTGCTCGTGAAGAGATTGGCAGCCAGTGCAGATCATGTAGTATGGGAGTTATATTGTCTTGTAGTGAAGTGCCAGCAATAATATGTGCAGCAGTGTTTTGGACTATTTGAAGGGGTCAAGTGGATTGTTTGGGTAGACCTTGGAAGAGGAGATTACAATAGTCCAGCACAGGTGTAATGATGGCCTGGCATACTGTATGGAAGTGTTCTTTATTGAAGAGAGGTTTTAGTCTTCAGAGCATTGCTAGTTTGAAGAAGGCTGTTTTGGACATCTTGTTGATGTGCGCTTGAAGGGTAAGTTGTTTGTCTAGTATCACTCCAAGATACCAAACTTTGTCTCTTTTAGTGATTGGTATATTTGAGATGTTGATAGAAGTAGGAGGAGTGAATGTGGATTCCCTTATAATCATGCTTGCTTCAGATTTTTTTATGTTGATGTTTAAGTTGTTGTTAGTAAGCCAGGTTGTTATTTCATGAATGCAGGTTGATATAGCAGTATAGTCTGGGGCATCCAGGTGGATAGGGGTATATGCCATGATATCATCGGCATATATGGCAGATTGTATCTTGTATTTATTAAATATTTTGCTTATACGTTGAATGTAGATGTTGAAGAGGAGTGCAGATAGTGAGGAGCCTTGGGGAACTCCTTGAGTTGTACAGAAGGGTGCTGAGGTGAGGTTACCAGATGCTACTATCAGTTGTCTGTCTTCGAGGTATGATTGAAACCATTTGATGGTGGTGTCTTTGAGGCCAATTTCCATTAGGCACTTCAGTAGGATGTGATGAGAAACTGTGTCGAAGGCGGATGATATGTCGATAAAAATGAGTAAGAAGCCCTTCTTTATCTTGTCTATTCCTTTGAGTATGTTATCGAATAGAAGTATGAGAAGTGTCTCAATGCCGTGGTTTGGGCAGAATCCATGCTGGTGAGGATCTAGTGGGGCATATTCATCAATATGTTCTTGAAGCTGTCTCTGAACAATTTTTTGGTTATTTTTGCCAGGAATGGGAGGCTAGATATTGGGCGGTAGGTTGATGGGTCGGTACTATTAGTTGATGTGGTTTTATGAATAGGGTGGATAGTAGATTGTTTGAGTGATTTGGGCATGTAGCCCTGAGTGAGAGAGGTTCTTACTGTCTTTTGAATGTATGTGCTGAGGTCTTCTTTGGTGGATTTAATCCATGTCACCGGGCAGGGGTCCGATGGAGAAGTGGTGGTGTTTAGAGTAGTGATAGTTTGAGTTATTTGTTTAGTTGATGTAATTCTGAAGTTCTTCCATTGATTGGTAGTCATAGAGTCAACATCTGTAGTTGGTGTGTCCATAAGAGGGATGTTCTTATGGGGTGTGTTGTGATTGGGACTGTTCTTAGATATTACAAAATCTGCAAAGGTTTGAGGGTGAATCTTGATTTCAACTTTCATGGTTGGGTCATTTGTAAGAGTGAGAACAATGTTAAAGAGCTCCTTGGGTTTGTTACATGCTTTTAGAACAAGGTTTGTGTGGTATTCTTGCTTATGTTTGTTTATTAGATTATTGTATTCTTTTTGCATCTCCTGATATTTCTTCAATGTAGTTTCTGATTTGTTATGTCTACAGCAGCGTTCCAGTTGTCGTAATTTCCTTTTGGATTCTCTTATGGTGTTAGAATACCATGGTGTAGATCTAGGCCTGTTTTTGTTGTGGTATGAGCTCTTTCAAGGTGGGAGTTGAGAAGCGGCAAGGATAGTGGTATTCCATGCGTTGACAGCCTTGTCAAGGTCGGTGAAGTCTTGGAGTAAGGACTGCATGGTGTCTTTGAGGAATTGCTCTTTGTTAAAAGCTTTGACGCGTCTGGTTGGCTGTTCAGTTCTCCGAGATGTCTGGTGGGTATTGTGGTGGAGCTTGAATAGTATAGCATGGTGATCTGACCATGGTATTGGTGTGGTTTTAGGTGGTTTCATGAGACTGTGATCCAGGGTGTTAGTTGGCATGAATATGCGATCTGGTGTAGAGCCAGAGCGATGTGATGGACCTGAGAGGAGTTGCTTGAGATGAATGGATTTCATTGCTTTGTGAAAAGCTGTTTCAAGTGTTGTAGATGCAGATGTGGAATTCAGGTCTCCTAGAACAATGAGAGTCTTGTGTGGGAAGCTCGCTGCGTATATCATATCTAGGATGTTGGACATGTCCTCTGTTGGAGCCTTGGGGGGTCGGTAGATTAGGCAGATGGATACTTATTTTCGGTGCTGATGAAGTCGCAGTGTTCAGAGCTTTTTAAGGTAGATGTTTTGAGCCTTAGGTCTGATCGGGCGAGAATTAATACTCCGCCTCCTCGTTAGTGGGTTCGGGGACAGTTGTATGCTGTGAATGTAGACGGTGTTATTTGATTCTGTATCACCTGGTCTGAATTCTTGAGCCATGATTCAGTAATGCATAGGATGTCATAGATGTGGTCGATAATAGTGGTTGTTTTGTTGCATATTGATCTCGTGTTTATCAGGCCTATGGTTATGCAGGTGATATATGAGGAGTGTGATTGATATGTAGATGTATGTGAGGGTGGCTCTATTTGTATGTATCTGGTAGGTCTCTTACTGGGATGTTTGTAGGGAGCAGATATGTAGATAGGTTGGTATATAGTAGGAAGGTATGATACATATATAGGGGAGGCTTGTAAGGCTGTAAAGTAGGTAGTGTAGTAATAAGCATTTGTATGGTGAGAGCATAGGATAAGAATTAGAATAATAGCATATATCTGTTGGAAGAACGTCCGTTTGTACTTTTGATGTTTGCATTGGAGTTTGTGGGTCTTGTATGCAGGAAGAGTATGATGGGGTTGATGTTCCATGTTGGCATCCGCCATGTGGATTGAGCTACTCACCCCTCGAGAGACTTTGTGCAGAACTTGAGGCGGTAGGGTTGGAGTCTTGGTTGGTAGTGTGAGGAGCTTAGTATGGGTCTCTAGTTTCGCTGTATAGTTGTAGAAGTCCTCAGTCCGTCTTGTCGGTATTGGCTTGAAGGTTGGATTTGCCTTGTGGCGTGTGTCAGTTCACGCTCTGGGGCTCCTACCTAAGGGCCACATCAAAGGGCCCTCTGGTGAGGCCCTCAGGCGCGGGCATGCCTCAGTGCGCTCTACTGTATACTAGGCTGTCCACAGACCTGATTGGTCCTTGGGGGGCCGATCAGGGAGGAGCACTTCTTCCCGCTCGACTCCCCGATGGCGAACAGGCCAGCAGTGCTGAGATGGAGGGTACGGTGCTTCTTTTTCCTGTCTTGGCATGCTCTGCTGTATACTAGGCTGTCCACAGACCTGATTGGTCCTTGGGGGACCGATTGGGGAGGAGCACTTCTTCCTGCTCGACTCCCCGATGGCAATCAGGCCGGCGGTGCTGAGATGGAGTCTGTGGCTCTTCTTGTTCCTGCCTTTTTGACATTGCTGCCTGGATGTCTCACCGCCGCTTGAAATTGAACATGACCAAGACTGAACTTCTTATCTTTCCCCCTAATTTCTCCCCTCCTTTCTCAGTCTCTGTGGAAAGCTCTGTAGTCCTTCCTGTTTCCTCGGCCCGCAGTCTGGGGGTTGTTTTAGACTCCTCTCTCTCTTTCTCCACACATATCCATCTGATAGCTAAGACCTGCCATTTCTTTCTCTATAACATTAGCAAAATCCACCTTAACTTTCTGAACACACTACTAAAATGCTTATCCATTCCTTAATCACCTCTCGTCTTGACTACTGTAACCTACTCCTTGCTAGTCTCCCTTTGAATCATCTCTCTCCCCTTCAATCTGTTCAGCACTCCGCTGCATGGCTCATCTTCCGCCAGCCTCTTCATGCCCATATTACTCCTCTTCTCAAGTCACTTCACTGGCTCCCTATCTGTTTCCGCATCCAGTTTAAACTTCTCCTGCTGACCTATAAATGCATTCACTCTGCGGCTCCTTAGTACCTTTCTTCTCTCATCTCTCCTTACAACCCCCCTCGGGAACTCCGCTCTTCTGGCCAACTTCTTCTATCTGTGCCCTTCTCTTCTGCTGCTAACTCCAGACATCGCTCCTTTCACCTTGCTACACCTTACGCCTGGAACAAACTACCTGTGTCTGTACGCCAGGCACCTTCTCTAACCCTCTTCAAATCCAGGTTGAAAGCTCACCTCTTCGCTGCTGCTTTTGGATCCTGACTCATCTGATCTCCTTTTTTCTTTCCCCATATGCTACCCCTGCTTACACCTTCTGTGTTTTGTCTTAACTAGATTGTAAGCTCTGATGAGCAGGGATTGTCTCTTACATGTCTGTGCAGCGCTGCGTACGACTGGTAGTGCTATACAAATGCTCAGTAGTAGTAGTAGTTGTTCCTGCCTTGGCTTGCTCTGCTGTATACTAGGCTGTCCACAGACCTGATTGGTCCTTAGGGGCCGATCGGGGAGGAGTACGTCTTCCCGCTTGACTCCCTGATGGCGATCAGGCCAGCGGTGCTGAGATGGAGGGTGCGGCTCTTCTTGTTCCTACCTTGGCGCGCTCTGCTGTATATTAGGCTGTCCACAGACCTGATTGGTCCTTGGGGGGCCAATCAGGGAGGAGCACTTCTTCCTGCTTGACTCCCCGATGGCGATCAGGTTGGCGGTGCTGAGATGGAGGGTGCAGCGCTTCTTGTTCCTGCCTTGGCGTGCTCTGATGCACAACATGATGCACAGTTATTCTGCAACTCCACAAACTGTGTGAGACATCATTTATGGACAGAGGGATAGTTTTCAATAAGTAGTGAAACCTATGAGAGACACTGGCTGACTATCTATGCCTGTACACATCTTGTCCCCAAAGTTGTGACACTCAAATGCATTCCCAGTTAAACCATCATCAAGGCCCATCCCCACAGCATGCCCCTAAATTTACCTCCTAACATGGCACTTCTGGATAGCTACACTAAAAAAAGCCTTACCAAGGAAACAAGCAATATTGGTATTAAACCTCAGAATGATATTAAACCTTCATCTTAAATTAACACTATCATAAATGATGGATCTCCGAAGAAATCCACTAACCATAAAGAGGAGGAGAAAAGATCTCAGTAGATTACACTGTCCCTCTCTGCGGCAGCTGTTTTCTGCCTGAAGGGGAACTGTTTTAAACTACCATCATGGGTCTAAAAAACTCCTCCCTCTTATCACCTTTAATAGTCCATATTCAACTTTTTCTTTTCTTTTTTTCTGAACAATTTTTAATAGAATTTTTCAATATTCTCAACATGTTTCATTTGTAAATTCAAAACACATATGTATAGCAGCAATAGAGTAGTAGATATCTCAATGACAACAGTCTCTGACTCCAAAGTGTTAGCTACACACCATTGTTCCTACAAGAAAGAAATAGATAAAAGCCAAAACCAATCTCCAACACAATAGAATACTGCCACAATTAGTTACTTATCTTTAGGGTGTCCTCTGGAGATCTTCATTCAACATAAGCCCTATGAAGACCTTCATTTCGCGAATATCGCTTCATCAGGGCCTGTTACCCAACTTAAGTGTAGGGGCATGCTGTAGGGATGAAACATAGAAACATAGAAACATGATGACAGAAAAAGACCACATGGCCTATCTAGTCTGTCCTTCCATATCTTGATGGATCTTGATGATGGCTTAACTGGGAATGCATTTCAGTGTCACAGCTTTGGAGACAAGATGTGTACAGGCACAGCTAGTCAGTCAGTGTCTCTCACAGGTTGCACTGCTTAAATGGGGCAACAGCCACTGATGAAGCCTCTCTGACTTCGCCTTTAAACCATGCTGGCAAGTTTTTTTTTTTTTTTTATTGAGTATATAATTAGTATAACAACCAACCATACAATACAGGACAATCAAAATAGAAATTTACATAGCACTTTACAAAAAAACTACGAGGAAAAGAGTACTGATAAAGCCCACGTTACTGGGACCAAGTGTGATTATAATGATGAAACAAATAAAAGAAAGGAAAACCAAGGCTTAAAAACAAAAGCCAACAGTTAAGGAGGCATGATTGCTGGCAAGTTTTTTGACTTCCTTCCACTTTTCTTAAAGCAAGGAATACAGCTGATCTGTGCTTCCAAGTTAGTATTTTTAAACAACTGCCATGCTTGATGTAAATCTTTAACCTTTGCAGCTGGTTCTTTTGTTTTTTTCTTAACTATTTTCCTCATTTTATCATAGTCTTCCTTTTGAAAGTTAAAATGTAGTACTGTGGATTTCCTTGCCATCCTTACTCCATTTATTAAATCAAACTCGATCATGCTTTGATTACTATTCCCAAGTGACCCCAAAACCCTTATCTCTTACACCAGATTAGCAAGCTGGAGCTACCATGCTGATTTTGCATTAACTCTTTAGCACAGCTTAGTAAATAACCCCTCAAATGGGCATCATGAGGATAATTTTGTAAGGTCCTACACAGTTACTATGCTTTGCTATACATGTATTTGGGACGTATTTTATAACGTGAAGTATGTGCGTATGTTGCTTTATAAAGTAGAAGCCTAAAGGCACACCTCTAGAGCAGGCATTAATGCCTACACCTATATTCTTCAGAAATATGCCTAAGTCATATTATTGTTTTACCTTATGTGCATATATTTAACCTCCGCCCCTGTGCATGCCCATATTGAAAGTACTCACAGTAGGACATACGAGCACATTTACAGAATAGCTTTAAAATAGGGCTATTTTCAGAACTCTGTTCATGAGCTGGGTGTATGAACATGGGCACTTAGATGTGCAAATCATTGAGACATTCCTGGATCCATTTTAGAAAACTGGATATATAGATGTTCCTGGTTTGAGAAAGTCCATGTTGCAGAGGGCTGTGTTGAAGGTGTACTCTGGGCGGAGCAAGGGAGTTGCATATTACAGTGTGATTTCAGAACGACACAAGCACGCCAGGCTCAAGACTTTGGTTGGTATTTTTCCAGAATGCGGCATTTGGCTATCAGGCGTCTCACTTGTGGAATTCCCTTCCACAGCATCTTTGAGCGGAGAGCTCTTACAGGAAGTTCAAGAAAGGGCTGAAAACTTGGCTCTTCCATGAGTCCTTTGATTAATATGAATATCGAAGTCTTGGACGAGCTCTGTGCTAAAGAAACTACCCAGTTTCCATTTGTGAATGGATGTAATCAACAGTTACTTCATCTTAGAAATCTTAAATGTTCTGATTGACCAGGGTTCTATAATTTGTGCAGGTGACTGAATGTGTCAAAAGAAATAGCTCCCTTGAAAACTAAGGGGTATGTTTACTAAACTGCGGTAATGTAGCAGCGGCTACGTTAAGGCGCGTTATGTAACGTTAAGGCACCTTAACATTACATAACGCGCCTTAACATTCCTGGCCACGGTAAGTCCGGAAAAGGGTGAAGAGAGGGTGGAGGGAAGGGGTCAATGGGTGGGGAGTGGGCGGGGAGAGGCCCCTTCCACACTAACGTGGAGAAAGTAAGGGCTGAATCCTAACGCAACTGAAAACCTGGCGTTAGCACACATTTGCAAGAGAGAGAAACCATTTAAGTGTCAGCAATGTACAGCATAGGCAGGGAGCCCAAGAATGATGATAGTAGTGCTCCATTTGCAGCAACAGCATAGTGCCCTGGTATGAAAGGCCACTATGGTGATAGCGCAAATGGGGCATGGGGGCTGCAGGCGGGACATGCAGTGGGGGCTACTGGGGCACAGGGTGGACTAGGCGGTTGCCGAGGTGGCACATAGGAACGCAGAAAATGGAAACCAGCAAGACAGCAACTGACCAGGGTCAGACATGCCCATGAGTCTGTGGCCCACAGTGTCCCATCCAGGAGACACTACCCAGCAGGCACCCCAAGGGGCGCATAACATTGACAGGCAGTGCCTGGGAAAGCGTGGACATCTATGTAGGCACCCCTACCCCAGAACCCACACCTTAGGCAGCCGCCTACCTGCCCCCTGGATGGCCTGGGATGGCGCACCACCGGCACCAACAGCATATGGTCATGGCGGCATGGCAGAGGGGGTGGGTGATTGTACTGGAGGGAGCAGTGGCACCCGCCTGCAGTGGACCTAGGCTATGCCCTGTACCAGTACGTGGTGTGCAGTGCAATAGAAGAGGTCTGGCCGAGGAACATAATGGTAGCCCCAGGGACCACTATGCTACTGTGGCAGTGTGGTGTAGTACACTCAGCCAACATGTCCAAGAGCAGAGGGTCAGAGATTCAGGTCCCATCTGTGGATCCTGCAGAGCATCTCCCTATAGTTTTAGCCCACACTGCAGCCACAACAACAACATGGGCAAACCCCAACACAGTGGTGCACAGGGGTACAGACACCCACTCACAAGGGCTCCACAGCTTCATGGAGTTTCAGGCTGTTGGCCCCAGCACAGAGCTGTAGTTGTCACCAGAGCACTAATACTACCCCCTGCACAGATTAGCAATGTCGGCACTGTGATCAGGACCAGTGCAATGGGTAGGGTTGTCAACCACCTCCATCTCTGCACAATGCTGAGATAGGTGTGGGAGTGTGCATATGTCTCTCCATTGTTTTGTGTCTGCCAACACCTCACTGAGCCCACAGTGCTCACACTGCTTCCAGCGTTAGCCTGCAAATGTGCATAATGAGGAGCAAAGTATTGTTGGCATGGCCCTGACAGGGCGGCTTGGCCAGGATGCATCTGCACAGGGTGGAGGGCAATGGCTGGGACACTGTAGTGCTCGACCACCAACTACATGGACAGGGTGGCCACAGCATGTCACACTGGGGGGGGGGGGGTTCACTCTCACTCAGCAGTGACCATGGCATGTCTATGTTCCCACATGTTATTTGTTTCCAGTGATACCTGTGTGTTCCTGGTTCTGGGGCCCAATCACAGAGATATCTGCTTGGTGTCTGTACTGTGCATCCCACCTCTGGGTGCACAGGGTTCCCCTGTGAGCATGCGCTATGGACTGGTTAGTGGGCTGTCTGCAGTTTGCCTGTGCATGGTGGGAACACTTTGTAGGATGCTGCAGGTGCAGTCTGACTGTGCTGTCTGTTGAAGAATGGCAGACCATGGCGTGGGGTAGTTTAGCCTTCCCCTGCCTACCCCAAGCATCACTGCTGGTCTGCAGTGGTCACATGTATGGCACTGGCCCAGCAGCCCTGGAGGGCTGTCATCCGCCAGCAGGACTGTAGTTGCTGGTACTGCAGCCATTCTGTAGGGTGCAGGCACCTGTCCCACCACACCCTCATCTACAAGAGGGGTGATTGAGGCCCCTTGGGGTATATAGCACATATCACTTAGACCCATAGTGGCGGTGCTGCATTGCCCTTATGCAAGTCTAGACACCCCACTGCCCTGATAACAGGTTCCCATGGCAGCCAGACCATAACACCAGGTACACACTAATCTAGGTGGTGTCCAGTCCCATAGGGCCACATGCAACTGCAGAACACAGCTGGAACAGATCTACCTTCAGTTGCACTGCTGGGAACACCTGTCACACACTAGCAGTGCTGGAGATGTGCAGCAGGACCTGTCTCTAGCACCACATGCATTGTGGTCCTAGTGCTGTGTGCCCATCCTATCCCTCAGGGTGAACACGGAGCCTGCACAATGGCATGGTCTGTAGCTACTCTGTGCCAGTATCACACACTGTCAGTCCGTCTTACCATGCTGCAGTACCAGAGAGGTGCAGACCCCATTTGGTGGTCAGCTGTAGGCTGCTGTTCTGCATGTGCAATGCATCATGGGTACTGGTGGGGTTACCCCATCTTGGCACACAGAGCAGACGGTTTGTGCGCAGTCCTCCTGTACCCAGCCATTGCTGTGCAACAGGCCATAGAGGTATAACCTACTGGTTAGTTCACTGATGTTCTAGGTGGAGGTCATGGGGTCAATTCCTTATTATTCCCTCCTGTCCAAGGCAGATATTTTGCTTGCCTGTGACAGTAATATCTTTGAAGATCCGTGCTGCCAGCCCATACTACCCTCACCACAGTTGCCAGCAATCCTTATAAGACATTATAAGGCTCCTAATTAGGCACGTTACAAGGCACCTTATTGGGCACGTTATAAGGCATGTTACAAGGCACCTTATTAGGCACATTACAAGGCACATTACAAGGCACGTTATAAGGCACGTTACAAAGCACCTTATTAGGCAAGTACAAGGCACGTTAAGGCATGTGCCTTGTACTGTGCCTAATAAGGTGCCTTATAACGTGCCTTATAATGTGCATTACCTGACATGCTTCCCATAATGATGCCCCGCCCACACCTTTATATGGGCATCTGTACCTTTACCGCGGAACCTAACGCAAATGGCATTACCGCAGTTTCATAAACATGCCCCTAAATGTATGCACGCAGTTTTGATCCCTACACACGCTTACAGGAATGACTCTTTCCCCCCCCCCCCAGGTAAAAGTATGCATGCAATGGATGCCACTACATGCTTTTAGCCAGGAAGAGGAGAGAAATTTTCAGCCAAGTCATTTATATATGAACATGAAAGAGGTAGATATGATACTTTTCATATATTTTTAAAACTTTATCCTCTTGAACTTTCTTGATGACGACAGTAAGAAGAACGTGTGTGTGAAAGAGAAAGCAAGAGAGATGGGGGGGGGAGTGATAAAATACTAATCCTTTTTTTTAACATTATATACTTCATAGATAAAAAGGTTGTTTAATGTCTCTCCTTGCCGCGTGGTGCTGTCTCCAAACCTGTGACTTAGACTTCAGGGAGCTAAAGATAAGCACCTTGAATTGTATAATTCTTGCCACTCTGAAAATGACAAATGCCCTGTCATTTTTGGAAGCTGGTTTCATGTGCCATGACAGACAATCTTAAGTGATATCAGTCAATGTTTTTCTGCTGTTTCTAATGTATGGAGGTGGTGTAATTTTATTTCCATTTTATTCCAAGCCCTAGAACAAATTCAAAAGATAAAAAAAAATTGCTGAATCAATTTCGCTCTCCTGTGCACATTTCTCATTAACAACCATAATACTCTTGTTCTATCATTTTCCTGCTGTTTTGAAAATCTACAGAATGTCACAAGAATGAGTTTCTCCGTCCTTCACCAACCCCTTAAAGTTAACACCACATTGTGCTCTTGTGAGCTTGTCCAAGTTTTATAATTTGATTGGTCGTCTATTTCGGTTTCTCCTTTTTATAACTTGGCCAGCATTAGGGAACAAAAGAGAATGCTAAGGCCAGAAAGTCAAAAACACAGAATATTTAAAAGGTTAAAGCCATAAAGTGTATTAGATAATTTTCAAGGATAAGACAACTTTCTGATGCCTTTTTTTTAAACAAGGTTATTGGTATAGGAGAGAATGGGTTCATTATGAATCCATTGCAAAGGTTTTAATGTGGTTGAAATATACTAGTCTCTTTAGATCTTGAGTCAGCATACATTTCTGCTACTATGGGAGTTATTGTAGAAGAGATAAACGTGAGCTGGAAATTCAAAAATGCCAACATGGGTGTCGCAAACGCTTGGATGTGCTGAAGGTGACTTCAGACCCAGGCAGATTTGCATGTCCCAATGGTAGCCACATCCAAGTTTGGACATCCTGGGGAGAGCATGCTTGGGGATGTTTCTAGGGTGGAGCAAGTAGTCGTATGTCCAACACATTTCATATAGCATTGGGGACATGCTGGGCATGGTAGCCAAATGTCCCACTCTACAACTGCTATAAATCATGAACAGGTAAGGAACAATTTGTGATTGTGACTAGAGGAACTTGCTTTGCCTGTCAATCCGAGCAGTCTTTGTAGTGAATCCTCTGTGCCTCTGCTGTGCATTCCCCCCCCCCACCCCACCCCAGCAGTGCTCACCATAGCCCATTGTTTTCCATTTGCTGATCCCTATCTCTCAATCACTCCCTTCCCCTCCCAACAAGTGCCTCCCTGCCCTGCAGCTTAGGGTTGCCAACTTTTTCACCGAGAAAAACCCGACACCTTTGGCTCGCCATGCTCCACCCATTCTCCTCCCCTAGTTCCACCCCTGCTCTGCCCCCAGCCCCACCCACAAAAATTACCGAGGATACGTGTAGGCTAACTTCCTTGGTCAGATAATAATTAAACTGGGAACCCCAAAATACAAACATGAAATGTACAACACTGGAGAAATAAAACTATAAAGTAATTTCCTCTTGCACTAAACAAAAACGCAAAGATGTTAGCAATACACACTTCCCAGACCAGACATATTCCAGTTAATAAATTCAAAATAAAAAGTATTTTTCTACCTTCTGTTTGGGCATTTCATTTTTCAGTTGCAATTGCTCCAGTCACTTTCTTCTGGTTTCTTCGTGTCTTCTGCGAGCTATCCATTTGTCCTTTCTTCTCTTTTAGATGTTTTCCATTCTCTCTCTATATCTGCTTTAACATACTGATTGTTTCCCTTTTGGTCTTTCCCCCAATTCTTTCCTTATTTCTTTATCATCCATTTAAATTTCACTCTTCCATTCTCAAGCCCCTCTTACTCTCCCAATACCCGACCCATCATAGACTTTTCTTCCACACAAAATATTTTTTCCCCTCTCCATTCTCATTCCCCATCCATTCTAGTCCTCCCCCAAAATCAGTTCCCTTATAGTTCTAGACCCACCCAGCATCCACTCCCTTCTAGTCCCATTCTCCCATGCCCCACATCAGCCCATTTCCAGTCCTATTCCAGCTTTTCATAAGCCCATTTCCAGTGCTAGCCCTCACATCACAGGCTATTTCCAGTCCTAGCCCCCGCCTCCCAATCACAGCCCATTTACAGTCCAAGTCCCCCATCACAGCCTATTTCCAGTCCTAGGTCCCCCACCATCACAGCCCATTTGCAGTCCTAGCCCCCCCCCACCATCACAGCCCATTTGCAGTCCTAGCCCCCCTAATCACAGCCTATTTCCAGTCCAAGTTCCCCCTCCCTCCACCATAGCCCATTTCCAGTCCAAGGTCCCCCCCCCCCCCCTAGCCCTTTTCCAGTCAAGGTCCCCCCCCCATCACAACCCATTTCCAGTCCATGTCCCCCCCATAGTCCTTTTACAGTCCAGGCCCCCCCCCATCACAGCCCATTTCCTGTCCAAGTCCCCCCCCCCACATAGTCCTTTTCTGGTCCAGGTCCCCCCCCATCACAACCCATTTCTAGTCCAAGTCCCCCCCCATAGCCCTTTTCCAGTACATTTGTAGTCCCCCCCTCCCGTGCAGCTGCTGCTCCTGCTTCTTACTGAGCAGCAGCTGCAATAAAGTTAATTTAAAAGTAAGGAAACCTGTGAAAAACCTTCAGCTCCTATGAAACTCCTTCTGCAGGGTCCCTGGCTGAAACGGAAGTGACATCAGAGGGGCGGGCACTGCAGAAGGAGTTTCATAGGGACGGAAGGCCCCTCACAGGATTCCTTACTTTTAAATTAACTTTATTGCAGCCGCTGCTCTGTAAGAAGCAGCAGCAGCGGCTGCAAGGGGGGGGGGGGGCCAGGACTGTGATCGCAATCGCGATCACAAGCGCAAAGCTGGTTTTCTGCTCTGGCTGCTCCTGATCTCGCAGCGAGAGCAAAAAACCGGCTTTTCAATGGCCGGTTTCGGTTCTCTGCCGGCAGCCGGCCCGACCACAGGAAAACCGGCCAGGCCGGCTGAAAACCGGCTGGTTGGCAACCCTACTGCAGCTGTGCATCCCCCAGTGTTTCCCCATAGCCTGTGTGTTGATGTCTGTGCTTCTGTTTGTTCATACTGTATGACAGTGTGTATGTCAGTGTGTGCTGGCATGCTGTGAGAAGGGGTGTAGTATGAGTCAGAGTATCAGTGAGTGTTTGTGAGTGTCTGTCTGTCAGTGTTTCAGAGGCGCACAGTACACTGCTTGGTGGTGGTGGGATTGCAAGGGTGGCGGTGGTGGGATATTGTAGTAGATTACCAGACCAAGAAAAGACACCTGAGGCCTTCGTGAAATCAAACAGTTTTAATAGCATGCGAGAACTCAGTGGAATAGTTTCCAAAGACTGAGCCCCCTGGGCCAAGGTTTCAGTTCCATTTATAGACTTCTAGCTATATGCAAACTAATAATTTGTTATCACATTCTAGCTACTTCATGATAGGCACATATTAAGTTTCCCTTGATCGCTCACCAATAGAGGTCAGCTGGGGCGTGTTATGTAAGGTGAGAAGCTACTAAACTATGCATTTCTTACTACGTGGTTCTACTACTAAGCAGGCTACAGTGAAACAAAAGAGACAAAGACATTCCAGCTAGGCCACAGGCCTAGTATTTCAAGGTACATTTGAAAGCACACTTCTGACATCACTACACTCCCCCCTTTAATTCGGCACCCTCGCCAGCAGGGTGCCAAGAATTATAAGCAGGCGCAGGATGTAAACCATGTGCTGGGTCTGTGTTTGGAACCGGATGGTACTGAAACGGGCAGCGGATTTGCGGTCAACGGTACTGAAACGGGCAGCGGATTTGCGGTCAACGGTACTGCCAACAGCAGCGTGTAAACCACGCAGGCAACAACATAAGAACATAAGATATGCCATACTGGATGAGACCAAGGTCCATCAAGCCCAGTATCCTGTTTCCAACAGTGGCCAGTCTAGGTCATACGTACCTAGCAGTTTACCCAAAAGACACAGGTTCCACAATGCTTGTACTGGGTCAAGCATTGATATTCTGGGTCCCTTCTTAATAATGGTTTATGGATCTTTCCTCTAGGAACTTGTCCAAACCTTTTTTAAACCCAGCTACACTAACAGCCTTTACTACATCCTCCGGTAACAAATTCCAGAGTTTGATTACACGTTGAGTGAAGAAATATTGCGGAATATTGTTTACATTTAACTATGTGCATGATGAACTATATACAAATGTCCATAAAACCCAGTATCCTGTTTCCAACAGTGGCCAATCCAGGTACAGTATCAAGTACCTGGCATATTCCATAGTTCACCATAATGGAGTGATATATGGACCAATATGGCAAGAAAGGATTTTTTGTCAATAATATACTGCAAGGACTCTTCAGTCACTTTTGCTTGCAGAAAAGAAGACATTCCCATCTCTGGAATGGTTTCTGGGTTAGCCACATTGTCATCATGCAAAGGGCCACTTAATGAGGACATAGATTGCCGTAAAGATATGATAGAGTCAAAATAATCCAAAACTTCAGAGGATATTAGGTGCTGCTGGGGATTCAAGAGAAGCAATTTTCCAATACCATGTGGAGTACTGGACAAGTGAGTTTCAGATAAGTTCCTCATTCTGATGCTGATCTGATTTAATATATAATATGTTCAAACCATAGTGCAGCTCCAGTGGATAGTGTGCGGTGTTAATGAATGGACTTTAATGGGTTGTGGATGAATTCAACCCTTGAAGTGGTGCTTTGGCAATATATTGAAAGTAAAAAGGACTGAAAGTGGGTTATTCAGGCATATTGATTGCTTGCATGACATTTTAATGGTCCAATACAAATTTCTAAAAGAAAGATGATTGGATTTTGGTTCAATTATTTATTCTGATTTACTTTAATATCCCAAAATTAGACAGATTGCATGCTACTAATCCCCAGGGATAAGCAGTGGCATTGAGAGAAAAAATATTTTCTCCTATTTGCTCTAAATGTACTACTTTGTATTTTTTGAAAGCGTAGATACTCCACTCAGGATTTTATAGACATCGATACTACTGCTTAATTTATCACGGGAGTCACTAACCTGAAATAATTCAGCTTCTTCCTTGTCAAAGCTCCCTTCAGCCGCAGCAGAGAGCAGGGGGCTGAACTCCTCCCCCACTCCTCTGCTCCTCCAACCAGGCAGCCCGACGAACTGTTTAAATTTAAAGGGCTAACAGGCGCACCTGTGCTTGGTGGGCCATGCCAAAGGGCCCTTAGGCATGGCCCTTAGAGTGGCCTCTGAGTGTTTTACATATATGAACAAGGCTTGATACTTTATTAGCCGACTGGATAATACCGAACTCCACAACAGCTCTGCACAATTACTGATGAAAGCCTGCAGATAACCACCACCTAAACTAGTACAAGCAGCACCGGCAGAAGAAAAAAGAGGGAACCCGTGCAGTCTAGAGGCTACTACCCTTCCCCCCTTGAAAGACGCAATTACTTTAATTTCTCACATTACCTGCTATAAAAAGTCCTAAGATATAGTTTATTTGGCATTGCCTGGTCATACCTGCTGGTTCCTTTATTGCATCTCAGTCATTCTGGGCTTGGGACCATTATTCCCATTGCATTGAGGCTGCTCACATGACTTCAACCGATCAATGTCTGATGTCTCTAATAATTTATTATTTTAATATTCTATATTTTGCTCTTTATAGACTTATAGTCTTCTTGAGATAAGGCTTGCCTGCCTACTGTTTTCCCTCACTGTTATTTGATTATTTCCTCTGCTAATAAGTTTCCCTATCTGATAATGTCAATCTCTTTTAACATGATAACATAACATAGTAACATAGTATATGACAACAGATAAAGACCAGCATGGTCCATCTCGTCTGCCCAGCAAGGTGACAAGAGTAGGTGCATCCGCCACTCCGTGCAGGTCAATCTCCCCATGCCTTTGTTTAGGGGTGTACCCATCACTCCGTGAAGTTCACCCCTATTTGTTGAGACATAAGAGAGAGTTGAGTTTATTTTAATTTTATCCTGTTGTTATAAAGGGATCCACTGTGTCTGTCCCATGCCATTTTGAATTCTGTCACTGTATTTGCCCCTACCACTTCCATCGGGAGGACATTCCAAGCATCCACCACGCTTAGAGTGAAAAAGTATTTCCGATGTTGCCTTTTACTTATCTGCATCTTATTCTTTTTTATTTATTCTACTTTATTTAAATTATTTTACCTTTATTCCCTTACTATTATCCCTCTCCTTCTTCTAACTTTACTTGCCCTCTATGCCATTTCTTATGGCTCCACATCATTCTTTGCTCCTTTTTCTGATCCTCCCTAATTTTCTTCTCTTACTCCACAAACCCAATACCCCCTCTTTCTCACCCTCTCTCTACCCTCCCTATTTACTCCCCCATCTTATCCTCCACCGTTTCCTCAGCTCTTGAGCTTCACCTTCTCTTTCCTCTCATTAATACCTGTCCTTCCTCTCTAAAACAACCTCATCCCCGTTTCCAATGTGCTGTCTCCTCTCTCTCTCTCTGACTCTACTTCTCCTTCTCCTGTCCTCTGGTGATATTAATCCCAACCCTGGTCCTTCTTCACTTCTCTCTCACTCCCATATTAGTTCCTCTCTCTACCACCCTAATCTCATCCACATCCTTCTCCTTTCCCCCTCCTCTCTCCCCTTCCATTTCTAATAAACTTCCCTTTACCCATGATCTCTTTAACTTGTATAATTTCCATCTTCTCACTCTTACTGAAACCTGGTTTCCCCTGATGACACTGCTTTGGTTACTGCCCTCTGCCATGGTGGCTATCAATTCTCCCACTCTCCTCGTCCCAATGGATGTAGCAGTGGTGTTGGGTTTCTACATTCTCCTTCTTGCCAATTTCAACCCTTCCTTTTCTCTCAATCTCATTCTTTTCCCTCCTTTGAAGTCAATTCCATCTGTCTTTTTAATCCCTTACCTCTCAGGATCGCTGTCATCTATAGACCCCCTGACAAGTCCTCTTCTACCTTCCACACTGATTTTGACTTTTGGCTCTCATTACTCCTGGATTCTTCTTCCCCCTCCCTTATTCTTGGTGACTTCAATTTTCATATTGATAACCCCTCTGACTCCTATACATATAAGCTCCTTTCCCTTACCTCCTCTTTCAACCTCCAGCTTTGCTCTTCTGCCCCCACTTATCAACTTGGTCACTGCCTTGACCTCTTTTTCTACTCTAATTGTTTACCTACTAATTTCCATACCTCTGCTCTTCCCTTATCTGACCATCACCTGTTAAGTTTCACTCTTCATTACTCCCCCCATCAATCTCACCCAATCTCCTCCTATCTTTTTAGAGATCTTCATGCTATCAATCCACCGACTCTATCCACTACTGTCTCATCTCGTCTCTCTTCCACTTTGTCCTCTAAGTCTGTTGATGAAGCCATAGCTTCCTATAATACTGCTCTCTCCTCTATTCTGGATACCCTTGCTTCGCCCATTCCACGTCCTGTAAGGCGCACCTCACCTCAGCCCTGGTTGTCTTCAACTACCCACTACCTACATTCCTGTGCCCACTCAGCTGAGTGCACTTGGCTCAAATCCCACTCTCTCTCTGACTTTCTTCACTTCAAATTCATGCTTTCTTCTTTCCAGTCTGCCATTGCACTCACTAAGCAAAACTATTTTCTCCATCTGACTAACTGTTTTGCTTCTAACACTTGCCATCACTTTTCTACTCTCTGCAGCTTAATCCCCAGCTGCCCACCTTGCTATATCAACAGCTGCATTGCCACACCTTGGTATAACACCAACTATAATTAACTACTTGGATAATATTGTCCTGCATGTTATTGATTACTGCAAAAGTTAACTAATGATTGCTTGTGGGTAGGACTTCCTAGCTGCTTGTTACATTGTGTCCAATGCTACATCCTAAAATCGAGACACTGTCTCTGTTGCATGTCCTATGCTCCAACTTAAAACTGTCACATTGTTGCTGCAGCCTAATCCCCAGCTGCCTACCCTGCTATACCTTGATAAATCTCTAGCTACCAACCTTGACATATCTTGCTATATCACTCCAAGAAGATATCTATAAAAAAAGCTTTACTCTCCCACACTGCTGCAACCATGACCATATCAGCCGTAACATTCCTTTGCTTACTCTCCAGTGTATTGTACGAAGCTAATTCTCTCTCCCAAGATCACTACCATATCACGACATTACATAGCACAAACAAAAAACACTTCCACAGCTTTCATCAACATCCACAGAGCCATTACTACAAGAGGCACTCTCACCTACTTCATATAGCAATAGACCAAACAGCCAACACAAAACGCAACCGACACGCTCCCCCACAAGAAGGACTTAGATGTGCTCTCATAAACGCCAGATCTGCACGTAAGAAATGGCCAGCCATCTCAGACTTAATAATTAAACAAAACCTAGACATTTTAATGATCACAGAAACATGGTTCTCCGAATCTGACTCAGTCATAATAAACCAGCTCACACCTCCTAATTACTCTACCTACACATGTAACAGATCAAACAAAAGAGGAGGAGGTGTCGCCATCATAACAAAGACAAACCTCCAATATCGTACAATCACATCCATGAGCACAAAACAACTAGACACTATCTCAATATACAACAACTACAACACCCTCAACTTAATATATATGGCACCGAATTCAACATCTGAAGAATTATCCAGCGTACTTGACTTAGCCTGCAACCCAATACACCCAGGGAATCCTAACTGGATAATGGGTGATTTCAATCTCCCTTCCATACCAATTACCCTTTCTAACTCATTCTTAGAAGCAATGACAAACCTCAACTACAGCCAACTCATAAACCAACCTACTCATCAACATGGCAATGTGCTCGACCTCGTCTTTGCTCCACCATCCTACATGTCCACGAATGACGATTTCGACCTATCTGTCGCTCCAGTACCATGGTCAGACCATAGCCTGATAGTATTCACAATACCAGCACATCAAGATCCACCCAATAATACAACAAAACGAACATCAACAAACACCACTCGCTTCAGACCGCTCAACGAAGAAGAAATTAAGAAAAACATACTTCCAATACTCAAACAACCTTCCTCCAACATCAACGACATAGTTTCTACATGGAATGAAACCATCAACCAATACGCCACTATACCACCAGCCTGCAAAGACCCAACAACGAAGAATAATGTAGTCAATAGACCATCTGCACCATGGTTCTCTCAGGAACTAAGGAAGTCTCGTACAATATTGAGGAACCTCGAAAGAAAATGGCGTAAATCTCACAACCCAACAGATCAACAAATATATTTATCCCACCTTCAATCCTATCGTGAGACAATATGGGACACAAGAAAAACCTACCACTCCGAACTCCTCAACCGCTCCCTAAACAAACCCAGGGAGCTATTCAATATAGTAAAGTCATTAACCAAAGAACCTGCTCCACCTCAACAAGAACCCATACACCCTCAGAAGTATGCCAATTTCATACAATCTAAAGCTATCAGAACAACAACCTCCTCACCCCAAAGTCCTCCGACATCACACACCTCCTCATCCCAAAGTCCACTACAGCAACAAGGACAAAATTTCCCTCTCTTTCAGCTCCCCTCATCACTCCTTCAACTTTCCCCTCCCTCTGCAAAATGCGTTGAAGACATTATCGTCAAAATGAATACTACCACAGCACCTAACGACCCCTGCCCAGCACACTGGATAAGAGCTATGCGATCCGACTTTAGCCCTGTCATAGCAGAAATTATAAAGATGTCATTCTCAACAGGCACCTTCCCATCAGCACTAAAGCAGACCTCCATAAGACCGCTGCTAAAGAACAATCAACTAGACCCAACAAAAGAAGAATCATACCGCCCGATAGCTAGTATACCACTGCTATCCAAAATAATTGAGAAAGTAACCAATAATCAGATACAACAACACATAGACACCTCCTCCCCCCTTGATCCCAGTCAGCACGGATTTAGGGAATCTCACGGAGTAGAGACACTATTGACCACATTAACCAACACACTCATCAGTGGACTAGACGACATTAACAAGGGCTTCGCACTAATATTCCTCGACATATCTGCAGCATTTGACTCGGTTGACCATGAAATACTACTAACCCGCCTATATGACAAGGGAATCCACGGCCTAGCATGGAAATGGTGCAAATCATACCTGGAAGACCGCTTGCAACACGTCCGGACTATTACAGGCACATCAGAACCTTTCCAGCTAAAACAAGGAGTTCCACAAGGCTCATCCCTATCGGCACTCCTATTTAACATTTACATGCAGCCCCTGTGCGATATCACTCGATCCTATGGCATTTCCTCACTGATCTACGCAGATGATGTTCTACTATTCACTCCATTCAATGTCAAGCTCCCAGATTACACATCGTTAGTAGATTGCTTTAATGCAATAGCAGACTGGTTACTCACGCAGAATATGCGAATAAACTACAAAAAAACCGAAGTACTGATTGTCACGAAAAACAGAGAATTCGCACCCCCGGAGACCCTAAGAGTACGAGATGCACACCTCCCAATCAAGCCCTCCATAAGATACCTTGGAGTGATACTGGACTATCGCCTAGATTTTAAAGAACATATCAACCGCACCGTGAAAACCATTTATTTCAAGATAAAGACCCTACGCCATCTAAAAAATATGCTTGACCCAGACAGCTTCAGAACTATATTCCAAGCCATAGTCACACCCCACTTCGACTATGCGAATATAATACTCCATGGTCTCCCAAAGAACTCACTAAATACATTACAACTAGCCATGAATGCCGCAGCCCGGGTATTATACGGTGCTTCAAAGAGCGATCACATAACACCCATCCTAATGGAGCTCCACTGGCTCCCTATATACTGCAGAATAACATATAAAGCCCTTATCTTGACCTTTAAAGCAATAAATTCTATAGCTCCATCATCAATTTCGAAACTCCTCCATCACACTCCCAACACCAGATCTAGGAGGTCAGCAGCGGCAAATACCCTAACTACACCACATGAGGCCACAAAATACAAACGATCAACAACAGACAGGGCTTTCGCGTACTACGCACCCAGATGTTGGAACAACCTACCTCCCAACATTAGAGCTATTACTGACCTCAAACAATTTAGAAAAGCCATAAAGCATCACCTCTTCATTCTACATTTCCAAAGCACATCATCAACCCTCTAACACTTTCAGATAAAGTGTAACCGCCCTATTTAAGATGATGAAAAGAAACTCTATCCCGTGTATATAGGTCCTATACATGCTACAAATATGTACATAGTTTCCCTAAGTTATAATCCCAGTTGTATATTTCCTGTTATATGTAAGCTCACCACAGTCTGTTGATTGAAATGAGTATTCCTGTTTAATGTAAACCGCGCTGATGAAAAAGAGTGCGGTATAGAAGAAATACAAATAAATAAATAATAAATAAATAAATTTCCTTCTTTAGGCTCCTCCACCTCCAATCCCTCCTTCTCTCTCAGCCCAAACCCTAGCAGACTATTTTCATGGCAAAATGCATAAGATTGCTCTTCAATTCACCACTAAATCTTCTTCACCCCCTTCCTCTTCTCCATTATCAACTTTTCCTGTCAACCTCTATTACCCTTTCATCCTTTTCTAAACCCTCTGTTGAGGAAACCACTCTTCTTCTTTCCTCCTCTAAACTCACTACCTGTTCTTCTGATCCTATCCCCACCCATCTCTTCAATTCCATTTCCTCCTCCACCATCCCTTTCATCTCACATATTCTCAAACTTTTGCTTTCCACTGCAACCTTTCCTGTAGCCTTCAAGCATGCTGTAATCACTCCTCTCCTCAAAAAACCCTCACGAGACACTACTTGTCCTTCTAATTATCGCCCCATCTCCCTTTTCCCATTCATTTCCAAAATTCTTGAATGTGCAGTTTTCAGACATTATCTCGTATTTCTCTACTCTTAAGCCCTCCTTGATCCACTTCAATCTGTTTTTTGTCCATTTTATTCTACTGAAATGGCCCTTGCCAAAGTTTCCAATGATGTGTTCCTTGCTAACTCAATCTTTCTGCTGCTTTTGATACTGTTGGCCACCTCCTCCTCCTTGACACTTTATCATCCCTTGGTTTTAGAGGCCATGTACTGTCTTGGTTCTCTCCTTATCTCTCCAATAACTCTTTCAGTATTTGTTCCAGAGGTCCCTCCTCTTCTATCATCCCTCTCTCAGTTGGTGTACTTTAAGGGTCTGTTCTGGGCCCTTTCCTTATCTCTCTCTATATCCAGTCCCTTGGTGCCCTCAACTCTACCCATGGCTTTCAGTATCATTTTTATGCTGATGACTCTCAAATCTATCTACACCTGACATCTCTCCTTCACTCCAAACTCATATTTCTACTTGCTTATCTGACACTGCCTCCTGGATGTCTCACCACCACCTAAAATTGAATATGGTTAAAACCAAACTTCTTATTTTTCCCCTAAACACTCCTCCCCCTTCCTCCTTTCTATATCACTGTTGACAACACTCTTCTTCTTCCTGTTTCCTCAGCCCGCAATCTTGGGGTCATCTTTGACTCTTCCCTTTCCTTCTCCACACATATTCAACATATAGCTAAAACCTGTCATTTCTTTCTTTAAAACATTAACCAAATATGTCCCTTCCTCTCTGGACACATTACTTTTTTTTTTTTTTTTTTGTAATTTTTTTTTATTGATTTTCAAACACCAAATAGAACATCAACATAATACAAAGTAAAACAAGAGAAAATTCATTTTACAGCTAAGCATCCTGCCCCCCTATAACCACCCCACCCCTACCCCCAGGGCCCATCAGGGAACCATCTCCTATCGGGCAATAACCATCAACATCAGGTTGTCGGGCAGGCTAACCCACTGAACTGCTCACATGTGGGCAACAAACTCATTCAGAGCCTGCCACTTCACATGCTGGGACAGGCCTAAGGGCCCACCTTTTCTAGGCAGTTGTTCATATTTACCATACAGCGAAAGCTGATTCCACCAAGCATGCCAACTTAATTCATAGGTGTGCTTCCAATTCGTGATAACCATGTGCAAAGCAACCCCCACCATAAAGTCAAGGAGAAAGTAGCAATCCTTGTCCAGAGCAGGGATCTTAGCTTGGGATCGGAAGGCTACTATGGCCCAAGAGAGAGGCGCCTGGAACTTCAACACTAATTGTTTCCTGTCCCATACCCGCATCCAAAACCCCTGGACACAAGGGCAACTGAACACAATGTGCTCCAGCGTGCCTATATCTCGATGGCAAGACCAACACTCGTTGCCGGAAGTCTCATCCCATTTGGCCAATCTAACCGGGGTAAAGTAAGCCCTATGCGCAAAAAAAAGAGTGATTGAGTCAGTGATGCCGATCTTGACACCCTGACCGACTTTGACCAAAACCTTGCCCAGCCCTGGGTGAGAAGGTCGACATCAACTTCCTGGTTCCAAACACCCTTCAGCCCCCGTATCCGGGAAGGGTCATTCTGCCTTAACAACTTGTAGAACTGAGATGCAACCCCGGTCTGCTATACAACCTGTTGGATCACGAGCCCCAAACTGCTCTCTTTGGCCAACTGTTGCATATCCCCTATAACCTTCCCCACACAATGTCTAATTTGCAACCACTGAAAGTATAAGGACCCAGGAAGGAGAAACTCCCGCTGCAGCCTATCAAAAGGCTTCCAGTTACCCTCAGCCACAAGCTGTCCTAGTTCCCATATGCCCCGCTGGTACCACTTGCGCCAAGCAAAAGTCTCACGCTGTATTTTGAATAAAGGGTTGTACCACAGGGGCATAGATTCGAAAACTTCTTTGTCATGCAACAAAGCACGCCGCAAAGTTACGAAAGCTCTTTGCGAGTCACATATCATTACTGGGGCAACCACTTGTGGGCAGACCATCTGAGATAGAAGATAACTGGGAATAGGAGCAATGAGCTTCTGCTCCAGCACCAGCCAGGTAGGGCTCCGTTCCGTGACCTGCTCCATCCACCTGGATCCCTGTTTAAGTAAAAAGGCCGAGAGATAAGCAAAAAATTCAGGGAACTTAACCCCACCCTCCTCCTTCCTAGCCTTCAATTTCACCAAGGCGATTCTGGGCGTCTTGTTGTTCCACAAGTAGAGACTTAACAGGCCCTCAATCTGGTGGTAGACCTGCTTTGGGAGGTAACAAGGGAGCATCTCAAGGATATAATTAATCTTCGGGGTAATTGCCATCTTAATTGTCTCTAACCGCCCCCACCACGACAGAGCCAACGGAGACCACTTGCTGGACAGGGTCCTCTGGACACATTACTAAAGCTCTTGTCCACTCTGGTCATCTCCCATCTTGACTATTGCAACCTCCTCCTTGCTGGTCTCCCTCAATGTCATCTCTGTCCTCTTGAATCTATTCAGAACTCTGCTGCGCAGCTAATCTTCCGCCAGCCCCAATACACTCATCTAACCAACCCCTCTTCTAAAATCACTTCAGTGGCTTCCCTTCCATTTCCATATCCAATTCAAACTTCTCCTTCTAACATATAAATACATTCATTCTACTGTCCCTCATTGCCTTTCCTCTCTACTCTCTCCCTACACCCTTCCTCTTGAACTCTGCTCCTCCTCTGGCTTTCTTCTGTCTATGCCCTTTTCTTCTTCTACAAACTCCAGACTTTGATCTTTTCACCTTGCTGCTCCTTATGC
Organism: Ichthyophis bannanicus; assembly: GCA_033557465.1. Taxonomy (NCBI): domain Eukaryota; kingdom Metazoa; phylum Chordata; class Amphibia; order Gymnophiona; family Ichthyophiidae; genus Ichthyophis; species Ichthyophis bannanicus. Next base: position 170,040,067 of record CM066038.1, read on the forward strand.
ATGGAACAAACTTCCTCTATCTTTATATCAAGTCTCTTCTCTCCCCCTCTTTGAATCCATGCTAAAGACTTACCTCGTTGAAGCCGCATTTGGGTCCCAATCCCTTGTTCTCCTTGTGTCTCCTTCCCTATTTGAACACCCCTTGTTTCTCTTCTATTGTTCTGTCTTTCTTGATTACATTGTAAGCTATATGAGCAGGGACTGTCTTCTTAATATGTTTGTACAGTGCTGCATACGCCTTGTAGTGCTATATAAATGATTAATAGTGTTAGTTGCAGTACCACAGGTTAGTAAATGAATAATGTAACTTGTGCTCAACCCCACAAGCTGCATCATTCTATTTCCCAGCAGCAATGGGTCGCTAACATTTAGCCTGATGCTTCTTGGGAGCCATCTTAAAGGAACTGATAGCTGTAAAACCTCTTGCTGATTCCACTCTAAGTCCAGACTCTTTCAATTCCAAGCTCCTACCCCCTGAAGAGTTATTTCTGACCTCCTCCCTACCCACTGGAGCAGACTCTCATATTCCTCCTCCGAAGACCCATCCCATCCCCCCCTGCACACCTTCCAACCTTGCAGGCTCCTCCCAGATTGACCTGAAAACATCAGTGGTAGTATAGACATCCGGTGCTGGCTTCAAAATAGTACCAGTTGACCCCTAGTGCTAGCCTTATTGTACTACCTATAGGGGTCAAATGGTGCTATTTAGTTATCTTCTAGACCAGGCATGTCCAACAGGTAGATAGCGATCTACCTGTAGATTGCGGAGGGGTCAGAGGTAGATCGCCAGCCCCACTTGGCTGCATCTCTCTAGCAGCTCGCCCCATCGCTAGGAGAGAGCTCGTGCCAGCAGGTCGTCTGCAGAGGGCTTGCTGCCGCTGCTGATCCTTTGCCTGTCTTTTTTCCCTGCCTACGGGAATCTTGCCTGTGGGTGTATTGGGGGCGCTTGTTGTTTTCATGCCAATAGTTTGTGTGTACCCCAGGGGGCCGCTGCCCGCGCCCCGCGATGAGATGCCAGAGGCCCGGCATCATACCTGGTCTCCTGCCTCTCAGAATCACCAATTCCTGCCCCCACCCCAACACCCCTTAGAAGTGCATTATATACTGGGTGATATCCATTTGCCCAGGCTTTACCTGAATACACTTACCGTATTAGTTGTGTCATGTGCTGGTCGTTGGTTGCTTTATAGTTCGCTTTCATTAAACATTTTCGGGCAGACACAACAAAGTGTCAAGAATTTGGTGATTTTGGCGGGCTTTTCCAATTTCATTCTAACTTGCCTATGCCTTGCCTTCAAATTGGTTCAAACCACTGTGACTGTTGCTTGCCTCTGCAATTTTATTTCGCCTTGCCTTTGCGTTGATTCTACACTGTGTGCATAATTTATTAAATCGCGTGTGGTGGTATTTGAACTTGTTTAGTGGTATTGGATTTTATCTAGTTTTCTGGACAGGTGTTTGAGTTTTTTTAATGATTGTTTGGTGGTATTTGATTATGGTGCCAGTATGATGAATTCTTATTTTTACTTTTAGAACTGCATGTGTGGTTTTTTGGCATCTCCAGTCCTTGTATTGCACATCATCCAGAGGTCTTCAGTTTTTGTTGATCTTTAATACTTTGGGACAGTGACAGTTTTGGACCAGATTCAGCCAGTGTTTATACTAACTTAGCAGATTTGGCCTTCTTACATCCAGCCACCCCAGTATAATGAAGATGAGTGTTCCAAAGAAGAGCAAAACCTACCACTTTCATGATGAATGGGAAATGGACTACTTCTTCATCATGGTGAAAGACAAGTGTTGTTGTCTAATTTGTAACGTCCCAGTATCCTTGCCCAAAAAGGGTAATCTAGAATGTTATTATAAGGCTCTTCATAGCAATAAGTTTGATGCTGATTTTCCACCCAAAAGTGAAATTCGTAAACTGAAGCTCAAAGGACTTAAATCGAAATTGGCTACTCAGTCAATGCAACCATAGCATCCTTCAAGGTCAGCAACCTGATCGCAAAGAAATGCAAACCTTTCACTGAAGGGGAATTTGTAACAGATTGTTTTCTTGAAGCAGCTGACAATCTTTTTTGAAGGATTTAAAAATAAGAAAGAGATCATAGCTGCTATTCAAGATGTACAATTGTCAAGAAACACTGTCGTGCGGCGAATAGAAAGGATGTGTGGAGACACAACTGAACAATTGTTTATTTATTTATTTATTTAGTAAACACTTGTATACCGCTGCTTCCTACGATCAGCAGCGGTTTACTTTACAGAATCATAATGTATTGTACGGTACATTGAGATTTCTGTTTTACATTTTGATTAGTCAATGATTACGTAACACGGGACAAGCATTTGGATACGATACATATTTGATTAAAGCACACAGATCAAGGTATACATTTGATTTCAGTAGATTGGGGGAGGGCCCCATATATACAATTTGTACAGAATTAGTTGCCAAGGTGTACAGACTATACATGGTTATATACAATTTGTACGGAATTAGTTGCCAAGGTGTACAAGTTATACATGACTATATACTATTAGATTATATGCTGCCGAGTGCGGCAGAGGAGATCTGGTTGAGGTAGGGTATCGCAGTTAGATCAAGTTGTAGTGGGTTTGAAACAGATAGGTTTTCAGTTTTCGTCTAAATTCGTTCAGGTTGTTTGTGAGCCTTAATTCATGCGGTAGTTGGTTCCATTGGATTGGCGCTGAGTATGTGAACGCCCTATTGCTTGTTTCGGCCTTGACAGATCTTATGCTGGTCGGGATACATAGGGTGTTGAGATTCATAGTTCTCCTGCTCCTGTTGCTAGGTTGAATAGTGATTAGGTTATTGAGGTAGGATGGTGCGATGCCATTGATGAGTTTAAATGTTGTGATGAGTAGTTTGTAGATGATGCGGGCGGCCACTGGGAGCCAGTGCAGATCCATTAGAACTGGGGTTATGTGGTCGGTGACTTTCTTTTCCATGATGACTCTTGCAGCCACGTTCTGAGCCATTTGCAGGATGCTTAGTGTGCTCTTTGGAAGCCCTTGTAGAATGGCATTGCTGTAATCCAGGTGGGGAATGATTAGTGCTTGAGCAACAGACCTAAAGTCGGATTTCTCGAGGATATTGCGGAGTGGTTGAAGGATTTTGAGTTTGTAAAAGATGGCTCGGTTAACTGTTCTGAGGTGTTTGTCCATCTTGAGGTTGCTGTCAAGTAGGACTCCTAGATACTTTATTACAGGCTTTGTATCGTATATGTTTTTGTTTAGTGTGACTGTGGTGGGCGGGATGAAATTGGCTTTCTTGGACATGAACATGACCTCTGTTTTTTTGTGATTTATTGACATGTTGTTTTGCTGAAGCCATGATTGGAGCATGTCAAGGCATTCTTCTAGTGGACTGAAGTTAGGCTGTGTTATGTCGAGCTGTGTGTATAACATCACATCGTCGGCATATATGTGGTAATTTATGTTGTATTTCTGGAAAATACTGCATACCGGCTTTATATACAAATTGAACAGTAGGGATGAGAGGGCAGACCCTTGGGTTTGGGGGAAAGCATCAGCTCTGTCGTTGTTGAATTGCACTTGTTGCATCCTATTGGATATGTATGATGTGAACCATTTCAGGGGGGTCCCTGTTATACCTAGCGAGGCCAGGCGGTCCAAAAGGGTGGTGTGATGTACTGTATCGAATGCCGCTGAGATATTGATGAATATGAGTATGAACATGGAGTTTTTGTTCTCGAGGCCCCTAAGTAGATTGTCAAGGAGTGCCAGTAGTAGTGTTTCCACTCCGTGATTCTGACGGAATCCGTATTGATGTTCATCTAGGGCTTTTATCTCGTCCATGTGGTCCTGGAGTTGGTGCTGGACCGCTTTTTCAATCATCTTTGCTAGGAAAGCTATGCTTGAGATTGGGCGATATGATGCAGGGTCACTTTTGTTGAGCGACTTGTTTTTTAATATGGGTCTAATAATTGATTTCTTGAGATGAGACGGCATGATTCCTTGTTTCAGAGACTGATTGACAATGTGCGCGATGGGTTTTGCGTTGTCTTTCTTGGTTGCTTTCATCCAAGTGGCTGGGCATGGGTCGAGGGGGGAGGTAGTGGTGTTTAAGTTGGTTAGGATGTTTAAGATTTGTTGCTCACCTAATTGCTGGAAGGTGTTCCATTCTGTTTCTGGGTCTGCTTGAGGGGCAGTTGTGGTTTCTCGAGTGGTGAGAGCTAGTGGCATGCCTTTGGTCATGCTTGTGGGAAGTTTCGGATTTAGCTTTTTGGCGTAGTGGAGGATGTTTCAAATTATGTTGGGTGTATTGTTGGAGGATGTTTCAAATTATGTTGCTTTCTCACTCCAACAGGATGAATCTACAGACATAAGAGACATAGCCCAATTACCAGTCTCTATCCATATGGTTTTTGAAGACTTCAGTGTTAAAGAAGAACTACTTGGAATGATTTCTTTAAAAGGGAAATATTCAGTTCTTTCCATTATTTTGTGACAAAGTGTAATCTTCCATTGCATGGACTTGTTTCCATCACTACTGATGGAGCAAGAGCAATGACAAGTGAAGCTAACGGTTTCATAACCCTCTGTAGACAGCATGACGACTTCCCAGATTTCCTTTCTTACCACTGCATCATTCACCAGCAAGTTTTGGCAAGCAAGAGACTCAATACAAAGACTGTCATGGACATCACTTTGAAAATTGTAAATTCAGTTTGTGGAAGATCACTTCAAAGACGGCTTTTCAATCTTACTCTTGATGAAGGGGCAGCGGAAATCATTTTGCATACAGAGTAAGGTGGCTAAGTAGGCACAAATTTCTGCAAAGATTTTGTGATTTGCTGAATGAAATAAGAAGTTTTTTGAAGGAGAGGGGAGATGACCAAGCAGACTTGGAAGATGAGGAGTGGTTATGTGATCTGGCATTTCTCGCTGGCTTTACAGGCGAACTAAATGATATGAACCTTGAACTACAAGGTAAAAACAAATGCATTGGCAAGATGATGAGTACAGTTTCATCCTAGAAGAGCAAATTTGAGCTAATGATGACTGACCTTGCAAACAACACTTTTGATCATTTTCCTAATACACAGGACTATCTGGGACAATATCCAAATTTTGTTTTTCAGAACGAGAAGTATGTGGCAGAAATCTGTTCTGTTATCCAGGAATTCGAAAATAGAGTCTGTGACTTCCAAAAAATTGGAACAGTTGTGGAATACTTGTCATACCCATTCAAAGTAGATATAGACATTAAAGAAACTGCAGCTGCTATCATTAAAAATTACTCATTGAACAAGCCATCTATTGAAATGAAATATTAACCCTTAAAAATGACATTTTTCTCAAGACCCGTGCTGAGCAAAAATTGTTTTGGAAACTAGTGCCTAGAGACAAATTTCCCAACTTGAGAAGATGCAGTAAAACTGTACACTTCTGTTTTGGTTCAACTTATTTGTATGAATCTGTGTTTTCCAATCTGAAAATGACAAAGAGTACACAACATTCCAACATGACAGATGAACATCTCCAGGGAGACTGGCCCTCATGCAATATTCACCCAACTTCAAAAAGCTGGTGAATGAAATGCAGGCTCAGACGTCTCACTAATGAGCAAAAGCGAAATATTAAAGATTGTGCAAGATCAGCCTGGATCAATACTCAACCTAAATTTAACACAAATTACTCAATAAAAGTTAAAGAAAGTTATTAAGACAGTTAAAGAAAGTTATTACTCAACAAAACTTTAAGAAAAAATGTACTTTCCATTTCCCCTCGCAGTTCTTACTGGATCTTCGTCTCTGTTTTGTTTTTGCTTAATTTGTTTAACAGCTGATCACATCCAAGTAAATGACAGAAGGTTCATTAAAAATGGGGGGGGGGGGAATCCTCCAACTTCAACTTTATTGCGTTAAAATTTAATTTGAAACTAATTTGAAACTTAATTTTCATGGTGGTAGAGAACCAGCACTTTTGGCTGGAAAAAGTAGATCACAACCTGTTCAAAGTTGGACATGCCTGTTCTAGACAAATTGAGATATGAAAATGTAATGGGTGACAACTTGGATGCCTTGATGGATAATCTTTCAGCTAATCTTTTTAGGAGATTCTTCTGATACTTTATCTACAATGGAGGCAGTGCATGCAAACATCTCTCATGAATATTCATTAGACTGCAGCGCTCCAGGATTGGAGTTTTTCATACACTCTTTTGGTGAAGGGGATTGAAGGAGAGAGAATAAAGAGGAGAGAGATGATAAAAGAGGAGACCAGCAAGAAGCAGGTTGCAGTAGTCAGTGGGGACGTGATGAGAGAGTGCAATAGGGTTTTAGGTAGCATGGCCAAAAAGGAAGGGCCAAATTTTGCTTTTGTTTTAGAGACAGAAATGACAGGTTTTAGCTGTCTGTTGGATACGTGCAGAGAAAGAGATAGAGAAGTCAAGGATGATGCCGAGGTTTATCTTTCTACCTATGTCCATCTCCCTCCTTCCTCATTTTCTATTTCTGTGGAAAATACTTTCATCCTTCCTGTCTCCTTAGCCCTTTAACTTTGGGGTCATCTCTGACTCCTCTTCGTCTTTCTCTGCACATATCCAACAGACAGCTGAAAGCTATCATTTCTTTCTTTATAAGATCAGCAAAACCTGTCCCTTTCTTTCAGAACATACTACAAAAGACTCTTATCCACTCTGTCATCACCTACCACTTAGTCTATTGTGTCCTGCTCCTCCCTAGTCTCCCAATGAACCATCTCTTTCTCCCATTCAATCTATTCAAAATTCAGCTGCACAACTAATCTTCCTTCAATGCTGCTGCACTCACAAAACCCCTCTTCTCAAATCACCTTCATCAGTTCCCAATCTGTTTCTACATACAATTCAGACTTTTCCTACTGACGTTCAAATGCATTCATTCTGCGCTCCTCATTACCTCTCCTTACTTCTCTCTCTCTACACTCCTTTCAGGGACTCTGATCATCAGGTAAATCATTTTTATCTGTGCCCTTCACCTCCACCATCAACTCCAGATGCTGCTCCTTCCAACTTGCTGTGCCAGATGCCCGGAATAGCTTCCTGAGTCAGTATGTTAAGCTCTGTCTCTGGTCCTATATCCACCTTTTCAAGACTGCTTTTGGATCTTGACTACTTATTCTCCTATTTACATAGAAACTCTTGAAACATGATGGCAGAAAAAGACCACTTGGCTTATCTAGTTTGCCCTTCCATATCAACCACTACAACAGTCCCCCTTTCCCTTTAGAGATCCTTTGTGTTTGTCCCATGCTTTTTTGAATTCAGATACTGTCCTCATCTCTACCACCTCCACTGGGAGACTATTCCATGCATCTACTACTTTTTCCGGAAAGAAATATTTCTGCATATTACTCCTGAGTCTATCCCCTTTCACCCTTATCCTATGTCCCCTTGTAGTAGAGCTTGTTTTGAATCAAAATAGGCTCTCCTCCTTTGCATTTATGCCACGGAGGTATTTAAACGTCTCAATCATATCATCTCAATCCCGCCTTTCCTCTAAAGTATACATATTAAGATCCTTAAGTCTGTCCTCATATGCTTTATAATGAAGACCACTAACCATTTCAGTAGCCACCCTCTGTATTGACTCCATCCTGTTTATATCCTTTTGAAGGTGCGGTCTCCAGAATTGTACACAACACCCCAACTGAGGTCGCACTATCACCTAATTTCTTCTGCTGGCCATTCCTCTTACTATGCACCCAAGCATCCTTCTAGCTTTTGCTGTCGCCTTTTCTACCTGTTTACCTACTTTAAGATCATCAGACACAACCACACCAAGGTCCCGCTCTTCTTTAGTGAACAAAAGTACTTCACCCCCTATACTATAATGCTTCCTTGGATTGCTGTAGCCCAAATGCATGGCATTGCATTTTTTAACATTAAATCCCAGCTGCCAAATTCTAGACCATTCTTCAAGCTTAGCTAGATCCCGCCTCATGTTATCTACACCTTCCTGGGTGTCTACTCTATTGCAGATTTTGGTATAATCTACAAAGAAGCAAACCTTACCCGACAGCCCTTCCGCACTATCACTAACAAAGATGCTAACCTGATTCTCTTCAGAGTGAGCTCCATTTACCTGTACCCTTTGTCGCCTCCCACTCAACCAATTTCTAACCCAAGGAGTAACTTTAGGATCCATCCCTAGGGTGCTCAGTTTGTTTATACGTTGCCTGTGCAGAACATTGTCAAAAGCTTTACTGAAATCTAAATACATCACATCTAGGGCTCTCCTCCGGTCCAACTCCCTGGTCACCCAGTCAAAGAAATCAATCAGATTTGTCTGATAAGACCTGCCTTTGGTGAATCCATGCTATCTCAGACCTGGTAATTCATTGTATTCCAGAAACCTGACTATTTTCTCTTTCAGCAGCACTTCCAATAATTTACTCACCACCGAGATTAAACTAACCAGCCTGTATTTTTAACTCCATCCTTATTTCTGCTTTTGTGTAAAGGGACCACATACTGTATGCCTCTCTCCAGTCCTCTGGCAGCATTCCCTGCTCCAATTAGGCATTGAAAAGGTCAGTCAGTATAACTGCTAGAACATCCCCAAGTTCCTTCAGTATTCCCGGGTGTATTCCACCTGGTCCCATCGCTTTGTCTACTTTAAGATTAGCTAGTTTCTCATGAATACAGTCTTCTGAAAATTATTCAAAAAGCCCCTCGCTTCTTTTCCTGTTTGTGGGTGTTTACTCCTGGTTCTTCATCTATGAACACAGAACAGAAATATTTGTTAACAATTCCGTTTTATCCTCATCAGTTTCTAAATATTCCTCTCCTTCACCCTTGAGCCTGACAATACTACTTTTGTCCTTCCTCTTCTCACTAACATATCTGAAAAATGTCTTATTCCCCCATTTTATTGCATTGGCTATTTCCTGATCTTTTTGAATCTTTGCTTTCTTGACTACTTTGTTAGCTTCTCTAAATTTTTCCAAATATAGATGCCTGTCTTCCTCTTGCTGCTATCTCTTGAATTTCATGAAGGGCTCCCTCTTTTTCTTCACCTTTTCAGCTACTTCTTTTGAAAACCATAGCGGTCTCTTTTTCCTTTTACCTTTATTTACCATTTTAAGAAAAAACCTGGTTGCCCTTAAAATATCACTTTTCAGTTTTGCCCACTGTTTTTCTACATCCCACAGCTGTTTGCATCCTGCTAACGACTCCCTCAGGTATTGGCCCCTCTTGGCAAAGTTAGTTTTCCTAAATTCTAAGACCCTCGCTTTTGAATGGATTTTATCAGCCCTAATCCTAATACTGAACCACATCATCTGGTGATCACTGGATGTGAAATGATCACCCACTATAACATCAGAAACACTTTCACCATTGGTAAGCACCAAGTTCAGTATGACCCCTTCATGTGTGCGTTCTGTAACCAGTTGCCGGAATAGTTCTCTCTGTAGAGAATCCAGGATCTCCTTATTTCTAGATGATACTACAGCAGGGATGTGTCAATCAACATCTGGCATATTTAAATCCCCTATCAGTAGCACTTCCCCTCTCCTGGCAATTCTGCATATGCCTTTAATTAACTCTCCATACACCTCTTCTCCCTGTGAGAAAGGTCTGTACAACAATGCAAATAGATTTCTCTTTCCCTCTTTCTAGTTTAACCCACAGTGCCTCCTCTCTCCCTTTTAAGCCCTGTTTTTCTATAGCTTTAATATTATTTTTTATATATAGTGCCACTTCTCCTCCCCTTCTTCCTCCCTTATCCTTTCTGAATAAAGTATAGCCTGGTATAGATATATCCCAGTCATGGTTGTCCGTGAACCATGTCTCTGTTACTGCAACTAAATCCAAGTCAGCTTCTCCCATTAAAGCCTTAACATCTGGGATCTTTTTTCCCATGCTATGGACATTTATACACAGTGATTTCCATATGTTGCCCCTTTTACCAATTTTCATAAAGGTATTTAATGTTTCACTTACCTGGGGGTTTTCTTCACCCATCCCCAACAAATCTGCTACTGAAGACATGTTGACCCTTCTAGGACAGATGGGTGCTCTGCTTAGCTTCAGTATCCAAGCAAACCCAGATTTTCACTTCTGTCACCATGGAAGTGAAAATCTGGGTCAAGGAGGTCGGTGGGCAACTGGAAATCTGTCCCAAAGCCTTTATAACCATATTCAAGACCATCTACCACCTTTCAGCGGACATACTGCCCCTCTCTTTTGCAATAACCCCCCAACAAGAGAGCAAGAAGGTCAACCAGTCACAACCTCCTGTCAATTCCAAGTGCTTTCATCCACTCCAACTCTATCATTACCAGCAGAGCCTTCTCCTTCTATGCACCCACCATTTGGACCTCCCTCACTCCTGAAATACAGGCACTCACTGACCTAACTGAATTCCGTTGTAAAATAAAAACCCTCCTCTTCCTGGAGCACTTTGTCCAGCCACCTCATCCTGACCATGATAACATTCTACCCCTACTCTGCGCTTTGTAAATAGTTATTTTCACCTTGTTATGTGCTACTTATTGTTATCTATGTTCTATGTAAAGCTACTTGTTCTATTTTTTCCCTGTATACCACTGTGGCTGTTAGATACAGCAGTATAAAAAGTTGCTAAATAAATGAAACACCTTGAAAACTGCTCCCTGTGAGCCTTCAACATCAGATGTTAATTGTGCAAATGTAGCTGTGTTTATGACAATTTCATTAGCAGATGTTACACTAAAGTTAACACAGCCAATATGGCTGATAATGTAACATGCCTTAATTTATGCAGGTTTTCAGTCTCATTTGATTATATAAAATGGATGTTAATAAGGGAAGAGAGGTGCCCACTGGGAGTCATGATGTCAGAAACATACTGTTTGTTAAAAAATTAATTGCGGCAGAGAGGTGGTCACTGGGAATCATGATGTCAGGGTCATAATGCAGTTCTGGTTATTTCATTAAAGGTATAGCTACAGGTTATTTTCCCTGCTTTCTTAATATTCATCTTAAAAAATGCAGCCTCTAGGAAAATGTGCACTATACTGTACAATGCAAATGCCGCTGCTCTAAACAATCTTCCTATGGAGATTAGGGCTGACAATTTGTATACTGTAGTATGCAAAAGGCAGGTGAAGTCCAGTCTGTTTCAATTGGCCTTTGGGGAGCAGGTACTGTTTTGCTTGGGGTTTTTTTTGTATGTGTTGTATATTATATTTGTGTGAGTTAGTGTTTTGATGTATTGTTGCTTATTGATTGCAAACTGCTCAGATGCAGCCCTAGTGGATGTGATGGGCAGTATATTAAATGTTTATAAATAAATAGATAAATTACAAGCCACTCCTCTTCAGTCCTATTGCCTGTAAGAACCTTCAAAACCAATAGATATTTTCCTTAAACCATGATGTATGTTGAAAGCTGGGGATTCTACAAGAAGAAGTAGAGGAGGATATTGTTGGTTCAGAAGGGCAGGGGATTGTAAGGGAGCAACATGCCCCACAACTGAAGAAGACACACAGATCACATTCCTCAATTGCCTGTGGATCACACTGCTGCACTTCACAGAGCAGGAGGGATTGTGTGTGCTATGTTTCATTTCCAAATTATTCTTGGAATACTGTGATTTTTTAAATATTTTATTATTTATTTATTTATTTATTTATTTATTTATTACAGGCTCTTATATACCGCTCTATTCAGCATCAGCGCGGTTCACAATATAACAACATACCAGAACAACAAACTGTTTGGTTTTACAGAGAACAAGGTCAGAGAACTTGGATGAAACATGGGACGTCATAACTGCAACTATTTACATGAGTATTTACAAGTATACATAACAGGATTTGTTCTTAGTTTGGGTAGTGCTCAAGATTGGTTAGCTGGTCAAGTAATATTGGGGGAAAAGGTGGAATTTGAGTGCCTTTCTGAAAAGGGATAGATCAGTGATAGCCCGAATCTCTGGAGGTAGAGCGTTCCAGCACTTAGGGGCATAGAATCTGAAAGCCCTGTTAGATGTCACTGATAGGCATTTTGTCGCTGCTTTAGGGATAATTAGAACATTTGTTGATATAGTTCTCCTGGATCTGTTGGGTGGAACGGCCTGAATGAGGTCTATTAGAGAGGAGGAGGTGATGCTTTTAGTGGCCTTAAAGGTTAGTAATAATGTTTCGAACAATATTCTGCCATGTATGGGGAGCCAGTGGAGTTGCTCTAGGATGGGTGTTACATGGTCCCTTCTTGATGCTCCGTAGAGGACTCTAGCAGCGGTATTCATGGCGAGTTGCAAAGGGTTTAATGTGGAGTGTGGGAGGCCTTGGAGAATGACATTGGCATAGTCAAGGTGTGGTAGGGTTAAGGCTTGAAATATAGTTCTGAAGTCATCAAGATCAAGCAGGGGGCGAAGATGGCGGAGAGTCCGGATCTTGAGGTAGATTGCTCTGACTACGTTGGTTATATGTAATTTCAAATCCATGCATTGGTCCAAAGTGACCCCAAGGTAACGAATGGAAGGTTTTGATTGGAGCTCGGCTTCTTTCACCTATATATGGGAGGGGGGGGGTGAAAAGTGGGTCCCTAGTGATGAAGAGAACCTCAGTCTTTTTGTGTTTGAATTCGGAGGTTCTGGGATTGAAGCCATTCAGATACTGCATCAAAACATTTGGCTAGTGGGGAAAGGTCCATATGGACTGTGGAGAAAGGCATGTATAGGAGGATGTCATCCGCGTATATCAAGCATTCAACCTTGAAGGACCTGATGATATTGCAAACTGGTTGTATGTATATATTGAAAAAGAGTGAAGATAGGGATGATCCTTGTGGTACGCCTTGCTTTTGATGGTAAGGTGCGGATGTTGCGGTCCCTGAGGTAACGTACTGCCATCTCTGATCAAGGTATGACTTGCACCACTCCAGGGCAGTGTTATTGATGCCTTTTTCTTTTAGTCGCCCTATTAACAGATCATGATGTACATAACAATATCATTGTTATCCAGATAGTGCCAGCATCTCACTGTTCCATCCAGATATTCAGCCCTCTCCAGCTACTGCTGAATATCTGCATATTTTGACCCAGGGCTGCTGGTGTTTAAAAAAATGCTCATTACTGCAGGCTCAATATTACCCTTCTATGTGTCTTTATAAAATGCTAGCAGTAAATCCTGCTTAGGAGCAGGCCTAAATGTTAGCACCTAAAGTATGTGCATACATGCAGACTTTATGAAATATGGGGTCTATTCCGTCCTGCGAATAGTGGGGATGGACGTCCATCCCAGCTATTCACCCTCCTGCTGGCTCCATCAAAAGCCTCCCCATATGAACAATGTGTTTGTACGGTGAGACTTAGACGGGGGTGGGAGGGACATTCCGAAGGCAGAGTGAGGTTGGGGCATGGGCGGTCCACGATCCCAGACATACAGAGCCAATTCTGAGTTTGGTCCTGTACATCCGGGGTCGGCATACTGGATGGGGGACTTATTCTACTTCCGAGGTGGAATAAGTCCCCCTGGATGTCGGGGGAGAGCAAGCCTGGGCAGCGGCAGAAAGGTGAGGGGGTATAGGGGGTTCCCCGCAGCCCGACCCTGGCCATGGACGTCCAGATCGGGGATCGGGCTGCAGGGAAAGAAGATTTTGGTTGGTAGCCAGGGGTTCACGGCTCCTGAATGGAGTCGCAGTGCCATGGCAATGGGATGCCATGGCACTGCGGCTCCATTCAGGAGCCTGATTGAGGTAGCTGGGTAGGTGGCTGTGTGTGAAGGCCGATCGGAATCATGTCCCGGCCTGCACACTTGATTCTGATCTCGCAGGGCACGTCTAGCCCCTGTGGGATCAGAATTGGGTCTACCTCTGGGCATCCCGATTCTGATCGGCCACACAGGGGGGTTGGACGGCCACATTGGAATGTGCCTCTACGTGTTTAAATAGCAACTCTGCCTATGGTTCATCCAAATTCATTCCCTGAACACCTCTACTCTATAATTGCATACAAGTAGGTGCCTAAGTGCACCACAAGTACATTTACCCATGAAGTAATTTTAGAAGAGGCTTTTTACACATATACCTGTTTTATGTAAAATAGTTTCTAAACCCGTTCTATGTAAAATAATAGCATGCTATTATTAAACTTTGTTTACTTGTAAACCGCCACTGATCGCTGGAAGTGGCGGTATAGAAGAGATGTATAAATAAATAAATAAAATAAATAAATAAATATACACCTCAAAAAAATCCTTTATGAAATTACCTCAGTTGCCCATGCAAAACCAGCCTTCACACTTATGCCCTCCCTTTTCATTGATGTGAAAGTTGGAAAAACATTTTCCCAATGTGCACTAGCACTGGGCATCTGCACTATTATATTTCTCTCCTTGCTCTTCATTATTTAGTATGGATGCACACTAAGGACCCCTTTTACTAAAGTGTGCTAAGAAGTTATCTCACACTGTTAGTGTAGACCCACACTGTTAATGTAATGACTTGGGGCTTAGCTTGCTCTATTTCCAGCCTTGACTGATAAAAGTAGAACGGAGCGGGGAATGGGAGAGAACTGAGCCTTAAACTTAATAGGAATCTTTTACTAAGGGCACTAAGGTGCTGCTTCCTAACACGTAGTTGTTGTTGTTAAGTGCCGTCATGTCGGTGTCGACCCTCTGGATAGTTGTCCTAAATTGTGTTCGGTCTTCAGTCAGGCGGCTCATTGTTGACAGACTGGCACCCGTAGCTGCTGTTACTATATTGATCCATTTCATTGCTGGCCTCTTTGCATTGACCTTCTACTTTGCCAAGCATGATATCTTTCTCTAACGATTTCTCTTTTCACATGATGTGTCCAAAGTATGAAAGTCAAAGTCTTGTCAAAGTCTCGTCATCTGAGCTTCTAAAGAAAGCTTAGATTTGATCTCCTCTAGTACTGGCTGGTTTATTTTTCAGCAGTCCATGTTATACACAGTATTCGCCACCAGCACCTTAATTCAAAGGTATCAATTTTCTTCCTATCTTTTTCACTGTCCAACTTTCGCATTCATATGATGTTATTGAAAATACCATAGCTGGAACAAGTTGATTCTTTGTATGGAAAGAGGCATCTCTGCACTTGCGAATCTTGTCTAGATCCTTCATAGACATTCTGCCAAGGGCAATGCATTGTCAGATTTCTTGACTGCTTGTTGCTTTTTTATTGATAGTTGTTCCAAGTAGGTTAAAGTTATCCACAATTTAAATTTTTTCTCCATCAACGATGAACTTATTGATTTTGCCAGTTGTCATGATCTTTGTTTTCTTTACATTAAGGTGCAGGCCTATTTTAAGACTATGTTCCTTGATCTTGAGAAGCAAATGTTTCAGATTGTCTTCACTTTCAGCCAGTAATGTGGTATCATCAGAATAGTGAAGGTTGTTGATGATTCTTCCACCAATGTTCACACCTCTGTTGTCTTCATACAATCCTGCTACTCTGATGATTCATTCTGCATATAAATTAAACAGGTAGGGGGAAAGTTGTCTTGTCGTACATCTTGTTGTATATCTTTACTGATTTTAAACCATTCTATTTCTCCTTGTTCCATTCAAAATGTTGCTTCTTGATCAATGTAAAGTTTGTGCAAGAGAACAATCAGGTGTTCTGGTATACTCATGCTTCTTAATGTGGCCCAGAGTTTCTCATAGTTTACACAGCCAAAAGCCTTGCTGTAGTCAATAAAGCACAAAAAAATATCCTTTTGGTAGTCTTTAGTCTTTTCGAGGATCCATCTCACATCTGCGAAGATGTCTCTCGTTCTTCACCCTTTCCTGAACCCTGCTTGCACTTCAGGTAGTTCTTCTTCCAGGTATGGTTGTAGTCTCTGTTGAATAACCTTCAGTAGAATCTTGCTGGCATGTGGGATCAGAGTGATTGTGCGATAATTTCCACAGTCAGTTGGATCACCTTTCTTTACTATTGGTATAAACACAGATCTTTTCCATTCGGTTGGCCATGATGTTGTCTTCCAAATTTCTTGGCAGAGCCTTGTAAGTATGGTAACAGCTGCATCAGCTTGCTGTAATACTTCGATAGGAATGCCATCAATGCCTGGTGCTTTGTTCTTTGATAAGGCTTTCAATGCTGATTCAACTTCTTCTTTCATCACAAATGGTCCCAGAATATAAGGTACATGTTGAAATGGCTATTGGTCCACTTGATCTTTATCATATAAAAACTCTGTAGATTCTTTCCACCTTTTCTTGATCTTCTCAGCATCATTCAACACAGATCCTTGAGCATCTTGTAACATTTCAATTTGAGGCTGGAATTTTTTCTTTAACTCTCATAGCTTTAGGAATGCCGATCTTGTTCTTCCTCTAATAATTTCTGCTTCTATTTCCTTGCATGCATCTTTGTAGTACTTTTCCTTTTCTTGTCTTGCTGCACATTATAAATCTCTGTTGAGTTCTGCGATTGCCTCTCTTTCTCCTTTGGCTTTAACTTCTCTGTGTTTCAGGGACATTTTCAGAGTTTCTTCTATCATCCATTTTGGCCATTTTTGCTTTTTCACCTTTTGTAGAGATTTCTTGCTTTCTTCCAACACAACTTTCTTGATGTCATTCCATTACTCTTCTGGAGCTCTGTAATTTGTATCTAAAGCAGCAAATCAATTTTGCAGGCAGTCTTTAAATTCCAGTGGTATATTCTCAAGGTCATATTTTGCTACATTCATGAGTGGCCTGCTCTTTTTTAACTTTAGCTTGAGTTCGAATACTAGTAGTTAGTGATTTGTAAGATAGTTGGCTCCAGGTTTTGTCTTTGTTGATGTTATAGAGCTTTTCCATCATTGACTTCCACAGATGTAGTCAATTTGATTTTTGTACAATCCATTCGATGAAGTCCATGTGTTCAGTCACTGTTTGTGCTGCTGGAAGAAGGTGTTTGAAATGAACAGATCATTGGTCTTGCAGAATTCTATCAGTCTTTCTCCAGCTTCATTTCTGTTGTCAAGTCCATATTTTCCAACCGTTTTGCCTTCTTCTTGGTTGCCAACGTTTGCATTTCAGTCATTCATGACTATCAGGATATCCTGTTTGCATGTTCTGTCAATTTCAGCTTGTACATGTTCATAGCATTCATCAATTTCATCCTCTTCTGCAGCTGTTGTTGCGGAATATACTTGATAGGCATTTCTCGTAGATGAATAGAAATTAAGTGTTCACCAACTGCATTGTATTTTATTACAGTTCTTGCAAGTTTCTTCTTAATTAGAAATGCAACATCATTTCTTCTTTGTCTTTCATTTCCAGCATAGTAGACCATGTGATCATCTGATGCAAAGTGCCTGATACCAGTCTATTTCAGTTCACTGACACCCAACAGATCACGTTGTACACATTCCATTTCATTTTTGATCACCTCCAACCTCCCTTGGTTCATGCTTCATACGTTCCATGTCCCAATATGTAAGCCATCTTTGCAGCTTCTGACTCTCATTTCATGCACAGCTACATCAGCTGTCCCGAGGGCTTTGATCCAACCACACCATAAATGCTGGCTTTACTCTGAAAAGTCTTCAGCTCCTCCCCAGTAACCAGTTGAGTGCTTTCTGACTACAGTGCGATTTTTTTGTTGTGACTATCCATTGGGTTTTCATGGCAAGATACAGAAGTAGATTGCCAGGCCTTTCTTCCATGCAGTTTAAGTTTAGTGTTGTTGACATTGTCACAGAAAAGTGATCCTCCGCCGCCAACACTGTCCCATTCTGCTGCTGGCCAGGTGGGTGGTTTGTCTTGTTCTGGCAGCTCAGCTGAGACCTGTCCATCTTGGGAGACCCTGCCAGTAGTTAAACTACTGATAGCTTAGCCCTCCGCATCACTGATGCACACAAGCCCTCACAGCACGACAAGCTGCAAACCAAGTGAGGGCCTAACACATTATTAGCGTCAAAACCATAACGTTTTACGTGCAAAACCCCGTGTTAACTGTCAGGGTTGTGGAAAGCATTTCCCTGGCAGTTAATGCTAAGTTCTGTCCCATAGTGCATGCTGCATTAGTGTGGTTGCACCTGGTGCCTCCTGCTGAGGTGATCCGCACTAATGCCTTAGCATGCGGTGCTAATACAGAGCTAATTGCACCGAGCTCATCACACTTACTCTCCACCCCAACCCCCACTCCCCCACTAGTGCCTCTAAACCAGGTTACATAGTTAGCGCAGGAATCATCCTATGCTGTCATGGCAGTGCACTACCTGCACATCCAAGCACATCTTTAGTATGTGCCAGTACATGCACTGCCAGGTAGCACCCATTAGTAAAAGACCTCTAATATGTAGTACGGTTGCTGTTAATGCAGCAGATAACAGAGCAGTTAATGCTGTCTCATTAGACCACCTTACGTGTATCTGGGTTATCTGCAATGCAGCTAATGTACAGTAAGTGCATCATATATTAGGAAGGCACTGAAACGTCACCTCTTTCTTCATCACTACGATGTTGCAGTCTTCCCCCCACACCCACCCACTCTCACATCTCAATGCAGCACCTCAAACTCATGCACGTCACATTCCCAGACTGATCACTCGCAATCACACCTTCTCCTCCAACCACCATGAGAAACGTATGCAGTGCCGCATAACTCATTATATTGTTGCGTAAAGTAGACTGTATTTATTCATCGCGTCTCCTTGTTAAGGGACTGGTTATTTATACCCTATTTTACCTGTTATACCTGCTTAATGCATACCCAAGTTTAATTTTCCTGTTTAATGTATACCCAAGTTATTATACCTGTTTCACCGTAAGCACAAATCACGAAATTGAGATGTGCAACTCTTATGTTCATTGTAAACCGCACTGATGTCGAATAGCGCGGTATAAAAGAGACTGCAAATAAATAAATATATACTCATATACTATGTCTCTGCATCAGCTGCATGGGAAGATGCTGCGGCACACCCTAGCAGTTAATGAAGAGGTTATGCAGTTATTGGGTGGTAATTTTAGCCATTAACAGGTAGCAACTGCAAAACTTGAATGCAGCTTGGAAAAGGGGCCCTAAGTTAAAAACAAAATGAAACACACATTGGAACAGGATATTCTGTTGGAGGTCATTTACAAATGAAACAAAATATAGAGAGTGATAAAGTGTTCTTTGTACATCTTTATTTCATTTGCTATTGACGACTAAGGGGAAATGCAGCCCGGTACCTATGGGTGATGCTTGCTGATCTCTGCCTCAGCATCAGAATCCTTTCCCCATCCCCTACTGATACTAGGCTGTATGGGTTGTAAAACAAAGAAGCAGTCCTTCCATTTCCCCATAGACTTTAATGTCCCAAAAACGTTAATAGCACATGAGAGAAAATTAAAAAGTAAATGAAAAACTGCTATTTCATTACCATCTTTAGTGTGTTTCATTTGCTAATTAGCTAAAATAATACTGCCTATCTTTTTGTGGGTAGAGTTGGGAAAACCATTGACACAAACTAGGATGGGAAAATTGTCCTAGGACTGTTATGCATAGAATAATTGTCATGGTCATGGATCCATCTCCTCTCCCTGGAAGTTATTATGCTAAGTTGCATCGTAGGTTTCATGTCCACAGTGGTGATGGATAAACCTGACCTTTCACTCCACTACACACATGTACTATTTCTTCTAAATATTCTTTAGACCTTGCCTTAAGGTTTGACTGATATTGGACTTATGCTGTAAACTTGGAGAGAATATTAGAAAAATCCAGGGCTCTTACAAAGAAGTACTCTTTCCATCACCTGCGGGCTCCTTCATACACCTGCCCTCTCCAACCTCATCTCTCCTTGATTTGGGTACATCCTATATAGAGCTGCATGAGAAGGAAGGTCCTTCTCATATAGGGGAAGTCATTGCCTAAATGGTACAGGATACAACATGCCTGTCACCAGGAATGATTTCTGGATCATAGGTCTCAAGCTGCATGTGTTTCCTGGTTGTGGAGGCTCTGGTGTTAGAGTTTAGATGATTATAATCTGATTTATTTGGGGCTACCAAACTCTGTGATTCACCCTCTGCAGCTGGCACAGAATTCTGTTGCTTGGGCTATTTATAGTGCGTGGAGGTTTGATCATGCTCAACCTTAAGTGGTGGAGCTTCATTGGTTAACCGAACACTCGTTAATTTTCAATCTGTTATGGTTTTTAAATTGTTGTGCTCATTAAAGTATAATGAGTTGCAGGGCTGTTTGGTTGAATATTATTCTGCGTGGTCTTTGAGCTCAGCATCACAAGTTCTTTTGTAGGTGCCCTTCCTTCGTTGGTGCGGTGCACTTCTGTGAAGAGCAGGGCTTTTCCAGTGGCAGCTCCTGTATTGTTTCTTTGTGATCTAGTAAGGATTATTTAGGGGTATATTTGCTATTTGGCAGTAATGGCTTCGATGAGATAAGAGAGCCGCAGCCCCATTGATTTCAATGGGGCCGCGGCTCCGATATAGCACAGAAGCCACTACCGCCAAATAGTAAACATACCCCTTAGTGTTCTGCAAACATGTTAAAGCCAATCTATTCCAGATGATTGATGTTTTATTATCAAATTATTATCCTGTTTTGTCTTGTTATATTGAAGATTATGTATGTTGTTTTGTACCCACTTAGAAATTTGGGACAGGCAGTAAAATGTTTAAATAAAAGAAATAAATAATAGAAAAAAGTGAATGGAAAAGCGAGCAGAAACAAAGTTAAGACCTCTAGCCAAAAAGCAGCTAGATGGAAAACTGTGCCTTGACCAAGCCTGTTTTAAGCTGTAAGG
Organism: Ichthyophis bannanicus; assembly: GCA_033557465.1. Classification (NCBI taxonomy): domain Eukaryota; kingdom Metazoa; phylum Chordata; class Amphibia; order Gymnophiona; family Ichthyophiidae; genus Ichthyophis; species Ichthyophis bannanicus. The sequence goes on from CM066038.1 coordinate 170,060,794, forward strand.
GTTAAATAAAGAGATCACACGTGAACTGTGGATTGACAAATTAATTGTTCCCTTTGTAGTGCATGACATGGAGGGACTACACATCTATGCAATGTTAGTGCAACTGGCCTATGACTGAGCAAACCATTAGCACTACCAGAAGCAAATAATCCTACTGAAGAGGCAGTCAGGTAACACAGACGTAATTCACCAGTCATAGGAGGTCAGTATACAAACATGGAACTGTATACTGTGTGTGTGTCTGTATATATACAGTGTGTGTGTGTGTGTGTACACTGCATATATATAATGAAGGAAATGTCCAAAGCCATTTGCTTGGATGAATGGGCTATTTGAAAATTACCTCTCTTCCTTATTGGTAAAAGTGTGCATTGGTGGCTCTTGCAGTTAGCGGGTTTGTCAGGGCCTATTCTTCTCCCTTGACAGCAGCTGATTTTTGACATCCCCTCTAAAGTTGCCATCCTAGGTGACCACCTAGTCTGTCTAAACCAGGGGTGTCAAACTTCAGTCCTGGAGGACTGTGAACCAGTCAGGTTTTCAGGATATTCCTAATGCAGGAGTCTCCAACTCCAGTCCTGGAGGGGCGCAAACCAGGCAGGTTTTCAGGATGTCCCCAATGAGTATGCATGAGATATCTTTGTATGCAATGACTCCACTGCATGCAAATATACTGGTATGGAGCTCTCCAGGACTGCAGTTTGACACCCCTAGTTTAATGGTTAAGCCAGCCTTTGCCTGAACCCACGCTCCAATTACACAAATATTAAGCCACTGACTTTTCTGAACAAATGCATCTATAATACTACATATGACTAATGCACACAGTTGTGTGTTGGAAATGATTTCCCTCCCAAGGCAGAAAGACATTACTACGAATAGCATCAATTACTATTAGTTACTAAAACTGACAATCCCTCTACAGAACCTTTCACTGCAAGAAATTTCATAGTTAAATCATGCACTGGTTATCTTTTAACTCTCTCACTTTCTCTCTCTCTCTCGTACTATTTTCATTAAACTTTTAAATTTCTGTAGTCAGTTCTCTTTATCTAATGTCATCTAGGGCTCTTCTTGCCAGATTTCTTCATTTTCAACTTTAAAACTCAAGATACTATCCATTCAATCCTGTTAAAGAAAGCAAATATACACAGGGCAAAGAGAGAGAAAAAACAAAGGCAGTCTCTCTTTTGTTATCTTTTGTCTCCATCCCTTCTTTGTGTTGATCAAACAATAAACATTTATTTGGAACACTTCTTTCTCCAATGACCTAGTTTGAATTGGTTCTGGAAGGTTCTCATTATTTAACCCTAATAAATGGGATCCAGTTTAGTGGGATTGGTATTATCCGTGCTTCCATTTCGCCAACTGAATTCTCTTCACAGATAAAAATGTCTTTCTCTCGTGATATCAAGCATACTGTGCATTGTGTTTTTAATATATTGTTCATTCTATTTCCTCGTGACAGTTTTTCTCAGGATACTGCTGAAAAATGACATTGGTTTCCTTTAGATACGTATAGGTTGGATCCTTCTTTAGTGACCTCCTCTTGGATGCAACGATCTTGACGAGATTCCACAACGTCCGTGATCCGTACTACCAGGTAGAGGCAGACTAAATGCAAACCCTTGTAAACCTTAGCATCCCTTTTCACACTGTTTCACTATCCTGAGATTACCTGTACTGAAGTTTCAGTTGCCTCAACCAGGCCCACTGAAGCGGGCCAGTTACTGGAGGAATGCCCCATACATCATTTCTCTCTGTCTAGCAGCAGACAGTTCCAACATGCTATGTAGATCCCCGGATGACAAAAGTATTTGTGGTCCATTGAGGAGTAGTATAAAGAGGAAGAGATTCACAAGAATGGGGAGAATCTGCGTCTTGACTTTGCATTTGCTCATAACAATTGCAGAAATTTAGTGGAGATGAATGAAAACAATTTTAGAAACTCCTACCAAAGGTGCATTCAAAACTGTGGCCATCTCAGATCTCCCCATGCATTTCTGGGTGAATTAGGTACAATAGCTCTTACAAAAAAAAATGTATGTTTGAAGAAACCTTTTATCAGAAGATTAAAGAAATAGAGATGGGTACCAGAATGATCCTTGAAATTGCATACCTTTATGCTTCTAATTTTGAAGAGAAATGATTATTCCTTTCCCTGTTTTGGCAGTACATTAGTTTGTAGAAAAGATACATTAATGAAATTTTGTTGATCTGGACTGGCCCATGAGACATGTGACAGGTTTCATGTATGCTTTTTGAAAATGAATAGTTCAGTGGGACGATCAAAAGGTCTCTAGGCGTTTTCCACAGAAAGGTTATCCTTATAAATGTTCGAGATCTGCATACAAATATGCTTTTCATGTTAATACAGATCTTCTGTAAGTAGATAAGGAAAAAGAAAGAAAGAGACTCGGCTGATTGTGCTAGACTTTTTTTTTATAAGGAACATTAAAGGAAGGGCTCAAATCCTGCTTCTATCACTAGTAGTCTTTCTGACCTTGGGCAAGCCAATCTATCTCCGATAACCTCAGATAACCATGTCAATATTGCTGCTATCCAGACAGCTGCTAGTGCTGACTGCTCTATCTGAATATTTAGTATCCGCCACCCCTATCGATGCAAGGAGATGAGGCATCCTAGGTGAACCTCATCCCTTGCGCCCCCTCCCATCATGCCCATTGCCATCACTACCACCCCTTTCTGGCAACAACAGGTTAATGGAGCTTACCTTCAAGCTTCGGCACCACGGGGCTGTTTGCTTTCTCTGCCTGCTGCCAATATCCCATGCAAACAGGAAGTCTGCATCGAGAGTCGGAGAGGGGTAGAAGTAAACAGCCCCATGGCGCCAAAGCTTGAAGGTAATCTCCGCAGTATTGTTTGTGATTATTGCTGTCACTGTTGGTCCCGGAGAGGGGCGATGGTGGCAGCAGTGGGAGCCCCCAGAGAGCAGGTGCTCTAGGCAACTGCCTAGTTTGCCTAGTGGTAGCATCGGCCCTGTCTGCTACTATCTAAATACCATCGTTGAATATCTGGATAGTTTTTTAGATGAGTTTTGCTAAGGCGTAGTGCTTATTGCTGAGGGTTCAGGTGGCAGAGATATTGTGCATGAACAAGCACGTGCAAACAAACATGAATATGCAAGCCAATGCCTCACTGCGATTGACTGTCTGAATGGGGGAGCCGCTTTAATTTATGGCTAGATATTTAGTGCCAGGCCATATTCGGATATCAGCACTGAATATCCATTTTGCCTGGATAGCTAAAACGCTTAAAGTTAGAATAGCCTTTTACCTAGCTAGGTAGTGGCTCAATATTGCCGCTAGATGTGCTGTCCCCGGGGCCACGTCAGGGTATTTAACCGGGGAAGATGGCGATATTCAGCAGCACTAACCATGTTAGTGCCATTGAATATCCTGCTGACTGCATTTATCAGAGGTAGCAGGTCTGCTAAATGGCTAAAATGATATGAATATGACCCCCCATAACCTCTTCTCCTTTTACTAGATGATCGTCTGTGTTTTCTGTGTTTAGCCAAAGTGAGAGATTCTATTACATGCTTGTTCTGTTTAGGAATCTGTAGCAGATCAGGCTTATCCTCTTTTCCCAACTGGAAGTGTACTGATATTTGATAATATTGGCATTGCTGACTTCTCATAGATAGGGGTGGTCAGTTTTTGGACTTGGGGTTGGTATGGTATGGTAAGTGTCCATTTTCAGGGGTTTCTCCTACAGTGCTGGCAGTAGAGAGAGAAAGAGAGTGTGCCAAGGGAGGGTGAGAAAGTGCCATGAAGGAGGAAGGAAAGCGCAAGAGAAAGAGTGCCCGTAGGAGGAATCGAGTTTGCTAGCAGGGTGAGAAAGAGGGTAAGTGGGTGCCAGAAAAGTTGGTACAGAAGGAGTTTGCTAAGAACAGGAACAGAAAGGGAGAGTATAATGGGGAGGGGCAAGTGAGAGATGGGAGAAATGATGGGAGGATGCAAGGAAGGGGAAGGAAAGGGGAGGAAGAAGAGATGGTGGAGGGAAGAGACTGAAAAAAACAGGAGGAGAGGGAGGATGAGGAAAGGGGGAAAGAGAGATGAGAGGGAAGGAAAAACAGCTGAATATCTTTGTCTTTATTTGGAGCTTAATATACCACCCTTTGTGGACATCAAGGCGGTTCACAAATACAAAATAGTGGCTGTAGTCAGAAAGGAACACCATTGGTTGACAGGAAAGAACAGTACATTCATACAGGAAGGGGAGATGGGACTAAGGAAGAGGAAGGAGAAAGCATAAGAGAGGGAGATCAGGAGACAGAGATGGGAAGGTCGAAAACAGACTGAAAGAGATGGGTTTTGAATAGTAACTTAAATTTGGGAAAGGAAGGTTCAAGATGGAGGTCAGCGGGAAGCGAATTCCAGAGGGAGGGGCCCAGAAAGAAAAAAGTGGACTGGCGGGTTGATTCAAGATGAACTTGAGAGACAGGAGGGAGGTATATGTGGTTCAGAAGGATGGAACAAAAGGAACATGTTGGGGGCATGGAACTGCAGGAGTATGAAAGATATGGCGGGGGGGGGAGTATGGGTATGGTTGGATTTGTGGACTAGAATGAGGATTTTTTAGTGAATGCGGAACTTGAAGAGGAGTCAGTGGATAAGCAATGGGGTAATGTGATTGAAGCTCTTGGTGTGCATGATGATCCGGGCTGCTGTATTCTGGAGTATTTGGAAACGATGAAGGTATATTACACGTATTAGGTACAGTTTTATTAGTATAAATATCCATAGCAACCCTTAGTAAGTAAAGAACTTAGATCTAAACACAAACTTAAAACTAAGATGCAGACAGCAGTCCAGCAGTGGGATGGGGGCTTTCCAGTCTTTTGCATTGAGTGTCGCATGTATGATTTTCTCCCAGTTGGTGAGAGGTCTTACGTGTGCACTAGGTGCAAGGAGCTCTTTGCTCTCAGGGAATGAGTCTGTTCTCTAGAGGCTAAAGTAGCAGACTTGGAAAGCATAAGACAAACAGAGAGGTACATAGACGAGACCTACAGGGATATAGTCCTGAAGTCCCACCTCCAGTCTGGCAGCATCCCTGTTGCCGTGGAGGAGAGAGGTCACGTGACAGGAGAACATCACCCTGGTGTGGCAGGAAGTGATCCTGTAACTAGGACCTGTCCTCCTGGTGATGTAAAACCCTCTCGCACCGAGGAAGTTTCTCCAGGGCCATGTGCCCATGAGGGAAGGGTTAGGACAGCCGTTATAGTTGGTGATTCGATCATTAGGCATGTGGATAGCTGGGTGGCTGGTGGATGTGAGGATCACCTGGTAACATGCCTGCCTGGTGCAAAGGTAGCGGACCTCACGCGCCACCTAGATAAGGTCTTAGATAGTGCTGGGGAGGAGTCTGCTGTTTTGGTACATGTCGGTACCAATGACATAGGAAAATGTGGTAGGGAGGTTCTGGAGGCTAAATTTAGACTTTTAGGTAGGAAGTTGAAATCCAGAACTTCCAGGGTAGCATTCTCCGAAATGCTTTCTGTTCCACGCGCAGGACCCAAAAGGCAGGCAGAGCTCCAGAGTCTCAATGCGTGGATGAGACAATGGTGCAGAGATGAGGGTTTTGGATTTGTTAGGAACTGGGGAACATTCTGGGGAAAGGAGGGGCTCTTCCAAAAGGATGGGCTTCACCTTAACCAGGATGGAACCAGGCTGCTGGCATTAACCTTTAAAAAGGAGATAGAGCAGCTTTTAAACTAGATATTAAGGGAAAGCCGACAGTCGCCCAAGAGCAGATGGTTCGGAAGAATGTATCTTTGAAGGATACTACCAAAAGCAGAGAGGTTCCACAAAAGAGTAAAGTAGCCCATATGCCCTCAAGTATGGAGCAGACTGAGCTTAAAGATCCCAAATTACCCATGTCTAACAATAGCCAAATTAATATGAGTAAAATACATTCTCTAAAATGCTTGTATGCAAATGCTAGAAGTCTAAAAAATAAGATGGGAGAGTTAGAATATATAGCACTAAATGAAAGGTTAGATATGATTGGAATATCAGAGACATGGTGGAAGGAGGACAACCAGTGGGACACTGTGATACCTGCTACAAACTATATCGTAATGATAGAGCTGATCAAATTGGTGGAGGGGTTGCTCTCTATGTTAGAGAGGGCATTGAGTCAGAAAGGATTAAAGTTTTGCAGGAAACAAAATCTGCTATAGAATCTATATGGATTGAAATTCCATGTAAAAGGGGGAAGGCAATGGCAGTGGGGGTGTACTATCGAGCGCCTTGCCAGAATGACCAAATGGATGATGAAATGCTCAAAGAAATCAAGGAAGCTAACAAAGGTTACAGTGCAGTAATAATAATGGGTGATTTCAACTACCCCGGTATCGACTGGGTCAGTGTCACGCCAGGACATGCTAGGGAGATAAAGTTCCTAGATGAAATAAATGACTGCTTCTTGGAGCAGCTGGTTCATGAACCGACCAGAGGGGAAGCCATATTAGACCTAGTCCTTAGTGGAACACCAGATCTAGTGCAAGAGATAAGGTTGTTGGGGCCACTTGGCAATAGTGATCATAGCATGATCGCCTTTGATTTAATTAGTGGAGGAGGGATAGTAAAGAAATCCACAGTACTACCTTTTAACTTTAGAAAGGGAAACTATGATGAAATGAGGAAAACAGTTAAGAAAAAACTAAAAGGAGCAGTTGCAAAGGTTAAAGACGTACATCAGGCTTGGCTTTTGTTGAAAAATACTATCTTGGAAGCCCAGACCAGCTGTATTCCACGCTTTAAGAAAAGTGGAAGGAAGTCCAAAAAACTGCCAGCATGGTTTAAAGGTGAGGTCAGAGAGGCTGTTGTTGCCAAAAAAGCATCTTTCAGGAAATGGAAAAAAGAGCCAAACGACGAAACCTGGAAACAGCACAAGCACTGGCAAGTCAAATGCAAGGCATTGATAAGGCAAGCAAAGGGAGAATTTGAAAAGAAGCTTGCTGCGGAAGCAAAAACACGAAGTAAAGACCTTTTCAAGTACATTCGTAGCAAAAAACCCGTGAGAGAGTCAGTTGGTCCATTAGATGATAAAGGGGTTAAAGGAGCACTAAGAGGCGACAAGGCGATAGCGGAGAGACTGAATGAATTCTTTGCTTTGGTCTTTACTGAGGAAGATGTAGGGATGTTACCCATGACTGAAGTGGTATTTAAAGGTATGGAAGAATTGAAGGAAATATTGATACATCGGGAAGATGTATTACAACTATTAGATAAACTGAAGAGTAGCAAATCACCTGTGCCAGATGGTATACATCCAAGGGTGTTGAAAGAACTGAAATACGAGATTGCAGACCTGCTATTAGTAATCTGTGAACTATCATTAAAATCATCTCTAATACCTGAAGATTGGAGGATCGCCAATGTAACACCAATTTTTAAAAATGGTTCCAGGGGTGATCCGGGAAACTACAGACCGGTGAGCCTGACATCAGTACCGGGAAAAATGGTAGAAACCATCATAAAGAATAAAATTACTCAGCATGTAGATAGTCATACCTAATGGGAGACAGCCAACATGGCTTTAGACAAGGAAGATCTTGTCTTACTAATCTGTTATGTTTTTTCGAAGGAGTGAATAATCAGGTGGACAAAGGTGAGTCGGTTGATATTGTGTATCTGGACTTTCAGAAAGCCTTTGACAAGGTCCCTCATCAGAGACTTTTGGCAAAACTAAAGAGTCATGGGATAGGAGGCAATGTACTATTGTGGATCAGGAACTGGTTAAAAGATAGAAAGCAGAGGGTAGGGCTAAATGGCCAATTTTTCCAATGGAGAAAGGTGAATAGTGGTGTACCCCAGGGATCTGTGCTGGGTCCGCTGCTTTTTGACATATTCATAAATGACCTGGAAAGTGGAATAACAAGTGAGGTTATCAAATTTGCAGATGACACAAAACTATTTAAGGTTGTTAAAACCCAAGAGGATTGTGGAAAATTGCAAGAAGATCTTGATAAATTGGGAGACTGGGCATCAAAATGGCAGATGAAATTTAATGTGGACAAGTGCAAGGTTATGCACCTAGGGAAGAACAACCCAAACTATGGTTACACGATGCAAGGTTCCACATTAGGAACCACCACCCAGGAAAAAGATTTAGGCGTCATTGTGGATACGATGTTAAAACCCTCGGCCCAGTGTGCAGCGGCAGCCAAGAGAGCAAATAGAATGCTAAGTATGATAAGGAAAGGAATGGAAAATAAAACAAAAGATATTATAATGCCTCTGTATCGTTCCATGGTGAGACCGCACCTTGAATATTGTGTGCAATTCTGGGCGCCGTATCTTAAAAAGGATATAGCGATTTTAGAAAAGGTTCAGAGAAGAGCCACCAAAATGGTAAAGGGGATGGAAGGATACTCCTATGAAGAAAGGCTAAAAAGGTTGGGGCTCTTTAACCTGGAAAAGAGACGTCTGAGGGGAGATATGATAGAAGTCTATAAATTAATGAACGGAGTGGAACGGGTAAATGTAGATCGATTGTTTACCTTATCAGAATATAGAAAGACTAGGGGACATGCAATGAAGCTACAGGGTAAACTATTTAAGACTAATAAAAGAAAATATTTTTTCACTCAACGTGTAATCAAACTCTGGAATTTGTTACCGGAGGATGTAGTAAAGGCTATTAGTGTAGCTGGGTTTAAAAAAGGTTTGGACAAGTTCCTGGAGGAAAGGTCCATAAACCATTATTAAGAAGGGACCCAGGATATCAATGCTTGAACCAATACAAGCATTGTGGAACCTGTGTCTTTTGGGGAAACTGCTAGGTACGTATGACCTAGATTGGCCACTGTTGGAAACAGAATACTGGGCTTGATGGACCTTGGTCTGACCCAGTATGGCATATCTTATGTTCTTATGTTCTTATGATATTGAGGGAGACCGTTGAGGACGACGTTGCAATAATTGATGCGTGATGGGACAAGAGATAGAAGCAGGGTGGTCAGAGGAGGACAGAAATGGATGGACCACATGGATTTGTCTGAGTGAAAGGAAAGCGTGATGGATAAGCAGAGAGAGGTAGTCATGGAATGATAGGGAAGAGTCGAGTGTGATGCCCAGATATCAAAATGAGGAGACCAAGGAGACAGAGGAGCCAAGAAGGGAAAGGGCCAGATCAGGGCAGTAAAGATAAATGAGAAGGGAGAGATTGAGAGAACGAAGGAGAGGGATGGAGGGGCAAAGCCATTCCAAGGGCTGTGTGAGAGGTGCAGCCACATGTGGTGCAAGCACAGAAGGGGGCGCTGATATCATCTCTGGGTTTCCAATAAGCTCAAAAAGAGTGAGTTACTGAATGTGGCTGGATGGAAGGGGCGCCAGATTCATTAATCACACAGGGTGCATTTTTAGCTTGGTATGGTCCTGTGGAGTGGTGTAAGAAGAGATAAGGGAAAGAGGTGAAAGATAAGAGAATTATGGAGAGGTGGAGAAGGGTGAATGAGTGGAGAGGAAGAATGTATGTTGGGAGGAAAGGAGCAAGGAGTGCGTGTAAGAACAAGAGAAGAGGGGGCAGGATAGAAGAATGGAAGAGTATAGGTGGGATAAAGGGAAATACAAAGAAAAAGTGAAAACAAAAGAAATGAAACCTATAACAAGCAAAAGAAAGACAATAGGTCGGGCAAATCTAGAAGAAATGCTGAGAATGGGTAATAGAAGGAAAGTTAAAAATCAGAGTAGAGAGGAAACATGTAAAAAAGAAAAATTAATTCATACGGAAAGGCCTGAGAAATGAAAAAGCCACATTACAGTTAAAAAAAAGGGAAACATAAAAATACAACGTTTGAAATTATTGTATTTTATCACCCTCCTGCAACTATGGGAAGGATGAGGCTAGTGGCAGCAGATCTGGGAAGAAGAGATGGGTGCTGAGAAAGTGATACAGAGTATGTGTGTGAGAGAGAAAGAGAGAGAAAATGAATGCCCATATGAGAGAGGAAGAAAGTCCCTCCTTCCTGCCACTAATCCGAGATGCCTGTCCCCAAAACAAAGCAGGCAACTATGCCCATGAAAATGTATTAAGAAAACACTGCAGATAATTCAAAAATAAATCCATTCACGTCAAACGTATTGAATACGGTTCTGGCCGATGCACACCTTAATACAAATCTGAGAACATGCACTATTGGCAAATGCAGGTCTTTCAATAAATAGTTTATTGTGTGATTTGACACAATGCATGATAACGTAAACAAGAATAATACCGAGCTATCTTTATCTCCTTAAAAACCAAGAACAATTACAAAAGACTAGGGTAGGCACTATCATAAAACAATTTTCAAACTCGGTGCATTGAGAAGAAATGGCACAGATAATACACTTGCTTACTTAATCAGACAGGGCAGCAATCCAGGGAGACATAATGCCTCCCCAAATTAGCCAATTTGCTTTCATGAGAAAAACAATGAATATCAACAGACTTACTCTAAGGGGCATGTTCACTAAGATATGGTTAGATTTTGCACCTACAGCACGTTTAGATCAAAAATAAACACACAGCAAGTGCAAACCCGGTGCGGTAAATGCAGGGGGTATTTAGTGCACAGGGCAGACACATACTACAAGAAAGACATACTACAGGCAGCAGCAGATAGGGTGGATACAATCTGTATTTGCACGTAATGCAGCCCCAATGCTGGCTCACTCCTAGCAACAGCGGCAGGCCAGCCCACCCTCCCAATCTGCTCAAACCCATTCCATAAATATGGTTACTCCTCTAATCCATTGACCTGTGGTAATATCAAGAAAGCACCATTAGGGGTTGGCTCTGCCATTTTCCACCATGTCTGCTCTGCCAACTAGGCACAAGGGATTTTGTCAGGGTAAGTGCCGTGAGGGGTTTGGGAGAGTGAGGGGAGTGTTGGACTGTCACTGTGATGGGGTGAGAGCATGATCCAGGGGGAGGGAAGGTTTAGAGGGCTTACCCAATTACAGATATGGAACTTTGGGAGAAGGATTGGGGGGAGGGGGTGTCCGGATCAAAAGACAGCAGTGATGGGTTTGAAGGGATGCATCTGGTGGAGGATTGAGTGATTTGCTCTGTTGGGGGGCATCAGATCGGGAGAAGATGTCAAATTGGAGGATGGCTAGATCTATGGAATGGGTTGTGGCAGAACGGGAGGGTGGGTTGGCCTAACCTCTGTCAGCAGCACTTGCTGCTGTTCCTCATTTATAGTCTACAGGAGAATGCTAGCCGCCATTGTATCAAATTGCAGTAGTGTTGTTGCTATCTGCAGTGATGATAGCTAGTGCGCGGCAACATGCCATGCACTGGTTACCACTGGCTAGCACGCCTACTCTCTGCCCCTTCTTCACCTATTTTCCTCCCCTTTGCACACAAGGCAGATAATACGGAATTAACCCCATGCTGTCTGTTTCATGTGCATGTTGTTAGTGTGCCTCTGAGCATGCTGGTTAGGCACGTTCAAGAGTGCGTTCAACAAGCATATCAGTAAACATACCTCTAAAACTCTTAGTACGAGTTCTCTAATTCTGAATTACATTTTGTTTCATAGTTTTACATGATTTCTGCCTGGATGCTATTTGTAAATACAAGAAGTCTACATACACAAAATCTACATTTGAATAAGGTCTAAGGAATCAGGTTTTCCACTGTTTTTAAAAAGATTTTGGCCATCATTTAATAGGGATATGCAGTCATTTGAATTGACATAGCAAATGCCATTTCATATTGTTTTCAAAATGAAACAATAAAGAACCCCCCAAATTTTTTTTTTTTCATTGTCGTCAATAGTGCACAGTAAGTTTACTTAGGGGTATGTTTACTAAAACCCCGCTAATGTGCGGGCCGCGCTAGTGTGCGGGTGCCATATAAGGAGTGGACGTTTCTTACTGAAAAAGAAAAACCGTGATTTAAATATGCGCTAAGGTGCGCGGCGCCCATGTGCGCCCCGCACATTAGCGCATGAGAAAGCTGCACGGGAGGCATAAGTGGCGCGCTGATGTGCAAGCAAAAGAGCAGAGCCACAGCACAATGGTTACAACACTCACCAATGGTGCAGAAATCAGGGGTTCAATCCCCCACAGTGCCCAATGAAGACAGATGGCTGAGGCATTACTTTAGGAGCCAGTTAAATATTGGGCTGCATAAGGTGGCCCACTGATGGGCATAAGGCAGTGTGCTATCGTTTTAGGAGGCATTTTAATATTGGGCGGCATAAGGCGGCGCGCTGAAGTGCAAGCACAGGAACAGAACCACAGCACACTGGTTAAGACACTGACAAATGGTGCAGGGATCAGGGGTTCAATCCCCCAAAGTGCCCAATGAACAAGGCTGGCTGAGGCATTACATATTATGGGGAAGATTGCTTTAGGAGGCATTTTATTTTTATTTTAATTATCACTACTAGCAAACGCACTCTCAAAGCGTGTTAACATAAGGTGCCCCATAAGGCACATTTTAAAGTGCACTGTCCGCCAAGGCACCCTAGAATGTTGCTTATAGGGCGCTCTATAGGGTGCCGTATGAGGTACCGCAAGGTCAGAGTACTGGTTTTGATGGCAGCACTGTGCAGTGTAAGGAATGAAAAGCATAAGTAGGTGTTCTGACATGCAAGGAGGAGCAGCAGTGGAGCACAATGGCTAAGGCACTGACTGCTGATACAGGGGTCATGAGTTTGCTCCCCAGGGTGCCTAATACGTAAGGCTGGCTGGGACATCAGCTTTGCAATGTACATTTTGTTTCCTGCAGCACGTTATTTTATTTGATTAATTGCTGCCAGCAAACACGCCCTCACGTGCCGTAATTGAAAATGCCGTGTAAGGCACCTTATAAGGCACTCCATAGGGCACATTATAAAGTGCACTGTCCGCCACGGCACCCTAAAATGTCCCCTATAGGGCACCCTATAAGTTGCGTCACAGGATAATGTATAGTGGAACTTATATGGACGAGAACCATAAGGTGCCCTATAGGGCGCCCTATAAAGCGCCCTCAGAGGCACTTTATGGGTACAGTACGCTGAGGGTGTTTTTGCTGGCAGCAAAAAAGTACATTAAAAAGAGATAATGCTTTAGACAGCCCTATCAAATAACCCCACTGTGGGTTTGAACCCATGACCTCTGGCTTTACAGGCAGTGAAGTAACTATTGGGCTACAGCTCTATAACTGCTTGCAAGCCCCTGGCTGGGTGCAGAGAGCCTGCATGTCACCACACAGACAGTCTGCTGAGGTCACCAGGATAGGGTTAGTCCACCCGTACCCATGATGCACTGCACATGCAAATCAGCTGTCCACAGATAAACACAAGATGGGGTATGCACCCCCACAGCACCTCGGCCTGGTAGGGGGAAGTGACCATGTGCACCCCCACAGCACCTCGGCCTGGTAGGGGGTACAGACCGTGTGTTTTACTGGCACAGAGTAGCTACACACCGTCACATTGTGCAGGTACTGTGCTCACCCTGAGGGTGCGGTGAGGCGCCCAGCACCTTCCATGGCTGAAAGAGGCTATGTTGGAGGTCCAAAGCAGTGTTAATGTGTGAGATAGGTAGTTTCTGTAGAAACACCTTGGATATCTCTGTCTATCTCAATCAGGTGTATCCCTCTATGGACCCCTAGGAGGATTATGTACCACCACCACCACCCTCCTCCTCCAGGGCTGAGGGTGGAAAACAGGGTCTCCCATCAAAATATCCACATTCTACCTCCCTGCAATGTTGGCAGTAGAGGGGACTATCAACCCCAGTCCTTCTGGGGAAGAGACACCCTTCAAGGCCGTCAATGGAGCTCTGTACATGACCATAACACAATAGCAGACAGACATTAGGCCTGTATATGCTAAGCTGCACCCCACCACGATCTGATATTCTCCTGCAGCAAGCCTTCAGCCGCTGCACCCTGCAAGGCACTCCAGCAAGACACATACCAGCTTCAAACAGTCTGCTAGTTAGTCCATAGTGCATGTTCATGGTGAAAATGCATGCACCCAGAACTGGGATGGCAGCACACACAACAAGCAGATAAATCAGTGACTGAGCCCCAAAAGGAAACCCACAAATATCACATGAGAGAAATACTATATAGCACTATGGGGGTGCCTAGCCATGCTGTCGTCACTGCACAGTCAGGGTGAGAGTGATCTCCCAGCAGGACATACTGAGGTCACCCTGTCTGTGTAGGTGGTGGCCGAGCACTAAAACGTCCCAGTCAGTGCCCTATGACCTGTGCAGATGCACCCTGGCCAGGCCACCCTGTCCGGGCTATACCCATGGTACCTTGCTCCTCATTATGCACATTGGCAGGCCAATACTGCCAACAGTGCTGGCAGTGTGGGCTGTGGAAGGTGTTTGCAGCCACCACACACTGTATAGACAGACACACACTCTGACACCTATGCCAGCATTGTGCTACTATAGAGGAGTTCAGCAGCCATGCCCACCATACCAGTCCTGGACACAGTACAGGCATGGATATGGTACGCAATACTGTTGGGGGTCACTCCCCAGGGTGGTAAACACTGTCAGAGACCAGACCTGAAGCACACACCGCAGACATCAGAATGATTGTCATGATGGAGCTCAATCAGCAAACTGCTTAACGTAGGAATTTCTATCTGCCAGTACTCATAGCAAAAGTTTGAGAGCTGTGTACCATATACCCAGGTGTAGGGTTGCATTGCTAAGGTATGCAAGTGCTAGTATTGGGAGATGCACGCAGGGCCCAATGTCCTGCCTCTCCAGGAGGCATTGGCCAATGAGGCCTGTGGGTGTGGGTGTGTCTGCCCCTGTTGGTTGCTGCTTTACGGCAGAGGTTCCCTACTCCAGTCCTGGTGTGCCAAACACTGTTCGGGTTTTCATGCTGTCCCTCATGAATATGTATGAGCTACATCTGCATACCATGGGGGTGGTGCATAGATATGCAGCACAGGCATCTTTATTAGAGGCAGCATGGAACCTGAATGGTGTGTGGCCCTCCAGGACTGCATTTGGGAGACTCTGCTCTAGGTAATGCGCCTGTTTATGGTGTCTGTGCTCGGTGGGGTAAAATATAGGCATATTAACCATGCGTATGTTCTCAGCAATAAAGGTTTGTCCTTACTATCACGGTTTAGTTGTGGGAAAAATATCTGCACTGGATTGGCAGTAGCC
Source organism: Ichthyophis bannanicus (assembly GCA_033557465.1). Lineage (NCBI taxonomy): Eukaryota > Metazoa > Chordata > Amphibia > Gymnophiona > Ichthyophiidae > Ichthyophis > Ichthyophis bannanicus. The sequence goes on from CM066038.1 coordinate 170,075,943, forward strand.
CCAGCTGGGCTTTGAACCTGTGACCTTCTGTTCTTGCACACACTGTCTGTGTGCACTGCACCACCCTGTTACCACAGACAAGCTGCATTCCCTGGGGAGTCCATGACTGTACATCCGACAGAGCCTGTCTGTTGCAGTGGACTGTGCCAGCCTGCACAGGGCTAGGCCACTGTCTGCTGTGGCTAGCAGCCACTGCCCCCTCCACCACCTGTACCCTTCCGCCAACATGCTGACATGTCCTTATCTTGGACAAAGCATATGACCTGATTGAGGTGTGGCACTCCAGGACTGCATTTATGGGACTCGGCTGTAGGTAATGGCCCTTGTTATGGTGTGTGTGCGGTGTAGGGTAAAATATAGGTGTTTGAACCATGCTTATGTTCTCTGCAAAAAATGAGTGTCTTTACTATCTCTGTTTAGTGGTGGGTAAAAAATGGGGACTGGGTTGGTAAGAGCCCCAATTGGGATTTGAACCTGTGACTGTCTGGTCATACAGGCACTGGCTGTGTCCGCTGCACCACATTGTGGCCACAGAAACAGTGCAGTCCCTGGAGATAGGAAATCTGGCCAAACGGGTCAGGAACCCTGCTCTGCACAGTTTTACTGTGGGCTCGTTCACCTTGTATGGAAACAAAAGGGCAAATAAACCTCAAAAATGACCTCGAAAAAAGGGAAATAACACATAACCAAGCTGGGCAACAGTGATATCAATGGGCAACATTAAAAAACACTCCCAGGAAAGCTCCAAAAAAATAAAGTGATTTTTGGATTTTCTTTTTTTTGGAGCTTTCCTGGGAGTATTTTTTAATGTTGCCCATTGATATCACTATTGGCCAGCTGGTTTATAATTTTTTAGAATTTTGTTGTGGTCATTTTCAAGTTTTATTTGCTATTTTGTTCTGTGCACATGTATCACACTGCTCACGTTTTGCAGGTTTCTCCGGTTTTGCTGTACATTGCTGACGTAAATGGTTTCTCTTCCCTTTAAATCGGCTCTAACGCGAGGTTTTCACTCGCGGTATTTTTAAGCTTGAATTTCAGCCCCACTCCTGTACGGGAAGCCTCTCCCCTCCCACTCTCCACCCATTGACCCCGTCCCTCCGTCCCTCGGGAGCCTTCCTCCGCCCTCGGAATGCCTTTCCACGCCTCTATCGCACTTCAGCGCGCCGCGCACTTGTGCGGGCCCGTTAGTGCAGCACGCACATGTGCAGGGCACAAAAACGCACTATTAGGGTGCGCTAAGGTACCTTAGCGCATGCTCGAGTGCGCCCCGGACAATTGCGCGGTTTAGTAAACATACCCCTTAGCATCTATTATGTAAGAATAGAGTGCACTAAGTAGAATAGCGTATTCTATACAGAACAGCAGAATACCTGAAAGGAAACACTTCTTGAAACACAACAAAAGCAATATTAAAAAGGAGATGATAGAAAATAAGTGATCACCCCTACTAATCAACTCCCTAAAACAACTCTTATCAGTTGCCAAAGATTTTGTAAAAGAGACTTCACTTACTTAAAATTGCAAAATTTCCCCCTTGATGTGGTGACGGGCATGCATTCTGTGATGATACTTGGAGCTATTCTGGTGAAAGTTTAACACACATCCAACAGCTCTTAGTTGAAGAGACAGACTAAATGGCCTTATGCAGCCCCTAAAGCCATCTCTCTGCACCAATCCATCCTATTAATATCCTTTGGAAGGTGTGGTTTCCAGAATTGCACACAATACTCAAATGAGGTTGCACCAAAGACTTATACAGAGGCAATACCACCTCCTTTTTTCTGCTGGCCATTCCTCTACTTATGCACCCAAGCATCCTTCTGGCTTTCACCATCACCTTTTCTAACTGTTTAGCCAGTTTAAGATCATCAGAAACAATCAAGCCCAGGTCCCGCTCTTCTTTCATGGACAGAAGTACTTCACCCCCTACACTGAACTGCTCCCTTGGATTTTTGCAGTCCAAATGCATGACCCTGCATTTTTTAACATTAAGGGGTATGTTTACTAAACTGCGGTAATGTCACCCGCGTTAGGTTCCGCGGTAATGGTACAGATGCCCATATAAAGGCGTGGGTGGTGCATCGTTACGGCAAGCCATATAAGCTAACACGCATTACAAGGCTCCTTAGACCAACGCGCGCTACAAGGCTCCTTATAAGACACCTTACCTATAAGGCACCTTACAAGGCACCTATAAAGTGCCTTATATGGCGCGTTGTAAGGTGCCTTATAAGTAAGGTGTCTTATAAGGTGCCTTGTTAAGTGCCTTATAAGGTGCCTTGTTAGGTGCCTTGTAATGTGCCTCATAAGGCACTTTGTAAGGCGCCCTATAGGGCTCCTTAGGCTAAGCGCCGTATTAGGCACCCCTGGACAAGGCACCTTAGAACGCACCCTGGGTTATGGAACCATAGGTTATGGTAGCCTAACAAGGTGACAGTGCCCTAGTTTAGTGTGCCCTAAGGGCTGCAAGGTGCTTCAGGATGACATGCATGACCTGTGAGGCATAGAAACAGATGTAGCCCTAACACTAGATAGAGAACCAAGGAAAGGCAATGAACAGGTGAGTGAAGGAGGGAGAGCTGGGAGCTGCTGGACCTGCCATATCTGCAGGCATCCCATGTGGCTGCCAGTACTGTTGACAAACATGTTGGGTGCAACTGTACTACAGCACAGGGTGTTGGCAATGTAAAGTACTGGAAAGACAGTGGGTGGCAGATGATGGGAATACGTGTCCCCCAGTGGAGGCAGAGGTGGCAGGATAGTTACAATGATGGGTGGACAGAGGAGTGGTGGTGCCATGTAGATCAGGCACAGGCAAGGCAAGCACGATGAGGCGCAATGCAGGAAAGGGTAGCAGTGCAGGACATGGTGTGGCAGCCTGCGCAGGCAGACAGGACTCTAAACAGCTGACAGACGCAGATAGACGGACCGAAGGAATGTTGGCAATTGTGGCAAGGGTATTATGGGCAGGCAGCACAGATCTGCAAGAAAAATGACTGTTATAGGCATGCAAACTATTTGAGTAGGACAGGCATGAAAGGAGGGAACAATGAAAAATTGAACCCATGAACACTGCAGAGAATGGCATTGTACTAACCAGTAGGCTATACCTTCGTGGTGTATGTCACAGCAATTGCTGGGTACAGAAGGACTGCAGGTCACCGCACAAACTGTCTGCTCTGAGTGCCAAGATAGGGTAACCCCACCAGTACTCATGATGCAATGCACATGCTGAATAGCTGTCTACAGCTGATCACCAAATGGGGTCTGCACCTCTCCGGTACCTCAACTTGGAAAGACGAACTGACAGTGAGTGATACTAGCACAGAGTAGCTACAGGTAGTCACAGGGAGCAAAAGATGTATGGTGGTCAAAGATGATTTTATTGAAAAGGACCCCAACGCGTTTCGGCAAATGCCTTCCTCAGGGGGCATACAGCTTGAACAACAAAGTAGTTAAAACAATTAAAAACATCATAACAAATAAATAAAGACATGTAAAACAACATTTGCCAATGTTAAACATGTAAAAAAGAGATAATCATAATCAAGAATGTATTACAATGATTAAGCTAGAAAGTAAAAAATAAACAGAAAATGCAGGGCAACAAGAAAGGATAAAAACTTATATTGCTAAGAAAAGTGATGAATACAGGCTATAAAAGAAAATAAATACTTACAAGGATTGTCTGTATAGCAGAACAATTACAGGACGTAATTTAAGATGAATGTAGTGGTACTTCAAAGACAAATGATACATGAGGGTTAAAACTAGAAACTAAAACAGATATTGTTTGAAAAAATGATAATACAGTATACTTCACAACAAATAAACTACACACGGGTAAGAAGAGGGAAAGGGGGAAAAGTGAGGAAATGAAGGGAAGGGGGAGGGGGGTGGGGGAGGAGGGGACAGGAAAATGAGGGGGGGAGGAAAGGAAGGGGGAATGTTGTTTTAAAAAAGAGTTCTCAAGCATACATAAAAAACTTTATAAATGATGCTGTAATAAAAAACTGACATGGTATGTAGAGATAAAAGCATCGTTACGTCCTGTAATTACATACATGGGCATCCTCACATCTCCCCCCCCCCCATCACTGCCTACCAATAGTATGTCCCTTCCGCTTGGGAGAGGGTTGGCTGGGGGGATGTCAGGTCAGTGCCCTGGCATCTTTTAGCTAGGGTGGACCAGGCAGATGTAGGTGGATTGTGCTTGGCCTTTGTCAGCTGCTGTCTTGTTGATTTCCAGTTTCTATGTTCCTATGTGCCACCTAGGTGGCCGCCTAGTCCACCCTGTGCCCCAGCTGCCCCCGCTACATGTCCCGCCTGCAGTCCCCTATGCCCCATTTGCACCATAGCCATAGTGGCTTTTCATACTTGGGCACTATGCTGGTGCTGGAAATGGAGCACTACTATCACGTTTCTTGGGCTCCCTGTCTGTGCTGTACATTGCTGACACTGAAATGGTTTCTCTCTCCTGCAAATGTGCATCTAACGGCAGGTTTTCATTCGCGGTCGGATTCAGCCCTTCAGTTCAGCGCGCTAGTGTGCAGGGAGCCTCTCTCCACCCACTTCCCACCCATTGACCCCTGCTCTCCGCCCTCTCTCCTCCCTCTGCGGTGTGTACTGCGCCACGGAATGCTTCCGCGTGAGTTGTAATGTTACTGAGTGGTAACGTTACCCAATGCGCGGGAACGTTACCTAAGGCACAGTCTGTAACGTTACCGCTGTTTAGTAAACATACCCTAAATTTCAGTTGCCAAATTCTCGATCATTCTTCAAGCTTAGCTAGATCCCTCCTCATGTTATTTTCTCCTTCCTGGGTGTTTATTGCAGATTTTGGTATCACCCATAAAGAGGCAAACCTTACCAAATAGCTGCTCCACAATATCACTAACAAAGATGTTAAAAAGAAAGACTCTGGACAGATCCCTGCAGCACATCACTGGCAACATCCTTCTCCTCAGAGCAAGCTCCATTTACCTATACACTTTGTCGCTTCCCACTCAACCAATTTTTAATCCACTCAGTCACTCTAGAGTCCATCCCTAGGATACTCAATTTATTTATGTCACCTGTGTGGAATGGTGCGAAAGGCTTTACTGAAATCCAAGTATACCATATCTAGGGCTCTCCCTCGGTGTAACTCTCTGGTCACCCAGTCAAAGAAATCAATCAGATTTGTCTGACAAGACCTGCTTCTGGCAAACCTATGCTGCCTCAGATCCTGCAATCCATTGGACTCCAGAAACCTCACTATCATCTGTTTCAGCAGCATTTCTATTAATTTACTCACCACAGAGTTCAGACTAACCAGCCTGTAGTTCTCAACTTCATCCTTACTTCTGCTTTTGTGTAAAGAGTCCACATGTGCCTTTCTCTAGTTTTCTGGGACCACTCTCAACCCTAATGAAGCATTGAAATGGTCAGTCAGTGGAGCCGCTAGAACATCCCCAAGTTCCTTCAATATTCTCAGATGGCCCCATGGCTTTGTCTACTTTTAGTTTAGCTCGTTCTTCACAAACACAGTTTTATGAAAATCATTCAAGATCCCCTTCACTTCTGCTCCTATTTGTTGGTGTTTTCTGGGTCCTGCTCCTGGCCCTTCATCTGTGAACACAGAATCAAAATATTTGTTAAGCAATTCTGCTTTATCCTCAACTTTTACATGTTCCTCTTCTTGCCCCTTGAGTCTGACAATACCACTTTTGCATGTCCTCCTCTCGCTAACATATCTCAAAAATGTCTTGCCCTTCCATTTTATTGCATTGGGTATCTCCTCTTCTTTTTGTTTCTTTGCTTTTCTGACTACTTTCCTAGCTTCTCTAAGCTCTTCCAAATATTGATGTATGTCTTGCTCTCTCTGCGATCTCTTGTATTTTATGAAGGCCACCCCCTTTTTCTTCACTGTTTCAGTTATTTCTTTTGAGAACCATAGTGCCCTCCTTTTTCTTTTACATTTATTTACCTTTCTAACAAATAGGTTTATTGCCCTTAAAATATCCCCTTCAGATTTGCCCATTGCTTTTCAAAAACATCCAGCTGTTTCCATCCCACTAACAACTCCTTGAGGTGTTGTCCTATCTTGGCAAAGTTAGTTTTCCTAAAGTCTAAGATCTTCACTTTTGAATGGACTTCATCAGCCCTAGTCCTAATACTGAACCACACCATCTTGTCATCACGGGATGCAAGATGATCTCCCACTATAACATCAGAAACACTTTCCCCATTGGTTAGCGCCAAGTGCAGTATGGCCCTTTCACTTGGGATTCTGTTACCAGCTGCCAGAATAGTTCTCCCTGTAGAGAATACAGCATCTCCTTACTTCTAGATGACACCACAGCAAGGATGTGCCAATCAACATCCAGCATATTGAAATCACCTAACAGTGGCACTTCTCCTTTCATGGCAATACTTTGTATGTCGTCTATTAAATCTCTGCCCACTTGTCCCTGTGAAGGAGATCTGTATATCATACCATTGTAAATGGATTTCCCATTCCCTCTTTCTAGTTTAACCCACAGTGCCTTCTTGCTCCCTTTTAAGCCTTGTAATTCTATAGCTTCAATATTATTTTTTACATATAGTGCCATTCATCCTTCCCTTCTTCCTACCCTGTCCTTTCTGAATAAAGAATAGCCCAGTATAACCATGTCTCTGTAACTGCTACTATTAAAGCCTCAACATCTGGGATCTTATTTCCCAGTTTATGGTTATTTTTGCACACTGCTTTCCAGATGTCCCTTTTACCCATTTCAACAGCGGTATTTAATGTTTTACTTACCTGAGGGCTTTCACCTACCTGTGGGACTTTCTTTATTCATCCATAATGAATCTAGTTTAAAATCCTCTTTATTAGGTTAGCCAGTCTACTGTGGAAGATTCGTTTACCCTTCTTGGATAGGTGGACACCATCTCTGCTCTGCAACCCTTGGAAAATCATCCCATGGTCCAGGAAACCAAAATGTTCTCGATGATACCATCCATGCAGTCACACATTCAACTCCAGGATGCAAGCTTCTCTGCCTTGGCCTTCACCCTTAAAAAGCAGTATTCAAGAGAACACCATCTGCACACCTATCTGCTTCATCCTCTGTCCCAGAGCTATGAAGTCACTTTTGATATGCTCAGAAGGATATCTAGCAGTATCATTTGTGCCGATATGGGCAAGCAACAGTGGATAATAGTCAGTAGTCTTGATAAGTCTCAGAAAACTCTCCAGAACATTTCAGATTTTGGCACCTGGCAGACAGTACACCTCTCTGGACATCAAATCTGGTTGGCAGATGGACACCTCGGTACTCCTCAGAAGACAGTCACCAACCACCACTATCTTTCATTTCCTTAAGGTCACCGATTCTGTAACGTTGGGGTGCTCAAGCTCTGTTTCCTCCCTTTCCTGGGATGCTTTCACCTCCTCCACTTCCAGGGCTGCATACTGGTTCTTCAATTCGAGGGTTGGAGGAGTTGGGTTGTTGATTCTGCAGCAACTCATGTGCAATTCTCTTAATTTTGTAACATCCCATCTTCACCTCTGTCGGCGAGCTTGGATGCTTTAAGAAGCATCTCATCAATGTACTTCTCACTGTCTCGAATGCTTTTCAGCCTCACCACCTCTTCTCTGAGCTTCTCCACTTGTTTCATGAAGGCTTTAGCTTGTAGGCATTTTGCACATGGAAGCGGTCCCTTGATTTGCACTGGGCTATCTCGACAGAAGCAGAAGCTGTAATGGGGACAACAGCTTTGGCAATTAAATTTTTCCCACCATCATTCAGTTGGTGGAGTTTTGGTACCTGGGTCCTTTAAGAGAAAAAGCAGCTAACTTCTTATGTGTGTTCTAACAGCATTGTTCTATGTCCCTATGTGTAGCCCTGCTTCCTTGCTAGACAGTTCATAATTTATACTAGTAAATTTTGATATTATGGGCCCGATTCTGGGATGTGGGTTGCAGGGTGCACATCCCACAAGCCATACAGCCCGATTCCCCTTCCAACTCTCACCATACATCCTGAGCATCAGGATGGGGGGAGGCGGTGGGCCAGCTCGGCAGAATGTACAGAACCGATTCAGGTCATGGCCCTGTATATCCTGCTGGGTCAAAGGGGTTGTCTGCTTATTCCACCTCAAAGGTAGAATAAGCAGCACTGACGTAGTGATTGGGCCCGGGGATACCCCCTGGGGTTGGGTCTGGGCGCAAGGGTCTCCGCTGCCTGATCTAGACCACGGCAGGCCAGCTTTGGGTCAGACAGCAGGGATGAGGGGGGGGGGAGACCAAACCGAGGCAGCTAAGAGAGACTGTGGGGAAGACATCCACGCAGGCAGGCAGGGGCACGCCTTGCCTTCCTCAGGCCCGATTCTGAGTACCACGGGAACATTTTGTTCCCCCGGTCCAGAATCGGGTCCAAATGGACCCATTTTGCTTGGGGCCGTTCGGATGTCCTAGACGTGCCTCTACCTGAATCGGGCTCCATGTCACTGTTCCCTCTAAGCTGTGCGCATGTGCGCGCGCACACAACTCGCCGAGCGAGCGCACATACTTTACAACAGAGCGCACAAAAATTACGGTTCTGATTCTGATAGAAAAGAACACAGACATCTTAAAATTTAAAAGTTGTTGTGTATTTATGGTTCTCACAAGTTCTACAATATTTTCTAGTGCAATCAATGTGGTGTACATACTGTAACACTGGTAACCCGGAAGCCCTCCTCGCCTCCATTCCCCGACTTGACACCCTCCAATCCTGTTCCCCCCCCCCCCCAATAAATTCACCAACTCAGTAATTTTGGTACAAACTTTTGGTCGCAGCTTTATTTACAACCTGTACAACCGGCCCAACACGGGCCTGAAGATAACAATTGAACAAAACCCAACCCCGCACCCCTTTACCGGAGGATGCCCCCCCACCCGCCATCTTAGTAGCAAGGCGGAGCATCCTCCTCCCCCCCAAACCCCGCCGCCTGCCTCGCCATCCTAGTAGCAAAGGCCGGCTCCCACCCCCCCGCTACCGGGCCGAGACCCCCAACCGGGCTGTCTCGCCCCACCCCGGGGAGCACTTCGCCCCCACTGCTTGTAAACCAGGTCAAGCCCGCGCCGCTCCTGCGAGCGCTGGCTCTGTACCCCGCCACCGGTGCGAGGTAGGCACTATCCTCGCACCGCCCCCACCATAAATCTGCGACCAATCATTTCCAGCGCTTCCTGCCAATCATTAAGCAATAAGTCCTGTACGACCGGGGACAAGTGTACCCCATCGGTACGGTACAGTCCAGCGCACTGGGGGTCCGCCCAAGGGTGCCGGACCTGCCATCCACCGGCCTGTTGCAACCAACGGCCAATCTGCCTGTTCACTTTGGCCAGCCCTCTCGACCAGCATCGTTGAGGCAAGCAGGCCGGCCGAGGGATGATGTCCGACCAGACGATTGCAACGTCAGGCCACTGCTCCTGCAGCGCCCGCAGTCACGTTGCACTGCGCGGATGAGTTGCCGACACGTCCAACAGGAAAGATCATTCCCTCCAAGATGTATCAGGAGTCCCACCGGCCTCTGCCGCCGCTCCGCGTGCTCTCGAACCACTGGAAGTAGCTGCCACCATCGCATGCCCCGCTCGCCGAGCCACTCCAGCCGGAAATTGCAGGACACCAAGCCCAGGTGTGTATCCAGCGGACGAGTTGAGGCTCTGCGTTCCGCCCAGTAGACGAACGAATGCCCCAGAAGCCACCAAACACCCGGCGTGCTCCGGGCAGCAGCCACTGTCGGCACGTTCAGCAGTACACCTGAAAAAGAAAAAACAGCATTAGAACCCCCCCCACGCCCACCCCCCCTCCACCACCACAGCTCACAACTGTTCCAGACGCACGTAGCCCTCCTAGACCCTGGAGCGCCAGCGCCCGATCCGCTGGATCACCTCACTTCCCAGGCCAGCGGCGGCTGCGCTCGTTGCCGCACCTATCCGGAAGGAGTGAGACGCATAACCGCGCTCATCCACGCCCAGCCGCCGCAACGCCAAGCGGAAGACTGCCGTGAATTGGAATTGGGTAACAGCTGTCCCATCAGCATGGCAGAAGAAACACCCGGCCCGATCCGACCGCTGCTGCCGGTATGCCGCCAATTTCTGCACCGGACAGGATCCCAGACCCGAAATGGCCCTCAGCAGCACCCACCGACCCTGCCCCAACGGGTCAGTCTTCGAGTGGGCCAGGAATATCCGTACGCGCGCCTCCTGTACGTCCACCTGCTGCACCAGCAAACCCCCCCGCCCACCCCGTCCGCCCGACGGAGGGACCAGCTCGCTAACTCGGAAGGCCCCGAAGAAAGCTGTGACAAACAACGCCCGAAAAAGGACTGCCTCATACGGAGTAGCCGCCACCTCGGGTAGAACGCCCCAAATACGCAGCAGCAAGGCGTGCGACACGGGGCGACGCCAATCCGGGCAGGAGGGCTGCGCTCGCGCCCACCTGGCTAATAGCCGCTTCACCACATACGAGGCGCTCGGACTGCCCCAGCCCGCCGCCCTGCTAAAAAAGGAGAAGCCGGCCAAAGCCGCCCCGTGCTGCCGCCCGGGACCAACCACCCTCTTTTGCCCACGCTATGAAAGAACCCGCCAAGATGTCCCCGACTCTACCCCCCCTCCAGCCCCTCCCCCAGAGAAACTCTCGAACCCGCCCATACCCCCGCTGATAAGCCTTCCACGTACCTGGAGCCAGGGAAGACCGCAACAATGAGATCATTCCGGCGTCCCAATTCGCCAAAGGTGCTCCGGCACCACCGCCGTGGTCTCGTCCGCCCCCGGGGCCAACTCCCGAAACCGCTCTCACTGGAAACGAGACAAAGCATCAGCAATAACGTTCAGAGCACCTGGCACATGGCACGCCCGAACCGTGACATTGAGACGAAGACAGGCCAGCACAAACACCCGCATCAACGCCGCCACCCTCGGACACTTTGGCGAATGATGATTAATGACTTGCACCACCGCAGCGTTGTCACACCAGAAGACCACCCGCTTGTCCCGTAGCCTCTCTGGCCATACCCAGAAGGCCACCACAATCGGGAACAACTCCAGGAACGTCACATTGCGCGTCAGCCCACTCGCGGACCAAGCCGCCGGCCACGGCGCTGCACACCACGAGCCCTGGCAGTACAATCCCATACCCGAACCCCCTGCAGCATCTGAAAACAAGTCCAAATCCCTGTTGGACAGTTCCTCAGACTGTAACACCGAGCAGCCATTATAATTCGCCAAAAAAGCATCCCACACGCGCAAATCAGCTCGCATCCCCGCAGTCACCCGGATGCGATGGTGCCCACAGCGCACCCCGGCCATCGCCAAAGACAACCGCCGCGCAAACGGCCTCCCCATTGCGACGACCCGACAGGCAAAGTTCAGGTGGCCGACTAACCTCTGAAGCTCTGTCAACGTCACCTTCGTAGCGGAGCCCACCTCCGCTACCAAGAGCCGCAGCCGCTCGACTTTATCCATCGGTAACCGGACCACAAACTCAACAGAGTCGATCTCAATCCCCAAGAAGGAAATACAAGTCACCGGCCCCACTGTCTTACCCTCCGCCAAAGGGATGCCAAACTCCGCCGCCATACCCAGGAAAAGCTCTAACAAGGATGCACACACTGCGGACTGGACCGGCCCGACGAACAAAAAATCATCGAGGTAATGCACTATAGACCTAAGACCGGACCTCCGCATCAACACCCAGTGCAGGAAAGAGCTGAAGGCCTCAAAGTACGCACACGAGATCGCACAACCCATGGGCATACACTTGTCATAATAATAAGAATCGTCAAAACGAAATCCGAGCAAAGGGAAGGCGGACGGATGCACCGGCAAGAGACGAAAGGCAGACTCAATGTCCACCTTCGCAAGCAAAGCCCCCTTTCCACATTGGCGCACACGCTCCAAAGCCTCGTCGAAGGACGCATAGCGCACTGAGCACAGCTCCTGCAGGATATGGTCATTCACCGAGGCCCCGAGGGGACAAGAAAGATTATGTATCAGCCGATAACGCCCGGGCTCCTTCTTCGGGATGACACCAAGCGGTGAAACAATAAACGGCGAAAAGGGCGGCCGAAGGAACGGCCCAGCGACTCTGCCCAGAGCGCACTCCGCCGCAATCTTCGCGCGGGCCACATCCGCCAGCCACAGCACCGAGCGAGCATTCCCCGTCTCCAAATCCCGGATAGCCCCTTGAAAAGGGATACGAAAGCCCTCAGAAAACCCCGCCCACAACATCGTCCCCGCCGTGCCATGCCTGGTAGCCGCGTAGAGCTCCAGCCATGGCAGCAACGCCTGTATCCTAATGGGGGTAGGCGCCAGACCCCCTTCCAACCCGTCATTTACTTGCAGCTGCCGCCCCTTGCACCGCTCTACGGCTGCACTTAACGGCCGAGTGACCGGCTCCGCACAGGGAGCAGGCGTGCCGAAACTTGCAGTCCGGGAATGGGCAGGACGTTTTATTAAAGCGCCAGCACAAATCTCCGCTGGGACCGCCCGCCCGCCCCAACTTTACTCGCCTCGGGCCCCGGGCCCGCTGGCCAAAAGGACCGCAAGCCCGCCGAAGCTGCCGTGCCCGCCGCCCTAGCCGGACCTGCACCCCCCCCCCCGTTCCACTCCTCTTTGCCGACATTTGCGTGAGCCAAAGGTTAATATCCTTCATGCCCCATGACAACTGCCGGTTCTCTTCCATCCTATCGCGGAACTCCTCGTCGTAATTAAGCCAGGCCCACCCCTCGTGGGCCTGGGAAGCCGCCAAGATCGCGTCGGCATAAGCCAACAGCTCACCGTATCGACTCGGGTCCTCATGCCCCCATACGCTCGCCAAACGCAAAAAAGCCCGAGTCCAATTTAACGTGTTCCGTGAAACCTTCCGTACCCTCCCCGCCTTCTCGTCTTCCTTGCGTTTCTTACGACTCTCCCCCGAGCGTTTCCTCCCTTCCAATAGCCGGAAAATATCCAAATAACGCCGCTTCACAATCCGCCGCCTCAACTTGCGCGGAACACTCTCCCACAATTCCGCACAACGCACCACCGCGGACCCCGCCCCCTCACCAACCCGCGGCCCGCCGGTGGAGTCCGCTGAAGAAGTGTCCGAAGACCCCGACGATGTAGATGAAGACGACGCGCTCCGCCGCCGACGCCGTCGGTGCTTCCGCTTTGCCTTGGCTTTACTAGCTGGCGGTGCACCCTCCCCCGACAGCACTGCCCCCCCAACTCCCCCCGCTGTCGTCCCGGAGCACTCACCTGCCGCCGCCGGCTCCGCCGCCACCTGCACTCCCGAGGTGGACTCCGTCTGCTCCATCAAGGTCGGGCCGGACTGGCCCCCACCCGCCGACATCACTGTCGCACCACCGCCAACTCCGCCTGCTGTCAATGGCGCACTCCCCGAAACCTGCAATGGGAGAGGAGAGCCAACACACGGGGACGGAGGCAACCAACCCCCTGCGAAGCCATCCCATAAGGCCCCGCCCCCCACCCCCCACCTCCTCCCTGCACCCCCCCGAGGACCCCAACCCCCCGACTGCCCAGCCTGTAGCCCCCCAGGGGAGTTGTCCCCCAACACTTTGAAAACCGGCCCCCCAATGCTCCCCTCCCCAGCCCCCCCCCCAAGGGCTCCCACCCATTGCCCTCCCAGGTACCGGGGACCAAGCCTGCCACCCGTCGCTATGCATTCCAAACCTTCCCCACCCCCCCGGGGCGGGCCCATAGGCTCCTGCAGGAACCTGAACCCACCCATGCCCCACCGCACCCGACCACTCCGCGACGTCCCCCACCGGCCCCCGAGCGACGCTACCCTCCTCTACACCACCTACCCCTGCACCCCCCCTCGACGCCTCCTCCGTCTCCCGCGCCCCAGGCCCCACAACCCCTTCTAGGGGGCCTACCACCTCCTCCGGCCCCCCCAACACAGCTGCAGGGGCAGGGAGAGCCCCACGCATCCCCACCCCAACCTTCCGCTTACCGGTCCTCCCCCTACTCCCCGCCCCCCCCCCCTCGGCCTACTCTGGCCCCTGGGGCTGCCCCAACCCCGCGGGACCCCCTCGAGCCCCCCCCCAGCCCTTCCACCCGAAGCCCCTTTGGCTTTGCCTTTTCCGGCCATGCTCCGACCCTCCCCCCTAACCGTTGAGAGCGGCAGCCCAGCGCAGGGTAAGGAACCTGCTGCAGCAACCAGGAAGCAGGCTGCTGGCTGCAGGGGTTCTCTCCTCTTTCTATTTTTTTTTTTTTTTTTGAGTATGCACCCGACCGGCTGCCGACCCCCCCCCCCACCCGAACGCAACCACCCCCGCCTCCCCCGGGAGCAAACGGACCACCTCAACGAACCCCACTCACCGGACCAGCACGGGAACGCAACCGATACGCGAGGAGCCGCGGCCAGAAGGAGACGGCCACGCGGCTCCTCGCGAACAGCACCGCCCACCCCTTAACCTGCGGGCCAATGAAATCGCTCCGACGGCGCGCCAGAGCGATTTCAACTGCCTCGCACCTCCTCCTCACCCCCGACGCCCCCCCCCCCTTTCTCCCCGCACGTTGGAGGCCGCGGCCGGGCCCGGGCCCAGGTTACTGTCGGCCGCGGGACCCGGCCCGCGGCCTCGGGCATTATTCTGACGTGTAGTCAAATTTTAAAGTATATAACTCAGAGAGTCGTTATGTGTCGCACAAAAATTTAACCTTCCTTCAAAAGCTGCACAGCTGATATTTTATGCACACACAGCTTACAGAAAATTAGAAGGAATATTGCTCCATGTGTATGAAGTATACAGGTTAATGCGTTCCCTTTTTTAAATTACCTAATCAAAACTCCTTGAAGAATGGCAAATTGTTTGTCAACAAGCTAATTGGGGAATTGCCCTATATAGCAAGAATTCTCGCATGGGCTGGATGGGAGCCTGGTTGGGAAAGTAGGTATCTAACATCCGATGAGGTCAGTGACTTCAAAGAGTCTGCTTACTCCCTTGAATTTGAAGGCTAGAGGAGATAAAAAAAAACAAGAACTCTAACAGTAGAAAAACAGCTTTAACCAGAAAAAGAATTAGCTATTAAAAATAAAAAAAACAAATGAAAAACAGAAACCCTTTAGGATTTCTCAGGCAGAGTGCTTATATTCAGAGCCACACAGTATTACCTTGCTTGCAATGGAGAGACTTTTAGGCTTACCCAGTTCAGGCTCTGGGGAGTATCTTTATTTTGTTATTTTCTTGTTAATGTGTTGTTTTGAATGGTGGGGACTTGTTTCTGGACCTTATGCAGATTATAGAGTTTATCAATGACAGAGTGAGTGTCTAAAGTTCTTGGATTGAGCATCACCGAGTTGTGGCGTGTATCTGGCTGCCGTTTGCACTGTGCCCATCTCCTTGTATTTTGGATAAGTTATATTTCCTTGTTTATATAATTTTCTTGGTCCAGTATGGTGGGTTAAGTTGATGGTCTAAAATTTAGGAATGATTTTACTGATTTAATAATTCCTTGTTTTATTACTTGATTTCCGTATCATTCAAGTTTTTTCTTGAGCATTAACATTTAAATTCTATAGATAATTTTTTTTTAAATTACAATGCCAGAAAATGCACAAAACGTTAATGTTTTGGCATGCTTTAATGTGTCAAGTTCCTTTCATGAAAAAGTTTCTCAAAGGACCCATTTTGTGATAAACTTCATACGTGGAGCTCGGTTCAGAGAGGGGCATGTCTGGGCCGTCCAGATTGCCCCAGACAAGACGGGCCCGTTTGGATCCATTTCTGGACTGTGGGAACAAAATGTTCTAATGGTGGCAAGAATCGGACCCGCTCCTGTCCCCTCCCCCCCTCCCCCCCGCTGGCCCTCCCCGTGCCGAGCATCAGGACATATGGGGAGAGCTGGAGGGGGAATTGGGCCCTGATGACTTGCAGGGTTGCATATCCCACAGGGACATGAAACTGCACAACCTGCTTCCTGGAATAGGGCCCATGGTCCACTATGCATGAAAGTTAAAAATCCACTAATAACAAGGAGATGTGATTCAAAATAATGCAAAGCAGCTCAGTACTAATCCATTATCTGAAAATTGGTACATGAATATGCATGTACAAGCTTGTTTTTGTAAAAAAAACATCTCAATAAAGTGCAGTTCTTATTTTAGGTCCTGGAGTTGCATATAAGTGGCAGTGGTGGTAGTAATTCATTCAAGAGGCTTCATGATCCCTTTCAGATGTTCCCTATTTGCTTCAATTTCATGTTAAGAGAGTGATCCCATGCCTGCTCCAGCCCCGCAATAGATGAAATTGTGAAACAAAGTTACCAATTATGGTAGTATGGCGTGTGGTGGGAGGGGCTTTTCTTTAAAACATAGGTCAGACAGCAGTTCAGGGAAAACAAAATTAGCTTTACTTCTTTCTCAGCTTGTTAAACCTCCACAAGCTGGTTCTTCTGGCCCTTCCTCCAGCCCAGTTAAAGTTCCTACCTCAGAACTCCTTTTCACGGCTTGCCTTGGAAGGGCTTCTGGCTCCACGGGCCTCTCTCCCTCCTGCAGCTTGATGGGTTCTTAACTTCTTCATGTGAGTCACACCCTCCCTGCACTGAAATCTGGGCTGCAGACTCTCTTAAAAGGGACTGTTGTTACTTCCTTTGGAAAGGGACAGGTGACATTCTATAGATCCCATCATTCCCGTCTATACCAAATCCTGCCTATATTCTAAGCCCTCCTCCTGTTCAAAAAATCAAAGCCTAAATAGCCACTGGGGATCAGTCCTGCACATACAGAGACTACTGCACTTTGGAGCAAGATGCCAAGGAGGATCTGAGATGGGATATCTACAAAGGCTTGGGCCCTATTTTTGGAGAGGGTCAGGGCTTAGAAGGGGGTAGGGCTTGGCATTGAGGGGTCATCATGTTTCACAGTTTCACCTAGTTTAAGAACATAAGAACATAAGATATGCCATACTGGGTCAGACCAAGGTCCATCAAGCCCAGTATCCTGTTTCCAACAGTGGCCAATTTAGGTCATATGTACCTAGCAGTTTCCCCAAAAGACACAGGTTCCACAATGCTTGTACTGGGTCAAGCATTGATATCCTGGGTCCCTTCTTAATAATGGTTTATGGACCTTTCCTCCAGGAACTTGTCCAAACCTTTTTTAAACCCAGCTACACTAACAGCCTTTACTACATCCTCCGGTAACAAATTCCAGAGTTTGATTACACGTTGAGTGAAAAAATATTTTCTTTTATTAGTCTTAAATAGTTTACCCTGTAGCTTCAATGCATGTCCCCTAGTCTTTCTATATTCTGATAAGGTAAACAATCGATCTACGTTTACCCGTTCCACTCCGTTCATTAATTTATAGACTTCTATCATATCTCCCCTCAGCCGTCTCTTTTCCAGGTGAAAGAGCCCTAACCTTTTTAGCATTTCTTCATAGGAGTATCCTTCAATACCCTTTAACATTTTGGTGGCTCTTCTCTGAACCTTTTCTAATAATGCTATATCCTTTTTAAGATACGGCGACCAGAATTGCACACAATATTCAAGGTGCAGTCTCACCATGGAATGATATAAGAACATAAGAACATAAGAAATGCCATACTGGGTCAGACCGAGGTCCATCAAGCCCAGTATCCTGTTTCCAACAGTGGCCAATCTAGGTCATACGTACCTAGCAGTTTCCCCAAAAGACACAGGTTCTGCAGTGCTTGTACTAGGCCAAGCATTGATATCCTGGGTCCCTTTTTAATAGTGGTTTATGGACCTTTCCTCCAGGAACTTGTCCAAACCTTTTTTAAACCCAGCTATACTAACAGCCCTTACTACATCCTCCGGTAACAGATTCCAGAGTTTGATTACACGTTGAGAGAAGAAATATTTTCTCCTATTTGTCTTAAATAGTTTACCCTGTAGCTTCATTACATGCCCCCTAGTCCTTCTATATTCTGATAGCGTAAACAATTTATCCACGTTTATCCGTTCCACTCCATTCATTAATTTATACACCTCTATCATATCTCCCCTCAGCCGCCTCTTTTCTAGGTTAAAGAGCCCTAACCTTTTTAGCCTCTCTTCATAGGAGTAGCCTTCCATCCCCTTCACCAATTTGGTGGCTCTTTTCTGTACTTTTTCTAATAACTCTATGTCCTTTTTAAGATACGGTGACCAGAATTGCACACAATATTCAAGGTGCGGTCGTACCATGGAGCGATACAGAGGCATTATAATATCCTTTGTTTTATTCTCCATCCCTTTCCTTATGATACCTAGCATTCTATTTGCTTTCTTGGCCGCCGCTGCACACTGGGCGGAGGGTTTTAACATGTTATCCACGATGACTCCTAAATCTTTTTCCTGGGTGGTGGTTTCTAATGTGGAGCCTTGCATCTTGTAACTATAGTGTGGGTTGTTCTTTCCTAGGTGCATAACTTTGCACTTGTCCACATTAAATTTCATCTGCCATTTGGATGCCCAGTCTTCCAATTTATCCAGATCCTCCTGCAGTTTTCCACAATCCTCTTGGGTTTTAACAACTTTAAACAGTTTTGTGTCATCTGCAAATGTGATTACCTCACTAGTTATTCCCTTTTCCAGGTCATTTATGAATATGTCAAAAAGTAGCGGACCCAGTACAGATCCCTGGGGTACTCCACTATTCACCTTTTTCCATTGGGAATATTGGCCATTTAGCCCTACCCTCTGCTTTCTATCTTTTAACCAGTTCCCGATCCACAATAGTACACTGCCTCCTATCCCATGACTTTTTAGCTTCGCCAAAAGTCTCTGATGGGGGACCTTGTCAAAAGCTTTCTGAAAGTCCAGATACACTATATCAACCGACTCACCTTTGTCTACCTGTTTATGCACACCTTCAAAAAAACAGATCAGATTAGTAAGACAAGATCTTCCTTGTCTAAAGCCATGTTGGCTGTCTCCCATTAGGCCATGACTATCTACATGCTGTGTAATTTTGTTCTTTATGATGGCTTCTACCATTTTCCCTGGTACTGACGTCAGGCTCACCGGTCTGTAATTTCCCGGGTCACCCCTGGAACCCTTTTTAAAAATTGGTGTTACGTTGGCGACCCTCCAATCTTCAGGTATTACAGATGATTTTAATGAAAGTTCACAGATTACCAATAACAGGTCTGCAATCTCATATTTCAGTTCTTTCAACACTCTGGGATGTATACCATCCGGTCCAGGTGATTTGCTACTATTCAGTTTATCAAATAGTTGTAATATATCTTCCCGGTGTAGCGATATTTCTCTCAATTCCTCTGCAGTATCACCTTTAAATACCACTTCAGTCTTGGGTAACACCCCTACATCTTCCTCAGTAAAGACCGAAGCAAAGAATTCATTCAGTCTCTCTGCTATAGCCTTGTCTCCTCTTACTGCCCCTTTTACCCCTCTATCATCTAATGGTCCAATTGACTCTCTCACAGGCCTTTTGCTACGATGTACTTGAAAAAGTCTTTATTTCGTGTTTTTGCTTCCGTAGCAAGTTTCTTCTCAAATTCCCGCTTTGCCTGCCTTATCAATGCTTTGCATTTAACTTGCCAGTGCTTGTGCTGTTTCCAGTTTTCATCATTTGGCTCTTTTTTCCATTTTCTGAAGGTTGCTCTTTTGGCAGCAACAGCCTCTCTGACCTCACCTTTAAACCATGCTGGCAGTTTTTTGGACTTTCTTCCACTTTTCTTAATGCGTGGAATACAGCTGGTCTGGGCTTCGAGGATAGTATTTTTAAATAACACCCAAGCTTGCTGTAAGTCTTTAACCTTTGGAACCGCTCCTTTTAGTTTTTTCCGAACTATATTCCTCATTCTATCATAGTCACCCTTTTGAAAGTTAAAAGGTAGTACTGTGGATTCCTTTACTATCTGTCCTCCACTGATTAAATCAAACATGATCATACTATGATCACTATTGCCAAGTGGTCCCAACACCCTTATTTCTTGCACCAGATCTGGCGTTCCACTAAGGACTAGGTCCAGTATGGCTTCCCCTCTGGTCGGTTCATGAACCAGCTGCTCCAAGAAGCAGTCATTTATTTCATCTAGAAACTTTATCTCTTTAGCTTGTCCTGCTGTGACACTGTCCCAGTCGATACCGGGGTAATTGAAATCACCCATTATTACTACTCTGTTGTGGCTTTTGTTAGCTTCCTTGATTTCTTTGAGCATTTCATCATCCATTTGTTCATTCTGGCCAGGTGGTCGATAGTATACTCCCACTGCCATCACCTTCCCCTTCATAAATGGAATTTCAATCCATAGAGATTCTACAGCATATTTTGTTCCCTGCAAAACTTTAATCCTTTCTGACTCAATGCCCTCTCTAACATAGAGCGCAACCCCTCCACCAATTTGTTCAGCTCTATCATTACGATATAGTTTGTATCCAGGTATCACAGTGTCCCACTGGTTATCCTCCTTCCACCATGTCTCTGAGAGTGCAATCATATCTAACCTCTCATTTAATGCTATATTCTAATTCTCCCATCTTATTGTTTAGACTTCTAGCATTGGCATACAAGCATTTTAGAGACTGTATTTTATTAATATTAATCTGGCTATTGGTAGGCATGGGTAATTGGGAATCTTTATGCTCTGTCTGCTCCTTACTCAAGGGCATTTGGGCTACTATACTCCCTTTTGGAACCTCACTGCTTTTGGTAGTATCCTTCAAGGATACCTTTGTCCGAACCGTGCGCTCCTGGGTGACTGTCGGCTTTCCCCTATTTTCTAGTTTAAAAGCTTCTCTATCTCTTTTTTAAAGGTTAATGCCAGCAGTCTGGTCCCATCCTGATTAAGGTGAAGCCCATCCCTTCGGAAGAGCCCCCCCTTTCCCCAGAATGTTCCCCAGTTCCTAACAAATCCAAAACCCTCATCCTTGCACCATTGTCTCATCCACGCATTGAGACTCCGGAGCTCTGCCTGTCTTTTGGGTCCTGCACGTGGAACAGGAAGCATTTCGGAGAACGCTATCCTGGAAGTTCTGGATTTCAACTTCCTACCTAAAAGCTTAAATTTAGCCTCCAGAACTTCCCTACCACATTTTCCTATGTCATTGGTACCAACATGTACCAAGACAGCAGACTCCCCCCAGCACTATCTATGATCCTATCTAGGCGGTGCGTGAGATCTGCTACCTTCGCACCAGGCAGGCATGTTACCAGGCGATCCTCACGTCCACCAGCCACCCAGCTATCTACATTCCTAATGATTGAATCACCAACTATAACAGCTGTCCTGACCCTCCCCTCATGGGGACATGGCCCTGGAGAAACGTCCTCGGTGCGAGAGGGTTTTACATCACCTGGAGGACAGGTCCTAGTTACAGGATCACTTCCTGCCACACCAGGGTGATGCTCTCCTGTCACGTGACCTCTCTCCTCCATGGCAACAGGGATGCTGCCAGACTGGAGGTGGGACTTCAGGACTATATCCCTGTAGGTCTCGTCCATGTACTTCTCTGTCTTTCTTATGTCTTCCAGGTCTGCTACTCTAGCCCCTAGAGAACGGACTCGTTCCCTGAGAGCAAAGAGCTCCCTGCACTTAGTGCATATGTAGGACCTCTCACCAACTGGGAGATAATCATACATGTGACACTCGATGCAAAAGACTGGAGAACCCCCATCTCGTTGCTGGACCTCTGACTGCATCTTAGTTTAAAGCTTGTGTTTAGGTCTTTTAAATCGGTATATAATAAGGATTGGTGTAGATGCTTATACTAATAAAAGTGTATCTAATACCCCTAATACACCCTGTGTACCTGAAGCTAATTAATCACAGGTCTTCTGTGTATGACTGATTTGGATTAAGAGCTGCACCTGAGAGCAGCCCCTTTCCTCTAAGATGTCCAAGTACCTCTAAAACTACAATTTCCCCAGGGGTGGGTGGGTGCTGGGGAGGGAGGGGGGGAGATAAGTCCTATTAAAGAGGGAAGTTACAAGGTACCCTGTCCTGAACCCTCAGCAGGGGGATGGGGGTACCACACAAAGCCCAGTTAGTTGAGAGAGGCAAGGTAAGTACAGCTGAGAAGGCTGAACTTGCACACCACTAAGACAAACACTAAATAATTAAACAAACAACAGTTAGACAAACAGTAAATAATTAAATAAACAGCTAGAACTCGCAGTAAGATGTCCCAGGAGGCAAAAATCCACTCACTAGCAGAGCTCTGTAAAAGTTCAGCCTTTCTCTGATCAGAGAAAAGCAAACTAAAACAGCCTATGCACACGTGGAGAAAACAGGAACAAGGTTACAGGATACCTCAGGGGGAGGGGGTCAGGGGGAGGAGTCACTCAGGCAGGCAAGGACAGGAAAAAGCTTAACAAACAGCAGGCTCTGGGGAGAGAGATTAATTCAAAATGGCTACCACACACACAGGGGGAGGAGTCACTCAGGCAGGCAAGGACAGGAAAAGCTTAACAAACAGCAGGCTCTGGGGAGAGAGATTAATTCAAAATGGCTACCACACAAGGCCCAGTTAATTGAGAGAGGCAAGGTAAGTACAGCTGAGAAGGCTGAAACTTGCACACCACTAAGACAAACACTAAATAATTAAACAAACAACAGTTAGACAAACAGTAAATAATTAAATAAACAGCTAGAACTCACAGTAAGATGTCCCAGGAGGCAAAAATCCACTCACTATTTTGTTATGTATACATGTATATATCCTTGTAAATAGTTGCATTAATGATGTCCCATGTTTTATCCAAGTTCTCTGACCTTGTTCTATGTAAAAACCAAACAATGTGTTGTTATGGTATGTTGTTTTATTGTGAACCGCGCTGATGCTGAATAGAGCGGTATATAAGAGCCTGTAATAAATAAATAAATAAATAAATAAATAAAATAAATTTTCCATTCCTTTCCTTATCATACCTAACATTCTATTTGCTCTCTTGGCCGCCACTGCACACTGGGCCGATGGTTTTAACATGTTATCCACAATGATGCCTAAATCTTTTTCCTGGGTGGTGGTTCCTAATGTGGAATCTTGCATCGTGTAACCATAGTTTGGGTTGTTCTTCCCTAGGTGCATAACTTTGCACTTGTCCACATTAAATTTCATCTGCCATTTTGATGCCCAGTCTTCCAATTTATCAAGATCCTCTTGCAATTTTCCACAATCCTCTTGGGTTTAACAACTTTAAATAGTTTTGTGTCATCTGCAAATTTGATAACCCCACTCGTTATTCCACTTTCCAGGTCATTTATGAATATGTCAAAAAGCAGCGGATCCAGCACAGATCGCTGGGGTACACCACTATTCACCTTTCTCCATAGGGAAAATTGGCCATTTAGCCCTACCCTCTGCTTTCTGTCTTTTAAGCAGTTCCTGATCCACAGTAGTACACTGCCTCCTATCCCATGACACTTTAGTTTTGCCAAAAGTCTCTGATGAGGGACCTTGTCAAAGGCTTTCTGAAAGTCTAGTTACACTATGTGGTATATTTACTAAACTGCAGTAATGTCATTCACTTTAGGTTCCACGGTAAAGGTACAGATGCCCATATAAAGGTGTGGGCGTTGCATCGTTACAGCAAGCTGTAGCAGCTAACGCGCGTTACAAGGCTCCTTAGACTAACGAGCGTTACGAGGTGCCTTGTAAGGCACCCTGTAAGGCACCTTGTAAGGCGCCTTGAAAGTTGCCTTATAAGGTGCCCAGTAAGGTGCCATGTAAGGTGCCTAGTAAGGTGCCCTCTAAGGTGCCTCATAAGGCACCCTATAGGGCCTCCTAGGCTAAGCGCCATGTTAGGCACCCTTGGACAAGGCACCGCAGAAGACACCCTGGGCTATGGAACCATAGGTTAAGGTGACCTAACAAGGTTATGGTGTCCTAGGTTAGTGTGCCCTAGGGACTGCAAGGTGCCTCAGGATGACATGCATGACCTGTGCAGAACAGAGACAGATGTAGCCCTAACACTAGATAGAGCACTCAGGAAAGGCAATGAAGAGGTGAGTGAAGGAGGGAGAAGTGGGAGCCACTGGACCTGCCATATCTGCAGGCATCCCATGTACCTTCCAGTACTGATGACAAACATGGTGGGGCAGCTGTACCACAGCACAGAGTGTTGGTAATGTAAAGTACCAGAAAAACAGTTGGTAGCAGACGATGGGAATATGTCCCCCAGTGGAGGCGGAGGTGGCAGGATAGTTACAATGATAGGTGGACAGAGGAGTGGTGGTGCCATTCAGATCAGGCACAGCCGAGGCAAGCATGAAGAGGCGCAATGCAGGAAAAGATAGCAGGGCATGTCATGGGGTGGCAGCCTGCACTGGCAGACAGGACTCTACACAGCTGACAGACGCAGATAGATGGACCGAGGGAATGTTGGCAATTGTGGCGAGGGTATTATGGGCTGGAAGCACAGATCTGCAAGTATATGACCTCTACAGGCATGCACACTATATGAGTAGGACAGGCATGAGATGAGGGAACAATGAGGAACTGAACCCATGAACACTGCCAAGAATGGCATTGTATTAACCAGTAGGCTATACCTCCATGGTGTATGTCACAGCAATGTCTGGGTACAGAAGGACTGCAGGTCAACGCACAAACTGTCTGCTCTGAGTGCCAGAATAGGGTAACCCCACCAGTACCCATGATGCAATGCACATGCTGAATAGCAGTCTACAGCTGATCACCAAATGGGGTCTGCACCTCTCCGGTACCTCAGCTTGGAAAGACGAACTGACAGTGCGTGATACTGGCACAGAGTAGCTACAGACCATGCCATTGTGCAGGTTCTGTGTTCACCCTGAGGGATAGGATGGGTGCCCAGCACTAGGTCCGCCGTACATGTGGTGCTAGAGATAGGTTCTGCTGTACATTTCCATCACTGCCAGTGTATGACAGGTGTTCCTTGCAGTGCAGCCAAAGGTAATTTGGTGTCCATCTGTATCCTGCAGTCACATGTGGCCCTGTGGGACCAGACACCAGTCAGATTGGTGTGTACTCTGTGTTAGGGTCTGGCTAACATGGGCAGCTGTTATCAGGGCAGAGGGGTTCCTAGAATTGCAGGAGGTGTGTGTAGCAGTGCTTTTATAAGGTTGCAGTGGTATATACTACATACCCCAAAGGACCCACATCACCCTTTTGGTAGGTAAAGAACAGGTGCCCTTGCCACAAGGAAGCCACCTCCATCCTGTTTGTATGAGATAGCCCTCCAGGGTTGGTGGGCCAGAGCCATACATATGACTGGAGCAATGGCAGACCAGCAGCAATGCTGGGATTAGGCCTGGGAAACCCCAACTGCCTGCCAGTCTCCACCAGACAGCACAGTCAGACTGTACCTTAAGGGTGTTTTGACCATGCACAGTCTAACTACAGACAATCCTCCAGCCTGCACATAGAGAAACTATGTGCAGCAAACAGGCAACTCAGTGATTGAGACCCCAGGACTGGAAAACACAAATATATCACTGCAGACAGATAGTATAGAACACTATGTGGGAACCTAGACCTGCCACGGTCACTGCTCGGTCAGAGTGAGTGCCCTCCCAGCATGCCATGCTGTGGCCACTCTGTCCATGCAGGTGGTGGTCAGGTACTACAGTTTCCCAGCCATTGCCCCACACCCTGTGAAGATGCATCCTGGCCAATCTGCCCTGTCCGGGCCATACCCAAAATACCTTGCTCCTCATTATGCACCTATTCAAGCTAACGCTGGTAACAGTGGGACATTTTGGGCCCAGTGAAGGATGGGCAGCCACAGAATAATGGATAGACATACACACATGCTCACTCCTATTGCAGCATTGTACAAAGATAGGGGTGGTTGGCAACCCTGCCCACCACACTGGTCCTGATCACAGTGCCGACATTGCTAAACTGTGCAGGGGGTAGTAGTAGTAGTGCTCTGGTGATAACTTCAGCTCAATGCTGGGGCCAACAGCTTGACTCTCCATGCATCTTTGGATTGTGGAGCCTGTGTAGGTGGGTGTTTGTACCCCTGTTCGCCGCTGCTTTGGGCTTTGCACATGTTGCTGTTGTATCTGCATTGTAGGGTAAAACATAGGGACATGCTCTGCAGGAACCACAGCTGGGGCTTGAACCTGTGACCCTCTGCTTCTGGACACACTGGCTGGGTGTAATGCACCACACTGTTGCCACAGATGCACAATAGTCCCTGGGGCTACCTGTACTTTTCCTCAGCCAGATTTTATATGTTGCACTGCACACCACGTACTGATGCAAGGCATGGCCTAGGTCCACTGCAGGGAGGTGGCACTGCCCTCTCCAGCACGGGCACCCCCCCTGCCAAGCTGACATGGCCATTTGCTGTCGGTACTGGTAGTGCGCAGTCCCAGGCCATCCACTGTGTAGGTAGGCACCCGCCTAGGGAGCGGATCCCGGGGTAGGGGGCCATACATGGACATCCTCACATCCCCCCCCATCACTGCCTACCAATATTATGTCCCTTCCACATGGGGGCGGGATGGCTGGGGGGATGTCAGATCAGTGCCCTAGCAACTATTGGCTAGGGTGAACCAGGTAGATATAGGTGGATTGTGTTTGGCCTTGGCCAGCTGCTGTCTTGCTGATTTCCGGTTTCTATGTTCCTATGTGCCACCTAGGCGTCCGCCTGGTCCACCCTGTGCCCCAGCTGCCCATGCTAAATGTCCCACCTGCGGCCCCCTATGCCCCATTTGCACCATCGCCATAGTGGCCATTCATACTTTGGCACTATGGTGTTGCTGAAAATGGAGCACTACTATCACATTTCTTGGGCTCCCTGCCTAGGCTGTACATTGCTGACACTTAAATGGTTTCTCTCTCCTGCAAATGTGCATCTAACGGCAGGTTTTCATTCACGGTAGGATTCAGCCCTTCAGTTCAGTGCATTAGTGTGAAAGGGGCCTCTCCCCGCCCACTCTCCGCCCATTGACCCCCTTCTGTCCGCCCTCTCTCCACCTTCTGCGGTGTTTACCGCGGCCGGGGACGGTAACGATTGTTAAGTAACGTTGACGCGCGTTAACGTTACATACCGCGCGTTATGGAATGTTTTTTACATACCGCGCGGTATGTAACATTACCGCAGTTTAGTAAACATACCCCTATATCAACCGACTCACCTTTGTCCACCTGTTTATTCACACCTTCAAAAAAACATAACAGATTAGTAAGACAAGATCTTCCTTGTCTAAAGCCATGTTGGCTGTCTCCCATTAGGCCATGACTATCTACATGCTGAGTAATTTTATTCTTTATGATTGTTTCTACCATTTTCCCCGGTACTGACATCAGGTTCACCGGTCTGTAGTTTCCCGGATCACCCCTGAAACCCTTTTTAAAAATTGGTGTTACATTGGCGATCCTCCAATCTTCAGGTATTAGAGATGATTTTAATGATAGCTCATAGATTATTAATAGCAGGTCTGAAATCTCATATTTCAGTTCTTTCAACACCCTTGGATGTATACCATCCGGCCCAGGTGATTTGCTACTCTTCAGTTTATCTAATAGTTGTAATACATCTTCCCGATGTATCGATATTTCCTTCAATTCTTCCACACCTTTAAATACCACTTCAGTCATGGGTAACATCCCTACATCTTAGTATAGGGCTGGCAGGAGGTTCTAGGGGCTTACTGGCTCAATAGGGATATAAGGCCCTCTCAAGCAGGGCTTCTGAGAAGAATTGTGTGGCCACGTTAAGGTCTCACTGCAACCAAATGAAAAGGGCACATTTTAAAAATTTAATACATGCTGCCATGGCTGGGAATGCCATTCTCTGGTCATGGCTACACATGTTAAGCTTGTGAAATTTCCCTGGGAATGCAAGGAAGCCAGGAGCTTATTTGTATCTATAGCAAAATTCCATGGATCTCTAGCACTAGAGTTCTCCAATCATTCAGATAAAATAGTTACTGACCTTGTCTCCTACTGCTTTTTCTCCATAAATATTTACAAGACTTGCCAAAAGGGACACAGTTTAAAGGAGTGGCTCAGTGGCTGGGACAGGTTACCTCAGGCCAGAAGGCCAGGGGTTCAATTCCCACATGGGGACAAGCAACTTCAGGCCAGAGGGACTGGGACTCTAGTCCCATGGCCACACCTTGTGGCCTTGGGCAAGCCACTTAACCCTCCGTTGCCTCAGGTACACTTAGGGGTATGTTTACTAAACCGTCTTAATGTTACCGGTGTTGGTTGCAGTCTTACTGTGACGAATGCGATATAAGGTAGTGGGCGTTCCGGCCTTAAGGTAGCATTTCGGGTTATCATGCGATAAAGTCTGTTTTCATGCGATAGAGGGAGCAGTGGCAGATTAACGTGCGTTAGCCTTAATTAGGCGTGCTGACCTACAAACACAACAACAGAGGTGTAGCAGAATGGTTAATACATTGACTGATAAAACAGGGGTCATGAGTTCAATCCCCCAATGGGCTTAATAGTAAGGCTGTCTAAGGCATTACCCTTTACTTTAAATCAGTGCTGTCTGAGGCATTTTCTTTTTTAATTGAAATTAGTGCTGCCAGCAAACACACCATCACAGTGCCGTAACCAAAGGTGCCGCATAAGGCACCCTATAAGGCACTCCAGAGGGCACATTATAAAGTGCACTGTCCACCTAGGCACCTTATAATGTTCCCTATAGGGCACCTTATAAGGCGCCTTATAGGGCGCTTTATAGGGCGCCTTATGAGGCACCTTAAGGTTGCAGCACTGTGAGTGTGTTTTTGCACTAATTTAAATAAAAAAAAAGAAAATGCCTTAGACAGCCTTATCAAATAACCCCACTGTGGGATCAAACCCATGACTGCTGGTTTTACAGGCAGTGAAGTAACCAGTGGGCTACAGCTATTAACAAACCCTTAACTGGCTACAGAAGGACTTCAGGACACCACACAAACTGCTGTGGTTACCAGGATAGGGTTAATCCATCCGTACCCATGATGCACTGCACATGCAAATCAGCAGTCTACAGATGATCACAAGATGGGGTATGCACCACCACAGCACCTCGGCCTGGTAGGGGGAACTGACCGTGTGCACCCCCACAGCACCTCAGCCTGGTAGGGGGTACTGACCGTGTGTGTTACTGGCACAGAGTAGCTACAGACCGTCACATCGTGCGGGTACTGTGCTCACACTGAGGGTGAGGTGGGGCACCCAGCACCAGGTCCACAGCGTCTTTCATGCTAGTGTGTGTGATAGGTAGTTCCTACAGACACACTTAGGATACATTTGTATTTTTCAATTATGTTTAGCCCTTAATGGGCTGTGATGTATCCGGAATAGTGCATGTTCTGTACTGGTGCCGTGATGTAGGTGAAGGGGGTTTTTTGGACCCATAGGCAGATTATGTACCACCACCCAACCCGCCCTCTGTGGCTCAGGGTGGGGAACAGGATCTCTCACCAACAGACCCACATTCTATCTCCCTGCAATGGTGGCAGTTGACAGGGCTATCAACCCCAGTCCTGCTGGGGAACAGGCACCTACAGGACAGTCAAGGCAGATCTGTACACATCCATAAGGCAATGGCAGACAGACAGTAGGCCTGGAAATGCTCAGCTGCCCCCCACCACTATCTGACAGTCTCTAGCCACTGCACCCTGCAAGGTGCTCCAGCCATATACATACTAACTGCAGACAGTCTGCTAGCTAGTCCATAGTGCATATTCCTGGAGAGGATGCATACACACCAAGTAGATAAGTCAGTGATTGGGCCCCAAAAAAGAGAACCCATAAACATTACTTGAGAGAAATGCTATATAGTACTATGGGGGAACCCAGCCATGCCATGGTCACTGTTCAGTCACGGTGAGAGTGACCACCCAGCAGGACATGCTGTGGCCACCCTGTCCATGCAGGTGGTGGCCGGGCACTACAATGTCCCAGCCATTGTCCTATGCCCTGTGCAAATTCATCCTGCCCAGGCCACCCTGTCTGGGCCATACCCACACTACCTTGCTCCTCATTATGCACATTGGCAGGCTAACACTGGAAACAGTGCAAGCAGTGTGGGCTGAGTAAGGTGTTGGCAGCCACCACACACTGGATAGACAGACACACACTCCCACACCTACACCAGCATTGTGCAAATATAGAGGCTTTTGGCAGCCCTGGCCACTGCACCAGTCCTGGGCACAGTGCAGGCATGGCTACGGTATGCAATACTGTTGGGATCACTCCCCGGGGTGGTAAACACTGTCCGAAACCAGAACTGAAACACATTCCACAGACATCAGGAAGGTTGCTATGATGCAGCTCAATCAGCAAATTGTGCTGAACTTAGGAATTGCTATCTGCCATTAATCATAGCAACCTTTTGATATATGTGTAACGTATTCCCAGGTTTAGGGCGGCATTGCTAAGGTATGCAAGCGCTAGTATTGGGAGATGCTGCTGTACGCAGGGCCCAACATCCTGCCTCTCCATGAGGCTTTGGATAATGGAGCCTGTGGGTGCACGTGTTTCTGCCCCTGTTGGCCGCTGCTCTAGGGCAGAGGTTCCCAACTCCGGTCCTAGTGGGCCAAACACTGTTCGGGTTTTCATGCTGTCCCTAATGAATATGCATGAGATACATTTGCATACCATGGGGGCGGCGCATAGAAATGCAGCACAGGCATCTTTATTAGAGACAGCATGAAACCTGAATGGTTTTTGGCCCTCCAGGACTGCATTTGGGAAACTCTGCTCTAGGTATTGCACATGTTTATGGTGTCTGTGCTCTGTAGGGTAAAATATAGGCGTTTCAGGCATGTTTATGTTATCTGCAATAAAGGTTCTGTCTTTATTAACACGGTTTAGTATGGGGACCAGGTTGGCAGGAGCCACAGCTGAGACTTCAACCTGTGACCTTCTGCTCCTGAACACGCTGGCTGTGTGTACTGCACCACACTGTTGCCACAGGGACAGCTCATTCCCCGGGAATACCATGACTGTTCATCAGACAGAACCTGTCTGTTGTAGTGCACAGCACCCACCTAAACAGGGCTAGGCCATGGTCTGCTCTGGGCAGATGCCACTGCCCCCTCCACCACCAGTACTCTTCCGCCACCATGCTGACATGCCCTTATGCTGGTGGTGCTGGTGGTGCGCAGTCTCAGACCATCCAGCGTGCCGGTAGGTGGCTGCCTATGGTACGGGATTTGGGGTAGGGGTGCCTGCATAGACATCCACGCTTCCCCCCCACCACCGCCTGCCAATGTTCTGTGCCCTTGGGGGTACCTGCTGGGTACTATCCCCTGTGACACTGTGAGAAGCACACTCATGCCCATGTTGGGCCCTCATCAGTTGCTGTCTTGCTGCTGTAGATTCAGCATCCCTATGTGCCACCTAGGCATCTCCCTAGTCTGCACTGTGCCCCAGCTGCACCACAGCATGTGCCGCCTGCAGCCCTCTGTATCCCAGTTTCAAGCATATGTACGGTTGCCCTTTCTGACATGCCCACCCTGCTGTTGCCGCACATGTGCATGCCATAAGAAACCTGTCCAATAAAAAGGGAAAACCCTGATCAACGTTATTTCAATGTGGGATCATTCACCTTGTAGGGGGACAGAGCATAGACCCTTCCAACAATGATATCTTTTTTTTGGAGCTTTCTCAGTAGTGTTTTTTTTTTATTTTTCCCATTAATATCACTATTGGCAAGCTTGGTTATGGTGATTTTAAATTTTGTTCAGGTCATTTTCCATGTTTATTTGCCCTTTTGTTCCTTGCACATGTATCACAACTATCACTTTTTTTGGTTTCCCTGGCTTTGCTGTACATTGCTGACGGAAATGGTTTCTCTTTCCTTGCAATGTGCCTTAACGCGAGGGTTTCACTGGCGTTAGTGATCAGACCCGAATTCCACAGTGTTAGTGTGCCTGGAGCCTCTCCCCTCCCACTCTCCACCCATTGACCCCTTCTCTCTGCCCTCTGGGGAGCCTTCCTCCGCCCTTCAGCGCCGGATTTCACGGCGTTAGGGTGCCTTAACGCTGCAGGCGCGTTATAGCGCGATAAGGTACGTTATCGCACGATAATTCACCTTGATCATCTGGTAATGTACCCTATCGCACGCTAATTCCGCCACTGCGACGTTAGCGCCCTTTAGTAAACATACCCCTTAGATTGTGAGCCCTTTGGGGACAAGGGAATAAAAAGTACCTTTTAGTATACATGTAACCTGCATTGATTCTAAATAGCACAATAGAAAAACAAATTTATTTATTTATTTACAGTTCTTCTATACCGCGCTTTTTCGTATCAGTGCGGTTTACAAATAACAGAAATATTGCCACAGACGAATGGCCATAGGCTTACATTATAACAGGATGGATAACTTGGGATAGAACAGGGGAACTATGTACAGTTGCTTTATAAACTATTTACAACATATAACCATGCTGGCAATGTCTGGTTTGTGTTTATGTAAGTCAAGTTATAGGAGTGTTAGGGTCCTCAAGAATAAGATGTGGTGTGGAGGATGGTTGCGTTAGATTAGAGTGGGAAAAGTGTAGGAGGAACAAATGGTGCTTAAGAGCTTTCCTGAATTGCGAAAGGTCCTTAATTGCTCTGATATGTGAGGGGAGGTTATTCCAGCATCTCGGGCCAAAGAATGAGAAAGATCTATTCCTGGTAGTTTGCTTGCATTTTGTCGCTTCCAAAGGAATAGTAAGCGTGTTTGTAGCTACTGATCTCCTGAGTCTATTATTAGGGGTGGGGGTAATGAGGGCAGATAAGGATGAGGGGGCTATGAGGTTAATTGCTTTAAAAGTTAAGAGTAGTGCCTTATAGGTGAGTCTGCTATCCAACGGTAGCCAATGCAACTCCATGAATATGGGCATGATGTGATCCCTCATCAATAGGCCGCAGAGAATACGGGCTGCTGCGTTCATTTGCCATTTGCAATGGGTTAAGGGTGCTCTTGGGGAAACCATGAAGGATAATATTCACATAATCGAAGTGTGGTGTTACAAGCGACTGGAACACTGTTCTAAAATCACATGGAGTTAACAAAGGTCTGAGATGTCTTAATGTCATGATTTTATTGTAGATAGCCTTGGAGGTATTCTTTATGTGTTCTTTGAAGCTGAGCTGTTGGTCGAGCGTGGTTCCCAAGTAACGTATCACATTTTTTCAAGGAAGTTACGCATCTCTCATTTTCAAGGTAGTGGGGGGAGAGAAGCACTTGTTCTTCGTGATAAATAATACCTCAGTTTTCTTGAAATTTATGCGTAGGTTCTTAGATAGGAGCAATCCACTAGAGGGGAAAGGTTAGGCTGCATGATTTTGATTGGAGTGAAGAGCAAGAGATCGTCTGTGTATATCAGAGTGGAAATGTTAAATGAGCGTATAATATCACATATGGGCTGCATATATACATTGAAAAGTAATGTAGAGAGGGAGGATCCTTGGGATACTCCCTAATATTGTTGGAAAGGGTCAGATGTTGACAGACCTATCCGAACATGTTGCCATCGGTCGGCAAGATAGGATTTGCACCAGTTTCAAGCCAGTCCTTGGATACCCTTTTCATGGAGTCGGATGAGAAGTTGCTCGTGGTTAACCAAATCAAATGCTGCAGCGATGTCAAGGAAGATAAGTACAAATCCATTTTCAGTTTTGTCAATGCCTCTGGTTAAGGTGTTGGTAAGTGTTGCTAGTAGGGTCTTGACACCGTGTGATTCTCGAAACCCGTGTTGGCAAGGATCGAGGGGGGCAGAGATGTCAATATGTTGTTGAATCTGTCTTTGTACCACTTTCTCAATTAGCTTGGCAAGAAGAGGTATGCTCGAGATCGGGCGGTAAGAATCTGTCTTTGTTGGGTCGAGTTTATTGTTTTTCAGGAGGGGGCGTATGGATGTCTGTTTAAGAGCTGTTGGGAATGTTCCTGATGAGAAAGACAGCTTCATTATGTAGGATAGGGTTGGACTGAGTTCAAAATGCATCGCTCTGATCCAGTATGCTGGACAAGGGTCGTTCGGAGCTGTAGTGGTGTTGATTGTAGCAATAAGATCTGTTATGTATTTCTCTGATGGAGGGTTAAACTCTGTTAGCAGGGACTGTGGGATAGAGATGAAACTAGGTGTAGGACACGGTGCTGCATTAGTTTTGATGGACTTAGATTGGAGATAGCCTGCATAAAGTTGAGGATGAATTGATTCTGGTTGGGGAGGGGAAGGTTCCTTAATTAGGGATAAATAAATTTAAAAAAAATTGCCTTTGTAAAACTCTTCTCCAACCTGCATACTTTTCTGACCTTTTCACTGTTGACTCCCCTCGTCCCCTTTGTTCACAATGGAGTCAACTTTGAACCACTGTTTTGGCTGCATATTTAGATCATGTGGTCACCATTTGTTTAGTTTAGGTTGGTTATCCTGCAGGCCTAACGAAACATGACTTATCTAGATGGCGGCTGTATATTGCTTATATCCAGATAATTTGAAATCCTGTCTTTTTATTTCATTTTCATATCATTTCTTAAATTTAACAGATGCTTTGAACAACAATCTCCAAGTGATTTACAATAAATATAAAACAAAATATAAAAGCATTAAACATGATGTAATAAAAACTCCTTAATGCCTCCTCCCAACCTTAAGTTAAACATTATCCAACCATTTTCTTACCTCCTATAATCAATTCTCATCTATTTTCCCATGCTTGTCTAAACAACCAGGCTTTAACCTGTTTGTGAACATGTAAATTATTGGTCAACATACGGATTTCTTGAAGTAAAGCATTCTTTAATAATGGTGCTGCCACTGAAAAAGCCCTTATTCTACTCCAAACCTGGCTGCGTATTAAATGGATTGTATCCAGTCATTCAGTTGGATTTTCAGCCCAATATTATCTGTTAGGTTTGAAAATCTATTGATAAGAAAGCAGTGCGTTCACTGATAGTCAGTCCCTCACTTCATGCTTAAATTAGGAAGGGTATGAGGAGAATATAACATGTGCTCTCACCTTTAAAATATTTTTTAAGGTAATTGAATTATGAATGTTTAAGATACATGTTTAAGAATGTTTAAGAAACATGTTTAAGAAGACACTATCTAGGACTGGGGTTCAGGACTGTGTGCTAGTGCTCGCATATCTACAGGTTTCATGCATCATGCATCTAATATATGCACACACACAGCCTGATTCACGAAGAGGTACTTCTGGGCCGTCTGGATAGCATTGAGCAGGACATGCCCATTAGGACTCGATTCTGGACCGCGGGAACAAATTGTTACCACGGTGCACAGAAACGGGCCCCTGAACGCCCAGTGGGCCCCTACCACCTGCAGGGACATCCTCCCCGCAGGCGCCCCAGACTCCCGTGGCTTAGTCCCCCCCTCTTCCCCACCACCCAACCCACAGCTGGTCTGCTTCTGGTGGTGGGAAACCCCCCACAGCTAGCCCAAGCCCAGGGCCCTGAGGGGGTATCCCCAGATCCAGTCGCCGGGTCGGTGCTTTTTATTCCACCTTCGAGGTGGAATAAGCAGCACATCCCCTTTGACCTAGCAGGACATACAGGGCCATTACAAGAAGCAGCCCTGTACATCCTGCCGGGCTGGTCCGCCCTGCTCTGCCCCGCTCTGCCCCGATCTTGCCCTCTCCCCCCCCCCCACCCCCTGCCGGCTCTCCCCATCCTGCTGCTTAGGATGTACGGGCCCATAGCTCTCAGATTTATAACAGGAAACTGCTATTTCTTAGATTTTATAAAGTTACTTGTAATAGTATTTTGGTTAGTGCTTTTTTTGTAAAAAAAAAAAAAGTGTCAGTACTCACGCCCTCAAAATAGCCACACCCCCTGCGACCAGCCACAGTACATGTCAGAAGAATACATCACCTTGGTTACATATATAGAACACATTGCTAGAGCCTCATCATATTTAAAATAAGTGATCACAAAATTACAAACAGAAATGTGTGGCAGAAATTACATTCTATTGAGACGGCACTTGCAATGTCTCCAGCGACTTCCTCCTGGCTAAATCCAAGGACCTTTACTCAACCATCATTCTTTTTTACCTTTCTTCTGCTTTTGATACCTTTGACCACTACCTTCTTCTTGACACTTTATCCTCATTTGGTTTTAGGGGCTCTGTGCTCTCCTGGTTCTCTTCTTATCTCTCCCATTGCTCTTTCAGTGTTTCTTCTGGTGTTTCCTCCTCTACTGGAGGAGTGGTCTAGTGGTTAGGACAAGGTACTTCAGGCTAGAGGGGTGGGGGTTCAAGTCCCACCTAGAGACAGCAATTTCAGGCCGGAGGGACTGGGATTTCTAGTCCTATAGGCACTCCTTGTGGTCTTGGGCAAGCCACTTAACCCTCCATTGCCCATGTTACCTGTAAGTATTAGCATATGTGTCTCATATCCCCTTGTGTTAAATGTATCCCCTAATTGACCGCTTTGACCCGGTGAAAAGCGGGATATAAATACAGCTAAATAAATAAATACTGCTATCACACTCTCAGTTGGTGTACCCCAAGGGTCTGTTTGGGGCCCTCTCCTTTTCTCTCTCTATATCCAGTCTCTTGGTGTTCTCATCTCCTCCCATGGAGTTCAATATCATTTTTATGCTGATGACTCTCAGATCTATTTATCTACATCTGATATTTCTCTGTCAGTCCAGGTCTGCATCTCTGCCTGTCTATCTGGCATCGCTGCAAGGATGTCTCACTGCCATTTGAAATTGAATATGGCCCAAACTGAGCTTCTTATTTTTCCCCCAAAACCCTCCTCCCCTCTTCCTCCTTTCTGTATCTCTGAAGATAACACTCTTGACTTTTGTTTCCTCAGCCCGTAACCTTGAGGTCATCTTTGACTTCCCCTCTCCTTCTCCACACATATTCAACAGATGGCTAAAACCTGTCATTTGTTTCTCTATAACATTAACAAAATTCATTTCTTCCTTTCTGAACACACTACTAAAGCACTTATCTACTCTTTAGTCGCTTGCTGTCTTGACTATTGCAACTTCCTTCTTGCTGGTCTGCCTCTGAGTCATCTCTGTGCGACTAATCTTTCGCCAGCCCTGATATACTCATATAACCCCACTTCTTAAGTCACTTTATTGGCTCTCCTTCCATTTCCATATCCAATTCAAATTTCTCCTTTTGACCTATAAATGCATACATTCTACTGTTCCTCACTACCTTTCCTCTCTCTTCTTTCCATCCACCCCTCCACGTGAACTCCACTCTTCCACTGGCCTGCTCCTCTCTATGCCCTTTTTTTCCACCGCCAACTCCAGACTTTGTTCCTTTCACCTTGCTGCTCTTCATGCCTGGAACAAACTCCCCGTGTCTGGATATCAGGCTTCATCTCTCCCCCTTCACAAATCCACGCTAAAGGATCACCTCTTTGTGACTACTTTTGGCTCCTGATCCCTTGTTTTCCTTGTGTCTCCTTACCTTTCCCTATTGTACCCTTATTCTTATCTATTGTGTTGTCTGTCTTGAGTAGACTATAAGCTCTGGCGAGCAGGGACTGTCTTTTATTTGTGTCTGTACGGCACTGCGTAAGAACATAAGAACATAAGACATGCCATACTGGGTCAGACCAAGGTCCATCAAGCCAGGATCCTGTTTCCAACAGTGGCCAATCTAGGTCATACGTACCTAGCAGTTTCCCCAAAAGACACAGGTTCCACAATGCTTGTACTGGGTCAAGCATTGATATCCTGGGTCCCTTCTTAATGCCTTGTAGCACTATATAAATGATTAGTAGTAGTATCAATATGTGTACATCAGAGTTTAAAACATTTGAAAGTAATGCATTTAGGAAAAGGAGGAAATAGATTATTCATAAATGAGGTTTTCTCTTTGCTGGCATTGTTCTTCCATGAAAGAGTCTCTCTCTCTCCACACTGATCTGAATTTCAAAATATTCACATTATCTCATTATGGTAAAAATCATGATCATTTAAACCAATTGAAGGCTCAATCAACATTAAACATAGAATGCCACTGTTTCTCCAGTTGACTAGCTCAGTTTTCAGGACCTGTTCATCCAGAACTTGTGCTAAAGTCACATTAAAATCAATATATCAGAAACAGTATCTGGTCAATAGGATGTAGGGATTGTGAATGCAAAATAGAATTGGTTGCAATGAGTCAGTCTTGTTTTGTGCTAAAGACTGCTTGCATATTGTAGTACGGAATCATTTTATCTGTAGAAGTACAGTTTCCTAACTTGAAAATATTATAATTAAAGTGTTATGGTTAAGAAAGCTTTAATTGGGGTAGCTGTATATCACCTTCTGCATACTGAGAAAAGTAGTATCTCCTTTGCATGTAAAGGTCAATCATTGCCTCAAGACTCATGGGATTCAATGTAGCGATGGTAATCGAAGGTTGCAATTCAGAGAAAGACTGGCATTATAGCGTTAAAATCCAGTAATGAAGACTTGAGAAGCACTTAAGATAATCAGACTTAGCATTTATAGCTTTAAATTGTAAGTTTTTTATTGAGTGACTGCTTAATCATTTAAAAAAATTAATAGAAATTTTACAACTGAGATAAAAAGCAAGGTCTGCTCAGACAGATAAGATAACTTCAATTACAGTAATACTAAAAGATCTCCCAAGCTCATGTTCATGCGTGGCTACATGCATTAAAAAAAGAAGGAGTGGTTATTAATGTTGATCATATTTAGGGCCATACTTACTAACAGGTATCGCATGATTAGGCCACGAAATCAGCATGAAGTACATGCTAACTTCAGGGGTGCATAAGTGTCTGTCTCCCTGCCATTGGTGCATTGCTAATGCATGGCACTGTGGAATCTGGCACACAGGTGCACAACACCACCCATTGAGGTGGCATTATGGGTACCTGTGCTAATGGCAACAATTGTGGTTAGCACATGCGTATAATGCCCACGCTAACCACAATACCAACATTCCGTCATCAACCTACCCACTCACTACCCAATCGAGTGTGAACCTTATAGCATGGGATTATTAGCATTGGGAACCATGCTAACCTTTAGCGCAGTGCTCTTAACAAGCTCAACCTCATGCCTATGGTTAGTGCGGTTTAGTAAACATGCCCCTTAGAACAAGTAAGTCAAAATATATTTGTTTCTCATTATATACACATTTGAGGAAAGATACATTTGAAGCATAACTAGCAAATGGCCATGTTATGATATCTGTTAGACAAATTGCATTAGGAACTTCATATAGAAACTATAATATGCCAAAAATGTAGCATGATCTTCAGCAGGAGTAATCCTACAGTCAGCCCACAAACAACCCCCACAATTATCAAGTCACCTTCTACAAGTACTATAAAAGAGACCCTCAGTCTGGGTAATTAGCATGTATATAAAACATGTACTACAACCCTTAGCACCATCATCGGTCTCTATACATGTGCAAACTTTTTTAATAATAAATTTATATTTTGTATTTAAAATAACTTATCTTTTAGCGGGTAATCATTCCACAAATAATCCCAACATGAATTCATAGGAGCTCTGTTTCAGGGGAATTCTTTCTCAGCATTCTTTCACATATTCACATTCCATAGCGACTTTTTCTACCAGTGAATAAGAGACATGGGCTGATTTTCAAGGCAAATTATGCATTTTTCAGAGATGGAAAATGCATAACTCACTCATCTGTATATTTTAAGAAATGATGTAGATAATATTGTGCTGTTTAACTTGCTAAATGACCAGATATTAACCGTTTAATAATAGGCTGGTTTAGAGGAGGGGGCGAAGGCAGAGCTGGTACTTCTCCATTTCACATCAATATTCAGATGCTACATTCATATGTTAGGCCTAAAGTCAATGAATGGTCATTGGCACAATTGCCACTTGCAGGTTTATCCTGCAGCATTACTTAAATGGATAGTGCCACAGAATATATGTATAACGATACGTACCAGGATAGGTGGTTAACTTTATAGGGTGACTACCTGGAATGAATATTGGGCCCTTGTTTACATTCTTTTTTTGATTGCTGCTATGTAAATGTGTCATGATTGATCTACAGCATGAGCTTCAAGTTTAATTTAGTTTATTACTTATTCCGCACTATAGCTATTTACAGCAGTCCAGTCAGTTATACAGTATAATACACTTGAAGGTACATTTTAGAAAGTCGTGTAGGTGAAATTTGGACCATCCAAGTCAAAATGTCTAAACATGAGTGGGAGGGGCAGCAGAGAGGATGTAAGTGCCTTGTAAAATTGGCCATTTCCAACCCTGAAAGATGCGTTTGTTCAGTGCCGTACCTAGCCCTATACAAGCAGTGCAGCAGCACAGGGCACAAAGGATTAGGGGTGCATTTTGGACTGCCAACCATGGCTCCCCCCCCACTGACTGCTGTTGCCCTGCCGCCGCCGTCACTTTTTGTGATCTTAGTGCCGGTGGCGCCGGAAGCAGACCTGACTTCAAATTAAAAAAAAAAAAAGCACGCGGGTCTTTCCGTCTCCACACTTGTACACAGATCTGGCCCCTCCCTCCCTTCTCTGATGTAGGTCACGTCAGAGAAGGGAGGGACCAGGCCAGCCATTTAAGCATGGAGTTGCAAAGACCCGCGTTTGAATAGCTGGTCTGGTTCCTCCCTCCTCTGACGCAAACCTACGTCAGAGCAGGGAGGGATCAGATCTGTGCACAAGTGCGGAGGAAAGACCTGCATGTTTTATTTTAAATTTGAAGTCAGGTCTGCTCTATTGCTGCTGGTGCTGCTGTGAAAACCAAAAGTGGCAGCAACAGGGCAAGGGCAGGCCGCCGGCTGGACGGAGGTATGGGTGAGATGGTGGGGGGGAGGGGGATGCGTGCCAGATGTGCATGTTGCACAGGGCACAATTTTGGCTTGGTATGGTCCTGCATTTGTCCATGGCATAACAGGGCAAATGGGGATGCGGAGAGTAATGGGCCAGACACATGCAGGTTTTTGCCTGATTTTAGAAACCTGCACATATCAGATATGGATGCCTGACATTCTGGGAACACATGTGCCTGCGACCCTATTTCAGAGCATGCCCATATATCTCTTACCACATACATCTTCCATCTTGAAAACAAGGATGTGCAGTGGCACTAGAGCTAGGACAAATGCTTTTTTACGTACTTGCACGTATTTTTTAAGGAGGTAAAAATGTCAAGTGAGTGGTGGGGTCTTCCCTTCTTCTCCTTACAGTTGTTGGATTTCTGAAATGAGCACTGAAGCAGTAATAGCCTTGAATGTCTTGGATAGCAAATTGAGACATGCAGCACTATTATAAAACTGGGCAGAAATGTGCATTGTTTCTGCCCACCCTGGGGAGTGGCCTAATGGTTGGGGCAAGTTGCCACAGGCCAGAAGACTAAGGGGTATGTTTACTAAACCGTCTTAGTGTGCACTCTGCCACATTCTCACGCGATAAGGTACCTTATCGTGCAATAATGGCGCTTTATCGGGCGCAGAGGTACCTTAGCGTGCGATAACGCGCACAGCGGCGCAAATGAGCACTGAGGGTGGAGAAAGGCTCCCAGAGGGCGGAGGAAGGCTCCCCAGAGGCGGAGAGAGAGGGTCAATGGGTGGAGAGTGGGAGGGGAGAGGCTCCCTGCACACTAATGCTGTGAAATTCGAGGCTGAAAACTAACGCCAATGAAACCCTGGCGTTAGAGCTGATTTAAAGGGAAAAGAAACCATTTACGTCAGGAATGTACAGCAAAACAAGAGAAACCTACAAAAAGTGATGTGTGATACATGTGCATGGAACAAAAGGGCAAATAAACAGTGAAAATGACCAGAAGAAAATGTAAGAAAAACATAACCACGCTGGCCAATAGTGATATTAATGGGAAACATCAAAAGACACTCCAGAGAAAGCTCCAAAGAAAAGATATGAATTTTGGAAGGGTCTATGCTCCGTCCCCATACAAGGTGAATGAGCCCACAGTGAAATTGCGCTGAGCAGGGTTTTCCCTCTCCATTGGGCAGGTTTCCTATGGCGTGCACATGTTCTGCAACAGCAGGGCGGGCATGTTGGAACGGGCAACTGGACAGATGCTTGAAAAGGGGACACAGAGGGCTGCAGGTGGCACATGCTGTGGTGCAGCTGGACCACAGTGCGGACTAGGGTGATGCCTAGGTGGCCCATAGGAATGCTGAAACAGTAGTGCAGCCAGACAGCAACTGATGAGGGCCCAACATGGGCACGAGTGTGCTTCCCACAGTGTCACAGGGGATAGTATCTAGCAGGTACCCCCAAGGGCACAGAACATTGGCAGGCGGTGCTGGGGAGAAGCGTGGACAGCTATGCAGGCACCCCTACCCCAGAAACCGCACCATAGGCAGCCACCTACCCACACACTGGATGGCCTGAGACTGCGCACCACCAGCACCACCAGTAGAAGGGTATGTCAGTAGGGTGGCAGAGGGGTACTGGTGGTGGAGGGGGCAGTGGCAGCTGCCCAGAGCAGACCGTGGCCTAGCCCTGTGTAGGTGGGTGCCATGCACTGCAACAGACAGGCCCTGTCTGACAAACAGTCATGATATCCCCAGGGAATGCACTGTCTCTGTGGCAACACAGTGGTGCAGTGCACACAGCCAGTGTGTTCAGGAGCAGAAAGTCACAGGTTCAAGTCCCAGCTGTGGTTCCTGCCCCCACCCCCCCGCCTCCCTCCCTCCCACCCACCCCCCCGCCCCCTCCCACCCCCACCTGAAATCATGTGACCATGGCACCCACACAGTGTATGAACTATTCCAAATGCATCATAGTCCACACGGGCAAGACGTGATGTACAGATGGACACAGGCAAATGCTAAGGGTATCTGCAGGGGCCGCCTATCACACAGAGGCACCGATGGGGACCTGTAGCATAGCCCATCACAGAAATGCCAGGCGCAGTGGAAATGGTGCTGGGCACCCCACCTCACCCTCAGGGTGAGCACAGGACCCGTCCACTGTGATGGACAGTAGCCACTCTGTGGCAGTAACACACACGGTCAGAACCCCCACCAGGCTGAGGTGCTGTGGGGTTGCACATGGTCAGGACACCCCACCAGGCCAAGGTGCTGGGGGGGTGCATACCGCAACATGAGACCCTCTGTAAACTGCTGATCTGCATGTGCAGTGCATCATGGGTGTGGCTGGTCCAATCCAACCCTGGCCACCACAGTAGACAGTTTGTGTGGTGACCTGATGTCCTTCAGCTGCCAGCCAGGGATTTGTTAGTGCTGGGGGAACAGACATCTGGCTAGTCTGTATCCACATATTCATAGTAAGTTGACTGTTTCCTTGGATTTTGCCAGTAGCTTTCAGTGTTTGACAAGGTCGGTGATGTTATTGGGCTTTTTGTTTTTGGTAATGATCTTGACCTCGGTCTTGATCATGTTTGCCATATGCCCTTGTTTGCTGAGACCTTGATTTGTTTGATTGGCAAGCATTCTGTGTTTGTATGCAGAGAAACTGTTGTTGATCTGGAGTGCGACTTTTGAACATTTGATAGTTATACTCCATAGGTTGACCGCATCGTTATTAGGGTTTGTTAGTCACACTAGCGATATAGCCCACTAGTTACTTCACTGCCTGTGAAGCCAGATGTCATGGTTTTGAGCCCACAGTGGGGTTATTTGTAAGGGCTGTCTGAGGCATTTTCTTTTTTTAATTTAAATTGGTGCTGCCAGCAACAAACCCTCACAGTGCTGTCTCCTTACGGTGCCTCATCAGGCGCCCGATACAGTGCCCAATGCGGGCCCTATACTGCGCCCTGTGGGGTGCCCCATAGGGGACATTCTAGGGTGCCTTGGCGGACAGTGCACTTTATAATGTGCCCTCTGGGGTGCCTTCTGGGTGCCTTATGCGGCACCTTGGGTTACGGCCCTGTGAGAGTGTGTTTGCTGGAAGCACTAATTATAATTAACAAACAAAAAGCTTCAAACAGCACTGCTTTTGAGTAAAAGGTGACATCTCTGCCAGCTTTACTCACTAGACCCACAGGGGAATTGAACTCACATCCCCTGCACCACTGGTCAGTGTATTAACTATTGTGCTACAGTTCTAGATGCCTTGCTAGACACCTTATCAGACGCCTTATAGGCGCACGTTGCGTGGCGCTCTACGCAATGTTTTTTTAACGCTCGTTAGGCTATGGCGCCTGGTAACGCACGTTATCGGTAACGATGTACCGCCCATGTCCTTATTTGGGATTTCTGCCTGTACCGCGGATCCTAATGCGAATCACACTAACGCAGGTTAGTAAACATACCCCTATGTTCTTTGATTGTGAGAAGTAAATGTTCACTTTCAGCCACTAATGTAGTATCATCAGCATAGCGAAGGTT
The DNA here is from genome assembly GCA_033557465.1 of Ichthyophis bannanicus. NCBI lineage: Eukaryota > Metazoa > Chordata > Amphibia > Gymnophiona > Ichthyophiidae > Ichthyophis > Ichthyophis bannanicus. Next base: position 170,120,139 of record CM066038.1, read on the forward strand.
GTTGATGAGTCTTCCACCAATCTTCACACCTCTGTTGTCTTTATACAATCCTGCTTCTCTGATGATTTGTTCTGCATATAAATTAAACAGGTAGGGGGAAAGTATGCAGCCTTGCCTTACACCTTTGCTTATTTTAAACCATTCTGTTTCTCCTTGTTCCGTTCGAACTGTTGCTTCTTGATCAATGTACAGATTGCGCCTGATAGCCACAACAGACTGTTTGTGTGGTGATGTGCAGTCCTTCTGTAGCCAGCCAGGGGTTTGATAGCAGCTGTAGCCCACTGGTTACTTCACTGCCTGTAGAGCCAGAAGTCATGGGTTCTATCCCACAGTGGGGTTATTTGATAGGGTTGTCCAAGGCATTGTCTGTTTTTAATGTACATTAGTGCTGCCAGCAAAAACACCCTCAGAGTACTGTAACCTTAAGGTGCCTCATAGGGCGCCCCATAAGGCACCTTACAGGGCGCCCTATAATGCGCCTTATAGAGTGCCTTATAAGGCGCCCTATAAAGTGTCTTATAAGGTGTCCTATAGGGGACATTGTAGGGTGCCTTGGCAGACAGTGCACTTTATAATGTGCCCTCTGGAGTGCCTTATAGGGTGCCTTATGCGGCACCTTAGGTAACGCCACTGTGAGGGTGTGTTTGCTGGCAGCCCTAATTAAAATAAAACTACAATGCCTCAAAAAGCACTACTTAAATATACAGGGAGATGCCTCAGCCAGCTTTGATTTATTAGGCATACTAGGGGATTGAACTCATGTCCCCTGTACCATCAGGCAGTGTATTAACCATTGGGCCACACCTCTGTGTCTGTGGTTGCATATCTGCGTGCCTACTTAAGATTACCGCGCGTTAACGTGCCTAGCAGCGATAATGTGCACAGCATGCGTTATCGCGCGATAATCCCGGTTTACTACGTTTAGACCGGAACGCCCATTCCTTTTATGGCATCCTGCACACTATCGCCGGGCGCACATTAAGACTGCTTAGTAAACATACCCCTAAGGGTTTGAATCCCACTGGAGGACAGCAACCTTGAGCCAGAGGTACTGGGATTTCTAGTCCCACAGGTGTTCCTTGAGGCCTTGGGTAAGCCACTTAACCCACCATTGCCTCTAGATTGTGAGCCCTTCAAGGACAAGGGAAATATATACCATACAAGAATGTACACTACTTTGACTTGGTGAAAAGCAGTATATAAGCATTGCTAAACAAATACACACACCTCCAAGTGACTGGGACATGATCACACTGGACATATGTAGATTTGGGGCTTTCTAAAATGGCTTTGGCAATTTCCACATCTGAATGGGCATTCTTGGACTTGGAAATCATGAGTAGAGCTTCTAAAATAACCCCCATAGTATCAAATCAATAGAAGAATCATTTTCAATCATATTCTTTACATTCTCCAATAGTTCTAAAAATTCATGCAACTCTCTAAAAAGAATTTAAAATGAAAAAGACAAAATTCACAAAATAAAAATAGTTCAAGCAATTCAAAAATAAAAGTGATTGAAATAATGATTTCTAAAAACAAGTTTCAATCAACAGTGACCTCTGGCAATCATTTTCTCAAATAATCATGTTTTCAACTTTTTTCTAAATAAAAAATAATTCTGCTCGTGTTACAATTCTTCTGAAAGACTATTCCATGATTAGTACCTGAAACTGAATGCTCCCTAGTACTCCTCATTGAAGGAATCTCAAATCTCAGCTCATCTTGCTAAAACAAAGCTCTACATGGTATGTAACGTGTTATGTATGACTGCAAATAACCTGGTCCAATACAGTGCAAAATTTTGAAAACAAAACATAACAATTTCAAAACAGTTCTCAAATCTTCCATTTACCAATGTAAGGCTATAAGCAGTGGTAAAGTTCTATCCATACTCTTTAGGCACGTTTTGCTTAAACAATAGTGCTTATTGGAGAAGGCCCATCTGTTTGTTTGTCTGTCCCTGTGCATCTGTTTGTTTTTGCGTGTGCAAGCAAAGAGATCTCTAGGGTTTCAGTTAGGGAAAGAGAAAGCAGAGTGGCAACAAGGTCCAATTTAAAGAGCCAGCAGGAAACCTCTGAAAGTATCCATGACCAGCTTGAAGAAGAGGCAGACCTTCTCGAAGATATGGCATCCTTTTCTGATAACTCAAATGCCATGCAGATATATGTAGCAAAATTCTGCACACTCTGTATGTTTAATGAATAGGCTGTGAGACATCCAAGCAGCAATGTCAGAAAGGCAGGCAGAGATCCTGGCCTGGATTACTGGAAAGATTTCAGGTGTAGAGAGGTATATCTGGGAGTCATCAGCGTAAAAATGGTATTGAAAGCCATGGGAAGAACTGAGTGCACCAAGGGACTGGGTAGAGAAAGAGAATAGGAGTGGACTCAAGACAGATCCTTGGGGAAAACCAACTGAGAGCAGGATAGCTGTAGAGGAGGATCCACCAGAACAAACACTGAAAGAGCAATGGGAAAGATAAGAAGAGAACAAGGATAGCACAGAGCCCTTAAAACCAAGCGAGGAGAAGGTTGTGGTCAACAGTGTCAAAAGCAGCAGAAAGATCAAGAAGGATGAGGATCGAGTAAAAAAAACATAGAAACATGATGACTGAAAAAGACCACCTGGCCTATCTGGTCTGCCCTTCCATATCAACCACTACAACAGTCCTCCTTTTTTCCTTTAGAGATCCTCTGTGCTTGTCCCATGCTTCTTTGAATTCAGATACTGTCCTCAACTCTATCACCTCCACTGGGAGACTATTCCATGGATCCACCACTCTTTCTGTAAAGAAATATTTCCGCATATCACTCCTGAATCTATCCCCTTTCACCCTCATCCCATGTCCCCTTGTAGTACAGCTTGCTTTCATTCAAAAGAGGCTCTCCTCCTGTGCATTTATGCCATGGAGGTATTTAAATGTTTCAATCATATCACCTCTATCCCGCCTTTCCTCTAAGATGTACATATTAAGATCCTTAAGTCTGTCCTCATATGCTTTATAATGAAGACCACTAACCATTTTAGTAGCCACCCTCTTTATTGACTCCAGCCTGTTTATGTCCCTTTGAAGGTGCGGTCTCCAGAATTGCACACAATACTCCAAATGAGGTCGCACCAAAGACTTATACAGAGGCACTATCACCTCCTTTCTTCTCTTGGCCATTCCTCTCCCTATGCACCCAAACATCCTTCTAGCTTTCACTGTCACCTTTTCTACCTGTTTAGTTACTTTAAGATCATCAGACACAATCACGCCTAGGTCCCGCTCTTCTTTAGTGGACAAAAGTATTTCACCTCCTATACTACATCGGTCCCTTGGATTGCTGCAGCCAAAATGCATGACCTTGCATTTTTTAATATTAAATCTCAGCTGCCAAATTCTAGACCATTCCTCAAGCTTAGCTAGATCCCTCCTCATGTTATCTACACCTTCCTGGGTGTCTACTCTATTGCAGATTTTAGTATCATCCGCAAACAGGCAAACCTTACCCGACAGTCCTTCTGCTATATCACTAACAAAGATGTTAAAAAGAATCGTTCCAAGGACAGATTCCTGGGGCACACCACTGGTAACCTCCTTCTCCTCAGAGTGAGCTCCATTTACCTGTACTCTTTGTCGCTTCCCACTCAATCAATTTCTAACCCAAGCAGTAACTTTAGGGTCCATCCCTAGGGTGCTCAGTTTGTTTATACGTTGCCTGTGAGGAACGGTGTCAAAGGCTTTACTGAATTCTAAATGCACCACATTTAGGGCTCTCCCTCGGTCCAACTCGCTGGTCACCCAGTCAAAGAAATCAATCAGATTTGTCTGACAAGACCTGCCTCTGGTGAATCCATGCTGCCTCAGATCCTGTAATCAGCTGGACTCCAGAAACCTCACTATTTTCTCTTTCAGCAGCACTTATACTCAATAATTTACTCACCACCGAAGTTAAACTAACCGGCCTGTAGTTTTCAACCACATCATTACTTCCGCTTTTGTGTAAAGGGACCAGATGTGCCTCTCTCTAGTCCTTTGGCACCACTTCCGACTCCAACAAGGCATTGAAAAGGTCAGTCAGTGGAGCTGCTAGAATATCCCCAAGTTCCCTCAGTATTCTAGGATATATCCCATCTGGTCCCATTGCTTTGCTACTTTAAGTTTAGCTAGTCTCTCACAAACACAGTCTTCTGAAAATTTTTCAAGATGCCCCTCGCTTCTGTTCCTGTTTGTGGGTGTTTTCTGAGGTCCTGCTCCTGGTTTTTCATCTGTGAACACAGAACAAAAATATTTGTTAAGCAATTCTACTTTATCCTCATCAGCTTCTACATATTCTTCCCCTTCACCCTTGAGTCTGACAATACCACTTTTACGCTTCCTCTTCTCACTAACATATCTGAAAAATGTCTTATCCCTCCATTTTATTGCATTGGCTATTTCCTCCTCTCTTTGAATCTTTGCTTTCCTGATTACTTTGCTAGATTCTCTATATTTTTCCAAATATAGATGTCTGTCTTCCTCTCTCTGTGATCTCTTGTATTTCATGAAGGCCTTCCTCTTTTTCTTCACCTTTTCAGCTACTTCTTTTGAAAACCATAGCGGTCTCCTTTTCCTTTTCCTTTTATTTACCATTTTAACAAAAAGGTTGGTTGCCCTTAAAATATCCCCTTTCAGTTTTGCCCACTGCTTTTCTACATCCCCCAGCTGTTCCCATCCTGCTAACGTCTCACTGTGGTATTGGCCCATCTTGGCAAAGTTAGTCTTCCTAAAGTCTAAGACTCACTTTTGAATGGATTTTAACAGCCCTAGTACTAATACTGAACCACACCATCTGGTGATCACTGGATGTGAAATGATCTCCCACTGTAACATCAGAAACACTTTCACCATTGGTAAGCACCAAGTCCAGTATGTCCCCTCCACGTGTGGTTTCTGTTACCAGTTGCCTGAATAGTTCTCCCTGTAGAGAATCCAGGATCTCCTAGATGATACTGCAGCAGGAATGTGCCAATCAACATCTGTCATATTGAAATCCCCTATCAGTAGCACTTCCCCTTTCTTGGCAATGCGGTGTATGTCTTCAATTAACTCTCTGTCCGCCTCTTCCTCCTGTGAGGGAGGTCTATATATCACGCCAATGCAAATAGATTTCTCTTTCCCTCTTTCTAGTTTAACCCACAGTGCCTCCTCTCTCCCTTTTAAGGTCTGTAGGTCCAAAACTTTAATATTATTTTTTACATATAGTGCCTCTTCTCCTCCCCTTCTTTCTACTCTGTCCTTTCTGAATAAAGTATAGCCTGGTATAGTTACATCCCAATCATGGTTTTCTATGAACCTTGCTTCTATAACTGCCACTAAATCCAAGTCAGCCTCTCCCATTAAAGTTTCAAGCTCCCATGCTACAGGCATTTATACACACTGCTTTCCATATCGTGCCCTTTTTACCAACGTCCATAAAGGTATTTAATGTTTCACTTACCTGGGGGCTTTCTTCACCAATCTCTATCAAATCTAATTTAAAGCCCTCTTCAGTAGATTAGCCAGTCTGCTACTGAAGACATGTCAACTTTTCTTGGACAGATGGATGCCATCTCTGCTCTGCAACCCTTGGTACAGCATCCCATAGTCCCTTAGATTTAGCCAGGAACAGGTCATTGCAGACTTTAGCAAGAGCTGTTTCATTGGAATGTAAAGGACAAAAGCCAGATTATAAAGGATCCAGGAGGGCTTGAGAGTTGAGAACGTTGAGGCAATGGTGGTGAACTCCATGTTCAAGTAGTTTAGAAATTAAGGGGAGTAGGAAGATGGGTCGATAAGTAGGACAGGTGGGGTCTAGTGAGGGTTTATTGAGGAGAGGTGTGACCACGAAGGCTGCAGGGACACTTGCAGTGGAGAGCGATAGGTTGAGAATATGAGAGATGGAATGGACAACAGTGGAAGAGCTGGAGCTTAGGAGATGGGTGGGAATAGGATCAGAGGAGCAGTTAGTGAGTTTGGAGGAGGAAAGGTGTGTGGTTTCCTCCTCAGAGATCATAGAAAAGGAAGAGAGGGTAGCAGAGATAGTGTAAGAAGGCTGGGAGTGAAGAGGGGGAGGAGGGGAAGTAGCTAATATCGTGGGGAATTGGAGTGTGATCTTGTGGATTTTTTCATGGAAATAGGCAGCCATGGTTTTTGCAGAAAGGGAAGGAGGGGTTGGAGGCAGAGGCATCTTGAGGAGAGAGTTGAGAGTTGTAAAGAGACAGTGAGGGTCAGAGGGAAGAGAGCTAGTCAGCTGGACATAATTGTCTTGTTTGGTGAGTGCTATGGCTGACTGGAAAGAGACAAGCATGAATTTGAAGTGTGGAAAGTCTGCAAGGGTGCAGGATTTGAGCCAAACGTGCTCAGCTGAATGGGTACAGTAACATAGATAGTGGGCAGTGGAAGACTGCCAGGGCTGTGGTATAGTGCACCTCACAGGACATGGCATGGGTGAAGCAAGAGCATCCAGAGCAGAAGAGAGTACAGCATTATAGGAAACTACTGCTTCATCAACAGATGCAGATGACATAGTGGAGGAAAGAGGTGATGAGACAGTGGAGGAGAGAGCTAAAGGATCAATAGCATGAAAATGTCTAAAGAAATAGGAGGAGACAGGGTGAGACTGAGGTGGTGAGTGATGAAGAATGAAGCTTAGCAGGTGAAGGTCTGATAAGGGAAGAACTAAGGTATAGAAGTTTGAGGGTAAGCAATTAAAGAAGTATACAAGATTGAAACAGTGGGCGTGCTGGTGAGTGGGGGCAGTAGAACAAAGCTGGAGATTGAATGAGGAGGTAAGGGAAAGGAGCTTTAGAGCTTAAGGGTCAGAGGGGTTATCAACATGAATGTTAAAGTCCCTGAGAATAAGGGAGGGTGAAGATGAATCCAGAAAGAAGGAAAGCTGTGAGTCAAAGTCTGTGAGAAAGGTAGAGGTGGACTTGTCAGGAGGTCAATAAATAACAGCTAACCGGAGAGGTAGTGGAGTAAAAAGGCAGATGGAGTGGACTGCAAAGGAGGGAAAGGAGTGAGACTGAGGCAGCAGGAGGGATTGAAATTGGCAGGAATGAGAGAGTAGAAGTCCAAAAACCACCACCACCACCATGGCCAGTGGGATGAGGTGTGTGGGAGAACTGATAACCACCATAACAAAGAGCAGCCACTGATGCCGAGTCTTCTGGGAGGAGCCAGTCTCAGAGCAAGAAGATGGGGAGCATTAGAGATAAAGCAATCATGTGTAAAGGCAGGTTTATTTGAGATGAAGCGTGCGTTCCACAAGGCACATGTGAAAGGGAGAGAGGAAGGGTAAAGGAGGGTGATATTAATAAAATTTGAGCCGTTACATGAAGATCTGTTCTGGGAGTGTGACAAAAGTCTAGGGGGCCAGGGTTTGGATTGATATCTCTGGAAGAGAGAAGGAGGAGTAGAAGAGTGCAGGGCAGAGAGGTGACAGCACGGCGGTAATGAGGTGAGGTTGTTTTAGAGAAAGAGGAGATGGCTGAATGAGAGGGAAATAGTGGTGAAGCTCAAGAGTTGATGATAGGGGACAGGACAAGATGGTGGGGAAAGTGAAGATGTAAAGGGGAGATAAGGGGGGGGGGGGGTTGAACGTGTTGGTAGGAGGGGAGACAATTAGGGAGTAGGAGGAGTAGGAAGAGAAAGTGATGAGGAGCCATAAAAGACAGAAATGGTGAGGGGGACAGAAGTCAGAAGAAATAAGGATAGGTGGGAGAGAGAGCACAGGGGATTAGGTGCATAATCGTGGTAATCGTCGTAATGAGCACAAGATGGCTAGAAGAGAATGAATGTCACGGGGTAGATGAGTGGAATGGTGGGAGGGAAGGATAAAAGTTATAAGCATATAAGAGACAGGTACAAATGGAGAAAACTGAATAAACATACAGATAAATAAATAGCACACTAACAATGATAAAATAAATATATCAATGGACACACAGGGCTCACAGACTGGCAGGTAAATGTGCCCACACTGGCAGCAAAACAGATAAGCAGCTTCTTGGGTGTTGAGGCAGAGAAAAATCAGCACACGTGGGAAACAAAACAGGGTGAGAGGGTTAAGCAAAGCCTGAGGGGGGAAGGGTTAGTCACTTAGGGAGAATAAAGCGAGGGAGAGTAAAATGGAAAATGCTGCATAAAACATCAGGACAGAGAATAAATAGGTAATGGATTAAATGTTAGCTTGGCCTCAAAGACAAAGACTAGAAAGTTGCAAAAATTTATGAGGATATGCAGAGATGGGTAAAAATGGAGAAAACTGAACTAAATAAATAGCATGCTAACAATGATAAAATAGATATATGAATAGACACATAGAGCTCACAGGCTGACAGTAAATGTGCCCATAATGGCAGCAAAGCAGGTGTTATTATTATTATTATTAAAGACTTATAAAGTGCCGCAACATACGAAGCACTGTACAAACATAGAAGAGAGACAGTCCCTGCTCATCAGAGCTCACAATCACATCACGCTGCTCGACTAATCTTCCGCCAGCCTCACCATGCCCACATTACTCCTCTCCTTAAGTCACTTCACTGGCTCCCTGTCCAATTCCACTTCCAATTCAAGCTTCTCCTGCTGACCTACAAATGCATTCACTCTATGGCCTCTCAATACCTCCTATCTCTTATCTCTCCCTACGTCCCCACTCAAAATTTGTGCTCCGCTAACAAATCACTTCTTTCAATGCTTTTCACCCGCACCGCAAACTCCCGACTGAGCCCCTTTTACCTTGCTGCACCACACGACTGGAACAGCCTACCGGCATCTGTGCGCCAGGCGTCCACCCTGGCCCTCTTCAAATCCAGGTTGAAGACCCACCTCTTCATCATCGCATTCAGATCCTGACTTCCATTCTCATCTTACCCCATCCCCCATTAACGTTTATGACCTTACCCCCGTTAACATTTATGACCAAACTATAGACCAACTGTACCAAACTATACCACACTGTACTGCAGAATTGACTAATGCTCTGTACTGTTCTAACTAGATTGTAAGCTCCAATGAGCATGGCTCTGATGGGCAGAGACTGTCTCTTGTCCAATGAGCATGACTCTGATGGGCAGGGACCGTCCTTTGTATGTTAGCTACCTTTTATAGGTTGCTGTGCAGCACTGCGTGTGTGGCGCTCTACAAGTATTAAATAGTAGTAGTAGTAGTAGTACAATCTAATAAGACAGAAAACAAAATAAATTACATAATACAAATAACAAAAATTTACAGGACAAAGTAAGCAAATGTTGATAGAGAGATCAAGATAGGGTAAGACAGGAACAGACAGCAATAGTGAAGAGATGGGATTTTAGTCTGGACTTGAAAATGGCCAGGGAGGATGCCTGGCACACAGATATAGGAAGACTATTCCAAGCAAAGGGTGCTGCCAGTTGGAAGGAGCAAAGTCTGGAATTGGCAGTACGAGTAAAGGGCACAGATAAATGAAGACTATTAGAAGAGTGAAGCAACCGAGAGGGGGTGTAAGGAGAGATGAGAGTTGAAAGGTACTGGGGGGCAGAAGAGTGAATACTTTTATAGGTCAGGAGGAGAAGTTTAAATTGGATATGGAGAAGGACTGGAAGCCAATGAAGTGACATGAGGAGAGGAGTGATGTGGGAAAAACGAGACTGGCGAAAATGAGTCGAGCAGCGGAGTGTTGAATTGACTGAAGAGGATAGAGGTGGCTTGCAGGGAGGCCGGCATGGAGAACGTTACAATAATCAAGACGGGAGGTGATTAAGGAGTGGACAATCAATTTAGTGGTGTCAACAGAGAGGAAGGGGTGAATTTTGGAAATATTGTATAGAAAGAAACGACAAGTTTTAACAATGAGCTGGATATGTGAAGAGAAAGAGAGAGGAATCGAAGATAACACCAAGGTTATGTGCTGAAGAAACAGGGAGGAGTACAGAGTTATTAACAGAGAGAGAGAAAGGGGAAAGAGGAGGGGAAGCATTCGGGGGAAAGATGAGAAGCTTAGTTTTGGCCATGTTCAGTTTTAAGCGGCGGTGGGACATCCAGGCAGCAATGTCAGAGAGGCAGAGTGAGATCTTAGACTGGATATCAGGAGAGATAACAGGTGCAGAAAGATAGATTTGAGAGTCATCAGCATAGAGATGATAGTGAAAGCCATGGAAAGAGAAAAGGGTGCCAAGGGATTGGGTATATAGAGAGAAGAGGAGTGGACCTAAGACGGAACCCTGAGGAACTCCTACAGGTAGTGGGGTTGAAGAGGAGGAGGAGCCATCGAAGCACACACTGAAAGAGCGATGGGATAGATAGCTAAGCAGCTTCTTGGTGCTGAGGCAGAAAGAAATCTGCACACAATAGAAGTATCTGCTATTCCAATAAGGGCTGCTGAAAGGGATAACATACGAACATAAGAGATGCCATACTGGGTCAGACCAAGGGTCCATCAAGTCCAGAATCCTGTTTCCAACAGCAGCCAATTCAGGTCACAAATACTGTACCTGTCAGGTTCCCAAAAAATATACAGATTCCATGCTGGAGTATACAGTGGATTTCCCTAGTCCTTTTGAATAATGATTTATGGACATTTCTCCTCCAGGAACTTGACCAAACCTTTTCTAAACCCAGCTACACTAACAGCTTTTACTATATTATCCGGTAACAAATTCCAGAGTTTGATTACGTATTGAGTAAAAAAATATTTTCTCCTATTAGTCTTAAATGGGTTATATTGTAGCTTCATTGTGTGTCCTCTGGTCTTTCTACTTTTTGAAACAGTAAATAAGAGATCTACGTTTACCCGCTCCACTCCATTCATTATTTTAGAGATCTTCAGTAGCACAATATGGCTAGTGCTGCTAAATATCATGGCAGTCTGCCACAGCACTATCCAGGTATTTCTTGGATGGTCTTTCTGCAGAGCAGAAGTAGAGCCAGAAATTATCCTTATAGCGGTGATAATCAGTACCAGTATACGGATATCTCTCCAGCTATCTTAGGACAGGAAAAAGCTGTCCTAATGGCTATCTGGATACTCTAACCATATAACAGTGCTGAATATCACCAATATACGGACAGTGCTGGCTGCATTAACAGGATATTCAGCACTGCCACAATCCAGTGCTGAATATTTGATTTATGTTAAGTATGACGGCTTGGTATAAGAAAATGTGCAGCACTGTGTCTCAATATTGACCAATCTGTAACCAAGATTCATGCAATTCAAGGGAACTCGCAGTAATTAAAAAATAACCAGGAGATTCTAGAGCAATTCCTGCAATAGTACTCCAAATTTTATGCATCTGAAGTAAATTCCAGGGGATATATTATCAGTTTTCTGAATAAATGAGCAGGCCCCGAATTATATAAATCTATGGTAGTACAATCAAACCAATTCATTCTATTTATCAGAAATATAACCAGCTAACAAATCTCTACTTGTCTTTATAAAATACTAGTGTAAGTGACAGAGATCGTGCCTTAAAGCAGGTGTAAATGAATGTGCATAAAGTTTGTATGTATAGATTAAGGTTATTTCTAATCAATGTGCATACTTGTGAACTCCACCTAGACCATGATTTATCAGCAATTGGAGAAAAGATACTGTGAGGGTTTGTTTCATGTTCTAGATGTGTGATTCTCTTGGATGGGAGATGCAGACTTCAGGGCTGGCTACAACTGCTTTTTTTTAACAAAACAAAAAATGATTTGTCTTTCATTTGGTTTTCAAAATTAAATGTAACGATGTGTGGAATTTCATTGAAAAGACTGAGAGTGCCATTCAGAAGCATTTATGTGATTGACAGTGACACAACACATAAGTGCTTTTTTAAAAAAAGATTTTTGTGGTAATTATATACTAGGCTATAGCCACCTTATTGACAAAGGAAGTAATTTTGTTGTTATTCCTGTGTGTATGCAGCAGTTTATGCAGGCTAATGGCCTCCACCGAGCAGTGTAAATGTACACTCATTGACATAAAGGTTCATACTTTCTCTGACCTACCCCCACTCTGCCCCCTTCTCCCCCCCCCCCCTCGTCCAGCTTACCTGTAAATAAAATTGTCTTTGCAAGGCAGGCGTGATCTGCGATTCCTCTTGCCCCACTAGTGCTCCGTTCAAAATGGCTCCATCTGTCCCAGTGCTGAGTAATAGTGTTTGGGGAAAGCAAGCCTGGGAATAAGTTACAGGCAGTGCTGAGTGAGTTTTGGGGGTGAGACTATCATGGGAGTGACAAATGACAGCATTTGGGTATGGAGGTCTCATCATGGAGTTAAACCAAAGGTCTGTGATCTTAAGTCACAAATACTACTGATTGCCTTCTTACCTCAATGCTGTTTGTTAATCAAACTGCCTCGCTCTTGATTCCTATAGATCTTCATGCTTTTCTTTCTGGCTCATTTGTGAATCGGGAATCCTGTTTTGTTGGTCCTGGATTCAGCTTCCAAAAACCAAAAGGATCAGTAGAAAATTGACAAGAGGTAAGGTAAGTGTTAATGAAATGGCTACCTTGCTGGCAGACTTCCTTTCAGTCTAACTCTCCATTATTCCTAGGAAAAAAACCACCTCTATTTATGGTCATTTGCAAAGAAATATTTTATTGGTTGGTGCCAGTGTTCTTTTTCTGCATTCTTTCCTCTCATTATTGCTTAGTTCTTACCTGTATTCTTTTGATCAGTACAGTTCTTTTGTTCACTCTAAACAGGAGTATAAATTCAAATCTTTGAAAGGATTAACATTCTCTGCTTTCTGGTTATCCCAAGAATGCTTCCCCATGCAGAGGTGGCTCTATCATTAGGCAGAGTGAGGCGGCAAAAAATGCCCCCCAAAACAGCCCAGCTGCGGCCACCTTGCTCTGCCTTTGACCTGCTGCCACCACTGCTGCCCCCACCACTGCTGCCATCTCTCCCTGGTCTGTGGTGGGGGCACTTGTGGCATCAATCCCACCCCCCATGGCAAGTGGCAACTTAAAAAAATGCAAGCAAAAGTGCGGGATCTTCCCGATTCCATCGCGCTTGTAAGGCATTAGTGGCCCCTCCCCCTTCTGAAGCATACTCACATCAGAGGGAGCAGTACCAGCAAAGACTTATAAGTATGCTGGAGTCGGGAAGACACCGTGCTTTTGCTTGCATTTTTTTAAAGCTGTGGCTTGTTAAGAGAATCAGCAACGACAACAGTTTGGGGGCAGGAAAGAAGGGAGACCACGCTGGGCAGGACTGGCCCTAGGCATGCGTGGGCATATTGCCTGTACATGGCCCCACTCTCAAACAGGCCCCACGCCTAGTCAGAGGGGGGAGGGGCAGGAAGTGAAAGAGAGCTGCAGGGTGACATAAGTGTAAGAAGTGAAAAGCCACAATTACAGTGGCAATTGCGGCAAAGGGAGCCAGGATTGGGGCTAGGCCATGTAGCCTCGTCAAGCTGACAAGGGCAGGCAGGTTTTTTTAAAGAACTGAATCTGTGGCCACGATCACAAAGGCCACTATTTATCTATTTATTTATTTATTTAGCCATTTTTCTATACCGCTTTGCCCTTCACTCAGAGTGGTTTACATTGTAACTCAACATTATACATAGAACAATTGAACAGTATTCATTAATACTTGAACAGGGGAGGGGGAGAAAAGGGAGGTAACAGGATTAACTATGTACAGAGTCACAATCACAAGTGCAATGGGGGGACGAAGGCAGAGGCAGCAGGAGGCATAGAGAAGCAACCTTGAGCAGCAGTGGTGATCAGTGAACAGGGTTTGGGTCCTGTTCCAGAGCCCCAGTAAAGGTGCCAGAGCAGGTCCATTGCTTGTGGGGAGGCCTGTAGTGTGTGCAGGGAGGCAGAGGTGGCATTAAAGAGCCAGAGGTACCTTAAGTGGCTAGGGCTAGAAATGGCTTGGTGGCAAAGTGGATGGCCCTTGGGCAGGAGCAGCACCGTAACTAGGCCCATGCTAGCGGTGCAGCAACACAGGGCACAAAAAAGTAGGGGCACATTCTGACCTAGATCGGAAGTGGAAGCTGCCCCCAAACAGAAATCCAAGTCAGAGCCTTTTGTGGAACACCTGAACCACACAATTTTGAGGAGCAAGAGGCTGTGCTGCCTGAAGTCCCCTTTCCTAGGTGAGCTATCTGAGGGGGTTCTAAGTCCTCACTTCACAGCTTAGCAGCATAGCTCATTCCAATTATTGAGTAGATGCCGCCTGCAGTAGCCTGTCGGTTCTTCCTTCGGACAGTGATAATCAGTATTTTTGCGAAGTAGAAGTAGACTTTTATCTTCTGTGATATACTACTACCGGCGACATACACCCTAAGATCCTAAGAGTAAGGTGTGCCCAACCCCTGAAGAAGATCCTTTCGAAACACGGCCTGTGTCGGGTCTGGCCTCCCTTATCAATTATGGATCAATAAAGAAATATATGGAATAATTAAGAAATCGTGAGTGGTTCATACCTGCCTACATTTTCTGTACTGGTTCCTCTGTCTGCGAGGCAGTGTGCTGTTTTTTCTTGGTGACCCGATTCCAATTAGCCACACATCCAGTCCACATACCTGGATAACTTAGCCAGGCTTCTAAATCGAGCCACAGTGCCATGGTGTCCCATCGCCATGGCACTGTGACTCCATTCAGGAGCCGCAATCCCTGGCCGCAGAAACTAATCTTCTTTCACAGCAGCCTGATCACCAATCTGGCCTCCTATGACCAGGGTTGGGCTGCTGGGAACCCTCTGCATCTCCTCTCCCTCCTTACTGGGCATGGCTGCGTCGTTTGGCTCTGTCCAGGGGGTTTATAAAACCTCTGAGGTGGAATAAGTCTCCTGTCTCTGTGGCCGACCCCTGTAGAGGTAGTGGAAGTAATAAGGGACTTATGGAGGCATGGAAGGGTGGGAAGGCAAAGAGTAAAGTGTATGTGTGAGAGAGCAGGAGGGGAGGGAGAAGAGATTAGAAGATTATAGGTAGGATGAAGAGAAACACAAGGAAAAAAGAAAAGAAATGGAACCTGTAACATAAGCAAAACAAAATTGTTGTTGTTGTTAAGTGCCATCGAGTCAGTGTCGACTCCTGGTGACCCTCTGAATAGTTGACCTAAACTTTGTTCGGCCTTCTGCCAAGCGGCATTGTTGATAAAGTGGTGTCCATAGCTGCTGTTATTGTATCGATCCATCTCATTGCCGGCCTTCCTCTTCTACCTTGCCAAGCATTATGCCTTTCTCCAATGATCTTTCTCTTTGCATGATATATCCAAAGTATGAAAGTCGAAGTCTTGTCATCTGAGCTTCTAAGGAAAGCTTAGGTTTGATCTTCTCTAGTACTGACTGGTTTGTTCTTCAGACAGTCCACGGTGTACAGAGTATTTGTTTCCAGCCCCATAATTCAAAGGCATCAATTTTCTTCCTATCTATCTTTTTCACTATCCAACTTTCACATCCATATGACATTATTGAAAATACCATGGCCTGGACAAGTCAAATCTTTGTATGGAGAGAGACATCTCTGCTCTTGAGGATTTTGTCTAGGTCATTCATAGCCATTCTATGAAGAGCAATACGTCGTCAGATTTCTTGACTGCTAGTCCTTTCTTTATTGATTGTTGATCCGAATAAGTTAAAGCTGTCAACTATTTCAATTTCTTCTCCATCAATGATGAGCTTATTGATTTTGCCAGTTGTCAGGATCTTTGTCTTCTTAACGTTAAGATGCAGACCCATTTTAAGACTATATTCCTTGATCTTGAGAAGCAAATGTTTCAAATTGTTTTCACTTTCAGCCAGTAATGTGGTATCATCAGCACAAAATTAGCAGGATGAAAAAATCTAGAAAAAATCCAGAGAGGATAAAATGCATATCAGAAAAAGGATACATAAAAATTAGAGGGGAAAACAAATGTGGAAAAAAAGGAAAAATGAATTAATAAGGAAAGGCAAGATAAATTAAACAAATCTAAATAAAAGAAAAATAAAAAATAAACATAAAGGAATACAATAATAAAATATTAAAATATACAAAAGTCTGAAACATGTTATTGTATCATCGTGCAGCAGTTACAACTAAACAGAAGGGAAGGTTGTTGCGGTGGTTGTGGCAGGCCTGAGAGGAGGGGTTGGGGGCGGTGAGTGAACGATAGAATGTGCATGTGTATATATGTATGTAAGGGAGAGTGGATGTTAGCAGGAGGGGGGTAGAAATATTTAATCAATGCCAATATAAGAGGAGAGGAGGAAGTTCCCTTGCTACTAACTGGAGCGCCTCACCCCTTGCATCCCTCCTCACCCGCTCCAAACAAAGCAAGTAAGCTACACCTACGACTTATACCCTGGGGATCATATTTTTCCAACACTGAATTCACTTCACTGGTCTGCTCCCAATTGAATATCATAGCCAATTAAGATCTATTATTTCCTTTAAGGTTAATAGCAGAGCCTCACACTATTTGCGTGAGTGCTTGCAGCAATATGCTCCAGCCAGGCACTAAACATCTGTTGATAAAATTTGATTGTTAATCCCATCATCATATGAGATAAGATCAGTGGGGACCAGCATAAGAGCCTTCTTGTGTATTGCACCAAATCCATCAAACGAATTAGCAAGTTCTGCTGAAGGTGCAGCTGACTATTCTATTCTTAGAAAATTGGTCGAGTGCTCTTTTTATGTTAGCCTTTTACTTTTGGGCCAATCTATGTCAATTTTAGAAAATAGGGTGTGCAGATGGGTGATGAATGTAAAATCAACATATCTCTAACCTTAAAATTGATGTGTTTTTAATACATAGATGGAAGTGCAGGAATGCATAAAGATGGACATCCAACTGCAGTGGAGGCAGCATTTTACAAATACACACGGGGAAAACTGACAGAGAAAACCCGACAATTTACACATGTAAATACCAGCATTTCACAAAGAACACTTATACATGTCAGCGCTTACAAGTGCATCTAAGCCATTTTTCAAACCTAGGAGTTCAGCTACTCTTAATTATAGAGGACTCAATCTTTACACCATTTAAATTTGGAGGAGGAAATAAATATTGTGGGAGTAAGGGGGATAACTCCCTTAATCCCTCCTGCAAAGGGCTGGCCGAAACACACACTTTTGAAGCCTACACATGCCAGGGAGCAGGTGCAAATCCAGGCATGGAGAATTTTAGGCTAACCCATGCATTCCCTAAATGTTTGTCCTCCCAGAACACGCCCAGATATGCCCCTGCAAAACTTCCACATACTATAGGCATTCCACGTGGCAATTTACATGTGGATATGATTTACTTGTGGATTTGGCTGATTATACATGTGTAAATTGCAAATAGGACTCCTAAAATAATCCCCGTGGAGCACGATCTCATAAGGGGCATGTCCAGGCCATGTGGATGACCAAGCACTGGACGGGCTGGAGTGTACCTGATTCTGCTCTGTGGGAGCAAGACGCTCCATGGTAGCAGGATCGGGCACCAAGATAGCTCCGGTTGCCCTTCAGCAACCACAGAAGATGTCCAGGCAGCACAGTGGCCAGGCCTCCCTCTGCTCCTGCTGGTGTGCTAAAAATCAGTGCTAAATTCCTAACGTTTTTCCCTATCTTAAATTCACCCTCATTGCCATTCATTTGTTATACTCCTGTGATGGGGGTCTATAGAGTGTTGCCCATTCCTCTCCAGAGGGATTATCAGCAGGCCTTTTTATGAGAGCCTGCAGCCTAGAGTTCAAGGCTGGGAGAGCGTGGCTCACAATGAGAAGTTAAAACCCAGCAGGCTGCAGGAGGGAGAGAGGCCCGTGGATCCAGGAATCTTTTCAAGGAAAGCCATATAAAGGTAGGAACTTTAATTGGGCAAGGAAGGAACTTTGGGCTGGAGGAAGGGCCAGGAGACCAGCTTTGTGAAGGTGTAACAAACTGGGTCTGAATATAAGCAAGTTTTGTTTTCCCTGAACTGCTGTCTGTTTGGTGTTTGAACAGAAAACCCCTTCCCACAGCATGCCACACTGCCACAGCTTCTAAATGTAGGAGTTTAGTCAAATTTTAAGAAAATATTTAGGAACTTAGCCATAGTAAATTTTCAAAGAGGCCAGTTTAGGAGCATAACTCTTAGGGGCATGTTTATTAAAGATTAATGTGTATTAAGTAAACATGCGTTAAGTGATGTCACTATAAAGCTTTAATAAACATGCCCCTTAAAGTTAGGAGCATAAATCCTTTGAATATTGGGCCCTATGGGAATTCTCCATATCCCAGCCTGGATATATGAATTCCCCTGTCCACGTAGTATCTAAAATCTGCCTTTTAGGCTAACCATTCTTTAACCTTTTGTTTACTCACATACTATGAATATAAAATATGAACTAATACCATGACAACATTATACCATAATCACTGTGGTAAGGATAACATCTTTCTAAAGGCAGAATTGGAATAAATTCTTAAACCAAACAACAGCATTAAACTTTCATTTTTTTCTTAATTAATTTTTAAATGTATCACATTATTCAGCCCCATTAGTGTCTTATTTTCATAAAGGCATGGATAACTCTCAGTATACTTTGTAATTTAAAATTTATAGGGAGATAAAATCTGCATGAATGGATCATTTGTACTAAAATGTGCTTAATCAGTCTATCCTGGTCTTAGTCATTGCTTAAAAATGAATCTCTTTATTCTATTAGACCTTTGGGTCGTGGAAATCAGAAATGAGACATCCAGGTTGTGATGTGCTTAATTTCTGGTGGTATTTTACAAAAAGCAAGCTGTACTTTGGAAATAGGAACAATCTCATTCGTTAGTTTCCATGTCTAAGTGTCGGCATTCAGATGTGGAAATAGTAATTTTGCAACTTCCATGTCTAAGTGCTAGCACCTACACTTGAAAATGATGATTTTAGAATGAACTGTATGTCTAAGTGGTGTCAACTAACAAAGCTGCCAAAAGAGGACAGGTCGAAATGAAAAAAACTTAAAAAATGAGGGACAGAGGAAGAGGACTCCCTTAATTCACTATTGAAAGTCCAGATAGAGACAAGTAAGCTTATGCAAACTTTACTGCTCTTGAGCAAAAGCTAATGTGAAAATTTTATAAAAAAACACATGTATTCTCATTGTACAATAAAAAAGGCAATAAATTTATATGAACATTTTATAATTGAATATAAAATAAAAATAAATAAATAAATTCATTTGGATATTTTTGGACCACTCAAACCATGGCTTACCCATGCCCTTATCCATACTGCCTTCAAATCTCAGCATTCTAGCCATCTCTATTTGTCGCCAATGGCGGTCTAAACTTGCCATTTACACATGGACGCCATCTCCATGTAGTAATGCTGGTAGTTCCACATGTACATGACATGTAAGGATTCCAAAATGACCACCAACGCAGACGCACACGTTACCTTTGTTGTGACCCCAGTATTGTGCTGTTCTCGGTGCTGCCCCGCCAACGCAGATGTACATGTGACCTTTGATGTGACCTTGTGAGTCAGACCATCACAACTATAAAGGGCATATCAGCTGTTTCCCGTGCCATGGGAATGCACGCCGCGGGCGCATGCTGAAGGAGTGTGCACAAGGAGCAATTCCTGCTCCTTGTGCGGGCTCCTTGTGGCAGATCCGGGGGCCATTTGCATTAATCGGGCAGATATGACCTTATCCTTATACCTAATAAACTTTGAGCCTAATTCCATCCTGTATGTCCAGGCCCTCTGTGCGTCCAGCTGGAATCGGATGCACAGAGGGAATCGCAATTCTGATCCCGCGGGGCACATCTAGCCCCGCAGGATCAGAATTGAGAACAGGGCTGTGTATGCAGGCCGGGATCCCTATTCTGTCTGGTCTGCATGTACAAGCCTTCCCTGGCTAACTCAATCAGGGCTCTTCAATGGAGCTGCGGTGCCGTGGCATCTGGTTGCCATGGCACCACGGCTCCATTGAAGAGCCGTGATCCCCGGCCGCCAGCTCCTGAAGCTGATTCCCCGCAGCCCAATCTGGGCTCCTAAGGCCAGAAACGGGCTGTGGGGAATGTCCTTGGCACCCCTCTGCCCCATCCATACCCCGGAGGTAGAATAAGTTCCCCATGCAAGTCGCCGGCCCCGGATATACAGGGCCGACATTAGAATCGGCCCTGTACATCCGGGGCCAGTGACTGCCCACTGCCCACCCTAACTCTGCCTCCGATCTGCTCCTTTCCTACCCCAGTCTACCTTTCCCATACAAGACATGGGAAAAGTAGACGGGACCAGGAAAAGGCACGAATAGCAGTTGGGACGTCCATCCCCGCTATTCGTGCCTCAGAATAACCCCCTTTGTCTCCAGATTCTATTGGTTAGTTTATTATTACTTCTCTTTATGACTTCTGCTATTCCAGTATCCTGGGGACAACTTCCCTCTCCCCCACCTCCTTGGGGCAGATCTGGGGGCCATTTGCATCGATCAAGCAGATGTGACCTTAGCCTCATATCTAATATACTTTGGGGTATGTTTACTAAACTGCGGTAATGTCACCCGCATTTGGTTCCATGGTATAGGTACAGATGCCCATATAAAGGCATGGGCGGTGCATCATCACGGCAAGCTGCATGAGTCAACATGTGGTACAGGGCACCCTGGGCTAATGCACTTTACAAAGCACCATACAAGGCACCTAGCGTAAGGTGCTCTACAAGGCGCCCTACAAAGTGCCGTAACCTAAGGTGCCCCAGGTCCAGATGCCACAATGATGTTAAGGTGACCCAAGATATGGTGCTCTAGGGGCACTAAGGTGGCCCAAGTTGACAAGCATGAAATGTATGGCTGAAACCCAGATGTAACCCTAACACTGCACTGAGCACCAAGCAAAGGCAATGGACAAGTGATGGAAGGAAGGAGAGGTGGGAGCTGATGGACCCGCCAAGTCTGCGTGCAGCCTATGTGGCAGCTGGTAAAGTAGACAAACATATCGGAGGCAGCTGTACAGATGCACAGGGTGTTGGCAATGTAAACTGCTACAATGATAGTGGGTGGCAGAAGATGGGGATACGTGTCTACCAGTGGAGGTAGAGGTGGCAAGACAAGTGCAATTATAGGAGGACAGAGGAGTAGTAGTGCTATGCAGAGCAGACACAGGAGAGGCAAGCATGAAGAGCCACAATGCAGAAAGGGGTACCAGCGCAGGACATGGGGTAGCAGCCTGCACATGAAGACAGGATGCCACACAGCTGACCCACGCAGATAGAAGGACAGAAGGATGGTTGGCAACTGTGATGAGGGTATTATGGGCTGGCAGCACAGATCTGCAGAGATATGACTGTCCAAAGGAATGATAAGTAGTTGTATAGGACAGGCATAAAAAAGGAGAACAAAGAGAAATGAAACCCATGACCAGTGGGCAGGATGTCATTAAACAAACCAGTAGGCTTCACCACCATGTTGAGTTCCACAGCAATGTCTGCATACAAGAACACTGCAGGACACCACACAAAACGCCTGTTGTGTGCTAGGATAGGGCAACCCCACCAGTACCTATGATGCAACACAAATGCAGAACAGACGTACACAGCTGATATCGCAGTCTGTAAGTGGGACAAGAGACACAGATATGCACACACACCATGAAATGGAATGCAGTGAACACAGCATGCCAAGGAGCGAAGATCCAAAATAGAAAGGGCGTCAGGGGCCTGCAGAGGGGACAGCCATGTGCATGGTCAGTGGACAAAGGCAAAATGGGGAACAGAACCAAAAAGGAGCACATGAGAATCGAACCTGCACACCAACGTGTCCAACACCAGCATCACAACAGCACTACCAATCCCCCAAGCCAACTGCTCACTTAGACAGCATAATGACAAGGACCATATGTAACAGCTAATATATGACAGATAGGCTGCATAGAGGGCACACTGTGGTGCACTGTGAAGAGAAGGGAGGGTGTGTGTAGAGGTGATGAAGCTGCAGCCATTGCATGGTAAGGTTAGCAGAACACAAGAAAAGAAGAGGAATGGAACAATGCATGTTTCTAACCACGATCCCAAACAACCACAGCAACTGCAATGCTAATATGTACCACCAAATGGAATGTGTGCATGGAAAGTCATAGCACCCTGTGAGGTAGCAGATGGCTGGCACAAAGACAGCTGTCACTGTAGAATGTGGTGAGCATAGGTGGGCCCTATACAAAACATCTCCCCCAACATGATGGCAGGGGGTGTCAGGGTCTTCCCCAGCCTTGTGGTGTTCCCGTGTCACAGGAAAGCACAGGGCAGGGGTGTCATGTTGCACCATGGTGCATACACCCCCTGGGGGCCACATGACTGGATGTCTGTTGAGCTGCACTGCCCATCATGGCCCCATGCAGCATGCACATCTCACCAGCCATCTGCGATATGGCATCTACCACCTGCCCCAGGGTGCAGCTCTGTGCCCGCTGAGCCCAGGCCACAGCAGACAGTGCCACAGACAAGTGGCATACACAGGCCTGCCATCCTGTGCCCAGACGGGTACATCCCTGGCACTGTGGGGAAGATGGCAGGGGCCCCCAGCACCCTGTGGCAGCCTGTGCTGCTCTGGACTGGCCACACCCTCATGCCCACCCGCCCCTCCCCCATACCCGTCCCTCCCCTGCCTCCCCATCCCCCTCCCCAACCTCATGCCCCCCCACCCCCGCCTCACCCCCTCCTCCCCTTCCCCGCTCCCCTCCTCCTCCCTGCTGCCACCCCCCTCTTCAGCCCCACCACCATCTGACGCCTCCAGGCTCCTCTGGCATCCCTCCTCTGGTGCTGGGTGGCCACGTCCAGCATCCAGCCCTGCTGGTGCCTGGTCTGCAGCTGCATCCGCTGTGGGGGTAAGACATACATTAGCACTATGGTCACACATCTGACACATCATGCACACATGTCTTGTGGCCACACAGGCTGCTGGCCCACCCGAGCATGCCATGGCGCATGGCACGGCCTGTACCACTCACCGTCATGTTGTTCCTGTTAATCATGTAGCACCTACACCAGGAATCGGGGGTAACATTGCCTCAGCTCCCATCCCTTTATACGAAGGTCCTCCACCTGTGGGTACAGCAATGGGCGGGACCATTAGGGGACACGCATCCCTGGCCATCGGCTTCTGTTCGGCATACATATCTGGGTGCAGCAGCTGGCTGCCTCTGCTGTGTGTTTTCTGTCCCCCGCTTGCTGTTGCCTCTGCCACCCACATGTGTGCGGGTGCAGCTGCGCATGTCTGCCCTTCCCCCTATGCACCTTGGGTGGACCCCCCTGGCCCCCTTTCCTGGGCAGCAGCCTCTCCGTTCATGGGCCTGCACCACCATGCAATACATGCCATCACCATGCTGTGGGCCATGGGCGACATGCCATGGGGGCTGCATGGTGGTGTACCTTGTGCACAGAGCATCGGGGGCATGGGGCATGTGCCCCAGCCTGCACATATGCACTGTGTCGGTATGTCACCTACACCCAGAGGCCTGGCTGTGACACGTGTCCTACACATGCAGAGGCTGCATAGGCATGTGCCACAGTCCGCAGTGGTGGGGGCATGGTTCATGTGACCCACCATTGCGCCCTGGCCACAGTGGCAGACACATCAGGGTGTGGCCCGGGGATGTGCCGCCACATGCTATCTGGGGTCCAGGGACCACATGCAGACAGGGCAGATCTGCACACATCAGCAGCTGCAGTGCCATAACACCAGAATAGATAACACACCTCTGTGATGAGGCCTGGGTCATCCTGGAGGTAGGGAAGAGCTATGTAACTGCAACAGGAGCAACCACCATAACACCAGGATGGATAACACACCTCTGTAATGAGGCCTGGGGCATCCTGGAGGTAGGGCAGAGCTATGTAACTGCAACAGGAGCCACCACCATAACACCAGGATGGATAACACACCTCTGTAATGAGGCCTGGGGCATCCTGGGGGTAGGGCAGAGCTATGTAACTGCAACAGGAGCAACCACCATAACACCAGGATGGATAACACACCTCTATAATGAGGCCTGGGGCATCCTGGAGGTAGGGCAGAGCTATGTAACTGCAACAGGAGCAACCACCATAATACCAGGATGGATAGCACGCCTCTGTGATGAGGTCTGGAGCATCCTGGGGGTAGGGCAGAGCTATGTAACTGGAACAGGAGCAACCAGCATAACACCAAGATGGATAACACACCTCTGTAATGAGACCTTGGGCATCCTGGAGATAGGGCAGAGCTATATAACTGCAACAGGAGCCACCACCATAACACCAGGATGGATAACACACCTCTGTAATGAGGCCTGGGGCATCCTGGGGGTAGGGCAGAGCTATGTAACTGCAACAGGAGCAACCACCATAACACCAGGATGGATAACACACCTCTGTAATGAGGCCTGGGGCATCCTGGGGGTAGGGCAGAGCTATGTAACTGCAACAGGAGCAACCACCATAACACCAGAATGGATAACACACCACTATGATGAGGCCTGGGGCATCCTGGGGGTAGGGCAGAGCTATGTAACTGCAACAGGAGCAACCACCATAACACCAGGATGGATAACACACCTCTGTAATGAGGCCTGGGGCATCCTGGGGGTAGGGCAGAGCTATGTAACTGCAACAGGAACAACCACCATAACACCAGAATGGATAACACACCACTATGATGAGGCCTGGAGCATCCTGGGGTAGGGCAGAGCTATGTAACTGCAACAGCAGCAACCACTATAACACCAGGATGGATAACACACCTCTGTGGTGAGGCCTGGAGCATCCTGGGGGTAGGACAGAGGTATGTAACTGCAACAATAGCCACTACCGTAACACCAGGATGGATAACACACCTCTGTGATGTGGCCTGGGGCATCCTGGGGGTAGGGCAGACCTGCACACATCAGCTGTGTGGCCTACATTGCTCCTGGTTTTACCGACAAACACGTCCTTTTCCCTTGCTGTGCATGTTTGATATATGTGTTGGTTGATGGCTATTGTGTTGCATTCCTGGGTTGGTGTGCCTGTCCCCATGCACTTACCTCACGTGGGTAGTCTGCCACCATATTGTAGCACCTTGTGAGGCACACCCAGGCCCTCCTCACCCTGCTGAGGTCCTGCCGGCGGGAGGAGCCTGGGAACAGGTGCCCCTGGCGGCTGCATATCTGCTCCACTAGAAGGTACAGATCAGCATGAGAAAAGGCTGGCTTCCTTGACCTGGCAGCCATCTTGTATGCTGCATGTGGTCAGTTCTCCCATGACGCAGTAAATGCGCGCATGAGCAGTGCGGGCATTGCTACGCGCGTTCGTACGCGTGTTCCCACATGCCTTGTCATGTGCCTTCCTTGCTTGGTTGGTGATGCAAGTTGGTCTATATGTTTATGTTTCTGGTATCCTGTTATATATCTAAACACAACTGTTCTTTCTCGGTGTGCTGTGCCATATTCCTATCCGTTTGGACTTGTGGTCCTTTCTTCTGGAATTTGAACCCCCAATACATTGTTGTCAGACATATTGCCTCCCACTGCGCTACACACGCACCGTTATGATGCTCTTACTGACCATGATCTTGTGGGCATTGCCACTTTACGTTACAGCGTGTCAGGCTCGGTGCCGTCTGGGCCTCACACGCATTTTAGGTGTACTTTGATTACAGCGCCTTGGAGCACGTCTTGGCATCGATACGCTATGGAGTGCGTCATGGGTCTCCTTAGCCCAAAGGCACGTCATACGGCGCCCTAAACCACACTCCAGAAAATAGTATGTTCTAGGGCTCTTGTGGTTTCTGCGCTTTGTATGGTGCCTTGTGAGGCGCCATATATGGCACCTTCTCAGGCTCTTTAGGCATGGTGCGGTACTGGGCACCCCTGGACAGGTCACCTTCAGGGGCTCTCTGGGATATGGTGCTAATGGTTACAGTGCCCTAACAATGTTAGGGTGCCCTAGGTTAGTGTGCCCTATGGGCTGCAAGGTGCCTCAGCTTGACATGCATCACCTATGGGCATTGGGACAGATGTCACCCTGGCACTGGGTGGGCATGGGGGAATGGCACTGCACAGGTGATTAACAGAGGGAGGCTGTGGGGTCCTGGATGTGCCATATCTGCGGGCAGACCATGTGGCTGTTAGTACTGTTGACAAACATGTTGTGGGCGACTGTACCATGGCACAGGGCTCTGGCAATGTAACATGCTTGTGAGACAGTGGATGGAAGTTGATGGGTGTATGTGTCCCCTGGTGGGGGCAGTGATGGCAGGATAGTTACAATGGTCAGTCGACAGCAGAGTGGTGGTGCCATGCAGATAAGGTACAGGTGGGGATGCACAGAGAGGCACAATGCAGGACAGGGTACCAGCGCATGACATGGGGTGGCAGCCTGCACAGGCAGACAGGACTATGCACAGCTGACACACGCAGATGGATGGACTGCCGGACTGTTTTTCAACTGTGGTGAGGGTGTTAGGGGCTGGCAGTACTGATTTTCGAGGGTATGACTGTTAGCGGCATGCAAATTATCTTGGTTGGCAAGGCATGGGAGGAGGTAATAACAGGGAATCCGACCCATGACCACTGTTTGTAACTTCATTGTACTAGCCAGTGTGCTTTAGCTCTTTGCCCTGTTGTACAGAAATGGCTGGGTACAGGGAGACTGAAGATCACCACACAGGCCATCAGCTGTGTGCGCCAGGATAGGGTAGTTGCACCAACACCCATGATGCATTGCACATGCAGAACAGCGCTATACAGCTGATCACCACATGGGGCCTACACCTCTCTGTTACTGCAGCTTGGTATAACAGCCTGCCAGGGTGTGATACTGCCACAGAGTGACTACAGACCCTGCCATTTGGCAGGTTCTGTGTTCATCCTGAGGGTAAGGGTGGGCGCACAGCACTGGGTCTGCAGTACACGTGGTGCTGGAGATAGGTCCTGCTGCACATCCCCATCCCTACCAGTGTGTGACAGGTGTTTATAACTACATCTGATAGTAGCTCTCTGCCCATCTGTGTTCTGCAGTCACATGTGGTCCTCTGGGACCAGACTTCACCCATATCACTGTATATCCAGTGTTGGGGGTCTGGCTGCCATGGACACCTGTTAGTAGGGCATAGGGGTGTTTAGATTCACATGGGGGATATATAGCACTGCCCCTACCACGCTCACCCATATTATCAGGGAGGCCATGGAGTGACAGGATTGGCTGTGGCACCAGTGACCCCGGTTCTGATGGCAATAGACAGCCCTCCAGGCATAGTACGCAGGACCCATATGTGTGACTGCAGCAGTGACAGACCAGCCATGATGTAGTGGTAGGCCTGTAGATCCTCCCTTGCTATATACTACCATCTACCATTCACCAGCAGACAGCCCTTTCAGACTGCACCTGCAGCAGCATACAGGGTGTTACCACCATACACAGACTAACTGCAGACAGGCCACTCGCCAGTCCCTGGTGCAGGCTCACAAAGAACATGTGTGCACCCAAATGTGGCATGTGCAACACACACACCAAGCAGGCATGTCAATGCTTGGACCCCAAAACTAGAATCACACATGTATTACTGGTGACAAATAATATAGAGCACCATGGGGGAACCTAGACATACTATGGTCACTGCACAATCAGGGTGGACTGACCTCAGAGCATCACATGCTGTGGCCGCCCTGTCCATGCAGGTGGTGTTCGGCCACTACAATGACCGAGCCATTGCCCTACTCCCTGTGCAGATGATGCCTGCCCAATATGCCCTGTCCTTCCCATACCCACAAAACCTTGCTCTTCATTATGCACATTTGCATAATAACGCTATTAACATCTGCACATTGGGTGCCTAGAGCAGGGTGGGCAGCCACAATACAATGGATAGACATACACACACATGCACGCCTACCGCGTCACTGTGCACTGATAGGGGTGTTTGGCAAACTTGCCCGCCACCCTGCCCTGCTCACAATGCTGGCATTTCTGACCTGTGCAGGAGGTGGTGATGCTGTGATGCATTTCTGACCTGTGCTGTGATGCATTTCTGACCTGTGCAGGAGGTGGTGGTGCTGTGATGCTACCTGCA
The DNA here is from genome assembly GCA_033557465.1 of Ichthyophis bannanicus. Classification (NCBI taxonomy): domain Eukaryota; kingdom Metazoa; phylum Chordata; class Amphibia; order Gymnophiona; family Ichthyophiidae; genus Ichthyophis; species Ichthyophis bannanicus. Next base: position 170,148,107 of record CM066038.1, read on the forward strand.
GCTCCATGCTGGGGCCAACAGCCTGACTCTACATGAGGATTTGGATAGTAGAGCCTGGATGAGTGGGTGTTTGTACCCCTGTTGGTCGCTGCTGTGGGGATTGCACGTTTTGATGGTTTATCTACACCGTTGGGTAAAATATTGGGTTGTGCTGTGTTGGGCCCACAGTTGGGACTTGAACCTGTGACTCTCAACTCCAGGAAACACTGGCTATGTGTACTGCACCACAGTGTTGCCACAGGGTCATAATGGGTCCTGGGGCTACCTGTATGTCTCCTCAGCCAGACCTTTTCTGGTGTTGTGTTTTATCTACATAGTGGGGTAAATTATTGTGGTGTACCTTTACGTCTCCTCAGCCAGACCGTTTCTGGTTTTCTCTTCTATCTATGTGGTGGGGTATATTATTGGGATGTACCTTTCCTTCTCCTCAGCCTGACCGTTTCTGGTTTTCTGCTTTATATACATAGTGGGGTATATTATTGGGATGTACCTTTCCTTTTCCTCAGCAGGACCTTCTTTAGTTTCTGTTTGATCTACATAGTGGGGTAAAATATTGGGATGTGCTGTGCATGGCCTGCAGCTGGGACCTGAACCTGTGATCCTCTGCTTCGGGACACACTGGCTGTGTGTACTGCGCCACACTGTTGCCACGGGGGTCCCATTGGTCCCTGGGGCTACCTGTATGTCTCCTCAGTCAGACCTTTTATATTGCACTACACACCACGTACTGGTACAGGGCATGGCCTTGGGCCACTGCAGGCAGGTGCCACTGCCCCCTCCAGCACGGACACACCCAACCCCCTCTGTTGTGCTGACATGGGCATATGTTGTTGGTGCATGTAGGGTTTATTAGCAAATCTAATAAAGTTTTTTTGACACATTTTATTCCTTGGTCTTCCTTATCACGTTCTCTGACTATATGTTGTTGGTGCGCCATCCCAGGCCATACACTGCATGGATAGGTGGGTGCCTAGGTTGTGGTGTCAGTGGTGAGGGGCATACATAGCCTTCCACCCCCCCCATCACAGCCTACCAACATTTTGCCCCTTCCACATGGGGGACGAGTGGCTGGGGGGATGTCCGGTGTGTGCCCTGGCAACTATTGGCTAGGGTGGTCAGGGTATTTGTGCTTTGTGTTTTGCTTTGGTCAGTGGCTGTCTTGCTGATTTCTCATGTCTATGTTCCTATGTGTCAACTAGGTGTCCACCTGGTCAGCCTGTGCCCCAGCTGCCCCCACTACATGTCCCGCCTGCAGCCCCCTATGCCCCATTCAAACTGTCACCATACTGGCCTTTCATACTTGGCCACTATGCTGTTGCTGAAAATGTAGCACTACTATCACTTTTCTGGGGCTTCCTGCCTATGCTGTACATTGCTGACATTTATATGGTTTCTCTCTCTTGCAAATGTGTGCTAACGTCACATTTTCAGTTGCATTAAGATTGAGCCCTTCATTTCCCCGCATTAGTGTGGAAGGGGCCTCTCCCTGCCCACTCCCCGCCCATTGACCCCTTCTCTCTGCCCTCTCTCCACCCTCTGCGGGACTTACCACGGCCGGGAACATTAACGTGCATTAACATTATGTTACGTTAACTTTACATAATGTGCCTTAGCGTAGCCACTGCTACGTTACCGTAGTTTAGTAAACATACCTCTTTGTCTCCAGATTCTATTGGCTAGTCTATTATTACTACTCTTTATGACTTCTCCTATTCTAGTATTCTGGGGACACTATCCCTCTCCCCCACCTTGTCTGTATCAATCCCGCTTCATTGGCAACTTAGTTTCCTGCCTGCTCCAAGCCTCTGCCTCACTACATATGATTGCTCCAACTTCTCCGGTCCAACCAGCTCTCACCATTCTCTGCATTGCTTAATTGCCAGTCTACACATGGAAAAACTTCTCTCATCAATGACCTTTTAGTGAAACATGATGTAGGTGCTTTTCCTCATGGAGACATGGCTCAAGGATGGTGAGGCAGCCATTTTTACCGTTGCCTACTCCCTAGCTTTACCACACTATCCTCCTCCCGCTCCACCAAGGTGGGTGGCGGGATAGCTGCAATCTTCCGCAATTCCTTAAGTATCAGTGAGATTGCAACTACAACGCTACAGTAACCTGAAGCACTTCTTCTTCACATATTCCCTTCTTTCTCCGGTAATATTCTTTTGGTTTATGCCCCTCCTGCATTGTCCTCTCCTCTATGGGATTGTTTCTGCACCACCTTGCAGGAGACAGTTACTGCTTTCCCAGATCTCCTTATCCTATGAGACTTTAACTGCCATATGGACCAGCCCATCTGCTCCAGGGACAAACATTTTTTATCCCTCATATCGGACCTACCATTGTCTCAGCACGTCGACTTCCCCACCCATATTGCAGGACATACACTTGATCTTCTTCTTACCTCATTGCCCCCTTCTTGCCTGGATCTTTCCCCAGTCAATTCATGTCTCAGTTTAGCAGCCTCTTGGTTGAAATCAAATAACTTACATCTTAATGCAGGAAAATCCTCAGCACTTTGGCTGTCTGGTTCACTTATACCTCCATCCATATCTCCCTCTCTTGAAGGTACCACCATACCCATTCTACAAACTCTGAAGTATTTAGGTATTACACTTGAGCCTTCTCTTAGCTTTCAGTCACACATTAACTTGACAGTTCGCCGTTGCTACTTTTCCCTCTGCCAGATCCGTAGCATCCGTTCTTATCTTCCACCATTCACCATTGCAATACTTCTGCTTTCTTTAATTATTTCAAAGTTTGGACTATTGTAGCATCATTTATTCTGCCTCAGTATCAGTTAAAGCGTCTACAATCAGTACAGAACACCGCCTCCTTCATCATGCCTCACGGTCAGACCATGTTTCTCCATTGTTTATAAAATCCCACTGTCTTCCTTTTCCATACTGACTTCATTATAAATTACTAATTATAACTCATAAGGTTCTCAACTCAGGTATCCCAGTATATCTCTCTTCTCACATAATTCCTTATGCTCCCACTCATTCACTTCCCTCAATACATGTGCATCGCCTTTATTTACCATCATCATCAAATGCCCATCTGGAAAGAAGTCGAAATTCAGCTTTTTTCTTTTTAGGGCCATCACTTTGGAATTCACTCCCTGCCTCCCTATGTCTCGAATCTTCTTTCTCTAGATTTAAAACGGCTCTTAAGACCCACATTTTCTATCAAGCTTTTAACATACCCTCTGCTTCTACCTAGTAATTAAGGACTCTGGCCATCACATCATCCCCACACTGGGAACTCTTCGATACTCTGCATTTCCCCCATCCTCTCTATGCCAACCCATCTTTTTTTAATTTTAATGGCATTCTCTTCTTTTTCTAATGTTTTTATTATTGTAAACTACCCTGATATGATGTTCAAAGAGTGGAATATCAAAATTTTAATAAACCATAAACCCCTGCAAATAATTTGATCATCAAATCTGGAAATAATGCCTTTCTGGATCACTGCTTGTATTCAGTAAATCTTTGTTAAAATAAGTATATTTTAATAGGAGTTAAAAGATATAACTTGCAAAATACCTGTTAGCATTTCTGTCTCCCTGAAATTTAAAGCTCAAACGATAGTGTAGTACACAAATAATGTTGCATGAATTAAAAATGCAAATGTTAAGTTTTCAATCTATGGGATTTACTTCTTAAAGTGTATTAGCCTTAATAGAAGAATTAATGGATGTTAAATGTCTATATTAAATAATAGAGCCCCTTAATGTGTGTGAGGGTGGTATGAATGTTTTTGTGTTAATGCTCTTGGGTTAACACAAATGAATATAATAATGATGTAGTGAGATGCAAAATATGCAAAGGGCCTTATTATCTATTAGTGCAGGAAAATAAAACTGTTGTCGAACATTGCTAATTCTAGCTCAAAAAAAGCTTAACTAAACCTCTTGAGATACAGTTAACTTTGGGTTAAGCACTGCAATTATAAGACTAGGATAAGCTACAAAACAGAGGGAAAATACCCTGGGTAGTTGTGAATAAAGGCTCATGATGCCAGATTCCAGTCCTGGCTTTCACTGAGTTGGACTCCAAGGAGGTAATCTTGGAGTCCAACTCAATGGCAATACACACAAGTAAAATGGCTTTGATAAAATTGCTTCATCAACTAAAAATTTCACATGTATCTGTTACTAAGGGGCATGTTTACTAAGGGGCATGTTTACTAAACTGCGGTAATGTCATTCGCGTTAGGTTCTGCGGTAAAGGTACAGATGCCCATATAAAGGCATGGGCGGGGCATCATTATAGCAAGCCGTGTCAGGTAACGTGCGTTATAAGGCATGTTACAAGGCACCTTATTAGGCACAGTACAAGGCATGTGCCTTAACGTGCCTTGTACTGTGCCTAATAAGGTGCCTTGTAACGTGCCTTATAACGTACCTAATAAGGTGCCCTGTAACGTGCCTTGTACTGTGCCTTGTAACGTGCCTAATAAGGTGCCCTGTAACGTGCCTTGTACTGTGCCTAATAAGGTGCCTTATAAGGTGCCCTGTAACGTGCCTTATACTGTGCCTAATAAGGTGCCCTGTAATGTGCCTTGTACTGTGCCTAATTAGGAGCCTTATAGCGCCTTATAAGGATTGTTGGCAACTGTGGTGAGGGTACTATGAGCTGGAAGCATAGATCTGCAAAGATATAACTGTCACAGGCAAGCAAAATATCTGCCTTGGACAGGAGGGAACAATGAGGAATCAAACCCATGACCTCTGCCTTGAACATCAGTGTACTAACCAGTAGGCTATAACTCTATGTCTTGTTGCATAGCAATGGCTGGGTACAGAAGGACTGCAGGTCACCGCACAAACCGTCTGCTCTGTGTGCCAGGATAGGATAACTCCACCAGCACCCATGATGCAAAACAGCGGCCTACAGCTGACCACCAAATGGGGTCTGCACCTCTCCGGTACTGCAGCGTGGTAAGACGGACTGACAGTGCGTGATACTGGCACAGAGTGGCTACAGACCATGCCATTGTGCAGGTTCCGTGTTCACCCTGAGGGATAGGATGGGCACCCAGCACTAGGTCCACAGTACATGTGGTGCTAGAGATAGGTCCTGCTGCACATCCCCAGCACTGCCAGTGTGTGATAGGTGTCCCCAGCTGTGCATCTGAAGGTACATCTGTTCCAGCTGTGTTCCATAGTCACATGTGGTCCTGGGGGGACCCAAACACCACCCAGATTGGTGTGTACCTGGTGTTAAGGTCTGGCTGCATTGGTACCTGTTATCAGGGCAGTGGGGTGTCTAGACTTGCATGAGGGCTATGTAGCACTGCCACTATGGGTCTAAGTGGTATGCACTATATACCCCCAAGGGGCCTCAATCACCCCTTTTATAGATGAGGATGTGGTGGGACAGGTGCCTGCACCCTGCAGAATGGCTGTAGTACCAGCAACCACAGTCCTGCTGCTGGGCCAGTGCCATAACCTGTGACCATTGCAGACCAGCAGCAATGCTTGAGGTAGGCAGGAGAAGGCTCAGCTGCCCCACCCCATTGTCTACCATTCATCAACAGACAACACCTGCAGCATCCTACAAGGTGTTCTCACCATGCACAGATGAACTGTAGACAGCCCACTAACCAGTCCATAGTGCATGCTCACAGGAGAACCCTGTGCAACCAGAGGTGGGATGTACAGCACAGACACCAAGGAAGTATTCCTGTGATTAGACCCCAGAACTGGGAACACACAGATATCACTGGAAACAAATAACATATGGCACTATGTGGGAACATAGACATGCCATGGTCACTGCTTGGTCAGAGTGAGAGTGACCCCCCCCCCCCACAGCGTGACATGCTGTGGCCACCCTTTCCATGCAGGTGGTGGTCGAGCACTACAGTGTCTCAGCCATTGCCCTCCACCCTGTGCATCCTGGCCAATCCGCCCTGTCTGGGCCATACCCACAATACATTGCTCCTCATTATGCACATTTGCAGGCTAATGCTGGAAGCAGTGTGAGCAATGTGGGCTCAGTGAGGTGTTGGCAGACACAAAACAATGGAGAGACATATGCACACTCCCACACCTATCTCAGCATTCTGCAGAGATGGAGGTGGTTGACAACCCTACCCGCCGCACTGGTCCTGATCACAGTGCCGACATTGCTAATCTGTGCAGGGGGTAGTAGTAGTGCTCTGGTGATAACTGCAGCTCTGTACTAGGGCCAACAGCCTGACAATCCATAAAGTTGTGGATAGTGGAGCCCTTGTGAGTGGGTGTCCGTACCCCTGTGCACCACTGCGTTGGGGTTTGCCCATGTTGTTGTTGTGGTTGCATTGTGGGCTAAAACTATGGGGAGATGCTCTGCAGGATCCACAGATGGGACCTGAACCTCTGACCCTCTACTCTTGGACATGCTAGCTGGATGTACTGCACCACACTGTTGCCACAGCAGCATAGTGGTCCCTTGGGCTACCCTTATGTTCCTCGGCCAGACCTCTTCTGTTGCACTGCATACCACGTACTGGTACAGGCCATGGCCTAGGTCCACTGAAGGTGGGTGCCACTGCTCCCTCCAGCACAATCACCCACCCCCTCTGCCATGCCACCATGACCATATGCTGTCGGTGCCGGTGATGTGACATCCCAGGCCATCCAGGGAGCAGGTAGGCACTGTCTAAGGCAGGGCCGCGAAGAGAGTAGTATTTCCCTCTCGTGGCTCTGTTAAGCCTGCTGGGGCTGATGGGAATTCCCATCAGCCCCGGCAGGCTAACAGAGCCGCGAGAGGGAAATCACTCTTCTCTTCGCGGCTCTGAAAGCTGCCGCTGATGGAGCTGACAGCTGAGGGCTCTGCCGGGCAGACGGGAAGGGGCCGCGGGACAGTTGATCATCTCCTCCCCTTCAATCCTGCCTGTGCAAAGAGGTAGGCAAGGTCGGGAGCCTTAATTTAGGCAGGCTGGATAGCGGGAATGAGCGGCGGTGAAATCTGCTTCTCTGTTCTTCTTTCTGCTCTTTGCTCAATCTGCACTTTTTAAAAAATCTGCTTCTTATCTGTAGTGCTCTGTGTTGCTGGTTTTCTATTGGATTTTGAAAAATACTGACTGCTTGATTCTGTGGGGTGAAAGGCCTTCAGGCTAAAGAAGGTGGTGGGGGATACTTGTAATACTGAACCAGGTGCAGATAGGGCACACGGAGCGCTGCCAACTGAGACTCTCTTTTGTAGGGTCAGCGCATTTACCTGTAATGTTGGGCCTGGCATGGGGGGGCTGCACAGGACACTGCCATGATAGCCTCTCTTCTGCTGGACCAGTGGGAATGGCCTGTGTTGGTGCTTCACAGAGTGGCGAGTTGCAGGGGTCCTCTGGATTAGTGATCTGTTTGTGTCTGTGCTGCTTCGTGGTTTGGGTCTTTGGGTCCTAATACATGCCATTTTTGCTTCTGTTAACTTTGAGGAAGTTTCATTTGATTGTTTTCTCTAGTTCTTTTTCTTCTCTCTGCATTGGCAGGAGGGACATTTAGGTAGGCCAGTGTGCGACTCAGGTGAGAGGCTTAGGGGAGGCACAGAGCAAGGGGAAGCAGTGAACACGATTCCAAAATGGGCTTAGGGGAGACATTCAGATGGCGTATAACGGGCTGATGCAGGGGTGAGAGGGTTATCCAAAGCCAGTTTGCCTGATTGAGCAAGTGGACACCAGTACTATGAGGGGAAAAGTGGCTGTGAGGGGTTGGAGAGGTCATAGAGGTAGGGGGAGATTGGAGCACTGGAATTCCAATGCAGTAGTAGCCTCACACAAACAGGACAGTTGTGGATGCGAGCAGCATGCAGCTGGAGGAGCCAGCTAGGCCTTTCAAATCTAAGAACATGAAAAGGTGCCCAGAGTAGGACAGTGTGATATAGGAGGAGAGTAGTGGTGAGTGGTATGTGTCTTTCTTTATCCATACACTCATTAAGAGGCATGTTTACTAAAAGTTAGTGTATGGTAACATTATGCAAATATTTATGCAAATGATGCCCTTATGCAAATGATGCCCTTATGCAAATGAGGCCTGCGTCTTGTGCGGCCCCCGGGTTACTCTACAAGTCCTCATTTGGCCCTCAAAGCAATTTGAGTTTGAGACCCCTGGTCTAAGGTGTGGGTTCTGGGGTAGGGGTGCCTGCATAGATGTCCACGCTTCCCCCGGCACCGCCTGTCAATGTTATGTGCCCCTTGGGGTACCTTCTGGGTAATGTCTCCTGGATGGGACACTGTGGGACACAGACTCATGGGCATGTCTGACCCTGGTCAGGTGCTGTCTTGCTGGTTTCCATTTTCTGCATTCCTATGTGCCACCTCGGCAACCGCCCAGTCTACCCTGTGCCCCAGTAGCCCCCACTGCATGTCCCGCCTGCAGCCCCCATGCCCCATTTGCACCATCACCATAGTGGCCTTTCATACCTGGGCACTATGCTGTTGCTGCAAATGGAGCACTACTATCACCTTTCTTGGGCTCCCTGCCTATGCTGTACATTGATGACACTAAAATAGTTTCTCTCTCTTGCAAATGTGGGCTAACGCCAGGTTTTCAGTTGCATTAGGATTCAGCCCTTCATTTTGCCACGTTAGTGTGGAAGAGGCCTCTCCCTGCCCACTCCCCACCCATTGTCCCCTTCTCTCCGCCCTCTCTCCACCCTCTGCAGGACTTACCACGGCCGGGAACGTTAAGGCGCGTTATGTAATGTTAGGGTGCATTAATGTTACGTTAACATGCCTTAATGTTACATAACGTGCCTTAATGTTACATAACGTGCCTTAACGTAGCCGCTACGTTAACGCAGTTTAGTAAACATGCCCCTAAGATATGGTAAGTTTCTGCACTTACCACGCGGTACATGCAAAAATGCCAGTGCGGTAGGTGCAAATCGTGTGCAGTAAATGTAGGGGGGGGGGGGAGTGGGTGCCCAACATCTGTCCTGCATTTACCGTACAGGGCAGACACTTACTACAAGGGCCCGCATTCCCTGTCAGGACAGGTAGTGCAGGAGCACCCATGCTTCCTGCTGAGACAGAGAGCACAGGCCTGGGGCAAAAGCAAGGGGAAGGGTTAATGTTCTTCCACCTGCAGCCGATCCAGCTCTTCCAACTCCAGATCCTGCCACTTTGACTTAGCTCCTACCTTCCCCCGGCAAAGCAAAGTTCAACTCCTGGATAAAGGCCTCACACTGTCTACTTAGCATGTGCTGTAACTTTTAGCATGGGTCAGTGTGTGCGCTAAGAGGTACCGCATCTTAGAGCTGTGTCTTCTGTATCGCCAGGCCCGTGTTATGGAACTCACTTCTAAAGTCTCTTAAGGGTGAGCAGGATTATTTAACTTTCAGAAAAATGCTTTAAACATTTGTAGTTACTCATGTTTATGGGACAAATTAATGATCTAGATGTTTATAGGTTTTTGTTCATCTCGGGTTGTTGGAAATTTTATTGTATATGTTTTAATATTGTAATTCGCAGAAAACAGCTGTAAACTGGATTAATGGCTAATAAATTTTGCCAAATAAATAAATAAACAAATACGTTAATGAGTTACTGCGGCCTTATTGCTACTAGCTACTGATTATGTATTTGCCATCTTCCACCTTATCTGCTGTTCAGAACATGACTGGCAAGGAAGAGATAATTGCTTATGACTGGAAACTCTCTACAATTAACAAAAATGGATCAGAGAAGAGGGAAATGAATAGAACTGCAGCATGAGGGAAATCAGAGGACTGGAAACACATTAGGACTCTTTCCTTTGAATAACCTCATCTTGCTATAACTCTGGCCCGACCTGCACTCAGTCAAAAAATCAGCAATCAGGTTTCACTTAGACAACAGCACAAATGGAAGAGAATGAAAGCGACACATTTCGGTAATCCTCGCAGACAAAACACAATATACATCAAACAGGATCTCACATATAATTTATAAAAATGGAAAGAAGTCATCAAAATTCATCGTCTGTTATTATAATCCAACACATGTAGCTTTCGGCATTTGCTTATTCGTCTGTAGAAAATGTGCAAGAAGGTATGCTAATTTGTTTTGGGTAGTTAGCAAATATGAAGTTGGCAAGTACTGTAGTATGAATGTCTGTAATTGCATCGATTTCTTGCCATAAGTAATACAAGTAATTGTGTTAGACTTTCACTTTGATGCTCACAGCATTTCTTTGGTTACCATTTAAAAGTTTTCATGCTAGTGTTTCATGCTAGTGTTTCCTTGGACGTATCGAGGTCTTGAGGTCGTAAGGGATGGATTGGCCTACTCCTGATTTTGCTCCATCGTCTTTACAAATTGAGCCCGTTCTGGCTTTGCCCCATGTCTCTCTGGACTTGTATTTCTGTGTCAAAAATAAAACCAGAACATCCAGAGAGGCAATGGGGCACTCTGTCCTTCATGACATAAGTTATCCTAATACCACTGCGCAAAAACAAAACTCCTAGTTTGAAAATAAATGCACAATATTTCTGTGCACTCTACAAGCCTGATGATTTCAATGGAAAAATTCCATGAGACTGATATTCAAAGCTTGTGTTATTTAAAACACTGAAGCAGTCAGATGCAACATTTAAATATCCTCCAAATATTCACGGCAGGTACCCAGATAATCTCCGATGCTGAATATTCAGGCAGCCTACCTGTGCCTATGTTTATTCAGAATGAGTGTAGTTTTACAAAGATATTTAGGTGTGTACATGTCAATATCTGCATGCAGAATATTTTATTTATTTAACAGGTTTTTTTATGCTGTTTTATCATTTCAGTCAAAGCAGTTTACATTGTAACTTAAACTTGGTAATGTACATAAAACAGGGACCTTGATAACTCAGACTTTTCTGAGTCAATGGAGTGTGAAGTGATTTGCCCAAGGCCACAATGAGTGCTAATGGGAATCAAACCCTGGTTTCTTGGTTCTAACCATTAGGCTACTCCTTCAGTCCTTGCATGTGTCTTTTATAAAAGGACTTTATAAACCAGAATGAATTTTATAAACTTATTCCACATATAAGATTTGGTGCAATGATAAGAATGCACATGCTTGTACTTAACTTCAGTGTGGGAGAGTTCAGGGTGAAATATGGACAGTCACCATTTGTGTAAACAAACAAAACCAACAAAGTATCTGTAGAAGCCACGAGAACAAAAGGGAACAGATAGAAGGACTGGCAGTGATTCAGGTAAAAACCCCTTTTATTGCATGCATTTTATAAAGTATGTACCCCCCTGAAGAAGGCCTCTGGCCGAAATGCGTAGGGGTCATCAATAAAAGGGGTTTTTACCTGAATCACTGCCAGTCCTTGTATCTGTTCCCTTTTGTTCTCAGTCACCATTTGTGTACATACTTTATAAAATGCATGCAATTGCATATATTGTACATTCAGCTGCTCTTGATTTGGTGTAAATGTAAGCAGATTCCTTTTACCTGCAATTTCTATATTCTTAGTACTAGTATTTTATAAAGACACATGCAATGTATGCTGTTGAGTCAATGCTGACTCTTGGCGACCCAGCAGCCCCTGAGTTTTCTTGGCAATGTGTGACCAGAAGTAGGTTTCCCAGGCCTTTCTTCCAAGGCAATGGAGGGCAAAATTACTTACCCAAGGCATGCTAGCAGGAATTGAACTCTGGTTTCTGGGTTAGTAGGCCTTTACGTTAAGCACTAGACTACCCTTCCACTCTTGGATGTGGCTATAAATTAGGCTAACAATAGGCAACTTTCTAGGTGATTATAAAATTATCCTCAATAAGTGTAGGTATTCCCAGGGGAGGAACCTGGGCAGAGTCAGGACTTACATTCATGTACTATAAAATACGTACAGATGCACACAAACTAAACTGGGACCTTTTCACTAGCCTGACAGCAGGTATACGTGTGGGCACATATTTTCCTGGTTATTTTTTACAAATGCAGATAGGCACATATGTTCCCATTATAAAGTAGGCATAGTTCCTTCATACATTGTTGGTGCTCTATTATAAAAATACAGTATATGGCGGTAATTCTATAAGGGGGCATGTAGCTAATATGCGATTTTGTGCACGTCAATTGCGCCTTTTCTATACAGTCAAATCTGCATGGATTCGAGTTTATTGAATACTAGTGTAAGTGGCTGCTGACATGCGCAAATTTAAAGCATACAGAGGACATCAGCGGTTCTGCATTAAAAACTAGGGGGGGGGTAGTCAAAGGCATTTTTGTGGTTTGCAGACTACAAACTGCGTAAATGCCGCTGACTGGGTTAGTACCGCTGAATATCATAGTTTGAACTGCAAAATGCCCTGGTGCTTTGGGGGAAGGCACTGTGGGTTAACCAGACAGTGGCGCTATTCAGCTACTGCCCAGTTAACCCTAATCAGCTAAAGTTAGGGCAGCTGAATTGCTGTCCTAATTGTAGCCGCTTTTGCAAGCCGGCCAGTGGCTGAATATCGCTGCTGATCAGATTGCAAAATCGCATTCCGGGCTACCTGGATATTCAATGCCGGGACTTGAATATGTCTCAGCAAAACATTGCATACATCTGGTATCTGTTATTCAAATCACGATAAAAAGAATAACAATAATCCTACCTGTAAAGAAGATCAATGTACCTGTAGTTCAAAGGACCAACGTATAAGAGGAACAAGTGATCTTAAAGTGCGGGACATTTTTGCACTTACTGTGCATTAGAAGCAAAACCAATGGTTGCTAAGCCTAGCGTGTCCCCTACTTACTGCAAGGAAAGTTCTTTACTATGCATTAAGTGGAATAGCAATTAATTTGGGTACACTTAATGCTGCCTTTGAGGTGGCATTAATTGAGCCCACATTAACTGCAAATTTGATAGCTCATAAGTAGCATCTGCTCACTGCAATGCGCAGTCCATGCCCACTCTTTGCTCAAAACCCGCCCAGTCCCCACCTCTTTGCATGGCTGCTTTTACAAAACAGTAACTTTTTCCATGGACCCATGCTAATGGCTACTGCCTTGTAAAAAGCATGTAAGTTTTTGCCGTTATAGCATATTCCTAGCAGTCACTGCACTGAAAAGCCCCTTATGCTATACAAATGATAACTAGTAGTAGTAGTGTGTGTTAAGGTCATTCACAATTACTGCGGGCGCATGTCATGCCCTGTATTGAGGTGGCATGAACTGCACCCGTTGCTCATTGCAGCACTGACAGTGCGTGGTAACTGCAGTGTTCAGTCCATGCCCACTCTCCGCCTATAACCTGTCGATTCCCCACCTCATCGTGCAATGAGCAGCTATCGCAGGAATAAGCGCATGGTAACTGTCAGTTACCGCAGTCCCACACTAACCGCTTACCACACTTTAAAGCGTGCGTTGTTAGTTCACTTTATAAAAGGGCCCTTAGTGTGTTTTTCTCACTTTGCTCAGCACATGCATGCTATTATTTATCTAGGAATGCTGAATATCCTTAGGGGATATGGGCAATTTCATATTCTATGAGTAGCTATTGCATGAAAGCTTTTGTTTCAGCTGTGATTTCGGTTCAGCCCCATTGCATGTTTTCTACAGACTGACCCCCCGACCACAGTGATAACCCTGAAGTGTTTTTGTGTTTCTACACAATGGAGGCAAGTTCAACCCAGATGTTAACCAAACCTGTTTCATTATCACTTCCAAGCTGAATACACAAAACAACAGATGGTGAATTATAAAGTGGTAATATATACATTAACGGGTGTCGAGTGAATTTATGGAAGATTAGCAGATTGAAAATCATTTAGTTTGTGATGTTACTTTAACCCCCAGATTTATTTGTCATTTTCAGCATCCACAGGTCATTCATTATCTTTTGCTTTCTAAAATACAGGCAATCAAGAGCTCCTATGATTCATAGGCATGATATCACACCAGAAAATGAAGGGCCATTGTTGACATTCTCATAAATTATTAGAATTTTTTTTTGGTCAGGCTGCACAGGTCAATTACAGCCACTTTTCAGTCTTAAGGCTGAATTATCCTCCTACAATCTGCAAGGAAATTGCTTCAAAACTGTGAACTGTTTTACTTCATGACAAAGAGAAAAATAAAGCTCATTAATCATGCTGTGCAGACTGTCATTATTACAGATGTTTCACAATGTTGCCACTGTGAAAGCAAAATATTCAGATTTTCTGGAAAAATATTACAAGGTACATCACTTAAAATGTTAATGGTGGCACTCAGAAAGCAGCATTATAATCTTCTTGTACATACAATTAGTAGTGGTGTTGCTAGATATAAGTATTTTGGGAGAAGCAAAGAGGATACAAGCCCTCCCCTAGCCCCACCATTAAATTAGATATACAAATGATACTGAAAAAGTTCTAAGGCAGTGTTTCTCAATCTTTTCATACCCAAGATCAGGGGTCTCCAAACCAGTCCTGGAGTGCCACAATCCTACCAGGTTTTCGGGGTATCCCTAATGAATATGCATGAGATAATTATACATGAGATATATTTGCATGCATTGCCCCCATTGTAGTTGAAGTTATCTCATGCATATTCATATAGTTATATCATGCATACTCATTAGTAATATCCTGAAAAACTGACTGGTTTGCGGCCCTCTAGGTCTGAATTTGGAGACCCCTGCCCAGGATGTATCTACGTTTTCAAGAACCTCATGTGGTGCACACTAGCCTCTATAGTGTGGACTTGGGAGAGGACTCATATACCTGAAAGAAAAGCTAGGGAAGTGCTAAAGTCCATGCCAAAGGCTGAAAGGAGGGTGAAGAGGCGGGGAAGCTCCCGTGTGTAATATTTGTGCTGTAGCAAGGCAAGGCTTAGCTCTCTGTGCCCTGCATGCTACCTGTTAATTTCCGTACCCTGGGGCTCATGCTGAATCTAGGAAGGAAAAAGGCCTCTATGACTAAATATGTGCTCAGAGAAAAAAGAGCTCCTATGTGTTTAAGATCCATCATTAGTTCCTCTTGTTTCTGTGAGGGGATGAACACAAAGCCAATGTGCTGACCTGAACCTGTGCATCAGATATTGGTGATTTATCTGTAGCACTCAATCAGGTCCTGATGGTACACTGATTGGGAAATACTGGCTTAACACCCACCCACCCCATCTTACCCTATTTCACCCAGTAAAACTACCATTGTAACTGATAACATAATTGAACAAATTCTTCTATATGAGAAGTAAGTTTGGAATCAATAGAATAAAGGATGAGAGAGAATCTCAGTTTAAACCCTGCACCTCTAGCTTACTAAAGTACATTCTACATTTCCCAGCCATGGAGCTTGGATACTTACCTATACAATTCAGCATACCAAAATATATAAATAGTGGGCAGTGAGCTGAATATAATATGACCAGTGGCATCAGGGGCAGCCCAAGGGGGGTGCGGGGCCATGTGCGGAGACTCGGTGCGGGGCCTCATTTGCATAAGGGACCTCATTTGCATAAATATTTGCATAATGTTACCATACACTAACTTTTAGTAAACATGCCTCTTAATGAGTGTATGGATAAAGAAAGACTAAAAGATTTCTACATTACTATAATCCAGTGCCAACTGCCAGGCACATTAGGAACTACTACAAACACTGCCCATATAGAACCCATAGCAAACCCGCTGTATCATAACGGCACTACCAGGACTCACAAAGAACAAGACCCTACCTATCAAAAGGCAACACTACAAATATTAAACCAATACATTTCAGAGAACAATACATGACCTACTGGGGAAAGAGAACAAGTGGCAATGTCAAATAGGAATTACATAAACAGAATACCTCAGCTCAGTTACACGTGCAGAACATAGACCGTCACCAAACAAGAAATCACAATGTAGAAACAGGAAGACGATAATTAAACTGGGAACCCCAAAAGCCCAGCAACACTGTAGAAATAAAACTATAAATTAATTTCCTCTTGTACTAAACAAAGCGCAGACGTTAATGATGCACATTTCCCAGAGCTGGCATATTTCAGTTAATAAATTCAATAAAGAGATATTTTTCTACCTTTTGTGCTTTTTTTTTCAGTTGCAATTGCTCCAGCCACTTTCTTCTGGTTTCTTCGTGTCTCCTGCTAACTCTCCATCGTCTGCTGTCCATTTGTCCTTTCTTCACTCTTCTAGTTTTTTTCCATTCTCTCTCTACATCTGCTTTAACATACTAATCTTTCTCCTTTTGCTCTTTCCTCATTCCTATTTCATCCACTCAAATTTTACCCCGCCATCCTCAATCCCCACTTATTCTCCCAATATCCGGCCAATTGTAGATTTGTCTTCCCTCCCACACAAAATATTTTTCACTCTCCATTTCACTCTCCCAGCTCTATCCCATTCTAATCCTCCCCCAACATCAGCTTCCTTCTAGTTCCAGTCCCACCCAGCATCCGCTCCCTTCTAGTCCCCGCATCAGCCCATTTCCAGTCCTAGCTCCCCCATCCGAGTCCCTCCATCAGCTCATTTCCAATCCCAGCCCCCCATCAGCCCATTTCTAGTCCTTTCCTAGCCCCACCATCAGCCCATGTCAAATCCTAGCTCCCCTCCACTCAGCCCATTTACAATCCAAGCCCCCATGAGCCTACTTCCAGTTCTAGACCCTCCATGAGTCCATTTCAATCCAAGCCCCCCCAACAGCCCATTTCCAGTCCTATCCTAGCCCTCCATCAGCCCATTTCCTGTCCTAGCCCCCCTCACTCAGCCCATTTCCAGTCCTAGCTCCCTCCCCTCACAGCCCATTTCCATTCCAAGCCCCCTCCCCATCAGCTATTTGTAGTTCAAGCCTTCCTTCCACTCAGCCCATTTCCATTCCAAGCCCCCGTCCCCATCAGCTATTTGCAGTTCAAGACCTCCTTCCAGTCAGCCCATTTCCAGTCCTAGCCACCCCCCAGCCCATTTCCAGTCCTAGCCCCCCCATAGCCCATTACCAGTCCTAAGCCCCCCATAACCCCTTACCAGTCCTAAGCCCCCCATCAGCCCACTTCCAGTCCTAAGCCCCCCATCACCCCATTTTCAGTCTTAGCCCCCCATAGCCCATTACCAGTCCTAACCCCCATCAGCCCATTTCAAGTCCTAGCTCCCCCATCCGAGTCCCTCCATCAGCTCATTTCCAATCCCAGCCCCCCATCATCCCATTTCCTGTCCTAGCCCCCCTCACTCAGCCCATTTCCAGACCTAGCTCCCTTCCCTCACAGCCCATTTCCATTCCAAGCCCCCGTCCCCATCAGCTATTTGCAGTTCATGCCCTCCTTCCACTCAGCCCATTTCCAGTCCTAGTCACCCCCCCAGCCCATTACCAGTCCTAGCCCCCCCATAGCCCATTACCAGTCCTAAGCCCCCCATCAGCCCACTTCCAGTCCTAAGCCCCCCATCACCCCATTTTCAGTCTTAGCCCCCCCATAGCCCATTACCAGTCCTAACTCCCATCAGCCCATTTCCAGTCTTAGCCTCCCCACAGCCCATTCCAGTCCTAACCCCCCATTAGCCCATTTCCAGTCCTAGCCCCCCCCATAGCCCAATACTAGTCCTAACCCCCCATCAGCCTATTTCCAGTCTTAGCATCCCCATATCCCATTACCAGTCCTAACCCCCCATCAGCCCATTTCCAGTCTTAGCCCCCCCATAGCCCATTACATCTTAACCCCCCCTCCATCAGCCCATTTCCAGTCTTAGCCCCCCATATCCCATTACATCCTAACCCCCCCCATCAGCCCATTTCCAGTCTTAACCCCCCCATCAGCCCACTTCCAGTCTTAGCCCCCCCATAGCCCATTAGTAGTCCTAACCCCCCCATAGCCCATTACCAGTCTTAACCCCCCTCCCCCCATCAACCCACTTCCAGTCTTAGCCCCCCCCTATAGCCCATTACCAGTCCTAACCTCCCCATAGCCCATTACCAGTCCTATCCCCCCTCCCCCCATTAGCCCTGATAGATTTTAAAAAACAAACCGGCTGCTGCTGCCGCTGCCGCTACCGCCGTGGCAGCAGCAGAATCAAATGTCCCGCTGCGGGGCCCCGCCTGCCCGGCAGATCCTTCCTGCAGCATCAGCTCCCGAGTCCCTCCCAATGCGTGGGCTTTCAGAGCCGCGAGAGTTTCCCTTTCTTCTCGCGGCTCTGTTAATCTCACCGGGGCTGATGGGATTTCCCATCAGCCCCGGCGGGATTAACAGAGCCGCGAGAGGTCAGAGAAGCTCTCCCTTCGCGGCTCTGAAAGCCCGCACATTGGGAGGGACTCGGGAGCTGATGCTGCAGGGAGGTTCTGCCGGGCAGGCGGGGCCCCGTGGCGGGACATTTGATTCTGCCGCTGCCACGGCGGCAGCAGCAGCAACAGCCGGTTTGTTTTTTTTTAATCTACTTGTGCTAATGTAGAATGTTTTTTGTGCGGGGCCCCCTGAAACGCGGGGCCCTGTGGAAAAAACATTCTTGCTCAATGGACGGGCCGGCCCTGAGTGGCATGCAAAACCCATCTTCCACCCTAAATCTATCTAATTCATACCCAATCACATGCTATCCAGTTAACATAGGATTTTTAGCCAGGGCCCTGCTCTAACTTTTAGAGCACAGTTTAGTAAACATGCCCCTTAATGTTATAAGTAGTGTAAGTCTCTTTTTTCTCCATCAGCAAACAAAATCTGAGAAAATACTGTAATGACTAATAGGAAAAAAATCATAAAATGCCACTTTCCCTATGAGTTTGCTGCCATAAATACACGTGTGAAACTGATTTCCTAGAAGAATATATTAAATCTTCAGTTCTCTCTCCCTAGCTCCTGCCTGAGATTCTGTACCAGTCACCCACTGGCTGACAAATTACTAGCACACAAAAGCAACAACTGAGCTCCCATATAATCTTCCTTCCCCTGCACCTTCAGTAAACCTATCAATGAACTCTGCATTGAAAAATGTCTTGGAGACACCATTATATATAAGCCAAAATTACAACAACAACAGTGGCAGTCACCGAATTAATTTAAATGCTGGATGTGGCATTTAAATTAATACATATGTTGAACACCGTTGTATGTATAGTCAGCAGTGCTGAATATATGTGCTCTGCACTGAATATTGTCGCTGCTGTCCATTCAATTCAGTCCTGCTATTTGAAAGGCTAAACCAAATTCATAGCTTATGTATGTGGCGAATGGATATTGCCGCTCTATGGACAATATTTGGTTCCTGCTCTTGTTCCACCCTCCCTTTGCCTCTTCACTATATGGATAGTGTCAGGCCAATTAGAGGATTTTCATGCCCTGACACTTATTCACAATTTACATATGTGTAATCAAGCATATACTGCATCCACGTGTCAATAGTCATTTTACAAGGGGTACAGCCAGGATTAGTACTACTATTAGGTGAACTAGGTGGTCGCTGAGAGGGCTAGCCCTCCAGGGCATCCATTGCTGCTGGTGCTGCAGCTCACTGGGATGTGCAATGCTTTTCAAACGTCAGTGAAGTGCCAGAGTTACCTTCAGCTGCAACATTGCAGTGACATTTGTCCCCTTCTGATTTCAATTCAATTTGCATGGGGGCGGAAGCAACTTCTCCCCCCATGAAAACAGGAAGTGAAATCAAAGGAGGGGCAAAAGCACAATGGCAACATAGCGCTGGAGCTGAAGGTGTAACTCTGGCACTTCGGTGATGTTATAAAAGTATCCCTCTGAGCGTATCAAAAGTGACTTCATGGCTCTGGGACAGAGGGTGAAGCAGTTAGGTGCACAAGTGGTGCTCTCTTCAAACCTCCCTGTTGAGGGTAAAGGCCAAGGCAGAGAGGCTCGCATCCTGGAGATGAATGCATGGCTGCGTGGATTTATTTATTTACAGTCTCTTTTATACCGCGCTATTCGACATCAGTGCGGTTTACATGGAACAGAAAACTTACAACAGTGCAGCAAGCCGCTCTGTGTTTACAAAGAACAGGTACAAAAACTTGGATAACAGTGGGGTAACTATTTACACATAGGAATCACGATTGAGTCATATCGAATGTAATCGTAGTCATGGATGGCTTGCCTAGTATGTTGGTATGGCTGTACTAGGTGGGGGGGGGGGGGAGGCTGTTAGGGTGCTGTCCTCCGGGTAGTATCTGAGGAAGAGGTGGTGCTTCAATGCCTTCCTAAACTGGGTTAGGTCAGGGATTGCCCAGATGGTGGGTGGTAGGGCGTTCCAGCATCTGGGTGCACAGAACCTGAAAGCCCTGTTTGTTGTTGCCTGGGTGCATTGGGTTATTGCTTTCGGGATTACCAGTGTGTTGACTGCTGCAGATCTTCTAGATCTGTTGGGGGAGATGGTGTGGATAAGCTCCATGAGTGAAGTAGAGGAGAGCCCATTGATGGCCTTGAAAGTCAGCAGTAGGGTTTTGAA
Organism: Ichthyophis bannanicus; assembly: GCA_033557465.1. Lineage (NCBI taxonomy): Eukaryota > Metazoa > Chordata > Amphibia > Gymnophiona > Ichthyophiidae > Ichthyophis > Ichthyophis bannanicus. Next base: position 170,168,416 of record CM066038.1, read on the forward strand.
GGAGAGTCTGCCATGTATCGGGAGCCAGTGGAGCTGTTTCAGGATGGGCGTCACAAGTTCACTCCTGGAAGCCCCATGTAGGACTTACACTGTGGCATTCATCACAAGCTGGAGTGGGTTCAGGGTGGATTGTGGGAGCCCTTGTAGGATTGCATTAGCGTAATCAAAGTGTGGTATAATCAACGCTTGATAAATTGTCCGGAAGTCATCCAGCTCTAGCATAGGTGCCTAAGTATTCGGATCTTGTGGTAGACTGCTCTTACTGTGTTGCTTATGTGTACCTTCATGTCCAGGCATTGGTCTAAAGTGACGCCAAGGTATCGGATTGTGGTTTTGGTTTGTAGCTCTGCTTCCTTAACCTTTAAATGGGGTGGCGGGGTAAAGTTTTGGTTCCTAGTAATGAAAAGGACCTCAGTTTTCTTGTGCTGTATTCGAAGGTTCTGAGTTTGGAGCCAGTCGGATACTGCATTAAAGCAGTCTGTCAGTGGGGAGAGGAACAGCTGCTCTGTTGCGAATGGCATGTAGAGCAGTACATCATCGGCATATATCAAGCAGTGGATGGTGTCATCCAGCAGTGGATGGTGTCATCGAGAGCGTTTTGGTTTCCAAGACCATGGGATGATGTTCCAAGGGTTGCAGAGCAGAGATGGCATCCATCTGTCCAAGAAAGGTCAAGCGTCTTCAGTAATAGACTGGCTAATCTACTAAAGAGGGCTTTAAACTAGATTCATTGGGGATGGGTGAAGAAAGCCCCCAGGTAAGTGAAAGCCCCCAGGTAAGTAATACATTAAATACCTTTATGGAAATGGATAACAGGGGTAACACATAGAAAGCAGTGTGTATAAATGCCCGTAGCATGGGAAATAAGATCCCTGATGTTGAAGCTTTGGTGGGAGTGGCCGACTTGGATTTAGTGGCAATTACAGAAACATGGTTCACAGAAAACCATGACTGGGATGTAACTATACCTGGCTATACTTTATTCAGAAAGGACAGGGAAGGAAGAAGGGGAGGAGGAGTGGCACTATATGTAAAAACTACTATTAAAGCTTTGGAATTACAGAGCTTAAAAGGGAGAGAGGAGGCATTGTGGGTTAAACTAGAAAGAGGGAAAGAGAAATCTGTTTGCATTGGCGTGATATACAGCCCTCCCTCAGAAGAGGAAGAGGTGGACAGACAGTTAATTGAAGACATTGCTAAGAAAGGGGAAGTGCTACTGATAGGGGATTTCAATATACCAGATGTTGATTGGCACATTCCTGCTGCAGTATTATCTAGAAGTAAAGAGATCCTGGATTCTCTACAGGGAGAACTATTCAAGCTATTGGTAACAGACCCCACATGTGAAGGGGCCATACTGGACTTGGTGCTTACCAATGGTGAAAGCGTTTCTGATGTTATAGTGGGAGATCATTTTGCATCCAGTAATCACTAGATGGTGTGGTTCAGTATTAGTACTAGGGCTGTTAGAATCCATTCAAAGGTGAGGGTCTTAGACTTTAGGAAGACTAACTTTGCCAAGATGGGCCAATACCTCTGGGAGTCGTTAGTGGGATGGGAACAGCTGGGGGATGTAGAAAAACAGCGGGCAAAACTGAAATGGGATATTTTAAGGGTAACCAACCTTATTGTTAAAATGGTAAATAAAGGTAAAAGGAAAAGGAGACCGCTATGGCTTTCGAAAGAAGTAGCTGAAAAGGTGAAGAAAAAGAGGGAGGCCTTCATGAAATACAAGAGATCAGAGAGATAGGAAGACAGGCATCTATATTTGGAAAAACTTAGAGAAGCTAGAAAAGTAGTCAGGAAAGCAAAGATTCAAAAAGAGGAGGAAATAGCCAATGCAATAAAATGAGGGGATAAGACATTTTTCAGATATGTTAGTGAGAAGAGGAATGGAAAAAGTGGTATTGTCAGACTCAAGGGTGAAGGGGAGGAATATGTAGAAGCTGATGAGGATAAAGCGGAATTGCTTAACAAATATTTCTGTTCTGTGTTCACAGATGAAGAACCAGGAGCGGGACCTCAGAAAACACGCTCAAACAGAAACAGAAGCGAGGGGCATCTTGAACAATTTTCAGAAGACTGTGTTTGTAAGAAACTAGCTCAACTTAAAGTAGATAAAGAGATGGGATCAGATGGGATACACCCTAGAATGCTGAGGGAACTTGGGGACGTTCTAGCAGCTCCACTGACTGACCTTTTCAATGCCTCGTTGGAGTCAGGAGTGGTGCCAAAGGACTGGAGAGAGGCTCATGTGGTGCCTTTACACAAAAGCGGAAGTAAGGATGTGGTTGAAAACTACAGGCTGGTTAGTTTAACTTCGGTGGTGAGTAAATTATTGCGTATAAGTGCTGCTGAAAGGGAAAATAGTGAGGTTTCTGGAGTCCAGCGGATTACAGGATCCGAGGCAGCATGGATTCACCAGAGGCAGGTCTTGTCAGACAGATCTGATTGATTTCTTTGACTGGGTGACCAGGGAGTTGGACCGAGGGAGAGCCCTAGATGTGGAGTATTTAGATTTCAGTAAAGCCTTTGACACTATTCCTCACAGGCGACTTATAAACAAACTGAGCACCCTAGGGATGGACCCTAAAGTTACTGTTTGGGTTAGAAACTGGATGGGTGGGAGGCAACAAAGAGTACAGGTAAATGGAGCTCACTCTGAGGAGAAGGATGTTACCAGTGGTGTGCCCCAGGGATCTGTCCTTGGTCCAATTCTTTTTAATATCTTTGTTAGTGATACAGTGGAAGGGCTGTCGGGTAAGGTTTGCCTCTTTGCGAATGATACCAAAGTCTGCAATAGAATAGACACCCAGGAAGGTGTAGATAACATGAGGAGGGATCTAGCTAAGCTTGAAGAATGGTCTAGAATTTGGCAGATGGGATTTAATGTTAAAAAATGTAAGGTCATGCATTTGGGCTGCAGCAATCCAAGGGAGCAATATAGTATAGGGGGTGATGTACCTTTTTCCACTAAAGAAGAGCGGGACCTAGGCGTGGTTGTGTCTGATGATGTTAAAGTAGCTAAACAGGTAGAAAAGGCAACGACAAAAGCTTGAAGGATGCTTGCGTGCATACGGAGAGGATTGGCTAGCAGAAAAAAGGAGGTGATAGTGCCTCTGTATAAGTCTTTGGTGTGACCTCATTTGGAGTATAGTGTGCAATTCTGGAGACCACACCTTCAAAAGGATGTAAACAGGATGGAGTCGGTGCAGAGGGTGGCTACTAAAATGGTTAGTGGTCTTCATTATAAAGCATATGAGGACAGATTTAAGGATCTTAATATGTACACCTTAGAGGAAAAGCGGGATAGAGGTGATATGATTGAGATGTTTAAATACCTTCATGGCATAAATGTTCAGGGGGAGAGCCTTTTTCGATTGAAACCAAGTTCTGCTATGAGAGGACATGGGATGAGGGTGAAAGGGGATAGATTCAGGAGTGATATGCGTAAATTTCTTCACGGAAAGAGTGGTGGATCCGTGGAATAGTCTCCCAGTGGATGTGGTAGAGATGAGGACAGTAACTGAATTCAAAAAAGCATGGGACAAATACAGAGGATATCTAAAGGAAAAAAGGGGACTGTTGTAGATGTTGATATGGAAGGACAGACTAGATAGGCCATGTGGTCTTTTTTCTGTCGTCATATTTCTATGTTTCTGTGTTTCTATTGCACATCCCGGTGAGGTGCGGCAGTGGCAGTAATCGGAGTGGGGATTGAAGTAGAGGGGATGCAAGGAATGAGTCTGCCTAGGGCATCTCAAATCCAGTTTACATTTGGCTGCCCATACCACGTCAAAAATGCATGGGGGCATTTTGGGGACATGTCTGAAATACCTCATCCTGCTGCATGTATTAATCTCCATGCAATCCTGCACCTCTTTATTCCTATTTTAGAAATGGAGTCATCTTTTGCAGAGTCGTGGACAGAACTATGGACATCCTGCCCATGACATCTCAATTCTGATTTCGACGTCCTATCTAAAATGTTCCTTCATCCATATAGCTATTGAAAATACATGGATAGAGAATATATGCATATTCTTGTGGCTGGTAAATGTATAACTTCCTGTGAAAACTGATCTCAATATTATTACTTTTATAAATTACGAATGCCTTTTATGTAAATCAATTTGCAGCCTACCCCAGTTTGATTTTGATTATTCACAATTTACATATGTGTAAAGAAGCATACAGGAGTAGAGGAGTAGCCTAATGGTTAGAGCAACTGCCTGATATCTAGAGGATCAAGGGTTCAATTCCCACTGGCATTCCTTGGGTAAGTCATTTTACCCTCCATTATCTCTGAAGAAAAGACTGGCAATCTACTTCCAGTGATACATTGCCAAGAAAACCCAGAGGTAGCTGGGTCACCATGAGTCAACACTGACTTGATGGCACTAAAAAAAATAAAATCAAGCATATGCTGCATCTATGTGTCAATAGTCATTTTAGAAGGGTACAGCCAGGACTACTACAGCTATTAGGCATTATTTGAATCATCCTCTTTTAGTTTAGTGGAAGTTGGATATAATCAGACACAGTTCATCCATCTCTTATTTACAGATCACCATCATCCTTCTCTCCTCATGAAACCAGACCCAGGCTTGTAGTCATTGCTGGAAGAGGTTCCAAATATTTCAGCTTCTTTTCTCCCGTCTGCAAGGAATATGCTATCATTTTCTGCTTCCAGATACACACTTCAGGCTATGCCAGTGGAAATCAGTCTCAAGAATCACAAGTTTCAAGCTTCTATTATGAGATACTGTGTGATCATGAGTCATTGTAGTGACTTCAGCCAAACTAAGAAAAAAGGAGGTAGAGCGGTGACTATTTGTACCAGAGTTTCATAAGATCATAGAAAGTGTTGAAACTTTATTAATTTGGAACTTTTGTAAAATACCACTTTATAGACTTTATATTTAATGACACAGAATTCCAATACATTATGAGGCCAATTCCACAAAATCCACATCCAGCCCACGGACATGTTTAAAAATCAGAACCAGGCATGATTCCATACTAATTCTGCATCCGCAGGTATAGATGCACCTGCATTTATGGAATTGGCATGTAGATATGTCCGGCATGGCACATCCAACATGCTGTTCAGCCAGCCCATACATGTACATGGGCCATAGCGTGAAGCAGAGAAACCCATCCCCACTGATATTTCAGGACACGGGTAAATGCTGCAGTCATTTTGGGCATTCCCGCGCTCACCATATTCTGGAAAGCTGCACGTTTACGATCCTTCCCATCTACGCGATATACCTGTGGATGCCTCTGACAGCCACGCCTCCTCGGTTAAAACGTGCATCTGCTAAGCTGCTCCTCTCACTGACAGTGTTGTGCTGATGCAAAGTTGACATAAATACTGATGATACACACATGCTGATGCAAACTAGACTATATATACTAGTCTGTTTCATGCCCAGAACACTACAAAGAAATCTCAGAGTACTCTAAGATATAATAAGATCAAGTAGATAAGAACATAAGATATGCCATATTGGGTCAGACCAAGGTCCATCAAGCCCAGTATCCTGTTTCCAACAGTGGCCAATCTAGGTCATAAGTACCTAGCAGTTTCCCCAAAAGACACAGGTTCCATGATGCTTATATTGGGTCAAGCAGTGATATCCCGGGTCCCTTTTAATAATGGTTTATGGACCTTTCCTCCAGGAACTTGTCCAAACCTTTTTTAAACCCAGCTATACTAACAACTTTTACTACATCCTCCGGTAACAAATTCCAGAGTTTGATTACACGTTGAGTGAAAAAATATTTTCTCTTATTAGTTTTATTTTTTTTTGAAACTTTTATTTTCATTTTGCAACAAACAAAAGAAACAACACACCAAAAGAGACAAAACAAGTATACAATAAGGAAAAGTAAACCCATTACCCCCCACCCCGGTGCTTCTTCTCTACCCGTTTGTATCAGCATGTGAGCGCTTCCAATTAACAGTGATTATACATCAAACGATCAAAAAAGTATCCACAATACAGCATGATCATGAGACAGAGATATATATAAAGTTAGACAGTCAGATGAGAGCATTTAGCAAAATGTACATATTCATTGAACATCTTCCATGAAGACCAATGAGAAGGAGTCTGAACGGAGGAAGCGCACAGACGAGGTATTTGTTCATATTTACTGTAGAGACAGGCATGATTCCACCATTCATTGAGGCTCAGATGGGAACTAATTTCCCAGTATTACTTAATTAGGGAAACAGCAATGCCAAGCATAAAGTTCAAAAGGAGATAAGCCATTTCTTGGGAGAGAGGGGATCCCCGCAACTGGGCGAAGTCCCACTATCCTCCAAGAAAGGGACTCCTGAGAGTGCAATATAGACTAAATACGACCCCAGACCCGACGCCAGTTATACTGTAGTGCGGGATATTCATGCATAACATGAAATGAAGTAATAAACCAATGGCCACAGGACGTGTCCAGCAACCATTACCCTGAGTAGTGTTCCATTTGTCTAAACTGTGAGGAGTGTAAAAACACCGGTGGGCTAGAAAGAAGAGGGTCTGAGTGAGTGAGGCGGGTCGGGAACCCGTGTCCCTCTGCTCCAGATAAGGCTCCATTGCTCCGAGGTTAAAGTCACATGCAATTCTCTCTCCCATACTTTCTGCGCTATAGAGGTATCTCTAGTGATAGCATTACATAAGGTTTAGTAAAATTGGATGCTACACCCGGTGAACTACCGAGAGATCGGAAGTTTCCAATCAACCTTATGCAGAGAGTGCCGATGGCGGGAGTACTCTAGTGCTCCGAATGCAATGCTGAAGTTACACTGACCAGAGTCGGGAGTCGAAGGGTTGCATAGGAGTATTAAAGGCACCTAAAGTGTCGAAAAACATTGGTGGATAGTGGGAGTCTAATGGGAGAGTCATACCAGGGAGTAAGGTAAGAGGAATCGGTGAGCAAAGGCCCGCTACTATATCTAGCCACACAGGTCTGCTCGATACTGGAGCTTCCAACCAACGAGCACCTTGTTTGAGAAGAAAAGATTGAGGGAACACTTGAGTAAAATCGCCACCAAGTATTAATGGAGCATTGGCGGAGGCCGAGGCCAACTGCGCAAAACTTGCATAGTAAGCAGGGTTGTCCACATTCGGGACATAGTGCAAATACACGTGAATTCACTATCTCCAACCTCAAGGTGTACACGGGCCCCTCTACCCTCCATGTCAGCGCTCATATCAGGTACAGTAGCGTGCAAAGACTTCTTAACCAGAATGGCTATCCCGTACCATTTGGAAACGGTGGTAGTATAGGCAGCTACCATGTGAGGCCTAGCATTGAGTTTCAGTGTTCAGCAGAGTGTAATGCGTTTCCTGAAGAAACACCTAATCAACGTGCTCGTGGCTAAGATAGCTAAGGATTTTCTTTCTTCTGAGTGGACCAGCAATGCCTTTGACGATGAATAATAAGATTTTACATGAGGCCATTCAGAAAAGTTAAAATTCTGAGCATGATAGCACACATAATTTCACTGTGTCCCTCAAACTGACTGTATCTGGCTGTACACATGACATAGGAAAAATAAGCTAATATAATACAATGAAGCGCCCCACATTAACAAAGAAAACCGCAGTACGGTAGAGGAGAAGCAAAACCCCAAAATTACTGGCGACCATGTGTCTGCGGGGAGAAACCCCAGAGAAGGCCGAAATTGAAAAAACATATAACCTGTAGGACTGTGCGTGCTCCGAATCCGACCGAGGCACACATCATGAAGGGATAGGAGACCAAAGACAAAAGTCATACAGAGAAAGAAAGAAAGTCCAGACTATTTCTGTGCTGGGCTATGACCGCCGCATCGGGCCCTTCAAAATGGCGGACAGAGCCGGCAGATAAGAGTCCAAGATTTGGGATTAGCGCATCTGTTCTGCTTCTTTGGAGTCCAAAAATGTTGATAATAGATCAGGATCCTCGAACGTCCTGGTCTGGTTGTGGAGAGTCACTCGGAGCTTCGCTGGATACAACAGGCCAAAGCGAGCCTGTAGCTGTTGAAGTCGAGGGCGAAGAGCAAGGAGTTTCTTCCGACGGTCAACGGTAGGCTTTGCCAAATCAGGAAAGAAGGAGACCTTACGACCTTCATATTCCAAATGATGATGATTCGCTCGGGCAGCATGTAAAATTTGTTCCACTTGTTGATATCGTAGCAAGCTAAAGATAATAGGCCGGGGGGTCGTGCGGTTGAGCGCCATGCGGGCAGGAACACGGTGTGCTCGATCGATTTCCAGTTCTCTGTGAAAAGTGATCTTCAGCAAGGAGGGAAGAGTTTTGAGCAAGAATTCTCTTATATCTCCTGCTTCCACCCCCTCCGGCATTCCGAGGAGCCTCACATTGTTGCGACGGGCGCGATTATTGCTATCTTCCAACTCCTTTTGAAGATTCTGTATCTGGCGCTCAGCCTTGTCCAGTTTGCCCAAGCGCACCTCGTGCGAGTCGAGGACCCCCGCCATATTGTCCTGCCGTAATGAAAGACCTTCAAGTCGGTCCTGGAGCACTCCAAAGTCTTCTCGCATGGCTCGAAGCGCTTCTCCATTAGACTGCACCAATTCCTTCACGCCGCGTATTTCCTCCAAAATCTCCAGGTGCATTGCGGGGTTTTCACGAAAATGGAACCATCTTCTGCGGGAGGATACCTCTGTTTTGGAGCGTTTTCCGTGAGAAGAAGAAGGAGACCCGAAGTCCAAGCGCGCTGGTTTATGGGCCGCCATCCCCCCCGAGGTGCCCCGGTCAGCTCGGAGCGAAATAGTAAATTTATATAGGTATTAAGTCAGGATTCTGAGTAGGCCTCTCGGGAGCTTCAACGCAAAGCGTCCTACCCGCTGGACATCAGGCTCCGCCCCCCTCTCTTATTAGTTTTAAATAGTTTACCATGTAGCTTCATTGCATGTTCCCTAGTCTTTCTATATTCTGATGACGTAAACAATTGATCTATGTTTACCCATTCCACTCTGTTCATTAATTTATAGACCTCCATTCATTAATTTATAGATATTAACATGCTTTTCATGACATACCTTGCATCAAAATGTACATGGCAGTATAACACCTCCTCAGTTATTCTTGCATTGATCATCTCTAAAAACACTTTCAAATGCTATGTATGGACCGTTACCAACATCACAAAAACCTAAACTAACTTTGCAGTTCCCCAAAGGATGCAATTCATTGTATTGCTGAGTGATATAACTGCTCTTCTAATGCCAATGGCTGTCTGGCTATGGCATATGTTTTCCACATATCTGGGTACTGGCATTTCTCACAGCAGCTCCCTACATGTGGCTACACCTGTCCCATACAACGTCCACTCTCTGTCTTGGCTTATTTCAATCTGTATACATCTGCTATCTATGGGGCAACCCTGTTTGTCTTCCCACAGTCTGCTTTGTAGCAGTGCTCCCCTGGTCAGGCCTGTGTGGGTATGGGGGGGGGGGGGTGGCTCCCTGTGCCATCATACCAAGTAGCCAGCCTCCAGATATATCACCACTCTTGCAGCTTGCATAGATCCTGGACTGGGTAAGGATGTAGGCCTCATGGCACAAACTGGGGAATATTGGCACAACATCAGTCTTATCTCCCAGTGCCTGGCACAGCTGATGTATGGTTGCCCTATCACACGGGCACATGGTGACACTGCAGTCATCCGTAAAGTCCAGGTACTGGCCAGGCATTCATGCCCTCCCTGACTTTCAGATCAGCTCACCAGATTCTCCTATGCAACCCTGAAACCACACACACACACACAGGGGTGGCTCTATAATGAGGCTAAGTGAGGAGGTCGCCTCAGGCAGTAACTTGGGGGCGGCAAACAATGCCCCCCCAAAAGGCCGCCTCACTCGGCCTGAAAAAAAAAAAAAAAAGGGGCTGGGCAAGCTGCTGCCGCTTCTTCTCAGCAGCAGCAGAATCAACCACTCTGCACCCTGTGCCCCCCACCCCCCGCTGCCCTGGAAGAACCCTGCATTGCTGGCCTGCGCCATGGTTCACCTTTGCAGAGCCATGAGAAGGAACAGTGTTTCTCTCACCTCACTCTGCAGTAAAGTATAATTTTAGGAAAGTAGTATTTACAGTGATGCTTTTTTGGATGGGCTCCTTACGTGAGTTTTGGAAGTTGGTGCTGATATGGTATGGTAGATTTGCTCTTTAGATACTCAGTAACTTTGTTGTAAGGTTTTGTATTAGTTCACAATATGCCTGGAACTGGAGAATGTTTGTTGTTATTGTTAATGAGATAATCAGAATCAGATTTTTATTTTTTTTAAGATCTTGAGTTCTGTGGGTGAATGTCCTGGTTCTGTTCTGCACCCACTGTTGAAGGGGTTCTGTGGATGCAAAATATATGTTCAAAAAGAAAAGGAAGAACCATAACGCGGTTTATAACAACAAAATAAAAATGAGTTATAATTTAGTTTTATAATCTGTGCCTTGGTTCTTGCTCTCTTTTAGTTCCTTGGTGTGCATACATTTTGCATTTCCTCCATATCGTTTTTTGGTTTGATTCAGTCCCTGACTGGAGTTTGAGTAAGCCCTTCCCGCTTCTACAGGGGGTGGGGGTGGGGTGGGGGGGAATGCCATCTCATCCTTCGCCTCAGGCAGCAGATTGCCTTGAGCCGCCCCTGCACACACACTCTCACTTGCAGTCACAAAAGACATAATTTAGGGAAAAAAGATGGTATACCATGATAGCATGGAGTCCCAGAGCTACAAATATGATCTCCCTTTCTCATTCAAAGAATATCCTGTTGCAGACTCACTCACATACAACACTTACATCAACATTCCCATTTTTACATAACACAGGAATTGTTAGAGTCCCGCAGATTAGTTCCTTTAGCACAAACAGCAAATGTCAGCATAGCCAGAATAATCACAATTGCTTTATTTTAAATGTCTTTAAGGGTAGTTATTAATGCTTCTTTAGCTTGCAAGATTCCCTTACTCCTGATTTCTGTTCATTTGGTTTTTAAAAGAAGTATAAATAGTTATCTCTGTAAATAGTAATCTCCAAGTTATAATGCCCTGTTCAATGTAATTTCAGTTTGTTCAATGTAAACTGCACTGATGCAGAATAGCGAGGTATATAAGAGAATGTAAATAAATAAAAATAAATAAAAGTGGCTGCACAAATAACAGCAAATAACAGCAAATAACAGCAAAAAACACAGCTTTCACAAAATTCAGAAGTTTGTAAATAGAGGAACACAGAAAAGAATACAGGATAAAGCTAAAAGAGACAAAAAGAGAAATAAGGAGAGCAAAATCTAAGGTAGAAGAAAAGATTGCTAAAGATCTAAAGCATGATGACAAAGATTTTTTAAGGTGTATTCAAGAGAAGAGGGGAAGTTCAGAGGTGGAAGTACAAGACTCAAAAATGCTGAGACAGATTCATGGAAAGTGACATTGAAAAAGCGAAAATGCTAAATAATACTGTTACATTTTTACTAAAGAAATCCTGGTGAAGGACCATCTGCGACTGACAAATATATAAATGGGAATGGTGTAGATACCACACCATTCACTGAAGATGATGTGTTTGAACAACTTGCAAAACTGAAAGTGAACAAGGCCATGGAATCTGGAATCTGATGGGATACATCCCAGGATACTGAAAGAGCTCAGAGAGGTTCTGGCAGGGCCTTTAAATGATGTTTTTAATAGATCCTTGGAGACAGGAGAAGTTCCACAGGACTGGGAAAGGGCTGGTGTGGTATCTCTTCACAAAAGTGGTATTAGGGAAGAAATGGCAAACTTCAGTAAGCCTTACCTCGTTGGCAGAAAAAGTAATGGAGGCGCTCCTGAAAGAGAGAATAGAGGGCTTTCTCGAAACCAATAGGTTGCATGATCTGAGGCAACATGGTTTTACCAAAGGATGATAATGCCAAACAAATCTGATTGAGTTCTTTGACTGGGTGACAAGAGAACTAGATCAAGGGCATGCGATGGATGTGATTTACCTAGATTTACCTAGCAAAATCTTTGATACTGTTCCTCATAGGAGACTTATCAATAAACTGAACAGCCTGGGGATGGGTCCCAAGGAGGTGAACTGGAAATTGGTTGACTGACAAATGACAGAAGGTGATGGTAAATGGAACTCATTCGGATGAAAGGAAGGTGATTAGTGGCATGCCCCAAAGATCAGTCCTGGTACTGGTACTGGTACTGTTCAATGTATTTGTGAGTGATATTGCTGAAGGACTGAATGGAATAGTCTGTCTTTTTGCAGATGACACGAAAATTTGCAACAGAGTGGACTCCCCTGATGGAGTGGATAACATGAGAAAGATCTGCAAAAGCTGGAAGACTGGTATAATGCTTGGCAGTTAAGATTTACTGTAAAGAAATGCAGTGTCATGCACTTGGGATGCAAAAATTCAAGGAAATTGTATGCGATAGGGGGTGAGAGGTTGGTGTGCATGGACCAGGAGAAGGACCTCAGAGTGATTGTTTCTGAGGATCTCAATATGGCGAAACAGTGTGACAAGGTGGTTGCTAAAGCCAGAAGGGTGCTGGGCTACATACAGAGGAATTACCAGCACAAAGGAGGAGGTATTAATGCCACCCTACAAGTCACTGAAGAGGCTTCACTTGGAATATTGTGTTCAGTTTTGGAGACCATATCTCGCAAAGGATATAAAAAGACTGGAAATGGTTCAGAGGAAGGTGACCAAAATGATTTAGAGCCTGTGCAAGAAGACATATGAGAAGAGACTTGAAGACCTCCTCCACTTTAGAGGAGAGGAGGAACAGGGGAGATATGATTCAGACCTTTAAATACTTAAAGAGTATTAATGATCAAATAAATATTTTTCAAAGACGGCGAAGCTGCAAAACTAGAGCTCATAACATGAAGCTACAAGGGGGTAAACTGAAAGGCAACATAAGGAAATACCTTTTCACTGAAAGGGTGGTGGAAGTAGTGGGGCAAATACAATGGCAGAATTCGAAATGGCATGGGACAGACACAGTGGATCCCTTTATAACAACAGGATAAAATCAAAATAACCTTAACTGTCTCAGCTATCTCAACAAATAGAAGTGACCTGCACGGAGCGGTGGGTACTCCCCTAAACAAAGGCATAGGAAGGGGTGACCTGCACGGAGAGGTGGGTACACCCCTAAACAAAGGTATGGGGAGAGGTGACCTGCACGGATCAGCAGGTGCACCTACTCTTGCCTCCTTCCTGGGCAATCTAGATGGACCATGATGGTCTTTATCTGCTGTCATATACTATGCTACTATAAGGCATAGAGGGGGTAGTTTTATCACAGGCCACCTAGATTTACATGTGAACAACGTGTGTAAATCTAGGTATTTTAGTCATCTACACGCATAAGTGCTGACAGTTCTGTAGATGCAAATGCTGATCAATCAGACGTACTTACATTATAAGCATGCACATGGACAGAGTTTCGGCAGAGTATAGGTGAAGTGCAAGGTTCCATGCATAAATTGTAAAATACTATTCAATATGGCCAGAAATATGTGAAATATGTGAAATATGTGCAGAAAAATGTGACTAAACTATACAGTTGAACCCTCACTGCCGCACCTATTGCAGATCCCTGAAGGGAGCAGGCAGGTTAGCTCCTCCCTACTTCCCACCAGCAATCCAATCAACCCAGCGAGTTTCCTCTTCAAAAGGGCAGTGCGCCATAGACCCGAAGCCCTCACTGCCCCACCGGTTGCAGATCCCTGCAGCGAGTGGGCAGATAATCTCCTCCCCACTTCCCACCAGCAGCCCAATCAACCCAGTGAGTTTCCTTTTCAAAAGGGCAGCACTCCAAAGCGCGCCCATGCCTGGTGGGCCTGCACCTTAGGGCCTTGCCAGAGGGCTCTTTGGAGAGGCCCTTAGGCAGAGGCACCAAACTAAAGCAGTTGGAACCTACCATTACACAACACCTGCACTAGAACCCTGTAATAAAATTGCGTCTAGCCCAGGAATTTCACATCTCTCTTCAGCCCAAGGGACCTCAGATAACCACTCCCCTTAACGGACACCCAGGAACAGCCTTTCATACTGGAGAGTGGGAGAGGGAGCTCCTCCCTAACTCCTCAAGACCACTAATTGACTGACTGCAAGAACCTCGTAACTCATATTTCTCACCTGAACAGTACCTGCTTATCTTGCTACTACCCAGCCACGATCAGTCTGCCCCACTGCCTGACAGCCTTCTGTGAGCCCCCCCTACACAACTAGCCTCATCTCCTTGGGACAACCACTATGCTCTATGACAAGAATGGGGAGAGCAGCTACCAGGTACTCTGCTATACTCATTCATTTCAACCTACTAATCTTCCTTCCAGTATTACTCATAGCTTCTACTAAAATAGAAAACAACACATATGTACCATAATTCACACTTACAGGCCTACACCTACCTTCAACCAATTGTCCACCTTACACATTCACCAGTACAGATGGAAGTGCACTTTAGGAAAGATCAGTCTCTCTACTATACCAAACTTAATATTTAACATGAGCCAACCTCTAAAATGTGCCCTCATCAATACACGTTCTGCAAGTAACAAGATTCCAATTTTAATTGACTTCATCTCATATCATGAGCTAGACATCCTATGTATCACTGAGAGCTGGCTCAGTGAAACTGACTCTGTCCTCATTAACCAGCTGTGCCCTCCCTCATGCACCATCCACAAATGTAACAGATCAGTCAGTAGAGGAGGAGAAGGAGTCTGTATCATTGCAAGAAATAGCGTAAAACTCAGCACTACTGATTAACTCCACGTCTAGCATGAATACCCTAAACGTTTTCAATGCCTCCTTCTCCATGTGCTTGGTATATAGGGCTCCCCATGGTAATTCTTACAACCTATCCACATTATTAGAGTAAGTTTGCTCCCCACCAAATATCCATCATCCCCTCATCCTCCTTGGTGACCTGAATTTATCCTTGTCACCTCATAAACAGTCCTCTACATTCATAGAAGCAATGGAAGCCTTACACTTCACTCAAATACTTACATCTCCAACTCATAACAAGGGTAACATTTCTTGGGGGATTTTCTTGCCTCATAACCTCACAGCAGATACGAACCATATATACCATTCAATATTCTCAGTACCCTGGTCAGACCATGTAGCCATACTCTTCACTACCCCACAGGTAAACCACAGAAGAAATTCCACAATAACTCCTTCAGCAAATCAAAGATTTAAACAGTTTGATAATGAGTCCTTCCTCAATTAAGTCCCCCCCCCCCATTTAGAGCATCTCAAACAAGAAAATACTGACCTTGACTCACAAATAGAATAACGGAACAAAATCATGGCAATAGCAGCTCAAGCACCACCTAAGAAAATATCAAATAAATGCTCTAACAGAGCCCCATGGTTCTCTACATCCCTTCTAGCACTGAAGCAGGAACTGCGCTGCCTCGAACACAACTGGGGATGCTTGAGAGACCCTATCAGCCATGCCACCTACATAGAAAAGCACCATTTATACTACCATTGCAAAAGCCTTCCTAAATGACCCAAATAAACAACAACCTCAAGATAGAATCTCTCCACAGGACATGTTGTTGTTAAGTGCCGTCGAGTCGGTGTCGATTCATGGCGACCCTCTGAATAGTTGTCCTAAACTGTGTTCGGTCTTCAGTCATGCGGCTCATTGTTGAGAGACTGGTACCCGTAGCTGCTGTTATTGTATCGATCCATCTCATTGCTGGCCTTCCTCTTTTGCGTTGACCTTCTATTTTGCCAAGCATGATGTCTTTCTCTAATGATCTCTCTCTTCGCATGATGTATCCAAAGTATGAAAGTCAAAGTCTTGTCATCTGAACTTCTAAAGAAAGCTTAGGTTTGATCTCCTCTAGTACTGACTGGTTTGTTCTTCGGGCAGTCCATGGTATATGCAATATTCGCCGCAAGCACCATAATTCAAAGGCATCAATTTTCTTCCTGTCTATCTTTTTCACTGTCCAGCTTTCACATCCATATGATGTTATTGAAAATACCATGGCTTGAACAAGTCGACACAGGACATAGCCAACCACATATGTGAGAAATACCAGGCAACACCCCCCCCCCCAAACTCCTCAAGAACTTACTCTAGATAATGCCTCCAGTGCCACATGGTCCAAATTCATTCTCCCATCTCTAGAACACAGCGAGACTACAATAATGAATCTCAATACAACTCCATCATTCCTGGACCCTTGCCCTGTTGCCTGGATCAAGAGCAAGCCTTAGTCCCTTCCTACAGACCATAATATATGCATCTCTATCTCAAGGAAAAATGCCCACTTCCTTGAAGAAAAACTCAATTCATCTCATATTAAAAGGAACCAATCTAGACTACAAACCACCAAAGGCATATAGGCCGATTTCAAGTATCCCTCTTATAGCAAAAAATAATAGAGAAACTGGTACAAAACCAACTCCAAAATTTCATTGCCGACTATGCCCTTCTTGATCCATATCAAGATGGGTTCCAACCAAATCACGGAGTTGAAACCTTGCTCACATCCCTGCTAGACTCAGTATTAACCTACATGTAAAACGCCAACGAAGGCTGCCTATTAATATTTCTAGATATCTCCTCAGCCTTTGACGCCTTACCACACCACCAACTCCTGCAAAGACTACAAGACATTGGCGTACAAGATAGCATGCTAAGCTGGTTCCATTCCTATCTCAACAATGGAATCCAACAAGTGAGGATTGGCTGCAGTACCTCACACCCTTTCATCCAACAAGGAGTACCCAAGGCTCAAGCCTGTCAGCTCTCTTATTTAACTTCATTCTCCAGTCCATATGCCAAATTTTCAAAGAACACACGATCCAGCACCAAGTCTATGTGGATGATATAATGTTTTTCACACCATTTAACACTGCGCCAGATTTCAACAACATTTACAAATGCTTCACTAAACTGAGACAATGGCTTGAACAGCACAACCTCCTCATTAATCAAGATAAGACAGAAGCACTGCACATATTGATGGATGCATCCTACACTCCACCTCAATCCTTGATACTTGAGGACTTCACCATCAGCGTAAAAAGCGAGGTCAAATATCTGGCATAATCCTTGACCAGAAGCTCAAATGTCAAGCACAAATAAAAAGAACAGTCCAATCCTCCTACTACAAACTGAGAACCTTGAAGAACCTCCGCCCACTACTAAGTCCAGACTTCGCACAGTTTGTCAAGCCATAGTCACCCTTAATTCGACTATTGCAACATAATATACCATGGACTCCCTAAACAATCCCTATAACCTCTCCAGATGGCACAAAACACTGCAGCGAGGATAATCCACAGAATCTCCAGACAAGCACAAATCACCCCTACCCTACAACACCTCCACTGGCTCCCCATCCATTCAAGAATAAAGTACAAGGCACTCATTATGACACACAAAGTCATACACAATGAATTGACAACTTGCCTATACTCTCTGCTCTCAAAACCAAAGGGTGACAGACTCAGATGACACACTTCTCTCAACCTTCTAGCCATCCCAGTTCATAAAACCAAAAGCAAGCAATCCACATGCAGCCGCGCATTCTCCCTCTTTGCCCCCACCACATGGAACATCCTCCCTCCACACCTGAGAGGTTGTTCTGACCATTCTGACTTCAAAAAGCTCAAAACCTTCCTATTCCACGAACATTTCAACTCTGCCACAACTCTGGACCCACAGACCGGTGTGACATAGTACCTTCTACAAATTCCACAAACTCAACTCCTATTCACACACCATGCATAGATTACGATCAATTTATTCTCACTTAACCCACTCTCTGTATATATTGTTTCTGTTTTTTGATCATAACTATTTTATTTATTTATTTATTTGACATTTTTTTCTATACCGCGCTATTATAATCAGCGCGGTGTACATCGAACAAAACATACTGCAATGCATATAGGCAACATTGAGTTTACAATGAACAGGGAAAATAACTACTTGAATGCTTCATTAATTGTATATCTAAAATGTTCCAGTTCTCTGTAAAACAGCTACTCATGCACTGTTATATTGTTGGCTCCATGTAAACTGTCTTGACTAGTAGAAAGGAGGTATATAAGCAATATTAAATAAATAAATAAATACAGGCCTTTAACAAATTATTCTCAAAGAATGCAGTGATACCACTTTGTAAAATGGAGAAAGAGCAAACAGGATATCACTGGGAGTTATAGTCCTAAAGGAGGCAGGAAAGAGGGTATCATAAGAATTTAAGGGAGGTTATGCTCCATTGAGTCCAGAATCCTGTGTCTGACAGTGGCCAATATGAGTCACAACTATCTGGAAGATCCCAAAAATCGGATCCAATTTCTCATAGCTCATTTCAAGGGAATAGAACATAGGAACTGCCTTACTGGTTCTCACCAAAGGTTGATCAGTTCCAATATCCCGTTACCAACAGTAGGCAATACAGGTCACAAGTCCATGGCAGGATTAAAAAAAAAAATCAGTGTATAGTAACTATGGCTTTGCTGCCCTGAACAAGCCTGCTCTTGGCTGATTTCAGAAACTAAGCAGGGTCAGGCCCAGCTAGTACTTGACATACCTGGTTCTGTAGATTACTGTGCTGAAAAAAGATCTGGCAATCTACTTCTGGTCACACCTTGCCAAGAAAACCCAGGGGCTGGGCCACCAGGAGTCAGAATTAACTCCACAGCACTCACTTTCTTTTTCAACAAAGTAAATGATGGCAGATAAAGACCAGCTTGACACATCTAGTCTGCCCAGTAAGGTGTTTAGGGGTCTAACTGCTGCTTTGTGCAGGTCATCAGTCTCTTTGGATTGTAACAGCCGCTCCATTCAGGTTACTCCCACTTTATGCTTTTTACTTTGGGTTGTAACCGCCGCTCTGTGTAGGTTACCCTCATTCTAAGCTTTTACTTTGGGCTGTAGCTGCCACTCCATGCAGGTTACCCCCACTCAATTACTAGTTTTGAAGTAGAAAAGTCATTTATGTTTTGCTTTGAGCAGGAAGGCTCCTCATGCTATATAGGGATCCTCTGTGTTTATCCTATGCCTTTTTGAATTTTGTCACTGTATTGTCCTACTACCTTCTATAGGATGGCATTCCAGGCATCCACCACCCTTTCCATGAAAACGTATTTCCTGATATTGTTTGTAAGTTTACCTCCTTGCAGCTTCATTTTGTGTCCTCGTTTTATAGCTTCTCGATCTTTGCAAAAGGTTGGTTTGTTTATTAATACCTTTCAAGTATTTAAATGTTTGTATCATATCTCACCTGCTCCTCTTTTCCACTAGGGCAGTGGTTCTCAACCCAGTCCTTGTGACACATCTAGCCAGTTAGGTTTTCAGGATAGCCACAATGAATATCTATGAGACAGTAGGCATGCACTCCCTCCACAGTACGCAAATCTCTCTCCTTCGTATTCATTATGGCTATTCTGAAAACCTGACTGGGTCTTGAGGACTGGGTTGAGAACCCCTGTTCTAGAGTATATATATTCAAATCTTCAAGTCTCTTCTCATATGGCTTCTGGCTCAAAGCCCATATTGTTTGGGTGACTTTCCTCTGGACCTTACTTTACATGCGTACTTGCAGATTTTACATGCGTTCATGTACACCTGCTACAGATCAGGCACAAGTGTCTGCACCTGAATTTAACGCATGAGCTCTGCCACTTATACTGATTTTATAAAGATAGGTAGGCACACCCATTCAGATAGAGGAATAGCTTAGTGGTTAAAATAGCAGCCTAGTACCCAGAAAGTCAAAGGTTCAAATCCCACTGGGGCACCTTGGGCAAGTCATTTTACTCTCCATTGCCTTGGAAGAAAAGGCCTGGCAATAAAACAATCACCACTGCAAATAAACACAATTCCTTCAACCTTATCTACAGGGCACCAGGAGCTACATCTGACGAGATATCCAATATAATCGACTTAGCTTGTAACCCTGAAAACCCTTCTAAACCAAACTGGCTATTGGGAGATTTTAACCTGGCTTCTGCACAACCCACTCTGTCTAACACATTCCTGGAAGCAATGACCAACCTTAACTACACCCAGATTGTAACCGATCCCACCCACCAGCTTGGGAACACTATTGACCTAATCTTCGCCCCACCCACAGCCACAGACAGGAGGGACCAATTTAATCTCACCATCACCCCGGTCCCTTGGTCAGATCACAGCCTGATAACATTTCAGGTCCCGTCTCCTCTTGACACGCGCGACCAACAAACGCAAAGAACATAACAAACCCATGTCGCTTCAGACCATTTGATAAGGAGATGCTGGCCAAACATGTCAAGCCAAAACTCTCTCAGCCGTCGAACAACCTCAACGACATGGTCTCCACCTGGAATGACACTCTAAAGCTGTACGCTCACCAGCCTCCGTCGACCTATCACGCCACACCTAAGAACAACGACGCCAAAAGGTAAACAGCCCCCTGGTTCTCGCCAGAACTAAAGAAGTCCCTACTTCACCTGAGGAAACTTGAGAGAAACTGGAGGCACACCCATAACACAGATGATCAAGCTACCTATTTAGCCTATTTGAAAGTTCATCGAGAAGCAATCTGGAACAAGAGGAAGGAATTCCACTCTGAACTCCTCAGTCGTTCTCTAAACAAGCCACGAGAGCTCTTCAATCTGGTAAAATCGTTAACCAAAGAACCTTCCCCACCACAGAATGAGCAAATACAACCCCAAGCATATGCCAGCTATATGCAATCCAAAACGGTCAAATCAACCATGGCCACCAGTCCAGGAACACCTCAATCTTCCCCGCTTCTGGAGCCACTCGTCAAGTTCTCTCCCCCATCAGCGACTAACATCAAAGAGATTATTACCAGCATCAACACCACCATGGCACCAAATGACCCCTGCCCTGCACACTGGATTAAAGCAATGTGGTCAGAACTCAGTCCAATCATAGCAGAAATCGTAAATCAATCCTTCACAACAGGAAAGTTCCCAACAACCCTCAAGCAGACCTCCATTCGACCCCTGTTAAAAAACAACCAGCTTGACCCAGATAAAGGAGACTCCTACCGGCCGATATCTAGCATCCCACTGCTAGCTAAAATTCTAGAGAAAGCGGCTCTGAAGCAAATCCAACAACATATTGACACCTCATCCCCCCTAGACCCCTGCCAACACGGGTTTAGAGAAGCTCATGGTGTCGAAACACTACTCACCTCACTAATTAACACTCTCGTTTGTGGCTTAGACAACATCAAAGCTGGTTTTGTGCTGATCTTCCTATACATCGCCGCAGCATTTGACTCCGTTGACCATGATCATCTACTAGCTCGGCTCCACAAGAAGGGGATTCAGGGACTAGCCTGGGATTGGTGCAAATCTTATCTTGAAGACCGATGGCAGCAAGTCAGGATTGGCTCTAGTACATCAGAACCATTCCAACAAAAGCAGGGAGTATCCCAGGGTTCCTCCCTCTCCGCGCTGCTTTTCAACATATACATGCAGCCAATCTGCGAAATCACCCGAGCCTTCGGAATATCATGCCTTATCTACGCAGACGACGTGCTGTTGTATTCACCTTTCAATGTCACACTTCCAGATTACACGACTCTAGTTGATTGTTTCAACTCAGTGACAGACTGGCTCCTCAACCAGAACCTAAAGATAAATTTCAAAAAAACCGAGGTCCTAACCATCACCAGAAACAAAAACTTCTCTCCTCCAACATCCCTAATGGTGAAAGATACCGAACTACCAATCAAGTCAGCCATACACTACCTGGGTATGACTCTAGATCAGCAACTAAACTTCAAAGAGCACATAAGCCGCACAGTAAAGTCTGTTTATTACAAGATCAAGACCCTTCGCCACCTAAGACCTATGCTAGATCCTGACAGCTTCCGCACAATATTCCAGGCTCTTGTCATACCTCATTTTGACTATGCAAACGTTATACTGCAAGGCCTCCCCAAAAACACACTTAACCCTCTGCAATTAGCGATGAATGCTGCTGCCCGTGTATTGTGTGGGACCTCAAGACGAGAGCACATATCCCCCGTCCTAAGAGATCTACACTGGTTCCCGATAAGCTGTAGGATCTCTTTCAAGGCCCTGCTAATCACTTTTAAGGCCATAAACAACATTGCGCCCCCCTCAATCTCCATGCTCATTTCCCAACCTCCCAACAACAGATCCAAGAGGTTGCACTCCTCCAATACACTTATTACGCCAAATGTATCCACAAAGTGGGCACAATCAACCAACAATCGGGCATTTGTGTCCTACGCACCCAGATCATGGAACAACCTCCCAGATGACATCAGAGCAATCAAGGACATCACTCAATTTAGAAAGGCCCTCGAGCACCATTTGTTCATTACGTACTTTTCACAACACAACAATCCCCCTCATGCCTCACACCCTCACACATACCATCCCTCAATCTGATAGCTTAACAGCATACACAAGTTTGATAAGAGGAAGCGACCCGTAAATGGAACACGGTCCACACTGGCTCTCACTCCCGGCCCCACCTTTGTAACATTATCCCCTGTTCTACCCTTGTAACATTATTGACACAGCAGTATGTAAATTGTACATAGTTTTCCCTGTTTTTCTCCAAGTTGTTTTCCCTGTTCGATGTAAACTCGGGAGTGCCCTGCTGTCCTCGAGTTGTTCTGTTAACTGTAAACCACACTGATGATAAAGAGCGCGGTATAAAAGAAATGTTAAATAAATAAATAAATAAATAAAACCTAGCTGGGTTGCTAGGAGTCAACGGCACTAAAAAAAAGGCACCTTTATAAAATAGGCATGTTTTGGCTGCCTTAACTGACACATCCTATTATAAAATTCACTTACGCGTGTATCCTGGCCATTTTGCAAATCTAGGTGTTCAGTCACTCAATCTCTCCCAAAGGACTCAGGGCTCAATATTGAAATGCATTTACATAGTTTGCAGAGCTGCAAACCATGTAAATGCCACTTAGTGGGATATTCAGTGGCACTCACACATCTAGTGCCGCTAGATATCCGCAGGTGCTGCCTCTACATGCCCCAATGCTACACGGTTAGTATTGGGGCATGTCATGGACATTTCAGGGTGGACCAGAGGTGGCACCCGTTGCTAACCATACAGCAGTGATTAAGAGCCTCTGCACTGTTAGTGACCCATGGGTAAAGATAGGCGTGGCCTATGTTTACCCATGGGAGCGAATTGGGCAGTGGTTCAATGTCGCCACAGCCCAGTTAGATTCCAGTGGCTGGATATGGCCCCAGCATTGACTATCTGGGGTTAAACTTCAGCAGTGACGGCTATGCGCTTTAGCAGCGCTAGCTGCCACTGCTGAATAGCATGCCCTCAATGTCTATTCAAATAGAATGTGGAGGGGGAAATAAACATTGGGAAATTAAGGAGGATATCCCCCTTAATCCCTCCTGTAAAGACCTATAAAGCACTTTTTAAAACCCTAAACATGCCAGAGAACAGGTGTAAATACAGACATGTAACCCCAGTTTCCAGTTTCCACATGCAACCCCTATATGAAATGGGGGATGCATATATACCTTTTTACTCCACCTAGACCACGCCCCCAGCATGCCCCAACTTGCCTCCATGTAACTTGAGGTGATCAAGGTGAACACAAGTACATTCGGACCTTTCTAAAATAACTGTTTGGATATGAGCTTAATTTGCATATTTATATGCAGGTAGATACACTTGCAAAACATGAATATGGCTTCTAAAATAATCCCAACTGAGTACTATTTTATAACAGGTTGCTTAGGTAAGAAGTTCAGAAAGGCGCCTATTTTTGGACTATGTTATAAGGGCATATAGGCCTATGTCTTTCTATAACATAGCCTCAGAGAACCTGCAGAAATGGTGGATAAAATACGCCCATGAATATTTACATGTGCTCGGTGTCAATGTACGTGTTTGAAGTATACACATACAGGCATATTTTATAAACTATGGGGGATGTTTACTAAAAACCGCCAATGTGCGCAGCCGCACAATAGCGCACTAAAAGCGGATTTAAGAGCGCTTAAGCGCCCCGCACACGTGTGATGAAGCCACGCACCCTTGCGCGTCACACTAACGGGTGCCGCACAAGTACGGGCCCGCAAATGTCCGATAGAGGCGGGGAACGGCTAACGGAGGGCGGAGGAAGTCCCCTGAGGGGCGGAGAGACGGGCAGAATGGGCGGGGAAGGGGAGGGGAGAGGCGCCCCGCACATTATCGGGGCTGAATTTCAAAGGAAAAATAGTGCGAGTGAATCACTCGCGGTAGAATGCATTTAAAGGGAAGAGAAACCATTTCCGTCAGCAATGTACAGCAAAACCGGGGAAACCTGAAAGACGTGAGCAGTGTGCTACATGTGCACAGCCCAAAAGTGGAATTAAAAATAGAAAAGGACCACAACAAAAATTGTAAAAATAGTAATTCAGCTGGGGAACAGTTATAGTAATGGGCAAAACTAAAAAACACACCCAGGAAAGCTCCAGCAAAAAGAAATTATTTTTGGAAAGGTGTACGGAGCGGAGACTCTTCCAAAAAACATTTCCTTTTTGTTGGAGCTTTCCTGGGAGTGTTTTCTATGGTTGCCCATTAATATCACTGTTGCCCAGCGTGGTGATATTGTGTCCCCCATTTTCCGTGGTCATTTCCGGGGTTTATGTGCACGTTTGTCACCAGACAGGGTGCATGTGCCCACAGTAAAAATGCGTAGAGCAGGGTTTGCGACTCCATCCTGCCAGGTTTACTACCTCCAGGGGCTGCACTGTCTCTGTGGGCATAGTGTGGTGCAGCGGACAGAGCCATTACCTCTAGGACCAGAGGTTCAAATCCCAGCTGGGGCACTTGCCAGCCCAGTCCCTATATTTTACCCACTACTAAACAAAGATAGCGCAGACACCCCTGTATTGCAGGGAACATAAGCAAGGGGAAAACACCCATATTTTACCCAACACCGCACACACACCACAACAATGGGCATTACCTACAGCCAAGTCCCCCAAATGCAGTCCCGTACTGCCACATTGCAATCAGGTCATCTGCTTTTTCTGAGAGAAGCTCATGCCAGCATGTTGGCGGACGAGTACATGTGGTGCAGGGGGCAGTGGCTGCTAACCACAGAAGACAGAGGCCCAGCCATGTGCAGGCTGGCACAGTCCACTGCAACAGACAGGCCCTGCCGGATCCACAGTCATGGACATTCCAGGGAATCCAGCCAATCTGTGGCTACATGGTGGTGCAGTGCACACAGACAGTGCATGCAAGAACAGAGGGTCACAGGTTCAAAGCCCAGCTGGGGCTATTATCAATCCTGCCCACATATTTTTCCCACAACTAAACAGTGATAGTAAGGACACACCTTTTGTGGCGAGGACATATGCAATGGTACTACATCTATCTTTTACCCCACTGAGCACAGACACCATGAACAGGGGCAGTACCTAGAGCAGAATCCCCCAAATGCAGTCCTGGTGGGCCACACACCAGTCAGGTTCCATGCTGCCACTCATAAAAATGCCTGTGCTGTATATCTATGCACCACCCCCATGGCATGTAGATGTAGCTCATGCATATTCATGAGGGACAGCAGGAAAACCTGAACTGGAATTGGGAATCTCTGCTGTAAAACAGCAGCCAACAGGGGCAGACACACCCACAGGCCCCATTGGCCAATGTCTCCTGGGGGGGGGGGGGCAGGGCAGCAGTGTGTGTTTCCACTAACTGAGACAGACAGTTTTCCAAGATGTTTATACAGCACCTACCTATCTCACAGGTTGGTGCTGCTTTGGAGCTCTGGCATGGCCGCATTCAGCCATGGAAGGTGTTGTGGACCTGGTCCTGGCCGCAACATCACACACTCAGGGTGAGCACAGTAACCGCACAATGTGATGGTGTTTACCTACTCTTTGCCGTTTGTCCACCCACTCAGGACACCCTACCAGGCCGAGGTGCTGTGTGGGTGCACACGGACACGTCCCCCTACCAGGCTGGGGAGCTTTAGGGGTGCATTTCCCATCTTGTGTGCATCTGTGGACAGTTGATTTGCATGTGCAGTGCATCATGGGTACGGGTGGCCTAACCCTATCCTGTTTACAACAGCAGACTGTCTGTGAGGTGACGTGCAGGCTATCTGCAGCCAGCCAGGGGCTTGCTTACAGCTATAGAGCTGTAGCCCAATGGTTACGTCACTGCCTGTGCAGCCAGAGGTCATGGGTACAAACCCACAGTGGGGTTCTGTGATAGGGGTGTCCATAGCATTTTTTAATTTACTGTACATATGTTGATGCCAGCAATAACACCCTCAGCGTACTGTACCCATAAGGTGCCTCTGAGGGTGCTTTATGGGGCGCCCTATAGGGCACTTTATGGTTGCCATCCATATAGGGTGCACTATACATTATCCTGTGTCGCAACATACATGCTGCCCTATAGGGGACATTCTAGGGTGCCTTTGCGGACGGTGCACTGTAACATGTGCCTTATGGGCCGCCTTATGTTAACATGCTGTGAGAGTGCGTTTGCTAGTAGTTGTCACAAAATAAAATTAAAAGGCCTCCTACAGCACTCCACAACATAAAACATACTGCCTCAGCTAGCCTTTTTCACTGGGCATTGTGAGGGATTGAACCCCTGGTCCCTGCACCATTGGTCATTGTCTTAACCATTGTGCTGTGTCTCTTTGCTTTAGCATCAGTGTGCTGCCTTGTGCCCATCAGCGCGCCGCCTCCTGCTGCCCACAATTAACAGTGCGCCGCCTTGTGCCACCCAAAAAGAACAGCGCGCCGCCTTGTGCCGCCCAAATTTGATAGCGCAACGCCTAATGCCGTCAAAAATTAATTACTGCCGCCCAAACGTAACAGCGCAACGCCTACAGCCGCACAAAAGTAGTATGCCTCCTAAAAAACTTTTTAACCATTACTATTCATGCCTCAGCCAGCCTTTTTTGGATGCATACACTGGGGGATTGAACCCATGGCCCCTGCACCATTGGTTATTGTCTTCACTGTTGTGCTACGGCTCTGTTCCTATATGTGCCCAGCAGCGTCCCACTTAGTCTTCCCATGCGCTAATTTGGGCCCCGCACAATAGCGCGACGCGCACCCGTACGGTCATTTTTTTTCCTTTTTCTGCCTGAACCGCCCACTCCTTATATGGCACACGCACACTAACGGGGACCCGCACATTTTCGGAGTTTAGTAAACATGCCCCCATGGGTCCGATATGCCCAAAAAGCTGATCCCCAAAATTTAGGCTTCTAAGTTTGTGCCCTATTTTCAGCCACACTTAGGAGCTTATGTTTTCAGCTGAAAATCCAACCTAATTTAAGAACTTAAAATGTATGAGCCCAATATTTAAAGGTATTAATGTGGCTAACAGAGCTACTAACCATGTTAATCCCCTCGTCTGGGATATTCAGTGGCACTAACACTGAATATCTGCAAGAGCCATTGCTGCTTGTCCTGATGCTAGCCGGCTAGCCTCGGGGCATTCCGGGATGCCACCCAGGTCTACAGTTCAGCGGCGGCAGCTAGACGCCATTGCTAATATCTCCCCCATTCTCCTAAATTTAGGCCTGCCGTTCAATTGCTTAGATTTATCAGCCTAATTAGCTGCCTGTTACTGAAAATCACTGATAAACTCCTAATTTTTTCTCCATCCTAAATTCACCCCTGTTGCCACCCACTTTTTATGCGCCTATATTTAGGTGTTTAGTGACGTTTTAAGTAAAAATTTAGGCACGCAACCTAGTAAATTTTCAAAGAAACCAGTTTAGGAGCATAACTCTCAAAGTTAGGAGCATAAGTCCTTTAAATATCCCAACTTGCAAAACATCTGTCTGTCAACTAATAAGAGCAAAGATAAATAAAATTAAACACAAAATGAAGTAAAGGATTTGTCAGTACATGCGGCTTAATCTGTTCCCCATGGGCATCCAGTTTTATAAAAGTCGCCATGTATATGTGTAAGTAGTGCTATTTACACATGCAAAGTCCCAGTCGATGCTCTTCTTTTCTTGAACATTGTCTTTGGCAAAATGGCTTCTTCTGATGTGAGTTTCACCAAATTAATTAATTTATAAGTATTTAAGCTTATATACCACATATGCAACTTTGCTCCCAGTGGTGTATAAAATAAAATCACAGTATAAAACAGCTCATATCACAAAGAAAGATATGACAAAAAGAGTTACAATCATAGTTCCCCACCAAATGCCTCCCCCTTGAAACGTACCCTTGAAACTTTTAAAATCTGTTTACTTGAATACATGTGCTTCTACCATGAGCCTCTTCTAAAAAACTAGGGATTTATTAAGTGTACAGATTTAAACTTACATTTTACTACCTAGACAACCTAGACAGTTATTCTCCAGTTGACTGGAAACTACCACCTTCAGTGTTTCACTGTACGTACGTAAAGGCATTCCTCGGGCATATTTAAGTCTGGGGATAAAAAGAATACAGGTAGGTTACATTTTCAAATCTATGGCCTTTATTCTTTAAGCAAAATTCTACATGTACAAAAATCAGATGCAAATGAGCACATCTACTTTTATCCATGGTCATTTCCAAAGTGGAAGCACTTAACATGTTGGCCCTCTGAAAGCTGGTAGAAAGACGTCGGTAAAATATACAAGTATACTTTGCACTTATGTGAACAATTGTGAAGCTGCCTCTTAAAACCCCAGGCAGAAGATACATTATTTCAAAATTGTGCAAGTAACCTAACTTGCAGACTTTATACACTTTTTGCCTGCCTGCGTCTTGAGGCCTGCTTAATCATTAGGCAAACTAGGTGGTTACCTGAGGGGGGGGGGGGGAGGCAGCGGGTAGCAAAGAGAAATTGCTGTCAAAAGAAAACAAGAATCCCTAACAGTCACACTAATTCCATCTCCAAGAACTATCAGCACATACTTTTAACTGTAGAAAGTGTGTATAGGCGGAGTCATGAGGGGTCCATGATGGTTATACAATACATATCCCTACATGTGTACGTCCCCGGCATACATTACTTTCTACACCCAAGAAGGTATAAATGTGTATGAGGGCATTCTAGCTATTATTTTCGGCAGGATTTGTGCTTGTGTTTTATAGGGACACATAGGAGCTTATGTGGGTTATTTTTGAAGCCTTATTTGTGATTTCAACATGTAAGATCAGGCATTTGCACAGGGAAATGGCACTTGCGTGTACATGGTCATTTTAAAAGGGCTGGATTTACACATAGATGTGTATACTATATAGAAGTTGTAAGGGATGTGTCAGAGACATGGCTAGGGACATGGGTGGGTCAAAAATCTACACATGTATCCCCATTTCATATAGCCAAGGCAAAGAGGAGTCACACAACAAAATATGAAGGATTTCAAAAAAACTGACTTTGGTAAATTGGGGACGCACTTTATGGAGATGCTCACAAAGGTGGGAAAATGTGGGGAAAGTAGAAGAACAATTGGTTAAACTAAAAGAATGTATTTTATAGACAACAAATCTTCATATCAAGAAAGTAAATAAAAGTAAGAGGTAAAACAAGTTCCTGTGTTTTTCCAAAGGCAACAAGATTTGTTTTCAAAATGCATGCCTTCAAGTCAAGGCTGACTCCTGGTGACCCATAGCTCCTGGGTTTTCTTGGCAGTGTGGTCAGAAGTAGATTGCCAGGCTTTTCTTCCAAGGCAATGGAGGGTTAAGTGACTTGCCCAAGGCCACATGGAGTACCAATGGGAATTGAATCTTGGCCTCTTGGTTACCAAGCCTGTGTGCTAACCACTAGGCTACTCCTCCATTCCACTCAAAAAGTAGAAAGGATTTAAAAAAGAACATAAAGAATTTCTGGGAAAGAAGGCAGGATAGCAAAAATGTGAGTGGAAGAAAAGATAGCTAATAAAATCAACAAATATGTTTTGAGGAAGGAAATGAAGGAAGACCAGTAATGGAATTGTTAGACTGAGAGGAGACAAGGAGAAATACGTCGAAGATGATGAGAAAATATTATTTCTGTCTGGAGTTCACTGTCAAAATGATTGAAGAATTGTGATTATCAGCAGTAGTATAATTGAGATCAGGATAGATGATAATAAGAGTGTTTGTTTGGAATCAGCAACACTGAAAGTCAACAAAGCCTTGTGGTCAGATGGGATACATCCTAGAATATTACGAAAGCTCAGAGAAGTTCTGGTGGGTCTACTGATGAATCTGTTACTAGATCATTGGATAATGGAATAGACAACAGGACTGAAGAAGGGTGGATGCGGTCCCTTTCATGAAGATGGTAAGGGAGAGAAGGTTGGAAACTAAATACCAGTTACTTTGACCTGAGTGATGGTAAAATTAATCTAAGTTCTATTGAAGAAAAGGATACTGAACTAAGCTCCAGAGCAGTATGGTTTTGCCAGAGGAATATTGGCTGAATAAATTTGATTGATTTTCTTCAAATTAGATCAAGTGTATACACTGGATGTAGCTTACATGGATTTCAGCAAAACCTTTGATACTGTCCCTTATTTGGCAGCCTGACCAGGCAGTTGTACCAGAAGACCATCAGTAAGGATCTAAGGCTACCATTTTGAGACTAGAAGCCACCCAGGTAAGAGCATTCTGCTGCCTCCATACCCGCCATGGAGATTCAGAGGTAGGAGGCTCTCTTGTAATGCACTATAAGTTGCTCTCTGAAAGCATCAGGCCATGTGTATGCAGCCTGATGCTATTGGGAAGGTTTCATGCAAGCTGAGTTATTCATTTTACTTAATAAAGAACTAATTTGCATGCATCTGCATACTTTGCATCTTGTTATTAGTTATCATTATACAGTGTGGTAAAAAATCATGCATTTAGAGCAAATAACGTGTGTCTTTCCATTAATGCACCTTAGTAATTTTCCGTATAAATATGTACATTAAATGAGCTAAACAATGCAAAAATGCCATTATGGGGATCATTTTTCAACTGCCTGCATGGGTGAAAAGTACAGTACTAATGTACTTTTCTTTCCACAGATTTTCCCAGATTTTCAAAGTAAAATTATGCATATACTTTTAGTTAGATTATCCCAATCATAGACAGCAGGATAGGGTGGCCCACTGGGACAATGGCTTATCAATATTGTGCCCAATACAGAATCAGCACGTAGAGAGCTTGGGGGAGGCCTGGGATGATCCTGGAACAGTACCCACACATCTTTACACCTACTAATTTGTGTGGATAGTTTTGGGGAGAAAAATACAAGCATACTTTTGAAAATGCTGAAGTCTGCATGCAGTTCTAAATTGTGCCTCAATCCCACCTTGAAAAGCATCTCTCCCTATAAGGGGTAAAACGCATGCAATGGTACCAAGCACATACATTCACCTGTATTTATAACTGAACACTGTATAAAAGTCCATTTCCATGGTTAATGCGCTGGTTTACCCAAATGTATTTTAAAATTGTCCTCACTGTGTTTAACTCAGTTGGTTCCATGTAAATCTTCTCTGAACTAGTGTTTGGTGGAAAATCCTTAGTACATAAACCAGCACAAATATCTTTACTATACACATAAAACAAAAATGGTACAGCACAGTGCATTGCACAGCACAGTTTTCAAATGTATCGTTGCTCTTATTAGTTGAAACAGTTGTTTTGCAAGTCGGGATAAAGAGTTTGAAACTTTTAGGATGTCAAAGTTAGATTCAATAGACTTGCAGGGAGTGAATGCTCTGCATCTTTGCTAAATGTTTCGCTTTCTTTGCCTCAAAAACCTCTGAAGCCGGGAAGGCATCTCAACAATCTATAACGGATAGCATGATAAACAGTAATGACTAACTAACCAGATGGCTCTTGAAAAAAGTCTATAATGATACACATATTTTTATTGCCATGTTGCATGTGTGACTGGGAAATCAGCATCCAAAGTCAAAATGCAGCAATACTCAGTCCCACTGGAACTTGCTGGGAATAATATAGATGAGAAAGAGAAAGTGAGAGGTGCAGATGGAAGTTTATTTATGGATAAGAATCTTCTTAACTCACATAGAGTGCTCTCCCTTGCCATTCTACTGATAATCATTTTAAGCTGCCATGTGGATTCCTTACCTGATTCACTGAATTCCATATGACTAGCAGTACCTCATGCTGACTCCTGAGTCAGTGTCTGCAGATACTGATGGATATAATTATAGTAACTATATAAAATTTCCTGATAAACTCTTCATATATTATTCATGGTGATTTTTTTGTACAAATATAGAGGCTCAACTATGAATTAATTGGATATTGACTATTTAGACTATGTAGGAAAGACAAGACAGAGCACTGTGTTAAATTCATTTGTACTAAAGTTGCTGTAAAATACTGTAATGCATTTGTTCCATAGATCCCTGGGAGTTCATTAGACCATCACAGGGCATCTGCAGAACACACAAAAGAGAAAACAAGAGACAGGCTAGTGGGGATTGACTGGGAGACAAACTCTTGGGGACTGGCTGGAGGGAAAGAAAGGCTTGTGAAGACAAGAAGAGGAAGGGAGATAGAGAGGGATAATGTGGATAAGCTTGATGCTGAGGGAAGGAGGGCTCAGAAAAGGTGGTGGGTTGAATTGGGAGTTTGTGAACTTTTTGGAGGATGATAAGGTTGGGAACCTCTACTATGAAGGTCAATATAGTCTTAACCAATAGTTGTTGGCTGAACCAAATATCAAATGATAAAGCTACTAGCCGTATTATTATTTTGAGATTCATACCAAATGAATAATGATCCCTTGTTCATAAAACACGTGCTTCAAAAGAGCTCTTGGGGGATGTTTACTAAGCTGTGCTAATTTTTTTGCAGGCATCATGTGTTGAGAGAAAAGATCAACGTGGTACTTGCAATGGCTGTGAGCTACCGGTTGGGGGTATGTTCAACATGGCCCTAGCAGATACCACACTGATTCATACCCTGAAAGAGGAGCTGCTACTGCTAGGAAAGAATCTGCACTGGTAAGAACATAAGATATGCCATACTGGGTCAGACCAAGGTCCATCAAGCCCAGTATTCTGTTTCCAACAGTGGCCAATCTAGGTCATATGTACCTAGCAGTTTCCCCAAGAGACACAAGTTCCACAATGCTTGTACTGGGTCAAGCATTGATATCTTCAGTCACTTCTTAATAATGGTTTATGGACCTTTCCTCCAGGAACTTGTCCAAACCTTTTTTAAACCCAGCTACACTAACAGCCTTTACTACATCCTCCAGTAACAAATTCCAGAGTTTGATTACACGTTGAGTGAAAAAATATTTTCTTTTATTAGTCTTAAATAGTTTACCCTGTAGCTTCATTGCATGTCCCCTAGTCTTTCTATATTCTGATAAGGTAAACAATCGATCTACGTTTACCCGTTCCACTCCGTTCATTAATTTATAGACTTCTATCATATCTCCCCTCAGCCGTCTCTTTTCCAGGTTAAAGAGCCCTAACCTTTTTAGCCTTTCTTCATAGGAGTATCCTTCCATCCCCTTTAGCATTTTGGTGGCTCTTCTCTGTACCTTTTCTAAAATCGCTATATCCTTTTTAAGATACGGCGACCAGAATTGCACACAATATTCAAGGTGCGGTCTCACCATGGAACGATATAGAGGCATTATAATATCTTTTGTTTTATATTCCATTCCTTTCCTTATCATACCTAGCATACTATTTGCTCTCTTGGCCGCCGCTGCACACTGGGCCGAGGGTTTTAACATGGTATCCACAATGACGCCTAAATCTTTTTCCTGGGTAGTGGTTCCTAATGTGGAACCTTGCATCGTGTAACCATAGTTTGGGTTGTTCTTCCCTAGGTGCATAACCTTGCACTTGTCCACATTAAATTTCATCTGCCATTTTGATGCCCAGTCTTCCAATTTATCAAGATCCTCTTGCAATTTTTCACAATCCTCTTGGGTTTTAACAACTTTAAATAGCTTTGTGTCATCTGTAAATTCGATAACCTCACTCGTTATTCCACTTTCCAGGTCATTTATGAATATGTCAAAAAGCAGCGGACCCAGCACAGATCCCTGGGGTACACCACTATTCACCTTTCTCCATTGGGAAACTTGGCCATTTAGCCCTACCCTCTGCTTTCTATCTTTTAACCAGTTCCTGATCCACAATAGTACAATGCCTCCTATCCCATGACTCTTTAGTTTTGCCAAAAGTCTCTGATGAGGGACCTTGTCAAAGGCTTTCTGAAAGTCCAGATACACAATATCAACTGACTCACCTTTGTCTACCGGTTTATTCACTCCTTCAAAAAAACATAACAGATTAGTAAGACAAGATCTTCCTTGTCTAAAGCCATGTTGGCTGTCTCCCATTAGGTTGTGACTATCTACATGCTGAGTAATTTTATTCTTTATGATGGTTTCTACCATTTTTCCCAGTACTGACGTCAGGCTCACCGGTCTGTAGTTTCCCGGATCACCCTTGGAACCCTTTTTGAAAATTGGTGTTACATTGGCGATCCTCCAATCTTCAGGTATTAGAGATGATTTTAATGATAGTTCACAGGTTACTGATAGCAGTTCTGCAATCTCATATTTCAGTTCTTTCAACACCCTTGGATGTATACCATCCGGCCCAGGTGATTTGCTACTCTTCAGTTTATTTAATAGTTGTAAGACATCTTCCCGATGTATCGATATTTCCTTCAATTCTTCCGCACCTTTAAATACCACTTCAGTCGTGGGTAACATCCCTACATCTTCCTCAGTAAAGACCGAAGCAAAGAATTCATTCAGTCTCTCTGCTATCGCCTTGTCGCCTCTTAGTGCTCCTTTAACCCCTTTATCATCTAATGGACCAACTGACTCTCTCACAGGTTTTTTGCTATGAATGTACTTGAAAAGGTCTTTATTTCACGTTTTTGCTTCCGCAGCAAGCTTCTTCTCAAATTCTTTCTTTGCCTGCCTTATCAATGCCTTGCATTTGACTTGCCAGTGCTTGTGCTGTTTCCAGGTTTCGTCGTTTGGCTCTTTTTTCCATTTCCTGAAAGATGCTTTTTTGGCAACAACAGCCTCTCTGACCTCACCTTTAAACCATGCTGGCAGTTTTTTGGACTTCCTTCCACTTTTCTTAAAGTGTGGAATACAGCTGGTCTGGGCTTCTAAGATAGTATTTTTCAACAACACCCAAGCTTGATGTACGTCTTTAACCTTCGCAACTGCTCCTTTTAGTTTTTTCTTAACTGTTTTCCTCATTTTATCATAGTCTCCCTTTCGAAAGTTAAAAGGTAGTACTGTGGATTTCCTTACTATCCCTCCTCCACTAATTAAATCAAAGGCGATCATGCTATGATCACTATTGCCAAGTGGCCCCAACACCCTTATCTCTTGCACTAGATCTGGTGTTCCACTAAGGACTAGGTCTAATATGGCTTCCCCTCTGGTCGGTTCATGAACCAGCTGCTCCAAGAAGCAGTCATTTATTTCATCTAGGAACTTTATCTCCCTAGCATGTTTTGACGTGACACTGACCCAGTCGATACCGGGGTAATTGAAATCACCCATTATTATTACTGCGCTGTAACTTTTGTTAGCTTCCTTGATTTCTTTGAGCATTTCATCATCCATTTGGTATTTAACTGTATTTATATATTAAGAATTTAACTGATGGGGAATTCTCAAAATCTTGGGGAAAAGGACTTTTTTGGAGGTTAGTTGATAAAATGTGTGTCTGCTTAAAATGTGAAATTCTTTACTTATTAAGTTCAGGTATAGTTTAACAGGCAAAACCTCAGTTAAATTAAAGTCAGTTAGGGTATACTTTAAGAAGCATACCCACCCACATCCTAGCTCTCACCTACCCCAATCTTTGATTTATAGGCTCTCAAACCAGTTAAGAAAAAAGGAGGCACATTTTTACTTTCAGGTCTTCATCAGCAAATTATTAGGCCTTAGAAATAGATTCATTCTAATTGCAGCTTATCTTGAGGCAAACATTAAACAAAGCCCCTTAAATTTATTAGATATATTTGCATTGGTTCAAGTACCCTTATTCCCCAGCAACTTTAAATAACTGAAGAACTTTACATTGCAAGACAAATCATTAAAACTAAGATGCAGATAGCAGTCAGACAGTGAGACGTGGGAGCGATCCACTCTTGTGTAATCTTCTGAATTGTAATCTTCTGGAATGTAATCTTCTTTTGGTTATGCTCCGTTTGGTCCTGGGTTCATTTCACAGAGACAGTAGGGTAAGTTGCACAAATAAGACAACCAAAACTGGGGTGGCTTGGAAAAAGAGTTTTATACAGAAATAGGCTTATTACATAGGTACAGAACAGAGTTATATAGTGGTTGTTAAAGAGCTGCTTCAGTGTGCATCAATGAATCTGTGTGTGTGTGTGTGCATGTGTGAAGTGTGAGAGAGAATAGAGTATATGAAAGACTCTATGTGTGTGCATGTGTGTGTGAGAGAGATCAGAGAGAGAGAGAGGGGGGAGGGGTGAAGTGGGTGTCAGAGCCTCATGGCAAGGTGTGTCCGATGAAAATAGGAAGAGAGAGAAAGAGGAAGAATTTCTGTCCTTTATAGTGAATTTTCTCTAGCACCTCCCTTTGAGGTCTGCTATTGTTTCCAGTCACCTCCCTTTGGGGTCTGCTCTTCTTGATTTAGCAAGGAGGGTCTGCAGACCAATCTCATCAGGCCCGGAGACTGACATCACCAGGGGGTCAGAATTAATCTCATCTTGTAAACTACCCTCATTAAGTTTGGAGACTGATATCATCAGAGTAACAAAGCTGCTTGAAATCCAAGGTCTGGGAACAGCCCTGACACCTATGCTAGGCATGATGTCCTGCTGGTGTATGCTGACATCTCCCACATCTTTTATTTATTTATTTATTATTTGTGCCTGTAAATGGTGGAAGCAAACCTGTGGTACCTGTTCCAGCTGCCATTACATGATAGTAGGCAGCTTGTCTAATACCTCCTGTATTAAATACCTTGCTATGTCTAGCAGGTCCCCTGTCCTGCACAGTACTGTCTCTAGTGTTCTAGAGATAAAAAAGTCCCTTTATGAGTCCAAACCTCGTGTCTTAGGTAGGGCAGCCACTACTGGGGGGGGGGGGGGGGGGCGGGAGGGACCCAATATGCTACCTCCGTGCCCGTCTTAGAGAGAGTGAACAGTGCATAAGGGCTGCAGGAATTTTTGAGGAGGTTAAAGCCAAAAGGTACCAGGATGCTATGAGTGAGGATAGGAAGCAATACTAGACTGCAGCTGACTCTGGTATTCAATGTAATAGGAAATGCCAAATTAGCAGGCCAAATGAGCCTGGATGTAGGGGTAGATGCTGGAGAAATTCAGTGTAACTGCCTTAAAATGTTGTTGTTCTGTAGGACATGCGCTGCAAGGACATGTATATTTGTTTCATTTTACAACACAGGAAAATTATGATAATGCATAGCAATATTTGTACAGCAGTTAAAATAATAATAGGGTGAATAAAAACATTAAAGACATGATCAGCAGTAGGTGAGAAACCAAATAACAATTCCCACACAGACACATGAGCATCTTGTAGCAAGTGTCCAACAATTTGTTGAATGTATCCATTCTCATAAGCGATGGTGTGATTCACTTCAGTGGATGTTGTTTTAAGGTGATCAATATAGGCATGGAGTTCTGTAAAGTTGAGCAGTTTATGTAGTGTCTCTTCTCCCATGCCAAGTGGTAATGGATGCACAGCATATGAGATAAAGTCTGGAATGTCCATAGAGTCATTGGTAACCAGCGGTGTGGAATAAGTTGTCCCGTGAATGGTGATGGAGACCAGTGGTGTATGACTGCACCAGGTATTGTTTGGTAAATAGTTTGAACTGTACAACAAAGGGGCATGTTTACTAAACATTCCTAACGTGCGGGGCCGCGCTAGTGAGCGTGTGCCATATAAGGAGTGGGCGGTTCAGGCAGAAAATAGAAAACAAACGGTAGTAAGCAACCGGACGTGTGTGCGTCGCGCTAATGTGCGGGGGTCGACATTACCGCGTGGAAAGGCAAAGTGGCGCGCTGCTGAGTATACAAAACAACAGAGCCGTGGTACAACGGTGAAGACACTGACCAATGGTGCAGGGGCCATGGGTTCAATCCCCCAGTGTGCGCAACGACAAAGGTCAGCTGAGGCAGTAACTGTAATGATTAACATTGTTTTAGGAGGCAAATTAATTTGGAACGGCATAAGGCGGCGCACAGTTATTTTTGGGCGGCAGAAGGCGGCGCACAGTTATTTCTGGGCAGCAGAAGGCGGAGCACTGGTCCCCTTGGGCGGCAGAAGGCGGCGCGCTGATAGGCACAAGGCGGCGCGCTGATGCACAAGCACAGGAACAGAGCCACAGCACAATGGTTAAAACACTGACCAATGGTGCAGGGATCAGGGGTTCAACTCCTCACAATGCCCAGTGAAAAATGCCTGCTGAGGCAGTATGTATTATGTTGAGGAGTGCTGTAGGAGGCTGTATAATTATATTTTGTTATCACTACTAGCAAACGCACTCTCCCAGCATGTTACCATACGGCGGCCCATAAGGCACATGTTACAGTGCACTGTTCGCCAAGGCACCCTTGAATGACCCCTATAGGGCAGCATGTATGTTGCGACACAGGATAATGTATAGTGCACCCTATAGGGATGGCAACCATAAGGTGGCCTACAGGGCGCCCTATGAAGCACCCTCAGAGGCACCTAATGGGTATAGTAAGCTGAGGGTGGTCTTGCCGGCATAGACATATGTACAGTAAATAAAAATAAAGCTGTGGACAGCCCTACCAAAGGGCCCCACTGTGGGTTTGAACCCATGACCTCTGGCTGCACAGGCAGTGATGTAACCATTGCGCTACAGCTCCATAGCTGTAAGCAGGCCCCTGGCTGGCTGCAGATAGCCTACACGTCACCGCACAGACAGTCTGCTGGTGGCAACAGAATAGGGTTAGGCCACCCGTACCCATGATGCACTGCACATGCAAATTAGCTGTCCGCAGATGGACACAAGATGGGGAATGCACCCCCACAGCACCTCGGCCCTGTTGGGGGAAGTGACCGGGTGCACCCACACAGCACCTTGGCCTAGTAGGGGGCACTGACCGGGTGTTTTACTGGCACAGAGTAGCCACACACCGTTACATCGTGCGGGTACTGTGCTCACCCTGAGTGTGCAATGAGGTGGCCAGGACCAGGTCAACAACACCTGCCATGGCTGATGGAGGCCAAGCGGGCGTTCCAAAGCAGTGTGAATGTGTAAGATAGCTAGTTTCTGCACAAACACCATGGATATCCCTGTCTGCCGCCATCAGGCGCACCCCCCCCCCCCCCCCCCCCCCGTGGCAAACATGGTCTCCATCAAGGGATCCACACTCTACCTCCCTGCAAAGGTGGCAGTAGAGGGCAACATCAACCCCAGTCCTGCTGAGGAACACCACCACCACCCCCCCCAGGCAGGCATAAGCCCAGGGTATGGTAAGCTGCACTCCACCACCAGATATTCCCCTGCAGCAAGCCAACAGCCACTGCACCATGCAAGCCATTATAGCAAGACATTTACCAGCTACAAACAGTCTGCTGGTTAGTCCATAGTGCATGTTCCCAATGGAGATGCATGCACCCAGAACTGGGCTGTCTGCATACACAGCAAGCAGATAGATCAGTGACTGGGCCCCAAAGAGAAACCCATATCTATCACATGAGAGAACTACTATACAGCACTATGGGGGGGGGGCCTAGCCATGCTGTGGTCACTGCACAGTCAGGGTGAGCGTGATCCCCCAGAAGGACATGCTTTGGCCACCCTGTCTGTGTAGGTGGTGGCCGGACACTACAATATCCCAGCCAATGTCCCTGCCAGGGCCCTATGCCCAGTGCAGATGCATCCTGGCCACGTCACCCTGCCCTGGCTATACCCATGGTACCTTGCACCTCATTATGCACATTGACTGGCCAATACTGGCAACAGTGCTGGCAGTGCGGGCTGTTGAAGGGGCTTGCAGCCAACACCCACTGTATAGACAGACACACACTTCCACACCTCTGCCATCATGGTGCTACGATTGAGGGGGTAAGTAGCCTTGCCCACCAAACCGGTCCTGAGCACGGCATGGCATGGATATGGTACGCATTACAGCTGGTGGTCACTCCCCAGGGTGGTAAGCACCGTCAGAGGCCAGGGCTGGAGCATGCCCCGCAAACACCTAACAGATTGTTTGGATGGGGTCAACTAGCAGTATGTACGTAACG
Organism: Ichthyophis bannanicus; assembly: GCA_033557465.1. NCBI lineage: Eukaryota > Metazoa > Chordata > Amphibia > Gymnophiona > Ichthyophiidae > Ichthyophis > Ichthyophis bannanicus. Next base: position 170,208,631 of record CM066038.1, read on the forward strand.
TATGGATAACTGCCTGCCTGTGCTCCTAGCAAACGTCTCCGAGCTGTGTACCGTATACCTCAGGTGTAGGGTGACATTGGTAAGTTATGCAAGTGCTCGTTGTGGGTGCTGCATGCACGGTCCAATGTTCTGCCTTTCCAGGAGACATTGGCCAATGGGGCCTGTGGGTGTGGGTGTGTCTGCCCTTGATGGCTGCTGCTTTACGGCACAGATTCCCAACTCCAGTCCAGGTTTGCATCACACTGTTCGGGTTTTCCTGCTATCCCTCATGAATATGCATGGGCTACATCTACATGCCATGGGGGTGGTGCATAGATATACAGCACAGGCATTTGTATGAGTGTCAGCATGGAACCTGACTGGTGTGTGGCCCACCAGGACTGCATTTGGGTGATTCTGCTCTAGGTACTGCCCCTGTTCATGGTGTCTGTGCTCAGTGGGGTAAAAGATAGATGTCTTACCATTGCATATGTCCCCGCCATGAAAGGTGTGTCCTTACTATCACTGTTTAGTTGTGGGAAAAATATGTGGGCAGGATTGGCAGTAGCCCCAGCTGGGCTTTGAACCTGTGACCTTCTGTTCTTGTATGCACTGTCTGTGTGCACTGCACCACTGTGTAGCCACAGATTGGTTGGATTCCCTGGACTGTCCATGACTGTGGATCCGGCAGGACCTGTCTGTTGCAGTGGACTGTGCCAGCCTGCACATGGCTAGGCCTCTGTCTTCTGTGGTTAGCAGCCACTGCCCCCTGCACCACATGTACTTGTCCGCCAACATGCTGGCATAAACTTCTCTCAGAAAAAGCAGTTGACCTGATTGCAATGTGGCAGTATGGGACTGCATTTGGGGGACTTGGCTGTAGGTAATGCCCATTGTTGTGGGGTGTGTGCGGTGTTGGGTAAGATATGGGTGTTTTCCCCATGCATACAGGGGTGTCTGCGCTATCTTTATTTAGTGGTGGGTAAAATATAGGGACTGGGCTGGCAGGTGCCCCAGCTGGGTTTTGAACCTCTGCCCTCTGGTCCTAGTGGTAATAACTCTGTCCGCTGTACCACACTTTGGCCACAGAGACAGTGCAGCCCCTGGAGGCAGTAAGCCTGGCAGGATGGAGTCACAAACCCTGCTCTACGCAATTCTACTGTGGGCATATGCACCCTGTCTGGTGACAAACGTGCACATAAACCCCGGAAATGACCACGGGAAATGTGGGACAAAATATCACCACGCTGGGCAACAGTGATATTAATGGGCAACCATAGCAAACACTCCCAGGAAAGCTCCATAACGTGGAAATGGTTTTTGGAAGAGTCTCCTCTCAGTAGACCCTTCCAAACTTCATTTCTTTTTTCTGGAGCTTTGCTGGGTGTGATTTCTGTATTTGCCCATCACTATAACTGTTCCCCAGCTGAATTACTATTTGTAATAGTTCTGTTGTGATCATTTTCTATTTTTATTTTCACTTTTGTGCTGTGCACATGTATCACACTGCTCACGTTTTAATGGTTTCCCCGGTTTTCCTGTACATTGCTGACGGAAATGGTTTCTCTTCCCTTTAAATGCTTTCTACCGCGAGTGTTTCACTCGCGGTAGTTTTTACATGCAAATTCGGGCCCGCTACTGTGCGGGGAGCCTCTCCCCTCCCACTCTCCACCCATTGACCCCGTCCCTCCGCCCCTCCGGAGCCTTCCTCCGCCCTCCTTTCGCCGTTCCACGCCTCTATCGCACATTTGCGGGCCCGCACTTGTACGGGGCCCGTTAGTGAGCCGCGTACCTGTGCGGGGGTGACACGCACGTGTGCGGGGCGTTTAAACGCGTTTATTCGCGTTTCAGTGCCGCGTTTCCGTGCGCTATTTTGCGGCGCGCACATTTGCGGCTTTTAGTAAACATCCCCCAAAGTGTTCTTGGAAAGGCGAATGTCATGCATTCTGGGAGCAATCGAAAAAGAAACATTCTGGGGAAAGAACAGATGAAAACAAAAGTGTCCAGCTCCAAGGTAATACAAACTGTGTGAGGTAGTCAGGGAATATGAGAGCTTAACAGTCAGGGAGCAGGAGGAGGAGTTGTTCCAGCAGGAGGTGTCAGCCTCTTTAAACTGGTGAGGTTGACACTTGAACTGAAATGTAGTCTGCTCACACAAACTGGGGTCCATTGGCTTGAATGAAGTCCAGGTGTCTTCCAGTGGCTGCACCCATGTGAGATGGTCCACAGGATACATAAGCATATTATCAAACTGCACCCCAGTATTAATAGGATAAATAACTGTGTGTTGTCCTGAACATTGGATCAAAGTACAGATAGAGCAGCCTTGTGGTGAACAAATGGGAACACTAACTGTCCACCAATCAAGGTAATAATGGGTGATTCCAATTATCCCAGTACAGAGTGTGCCAATTTCGCATTAGGGCATGTTAGGGAAATAAAGTATCTAGATTAAATAAATGACTGCTTCATGGAGCAGCTGGCTCAGGAAATGACAGAAGGGAGAACTATTTTAGAGCTAGTCCTTAGTGGAATGCAGGATCTGGTGCAAGAGGTAATGTTGTTGAGGCCACATGGCATTAGTGATCATAACTTGATCACATTGATTTAATAAATGGATGGAGAACAGCAAGGAAATCTACTACTTCTTAGAGCAGCTGGTTCATGAACCAACAAAAGAAGAAGCTATTTTGGGCCTAGTCCTTAGTGGAACACAGGATCTGGTGCAAGAAATAAGGGTTTTGGGGCCACTTGGCAATAGTGATCATAGCATGATTGCATTTGATTTAATAAATGGAAGAAGGACAGCAAGGAAATCCACAGTTCTACCTTTTATCTTTCAAAAGGGAGACTGATAAAATGAGGAAGATAGTTCAGAAAAAACTAAAAGGAGCAGCTGCAAAGGTTAAAGGTTTATATCAAGCATGGGTGTTATTTAAAAGTATTATCTTGAAAGCCCAGAACAGATGTATTCCACACTTTATGAAACATAGAAGGAAGGCCAAAAAACTATCAACACCATTTAAAGGTGAGGTCAGAGAGGCTATTGTAGCCAAAAACGTATCTTTCAGGAAATGGAAAAAGGATCCAAATGACAAAAATGAGAAACAACATAAGCATTGGCAAGTTAGATGCAAGGAATAAATAGGGCAGGCAAAGAGAGAATTTAAAAAAAAAGCTTGCCGTGGAAGCAAAAAAGCATAATAAAATCTTTTTCAAGTACATTCATAGCAAAAAACCTGTGAGAGAGTTAGTTGGACCATTAGATGACAGAGGGCTAAAAGGGTCTCTAAGTGAGGACAATGCCATAGCGGAGAGACTGAATTATTTCTGTGCTTCAGTCTTTACCGAAGAAGATGTAGGGAAGTTACCATTGCCTGAAATGGTATATAAAGATGATGTATCGGAAGAACTGAAAGAAATATTGATTGACCGAGAAGATGTACAGTATTACAACTATTTGACCAACCACAAATACATCAAAAAGAGTACCAAAATTATACACTTTTTGATAAACTGAAGGGTAGCAAATCACCTGAACCAGATGGTATACATCTGAGGGTGTTGAAAGAACTGAAATATGAGATTGCAGACCTACTATTAGTAATCTGTGAACTATCATTAAAATCATCTGTAGTACCGGAAGGCTGCAGAATAGCCAATGTAATGCCAATTTTTAAAAAGGGTTCCAGGGGTGGTCCGGGAAACTACAGACCAATGAGCCTGATGCCAGTACTGGGCAAAATGGTAGAAACCATTATAAAGAATAAAATTACTGAATATGTAGATGGTTTAATGGGTGAAAGCCAACATGGATTTAGCTAAGGAAAGTCTTGTCTCACTAATCTGTTTTATTTTTTTGAAGGTGTGTATAAACAGGTAGACAACGGCGAGCCGGTTGACATAGTATATTTGGATTTTCAGAAAGCCTTTGATGAGGTCCCTCATGAGGGACTCTTGGTGAAATTAAGGTCATGGGATAGGAGGCAGTGTACTATTGTGGATCAGGAACTGGTTAAAAGATAGAAATTAGAGAGTAAGGCTAAATGGCCAACTTTCTCAATGGAGAAAGGTGAATAGTGGTGTAACCCCAGGGATCTGTGCTGGGCCTGCTGCTTTTGAACATATTCATAAATGACCTGGAAATGGGAATAAAATGAGTGAGGTGATCAAATCTGCAGATGACACAAAATTATTCAAAGTGGTTAATACCCAAGAGGATTGTGAAAAATTGCAAGAGGATCTTTCTTTATCTTTATTCAAGATTTAATATACTGCCCACATACAAGGTACTAGAGCAGTTTACAAATAGAAAATTCAGATACTCCTAGGAAGAGGAAACAGAACACCAGCATTCAGATAGGAAAGAGACAGCAGGTTAAAGAGAGGGACAGTAGAAAAGAAAAGACTACACCACAGATGGAAAGACGTGGACTTGTCAATGGGGAACAGGAGACAAGGGAGAGGGGGAAGGTCAAAAACTGTACAGAAAAGGTGGGGTTTTAATCTTGCTTTGAAATTATTGAAGGAGGATTCCAGGCGGAGGGCTGACAGGAGCGAGTTCCACAGCCGGAGACCAAGGAAAAAGAAAGCAGAGGACCGAGTGGATTCCAAGTGGGCCTGAGACAGGGAGGGGAGGAACATGTGATTAGAGTGAATGGACCTGAGGGACCGCTGGGGGGTATGGAGACGGATCAGATCAGAGAGATAGAGCGGTATACCAGTGTGGATTGATTTATGGACAAAGATGAGGACTTTGTACTGAATTCTGAAGGATACAGGGAGCCAGTGCAAGCGAATGAGAAGAGGTGTAAAATGGTCTGTACGGGTCAGGATACGTGCAGCAGTGTTCTGCATGAGTTGAAGTCTGCGCAGTTGGTATTGAGGCCAGCCGTATGATAAATTGGAAGACTGGATGTCCAAATAGTAGATGAAATTTAATGTGGACAAGTGCAAAGTTATGCACATAGGAAAGAACAATCCAAACTTTGGTTACACAATACAAGGTACTACTTTAGGAACCATCACCCAGGAGAAAGATTTAGGCATCATCGTGGATAATACGTTGAAAATCTTGGTCCAGTGTGCAGCGGTGGCCAAGTAAGCAAATAGAATGCTAGGAATCATAAGGAAAGGAATGAACAATAAAACCAAGGATATTATAATGCCTCTGTATCGTTCCATGGTGCGTTTACACCATCAAGAAGTAGAAAGGCTAGAGGACACGCAATGAAGCTACAATGTAACCCCTTTAAGACTAGTAAGAGAAAATATTTTTTTACTCAACATGTAATCAAACTGTGTAATTTGTTACCGGAGGATGTAGTAAACGCTGTTAGTGTAGCTGGGTTTAAAAAAGGTTTGGACAAGCTCCTGCAGGAAAGATTCATAAACCATTATTAAAGAGGACCCGGGAAATCCACTACTTACCCTGGGATGAGCATTGTGGAACGAGCATTGTGTGCCTTTTTGGGAAACTGCCAGGAACTTGTGACCTAGATTGGCCACTTTTGGAAACAGGATACTGGGCTTGATGGACCTTGACCTGACCCAGTATGGCATTTCTTATGTTATTATGCTGTTGTATAGAGAGTCATGGTTTAATGGGACAAAGCCAACATGGATTTAGTCAAGGAAAGTCTTGTCTCAATAATCTGCTATGTTTTTTTGAAAGTGTGAACGAAAGGTAGATAAAGATGAGTTGGTTGATATCTGGAGTTTCAGAAAGCCTTTGACAAGATCCCTCATGAGAGGCGCTTGAGGAAATAAAAAAGTTATGGGATAGCAGGCAGTGTATTATTTTGAATAGGGAACTGGTGTAAAGATAGAAAACAGAGTGTAGGTCTAAATAGCCAATTTTCTCATTATGAAAGGTGAATAGTGGAGTACCCTAGAGATCCGTGTTGAGCCTGTTGCTTTTCAAGATATTCATAGATGACCTTGAAATAGGAACAAGTGAGGTGATCAAATTTGCAGATGACACAAAATTATTCAAAGTTGTTAAATCAAAAGAAGATTGTGAAAAATTGCAAGAGGTCCTTGAGAAATTGGGAGACTGGGTATCCAAATGGCAGATGAAATTTAATACGGACAAGTGCAAAGCCATAACTTGGGGACAAACAACCCAAACTAGTGGTACACAAAGCAAGGGTCTGCATTAGGAACCACCACCCAGGAAAAGGATTGTGGATAATACGTTGAAACCTTCTGACCGATGTGCAGCAGCACCCAAAAAACATATAGAATATAAGGAATCATAAGGAAAGGAATGGAAAATAAAGTCAAGGATACTGTATTATAATGCCTCTGTATCACTCCATGGTGTGACCTTACTTTGAATATTGTGCGCAGTTCTGGTCACCATATCTAAGAAAGGATATAGTGGAATTAGAAAAGATACAGAGAAGAGTGACCAAAATGATAAAGAGGATAGGATACCCTTACGAGGAAAGGCTTAAAAAGTTAGGGTTAAGAAGACGGCTATATTGTCTGTCAACCCAAGACCCGAATAAGAGTGTCGTCATCTTTTATTTGTCAAAGTCTAGAACCTTATAAATGATTAAAAAATATATTTGGTGAATAATATATTAATACGCTTAACTTAATAAAAATTGCTTTATGAGCATTAATTATCACACACCAATAAGTGACATGTTTACTGAAGCCCGCGCTGCTAATGCATGTGTGGGCCACATAATCCAGTGCAGGCAGGGCCAGCCTGTCCATTGTGCAGAAATGTTTTTCACATAGGGCCCCACGCTTCAGGGGCCCTGCGCCAACTTCATCCTGCATATGCTGTTTGGCTCTTGGCAGGACCGGCTGTTCAGCTCCTGGCAGGGCTGGCTTCAGAGGGAGCCAGGGAGGCCCAAGGCCCCAACTCACCTCTGTACAGCTGCTGGAGTGAAAAGCGTTGATTTCCTTCACTCTGGCAGCTGTGTTCTTGTGGAGCCAGCTGGCACGTTGGAGGTTAAAGTGCATTTCCTGTTTCCTGGTACTCAGCGCACCAGCAGGCTCCACGAGAACACAGCTGCTGAAGTGAAGGAAAATGCCACTCTTCACTCCAGTGGCTAAACAGAGGTGAGCCGGGGCCTTGAGCCTCCCCGGCTCCCTCTGAATCCAGTCAGACAGGCATGGGATTCTATGGGAGGGGGCGCTAGGACTGGAAATGGGCTGATGGGAGGCTAGAATAGGACTGGAAAGGGCTGATAGGGGGCTAGGACTGGAAATGGACTAATTTGGGGGCTAGGATAGGACTAGAAAGGGATGATGGGGGGATAAGACTGGAAATGGATAGATGGGGGGTTAGGATCAGACTGGAAAGGGCTGATGGGGGGATAGGACTGTAAATGGGCTGATGGAGGGCACAGGGAAGACCAGGCTGTCGCCTAGGTGGCACATAGGAGCATAGAAACCAGAAAACAGCAAGACAGCAGCTGACCAAGGCCAAACACAGGTCACCGACATCTCCCCGGTCCACCCTAGCCAAACGTTGCTAGGGCGCCAACCTGACATCCCCCAAGCCATCTCACCCCCATGTGGAAGGGATATAACATTGGTAGGCAGTGATGGGGGGGATGTGTGGATGTCCATGTATGCCTCCCCACCCCGACCCTGAACCTAGGCACCCGCCTACCTGTACAGTGGATGGCCTGCGACTGCACACAACCAGCACCGACAGTATATGTCGTGCCAGCATGGCAGGGGGGTTGCCGGTGGCGGTGGCACCTGCCTACAGCGGACCAAGGTCATGACCTGCCCCAGTGTGCCGTGTGCAGTGCAATAAACAAGGTCTGTCTAAGAAAGAGCAAATGTAGCCCCAGGGACTGCATTCCCAGTGTGGTGCAGTACATATAGCCAGTGTGTCCTAGAGCAGAGGGTCACAGGTTCATATCATATGTGAGGGAGGAGTGGTCTAGTGGTTAGGACAAGGTACTTCAGGCCGGAGGGCCGGTGGTTCACGTCCCACCTGGGGACAGCAATCTCAGGCCGGAGGGGCTGGGATTTCTAGTTCTATAGGCACTCCTTGTGGTCTTGGGCAAGCCACTTAACTCTCCATTGCCCATGTTCCCTGTAAGTATTAGCGTATGTATCTCATGTCCCCTTGTGTTAAATGTATCCCCCAATTGAACGCTTTGACCTGGTGAAAAGCAGGGTATAAATACAGCTAAATAAATAAATATCCTAGCTGTGGATCCTGCAATGCATGTCCCCATATTTTAACCTAATTTGCAGATACAGCATCAACATGTGCAAATCCCTAAAGCAGAAGTACTCAAATCCAGTCCTGGAGGGCTGAAACCAGTCAGGTTTTCGGGATATCCCTAATGAATATGCATGAGATATATTTGCATGTACTGCCTCCATTGTATTTGAATCTATCTCATGCATATTTATTTATTTATCTATTTATTTATAGTCTCTTATATACCGCACTATTCAGCATCAGCGCGGTTTACATGTAACAAAAATGCTCAGTACAGTTGAAAGCGTATGAGTTTTACAGGTAACAGGGCACAAAAACTTGGATAACAGGGGAAAACTATTTACAAAATTTATTATATGGAGTCATAATAACAGTAGTTTCGCAGAAATATAACCACCACTAAGGGTTTGAGTATCATACTTGGTGTGTTGTTGAGATACCATACTTTGTATGGAAAAGGTATCGCCAGGAGACTTTGGGCTCTAGGGGTTGTCGTTAGGCTCTATAAGGTATTTGTTGAAGAGGTAGCATTTGAGGGCTTTCCTAAACTGTGGTAGGTTCTTAATAGCCCGGATCTCAGGAGGTAATGCATTCCAGAATCTTGGGGCACTGAGACTAAAGGCTCTGTTGGCTGTCGAGTTGGAGCAAACAGTTACTGCCTTCGGGACTTTTAGGGAGTTAATAGCCGTGGATATTCATTAGGGATATCCCGAAAACCTGACTGGTTTGCAGCCACCCAGGACTGGATTTGAGTACCTCTGCCGTAAAGCATCAGCCAACAAATTGCAAACATCCACACAGGCTGTTTGCACCGACTCGGAGCAGCAGAGCCCACAACTAGCTCCTGCACCCCATAGCAATGCCTGCACTGTGATCGGGACCAGTGTGGCGGTCAGGTTTGCCAAACACACCTATCATTGCACAATGCTGCAATAGGAGTGGCTGAGTACATGTCCATCCATTGTGGTGTTGCATCCTATTCTTTAGTGGGCCCCAAAACGTACACTGTTGCCCGTGCCAGTCTGAAAATCTGCATACTGAGGAGCAAGGTATTTGGGTATGGCCCAGAGAGGGCGTATCATGCAGGATACACCTGCAGTGGTGGTAGGGCAATGGCTGGGATGCTGTAGTGCCAAACTACCACCTGCATGGACAAGGTGGCCACAGCACGTCCTGCTGGTAGGACACGCTCACCCTGACCGAACAGTGACCATTGCATGGCTATGTTCCCACATACTGCTACATAGTAGTTATCTCAAGTAATGTATGTGTAGTCCCTTATCTGGAGGCCCAATCACTGAGGCACCTGCCGGGTGTCTGTGCTGTACAACCCATGTCTGGGTGCCCATGGTTCCACTGTGAACATACAGGATAGACTGGCTAGCGGACTTTCTGCAGTTAGTTTATGTATGGCTGAAACACCTCGGGGGTTGCAGTAGATACAGTCTGACTGTGCCTGCTGCTGGTGAGTGTCAGTCCATGGTTGGAGGCAGCGGGGCCCCCAGTAGTACTGTTGGTCTGCCAGTGGCCGAGCAACAGGGCCCAATTCTGTCTAAAAACCTCCCCGTCAGAAAATGTCACGTGCGTTATTATGCGCATTGCACGGGAGCAGCAGCTATGGAACGCAGGTACCTTGCAAGGCGTGTATGCCACAATACTGCGTCACAATGTAATACGTGTAATACAACAGATAAGATGGCCGCCCATTTGAGAATGCCACCCTTCAAGCCCCTGAGCTGGAGGTGCTCGGGTGCCTCATCTGCCTCAAGCAGAGGTGCCTGTTCCCAGGCTCCTCCAGGAGGCAGGACCTGAACAAGGTCAGGAGGGCCTGGGGGCGGGTGACCAGGAGGTTTAATGCATCAGCAGACCACCCACATGAGGTAAGTGCATGGGGGAAGGTCACCCAAACCAAGGAGTGTGACCTAGTAGGCAGCAAGCAACACGTCAGTGGTCACCGCTGGGACTAATGTAGGTGCGCCTGCTGACGTGTGCAGGCCTACCCTACTCCCAGGAGGCCACAGGCCTATCTAGAGGGGTTTGTGGTTAATCCAGGTGCCAATGTCAGTGCATCTCCAGGCCTATTTAGAGGTGTTTGTGGTTAATCCTGGTGTTAATGTACGTGCGCCTGCAGAACTGTGCAGGTCTGCCCTACTCCCAAGAGGCCACAGGCCTGTGGACAGGGGTCTGTGGATGAGCACCCCACTCCATCCCCCACCCACCTGTCACACACCTCTCAGGTGCCTGTCCCACACCGCACCCACCAACAACCCCAGGATGTGCTAAACGGATAACCCCCCCAACGGACCTGCTGCCCACATGAGTCTGTCACATTCCACCTGGCACCCCACACCCCTCATGCTCACAACCCCTCCATCCCCACCATGTGCATACCTCACATCACCCCATACCCAAGCTAGCTATCGTCCTATGCACATCCCCTGTGCCCCATCTAGGAAACAGTCCTGGCACAGCCCCCCCAACACATGAATATCAGGCACATCCCCCATCCCCACTAATCATGCCCATTGGCCGCCCTGCCTTGCACAATGAACTGCATGTGGCCCACGGCTCACATACCCCCTCCCGGGCCTGCACAGCTCACGCCCTGTAAGTACCGATGTACCTGGTGTAAGCTGTCCCATTGCCCTGTGCCATGCTGCAGGGATTCATACATGCACCTCTCCCCCTACCATATCCATGGCATCCCATGCACCCACGCACACAGACAGGTGACGGTGCTGACTGATGATACTGGACTGTCACTGTACAGCTGGTGCAGCAACCTGCTGCACACAGCCATGCATGTACTGCGTGAGATGATGGTCAGGCATGTTTGTTCCGTAACAGCTGCTATCTATTGGTGTACCCCCAGGTGGAGGATGTGCGCAAGAAAGCACGCGAGCTGCTGCGGTGGAGGCCTGAGTTCGTGCTGCGGCTGCAGCAGGAACTGATGGGGCAGGAGGACAGTGAGTGATGCAGCCCATGTGACATGCCACAGCATGTTACATTGCAGCAGGAGGTTGTGAGGCTAACTAAAATGTGTCCATCATGTGGGCAACACATGACTGATGTGGTACTGTCTGTTCTCCACCCACAGTGGCAGATGTGCCGGCAGAGGCACATGAGGAGGTGGAGGTGGCAGCCACCGATGAGGGTGCTGAGGAGGGGTCCGAGGCAGAGGCGGAGGTGGAGGAAGAGGACAAGGAGGTGGATGATGAGCAGGAGGATGAGGATGAGGAAGCGGTAGAAGATGAGGAGGAAGAGGAAGAGGAGGAAGAGGAAGAGGAGGAAGAGGAAGAGGGCGAGGAGGTGGATGACGATCAGGAGGACAAGGAGGAAGGGGAGGAGGAGGCAGACGAGGATGAGGATGAAGAGGAAGAGGACGTGGTGGAGGAGAAAGAGGATAAGGAGGAAGAGGACGAGGGGGAGGGGGAAGTGGACATGGGGGAGGTGGGGACCCAGGCGAAGGGAGAGGGGTGGAGGTGGTGAGGCGCTGGGTCAGGGGGATGTCCAGGTAGGGGGTGAGGGAGGGGGTGCGAGGGTGTGTGGTGGGGAGGGCTGGGAGAGGTGGGAGGGGTGGGGGAGTACAAGTGGGTGGGTGGCAGGGAGGTGGGGACAGCTGAGGGGGCCGTGAGGCAGAATGCACCCTTGGTGGTGTCTGCTGTGGGGCCACCTGAGGTTGGGCATGTGGCAGCTCCACAGCCACACACCACCATGGGTGCATCCCGCCCAACTGGTCAGGGTGAGCGCAGTCCTGAGTGGCACAGGGCTGCAGAGGGCCATGGGGGCCAACACCACCTGCTCCCTGGCCCCCCTGCTGTCTCCCACATGGCCACAGGAGAGGCAGGCAGTGCCGCAGAGAGGGTGTGTGTGGACGCCTCCATCCAGACCCCATGCACATGGGTCCTGTGTGGGGTTGAACACGCACACACCCTGTCTGTGGCATTCACCGCTGTCTCGCTGGGCCAGCGGGACCAGACGAGGACCATTGTGCAGGTGGTGGGTGCCATGTGCCGGGTGGCAGATGAGCTGCGGATGCTCAGGGAGGTGTCGGGGGGGGGGGGGTCCCGCAGCTCATCAGCCATCAGGGCATGGTGGCCCCCAGGTAGGGTAGATCCCCGCTGTGGTCTGTGCCACCTCTGCCCTCTGCAGACCTGTGCTCTGGGACTGCCAGGACCCCACTGCCACCACTGATGGCACTGTACGAATGTGTACATGACAAATATATATATTGTGCTGTTAACAATATACACTGTAAATAAATAACTATATTTTCATACTGACCCACATCTCCATGGTTTTGTGCCTCATTACCCGACACCCAGTTGTACAGTCTGACACATCTGTGCATGTCTGTGCGTGTCTGAGTGCAATACAGAGATCACATACATGTTGTGCACTGCACAGCAAGCAGGGGATAGGCAGGTGGGCTGTGGTGGTGGTGTTGGGCTTGGACAAAGCCCCACCTGCCAGTTCAGACACCTCCTGCTGCCCCTGTCTCACCCCTACCCTCTTTAGCTGATCCCATCATCCGCCCTCTCACCCCACCCCGCTCCGGGTAGCTGTCACATGTCGACCTCATAACAGGTCTGCTGCTACTGTTCTCACTGCCATGGACTCATGGCTCCTTTTTCCAGAGCCACCTTCCCCCACTCATATTCCCAGGGGTCCCAACATCCATATTGATAGCGCCTCTGTTCCCTCTGCTTTGGGGCTCCCCTCCCTTACCTCCCCAATTGACTTCCTGTTTCGTTCCAAAGCTCGCACACACCATCATGGCCACTGGCCTGGCCCAGTATATGTCATCAGCTGCATCATCACCGGGCTCTATGGCTCGGTTCCTCCCTTATCTGACCAGCGCCTGTTCTGCCGCAACCCTCATCACCCAGTGCCTCATCCACATCCTATCACCCCCAATCTATTCTGCGATCCTCATGCCAGTGATCCTCTCTTTCCTTTTTCCACGGTTTTGTCAACTCTGGCTCCCACCGTGTCAGCTAGGTCTGTGGAGGACGCAGTGAAGTCCTATAGCCCTGTACTCACCTCTGCTCTGGGTGCTTTCACACCTCCCGTGGCACGTCCTGTGGGCTCTCTGCACCCAGCCCTGTCTTTCATCCATTACCCGCTACCTACGTTCCTGTGCTTGCTCAGTTGGGCTTGCTTGGTTCATATCCCGCTCCCCTGGGGACGTCCAGCACATCAGGTACATGCTTGTCTCTTTCCAGTCGGCCCTAGCTCCTTCCGAAGAGGACTATTCTGTTGATGTGACCAACTCTCTTGCATCTGGCCCTTTCCATCTCCCTCCTACCCTGAGCTCTCTCCTCAGGGTGCCTCTGCCTCTGATCCCTCCACCCCTATGTGCCCATACATTGGCTCACTATTTCCATGCCAATATCCACAGGATCAGCCTCCAGTTCCCTACAGGGTCAGCTATGTCACCTCCACCTCCTCTTCCCTACCAACTTTCCTCCCCTACCTCTGCTACTCTCTCATCCTTTGCTGTGATCTCCAAAGGTGAACCTGCTTACCGTCTTTCACCCTCCCAACACACCACCTGCTCCTCTGATGCTGTCTCCACCCGCTTCCTATGCCACATCTGCTCCACTGTTGTCACTTCCATTTCTCATATCCTCACCCTTTCCCTCTCCACTGCAACTGTCCCTGCTGCCATCAGACATGCTGAGGTCACACCCCTCCTCCGAGAACCCTCACCTCACCCCACATGTCCCTCTGAGTCCCGGCCCACCTCTCTCCTTCCCTTTGTTTATTGACTACCTGAATGTGCTGTTCACTGCCGCTGCACCTACGTCCCCTCCTCTCATGCCCACCTGGAACCTGTACAGTCTGGCTTTTGTCCTCTACCCTCTGCTGAAGGGGCTCTTTCCCAGGTCTCCGGTGACCTGTCTCTGGTGCAATACAGGGGCCTTTACTCTGTCCTCATCCTTCTTGGCCTCTCTGCTGCTCCTGACACTGTTGACTACATTTCTCACCTTGTTATCCTGTCCTCGCTTGGGAATATGGGCTCTGTGCTATCCTCATTCTCCTCCTATCTTTCGCACCGCTCCCTCGGTGTGTGTTCCTGTGGCTGCCCCTCCTCTGCTATCCTGCTCCCAGCTGGTGTACCCCAAGGGTCTGTCTGGGTCTGCTCCCTTTCTCCTTCTATACCCAGTCCCTTGGTGTGCTACTCTCCTCCCATGGTTTCCATACCATCTTAATGGTGATGTCTCCTGGACCTACCTCTCCACACCTGACATCTCTCAGGCTGGCCAGACACAGATCTCTGCCTGCCTTTCTGGCATTGCTGCCTGGTTGTCTCACCGCCACCTGTGATTGTACATGGCCAGGGCTGGACCTCTACTCTTTCACCCTGTACCCTCTTTCTCCTTTCTCCATCTCTGTGGTTAACTCTGCTCATTCCTGTTTCCTCAGCTCTCAGTCCTGGGGTTGTCCTCGACTCTTCTCTCTTCTTCTCCGCACACATTCATCTGTTAGCTATGTCCTGCCATTTCTTTCCGGGTAATATCAGCAGGCCTTGTCCTTTTCTTCCTACACACACTACTACGATGCCAATCCACACCTTGCTCACCTCCCGTCTTGACTATTGTGACCTACCTCCTGTTGGCCCCCTTTGTATTATCTCCCTCCCCTTCACTCTGTTCAACACTCCGCTGTGCGGCTAATCTCCCACCAGCCTCGTCATGGCCAGATTACCCCTCTTCTCAGGTCACTCCACTGGCTCCCTATCCATTTCCGCATCCAGTTCACACCTCACCTACTAACCTATAACTGCATTCACTCTGCAGCTCCTCACTAGCTTTCCTCCTCTATCTCTCCCTACACCCCCTCTCAGGGACGCCACTTCTCTGGCATGGTGCTTCCATCCGTGCCTCTCTCCTCTATTGCTCCACCAGACCTGTCCCCATTCACCTTGCTGCACCCTACACCAGGTACAAGCTACCTGTGTCTGTTCGCCAGGCACCTGCTCTCGTCCTCGTCAGATCCAGGGTGGGGACTCACCGCTTTGCTGCTGTGTTTGGATCTTATCTCACCTGCTCTCCTTTTTCTTTTCCATTCTCCCGTTGTATTATCTCAGCCTGTTGTCTGTTTTGAATAGATTTTGGGTTCTGATGGGCAGGGGCTGCCTCTTGCATGTCTGTGCAGTGCTGCATACGGCATGTATCGCTATACAGATGCTCAGTGGTGGGAGTGGTGGGTTGGGTCCGCCATGGGGCCCTGTACCTTTCCCTCTGCTGTAGCTGTACTGGGGGTCACCACACCATGTATGTGTATGGTTCGCATGGGTGTCTGTGCAGCCCTACGCTGCGCACTGTCAAGTGCTTACTGATGGGTGTGTGGCAGTGTACATGCCCTGCATCATGTAGTTGCAGTCACAGCACATCCACATGTTCAGCTCTGGTCCATCCATCTCACAGGGCTGTTGTTTGCACAGGGCCATGCAGTCCAGGTGGCCACACACAGACAACATCTGTATCTGCATTTCTGCGTGCTGGCGGGCCTCGGGGGGAGCTGGGGTGGCCTCAGCCCCCTTGGGCAGATGCAGAGGTGGGGGTTGCCCTCCCCCTTCCCAGGGGCAGCTGTGTGGGTGTTCCTGGCCCTCCCCAGCCCCCTGTTCGATGTCAGTGGCCCCCTTCCAGGTGGTGGGTGGGATGTGTATGCTTTGCCCGACGTGGGGTTGGGGGGTGTGGTTCCAAGGGCTGCTCGTGGGCCATTGCGGGGCCTAGATGGGAGCGAGCACTGTGTTGGGCTTGAGCTGGACAGTGACCGGTGTTGTTGCCGGACCACATGGGATGGGGCTGGGAATCTGACATGGTGTAGGTGGGGGGTGGTCAGTGTGGATGGGATGGTATCTCAACCTTGGGCCAGGTATTGGGTGTGTAGCTGGGGACTGCGGATGGCAGGTTACACTGTGCATGGCTGACTGGGAACCACAGTCTGGGGGTGGCATGGGCATGCTGCTAGAGGGTTGTCATTTACGCCATATGTTGCGTGAGACTGACTGGGTACATGAGGTGAGATGACTGGACAACTGCACAGCAGGCAGCAGGTTGTTCACAGCGGACACATGGACAACAATGGACTGTGGACAGTCTGTTGGCAACAGGGTATACACAGGGACAGGAGGTGGGGTTCTATATATTACCTTGGACCTCATAGCTGTTGCCTTCCACCTGCCCTTATAGCTATCTCTCTCCTCTGACCCTCATAGCTATTTCGTTCCTCTGGCCCCCATGGCTATGTCTCCCCTCTGGACATCATAGCTATCTCTGTCCATTGACCAACATACCTGATATGTGTCAGCTCTGGTATTTGTGCATTGTTAGCGTCAGCGCTATGTGTTATACAGGGGGTCAGTGCTGTGTGGCTCACCACCTACCGTAGTGTTGTAAATTCCATGTTTGGCCATTGTGATCTCCATATCATATCCCTATCCTCCTGGATCTCTATTGTGCTTCATTGTCCTTTGTTTGGTGATGGTCTGTGTTCTGCATGTCCAGTATGAGCTGTGTTATGCTGTTGCTATGGAATGTGGTTCTCACTGCCACCTGTTTGCCTCCCCCAATAGGCCCTGTGTAGTCATTCTCTGCAATGGTTTGGTCTGCTATTAGCACCGCTGCCCTTTGCACGGTCTGGTATGGTGCATTCTGTGTACTGGTGTTGTTGTCATGGTATGTCGGGTTTGCTAGGGGTTCTACATGGCCTGTGCTTGCAGTTCCTCCTACTCATGACGCCAGTTGGTACTAGCATGTGGTACGGTGGATATCTGGTACCCCTTCCATGTCCATGCACACAGTGTGGGGCATGTCCGACATCAGTTGGGGTCCAGGTTATGGCCCTGCACCCCCCTGAGGCAGCCTCTGTATGTGCTATGTTGTTAGCATTCCCTGTACCGCATATCACAGTCTTACCTGCCTGTTGATGTGCTCTGTCCAGTGCTGGGGACAGGCCGTAGAGGTATATGGGCCCCAGACGTTAAGCGAGCTGCTGCTCCATGGGTGTTAGGGCAGGTCTGCTTGGTCCCCTGCCACCAGTGGCTTCTGCATGGCGTCTCTCACGTGTCATGTGCACACGGACCCCACACTTTATATCACTAAATCACTTGCGTAGGCTCTATATGTCTCTGTGTGGGCCACCTGTCTCTGTGACTGCTGCCTGTATGGCCTCCCAGGCCACGGTCCATGCACTCTGTGGCAAGGTGGAGCTGAGGCACCCATACAGTACCTCGTACTGCTTGGGGACAGTGGCCAGCAGGTTGTCGTTCTCAGCCTGGCTGAATCTTAGGGCTCTGTTTCATGCCTTCTCTGGCATGGGCTGTCTCCTTCTCTTTCCTCCTGTTACCCATACTGGCTGTTCCCGTGGGGGCTGGGACACCCCTGAGGGCATAGGACTGCACCATGCGTAGTGCGTGTAAGACTACGCCGTCTCACAGGGTGCTGTGGGTTTCCATACACACATTCCCTTTGGTGGAACATATCTGCATTGTGCTTCTTATGCTTGTTTGGCATAGTGGTTACAGACGTGTGTTGTGCCACCATACGCTGTGGGTTTGATTCCCACATGTTCCTTATCTTTTCTTGTGTTCTGCTAACCTTACCATTCAATGGCTCCGGCTTCATCACTTCTCCGCACACCCTTCTTCTCTTCACTGTACTGTGCAGTGTCCCCTCTGTGCAGCCTATCCGTCACATGCTAGCTGTTACATATGGTCCCTTTCTTTGGGCTGTCTGGGTGGGCAGTTGGCTCAGTGGTTTGTTATTGGTGTCAATGAGCTGTGTTTGGGCTCTTCAGTGTACCAGTTTGGTTCCCTCTTACTCCTGTTTGTTTCTCTTGCCTATTTTGCCCTTGTACACACACCATCCACACAGCCGGCCCTTCAGTGCGACCCCTGACGCCTTGTTGTTATGCGCTATATTCCGACCACATATTCTAGGGTACTTCGACTTATCTCATAAGGCACATAGGAGAGTCTGTAATGTCATGCACATTCTTGTGCATGCTGCACGGCAGCTGAGAACGTGCATAAAATGCAACATGCATACAACGCACCACTGCATGATAATCTAGCAGACACGATGGCCACTTGGTGGAATATATTTGCATTGTGCTTGTTGTGGTTGTTTGGGATAGTGGTTGCAGACTTGCGTGGAGCCAACATAGGTTGTGGGTTTGGGTCCCACAGGTTCCCTTTCCTTTTGGTTGTTCTGCTGTCCATACCATACAATGGCTCTGGCTTTGTCTCTTCTCCACACACCCGTCCCTCTCTTCACTGTACGCTGCTGTGTTCCCTCCATGCAGCCTATCTGTCACATGCTGGCTGTTACATATGCTCCCTTTCTTTGGGTTGGCTGGGTGGGCAGGTGGCTCAGTGGTTTGGCATTGGTGTCAGTGAGTTGTGTTTGGGTTCCTAAGTGTACTAGTTCAATTCCCTCTTACTCCCTTTTGGATTCCTTGTGCATTTTGCCCTTCTGAACACACCATCCACACAGCTGGTCCTTCAGACCGACCCCTGATGCCCTTTCCATTATATTTGTTTACTTTTCTGCATGCTCTTTCACTGCACACCATTTCATGGTGTGTGTGCCTGTGTTACCTGTGGCTCACGTTCCCATTACAGACTGCATTATCAGCTGCCTGTGATCTATGGCCTTACACCTATGGCTCCTTTTCTCATGTGGCACCATGTCTGCACATTCCTCAGCACGTCATCTACTGTCAACGTGCCCTGGATTGCAACCCCCTTCGGACGCGCTGCTGCTTCCCATCTGCTCTGATGTTCACGCGCGGTGGGTCCATGGTGCACTATACCGCACACTGTACTGCGCATTACCTCACACGCCTTGCTTTAAAGATCCACCGCCCACTCCTTTATATGGGCATCCGTACCATTACCGCGGAACCTAACGCAGGTAACATTACCGCGGTTTAGTAAACATACCCCTTTGTGTGGGAGGGAAGAAACATTTACGATTGGCTGGGTATTGGAAGAGTAAGTGGGGATTGAGGATGGAGGGATGAAAAAGGAATAAAGAAAGAAATGGAGGAAAGAGCAAAGAGAGAAAGATCAGAATGTTGGAGCAGATGTAGAGAGAGAATGGAAAAAACTAAAAGAGAGAAGAAAGGACAAATGGACAGCAGACAATGGAGAGTTAGCAGAAGACACGAAGAAAACAGAAGAAAGTGACTGGGGCAGTTGCGATGGAAGCGCAAATTAAGATTTGTGAATGTTCATTAATTTTTAAATATGCCTCTTGATGAGTGTCTGAATAACATTTGCATGGGCAGTGAGGATAAAGAAAGACTACCAGATTTCTACATTACTATACTCCAGTGCCAACTGCCAGGAAGTACTGTTTAACCCTGCTCATTTAGAGCCAATAGCAAACCTGCCGTATCATAATAGCACTACCAGGACTCACAAAGGAACCAAACCCTATCTATCAAAAGGCAATACTGCAAATATTAAACGAATACATCTCAAAGAATAAGAATACCAATACATCTACACTGGGAAAGAGAACAAGTGGGACTGTCACATAAAAAACTACAGGCCTGATATTTTAAAAGCTTTTACACGCTTAAGTCAGTTAACCATTCGACAGCGCATACACAGATAGTGCCATCAAATATCTCTGACAAAGTCCCCTACACACCCCAGTGCTAGCCAGCTAGCATCAGGGCGTGCCGGGGGCATTCTTGGACAGAGTGGAGGTGAGGACCAACACTAACCATAAAGCATTGATATCTGAAACTACACGGTTAGCGCTCGGTGCCTATAAGATGGGTGAGTAAGACCCTCGCCTATCTTATAGGCACTGAGGCTAACCGTGCAGCATCCAATATTGATGCTGCACGGTTAGCCTCAGGAGCTTCAGGGACAGCGTGGCTGGACCCAGATTTTAATTTCCGTCACCGTGGAAATGAAAATCCGGGTTAAGGGGGTCGGCAGGCAGGCTATGTGCTGATGTGGGGCATAACCTGCCTAAATGAATATCGGGCCCTACATGAACAGAATACTACAGCTTGGTTACACATGCAAAACATAGACCATCAGCAAACATAAAACAAAATATCACAATTTAGAAATATGAAGACAATGGTTAAACTGGGAGCTCCTAAAGCCAAACATGGAATATACAACAACACTGGAGAAATAAAACTATAAATTAATTTCCTCTTGTACTAAATAAAATGCAAAGACATTAGTGATGCACATTTCCAAAAGCTGACATATTCCAGTTAATAAATTCAAAATAAAATAGCATTTTCTACCTTTTTGTTGTATGAGCATTTTATGTTTCCATCGCAACCACCCCAGTCGCTTTCTTCTGTTTTCTTCGTGTCTTCTGCTAACTCTCCATTGTCTGCTGTCCATTTGTCCTTTCTTTTCTCTTCTAGTTTTTTTCCATTCTCTCTCTACATCTGCTCCAACATTCTGATCTTTCTCCCTTTACTCTTTCTTCCATTTCTTTCTTTCTTCCTTTTTCATCCCTCCATCCTCAATCCCCACTTACTCTTCCAATACTGAGCCAATCGTAAATTTTTCTTTTCTCCCACACAAAATGTCTTTCCCCCTCTCCATTCTCACTCCCCCAGCCCCATCTCCTTCTATTCCTCCCCATCAGCTCCCTTCTAGTTCTAGCCCCACCCAGTATCTGCTCCCATTCTCCCATCCCCCCGCATCAGCCCATTTCAGTACTAGCCCCCCCATCAGCCCTTTCCAGTCCTATCCTAGCACCCATCAGCCCATTTCAAATCCTTGCCCCTCCATCAGCCCATTTCCAGTCCAAGCCCTGCCAATCAGCCCTTTCCAGTCCTAGCCTCCCGTAAGCCAATTTTCAGTCCTAGACAGCCCTTTCCAGTCCTATCCTAGCCCTTTTATTTTTATTGCACTCAAAAAAATCCCGCTAATCAGAGATGAATATATAAAGACCCTACCACAAAAATCTCCTAAAGACTCCCCAGTGAAATATTAACATTTCTTTTTGTCATAAGAACATAAGAACATAAGATATGCCATACTGGGTCAGACCAAGGTCCATCAAGCCCAGTATTCTGTTTCCAACAGTGGCCAATCTAGGTCATACGTACCTAGCAGTTTCCCCAAGGGACACAGGTTCCACAATGCTTGTATTGGTTCAAGCATTGATATCCTGGGTCCCTTCTTAATAATGGTTTATGGACCTTTCCTCCAGGAACTTGTCCAAACCTTTTTTAAACCCAGCTACACTAACAGCCTTTACTACATCCTCCGGTAACAAATTCCAGAGTTTGATTACACGTTGAGTGAAAAAATATTTTCTTTTATTAGTCTTAAATAGTTTACCCTGTAGCTTCATTGCATGTCCCCTAGTCTTTCTATATTCTGATAAGGTAAACAATCGATCTACGTTTACCCGTTCCACTCCGTTCATTAATTTATAGACTTCTATCATATCTCCCCTCAGCCGTCTCTTTTCCAGGTTAAAGAGCCCCAACCTTTTTAGCCTTTCTTCATAGGAGTAGCCTTCCATCCCCTTTACCATTTTGGTGGCTCTTCTCTGAACCTTTTCTAAAATTGCTATATCCTTTTTTTTTTTTTTAAATTCTTTATTTTCATTTTATAACAACAAAGGAAAAGGAAGACATACAGCTAAAAGACAGATACATAAAGTGTAATACATACACCAAAGTAAACCCCTGCCACCCCCCTCCCCCCTGCTTCTTCTCTAGAAAACTAATCATTCCCGAAGCGGGCGTGTACTTACATTATTGTGTTACAAAACCTAACGGTGATCTGAAACATGATGAGTGCACATTATACAGGCATGTTGGAGCAATGAGCAGATTGTACATAATCATTAAGCATCTGCCATTTAGACAAGCGAGAGTGAGGTTGGGCATGGGGAATAGCTCTCCGAGGTATCTGCTCATATTTACTATATAAGCAGACAAGGTTCCACCATTCATTAACAGTAAGTTGAGAGCTATCCTTCCAATTCCTCGTGATTAAGCATATGGCTATACCCAGCATGAAATCAAGGAGAAAGCGACCCTTCTTAGGAAGAGAGGGGACCTCCGCCACAGAGCGGAGTCCCACGATCTTCCAAGAGAGAGGTTCGTGAAGGTGTAAGATAAATTGAATACAACCCCAGACCCGCCCCCAATAAACCTGTAGTTGAGGACATTCATAAATAACATGAGCGAAGGTTCCCACAGCAGTATGGCAAGACCAACACTGGTCCCTAGCATTTGTGTTCCATTTGGCTATTTTTTCTGGGGTATAAAAGCATCTGTGTGCAAAAAAGAAGAGAGTTTGGGTAACAGAGGCAGACCGGGAAACCCGCACTACTTTGCTCCAGAAAACGCTCCATTGCACAGGGGTTAAAGTGGTTTGCAGTTTGCGCTCCCAGGCTTGTTGGGTTCTAAAAGTGGCCGTGTCTGTACCCTGACATAATATTTTATAAAAGTTAGAGGCTACCCCATGTGTACTACTAATAGAGTGAACTATCTCTAATAGCCCGTCCTCAGTAGGGGCAGAGGGCGGCATGATTCGAGCACTTTTGAGGCAGTGTTGAAGCTGCATCAATTGAAAGTAGTGTTTCGCTGGTAACGCAAATTCCTTTTGTAAATCAGAAAAGGTTTTCCAACGAGCTGCAGAGAAAAGCTGTTGGGGTGTCCAGATCCCCCTTGAGTACCAGGGTTTCCATGCTATCGTTCTATTTAGGACTTGAATTCTGGGGTTATTCCATAGCGGGAGTCCGTCCTGAGGACATACGTTCGGGCCCAGTGATAGAATGAGAGTGTTAAAGGCCGCAAGAGTATCGACAATCATTGGTGGATGGCGGGTGTCTACTTGATAGGACATACCGGGGAGATGGGTCAACGGAATTGGGCTACTAAGCTCCTCTTCTATGTCAAGCCAAACTGGTCTGCTGTCTGTTGAGGCATCTAGCCATCGGGCACCTTGCTTAAGTAGGAAGGCTTGATGATATCTAAGAAAATCAGGAAATCGGGTACCCCCTCTTTCCTTTGCAGACTGTAGTTTTTGTTTAGCTATCCTTGGTGGCTTGCCCTGCCAGAGATAACGGACGAGAAGGCCCTCAATATCTTTATAAGTATGTAGCGGGAGTAAGCATGGCAGCATTTCTAAAATGTAGTTCACTTTGGGGACTATCATCATTTTCACAGTTTCTAAGCGGCCCCACCATGTAAGAGATAAGGGAGACCAACGATTCGTGAGCTCACGGACTTTGGAGACTACCTCTTTGGCATTAAAACTGATAGTGTCTTCTAAAGGAGAACAGTAATGGACCCCGAGATACTTCACCATGCGGGATTGCCAAAGGAAGGGAAAGGCCTGCATGTCAGCCTCATGTACCCAGCGGTTCAGTGGGAATGCTACAGATTTGGTCCAGTTAATTTTATAGCCCGATAATTGTGAGTATCCGTCAATCAGATCCAAGACAGCTGGAACCGAATCGAGGGATACGAAAAGCATAAGGTCATCTGCATATGCAGAGAGTTTAATCTCCCTATGACTGAAGGGGACACCTCGAATACGTGCGGACTGTCTAATAAGGAGGGCTAGGGGTTCAAGAGCTAGATCAAAGAGCATTGGTGATAGGGGGCAACCTTGACGCGTGCCTCTTTGGAGATTAAATGGCTGAGACTTGATGGCATTTACACAAATACTGGCGACGGGTTGAGTATACATGACTTGGAGATATCGGAGGAAGCCCTCCCCAAAGCCATACCATCGGAGAACTGCAAATAAGAAGGGCCATTCTAGGCGGTCAAAGGCTTTTTCGGCATCCAGGGAAAGACCCACCCATGGATGATCTAGATTGGCAGCACTGGATAGCACATGGCACAAGGTCCGAGCATTGTCAGCAGTTGATCTGCCGGGTATAAAACCGCATTGGTCGGGGTGAATTAGGGTGGCCATCCTGTCAGATAGCTGGGTGGCCAAGATCATTGTGAAGATCTTATAATCGGCATTAAGTAGGGAGATTGGACGGTAGTTGGCGGTTAGTAGCGGGTCTCTGCCGTCTTTCTCAAATACTACCACATTAGCTGCAGAAAAGGATCCCAAAGAGGATGTATCTACCGCAAGGGCAGTAAAATAGAGTTTTAAATAGGGAACTAAATCTGCACTGAACGTTCTGTAGAATTCAGTCGGGAGACCATCGGGCCCTGCGGCACGGCCCGAGGCTGTTTGTTTTAGGGCAGATTGGATCTCTGAGGTAGAGAAGGGTTCATCCATCGCATCCCTATCATCTTCAGAGAGGGTCGGCCGCTGAATGCCAGAAAGCAATCGCTCGAATGTCTCTGACGAGAACTCACATTCAGATTGATATAGGCGGGTATAGAAATCCCGAAAGAGCTCTACAATGTTGGAGTCTGTGGTCACTATGCCCCCTCCCTGTGGAGCTCGAAGGGCCGCTACGCGTTTGGCTTCTTTTTGACCTTTCAAGGCGTTGGCTAAGAGTCGACCGGCTCGGTTATTTTCACGATAATATGTCCCTCGCTGAAGCTCAATACTCTTAGAAGCTGCAGTTGAGAGGATTGAATTATATTGAAAACGGAGACGCTGTAATCGAATTAATACACATGGATCAGTACGTGAAGTTAGAACTCGTTCGCCTGCTTTTATTTGTTGGTCTAGTATGAGTAGCTGCTGTTTGCGTTGTTTTCGCAGGCGGATTTGATAGCTAGTGATCGTTGCTCGAATGGCCGCTTTGAAGCCCTCCCACCAAGCCCAATTCGCAGTATCCTGGGGTAGATTAAACTGGAAGTAATCCTGTATGGCTGCTCGAATTTCTAACTGGAACTCTGGCTGAGTTAACAGGGCTCTATCAAAGAACCAGGCCCCCGAATTCCCTTGGGGTGCAGTAGTGTGTAATTGAAAGGAAATGGCAGCATGATCTGAAATATGTTGGGAGTGAATCTTTGCAGTGTCCACCTGAGGAACTAACAGTTTTGATATTAGAAAGAAGTCTATGCGAGACTGGGATTTATGAGGGGAAGAGAAGAAGGTGAAGTCAAGCTCATTGGGGTGTAGTAACCTCCATAGATCAACTAAAGCAAGATCTTTGATCAGGGAGGTAAGCGTGGTGTGACTCTTGGGGGGACCACTTGTCCTAGGCGGCTGTTTGTCAATCAGGGGATCAAGGACTAGATTGAAATCCCCCCCAATTATCAATGAAGTATTAGCAGAGGCCTGCGCAACCTGAGCAATGGTAGCAAAAAAGGCAGGGTCATCCACATTAGGAGCGTAAAGGCATATACATGTAACTTCAAGGCTACCTATCTTGAGGTGAACTCTGGACCATCTACCTTCTGTATCTGAGCTAGTCGCAATAATAGTAGCATGCAAAGATTTCCTAACCAGTATGGCAACCCCACATTTCTTAGAAACGGCTGGGGAATAGGCGGCCACCATGTAAGGTTTAATATTGAGTTTAAGAGTTTCCTTCGAATTTAAATGCGTTTCTTGGAGAAAAATCAGATCCGCAGCTTCCTGACTTAGGTAGCTTAGGATTTTCTTCCGTTTTATCGGATTATTGATTCCTTTTACGTTCAATGAGAAAATCTTACATGGTGCCATCAATCAGTAATAGACATTTAAGTAAGGGCGCTTGAAAACATACAACATAATCAGAATCTGTGCAACAATGACATAATCACCGAGTATACTGGCTAATACACCCCATATTGAAAAGTATGTACCAAAGTATCTTAGAGAAGAAGCAAAACCCCCAAAGAATATGGCGACCATATGTCTGCGGGAGGAGGCCCTAGAGAGGAAATTGAAAGACATGAAAAAAAAAGAAAAGAAACACCAGAGTCCATAATTAACACTGTCTCTGATACTCATCGAGGCTACTGTGGGTAGATGGAGTCGGGTCACAGATATCATCAAAAGTAAGGCAACAAACTGCCCTCGCCAGACTCTTTGCTGGGCTGCGGCAGATCCAATATGGCAGGTACAGCGGATATGAGAATACTTGCAGGAATATTCTGGAAGTCAGCACATCAAGTCGGCTTCTTTGGAATCCAAAAACTCCGCTAGTAGATCAGGGTCCTCAAATGTTCTTGTCTGATTGTGAAGCGTGACTCGGAGCTTGGCCGGGTACATCAGGCCATAGCGTGCTTGTAGTTGTTGAAGCCTCGGCCGGAATTCCAGAAAGCGCTTTCGGTGGTCGACCGTGGGTTTAGCCAAGTCGGGATAGAAGGAGATCTTGTGGCTCTCAAACTCCATATGGCCCTTTGCCCGAGAGGCATGTAGAATTTGCTCAACGTGTTGATATCTCAAAAGTCGAAAAATGATAGGCCGCGGGGTCTTCCTGTTGAGCGTTATGCTTGTGGGTACACGATGAGCGCGATCGATCTCCAAATCTTTGGTAAAGGTGATTTGGAGCAGGGAAGGGAGGATTTTGCAAAAAAACTCTTTCATGTCTCCCGATTCCGCTCCCTCCGGTATGCCCACGAGTCGTATGTTGTTGCGGCGCGCTCTATTATTGCCATCTTCCACTTCTTTCTGCAAGGCCCGCACCTGACGTTCAACTTTGTCGAGTTTGGACAACCGGGCCGCATGGGAGTCCAATATGCTCTCCATTTTGTCCTGACGCTAAGAAAGCCCTTCTAGCTTGCTTTGCAGCACACCAAAATCTTCCCGCAGCGCTCGGAGTGCTTCACCGTTTGACTGCACGTGGTTTTTGACCCCTCTAATCTCTGCGAGGATTTCCTGCTGCATTTCGGGGCCCTCGCGCAAGGCCAGCCCCTTCTGCGGGGACGGAGGTTCAGTTTTGGAACGTTTGCCGTGAGAAGCCGCTGGAGATCCAAATTCCAGGCGCGTGGGTTTGGTCCCCGCCATCTCACCAATGTGCCCCGGCAAGATCAGAGTAGAAGTTCCAAGTATGTACGGTGTTAATTCAGGATTCTGAGTAGGCCTCTCGGGAGCCTCAGCGTTATGCGACCATCCCGCTGGACATCAGGCTCCGCCGCTATATCCTTTTTAAGATATGGCGACCAGAATTGCACACAATATTCAAGGTGCGGTCTCACCATGGAACGATATAGAGGCATTATAATATCTTTTGTTTTATTTTCCATTCCTTTCCTTATCATACCTAGCATTCTATTTGCTCTCTTGGCCGCCGCTGCACACTGGGCCGAGGGTTTTAACATGGTATCCACAAGGACGCCTAAATCTTTTTCTTGGGTGGTGGTTCCTAATGTGGAACCTTGCATCGTGTAACCATAGTTTGGGTTGTTCTTCCCTAGGTGCATAACCTTGCACTTCTCCACATTAAATTTCATCTGCCATTTTGATGCCCAGTCTTCCAATTTATCAAGATCCTCTTACAATTTTCCACAATCCTCCTGGGTTTTAACAACTTTAAATAGTTTTGTGTCATCAGCAAATTTGATAACCTCACTCGTTATTCCACTTTCCAGGTCATTTATGAATATGTCAAAAAGCAGCGGACCCAGCACAGATCCCTGGGGTACACCACTATTCACCTTTCTCCATTGGGAAAATTGGCCATTTAGCCCTACCCTCTGCTTTCTATCTTTTAACCAGTTCCTGATCCACAGTAGTACACTGCCTCCTATCCCATGACTCTTTAGTTTTGCCAAAAGTCTCTCATGAGGGACCTTGTCAAAGGCTTTCTGAAAGTCCAGATACACAATATCAACCGACTCACCTTTGTCCACCTGTTTATTCACTCCTTCAAAAAAACATAACAGATTAGTAAGACAAGATCTTCCTTGTCTAAAGCCATGTTGGCTGTCTCCCATTAGGTCATGACTATCTATATGCTGAGTAATTTTATTCTTTATGATGGTTTCTACCATTTTTCCCGGTACTGATGTCAGGCTCACCGGTCTGTAGTTTCCCGGATCACCCCTCGAACCCTTTTTAAAAATTGGTGTTACATTGGCGATCCTCCAATCCTCAGGTATTAGAGATGATTTTAATGATAGTTCACAGATTACTGATAGCAGGTCTGCAATCTCAAATTTCAGTTCTTTCAACACCCTTGGATGTATACCATCCGGCCCAGGTGATTTGCTACTCTTCAGTTTATCTAATAGTTGTAGGACATCTTCCCGATGTATCGATATTTCCTTCAATTCTTCCACACCTTTAAATACCACTTCAGTCGTGGGTAACATCCCTACATCTTCCTCAGTAAAGACCGAAGCAAAGAATTCATTCAGTCTCTCCGCTATCGCCTTGTCGCCTCTTAGTGCTCCTTTAACCCCTTTATCATCTAATGGACCAACTGACTCTCTCACGGGTTTTTTGCTACGAATGTACTTGAAAAGGTCTTTATTTCGCGTTTTTGCTTCCGCAGCAAGCTTCTTCTCAAATTCTCTCTTTGCCTGCCTTATCAATGCCTTGCATTTGACTTGCCAGTGCTTGTGCTGTTTCCAGGTTTCATCATTTGGCTCTTTTTTCCATTTCTTGAAAGATGCTTTTTTGGCAACAACAGCCTCTCTGACCTCAGCTTTAAACCATGCTGGCAATTTTTTGGACTTCCTTCCACTTTTCTTAAAGCGTGGAATACAGCTGGTCTGGGCTTCCAAGATAGTATTTTTCAACAACACCCAAGCTTGATGTACGTCTTTAACCTTTGCAACTGCTCCTTTTAGTTTTTTCTTAACTGTTTTCCTCATTCTATCATAGTCTCCCTTTCGAAAGTTAAAGGGTAGTACTATGGATTTCCTTACTATCCCTCCTCCACTAATTAAATCAAAGGCGATCATGCTATGATCACTATTGCCAAGTGGCCCCAACACCCTTATCTCTTGCACTACATCTGGTGTTCCACTAAGGACTAGGTCTAATATTGCTTCCCCTCTGGTCGGTTCATGAACCAGCTGCTCCAAGAAGCAGTCATTTATTTCATCTAGGAACTTTATCTCCCTAGCATGTCCTGTTGTGACACTGACCCAGTCGATGCCGGGGTAATTGAAATCACCCATTATTATTACTGCACTGTAACTTTTGCTAGCTTCCTTGATTTCTTTGAGCATTTCATCATCCATTTGTTCATTCTGGCCAGGCGGACGATAGTACACCCCCACTGCCATCGCCTTCCCCTTTTTACATGGAATTTCAATCCATAGAGATTCTACAGCAAATTTTGTTTCTTGCAAAACTTTAATCCTTTCTGACTCAATGCCCTCTCTAACATAGAGCGCAACCCCTCCACCAATTTGATCAGCTCTATCATTTCGATATAGTTTGTCGGACCGCAATGAGGCAGGTTCAGATGAGGTTCTAAACCACACCAGTCAGAGAAGGTCCATTTTAATCACAGTTCTTTGGTCTTTTTGTCGGACCGCAATGAGGGAGGTTCAGATGAAGTTCTAAACCACACCAGTCAGAGAAAGTCCATTTTAATCACAGTTCTTTGGTGAAGTGTGTAGAAAAAAACAACTTATCTTAAAATTGTTGAGAGAAGAAGCGCAAGCCTTGTGTAGAACATCCAAATTCAAATTCACGACGTGCACGTTTCGGGATGCCACAGTCCCTGTATCAAGTGCTCTCGCGCAAATAACTTCAAGTTGATTCTTCTCCAATAAGTGTGCAAGCAACCAACTCACTCCATTTAAAAAACCCCCGGTTCTCACCATAAAACCAATCACAATGAGGAATCAGTCCTTTCACAATTGGTCGGCAAAACTGTCAGTCATCAAGGGAACATAACACGGAAAAGGGATTTCCCTCCATCCGATTGGATGAAAGCAGTTAGATGAAATTGACTGCATAAAGCGCCCAATCCTGTATCTGCCAAAGAACAGCTCATGAAAAAGGGGTGATCCCACCACATCAGGGAAACCCTTAAGCATCGAGCTTTTCTCACAAAACACTCAGCCACTCAATTTCCAGATTTAGGCCACCAGGATAAACACTTGCCAATTCATAGATCCACCGTTGTTCACAGCGTTGTAATCGAACAATCCTATCACCCCCTCTGGGATCCTCAGGAACATGATCAAGCACTGTCCATCGTAATTGATCAAAACGGTGTCCCCGCTCAACACAATGGTCCACTATAGGGGCAGAGAGAACCCGATTTTGCAGGCGAGAAGCATGCTCACTGATCCTAACTCTAATAAGCCTTGTCGTCCGGCCTACATAAATAGAGGGGCAATCGCACTGTATTAAATAGACCACAAAAGATGAAGAACAGGTGGTGGACCATTTCCGTCTATACGAACGTCCAGTCTGAGGATGGTCCCACGGAATTCCCAACATTGTGTTGAAACAAAATTTGCACCTTTGGCAGGGAGAGTGGCCCGTTGTTGTACCCGGACCGAGAGGTCGATCAGATACAGTGGTAGATTTCACCAACATGTCACGAAGACAAGAGGCTTTGTTAAAAGCTGGCATAAAAGGATGGGCTAAACTAGGGTGTACAGAGAGAATAGACCAGTGCTTACGGAGAATCTCCACCACTGCATTACTACAAACCATGTAAGGAAGAACGCCCACTATCTTCTTGTCAGGGTTGTTTTCTTGAAGGTTAGAGGGCTGCAGAAGCCAGTCACGGTGCGTGTAGCATGCACAGATTTAGTACATGAATCAGCGCATGATAATTGTCATGCCTCCACGCTAACAGCTATTGTGGGCTCAAGTGAGCAGTTACAATGCACCAAAACACTCTCTAACTGCTTAGCGCACTTTAGTAAAAGGGCCCTTTAATGTCCTCATAGTTCCATCACATGCTCCCAAAATTTGCTAGCTTCTTTATTTATTCAAAAACGTTATGAATTAATACTCATCTTAAAAACAGCAGCTGCTGCAAAGGTCAATTCTCTTCTTCAAACAAAACCACCCAGAACCAGTTGTCTTCTCCAACAAAACTCATCAAGTATGAAAATCCACATCCAAAAATCCACCACGGCGGTATTTTGAGGATGAAAATTAATCCTCTGCTTCAGGGGTTAAAGATCATTATAAAAATACAAAAAACCCACAAACCAATTTCAGGAGGAAAGAGCCCCCTGGCTTTTGGTGGGTGGGTTCTACGAGGTGGAGTGCGATGGTGCAATCCAAGTGTAGAGGCTCCCTATGGTTTCTCCACTGCACCTGGTGCTGGCAGGCCATTGAATGCTTGCTTTCAGTTCTAACATCCAAAGTAAAAAGTCCACAAGGGAATAAGTTATACCACCGGATGACCGAGGGGAACAAGTTCTCAGGAAGGATAGGTAACTAAACTGAAAAGCTAAAAATCACAAGGATTGAACGGTATTCAAACCAGATTCTTGAAAGAGCTCAAGCATGAAATTTCTAACCTGTTCAAAAGGCCACAATACCTGAATATTGGAGGATGGCCAATGCAATGACAATTTTAAAAAGGGCTCCAGGGTAATCCAGGAAACTACAAAATGGCGAGCCTGATATCAGTGCTGGGCAAAATGGTTGAAGCTATACTAAAAAACAAAATTACTGACCATAGAGATAGAGATGGCTTAACAGGAATGAGACAGCATGGGTTCATCAAAGGCAAGTCTTGGCTTACTGATTTATTAGGTTTTTTTTAAGATGTAAACAAAGAAGTGGATAATAGTGAGCCAATTAATATAATGTATTTGGAGTTTTAGAAAGGGTTTGTACTAGACACATGCTGTTTAACATATTCATAAATGATCTGCAGTTAGGCGTAACAAACGAGATGTTCTAATTTGGGAATGGCAAAATTATTCAAAGTTGTTAAAATGACAGAAGATTACAGAAGTATCTTGTGAGACCAAAAGATTCAGCTTCTAAAAGGCAAATGAAATTTAATGTGGACAAGTGCAAAGTAATGCACATACAGAAAAATAATTATAATTACAGGTACAGAATGCTGAGATAGAAGTCACCACCCAAGAAAATCATCTTGGAGTCATTGTGGACACAATTTTGAAATTTTCAGTCCACTGTGCCACGGCTGCAAAAAAAAAGCCAATACAATGTTAGGGATTATTAAAAAAAGGATGGAAAACAAAACTGAGAATATCATTATGCCTCTGTAGACATCTCTGGTGCAAGAACAACTTCAGTATTGTGCGCCGTTCAATTAGTCGGAATATGACGTAACTAGAAAAGGTTCAGAAAAGGGCAAGAAAAATGAAGAAAAGCTATACAGGTTAAGGCTCTTCAGTTTGGGAAAAAGCTGACTGAGAGGAGATATGATAGAAGCTGATAAAATCAGGAATGGATTGGGACAGTTAAATAGGTAATGATCATACCTTTCCAGCATCACAAAAACCAGAGGCCATTCCATCAGACTAATGACCAGAAGATTGAAAACAAATTGTAGAAAGTATTTTTTTCACAAGCACATAATTAAGCTGTGGAATCTGTTGCTAGAGAATATGGTTAAGGGCCCCTTAATCTTATTAGAGAAGGAAACTCTTTGGGGTATGTTTACTAAACCTTCTTAACGTGCGCGCTGTGCAATTAGCGTACGCTAAGGTACCTTAGCGCGCGCTAATGATGCTTTACGGGGCACAAATGCGCTTTAGTGCGCGCTCACGCGCGCAGCGGCACAAACAAGTGAAGAAAGCGGGGAAAGGCTCCCGGAGGGTGGAGGAAGGCTCCCCAGGAGCGGAGAGAAGGGATCAATGGGTGGAGAGTGGGAGGGGAGAGGCTCCCCGCACACTAACGATGTGAAATTCGAGGCCAAAACTAACGCAAGTTAAAACCTCGCGTTAGAGCTGATTTAAAGGGAAAAGAAACCATTTCTGTCAGCAATGTACAGCAAAACCAGGGAAACCTACAAAAAAGTGATAAGTGTGATACATGTGCACGGAACAAAAGTGCAAATAAACATTGAAAATGACCCCAACAAAATAAAAAAAAATCATAATCAAGCTGGGCAATAGTGATAGTAATGGGAAACATCAAACAACACTCCCAAGAAAGCCCCAAAAAATAAATATGAATTTTGGAAGGGTCTACGCTCTGTCCCCATACAAGGTGAATGATCCCACAATGAAATAGCACTGATCAGGGCTTCCCTCTCCATTGGACAGGTTACCTATGGCATGCACATGTTCCACAACAGCAGGGCGGGCATGTCGGAATGGGCAACTGGACAGATGCTGGGAAAAGGGATACAGAGGGCTGCAGGCGGCACATGCTGTGGTGCAGTTGGGGCACAGTGCGGACTAGGCAGATGCCTAGGTGGAACTTAGGAATGCTGAAACTGAACAGCAGCCAGACAGCAACTGATGAGGGCCCAACATGGGCACAAGAGTGTTTATCACAGTGTCACAGGGGATAGTACCCAGCAGGTACCCCCAAGGGCACAGAACATTGGCAGGCGGTGTTGGGGGAAGCGTGGACGCCTATGCAGGCACCCCTACCCCAGAACACGCACCATAGGCAGCCGCCTACCTGCACACTGGATGGCTTGAGACTGCACACCACCAGCACAACCAGCAAAAGGGCATGTCAGCATGGTGGCAGGGGGTACTGGTGGTGGAGGGGGGCAGTGGCAGCTGCCCAGAGCTGACCATGGCCTAGCCCTGTGTAAGTGGGTGCCATGCACTGCAACAGACAGGCCCTGCTGGACAAACAGTCATGGTATCACCAGGGAATGCACTGTCTCTGTGGCAACACGGTGGTGCAGTGCACACAACCAGTATGTTTGGAAGCAGGTGGTCACAGGTTCAAGTCCCAGCTATGGTGCCTGCCAACCCAGTCCCCCATATTTTACCCACTACTACAACATGCTAATACAGACAGAACGTTTATTGCAGATGATGTAAACATGCCCAAAACACCTACATTTTACCCTACAGAGCAAAGACACCATAAACAGGCGCATTACCTAGAGCAGAGTCTCCCAAATGCAGTCCTGGAGGGCCAAACACCATTCAGGTTCCATGCTGCCTCTAATAAAGATGCCTGTGCTGCATATATATGCACCACCCCCATGGTATGCAGATGTATCTCATGCATATTCATGAGGGACAGCATGAAAACCCGAACAGTGTTTGGCACACCAGGACTGGAGTTGGGAACCTCTGCCGTAAAGCAGCAGCCAACATGGGCAGACACACCCACACCCACAGGCTCCATTAGCCAATGCCTACTGGAGAGGCAGGACATTGGGCTCTGCGTGCATCTCCCAATACTAGCACTTGCATACCTTAGCAATGCCACCATACACCTGGGACTACAGTACACAGCTATCAAAAGTTTGCTATGATTACTGGCAGATAGCAATTCCTACATTAAGCACAGTTTGCTGATTGAGCTCCATCATAGCAACCTTTCTGATGTCTGTGGAGTGTGCTTCAGGTCTGGTCTCTGACAGTGTTTACCACCCTGGGGAGTGACCCCCAACAGTATTGCGTACCATATCCATGCCTGCACTGTGCCCAGGACTGGTGTGGTGGCCAGGGCTGCTAAACTCCTCTATAGTAGCACAATGCTGGCATAGGTGTGGGAGTATGTGTCTGTCTATCCAGTGTGTGGTGGCTGCAAACACCCTCCACAGCCCACACTGCCAGCACTGTTGCCAGCATTGGCCTGCCAATGTGCATAATGAGGAACAAAGTACCATGGGTATAGCCCGGACAGGGTGACCTGGCCAGGATGCATCTGCACAGGGCATAGGGCACTGGCTGGGACATTGTAGTGCCCGGCTACCACCTGCACAGACAGGGTGGCCACAGCATGTCCTGCTGGGAGATCACTCTCACCCTGACTGTGCAGTGATCACAGCATGGTTAGGCACCCCCATAGTGCTATATAGTATTTCTCTCATGTGATATTAATGGGTTTCCTTTTGGGGCCCAGTCACTGACTTATCTGCTTGTTGTGTATGCTGACATCCCAGTTCTGGGTGCACGCATTTTCACCAGGAACATGCACTATGGACTAGCTAGCAGACTGTCTGCAGCTGGTATGTGTCTTGATGGAGCGCCTTGCAGGGTGCAGCGGCTGAAGGCTTGC
This sequence comes from Ichthyophis bannanicus, assembly GCA_033557465.1. Lineage (NCBI taxonomy): Eukaryota > Metazoa > Chordata > Amphibia > Gymnophiona > Ichthyophiidae > Ichthyophis > Ichthyophis bannanicus. The sequence goes on from CM066038.1 coordinate 170,243,781, forward strand.
TGCAGAAGAATATCAGATAGTGGTGGGGTGCAGCTTAGCATATCCAGGCCTAATGTCTGTCTGCTATTGCGTTATGGATGTGTACAGAGCTGCATTAATTGCCCTGTAGGGTGTCTGTTCCCCAGCAGGACTGGGGTTGATGGTCCCCTCTACTGCCACCATTGCAGGGAGGTAGAATGTGGATCTGTTGATGGGAGACCCTGTTTACCACCCTCAGCCCTGGAGGAGGAGGGTGGTGGTACATAATCCTCCTAGGAGTCCATAGGGGCTACACCTGACTGACACATACAGATATATCCAAGGTGTGTCTGCAGAAACTACCTATCTCACACATTAGCACTGCTGAGGACCTGCAGCATGGCCTATCTCTGCTGTGGTCCTGGTGCTGCGCGCCCCACCTCACCCTCAGGGTGAGTGCAGTACCTGCCCAATGTGACAGTGTGTAGCAACTCTGTGCCAGTACCACACACGGTCAGTTCCCCTTTCCAGGCCGAGGTGCTGTGGGGGTGCATACCCCATCTTGTGATCATCTGTAGGCTGCTGATTTGCATGTGCAGTGCATCATGGGTATGGGTGGGTTAACCCTATCCTGGTGACCACAGCAGACTGTTTGTGTGGTGACTTGCAGTCCTTCTGCAGCCAGCCAGGGGCTTGCTAGCAGCTATAGAGCTTTAGCCCACTGGTTTCTTCACTGCCAGTGGAGCCAGAGGTCATGGGTTCAAACCCACAGTGGGGTTATTTGATAGGGCTGTCCAAAGCATTATCTATTTTTAATGTACATTAGTGCTGCCAGCAAAAACACCCTCAGCGTACTGTACCCATAAGGTGCCTCAGAGGGCGCTTTATAGGACGCCCTATAGGGTACCTTATGGTTACCGTCCATATAAGGTGCACTATACAGTATCCTATGGAGTGACTGATAGGGTGCCCTATAGGGGACATTATAGGGTGCCGTGGCGGATAGTGCACTTTATAATGTTCCCTATGGAGTGCCTTATAGGGTGCCTTATGCGGCACCTTAGGTTACGGCACACGAGGGTGTGTTTGCTGGCAGCAATTAATAAAATACAAATAAAGTGCCACAGGAAACAATATTTACATGTCAAAGCTGATGCCTCAGCCAGCCTTACGCATTAGGTACACTGGGGATCAAACTCATGACCCCTGTATCATCAGTCAGTGCCTTAACCATTGTACTACACTGCTGTTTCTCCTTGCATGTCAGCGCACCTACTTAAGATTTTCATGCATTTAAATGCACAGTGCTGCCATCAAAAACAGTGCTATGACCTTGCCGTGCCTCATAGGGCACCCTATATGGCGCCCTATAGGCCACCCTTTAAGCAACATTGTAGGATGTCTTGGCGGACAGTGCACTTTAAAATGTGCCCTCTGGGGTACCTTATGGGGTGCCTTATGCAGCACCTTATGTTACAGTGCTTTGAGAGTGCGTTTGCTAGCAGCAGTAATTAAAATAAAATTAAAATGCCTCATAATGCAATATTACACATAAATGGTAGTGCCTCAGCCAGCCTTATTCATTGGGCATAGTGGGGGATTGAACCCATGACCCCTGCATCATCTGTCAATGTCTTCACCATTGTACTGCAGCCCTGTTCGTCTGTTTCTACATCAGCATGCCTGCTTATGCTTCCTGCGCGCGTTTCTCGTGCGCTAATGTGCACAGCGCACAAGAGCGCACGCGCTAATCACGTTTTGCTACTTTTGACCGGACCGCCCACTCCTTTTATGGCATCCTGCAGACTAACGCGGCGCGCACGTTAAGAGGGTTTAGTAAACATACCCCTTTGTCATTACCTCTTTGATATTACCGTAATTCAATTGGTCCATCTTTTGGGAATTTGGAAGATGTGATCTTCAAAAGAGGGTTATGAAATATTTGAATGAAACGGTACAAAATCTGAGGGCCCAGAAAATTAGCTTGTGAACTTTATTAAAGAAAGGGCTACTTGTATTGTCAAAAACGTTCTGTTTGGTTTTGAAATGAATGGTTGATGTGCAGCCTTATCTCTTGAGCCAACTGAGAGCAATAGAAAATCTAGATCTTCCCTGGGAAGAGGCTTGGTATTGCTTCTGATGGGGAAACCAGGGACCATGTGCTCAGGAAACTGGATTGGGCCCTTGTCCTTGAAAAGGAATATCTGAGGGGGAGGAGGGGAGGCACTAACCTCCTTGAAACAAGATGGTCACTTAGATCCCTAGCTATCTGCTCCCATCTCACTCAAACTCACTTTTTAAATTTAATATTAGTAGATGATTAATATTCAGATGTTGTTAAATTCATAGCTGCATTGTTCGCCCTCTCGCATCAATAGATAGATAAATAAATAAAAATAGTGCTCTTTCTCTCCAGTATACAAATCATATTCATGGATCGATTACTCATTCCTTTCCAATGACTTATTAGAGGAGGCAAATTCATTTGATATAGGGCATACTCTGACCTCTGCAGCACTGATTATATGTATACAGCGGCTACTGCCACAGCTGTACAGATACAGTAGTTGAAGATATCCAGCTGCTATCTGTATAGCTGTGCAATTTAATTTAGGACAGCTTTCCTAAAGTTATCCAGATATTTAATAGAATAGACCAATAGCACCACTATTCGGATAGCTCTGGTCTTGACTGCTCAGTTCATATATTCAGTGCCTCAGCTATCCATCCCCAATGTCACGTAACCCTCCATTGCCTCAGGTACAACCTAAGATTGTAAGCTCTCTGGGAACAGGGAAATACCTATGTAACTGAATGTAACTTGCCTTAAACTACCACTGGAAAGGCGTGCGCTAAATACATAAATACTAATAATAAATATTCCAGAGCCGCTGGCCGGCATTTCAAAAATGCTGACCATGGAGTTTACTTGAGATCTTTTGATTAACAAATCAATACAATAAAATACAACATGGGTTCACAGCATGTACTATTCCTTTTATGTACTAGGCCATACTATTGTCAAACAGCAAGTTTGTCAGTATTTCTCCGATGGTCCCCTGCAAATATTCCAGTCCCCTTCACTGTACCCTCTACTTCCACTCCCCACACCACAATTCCACAATCACTACTGCTACCCTCCCCACCTCCTTCCCCCTCCACTTACAAGAATGAACTGCCAAGCCATTTCTATAAGAGTAGCATGTACAAGCAGCCCTCAAACAGTCCCTTAGCCAACCAATACCTGATTGCATATTCTCAACTTGACTCTACACTCCAGGAGAAGTATCTGAACGTAATCTTTATCTTTATCTTTATCTTTTTTATTACTTGATATACCACCGTAGGCTGTAAGGCGTCAGAAAGGTTTACAAAAATAAAGACATCAAGAGGAGAGGAAAAGAATGCCAATCAATGCCAGGACAGCTGAAATAGAAGCTAGACTAAGAGAGAAAAGGGGGAGCCAGTTGGGAGTAGGGAAATAACCTAGAGGAGATAGAAGAGAGGGGCTAACCTGGTGTGTAAGGGGGAAGATCATAGGCAAGCTGGAACAGATGGGTTTTGAGAAGTGATTTGAACCTGATGTATGAAGGTTCGGCACACAGTAAAATAGGGAGGGAATTCCATAGGGCAGGGGTGAGAAAGCAGAACGCAGCGTGGCATGTCTGTTCCAGATGCACATGGGAAATGGAGGGAAGGGCTAGATGGTGGGTGTGTAAAGACCTGAGGAGATGGTGGGGGGAGTGAAATTGAAGGAGATCGGAAAGGTATTGTGGAGTGCCTGTATGGATTGTCTGGTGTGCCAAAGTGAGGATTTTATAGTCAATGCAGAATTATATGGGGAGCCAGTGAAAACGGATAAGGGTAGGTGTAATGAGCTCGTGGAGAAAGGAGTAGGTGAGGATCTGGGCTGCTGTATTTTGAAGGAACTGTAGGCAGTATAGTTGAAATTGGGGAAGACCAGCAAGTGCACCATTACAATAGTTGAGTCGTGAGATAACTAGTGACAGACGAAGGGCTGTGAGAGAGTGCATGTCTAGAGAGGAACGAAGAGCACAAATTCGGCAAAGGAAAAAGAAAGACTGCTGGACCAGAGAAGAGAGATGCTTGTGGAATGTTAAGGAAGAGTCCAAAATAACACCGAGATAACAGAGGGAATGAACAAGGGGGATCACAGAGTGGGACAGAAGAGGAGCGATTGTGGGCCTAGGGATGTTGAAAGTGAGCCAAATAGCAAAGCATTTGAAGGGGTTGAGGCAGAGATGATTAGAGAGAAGTCAGTCAGAAAGAGTAGAGAGCCAAGTGTTTAAAGGGGCTAAGTCCAGGGATAGGGAGTCTGTATGGAAGAGAAGAAGGATATCATTGGCATAAAGATAGATGGAGACACTGCGTTGTTGGATTAGTAGGGCAAGGGGGGCCAAAAAGATATTAAATAGGATGTTAATGTCCTCAAATTCCCAAAAAAGAATCCCACCTAGCCAGGTGTCCCCTAGCCCCTGCATGATCCAATAACATAAGGCAATGTAAAGCACTCTTCCAGTTGCAAAAGAATGGTCCACTCACATCCACCCAACAAACCAGAATATTCTTTTTTGCCATCAGTCATGCCATCCGCAGCCATAGTTTCTTCCCCACCCATTGCACGTGAGGTCTTGACACATATCTAGCCACACTATATGAGGTTGCAACCCCATTGGTTGACCTATGACCTTTCCTAATATCCCTTTCATTCACTTCCAGAAGCGGGACACCTTTGGACAAGCCCAGAACATATGGCTCAATGTAGCCCTAGACACTCCACAATTCAAACAATCCAGAGACAGAGCACAACCTGCCCGAAATACCAGCCGAGATCAAAAAACAACCTCCCAACCAGTATGAGTTGAGGTATCATCTTAAGAACCTTAAGCAGATCCTCCTCAGTAACTTGAGTGTAATTTGCTATTACAAATGCCGGCCAACCTGTCAGAATCCGGCAGCACCCTTGCTTCCAAGAGTACCAGTTAAAGGGCTGTGATCAACACATGCCCAATATCCCCAGCTAAAACAAAAATGACCTCACTGCAGAGGGAATATACAAATAAATACAAAAATTACCCAATGCTCAAAAAAAGTGTATAAGAGACCATCAGACGTTGGCAAAACAATTGCCAGTTCTCCTAAACCTTCCAGGAGAGTTCACATCTCAGTCATCGGTCCCATTTAATCTGTGCATCACCAGTCCAATGTCCTTTGTGCAATTTTATGCTGTGGGGGACAAAGTCAAAGCATTTTAACCAGTTAGCAGAGCTGCTAACAGTATAAAATGGGCTCAGCCTATTATTCAGTGGCAATGACCATTGCCATTGAACACACCCTCTAATGATCTTTATATCTGTGCTCACTACACACATTTCATTTTCACAATTAATAGAGACCATAAACAATTAAAATACAGTGCCTCTTATTCGCAACCACATGTAGAATGCTGCGATCTCTGTTCAAACACACTTTCCTTTAACAGTAATATTATTCAAATGTTTTTTAAATAATATTCAGACAGCTTCATTATTCACAAGTCCTGCATATTATGATGATGATGATGCATAGTAGGTACCACTATATATAGTAGGTCCATCACACCAGGGCCGGATTTACCTTGAGTGAGGCCCTACGCCAACAAAAATTGTGGGCCCCCAGAAAAAATAAAAACGAGATCAACTTACCAAAACAGAAATGGCAATAGATGTATAGAATTGCCTGACATAAAGAGGCAGTAGGGACAAAATCAGCATCGGAATTCAAGAAATACATTAAAAAATGTCTTATCCATCGGGGAAGAGGATCACTGAATGATCCGGCGGTACTACAGCAGCTACAGGAAACGGACCTGGCCGTTGCTGCTCCCCGGTACTCTCTATGGCTTTGGTGTAACAGGCCACCGCCTCCTGGTACTTGCGGGTGACGAAGAGTCTGTTTCCCTGCTCCTTTAACTCCTGAGCGCTGGTGCTCTTCTCCAGACTCCCGCCTCCCCCACTCTCCTTTTCCTCTTTCCCCTTCATGCCAGGGCCTGGAGAAGTTCGTGGACGGCCCCGTTCAGCTAGGCCGCAGCAATTTCAACTCTCTCTAGAGAGTGAGGGATCCAGGCTCGCACAACCCCGCCTCTCACTCTGACTATACCCAACACACCCACAAATAGGGTTGCCAACTTTTTCACCGAGAAAAACCCGACACCTGTGGCTCGCCATGCTCCACCCATTCTCTGCCCCTAGTCCCACCCCTGCCCCGCCCCCAGCCCCACCCACAAAAATTACCGAGGATACGTGTAGGCTAACTTCCTTGGTCAGATAATAATTAAACTGGGAACCCCAAAATCCAAACATGAAATGTACAACACTGGAGAAATAAAACTATAAAGTAATTTCCTCTTGCACTAAACAAAAACGCAAAGATGTTAGCAATACACACTTCCCAGACCAGACATATTCCAGTTAATAAATTCAAAATAAAAAGTATTTTTCTACCTTCTGTTTGGGCATTTTTTCAGTTGCAATTGCTCCAGTCACTTTCTTCTGGTTTCTTCGTGTCTTCTGCGAGCTATCCATTTGTCCTTTCTTCTCTTTTAGATGTTTTCCATTCTCTCTCTATTTCTGCTTTAACATACTGATTGTTTCCCTTTTGCTCTTTCCCCCAATTCTTTCCTTATTCCTTTATCATCCATTTAAATTTCACCCTTCCATTCTCAAGCCCCTCTTACTCTCCCAATACCCAGCCCATCATAGACTTTTCTTCCACATAAAATATTTTCCCCTCTCCATTCTCATTCCCCATCCATTCTAGTCCTCCCCCAAAATCAGTTCCCTTATAGTTCTAGACCCACCCAGCATCCACTCCCTTCTAGTCCCATTCTCCCATGCCCCACATCAGCCCATTTCCAGTCCTATTCCAGCTCTTCATAAGCCCATTTCCAGTGCTAGCCCTCACATCACAGGCCATTTCCAGTCCTAGCCCCGCCCCGCAATCACAGCACATTTACAGTCCAAGTCCCCCATCACAGCCTATTTCAGGTCCTAGCCCCCCCCCCCAATCACAGCCTATTTCCAGTCCTAGCCCCCACCATCACATCCCATTTGCAGTCCGAGTCCCCCTGCACCATCACAGCCCATTTGCAGTCCTAGTTCCCCCCCCACCATCACAGCCCATTTCCAGTGGATGTCGCCCCCCCCCCATAGCCCTTTTCCAGTCCAGGTCCTCCTCCCCATCACAACCCATTTCCAGTCCAGGTCCCCCTCCCCATCACAACCCATTTCCAGTCCATGTCCCCCCCCCCCATAGCCCTTTTACAGTTCAGGTCCCCCCCCCAATCACAGCCCATTTGCATTCCTAGTTCCCCCCCCCCCCCACCATCACAGCCCATTTCCAGTCCAAGTTACCCCCCCCCCCATAGCCCTTTTCCAGTCCAGGTCCCCCCCCCCATCTCCCAGCCCATTTCTTTCCCGTCCAAGTCCCCCCCCCCCTCGCCCTTTTCCGGTCCCGGTCCCCCCCCCAATCCCCGCCCATGCAGTCCTTGCCCCCCCCCCCCCGACCAGCACCGCGGCTGTCTGAGGGGCTTCAGAGGGAGCAGGGTAAGCTCGCGCGAGGCCCCGGCTCCCTCTGTACAGCCGCCAGCGTGAAGAGCCTTTTCCTTCACGCTGGCGGCTGTATCTGTGAAGCCGCGAATGCTGGGAAAGGTTAAAGGGTATTGCCTTTAACCTTTCCCAGCAATCGCAGCTTTACAGATACAGCCGCCAGCGTGAAGGAAAAGGCTCTTCACGCTGGTGGCTGTACAGAGGGAGCCGGGGCCTCGCACGAGCTTACCCTGCTCCCTCTGAAGCCCTCCGGTGTGTGGGCCGGCCCCGGGTGCGGGTTTTCTCAGTCCTGGGGACTCTTGTTTGTGGGCCCTTGCCAGCTGTGGGCCCTACGCCACGGCGTACCTGGCGTATAGTTAAATCCGGCCCTGCATCACACCCAATGTTCTTTCTAGCAGTGGTCAATCCAGATCACAAGTACCTGACATGTCTCAAAAGTAGCAAGTTCCATGCTGCTTATCCCTAGAATTAAGCAGTGACTTTTATTGGCCTACCTTAATAATTGTTTATGGACTTGTCCTCCAGGAATTTGTCCAAACCTTTATTAAATTTAGCTACGTTACCTGCTTTTACTACATTCACTGGCAATAAGTTCCAAAGACAAATTATTACATTGAGAGAAAAAAATATTTGCTCCTATCTATTTTACATATACTACTTTGAGAGAATAAACAATCAATTCACATCTATCTGTTCCATTCCGCTCAGGATTTTATAGACCTCTATTATATCTTCTCTTAGCTGTCTTTTCTCCAGGCAGAAGAGCCCTAACCTCTTTAACCTTTTCTAATAGAAAAATCATCCCATTCCCTTTATCATGTTGGCCATTGTACTTTTCTAATACTTCTATATGTACCTCTATATCATTGTTGAGATACGTAGACCAGAATTGCACATAATACTCAAGACGCAGTCACACCATGGAGTGATACAGAGACATTATGGCATCCTTTGTTTTCTTTTCTATTCTTTTCATAATAATTCCTAACATTTTGTTTGCTTAGGCTGCGCTCACACTGAACAGAAAATTTCAATGTTCAGTGTGTAATTACACTCAGATCCTTTTCTTGGATAGCAACTCCGAATCTGGAATCTAGCATTGTGTATCTATAGTTCGGGTTATTCTTGCCAACCCGCATCACTTAGCACTTATCCACATTAAATTTCAGCTGCCATTTGGATGCTCAATCTCTCAGACTCACCAGGTCATCCAGCATTTTCTCACAATCCACAGGCGATTTAATAATAATGAATAATTTGGCTTCATCTGCAAATTTAATCACATTGTTTGCTGTTCCCAATTCCAGATCATTTATAAATATGTTAAAAAACACCAATCCCAATACAGATACCTGGAATACTCCACTATTCACCTTCCTCCATTAAGAAACTTGACCATTTATCCCTACTCTCTGTTTTCTCTCTCAGCCAGTTTCCAGCCCACGATAGGACGTTGCCTCTTATGCCATGATTTTTTAAATTTCCTCAGGAGTCTCTGATGTGGGACTTTGCTAAACTCTTTCTGAAAGTTTAAATTTACTATATCAACTGACTCACCTTAATCCACAGGTTTATTCACACCTTCAAAGAAATGGAACAGATTGATGAGGTAAGACCTGGCTAAATCCGTGTTGACTTTGTCCCATTAACCCATGTCTGTCCAAGTATCCAGTCATTTTGTTCTTAATAATGGTTGCCGCCATTTTGCCTGGCACTGACATTAGGTTCACTAGTCTGTAGTTTTCTGGATCACTCCTGGAACCCTTTTTAAAAATAGATATCATGTTGGCTACCCTCCAATTTTCTGATACCATAGACAATTTTAATGATAGGTTAAAAATCAATTTCATCTTTCGTTCTCTCTACACTCTTGGGTATATACTATCCAGTCCAGATGATTTGCTGCTCTTTAGTTCATCAGTTTGTTCTACTATATTTTCCAGGTTCACTAATATTTCATTCAGTTCTTCTGACTCATCTCCATTAAATACCCTTTCTGCCATGGGTAGCTTCCTCACATGTTCCTCCGTAAAGACCGAAGCAAAGAATTAATTTAGTCTCTCAGCTATGAACTTGTCCTCGTACCCCTTTTACCTCTTGATTATTTAATGGTCCAACTGATTCTTTCCCCTGCTTCTTGTTTTGTATGTACCTATAAAAGTTTTTATTGTAAGTTTTTGGCAAGCTTCTTTCCAAATTTTCTTTTTGCCTTCCTTATCAATGTCTTGCATTTAACATGCTAGTGCTTAAGCTGTTTCGTATTTTATTAATTTGGTTTCTTTTTCCATTTTTTTGAAAGGTTTTTTTTTGGCTCTAATATCATCTTTCACCTCACCTTTTAACCAAGCTGGCTGTTGCTTCCTTCCATCTTTCTTCATGCATGGAATATATCTGCTCTGGGCTTCCAAGAATGTATTTTTTAAACAATGTCCATGTCTGATATAAATTCTTGATCTTTACAGCTGATCCTTTTATTTTCTTTCTAAGCATTTTCCTCATTTTATCATAGTCTCCCTTTTGAAAATTAAACACCGACACAGTAGATTTCTTTTGCATACTCATTCCAGTTAAGTCAAATATGATTATATTATGATCACTATTGCCGAGTGGTCCCAATACAGTTAGCTCTTGTACCAAACCCTGTGTTCCACAAAGGACGAAGTCTAAAATAGCTCCTTCTCTAATCAGTTCCCAAATCAGTTGCTCCATGAAGCAGTCATTTATTCTATCTAGGAACTTTACCTCCCTAGCATGTCCTGACATGATGTTATCCAATCGGTATTGAGGTAATTGAAATCACCTGTAGTTACTGTGTCAATTTTGCTAGCTTCCCTAATTTCGAATAACATTTCATCATCTGCTTATTCTGTCCAAGCTGTTTCTTGTTTTGTTATATTTATCTTGTTTCTTGTTTTTTTTTAAATGTCAGCTTTTTGTGATTGAGTTTTGCTTCTTTTTGCTTTTGATGTTAAATACTTTCAATACAGAGATTAGAACTTAAAAACAAAAAATGAAACAAATTTGTAGCCTTCCCATCAAACAATATTTCTGAGTGAGTAATAATATATGACTATAGTATCAGACTATAATGTCTCAAGACCATATATTATTGGTATGAGCAGCCTATTGGATGTATATGGATGGCTTGTTAATGCAGCCTATTCCTTCATCTGTGTATATTTTTGCAAATAAAAGGCAGAGACAATTTCATAATGATCATCCTTTTATTATAAATATCAACAGAGTTCAGGAAATTGTGTGTAAGCAGGTAGGGATTTTGCCCTCCTTCTCTCTTTACTTACCAGTTTTAGCCCAGGATTCTATACATAACATGGAGCGGGTAGCTGCAAACTGCAGATGAATGATTTAGGATGAGTTCCCTTTTTCCTAACTTTTGATAAGAATATTTTCTTGCAAATGAGGGAAACAAAACACAAATAGGTGTTAAGTTGTCATTTTTCAATATTTTCAAATTAGAGAGCAGCGGAGGCAATGACCACGGCCTACCAAAGTATTAGATGAATATCTTTATTGAGGACCCAACTGTACAAGTTTCGGCCGAAGCCTTCGTCAGGGGTCTAAAAACATAAACATATAACATAAACATAATAAAAACATAAAAATCATTACATATTAGAAGTTAAAAATAGAAAATTAAAAATATAAATATCATTATATATCAAAAGTTAAAAATAAAAAGGCTACATAATATATCTAAACATTACCAAAACACCACATAGAAGGTGTGGGGAACACATCTATGGGATGAAGCTACCACACTTCCCAATCTAGAATATGATGGAAATACAAAACATAACAAAAAAAGCATTAGTCCACATGAAATTATAATGGAACGTGCATATGCAATATCGTAATAAGAGGGCATGTACAAATGTCAAAAAACAACTCCTTCTATGTGGTGTTTTGGTAATGTTCAGATATATTATGTAGCCTTTTTATTTTTAACTTTTGATATATAATGATATTTATATTTTTAATTTTCTATTTTTAATTTCTAATATGTAATGATTTTTATGTTTTTATTATGTTTATGTTATATGTTTATGTTTTTAGACCCCTGACAAAGGCTTCGGGCGAAACTTGTACAGTTGGGTCCTCAATAAAGATATTCATCTAATACTTTGGTAGGCCGTGGTCATTGCCTCCGCTGCTCTCTGGGTTTCATTATCTGCGGAAGGCCTTCTTCTTTCTCTCCTTCCCAATATTTTCAAATTAGACATTTTAGTGCTATGCTTTAAGGCCTCCTTTCTATGCCATGCATTTCTATTCAAGCAATTTTTATTTAGGGACAAAGAGAGTGATCACTTGAAGTGATAATTTTGAGTCATATTCATAAGGATATGAAGAGATGGAAAGAAAGAGGGCTTCCAGAGATTAGATATGTTTTGGACATACCTCGTACATTTAGGCATATACATTCAAGAGCTCTATCTCACTGAACCAGGTAAATACTCAGATTAAAATCTTAAAAAGATTACCTCCGTAAACATCCATAAGTGAGATCTCAAATCCACTCTTATATGCTGGGGAAACTGTGGGATGACAGATGTTTTTGATCACATGTGGTAGCACTGTCCTGTCATTAAATTATTTTGGGATAGAGTGAAAAATTTGATCTCCACGAAGCTAGCTACAGATGAACCTCTAGATATCTCTGTATGTTTGTTGGAATTTTATACACAATTTCAACTGCCTGAGGAAAATAAAGTTTTGTTTAAAAAGCTATTATTATTAGCAGCCAGATATGAACTGGCTAGACTTTGGAAGAGGACTGTCCTACCTGCTTGGTTAGAATGATAACAAAAGATTTGGTATTGCAGTTCAATGTGTACCTTCAAGTCAATGCTGACTCAGCAGCCCCTGGGTTTTCTTGGCAGTGTGTGACCGGAAGTAGATTACCAGGCCTTTTTTCCAAGGTAATGGAGGGTTAAGTGACTTCACCAAGGCCACAAGGAGTGCTAGTGGGAGTCAGGCCCCGGACGCTTGGTTATTAAGTTGGTGATCTGACCATTAGGCTACTCCTTCACTCATAAGCATGGAAAAATTGATCTAGAACCTAAGAAGGGAATTGTTAAAATTTGAAGCTATTTGCAAATCTTTTTCAAATTTATACAATGGAAATTTGGGGTTAGTTGAATATGAATGGATATTTAGGACCTGATATTGAGCTGTGCGTATTTTGGAAGGACTATGCATCTCATCAATGCATAGCCTTCCCCATCGACCTCTAACCCGGATATTCAATGCCACGGCAACAGCATTGAATATCTGGTGATTGCTGCAGACACAGGATGCCACCAAGGCTAACCATGCAGCAGCAATGTTGGATGCTGCCCGGTTAGCTCCTGTGTCTTAAAGATAGGCAAGAGTTTTTCTCATCTATCTTTTAGGCACAGGTCGCCTACTGCGCAGCATGCAATATCACTTCTGCCTGGTTAGAGACAGTCTCCACCTCTGCTCCACCCCAGAATGCCCCCAACATGCCCCGATGCTAACCAGATAGCATTGGGATGCATAGGGACTTAGAAGGGGATATTCAACTGTAAATGCCGTTGAATAACCCAATTTAAGGCATTTACATAGTTTACTGGGCTGTAAACTGTGTAAATGTCTTTTGAAACTCAAGCTCTTCATATTTTGCTACCCTTTATATTTTCCATGCTGATTCATAAGCTTGGTGTTTCTTTTCCTTTAGAATGTTAGTTTGTTAGTGTCCTTTTTGGATTAGTCTATTTTACTTAAGAACATAAGAAATGCCATGCTGGGTCAGACCAAGGTTCATCCACAGTTTCCAACAGTGGCCAATCCAGGTCACAACTACCTGGCAGGTTCCCAAAAAAGCACATAGATTCCACAATGCTCGCCCAGAGGTAAGCAGTGGATTTCCCAGGTCCTCTTTAATGATAGTTTATGGACCTTTTCTCCCGGAACTTATCCAAATTTTTCTTAAATCCAGCTACACTAAAAGCTTTTACTACATTCTCCAGTAATGAATTCCAGAATTTTAGTCTTGTGTCCTCTTAACATTTCTGAGCTCTGAGGATTATTCCAGTTCATATATGGATCAGTAATAGGGATGTGATGAGGGTGTGGGATGAGTTCTTCACTGTGCATTATGTTGTTTTTATTTATTTTGTCCTAAACTTTCTGAAGAGCAAGAAGGCAGATCTAAGCTGTTTAGGTTTGTATTGCAGGGATGTTTACATTGTTCTTTACTTTCACATAAAGTGATGTATATTCTCTGTACATCAAAAATAACAATACAAATATTTGCAATGAAAGAAAATAAATATTTCACAATAACACCTTGGGGTATGTTTACTAAACTGCATTAGTGCGATTCGCGTTAGGAGCCGGGTTAGAGACAGAAACCCCAAATAAGGACATGGGCGGTACATCGTTGCCGAGAACGCGCCGTGAACGCGCGCTACAAGGCGCCATAAATGAACGAGCGCTACAGGGCACGTTACCGTGCGTTAATCTTAAGAAGGCGCACAGACATGCAATCACAGCAACAGAGCTGTAGCACAATGGTTACAACACTGACTGATGGTACAGGGGTCATGGGTTCAATTCCCCAGTGGGCCCAATGTATAAGGCTGACTAAAGCAACACCCTTTACGTTTAAGTAGTGATTGTTGAGGCATTTGACATGTATTTTAATTTGTGCTGCCAGCAAACACACCCTCACGGTGGCATAACCTAAGGTGCTGCATAAGGCACTCCATAGGGCACATTATAAAGTGTACTGTCCGCCAAGGTACCCTATAATGTCCCCTATAGGACACCTTATAAGGCTGTGAACAAAGCCCTGGCTGGCTGCAGGACTGCACATCACCACACAAACTGTCTGCTGTGGTTACCAGGATAGGGTTAATCCACCCGTACCCATGATGCACTGCACATGCAAATCAGCAGTCGAGAGATGGGCACAAGATTGGGTATGCACCCCCACAGCACCTCGGCCAGGTAGGGGGAACAGACCATGTGTGGTACTGCCACAGAGTAGCCACAGACAGTCACATTGTGCGGGTACTGTGCCCACCCTGAGATTGAGGTGGGGCGCCCAGCACCAGGTCCACAGCACCATGCATGACTGAACTATGCCATGCTGCAGGTCCCCAGCAGTGTGTGATAGGTAGTTCCATTAGACACACCTAGGATACATCTGTTCTCTGCTGTATGTCTTGGGCATGACTAGTCCTTATGGGCAATGATGCACCCAGAATAGTGCATATCCTGTGTTGGTGCCATGGTTACCGGCGGGGGGGTATGGACCCATGGGCAGACCATGTACTACCACACAACCCACCCTTTGGGGCTCAGGGTGGGAAACAGGATCACGCACCAATAGATCCACAGTCTACGCCCCTGCAATGGTAGCTGTAGAGGGGGCCATCAACCCCAGTCCTGCTGGGGAACAGACAGAGTGGTACACATCCATAACGCAGTAGCAGACAGACAGCAGGCCTGGAAATGCTCAGCTGCCCCACACTATTATCTGACCTCCAGCAACAAGCCTCCAGCCACTGCACCCTGCAAGGTGTTCCAGCAAGACACACACTAGCTGTAGACAGTCCACCAGCTAGTCCATAGTGCATGGTCCTGGAGGAGATGCATGTACCCAAAACAGGAATTGCAGCATACACACCAAGCAGATAAGTCACTGATTGGGCCCCAAAAGAAAACCCATATGTATCACATGAGAAAAATGCTATACAGCACTATGGGGGAACCTAGCCATGCCATGGTCACTGCTCAGTCAGGGTGAGAGTGACCGCCCAGCAGGACATGCTATGGCCACCCTGTCCGTGCAGGCGGTACCGGGTACTACAATGTCCGAGCCATTGCCCTATGCCCTGTGCAGATTCGGCCAGGCCAGGCCACCATATCCAGGCTTTTCCCACAGTACCTTGCTCCTCATTATGCACATTGGCAGGCCAATACTGGCAACAGAGCTAGCAGTGTGGTCTGTGGAGGGTGTTGGCAGCCACCACACACTGGATAGACAGACACACACTCCCCACACCTATGCCAGCATTGTGCAACTATAGAGGTGTTGGGCAGCCCAGGCCACCACACCAGTCCTGGGCACAGGGCAGGCATGACTATGGTACGCAATACTGTACCTGTAGCACACTCCACAGACATCAGAAAGGTTGCTATGATGCAGCTCACTCAGAATATTGTACTTAACCTAGGAATTGCTATCTGCCAGTACTCATAGCAACCTCTTTAAAGATGTGTACCATATTCCCAGGTTTAGGGTAGCATTACTAAGGTATGCAAGTGCTAGTATTGGGAGATGCACGCAGAGCCCAAAGTCCTGCCTCTCCAGGAGGCTTTGGATAATGGGGCCTGTGGGTGCGGGTGTGTCTGCCCCTGTTGGCTGCTGCTCCATGGAAGAGGTTCCCAACTCCAGTCCTGCGGTGCCAAACACTGTTCGGGTTTTCATGCTGTCCCTCATGAATATGCATGAGATACATCTGCATACCATGGGGATGGCGCATAGAAATGCAGCACAGGCATCTTTATCAGAGGCAGCATAGAACCGGAATGGTGTTTGGCCCTCCAGGACTGCATTTGGGAGACTCTGCTCTAGGTAATGTGCATGTATATGGTGTCCGTGCTCTGTAGGGTAAAATGTGGGTGTCTTGGGCATGTTTACATCATCTGCAATAAAGGTGCTGTCTGTATTAGCACGTTGTAGTAGTGGGTAAAATATGGGGACTGGGTTGGCAGGAACCACAGCTTGGACTTGAACCTGTGACCCTCTGCTTCTGAATACACTGGTTTTGTGCACTGCTCCACCTTGTTGCCACAGAGTCTGTACATTCCTTGGTGATACCATGACTGTTCGTCAGACAGGGCCCTTCTGTTGCAGTACATGGCACCCACCTACACAGGGCTAGACCACGGTCTGCTCTGGGCAGCTGCCACTGCCCCCTCCACCACCAGTATCCCTCAGCCACCATGCTGACATGCACTTTTGCTGGTGGAGCTGGTGGTGCGCAGTCTCAGGCCATGCAGTGTGCAGGGAGGCGTCTGCCTATGGTGCGGGTTCTGGGGTAGGAGTGCCTGCATAGACGTCCACGCTCCCCCCCAGCACCGCCTGCCAATGTTCCGTGCCCTTGGGGGTTGCTGTTGGGTACTATCCCCTGTGACACTTTGGGAAACACACTCGTGCCCATGTTGGGCCTTCAGCAGTTGCTGTCTGGCTGCTCTGCTGTTTCAGCATTCGTATGGGCCACCTAGGCATCACCCTAGTCCGCACTATGGCCCAGCTGCACCACAGCATGTGCCGCCTGCGGCCCTCTGTATCCCCTTCTCCGGCATCTGTCCAGTTGCCGTTCCAACATGCCCGCCCTGATGTTGCGGGACATGTGCACGCCATAGGAACCCTGTCCGATGGTGGGGAAAACCCTGAGCACACAATTTATATCTGTTCTATGGAGCTTACTCGGGGGGGGGGGGAGAGGTTGATGTTTCTCATTGATACCACAATTGGCCAGCTTGGTTATTGTTTTTTTCCAGTTTGTTGGTGTCATTTTCAGTGTTTCTGTGCCCTTTTGTTCTGTGCACATGTATCACACTTCTCACTTTGTTTTGGTTTCCCTGCCTGGGCTGTACATTGCTGACACTGAAATGGTTTCTCTCCCCTGTAATGTGCATTTAACGGCAGGTTTTCATTCGCGTTGGAATTCAGCTCTGAAAATCAGCGCGTTAGTGTGAAGGGAGCCTCTCCCCGCCCACTTTCCGCCCACTGACCCCTTCTCTCCGCCCTCTCTCCACCTTCTGCGGTGTTTTACCGCTCCGTGGGGCATTACGATTGTTAGCGCATCATAACGCGCGTTATGTAATGTTAACGATCGTTAGCGCATCATAACGCGCGTTATGATATGCTAACGATCGTTAATGTTACATAACGCGCGTTATGTACGATTATCGCAGTTTAGTAAACATACCCCCTTGTGTTTCTTTACAGAGGGGGTGGTGGCTAAATGTAAGTTTCCCAGTGGAGATGGTATGGTCAAAACTAGTAATAGAATTAAAAAAGAATTCAAAACAGCATAAAAAACAAAGCACATATAGGGGGATGTTTACTAAAGTGCGGTAAACGTGACTAACGCGTGTTATACGATGTTAACGACCGTAAGTGCCGTATAACGCACGTACCGACGCGCTAACGACCGTTAACGTAATACTACGCGCGTTAAGCATAGTTAACGATTGTAAAGTCCCACGGTGCGTTAAAACAGCGCAGAAGGTGGAGAGTGGGCGGAGAGAAGGGGTCAATGGGCGGAGAGTGGGCGGGGAGAGTCTCCCCTCATACTAACGCGCTGAATTTCTGAGCTCAATTCCAACGCGAATGAAAACCTGTCGTTAAAGGCATTTAAAGGGAAGAGAAACCATTTCCGTCAGCAATGTACAGAAAAACCGGGGAAACCCACACAACGTGAGCAGTGTGATACATGTGCACAGAACAAAGTTTCACATAAAACGTTAAAAATGACCACAAGAAACATTTTAAAAAGCATAATTCAGCTGGGCAACAGTGATAGCAATGGGCAACAAGGAACAACACTCCCTGGAAAGCACCAATAAAAAAAGAAATGATGTGTGGAAGGGTCTACGCTCCGCAGACCCTTTCAAAGATCATTTCATTGTAATGGAGCTGTCCTGGGAGTGTTGTGTAATGTTTCCCAATGATATCAATGTTGCCCAGCTTGGTTATGGGTGTGTGCCCCTTTTATGAGGTCTTTTCTGAGGTTTATGTGCACCTTTGTCTGCATACAAGGTAAATGAGGCCACAGTAAACCTGTTGCAGAGCAGGGTTTCTGACTCGTCAGGCCGGTTTAACTAACTCCAGGGACTGCACTGTCTCTGTGGCCACAGTGTGGTGCAACAAACACAACCAATGCCTGTAAGACCAGAGGGTCACAGGTTCAAATCCCAGCTGGGGCTCCTGCCAACCCAGTCCCCATAGTTTTACCCACCACTAAACAGTGATAGTAAAGACACTCCTTTATTGCAGAGAACATACGCATGGCCTATATTTTACCACACCAAACACAGACACCAGAAACAGGCACATTACCTAAAGCAGAGTCCCGCAAATGCAGTCCTGGAGGGCCCCACACCATTCCGGTTTCATGCTGCCTCTAATAAAGATGCCTGTGCTGCATAGCTATGCACCACCCCCATGGTATGCAGATGTAGCTCATGCATATTTATGAGGGACAGCATGAAAACCCAAACAGTGTTTGGAACACCAGGACTGGAGTTGGGGAACTCTGCCGTAAAGCAGCAGCCAACAGGGCCACACACCCACCCACAGGCCCTTTGGCCAATGCCACCTGGAGAGGCAAGACATTGGGCCCTGCCTGTATCTCCCAATACTAGCAGTTGCATACCTTAGCAATGCCACCCTACACCTGGGTATATGGTACACAGCTATCAAATGTTTCCTCTGATAACTGGCAGATATCAATTCCTACGTTAAGCACATTTTGCTCATTGAGCTCCACCATAACAATCATTCTGATGTCTGCGGTGTGTGCTGCAGGTCTGGTCTCTGACAGTGTTCACCACCCTGGGGAGTGACCCCCCAACAGTCTTGCGTACCATATCCATGCCTGTACTATGCCCAGGACTGGTGTGGTGGGTATGGCTGCTGACCACCTCTATAGTAGCACAATGCTTGCATAGGTGTGGGGGTGGCTGTCTGTCTATCCAGTGTGTGGTGGCTGCAAACACCTTCCAAAGCCCACACTGCCAGCAATGTTGCCAGTATTGGGCTGCCAATGTGCATAATGAGGAGCAAGGTACCATGGGTATAGGCCGGACAGGGTGGCCTGGCCAGGGTGCATCTGCACAGGGCATAGGGCAGTGACAGGCACATTGTAGTGCCCGGCCACCACCTACACAGACAGGGTGACCTCAGTATATCCTGCTGAGAGATCACTCTCACCCTGACTGTGTAGTGACCACAGCATGGCTAGGCACTCCCATAGTGCTATCTAGTATTTCTCCCATGTGATAAATATGGATTTCCTTTTGGGGCCCAGTCACTGATGTATCTGCTTGCTGTGTATGCTGACATCCTAGTTCTGGGTGCAGGCATCTCCACTGGGCACTAGCAGACTGTTTGCAGCTGGTTGGTGTTGTGATGGAGTGGCTTGCAGGGTGCAGTGGCTGATGGCTTGCACCAGGGGAATATCAGATAGTGGTGGGGTGCAGCATAGCATATCCAGGCCTAATGTCTGTCTGCTATTGTGTTATGGCTGTGTACAGAGCTGCATTGACTGTGCTGTGGGGTGTCTGTTCCTCAGCAGGACTAGGGTTGATGTTCCCCTCTACTGCCACCTTTGCAGGGAGGTAGACTGTGGATCTTTTGATGGGAGACCCTGTTTGCCACCCCTTGGCCCTGGGGGGGGAGGGGGGGGGGTGGTGGTGCTGCTGCATGGGGGCTACACCTGACTGAAACAGACAGAGATGTCCAAGGTGTTCCTGCAGAAACTACCTAACTCACACAGTAACGACTGCTTTGGACCTGCGCCATAGCCTCTTTCAGCTATGGACGGTGCTGTGGACCTAGTGCTGGGCGCCTCACTGCACCCTCAGGGTGAGCACAGTACCCGCACAATGTGACGGTGTGTAGCTACTCTGTGCCAGTACAACACACGGTCAGTACCCCCTATCAGGCCGAGGTGCTGTGGGGGTGCACATGGTCAGTTCCCCCTACGAGGCCGAGGTGCTCTGGGGGTGCATTCCCCATGGTGTGTATCTGTGGACAGCTGATTTGCATGTGCAGTGCATCATGGGTGTGACTGGCACAATCCAACCCTGTGAAAATCCAGCACCTGCTCACAGGCTCTGATAAACCATAGGCCATCACACGTACATCTGTTAGCATAATGCATAGGTGCAAGACACCCTACAGAGTCTGTAATATAAGATGCCCACACTGGTAAAAACACACGTACCCACGCACGTAAAAACACATGTACCCACGCACGATTGTACGCGTGCAGCTACGCACGTACCAATGCACGCAGCCTCGCACGCACCAACGTACGTGGCTAGGCACACTCCGAGAGTGTTTTTCTGACACCAATACTCAACGTAACGAAAAACATGCCTCCTCTTTCCCTCTGTAATGTACAGGGTGATGCCTGGGACAGCCTTCTGTGTTAGGCACACTGGGGACTCGAACCCATGCTGCCTGTAACAGCAGTCAGTACCGTAACCATTGTGCTACAGCTCTGTTTCGGTGCTTTGTGTCTGTACGTCTTCTTACGTTTAACGCGCAGTAACGCGCCACGGCGCCCGGTAACGCTCGTTAATTTTTTTAACGCGTGTTAGTGGTGACGATGTACCGCCCATGTCCTTATTTGGGGTTTCTGTCACTACCGCGGCTCCTAACGCGAATTGCACTAACGCAGTTTAGTAAACATACCCCTAAGTGCCATTGCACCCACAGATTAAAAGGGCTGTGGGCACTTAACGCACTTTAATTTCATTAATGTGCATTAAAACCTTTAGTAAAAGGGCCCCTAAAGATCTTTAATGATGACCGAAGCTAAAGTTTGAGATCAAATAAGGTCTGCAGTATTGCACCAGAAATGGAATATTGGATGCTACAGTAGATGGACCTGCATTCTTACCGGCATCTATATCCTCTGCTTCTCATTTTCTTCCAAATAAATTCTGTCAAAAGATGTTGTTAGACACTAAACAAACCAGAAAAAACAAACAAATGAAAAATGTTTTGCTATAACTACCTCCCATCTGTCAGCTATTTTAGGGGAAAGGGTGTCTTTTGTATTTCCAAAATTGGCCAACTAGTAGTATTTTGTTCTGTTCCACTATTATAGTATTGCATCCTCTGAATGTTTGCTGTAATTAATTACACGCTATTCATTTCTTATGATTACAGTGTTTGTGTTTCAAAACATAAGGAATAACACTGAGAATAGGAGAGTTTGCTATACAAAGCTACAGCTAGAAAATTGTTTGAATACATTTTACAAATCCAAGCAAAAATGTGTATAACCATTACACAATGTTGGCATTCAGTAAAAATGCCATTTGATGCAAACCGTCACATTAGGTATTATTATATTTCAAAATATATCAGCAAAAACTTAGAGGGCCTTTTACTAAAGGGCGCTAGCTGACAGCTTGTGTTCCGACTCATGCTGAAGGCACACTGGGGCACACATTGCCAGCTGGTGGGGGCCATGACAGCATGGGACAATTCCCGTTCTAACTATGCCACCTACTTTAGGGTTGTGAGTGGGTGGGTTAGGGGCAGAGAGGGGTATTGTGAGGTCAGTGCACTTAGCACTCTGTACGCTCACTGCATTAGCATGGCCTCACCCAACACCACCTCAATAGGTGGAGTTTAGTGCACCCACATTAATGCAGCACGCATTGGGGGAAATTACTCTGCTTTAACTCCCAGGGAAACGTTTTCCACACCCCTGACAGTTAATGTAGCAGTGATGCTCCAAATGTGCCATTGTTTCAGTGCTATTGGCACATTAGGTGCAACAATTTACCGCCCTTTAGTAAAATTCCTGCCTAACTAATTAATCACATTACCAACTATTTAATTTGCCAATCAATTAATAAATGAATCAACCAAAATCGAAATGTTCTGTGAACAAAACTATGGGGTGTGTTTACTAAAGGGCGCTAAGGGAGCAAATGTACCATTAATGTCTGTTATTGGCACCCTTGAACCCTTAACACCGGTAAAAAGCTGCTTTAACAGATATTAATGGCTCCTGCAGTGTAAAGGATGCTGTAGGCGGAGAGTGGGTGTTAACAGGGTGGAGAGTGGGCGTTAACAGTGTGTGCTCCCTTAAGCCTGTTGTACAATGTGTTTAAAATCCCTTTAATGCTGGGACTTGAACCTGTGACCCTCTGTTTCTGAATACACTGGTGTTGTGCACTGCACCACCTTGTTGTCACAGAGTCAGTACATTCCTTGGTGATACCATGACTGTTCGTCAGACAGGGCCCATCTGTTGCAGTACACGGCACCCACCTACACAGGGCTAGGCCACGGTCTGCTCTGGGCAGCTGCCACTGCCCCCTCCACCACCAGTATCCCTCAGCCACCATGTTGACAAGCCCTTCTGCTGGTGGTGCTGGTGGTGCACAGTCTCAGGCCATCCAGTGTGCAGGTAGGCGGCTGCCTATGGTGCGGGTTCTGGGGTAGGGGTGCATGCATAGACGTCCATGCTCCCCCCAGCCCCGCCTGCCAATGTTCCGTGCCCTTGGGGGTAGCTGTTGGGTACTATCCCCTGTGACACTGTGGGAAACACACTCATGCCCATGTTGGGCCTTCAGCAGTTGCTGTCTGGCTGCTCTGCTGTTTCAGCATTCGTATGGGCCACCTAGGCATCACCCTAGTCTGCACTGTGGCCCAGCTGCACCACAGCATGTGCCACCTGCGGCCCTCTGTATCCCCTTCTCCGGCATCTGTCCAGTTGCCGTTCCGACATGCCCGCCCTGATGTTGCGGGACATGTGCATGCCATAGGAACCCTGTCCGATGGTGGGGAAAGCCCTGAGCAGCGCTATTTCACTGTGGGCTCATTCACCTTGTATGGGGACGGAGTATAGACCCTTCCATGATTTATATCTGTTCTATGGAGCTTACTCGGGGGGGGGGAGGGGTTGATGTTTCACTATTGGCCAGCTTGGTTATGGTTTTTTTCCAGTTTGTTGGGGTCATTTTCAGTGTTTATGTGCCCTTTTGTTCTGTGCACATGTATCACACTTATCACTTTTGTTTGGTTTCCCTGCCTGGGCTGTACATTGCTGACACTGAAATGGTTTCTCTCCCCTTTAATGTGCATTTAACGGCAGGTTTTCAATCGCGTTTGGATTCAGCGCTTCAGATCAGCGCGTTAGTGTGAAGGGAGCCTCTCCCCGCCCACTCTCCACCCACTGACCCCTTCTGTCCGCCCTCTCTCCACCTTCTGCGGTGTTTTACCGCGCCGTGGAGTGTTATGATCGTTAGCGCATCATAATGCGCGTTATGTAACGTTAACGAGTGTTAGCGCATCATAAAGCATGTTATGATGCGCTAACGATCGTTAAAGTTACATAACGCGCGTTAGGATGCATCCTTCAGGGTCTTATTTTCATTTTGATAATAATAATACATCTAAACCACAAAACCACAATGCTCCAAAGATACCGAATATTACATATGAAAATTCAATTCAGGTCCTTGAGGGCTACAAATGATTCTTGTTTTCAGGATACCTGTAATAAATATGCGTGAGAGATTTTCATGTATACTACCTCCGCTGTATGCAAATCTATCTCATGCATATTCATTAGGGATATCCTGTAAACAAGACTCATTTGAGGCTCTTGAGGACCTGAAGTGAATACAACTATAGTAATGAATGACATCCTTATTTGTCTAAATATACGAACAAAACCAAAGAATAAATTATATCATTGGCTAAGAGTCAATTTGTATCATGATAAAGTAATAATTTAGCCTTGAGAAATCCTTTGACATAACAGATCTGAAGATCTGGTGCATCATGTCCGAGCTTGGTAGTAATATTACAGTGTATGGGCATCAGACTTTTTATTTTCTTTGGAAATTTTTCTCTGTGTATTTGTTAAACGAAGAAAAGCTTAATCAATTCTAACTCCACATTCCAGCTCCATTGACCTAAATGCGATCAAAGATGTTTTAACTGTTAAAGCAATTGTACATATTTTAAGTGAGAACAAAATATCTGTCAAATTATCGAATAAGCACATTCTGATAGCAATGAAATACTTAAGAGTACGGTGTTGCAGTGTGATAACACAACACCTGAAGGAAGTTATGACACTCTGGCAGCTGTGCTGCTATGTCACAATAACACCATTCTTCCTAATTGTCTAATTGCTGGTAATGTTCCAGAAAAAAGTCCTAAGTATAGTAATTACACTCCTGCTACTCTATGTTCAGTAATCACTTGGAGGGTAAATTTATAATAAGGTGCCTACAAAAACTTTTAAAAAATGCTTCTATTGTATAATTGTATTTGAAAGGCAAAACACCAGATATTGACAATAAACAAACTCCTTAGCAGACAATCATTCAGCTAACTAGAGCACACATACTTTAACGGTTCACTAATTTTTTTGCCAAGGGATTTGTTTATTGTCATTATCTGGTGTATTGCCATTGATTACCCTTTGGTGGGCTTATTGATGTTGTCTATTATAAAGGAAAGGTGGTTAGAGCAGTTGGCTAGCACCAGGGTTTGAATCACACTGCTATTCCTTATGACCTTGGGCAGGTCCCTCAACCATCTGGTACAAACTTAGATTTTAAGCCCTCTGAGGACAGGAAAACATCTATTATACCTGAATATAACTCTTCTTGAATTTCAGAGAAAAGATGTGAGCTAAATCCAATTCCCTTTCCTCTATACACGTTTATAAAATAAGCTCCCAAAATCATCACCAGTAACACCCAAATGCTTTTGCACAAAATAACACTGCCCCAGGTCAACCCAAATACAGTCCCTGAGAACACCTGCACATGATGTATGCTCTAGTCGACACAAGTATTTATAGGCATGTATATACCCAATGAATTTTAGAAAATCCATTTTCAGCTTGAAAAGTTTGTTTTGCACATGGAAACTACTTTGTGAATTACCTCCAGGAAGGTAGTTTTATTAGGGACATGACCATGTAGAACATTGTTTCATGATCTCAGTGGGCTCTTCTAACCTTGTTTAAGGATATATGTGTATTCAGAGCAGGCAGTCACACCCATAATCTAACAAATCCTTTTGTTCTATAAAACCCTGTTCTATATATATAAAAGGGTATTCAATGGTGGGGGGGGGGGGGAGTCTTTATCTTTAGGCTGTTATGAAAATCTGTTAATTATAAGTGGTTGAAAAATTATAATAAAAAGTTGAAAAAAAAAGGGGGTTCATAAAATTACCCCATGGCTTAAGCACATAAAAGTATATTCAGTGCCAAGAAAGCGTGTACTTTTACTTGACCTGCATTGAGGTGTGTTCAGGGACAGAGCATGGGCGAAGCAATTTATACATATGCAATACAAAACAGGCACATAAATATGTACTTTAAGGGCTAATATTTATACTGGCTCTCAAGCAGGCGTAAATGTCCATGGTTTCGAACTAGCAGCTATTTCTGCCAGTTTACCCCTTGTGTTTTATAAATACTCATAACCGCTCATGTGTCTTTATAAAATAGTCTAAAAATAGCCTCTTTCCCGACCTCTGAACCTAGGCATTCTGCTATGACATTAGCCTCAAAGAAGTGAATTTTACAAATCTTATCTGCATGTAAAACACTGATTTATGCACATAAAGAGGGCAATTTTATAAACTCTCTGGTAGTAGCACTCGTTTTTACAGTATGAATGTATTTCACACCTTCTTAATAAAGTAAAGTATTTGACGTATTTGACTTTATAAAATACTAGCATAAATGGCCCATGTGCGTGCTTTTAGAATAGTGACTGTGCCAGTTATGTGCATAAATAACCATTTATACATATATATGATTAAAATACCTACATTTGCATAGGCTGCTTTTTATAAAATTACTCTCAAAAGGCCTCTTATTAAATTACATTAAGGGGTATGTTTACTAAAGAGCATCAAGGGAGCACCAGATATTGAGCAATAACGGCGGCGTTTGCATGCAATAAAGAACAGGGCAGGTAATAGGCGTTCCAGTGGTAAGGACGCAAGGGCCCACAGGCCCACTTATCAGGCGCTAACAGGACATCAGGAGTTAAGGTATCAAGCAGGGTTGGGTGAGGTGCTAAGAGGAAACAGAAGGGCCTGACAAGACCATACATATTAGCAGGTTACCAACAGCCCAGAATAGCTGCTAGTGTACTTTGTGAGAATTCCAACCAGCTAGACCAATCATAGGCAACCTGCATATATGGAACAACACTGCACTGTGTCAGCCACTCACATACCATTTGTGCCCAGTCTGCTAATCACCACACACTGCATGTACACATAGCCACATTGGCTTTGTATAAACAGCATAGGCAATACAGCAGCCTATCTAGCAATTGGACTGCCAAACAAAAAACAGCAGCCATATCACTGCAACTTAACCTCTTATAGCACCATGTGGATACATAGCTGTGACATCAGGGCCGGATTTACGTATACGCCATGTACGCCATGGCGTAGGGCCCACAGCTGGCAAGGGCCCACAAAAATGAACAAGATAGGCTTTTTTTTTAAAAATAAAATTTAAAAAAAACCTGCTGGCTGCCGCCGCGGGGCCCCCTCTGCTGCCGCGGCAGCATGGACTGACCCGCGGGGGCCCACTCTGCAATGTCAATGTCGATGCCTCCCTCCCTCCGTGCAGGCTGTGAGACACGCGAAGGGAGACTGTCTCCCTCGCGTCTCTGTTAAGCCCGCAGGGGCTGATGGGAAATTTCCCATTAGCCCCTGCGGGCTTAACAGAGACGCGAGAGAGACAGTCTGCCTTCGCGCCTCTCACAGCCTGCACGGAGGGAGGGAGAGAGGGACCGACCGATCGACCGACATTGCAGAGGGGGCCCCCGCGGGTCAGTCCATGCTGCTGCGGCAGCAGAGGGGGCCCCGCGGCGGCAGCCAGCAGGATTTTTTAAAAAATTAAATTTTACATTAGGCCGGGGGGGGGGGGGGTAGGGGTAGGACGGGTAATGGGCTATTGCGGGGGCTGGGACTGGAAATGGGTTGGGGATTAAGGCTGGAGGTGGGCTGATGAGGTTAGGAGTGGTAATGGGCTGTGGGCTGTTGGGGGGTTAGAACTGGTAATGGGCTTTGGGGGGGGTTAAGACTGGTAATGGGCTGTGGGCTGATGGGGGCTGTCTGGTAATGGGCTATGGGGGGGCTAGGACTGGAAATGGGCTGGGGGGGTTAAGACTGGAGGTGGGCTGATGGGGTTAGGACTGGTAATGGGCTGTTGGGGGGGTTTAGAACTGGTAATGGGCTTTGGGGGGGTTAAGACTGGTAATGGGCTGTGGGCTGATGGGGGCTGTCTGGTAATGGGCTATGGGGGGGCTAGGACTGGAAAGGGGCTGGGGGTTAAGACTGGAGGTGGGCTGATGGGGTTAGGACTGGTAATGGGCTGTTGGGGGGGTTTAGAACTGGTAATGGGCTTTGGGGGGGGTTAAGACTGGTAATGGGCTGTGGGCTGATGGGGGCTGTCTGGTAATGGGCTATGGGGGGGCTAGGACCGGAAATGGGCTGGGGGGGTTAAGACGAGGTGGGCTGATGGGGTTAGGACTGGTAATGGGCTGTGGGCTGATGGGGGGGGGGTTAGGACTGGCAATGGGCTATGGGGGGCTGACTGGAAATGGGTTGATGGGGTTAGGACTGGAAGTGGGCTGATGGGGGGTTAGGACTGGTAATGGGTTATAGGGGGGGCTTAAACTGAAAATGGGGTGATGGGGGGTTAGGACTGTAAGTGGGTTGATGGGGGGCTAGGACTGGTATTGGGTTGGGGGGTTGCTAGGACTGGAAATGGGCTGATGCAGGGACTAGAAGGGAATGGATGCTGGGTGAGGCTGGAACTAGAAGGGAGCTGATGTTGGGGGAGGATTAGAATGGGATGGGGCTGGAAGAGTAAAATGGAGAAGGGAAAAATATTTTGTGTGGAGGGATAAAAAATCTACAATTGGCCGGGTATTGGGAGAGTAAGTGGGGATTGAGGATGGAGGGGTAAAATTTGAGTGGATGAAATAGGAATGAGGAAAGAGCAAAAGGAGAAAGATTAGTATGTTAAAGCAGATGTAGAGAGAGAATGGAAAAAAACTAGGAGAGAAGAAAGGACAAATGGACAGCAGACGATGGAGAGTTAGCAGAAGACACGAAGAAACCAGAAGAAAGTGGCTGGAGCAATTGCAGCTGAAAAAAATGCACAAAAGGTAGAAAAATATCTCTTTATTTTGAATTTATTAATTGGAATATGTCAGCTCTGGTAAATGTGCATCATTAACGTCTGCGCTTTGTTTAGTACAAGAGCAAATTAATGTATAGTTTTATTTCTACAGTGTTGTACATTCCAAGTTTGGCTTTTGGGATTCCCAGTTTAATTATTGTCTTCCTGTTTCTAAATTGTGATTACTTGTTTGGTGATGGTCTATGTTCTGCATGTGTAACTGAGCTGAGGTGTTCTGTTTATATAATTCCTATTTGACATTGCCACTTGTTCTCTTTCCCCAGTAGGTCATGTATTATTGTTCTCTGAAATGTATTGGTTTAATATTTGCAGTGTTGCCTTTTGATTGGTAGAGTATGGTGCTTTGTGAGTCCTGGTAGTGCTGTTAGGATACGGCGGGTTTGCTATGGGTTCTAAATGGGCAGTGTTTGTAGTAGTTCCTAATGTGTCTGGCAGTTGGCACTGGATTATAGTAATGTAGAAATTTTTTAGTCTTTCTTTATCCATACACTCATTAAGAGGCACGTTTACTAAAAGTTAGTATATGGTAACATTATGCAAATATTTATGCAAATGAGGCCCCTTATGCAAATGAGGCCCCGCACCCCCCTTGGGCCGCCCCTGCTGGGGGCCCACAGTTTTTGTTGGCGTAGGGCCTCACTCAAGGTAAATCCGGCCCTGTGTGACATGGTCATAGCTTGGTTAGAGTGAGAGTGGCCTCTCAGCATGAACAGATGTGTGCACCCAGGACATGCTTGTGGCAGACCCACATTAGGAAGGCTCAGCCATGTACCTAACCTCCAACCCATATACGTCCTGTAAATACCGATCTGTTTTAGCCAATACCCAGAATTCTCTGCTCCTCATTATGTACCCTTTTATTTTGAACCTGGGGACAGCTTATGCAATGCGAAGCACAATGGAAAGAGGGCCAGAGACAGGCTGTGAGTGCAGACTGGCCCACAGTGGCCTACATCTGACACATTTCCAACTATGGTGTCCTATTACACAGCTTTTGTCAGTGAGCATTGAACATAGTGCCATGTCTGTACTCCCATATAATGACATGTCCTTAGCCATGGACTCTACAGAGCTGGCCAGTGCAGCACATGCACTCTCCCACACTGCAGACACAGTGGCCACCAAGAGCCCCAAGAGCGCATGAAAGCATGGCAGCTTGTACATGGGGTCTCACACTATATGAAAAGTTGCTGAATAGCTGACCAGCAGAATGTTGTGTGCACAGCCAGAAAGCCTGGGCAACACATATATGCATTCATGTTTAACATATGGGATCTGTCCAGTCAAAGGGGCAGGCCATGATACATGAACACACACATTCCAGACCCTGGGTGTCCTAGCAGAATGACCAACATACTCGTTTCCTGGTCTGTGCTTGTGAGCCTGTGATGGACTACTCTCATATTTTGCAGGCCACAAGAGCTGAATTAGACTTATATGTGGCTCAGGTGTTTG
The DNA here is from genome assembly GCA_033557465.1 of Ichthyophis bannanicus. Classification (NCBI taxonomy): domain Eukaryota; kingdom Metazoa; phylum Chordata; class Amphibia; order Gymnophiona; family Ichthyophiidae; genus Ichthyophis; species Ichthyophis bannanicus. The sequence continues at coordinate 170,273,809 of CM066038.1, forward strand.
TGACCAACTGTGAACTGACTTATGGCGGGGTCACTGGTTCACCCACAGATTCTGATCATCATTTGGCAGGTGAGAGAGCAGGGTGCTCATTTTTTCCTCTGCATGGGCTGTTCTCATATTGCATCATATTCCTGGCTTGGGGGAATTTTTAAGCACCACATGCACATATCCACTCAATATGCGCATGTGGGGTGCATCCTGATCCCAGGGCCAGCCCATCCAGTAGGCACACTAGATGGTTTTAGGCAGCCAAAGCATCTCTCCCTGCAAGTGTGGCCCAGCCACTGCCTCAATGCTGCCAGTGATCTTATTGAGGTAGCACACATGCAGCTAGTTACACCATGCCACTCCTTCCCCCCTCCACTGGGGGGTGTGGGCACAGGTGCTGCTGGCTTAGATCTTGGAAGGGAGGAAGCAAGATGTGCTCCACTGCACCTGCTGCTGACATGTTTATTATCCCACTGCCAGTGGAAACTGCAGCATTGTACCTGACACACAGGGATAGGTCACATATTTCTCCTGCCACTTCCACCCTCACATAACACTGACATGGCAGCATGGTGGCAGTGGGGGTGGCACAACTCCCTTCTGACTGCGGCAGCATGTATGTGTACTGCTGCTGTCACAGCAGGGTTGTACCAACCATCACAAATGTTCTCCCTAGGCAGCCACCTTGTCAGACTAGTGGACTTGCCAGCCCCACTGCATCACCCATGTGATACCTCCTTTGCCAATTTAGCACCAACAACATGGTGCCCTTTATTACTGGGGCACCATGCTGTTACTGCCTATGGATCACTACTCTCACTAATTTGGGACCTACCATGGCTGGTGCACATGTCATACATTGAAATAGGCTCTCTCCCCTCTAAAATAGCCCTTACTGTGAACTTCCTGGAGGCATTAGGGTTCCCAGAGCAGGGAGCTCTAATGCACGGTAGCACCAACCAGCATTAAGGGAGCACCCGCTATCCCCACCCCATCTCTGCCCCATTAATGCCCTCTCTCCACCTCTTTTTCCCTTAATGCTAAAGGAGCCATTTGCACATGTTACTGCAGCATTATCGGCCCTTTCTGCAGCATTAAGTGCTCAAGAATGCCGATAACACACGTTAACGACAAATTGGCTCCCTTAACACTCTTTAGAAAACATACCCCTAAGTGTAAAAGTACACATGGTGTACCTAGGCGTGTACTTGTAAGTGACTTCAGAGTAAGTGTGTTCTGGGGTAGATTTTGGGTAGAGAGTGGGTGGAGCATGGGTGGAGTCATGATTTATGAGCATGTTAATATTTATTCCTGCTCTCAAGTAGGTAAAAATATATACACCTTCAATGTAGGCATGGTTTTTGCAGGATTTAAGCTAGTATTTTATAAAGACACATGGGGCATGTTTACTAAAGGGCAGTAGTTTTTTGCCCCATTGAGGATTCTGAGTCAAAATCTACATTCATTAAATGCAATTGCACCATGGTAATGGTTGAGGGCATGACCAGCATATGTCTGCCAGTTGCCATGCAGACAAGCCCCTTAGCATGTGTTACAGCCCTTGGCAATTACTGCAGGTGCACCTAATGCCACCTCTTGAGGTAGTGTTAAATGCACCCATGCTAGCTGCAACATTGGTGATTAATGCATTTTACTGAAGGGCCCTGCTAACTGTATTGTGCAATCAATGCCCACTCTTTACCCAACTCTACCCAGACCCTGCCCCATCATGTGATGCACAGTTAAGACACATTTCAGTGTTCAGTAATTGTTCCACCTGCACAGTAACATTTACCATGGGCCCATGGAAGCAGTTAATGTGTGCTAAAATGCACATTGACCACATAGCACACTTTACTAAGCATGCCCCATAGGCACCTATGTATCTTTATAAAATAAGCAAAAAATAGGCACTTTCCTGCCCACATAAGATAAATGACCAGATGTTGCCTGACATCTAGGCTTATGTGCTGATGCACCACTAGATTGGTAGGCAAAGTAGGCACTTACTCCAAGTCTATTTTATAAAGACATGGAGCATGTTTACTAAAGGTTAATGCATGTTAAGTGTCATTGCACCCAGAGCAATAAAATGGTTTTGGCACTTAACGTGCCTTAACTTTATTAACGCATGTTAGCTTTATTAATGTGCATTGAATCCCTTTAGTAGACATGCCCCATAGATGCCTATTTGTCTTTACAAAATAGCATCACAAAGGCTGCTGAAATTGCATTTAAAATGCAGATGCATTCAGTTTAAACAGCTGAAGGACGCACGTACTTTGTGACTCCATCCAAACCCTTCCCCTGAACACACCTGTCTTCAGGTTTCACAAGACGACTTATGTGTCTTTATAAAAGTATATGAACATTTAATAAAATATAGGATACAAAAACAATCTAAGTGACGTCTTCAATTGAAATTCAGGATAGACCAGATTTTTTCTCAAAGACCAAAAGCCTACCTGTACCCTTGCTGACAGTGTGGTATTTTATTAGAGATCTGCCTTCTAAAGCTGCTGTACAGATCTATGAACCCCAGCATTTCATACTCAAATCACATGAGTTGCTCTTAGTTGTTCTTATCAAAAAACAGAGGACGTCATGAGAACGAAGTATCCAAATGCACAAATAAAAAAAGAACATTTATTAGGATTTTCATGACAGCTATGCCAAAGATTCTGTTATGTTTAGTCAAAGCTGTTATATGCTAAAATGATTAATAACAGAGGTGTCCCTTTCATCTTTATTGACTCAAGTTCTTTTTTTTTTCTTTCATGCTGCCAAGCAAATAAGATAGTTTGAAAAAATTATTATTTTTAAGAGTTCTAATAGCAATAGTTCAAAGATTTGATTAATATTGCCATTCAGGTTGTGTCCTTAAAATCATTTTAATATATCTATTTTCACTGCAAATAATCATGATTTGAAATATTAATGTAGCAGTAAATTATAGCAAGCCCTGCTCTGATTGAGTGCGTGATATTCCAGGAAACAATGTTCTTTACACAATGGAAGTGCATTGCTTTTACAGAAAGAGATTCCGTGTCTCACTTCATGAAGAGACTTCATTTCTATACCACTGAAGCTTCTACTGTAGATGTCAATAGCACAATAAAATGCTTCTGTAAGTAAAGAGGTCAGTCTCTCTCTCTCTCCTTGTTCTGTAACATTTTTTCTCCCTTTTATAGCTCAGCTATACATCCCATGATTTCAGACACTCAGATTCATGACTTCAAAAATATTGCATCCTAAGATAGTTTGTACTTGGAGAATAGAACACTAGGGGAGTAATTGTAAAAAGGCTTTTGAGGTGTATATGATAGTTTACATGAACAGAGAGGGTAATTTAAAAGTTGCACCTAGTTAATGCGTGTTATTGTGCACCGGGATATTCATACTTAACTTTAAAAAATATTAGCATACGTGGCAGAGAATGAACCTTAAATTAAGGCATGATGATTTAGACCAGCCCTAGAGCTGGTGTCAATGACCATACCTACATTTTGCAAGTACATGAGCAAACAACTGTATTGTGTGTATATTTGCTCGCACTGCATATACTCTTCCCAAACTCTGCCCATTTATGTAAATGTTCAGAGTGAAATATACACAATGGCCTTCCATGCTAACTTCTAAGCTTTATAGTCTCTTTTTTCTTAGATATCCTCTGTCTCTGTCCCATGTTTTCTTGAATTCACATACAGTCCTTGTCGCGACATCTCCACTAGGAGGTTATTCCATGCATCTGCCACTCTTTCCATAAAGAAGTATTTCTTCAGAATACTCATCTCATTTCATCTTCATCTTACAACCTCTTTTTGCACAGCTTTCTTTCACTTGAAAGAGGCTCTCCTCCTGTGCATTTATGCTATGGAGGCAGGGCAAGTGCAAGGATATGAAGTGCCTTAGGCGAACCTCATCTAGTGCGTCCACTCCACCCCTCTGTCACCCATTGCTGCAGCTGCAGCTCCTCTCGGGACAGGCAACCGTGGCAATGGGCACAAACAGCCCCACAGCACTTACATTTGGTCTTTGGCGCCGCGGGGATGTTTCCTTCTGCCCCCCCCCCTCCAATGCCTGATGCTGACTTCCTTCTGAGGGTGCCCATTGCTGTTGCTGTCATCCCTCTTGGGACAGGCAACAGCACATACAGCCCCATTTATTTATTTATTTATTTAGCTCTATTTATATACCGCCTTTCACCGGGTCAAAGCGGTGTTACATGGGGGTGGGGGAATTAACTACAAGGGTGGGGCCATCACCGGGGAGGCAACATTGATGATTTTGACATAGGAAGGACTTTGGACACAGGACAAACGTTGGACATAGAAAGGTAAGTGCCACAGGGCAGTTTGTGCTGTTGCCTGTCCCAAGAGGGCTGATAGTGGCAGCAATGGGCACCTTCAGAAGGCTGGTGCTCTAGGTGGTTGCCTTGTTTGGCTAATGGTAGCTCCGGACCTGCATAAAGGTATCTAAACATCTCTATCATATCTCTGCTGTCTACTTTTCTTCCAGAGTATACATATTGATATCTTTAAGACTGATAAACTGATAAAGATCACTGACCATTTTAGTAGCGGCCCTCTGCACTGCTTCCATTCTGTTTATATCCTTTTGAAGGTGTGCAATTCTGGAAACTGCACAGTACTCCAAATGAGGTCTCATCAAAGATTTATACAGAGGTATATTCACCTCCTTCTTCCTGCTGGACAGTCCTCTCCCTATGAACCCAAGCATTCTTCTGGCATACTCTGTCACCTTTTCTACCTGTTTAGCCACCTTAAAATCATCAGATATGATCACCCCCATGTCCCACTCTTCTTTTGTGGATAGAAGTACTTCACCCTCTATAGGGCCCGATTCTGTGCCATGAATAGCGGGGATGCCTTCTCCTGCTGGCATCTAACCTCCCTGCCGGTGTGTGAGGAAGTTAGAAAGGGCGGATGGTGGGTGTTTGCCAGCCCTGGACGAACAGGGCCGATTCTAATGTCTTCCCTGGGTGTTTTATTTTTTGGGCCCAGAATGCAGATGGGGCAGGGGGGGCCAAGGACATTCTACAAAATCCAACCCTGGCCTTAGAAGGCCAGATCGAGGGTCGGGCTGCGGGGAAATCTCCTTTGAGGTCCAGGGGCCAGCATCGCAACTTTTAAATCGCAACTGTACATGCAGGCTGGGCTGAATCGCAGTCCCGGCCTGCACGAATAGGCCTGATCGTGATTCTGATCCCGCGGGACTAGGCGTGCCCCGTGGGATCAGAATCGTGAGCCCCTCTGTACATCCAGTCAAACCAGACGTACAGAGGGGCTGGACGTCCGCAATGCAATAAGCCCTATACTGTATCATTCCCTTGGATTTTGCAGCCCAAATACATAACTGCATTTCATATGATCCCTCCTCATATTATCAACATCTTCCTTGGTGCTTACCCTATTGCAGATTTTCATATCTGCAAAGAGGCAAACCTTTAGAGTGAACTCCAATTACCTCTACTCTTCATTGCTTCCCACTCAACCGGTTTCTAACCCAGTCAGTCACTTTAAGGTCCATCCTTACGGTGTTCTATTTATAAGTCATCTGTGCAGAACAGTGTCCAAGGTTATACTGAAATCTAAGTATACCGCATCTAGCATTCTCCTTTGGTCAAACTCTCTGGTCACCCAGTCAAAGAAATTAATTATAGGTCTACCTCTAATAAAACCGTGCTGCTCAGATCCTGCAACCCATTGGCTTCCAGAAACCTCACTATCCTCTGTTTTAGTAGTGTTTCTATTAATTTACAAACCACAGAGGTCCAACTACCTGGCCTATTGTTACCAATCTCATCTTTACATCTGCTTTTGTGTAGAGGGGCCACATGCACCCTTCTCCAGTTTTCTGCAACCACTCCCGACTCTAAATAAACATTTAAAAAGTCAGATGGTAGTGAAGCAGCGAAGTGCAAACAATGAATAAATCCAGGAGTCAATTGCAGGGTCAAGCCAATTTATTGTGCACACGGCTCAGACAGTCAAGCTTCAAAAGGACTGAGCAAAGTTCTTACAGAAACATATTCATTTTATACATTTCTTTTCAGTTTGATACATGCAGACTTTCTATTGGTCCCAACGCCCCCTGCACTTGTCCAATCGGAGACCCTCTCTGGGCCTAGCACCCGGTTCCCCCTTCTCAGACTGTTCTAACAAAGGCACAGTTTCTAGGTATTGATACAATTCTGCTGCGAGGTCGTTTCTAGCTTTAGGAATGCAAGTATTGAAACATTTCTATCATCAGAACACAAGAGAATAATAAAGGATTTATGAATTCATGAAAAACTTCTTGTTAAGCAGTTTAAAGCAGTTTTCTCAAACTTTTACAGATTTTTGGTTTTTCTCAGATGGGGGTTGGAATCAGGGCCTAACTTACAGGCCTTTCATATTTGAAGGCTATTATAGGCCATAGCCTACCACATTCCCCCATTTGATTATTCTCACGCGCAAGTTAAAAAAGGGTGGGAATTAAATCACATATTATACTCGCGTAACAGCATTATTATGTTGGGGTATAGGGTAATATTGCCACATAGCTAAAACTTTCGTAGCTGCCTTCCATTCTACAGTGTTATCGATAACTTAGGTTATCATACGTAAGCAAAGGGGTAATAGGCATGGGAGCAGCAAGCATACAGCCAACATGAATAATACAATAAACACAAGGGTCTTCAGACCACCTAACCATGAAAATGCTGAAACAAGCCACCCATCAAGCTTCAGACCATGCCAGGTCTGAACAGGCACATGTTTGTCTTCGCATTTGAGTAGCTATGTCTTCAACAACTTGTCCATTATTATCAATCTGCAAACAACAGGTAGTTAAATCCAATTTTCCACATACTCCACCTTCAGCTGCTAACAAATAATCTAGAGCTAAACGATTCTGATAAATAGCTGTGCGCATTTGTGTACTCTGCTTAGCTAAAAGTGTTAGTGCTTTACTAGTTTCATTTGTTATTATTTCAACAACAGCTTGTAAGCATATAATACGATTTATCATATATACAGGAGTGCGGTATCCCCATGTCCCATCTTGTGTCCAAGTGGCGGGTCCGTAGTATGAAATGATCCTCTCAGGTGGCCACTCCTCATCATCCCATTTGTCCCATTGACCTATTTTAAAGGCCTCTTGTTTCTGTCGACTCTTGTACACAGGGAAACCCAGTTGTTCTCCATGGGAAATGGGCAGAAGAAAGAAGGAAGGTCGTATAGTTCCTAATACACATGCTCCTCCCCAATGGTGAGAAAGCTTAGCATATGCTCGAGTTCCACAAATCCAATATAGTCCGGGTGGAGTTTGCCAGGTACTATGAAACGCCAAATTAGTCCAGATTTTGGCAAGAGTAGGAAAGAGGACTAAAGAGTTGGATGGTTCTGGAGTGTTTACCCCCGACCACCAGGACGTCTTCTTAGTGCTACTGTTGTAAAACCTCTGATTGAGACAGACCAGCTGTCCGACTAGCATAGTAAACTGTGGTCCTGTACGAGCAAAACACAAGTAACCAACAATAGGGTGAGCCAGTACCCACTCACTAGTAGTATTATATAAAGCAGTCTGACGATAAGGAATGGAATAGTTCACTTCTTGCGCCTCCCAGGGCCATTGGTCTCCCATCTTAGTTCCGCCACAGAAGAAACAATCAAAGATGTGGAGACTTGATGCTACTGCCCCAGCGAGTTCAATGAACAAGTTTTGGGAGGTGTGAGGGATTTCAAATTCCGCTTCATGGCCTCATAAAAGGAGTGATGTGTTCGATAAGGTGCGGATACATGGGTCTTAGTATTCAGCTGTATATATATAAAAGTTCCAGGATCTATGCCTCCTCCCGCTATACGTAACTCAAATCTGAACCCCTGCTTCCACTGGCTAGGGTTAAGTATGAGGAGCTGTAGAGGATTACAGGCACCTTTCTTGCACTTTTGAGGCTCAGGTAATGATAATCGTTCTAAGCTGGCTATACGATTATCTCCATCTCGTCCATTAGGCCCACCAGACCAAGTAGCATAATACACACATTCCCACTTTGGACAGAAGTAGGCATCTTTAGATGACTTGCTGTAGACAGTTGGGGAATACTTTCCAGTACACCGTCCCCATCCGTATGCTCCTTCAGGACACATATATTTATCGTCATAGTAGTAGGCTTGTTCCCAAGACCCACACTTGTAGTAAGCATTTCTATTGATTACATCGCAGGCATCAAAATTCAGGATAACGGGTCTTGTGGGATCGGGGAGTTGACGCGTGGCATTTATGAGGACCCCCTCCTCATCATTCCAGCACAACTCTAGTACATAATAAGAGGGGGTCTGACGAGAGTTGAAGCAAGTTTTACTCTTCCCTTTTGTACAGATATTCAATTCTGTACCATTATACACACATCGGCTAACTATACCAGTGCAAGTATAGTAGGAATGATAAAGTAAAGTTTGAGTGACCTTCATCCCAGTTCGGGTGGTAGTTATACAAGCTGCACAAGGGCGTAAGGCAAAAATCTTTTCCAGGGATCCCAGGGCTACCACCCCCATAAAACAGTAGTAGAGGAACATCATGACTACAGTCTTTAGAGATTAACTGGAATATAGAGAACGATGAACTTGTAGAGTCTTTTTCTTCTTCTTCTTTTCTGCTTCCGCTGTATGTAGACCGATCGACTGCCACACTTGTGTGACAGGGGTAGGATTGTAGATTCTGAAGACGCTTACAATGCTGGTTGTCTCCGCAATGTAAGCCGCAATGGAGTTTCAGGAACATCTACTGAAGTCCATTGACCAAGTTCAGTAGCGGCTGCCGGCTTTACTCGACTATGATGGATCCAGGGTTCAAGCTCTGCGACTTTTACTGCAGTTGGGGTTGATAGAATGACAACATAAGGTCCCTTCCACTGCGGTGCCAACGGTGTCTTTCTCCACTCTTTGATCCACACTGACACTCCAGGCTTGAAAGGATGCAGAGGTTCCGTCAGATTGATGGGCAATCGATCTTGTACCCAGGTGTGAAGACTCTGCAAAACAGAACTTAAAGCCAATAGTTCTTGTCTAGTGATTTCAGATCCAATCTGTTTCATATCTCCTTTTATTCCCTGTACAATGGGTGGGGGTCACCCATACAAGATCTCAAAAGGGGAAACTCCTAAAGACTTGGTTGGAGCAGAACGTATTCTAAGAAGAGCTATAGGGAAAACCTGGAACCACTTCAGGTGTGTTTCTTGACAAAGTTTGGACAACTGAGATTTCAGGGTCCTGTTCATACGTTCTACTTTCCCTGAACTCTGGGGTCTATAGGCAGTGTGCAACTTCCATTGTATCTGTAGAGCTCGGGTCAACTGTTGGGTCACTTGGGACACAAATGAGGGTCCATTATCTGATCCTATAGTCAATGGTATTCCAAATCGGGGAATTACCTCATGGAGCAGAATTCTAGTGACTTCTCAAGCTTTTTCAGTTTGGGTGGGAAAAGCTTCTACCCACCCAGAAAAAGTGCAAACTAAGACCAACAGATAGTGATATCCATTTGCTCGTGGCATCTCAGTAAAATCCACCTGAATATCACTCATAGGGGTAACTCCTACTGACTGAACTCTTGGGGGTGGATTGGGACCTTGCCTAGCATTATTCTTAGCACATGTTAAACATTGACGAGCTACTGAGGCAGACAGGGGTCCTAATAGTGAAATACAGAAGTGAGGTTTCAGGGCTCTTTCCATAGCAGTTTTCCCATAATGTGTGGCCTGATGAAAAGCATGAACAAAGGCTGGTCCTAATGCTTCAGGGATTACTGTGGGACCTGGAGGTGCGCTACCCTCTGGAGGTGGCAGCACTATCCAACCTTTTTCTGTTAGGACACCCCCCTCCTTCTCACAGAAATAGTCTAACTCTCTTGTAGTGTATCGGGGGGGGGGGGGCATAAACTAAGGGGCACAGGGAATAAGGCTGCCTGCACCGAAGTACCTTGGGTCAAAACTTGTCCAGTTGTGGCTGCTTTTCGGGCCGTGGCATCAGCAAACCTATTCCCTCGTGTAACTTCTCCTATTCCTGCTTGATGACCTCGACAGTGCATGACTGCAACTTGCTTAGGGGCCCATACAGCATCTGATAATATCAATATCTCAGGCCCATACCTAATGGACTTGCCTCCTGAAGTGATCAACCGTCGTTCTTTATACAGGGCTCCATGTGCATGCAAAGTTGTGAAGGCATACTTGGAATCTGTGTACACATTTAGACGGAGCCCTTCTTCTAATGTCAGTGCTTTAGTGAGAGCTATCAGTTCAGCCTTCTGTGCTGAAGTTCCTGGGGCCAGAGCTGAGGACTCAACTACCAGATCAAGGGTCACCACTGCATACCCGGCACAACGATGTCCATTGATGACGAGACTGCTCCCATCCACAAAGAAAGTCCGTTCAGGGTCCTCCAAAGGGACATCAGTCAAATCCGGGTGACTTGAGAATACAGTGTCCATAATTTCTAAACAGTCATGATCAGGGGGGCCAGGACAAATTGGGAGCAACGTAGCAGGATTCAAAGCTTGGCTGACCTTCAATTGTATCTGGGGGTTTTCACACAGCATACTCTGGTACTTCAACATTCGTGAATTTGTGAGCCAGAAGCTTCCTTTGTGTTCCATGAGGGTCAGAACAGAATGTGGTACAGTAACTTGAAGATTCTGTCCCAGAGTGAGCTTGTCTGCTTCGCTCACTAGAAGGGTTGTAGCTGCAACAGCTCTCAAACAAGGGGGCCAACCTTTTGCAACCACATCCAACTGTTTTGACAAATAGGCTACTGGCCGTTGCCAAGATCCAAGAGATTGAGTCAGCACCCCTAGAGCATTTCCTTGTGACTCATGAACATAGAGACGGAAAGGTTTCTGGACATCTGGTAGACCTAGAGCTAGTGATGACATCAGAGCGGTTTTTAGAGATTGAAAAGCTGCATCCTGTTCAGGTCCCCATTCCAATGGAGACTTTTCTATTCCTTTGGTAGCTTGATACAATGGTTTTGCCAGCAGAGCAAAATTGGGGATCCATATACGGTAGTACCCTATGGCCCCCAGGAAGACTCTTACTTGCCTCCTGGTGGTTGGAGTGGGAATACTGCATACAGCTTCTTTGTGTTCCGGTCCCAAGCGTTGAATTCCGCTAGACAACTGGAATCCTAGATATTTAACTTCAGTTTGACATAATTGCGCCTTGCTCTTGAGACTTTGTATCCAGCCTCATTTAGAAGGTGCAAGAGCTCACTGGTGGCTTGTAGGCATTCACTTTCTGAATTTGTGGCTATGAGCAGGTCATCCACATACTGAAGAAGAACCCTTTGTCCTGGGTTCACAGAGTAACTTTGAGAGATCTTGATTTAAAGCAGCACTGAAGAGAGTAGGTGAATTCTTAAATCCTTGAGGTAATCGAGTTCAGGTAAGTTGACCCCGCCTTCCTGTTGTGGGGTCTTGCCATTCAAAAGCGAACAGAAGTTGACTGGTGGGGGCTAGGCGTATGCAGAAGAAGGCATCTTTTAGGTTCAGGATGGTGAAATGAGTAGCCTCAGCGGGGATCAGTCCCAAGAGAGTATAAGGATTGGGTACCACTGGGTATATAGTTTCAACTGCATCATTTACCCAACTCAAATCTTGTACTGGGCGGTAATCCCCTGTCCCAGGTTTCTTGACTGGGAGAAGGGGGGTATTCCAAGGTGACTGGCACTCCTTGAGAAGTCCATACTTCAGCAGTTTCATCAGATGGCAGTGAATACCTTTAATAGCTGGTCGAGGAAGAGGATACTGCTTCACATGCACTGGTTCCGCTCCTGGCTTGAGGGCGACAATGACAGGGGCTATGTTCTTCGCTAGGCCAGGTGGATTATCTTCTGCCTATACTTCAGGCAGGGCTGAAAGATTGGGGGGGTATACAGGAACTAGCTGGCTTGGTTGGAGATACGCTGTAAAACCGCCACTCTTCTTCTCGGGGAACAGTCAGCACCATCAATCCAGCAGGCTTTGAGTTCACAGTCATTTGCATTTTTCCTCCTTCAGCGAAAGATATTTGCGCCTGAAGCTTGGCTAGCATATCTCGGCCCAAGAGTGGAATAGGGTACTCAGGCATATACAGGAACTGGTGCCTTATCTTCTGTCCCCCTAGTTCACACATGCATAGAAACATAGAAACATGATGACAGAAAAAGACCACATGGCCTATCTAGTCTGTCCTTCCATAACAACAACTACGGCAGTTCTGCAGGAAAGGCTTGGTGGCCCTAGCCCCAGTAGCCCCAATAATGGTGACAGATTGAGAGGACAAAGGGGCCACTGGCTTTCCCACCACAGAATGTTCTGCTCCTGTATCCACCTTAAAGTCCATATATTGGTACCCTACTTTCAAACTGACCATAGGCTCCTGGGGACCCAGGGTGAACTTGGAGCCCAGTCTGGCCTAGTCTTCATCCATGTCATAGCCCGTCGCAACTGCCACTCCCTCAATAGCTTCTTCCCTCTCTCGCTGGAACTGTGCTCGGTTCATTCCTCCACGATTCTGAAATTGACCTCCTATTCTCCAGGGACTCCCTCCTCCCCTCCTGGGGGTGGAGTCAAGATGCGGGCATTCATTTCTCCAATGTCCTTCTTCTCTGCAATGGCCGCAGTTATTCGCACCCAGTGGGGTCCAATTATTTTCACGACCCCTTCTACGTCCGCTGCTCCTTCGATTAGGAAAACCTCCTTCACGTCGTTCAACTAAAGCGGCAGCAAGAAGATCTGCTTTCTTCTTCATCTTACATTCACTTTCTCTGTTACGTTCATTTTCACGATTCACAAACACTTTATGAGCAACTTACATTAACTGGGCTGTATTCATGCCCGCAAATTCATCCAATTTCTGTAACTTTCGTTTTATATCTCTCTGGGACTGACTGACAAAGGCTGCGTTTACCATACGCAAATTTTCCTGAGCGGCTGGATTGTATGGGACCCTGGATAACTTCGGATACCTTCCCGATATTCATGGCCCTCTGGCCTCCTTTCCTCAGGCCCTGCAGCAAGGCCTGACGAAATCGAGTTAGGGCCACCGCCCCCCTTTCATCATTCAGATCCCATCTAGGATCTTCATTTGGGGAAGCTGCGGCGGCTGCTTGTGGGAGATTCATTTCCCCCCCTCTACGGGATTCTCTTCTAACCAGCGGATGGTTGCTTGCACAATTCGCGCTCACTCCTCAGTAGTAAAGAGAGTGGACATGAGCTGGCGGCAATCAGTCCAGGTGGGCTGATGGGTTTGCATTATACTAGACATTAACTCCGTCAATTCTTGGGGTTTTTCAGTATAGGACGCATAATGCGTTTTCCAGTTCAATAAATCAGTAGTGGAAAAAGGTACGTAGATTAGACTGGTTGGTCCTGGCACCATCTGGCCCTGTTCATTTAGGATAGGTAAACCAGGTACTTGACGCAATGGCATTAGGCGCCCTGCTTTCTCCTTATTCTTTGGGGCTACACTTCTTAAATCATACTGTTCCCGGGTATAGGCTTCCTTGGCAGGTGACCCTGAACTGGCAGGAGAGCCTCCGCTCCCAGTATCATCGGAGGACCCTGGTCCCCCTGATGTACTTGGGCCAGACTCGGGGCTATCACTTGGGGAAGTGGGGTTCTTTTGCTGCTGCAGCGGTAATTGCTGGGGTACCTCATCTGGTTCTGCTTCAGGTGGTGGAGCTGGGGGAACTAACCTATATGGATACTGGGGTAAATGGGCCAGGATTTCTGGGGACTCTGAGGCAGAATACACAGGTGGCTTCCCCTCCTCAAACTTCCGGGCCCCCCTGGTAGTTGCTACTAATATTCTACACTGTTCCTCATAGCAACGCTTCATCCAAGGGGGCTGCCTCTTGCAAATACCCAGCTAGGAGTCTATGTAGGGGAACTGATCAGGGTATGTTTTTTGTACAATCTGATGAACACGGGAGACTACTCCCACATCAAAGGTGCCCTCACGGGGCCATGAAGTAGCTAGTACCGGCCACTCCCTTTCACAGAGCATTTCTAATCGAGACGGAGACATTCTTATTCCGTAGTCTCCGGAAAATCCTTTACGGAAATTCTTGATCATACATCCCAACGGAGTTTGCGTCAACTCCACCCCTCCCATAATCCTAATGATGTACACGACAACAGACAGTAAGGGTAGGTAGTATGGCTGCAGGTAAGGGGTCCGTACAGCCCACAGAACAATGGGGGGGGGGGGACAAACACCAAACGCTTCCTCCTTTTCGCAACCTGGGCACGGTCGCCCGGCCAGGAACTGCGCTACTCAGGAGTCCGCTCTCACTTGGTCTATATTTCAAGACCTCTCAGTCACACAGACAGTCATGCCAGCAACAAGAAATTATTTTTCAAATGCCCAAGGTTTTACTGACTAACTCAACCAAAGGGTCGGTGGCTTCGGCTTCGCTAACCCTTATGCGAAGCGTACTAGGACTGCCCTTATGAGAGGTGATCAGGCTCTCTCGTCTTTGCGCACTTATGCAAGACTTACCCAGTTAGTCTATACCAAATTAGTCTCGCATACTCATGCAAGGCTTTTCCCCAGGCTTCACTGACTATTGAACAAGAAAATGTCTACTCACCGGATCCGGTTCCCGATACCAAACCAGTTCATGGGTTGGATCCCGGACTCCCCTCGGGTTCGGAGGAGTTGGCCAGCTGGACCCAGTGGCCCGCCGAGGCAAGGCGGAACCCTCCCCGATACAAGAGGACCGGTGGCACCTGAGGTTTCCCCTGCGGTCGGACAGACACTGTTCCAACCGGATCAAACCTGGAGGCGAAATACGTGGAATATTCACTTGAATACCATTCACTACTTGCACTTCCCGGCCAATGCACCAAGAATATGAAGCAGCGAAGTGCAAACAATGAATAAATCCAGGAGTCAATTGCAGGGTCCAAGCCAATTTATTGTGCACAAGGCTCAGACAGTCAAGCTTCAAACGGACTGAGCAAAGTTCTTACAGAAACCTATTCATTTTATACATTTCTTTTCAGTTTGATACATGCAGACTTTCTATTGGTCCCAACGCCCCCTGCACTTGTCCAATTGGAGACCCTCTCTGGGCCTAGTACCCAGTTCCCTCTTCTCAGACTGTTCTAACAAAGACACAGTTTCTAGGTATTGATACAATTCTACTGCGAGGTCGTTTCTAGCTTTAGGAATGCAAGTATTGAAACATTTCTATCATCAAAACACAAGAGAATAATAAAGGATTTATGAATTCATGAAAAACCTCTTGTTAAGCAGTTTAAAACAGTTTTCTCAAACTTTTACAGATTTTTGGTTTTTCTCAGATGGGGGTTGGAATTAGGGCCTAACTTACAGGCCTTTTATATTTGAAGGCTATTATAGGCCATAGCCTACCACAATAGAGCCTTCAGAATTTCCCTAAGTCTCTTCAAATCACTGGGATATATCCCATCTGGTCCCATCACTTTGTCTACTTTCAGTTAGCTAGCTCTTCATGATCACAGTCTTCTGAAAATCATTCAAAAATCCCCTTTGCTTATGTTCTTATTTGTGAGGGTTTTCTGAGGTCTAACCTATAACCCT
This sequence comes from Ichthyophis bannanicus, assembly GCA_033557465.1. Lineage (NCBI taxonomy): Eukaryota > Metazoa > Chordata > Amphibia > Gymnophiona > Ichthyophiidae > Ichthyophis > Ichthyophis bannanicus. Next base: position 170,289,404 of record CM066038.1, read on the forward strand.
CAGAACAGAAATATTTGTTAAGCAATTTTGCTTTATCTTCATCAGCCTCTACATATTTTTCCCCTTCACCCTTGAGTCTGACAGTACCACTTTTCCACTTACTCTTATCACTAACATATCTGAAAAATGTTTTCACCTCATTTTACTGCATTGGCTATTTTTCTTCCATTTGTATCTTTGCTTTCCTGACTACTTTCCTAGCTTCTCTTAGCTTTTCCAAATATTGTTGGTTGCCTTTCTCTTTCTGTAATCTCTTGTATTTAATGAAGGCCACCCTCATTTTCTTCACCCTTTTAGCTACTTTTTCAAGAACCATAGTGGTCTCCATTTTCTTTCTTTCCTAACAAAAAGATTTGTTGCCCTTAAAATATCTTCTTTTAGTTTTGCTCACTGCTTTTCTACACCCTTCCCCCCCCCCCAGGCATTCCCATCTAGCAAACAACTCCTTGAGGTATTGTTTCATCTCAACAAAGTTAATTTTCCCAATGTCTAGAAGCCTCTCTTTTGAATCAACTGTCAGCTCTTGTTCTAATACTGAACCACACCATCTAGTGATGACTGGATGAGAGATGACCACTCACTGTAACATTAGAAACATTCTCCTCATTTGTAAACATCAGGTTCAGTATGGCCCACTCCCATGTGGATTCTGTTACAGTGCTGGAATAGGTCTCTCTGCAGAAAATCCAGGATCTCCTTACTTCTAGATGACACTGCAGCAAGAATGTCTCACTCAGCATCTGGCATAATAAAATCATCTATCAATAGCACTTCTCCTTTCATAGCAATACTGTGAATGTCTTCAGTTAAATCTCTATCCATTTTTTCTTTCTGTGAAGGTATATCACAATATTGCAAAAGGTCCATAAACCATTATTAAAGGTGACCCAGGAAATTCACTGTTTAAAGGACTAGAAAAGGGGACTGCTACTTCTGGAGCAAGATCTGCAATTGTGAGTGTATACCTCTGGGAATTTTTCTGAAGGGACTTCTTTGGATTAAAGCTAATTAATCTGTGAACCCAGTGTATTTGTTAAATCAGTCAGGGCCTAGTAGCAGCAGTTTAAGTTTAAATTTAAAATACAGAAGAGAGCTTTCTGGTTCAATTTAGAACCCAGCAGAGAGCCTCTAGTTTAAATTTCATAATAAGTCAGAGCCTAGCAGCAGCAAAGAGCTTTAATTTAAATCAAATCAGAATATAACTTAACATAAAAGGCAAAACAGGGTCAGTATTCTTTGAGCAACAAATAAAGTCTTCTAGAGACCTTTACAAAGAGGCCTTCTACCTAGGGGGCAAGAGACCTGTGAAACGTTTTCAACAGGTGTTAACACCAGGTGACAGATTAAAAGGCCATTTTGAAAGACTCCTTCTATCCAAGCAAGGACTGTTAATCACCCAGGAAGTTGGTCACAGCTTATCTCAGCAGCACAGGACAGGGTACTGTGTAGCAGCCCTCTTTTAATAAGTGTTATTTCACTCCCTCCCTCCCTCTCTCCCCAGCACCCACCCACGCCTGGGATAATCATAGCTTTATAGGTACTTACACATCTTAAAGGAAAGGAGGTGCTCTCAGGTGCAGCTCATTATCCAAATCAGTCATACACTAAGGACCTGAGATTAATTAAGCTTCAGGTGAACAAGGTATATTAAATATATTAGGTACAATTTTATTAGTATAAGTATCCATAGCAACCCTTAGTAAGTAAAGAACTTAAAGATCTAAACACAAGATTAAAACTAAGATGCAGACAGCAGTCCAGCAGCAAGATGGGGGTTTTCCAGTCTTTTGCATTGAGTGTCACATATATGATTTTCTCCCAGTTGGTGAGAGGTCTTACGTGTGCACTAGGTGCAAGGAGCTCTTTGCTCTCAGGGAACGAGTCCGTTCTCTAGAGGCTAGAGTAGCAGATTTAGAAGACATAAGAAAGGCAGAGAGGTACATAGACGAGACCTACATGGATATAGTCCTAAAGTCCCACCTCCAGTCTGGCAGCATCCCTCTTGCCATGGAGGAGAGAGGTCACGTAACAGGAGAGCATCACCCTGGTGTGGCAGGAAGTGATCCTGTATCTAGGACCTGTCCTCCAGGTGATGTAAAACCCTCTCGCACCGAGGAAGTTTCTCCAGGGTCATGTGCCCATGAGGGAAGGGTTAGGACAGCCGTTATAGTTGGTGATTTGATCATTAGGCATGTAGATAGCTGGGTAGCTGGTGGACGTGAGGATCGCCTGGTAACATGCCTGCTTGGTGCGAAGGTAGCGGACCTCACCCGCCACCTAGATAAGGTCTTAGATAGTGCTGGGGAGGAGTCTGCTGTCTTGGTACATGTCGGCACCAATGGCATAGGAAAATGAAGTAGTGAGGTTCTGGAGGCTAAATTTAGGCTTTTAGGTAGGAAGTTGAAATCCAGAACTTCCAGGGTAGCGTTCTCCGAAATGCTTCCTGTTCAACGCACAGGACCCAAAAGGCAGGCAGAGCTGCAGAGTCTCAATGCGTGGATTAGACGATGGTGTAAAGATGAGGGTTTTGGATTTGTTAGGAATTGGGGAACATTCTGGGGAAAGGAGGGGCTCTTCCGAAGGGATGGGCTTCACCTTAACTGGGATGGAACCAGGATGCTGGCATTAACCATTAAAGAGGAGATAGAATAGCTTTTAAACTAGATAATAGGGAAAAGCCGACAGTCGCACAAGAGCGCATGGCTCGGAAGAATTTATCCTTGAAGGATACTACCAAAAGCAGAGAGGTTCCAAAAAAGAGTAAGGTAGCCCAAATGCCCTCCAGTATGGAGCATGTCCCACAGGTAAGGCAAGAAATCACGTAAGTAATGAGGACAGAGTCCAAAAACGTGATAGTAGTGGAAAAACAGATTTTTATTAGAATTTAAAGACCTATTGCCAACCCGACACAGGCCGTGTTTCGCAAACCTTCGTATGATTAAAATAATGTAACGTGATAGAACAGATCTTTATATTATAATACATAAACCATGCATATGTATATTAATAACATAAATATAATAAATAGTTAAAAAATATATAATACACAACAGATAAGAAGGATAAAAAATAATTAACACAAATATAAATAATTAAAATCAAATTGTAATCAATGGATCTTATGATATAAACATACAACCAATAGAAACTAAATAAAAAACAAAACAAAACCAAATGAAACAGGGAAGTGACAGCCAAACGTATTATATAATAAATACCTCTGTATTGGACAGTGAAGGCCCAGCAACTTATGGCCTTTATAGGAAATTGTACTTGTATAACTAAAAAGAATAACCAACAAATAAACAGGTACAACTTTGTGCCTATTAACTGACATTCGCAATAAACATTATGACTGTAAATCATAAATTAGTAGGCACCAGGGGGGGCGGAGCCTGATGTCCAGCGGGATGGTCGCATAACGCTGAGGCTCCCGAGAGGCCTACTCAGAATCCTGAATTAACACCGGACATTTTTGGATTTGTGCTCTGATCTTACCGGGTCACATTGGTGAGATGGCGGGGACCAAACCTACGCGCCTGGAATTTGGATCTCCAGCGGCTACTCACGGCAAACGCTCCAAAACTGAACCCCCGTCCCCGCAGAAGGGGCTGGCTCTATGCGAGGGCCCCGAAATGCAGCAGGAGATCCTCGCAGAGATCAGAGGGGTTAAAGACCTCGTGCAGTCAAACGGGGAAGCACTCCGAGCGCTGCGGGAAGACCTTGGTGTATTGCAAGGCAGGCTAGAGGGGCTCTCCTCGCGTCAGGACAAAATGGAGAGCATATTAGACTCCCATGCGGTCCGGCTGTCCAAACTCGACAAAGTAGAACGTCAGGTGCGGGCCTTGCAGAAAGAAGTGGAAGATGGCAATAATAGAGCGCGCCGCAACAACCTACGACTAGTGGGCATACCGGAGGGAGCGGAATCGGGAGACATGAAGGAGTTTCTATATAAAATCCTCCCTTCTCTGCTCCAAATCACCTTTACCAAAGAATTGGAGATCGATCGCGCTCATCGTGTACCCACCAACATAACGCTTAACAGGAAGACCCCGCGGCCTATCATCTTTCGACTTTTGAGATATCAACAAGTGGAGCAAATTCTCAGCGCCTCCCGGGCAAAGGGCCATATGGAGTTTGAGAGCCATAAGATCTCCTTCTATCCTGACTTGGCTAAACCCACGGTTGATCGCCGAAAGCGCTTTCTGGAATTCCGGCCGAGGCTTCAACAATTACAAGCACGCTATGGCCTGATGTACCCGGCCAAGCTCCGAGTCACGCTACACAATCAGACAAGAACATTTGAGGACCCTGATCTACTAGCGGAGTTTTTGGATGCTAAAGAGGCTGACTTGATGCGCTGATTTCCAGAGTGTTCCTACCAGCGTTCTCATATCCGCTGTACCCGCCACTTTGGATTTGCCACGGTTCAGCAAAGAGTCTGGCGAGGGCGGTTTGTTGTCTTATTTTGATGATATTTGTGACCCGACTCCATCTACCCAGAGTAGCTTCGATGAATATCAGAGACAGTGTTAATTATGGACTCTGGTGTTTCTTTCTTTTTTTCATGTCTTGATCCTCCTCTCTTGGGCCTCCTCCCGCAGACATATGGTCGCCATATTCATTGGGGGTTTTGCTTCTTCTCTAAGTTACTTTGATACAAGCTTTTCAATATGGGGTGTATTGGCCAGCATACTTGGTGATTATGTCATTGCTGTACAGATTCTGCTTCTGCTGTATGTTTTCAAGCGCCCTTACCTAAAATGTCTCTTACTGATTGATGGCACCATGTAAGATTTTATCATTGAACGTAAAAGGCATCAATAATCCGATAAAACGGAAGAAAATCCTGAGCTATCTAAGTCATGAAGCTGCGGACCTGATTTTCCTCCAAGAAATGCATTTAAATTCGAAGGAAACTCTTAAACTCAATGTTAAACCTTACATGGTGGCCGCCTATTCCCCAGCCGTTTCTAAGAAATGTGGGGTTGCCATACTGGTTAGGAAATCTCTGCATGCTACTATCATTGCGACTAGCTCAGATACAGCTGGCAGATGGTCCAGGGCTCACCTCAAGATAGGTAACCTGGAAGTTACATGTATATGCCTTTATGCTCCTAATGTTGATGACCCTGCCTTTTTTGCTACCATTGCTCAGGTTGCGCAGGCCTCTGCTAATACTTCATTGATAATCGGGGGGGATTTCAATTTAGTTCTTGATCCCTTGATTGACAAACAGCCGCCTAGGACGAGTGGTCCCCCCAAGAGTCACACTACGCTTACCTCTATGATCAAAGATCTTGCTTTAGTCGATCTATGGAGGTTACTACACCCCAATGAGCTTGACTTTACCTTCTTCTCTTCCCCTCATAAATCCCAGTCTCGCATAGATTTCTTTCTCATATCCAAACTGTTAGATTCACAGGTAGACACTGCAAAGATTCACTCCCAACATATCTCAGATCACGCTGCTATTTCTTTTCAATTACACACCACTGCGCCCCAGGGGAATTCGGGGGCCTGGTTCTTTGATAGAGCTCTATTAACTCAACCAGAGTTCCAGTTAGAAATTCGAGCAGCCATACAGGACTACTTTCACTTTAATCTACCCCAGGACACTGCAAATTGGGCTTGGTGGGAGGGTTTTAAAGCGGCCATTCGAGCAAAGATCACTAGTTATCAAATTCGCCTGCGGAAACAGCGTAAACAGCAGCTCCTTATACTAGACCAACAAATCAAAGCAGGCGAACGAATTCTAACTTCACGTAATGACCCATGCGTCTTAGTTCGCTTACAGCGTCTCCGTTTTCAATATAATGCAATCCTCTCAACTGCAGCTTCTCAGAGTATCGCACTTCAGCAAGGGACATACTACCGTGAAAGCAACCGAGCCAGTCGACTTTTAGCCAACGCCTTGAAAGGTCAAAAAGAAGCCAAACGCGTAGCGGCCCTTCGCGCCCCACAGGGAGGGGACATACTGACCACAGACTCCGATATCGTAGAACTTTTTCGGGATTTCTATACCCGTCTATATCAATCTGAATGTGAGTTCTCATCCGAGACCTTCGAGCGCTTGTTTTCTGGTATTCAGCGGCCGACCCTTTCTGAAGCTGATAGGGATGCGCTGGATGAACCCTTCTCTACTTCAGAGATCCATTCTGCCCTAAAACGAACAGCCTCGGGTCGAGCCGCTGGGCCTGATGGTCTCCCGACAGAATTCTACAGAACGTTCAGTGCAGATTTAGTTCCCTACTTAAAACTTTACTTTACTGCCCTTGCGGTAGATACATCCTCTTTGGGATCCTTTTCTGCAGCTAATGTGGTAGTTTTTGAGAAAGAAGGCAGAGACCCGCTGCTAACCGCCAACTACCGTCCAATCTCCCTACTTAATGCCGATTATAAGATCTTCGCAACGATCTTGGCCACCCGGCTATCTGATAGGATGGCCACCTTAGTCCATCCCGACCAATGTGGTTTTATACCCGGCCGCTCCACTGCTGACAATGCTCGGACCTTGTGCCATGTGCTATTCAGTGCTGCCCATTTAGACCACCCTTGGGTGGGTCTTTCTCTAGATGCTGAAAAAGCCTTTAATCGTTTGGAATGGCCCTTCTTATTTGCAGTTCTCCGATGGTATGGCTTTGGGGAGGGCTTCCTCCGATACCTCCAAGTCATGTATTCTCAACCCGTTGCCAGTATTTGTGTAAATGCCATTAAGTCTCGGCCTTTTAATCTTCAAAGAGGCACGCGTCAAGGTTGCCCCCTATCACCAATGCTCTTTGATCTAGCTCTTGAACCCCTCGCCCTCCTTATTAGACAGTCCGCACGTATTCGAGGTGTCCCCTTCAGTCACAGAGAGATTAAACTCTCTGCATATGCAGATGACCTTATGCTCTTTGTATCCCTTGATTCGGTCCCGGCTGTCTTGGACCTGATTGACGGATACTCGCAATTATCGGGCTATAAAATAAACTGGACCAAATCCGTAGCATTCCCACTGAACCGCTGGGTACATGAGGCTGACATGCAGGCCTTTCCTTTCCTTTGGCAATCCCGCATGGTGAAATATCTTGGCGTCCACTACTGTTCTCCTTTAGAAGACACTATCAGTTTTAATGCCAAGGAGGTAGTCTCCAAAGTCCGTGAGCTCACAAATCGGTGGTCTCCCTTATCCCTTACCTGGTGGGGCCGCCTAGAAACCGTCAAAATGATGATAGTCCCCAAAGTGAACTATATTTTAGAAATGCTGCCCTGTTTTCTCCCGCTACATACCTACAAAGACATAGAGGGCCTTCTCGTCCGTTATCTCTGGCAGGGAAAACCACCAAGAGTAGCTAAACAAAAACTACAGTCTGTGAAGGAACTAGGGGGTACCCGCTTTCCTGATTTTCTTAGATATCATCAAGCCTTCCTACTTAAACAAGGTGCCCGATGGCTAGCTGCCTCAACAGACAACAGACCAGTTTGGCTTGACATTGAAGAGGAGCTAAGTAGCACAATTCCGTTGACCCATCTCCCCGGCATGTCCCATCAAGTAGACACACGCCATCCCCCAATGATTGTCGATACTCTTGCGGCCTTTAACACTCTCATTCGGTCACTGGGTCCCACTGTTTGTCCTCTAGACAGACTCCCGCTGTGGAATAACCCCAGAATTCAAGTCCTAAATAAAACGATCGCATGGAAACCCTGGTACTCTAGGGGGATCTGGACACCCCAACAACTCTTCTCTGCAGCTCGTTGGAAGACCTTTTCTGATTTACAAAAGGAATTTGCGTTGCCAGCGAAACATTACTTTCAATTGATGCAGCTCCAACACTGCCTCAAAAGTGCTCAAATCCTGCCGCCCTCTGCCCCTACTGAGGACGGGCTATTAGAACTAATTCACTCTCTTAGTAGTACGCATGGGGTAGCCTCTAACTTCTATAAATTATTATGTCAGGGTACCGATACTGCTACCTGTAGAGCTCAACAAGCCTGGGAACGCGAACTGCACACCACTTTAACCCCTGCGCAATGGAGCGTTTTCTGGAGCAAAGTGGTGCGGGTTTCCAGATCTGCCTCTGTAACCCAAACTCTCTTCTTTTTTGCACACAGATGCTTTTATACTCCAGAAAGAATAGCTAAATGGAACACAACTGCTAGGGATCAGTGTTGGTCTTGCCATACTGCTGTGGGAACCCTCGCTCATGTTCTTTATGAATGTCCTCAACTGCAGGTTTACTGGGGGCGGGTCTGGGGTCGTATTCAATCTATCTTACACCTCCACGAGCCTCTTTCTTGGAAGATTGTGGGACTCCGCTCAGTGGCGGAGGTCCCCTCTCTTCCTAAGAGGGGTCGCTTTCTCCTTGATTTCATGCTGGGTATAGCCATATGTTTAATCACGAGGAATTGGAAGGATAGCTCTCGAATTACTGCCAATGAATGGTGGAACCTCGTCTGCTTATATAGTAAATATGAGCAGATATCTCGGAGAGCTATTCCCCATATCCAAACTCACTTTCGCCTGTCTAAATGGCAGATGCTCAATGATTATGTACACTCTGCTCATTGCTCAGACATGTCTGCTTAATGTATACTTATCATGTTTCAGATCACCGTTCGGTGTTGTACCATACTAATGTCAGTACACGCCCGTTTTCGGGAATGATTAGTTTCTAGAGAAGAAGCAGGGGGGAGGGGGGTGGTAGGGGTTTACTTTGGTGTATGTATCACATTTTATGTATGTATTTGTCTTTTAAGCTGTATGTCTTCCTTTCCTTTGTTGTTATAAAACGTAAATAAAGCATTAAAAAAAAAAATTAGTAGGCACCAACTAAATAGAATAATGGAGCATAGAAAGAAAAAGAAAGCAGCAGGAGCGAAAAAACTATGTCGATACAGCATAATGCAATGTAATGGAGAAACATATTTGGAAGGACAAATGTCTCACTGACTATTAGGAAAAAAATTAGGAAAAAAATTACCTTTGGAAAATTTTAAAAAATATAGTAAGATTTTTATGCACGGAGCCACACGATGGATGCTAAACCATAATATTCTTTATAATACATCTATACACTGTCACCATATATTGTATTGGAAAGGGAAAGGGCATATCTTAGTCGACGGCTCGAAAACCTAAAACAGGATTGTACACTATATCGGGCCGGCTTATGTGTGCAAATGATAACTTGAAAAACGGCGTTATATAAATTTTGTAAATTTCATATGGAGCCACCTACTCAGTGCTAACCCGTAATATTCTAATGTAAAGGAATAACCGACATATTCAAGCCGACGGCTCCAGGAAGGGCACCCTACGGATACCTGAAAAGAGGAAATCTAACAAGTCTAACTAACATAAATAAAGTAGCTACTTTAAAAACTGGCGTTATTAAAACAATCTGCTTATAACGTTCCGTTATTTAGAACCATATCTACATAGCACAGGAGGCATCTAAGAAGAAAAACAAAATTTCTTTTAAACTCACGGAACCGGAACGTTACGTGCTTTGTCAATGAACCATAGATTCTAAAAAAACGCCAGCTCATGCGCATACCTATTTGTCCACCGTACGGGCGGGAAGTACTCAGGGCGGATCCAGGGGTGGAGCTATGTCACCGACTAACTTTAAAATAGAAAGTATAGCTAAGTGGGCTTCTATAAAACTGTGTGATGTTCATAAATATCTGTAACCATATGTGCTTAGTTATCTAGTCTAGCATATGTCTGTGACTCGGGTGAACAATTTAAAAACTAAAACTAAAACAAAACAAATAGGGACTTCTTCATAAATATATAATATTGCATTATGCTATATCGACATAGTTTTTTTGCTCCTGCTGCTTTCTTTTTCTTTCTATGCTCCATTATTCTATTTAGTTGGTGCCTACTAATTTATGATTTACAGTCATAATGTTTATTACGAATGTCATTTAATATGCATGGTTTATATATTATAATATAGCGATCTGTTCTATCATGTTACATTATTTTAATCATGTATTTGAATAAGAGTCTATTTTTTAATGTTTTAGTACCTACCTGATCAACCCCTGACGAAGGTTTGCGAAATACGGCCTGTGTCGGGTTGGCAATAGGTCTTTAAATTCTAATAAAAATCTGTTTTTTCACTACTATCACATTTTTAGACTGTGTCCTCCAGTATGGAGCAGACAGAGCTTAAAGATCCCAAATTACCCATGCCTACCAATAGCCAGATTAATATGAATAAAATACAGTCTCTCAAATGCTTGTTGCAAATGCCTGAAGTCTAAACAATAAGATGGGAGAGTTAGAATATATAGCACTAAATGAGAGGTTAGATATGATTGGAATCTCAGAGACATGGTGGAAGGAGGACAATCAGTGGGACACTGTGATACCTGGGTACAAACTATATCGTAATGATAGAGCTGATCAAATTGGTGGAGGGGTTGCGCTCTATGTTAGAGAGGGCATTGAGTCAGAAAGGATTAAAGTTTTGCAGGAAACAAAATTTGCTGTAGAATCTCTATGGATTAAAATTTCATGTAAAAAGGGGAAGGCGATGGCAGTGGGAGTGTACTATCGACTGCCTGGCCGGAATGAACAAATGGATGATGAAATGCTCAAAGAAATCAAGGAACTAACAAAAGTTGCAGTGCAGTGATAATAATGAGTGATTTAAATTACCCCGTTATCGACTGGGTCAGTGTCACAGCAGGACATGCTAGGGAGATAAAGATCCTAGATGAAATAAATGACTGCTTCTTGGAGCAGCTGGTTCATGAACTGACCAGAAGGGAAGCCATATTGGACCTAGTCCTTAGTGGAACACCATATCTGGTGCAAGAGATAAGGTTGTTGGGGTCACTTGGCAATAGTGATCATAGCATGATCACGTTTGATCTAATTAAGGGAGGAGGTATGGTAAGGAAATCCACAGTACTACCTTTTAACTTTCGAAAGGGAGAGTATGATAAAATGAGAAAAATAGTTAAGAAAAAACTAAAAGGAGCAGTTGCAAAGGTTAAAGACTTACATCAAGCTTGGGTGTTGTTGAAAAATACTATCTTGGAAGCCCAGACCAGCTGTATTCAACGCTTTAAGAAAAGTGGAAGGAAGTCCAAAAACCTGCCAGCATGGTTTAAAAGTTAGGTCAGAGAGGCTGTTGTTGCCAAAAAAGCATATTTCAGGAAATGGAAAAAATAGCCTAACGACGAAACCTGGAAACAGCACAAGCACTGGCAAGTTAAATGCAAGGCATTGATAAGGCAGGCAAAGGGAGAATTTGAGAAGATGCTTGCTGCAGAAGCAAAAACATGTAATAAAGACTTTTTCAAGTAAATTTGTAGCAAAAAAATGTGAGAGAGTCAATTGCACCATTAGATGATAGAGGGTTAAAGGGACACTAAGAGGCGACAAGGCGATAGCGGAGAGACTGAATGAATTCTTTGCTTCAGTCTTTACTGAGGAAGATGTAGGGATGTCACCCATGACTGAAGTGGTATTTAAAGGTGTGGAAAAATTGAAGGAAATATTGATACATCGGGAAGATGTATTACAACTATTAGATAAACTGAAGAGTAGCAAATCACCTGGGCCGGATGATATACATCCAAGGGTGTTCAAAGAAGTGAAATATGAGATTGCAGACCTGCTATTAATAATCTGTGAACTATCATTAAAATCATCTGTAATACCTGAAGATTGGAGGATGGCGAACATAACACCAATTTTTAAAAAGGTTTCCGGGGTGATCCGGTAAACTACAGACCGGTGAGCCTGACGTCAGTACCGGGAAAAATGGTAGAAACCATCATAAAGAACAAAATTGCTGAATATGTAGACAGTCATGGCTTAATGGGAGACAGCCAACATGGCTTTAGATAAGGAAGATCTTGTCTTACTAACCTGTTATGTTTTTTTGAAGGTGTGAATAAACAGGTAGACAAAGGTGAGTCGGATGATATAGTGTATTTGGAATTTCAGAAAGCCTTTGACAAGGTCCCTCATCAGAGACTTTTGGCAAAACTTAGGAGTCATAGGATAGGAGGCAGTGTACTATTGTGGATCAGGAACTGGTTAAAAGATAGAAAGCAGAGGGTAGGGCTAAATGGCCAATTTTCACAATGGAGAAAGGTGAATAGTGGTGTACCCCAGGGATCTGTGCTGGGTCCGCTGCTTTTTGATATATTCATAAATGACCTGGAAAAGGGAATAACGAGTGAGGTTATCAAATTTGCAGATGACACAAAACTATTTAAAGTTGTTAAAACCCAAGAGGATTGTGGAAAATTACAAGAGGATCTTGATAAATTGGAAGACTGGGCATCAAAATGGCAGATGAAATTTAATGTGGACAAGTGCAAAGTTATGCACCTAGGGAAGAACAACCCAAACTATGGTTACACGATGCAAGGTTCCACATTAGGAACCACCACCCAGGAAAAAGATTTAGGCGTCATTGTGTATAACATGTTAAAACCCTCGGCCCAGTGTGCAATGGCGGCCAAGAGAGCAAATAGAATACTAGGTATCATAAGGAAAGGAATGGAAAATAAAACAAAAGATATCATAATGCCTCTTTATCATTCCATGGTGAGACCGCACCATGAATATTGTGTGCAATTCTGGTCGCCGTATCTTAAAAAGGATATAGCATTATTAGAAAAGGTTCAGAAGAGAGCCACCAAAATGGTAAAGGGGATGGAAGGATACCCCTATGAAGAAAGGCTAAAAAGGTTTGGGCTCTTTAACCTGGAAAAGAGACGGCTGAGGGGAGATATGATAGAAGTCTATAAATTAATGAACGGAGTGGAACGGGTAAATGTAGATTGATCGTTTACGTTATCAGAATATAGAAAGACTAGGGGACGTGCAATGAAGCTACAGGGTAAACTATTTAAGACTAATAAAAGAAAATATTTTTTCACTCAACATGTAATTAAACACTGGAATTTGTTACCGGAGGATTTAGTAAAGGCTGTTAGTGTAACTGGGTTTAAAAAAGGTTTGGACAAGTTTCTGGAGGAAAGGTCCATAAACCATTATTAAGAAGGGACCCAGGATATCAATGCTTGACCCAGTAAAAGCATTGTGGAACCTGTGTCTTTTGGGGAAACTGCTAGATATGTATGACCTAGATTGGCCACTGTTGGAAACAGGATACTGGGCTTGATGGACCTTGGTCTGACCCAATATGGCATATCTTATGTTCTTATGATCTCTAAGGACCCCTTCACAAGAAAGCATCAGGAATATAAGTAGCTACCAACATAGACACTTCTGGAAACATTTTTGTTTTTATTGTGTTGAGGTGCACCCATATTTTTTGTATTGAAATTACGAAGAGAGCTTTCATAGCTTGCTGAGTTTTTATGTCCTGAGATACCTTTGTGGTGTTTCCTGTAAAAAGAAAAGAAACACAAAAATTAGTAAAGAAAAGTTAAAGGGAAATAAGTTTTGTAAATTCTATTGATATTAATGTGAATGTTGGGAAAAACCTTTATTTCTTTTATTTTATTTAGCAATGCTTATATACTGCTTTTCACTGGGTCAATGCAGTGTACATCCAGATACAGTGGATATTTCTCTTGTCCTCGAAGGGCTCACAATCTATATTTTTGTACCTGAGGCAATGGAGGGTAAAGTTTCTTGCCCAAGGCTACAAGGAGTGGCTGTTGGACTGGAAACCCCAGTCCCTCCGGCCCAAGGTTGCTGTCCTCCAGCAGGTTTAGAACCCCCTGGCCCTCGGCAACTTGCCCCAACCACACCTCCCTCCCTCCAGTTAAAATCTGCGTTACTGAGAAAAAGAGTATCTAGAAAGTTGTACGTTCCTGTACCTGTAAAAGGGAAGAAGAATAAACAATTATTGCTAAGACTGAAAAGTGTCTTGAAATAGATTTGTGAGTGATATTTCAATTTGTTTTTGTGCAATGACATCTCATGCACCTTATTTATAATAATTATTTGTTCTGATGAGCCATTTTTAACTAGCCATACTTCTATTGAATATATAATTAACACCTTGTACAATACATATTTTAATATTTCAATGCAAGTGTCTGATAAGAATTTATTTAAATAAATTCAAAATTTACCTGCTGAATATCTGCACCTGTGACATCTTGGAGGTTTGCAGAAATCCTTTGCAGTTTATTTTTTTTCTCCTAGCTTTGGTCCCAAAGGAAGCAGCAGGGACACACAGTTTGTTTTCAATGATAGCTTTCTGTGAAGAGAAAATATTTTATTTGTTTATTTATTTAATAGTATTTCTATACTGCTTTATCTTACAATCAAGGCGGTATAACAGCAATCAATCAAAATGAGTGATAGTGTTTTTCATGCAGTGAAGGATATATCGTGACTTGTGTGTGTGTTGTGTTGTGTGTTTGATTATGTTGAGCTATGTACATTGTGCGCTATAATACATCGTGTTCTATAATACATTCTTTTATACATTTAGTGTTAAGAAACATCATGTGCCTTTATACATTCTCTTATCAGTGGGTCGGAGGGAGGTATGTTGGTTGTTCCTGGTAGTTAGATTATGTGACGTGTCCATAGTATTCTATGAACAGCGTTGTTTTCAGTTGTATGCGAAAGTCTTTGAGGTCCGTTGTTGATCTCAGATCATCTGGGAGTGAGTTCCAGATTGTTGGTGCAGCCAGGGAGAGTGCTCTTTCTGTGGTGTCCTTGAGTGTGTTTCTGAAGTCTCTTGGGGTGCTGACTCGGTTGGAGGTTCCTTTTCTTCTTGGGCGTTTGCTGGTGTCTGGTTGTATGAGGGTGTGCAGGCTGTTAGCTGAAGTGTGTTGTTTGATCTTAAATATGTTTATGATTGTTTTGTATTTGATGCGTGAATTGATTGGGAGCCAGTGTAAGTCTTTCAGAATAGGTGTGATGTGTTCATGTCTTGTTGATCCAGATATTATGCGGGCCGCCGTGTTTTGTGCTAGTTGTAGTGGTTTGAGTGTTTGTTTTGCCAGACCAAGGTAGATTGGGTTGCAGAAGTCCAGTAAGGGGGTTATTAGTGCTTGGCATACGGTACGGAAGTGCTCAGTGGCGAGGAGGGGTTTCAGTCTTCTGATGATTCTCATTTTGTAGTATGCATTTTTGATTGTTTTGCTTACGTGTGTCTTGAGGTTCAGTTCATTGTCCAGAGTCATTCTGAGGTATTTTACTTCCGATTTTATTGGTATGGTTGTATTTTGTATCTTGATGTCTGGTGGGTGGATGAAGTCTGGGTTACAAGTGATTATTAGTGCCTCAGTCTTGCTGTAGTTGATTGCGAGGTTGTTGTTTTGACACCATCTTGTCATTTGTGTGAGGCAGTTTGTTATTTTAGAGTAGTCTGGGTTGTGAACTGAGATAGGTGTGTATATCATGATGTCTTCTGCATAGATTGTATATTGAATGCTGTTCTCTTTCAGGATGTCGCATATTGGCTGGATGTAGATGTTAAACAGTAGTGCTGAGAGTACGGATTCTTGTGGTACTCCTTGGAGGACTGTTATGGGTCGAGAGGTGTTGTGTCCTACCTTTACCTGTATCTGCCTGTCGGTTAGGTATGAGTGGAACCATTTTAAGGTGGTTCCATGTAGCCCAATGTTTTCTAGTCTTTCCAGGAGAGTTTTGTGGTCTACTGTGTCGAATGCTGAAGAGATGTCAATGAAGATCATTATGATTCCAATCTTGATGTTGTCTATGATTCTGAGAATGCTGTCGAAGAGGTAAATCAGTAATGTTTCTACTCCATGGTTGGGGCGAAAGCCGTGTTGGTTGTCATCCAGTGGTGCATGGTTGTCGATGTGTTCTTGTAGTTGTTGTTGTACTGTTTTTTCAATGATTTTTGACAGAAAGGGTATGCTGGATATTGGTCGGTATGCTGCTGGGTTGTGCTTGTCGAGAGTTGTTTTCTTTGGAATCGGTCTTACTGTGGCGAGCTTTAGTTGATTTGGCATGAGTCCTTGAGTGAGTGAGTTGTGCACCATGTTGTGTATGATGTGGATGAAGCTTGATTTGGTGGCTTTGATCCATGACACTGGGCAAGGGTCTGTAGGGGCGGTGCTTGTATTGATTGTGGAGATGATGAGGGATAGCTGCTCCGTTGAAGGTGAGGAGAATGTGTCCCAGGTCTTGGGGTGTGAGTTAGCCCTGGTGGGTGCGCTGGGTCTTGTTCGCTCTGCTGAGTGAAATTTTTCCTTGATGTGGTCAGCAAATTTTTGCGGGTCTATTTGTACTTCGTCTTCTGTCCTTTGCTCTTTTGTGAGGATTTTCACGATTTCGAATAGCTCTCTGGGTTTGTTGATGGAGGTATTTATTATGTTTGTATGGTATTCTCTCTTTGATTGGTTGATGTATTCATTGTATTGTTTTTGCTTTGTTAGGTATAGTTGCTGGTTTTCCGATGTCTTGGTCTTTCTCCATCTCCGTTCTATCTTTCTGAGTTCCCTCTTTTCTTGTCGTATGGTTTTTGAGTACCACGGTTTGTGTTGTATCTTGTTGTGACGGTGTTTCATGGGTCTATCATCCGTTGCTTTGGTGGCGTTAGATAGAGTGCTGTTCCAGTTGGTGATTTGAGTCTCCAGGTCGTCTGTTTCTATGGTCAGATGTTGTATCGTGTCCTGTAGGAACGTGTCCCTGTCGAAACTCTTGAATCATCTTTGTGAGGGTGTGTTGTCTCAGCGTTCATTTAGCTTGTCTTTTTGTAGTTGTATCTTTATCTCAATTATGTAGTGGTCTGACCTTGATACTGGGGTGATGATGGGTGTTGATATTAGATCTCTCGAGGTTAAATGAGCTAACATCATTTAACTTTGATCATGACTCATTTAATAAAGGCCCAAAGTGGGGGTAAATAAGGCTAACACTTATCAGAAGGGCAACATACATGTGTACTTGCTTGTTTCACCCATGCTCTGCCAAAACTGCATACGTTTCTACCAGTTGGTATTTCATAAGAAGTCATTTATGCACATATGTGTAGAATGACTATAAAATTACCTCTCTTAGTTCACTGAAAATACGTTCCCAACTTTAGCAACCTAATTTGGATTTCCTAAATTTAGGTCTACTATTCACTCAACTGACTTTAGTCAGCCAAGTTAGGAACCTAGGGACTGATTCTATAAAGGGCATCTGCCATTTATGCGCCAAAGTCCCTATTCCAAAGGAATTATGTAGGTGAGTGGGCACTTCATGCATGCGCTTTAGGTGATCGGTATTCTGTATGCACATGCATAAGTCCCATCATGTGCACTGTCAGTTTAGATATGCACAGAGGTGGAGCTTAGGAGGAACGTAGGCAGGGCCTAAATTTCCACCCATCTAGTAAAGGGCATTTACATCTGCTGCTTTAGAGAAGGCATAACTGCCACAACTAGATTCAGGTGCATTAACACACACCAGTTCTATAAAATACATTTGTACTTTCTAAAAAGACTCAGGGCTGGTGTTAGACATGCAGGGGCCCTGGGGAGAAACTGATGAGAGGGCCTCAAAGTCCACCTGCAGGCTATACCTCCTTCAGAATGAAGCAGACTTAGGGCCCCTGTGACATGGGGGCCTAGAGCAATTGCCCTATTTGCCACTCCCTAATGCTGGAATTTAAAGACTGTCTGAAAAATCAATTTGCTGCTTTAGATACAAATGACAGAGTTCCAGAAGAGTTATGGGATGGCATCAAGAAGGTTGTGTTGGAAGAATGCGAGAAGTCTCTATAAAAGGTAAAAAAGCAAAAACGCCCAAAATGGATGACTGAAATAGAAATACAGAGAAGCTAAAGTCAATGGAGAAAGAGAGGCATTCGCAGAACTCAACAGAAATTTCCAACATGCAGCAAGACAAGACAAATAGAAGTACTACAATGACACATGCAAGGAAATAGAATCAGAAACTATTAGAGGAAGAACAAGATTGGATTTTCTAAAGCTACGGGAGTTAAAGAAAAATTTCCAGCCTCAAATTGGAATGCTACAAGATGCTCAAGGATCCATGTTGAATGATGCTGAGAAGATCAAGAAAAGATGGAAAGAATATATAGAGTTATTATACCATAAAGCTTAAGTAGATCAACAGCCATTTCAACCTGTACCTTATGATCAGGAACAATTGGTGATGAAAGAAGAAGTTGAAGCAGCAATGAAAGCCTTATCAAAGAACAAAGCACTGGGTATTGATGGCATTCCCATTGAAGTATTACAGAAATCGGATGAAGCTGTTACTTACAAGGCTCTGCCAGGAAATCTGGAAGACAAATTCATGGCCAATTGACTGGAAAAGATCTGTGTTTATACCAATACTGAAGAAAGGTGACCCAACTAACAGTAGAAATTATCGCACAATCACTCTGATCCCACATGCCAGCAAGATTCTACTCAAGATCATTCAGCAGAGACTACAACCATACCTGGAACGAGAACTGCCTGATGTGCAAGCAGGGTTCAGGAAAGGGCTAGTAACAAGAGACATCATTGCGGATATAAGACGGATCCTTGAAAAAAAGGGGACTGTTGTAGCGGTTGATATGGAAGGGCAGACTAAATAGGCCATGTGGTCTTTTTCTGCCATCATGTTTCTATGTCTCTAAAAGACAAAAGAATACCAAAAGGATATCCATATGTGTTTTATTGACTATAGCAAGGTTTTTGATGGTGTAACTTTTGATGGTGTAGCTTGGGAATGGTGAACTGGATCATAAATTGGTTGACTGACAGACGACAGAAGGTGATGGTAAATGGAGCTCACTCGGATGGAAGGAGGGTGATTAGCGGGGTGCCCCAAGGTTCGGTCCTGGGCCCGGTACTGTTCAATGTATTTGTGAGTGATATTGCTGAAGGGCTGAATGGAAAAGACTGTGTTTTTGCAGATGACATGAAAATTTGCAAGAGTGGACTTCCCTGAGCGAGTGGATAACATGAGGAAAGATCTACAAAAGCTGGAAGAATGATCTAATGCTTGGCAGTTAAGATTTAATGCGAAGAAGTGCAGTGTCATGCACTTGGGAAGCAGAAATCCAAGGGAAATGTACGTGATAGGGGGTGAGAGGTTGGTGTGCACGGACCAGGAGAAGGACCTTGGTGTGATTATTTCTGAGGATCTCAAGGTGGCAAAACAGTGCGACAAGGCAGTGGCAAAAGCTAGGAGGACGTTGGGTTACATACAAAGAGGAATTACCAGCAGAAAGGAAGAGGTACTAATGCCACTGTATAAGTCACTGGTGAGGCCTCACTTGGAATACTGTGTTCAGTTTTGGAGACCGTATCTTGCAAAGGATGTAAAAAGACTGGAAACTGTTCAGAGGAAGGCAACCAAAATGATTTGGAGCCTGCGTCAGAAGCCTTATGAGAAGAGACTTGAAGACCTAAATATGTACACTCTGGAGGAGAAGAGGGATAGGGGAGATATGATTCAGACCTTTAAATACTTAAAGCAAAATAATGAACAAACAAACCTCTTCCAAAGACGGGGAAGCTGTAAAACTAGAGGGCATAACATGAAGCTGCAAGTGGGTAAATTGAAAGGCAATGTCAGGAAATACTTTTTCACTGAAAGGGTGGTGGATGCTTGGAATGCCCTCCCGATGGAAGTGGTGGGGGCAAATACAGTGGCAAAATTTTAAATGGCATGGGACAGACACAGTGGATCCTTTTACAGCAACAGGATAAAATCAAAATAAACTTAACTATCTAATTTCTCAACAAACATGGGTGTCCTACACGGAGTGGTGGGTTCACCCTTAAAACATAGACATGGGGAGGGGTGGCCTGCACGGAGCGGCAGGTGCACCTACTCTTGCCATCTTACTGGGCAGACTAGATGGACCATTACTGGTCTTTATCTTCCACCATTTACTATGTTACTATGTTAAACCATGAGAAACTCTGAGTGACATTAAGAAGCATGGGTATACCAGAACACCTCTTGCACAACCTTTACATTGATCAAGAAGCAACAGTTTGAATGGAACTAGGAGAAACAGAATGGTTTAAAATCAGCAAAGGTGTACAACAAGGCTACATACTTCCTCCCTACCTCTTTAATTTATATGCAGAACAAATCATCCGAGAAGCAGGACTGTATGAAGACAACCGAGGTGTGAAGATTGGTGGAAGACTCATCAACAACCTTCATTTTGCTGATGATACCACATTACTGGCTGAAAGTGAAGACAATCTGAAACATTTGCTTCTCAAGATCAAGGAATATAATTTTAAAATGGGTCTGCACCTTAATGTTAAGAAGACAAAGATTCTGACAACTGGAAAAATCAATAAGTTCATCATTGATGGAGAAGAAATTGAAATAGTTGACAATTTTAACTTACTTGGATCAACAATCAATAAAAAAGGACTAGCAGTCAAGAAATCTGATGACATATTGCTCTTGGTAGAATGGCTATGAAGGACCTAGAGAAAATTCTCAAGAGCAGAGATGCCTCTCTCCATATAAAGATTAGACTTGTCCAGGCCATGGTATTTTCAATAACATCATATGAATGTGAAAGTTGGACAGTGAAAAAGATAGACAGGAAGAAAATTGATGCCTTTCTATTATGGTGCTGGTGATGAATATTGTGTATATAATGGACTGCCTGAAGAACAAACCAGTCAGTACCAGAGGAGATCAAATCTAAGCTTTCCTTAAAAGCTCAGATGACTCTGCTGGAAGGGTCCTTCCACAGCCGCTGAAGTGGATGGAATAGTTGCAGATGGGGGAGAAGGTGGGGTACGATCCGGAGAACTAAGGGTGACTCCTGGGGATTGCAAAGTGAGAAAGTCTGAGTCCAAGGTCACATTATCCCCCACAGTTACCTTCCACATGGCGGTCCATTTGTCCCACAACAGGCTCAGCAGCTATCAGCTTCTTTTTCCCCTTGTTTTGTGGGGCTAAGTTGCAGTTGTTTCTTAATGTTTCCAGAGCGATACAACTTCGGAGAAGGGCCTTTTTGGTCTTGAAACCGAGAGTGTAGGCTCTGAGTGCAACTTTTTTCCTTCGTTACCCCTGCAAATGTGTAATTGTATTAAATGAAGACAGGTTTATTTTTGTGGGATCTTCTCAGCTGGAGGCGTTTTTGGCTGCTAGGGAAATGCAGGATTGATTTCTGGGTGAGGTATAATGGGGTGGACATTTTTTGTAGGCTCTATGTTTGAGCAAAATATTGCCTTATTTTTTTCTTTGTTTCTTATTTATTGTTCTCCCCGATATGTGGGCTAAGGATTGAAATGTATTACTGTTTGTATATTATTATGCTTATTATTGGGTAAATTGCTAATCATTTTTCCTGTATACTTGTCTGTAAGTATTTGAGTTATGAAATCAATAAAAAAAAAAAGCTCAGATGACAAGACTTCGACTTTCATACTTTGGACAAATCATGCAAAGAGAGAGATCATTGGAGAAAGACATCATGCTTGGCAAGGTAGAAGGTCACCGTAAAAGAGGAAGGCTGGCAATGAGATGGATCGATACAATAACAACAGCTATTGATACCACTCTGTCAACAATGAGCTGCTTGGCTGAAGACCGAACAAAGTTTAGGTCAGCTATCCAGAGGGTTGCCAGGAGTCGACACCGACTTGACGACACTTAAGAACAACAATGCTGGCCCTGAATAGGCCCCAAATATGCACTTGGCAATGCGCATTAATTGCACATGAATTTATAGAATTACCCTCATAGAACTACAGTAGAAATCAGCAGTAAGCACCTAACTTTGCTTACCTGTCCTGACTCTTCCCTTGAACCTTCCTACTCTCTAGGAAATCTGAGAGAGCACCAACTCAGTAGCTGAAAACCTATGATGCCTAAAAGCTGTTTCTTTTGGCATTAGGGTAGCCAGTTGGTGTTATAAGGTTTCACATTCCAAACCTTAGCATTTTACCCATGTAAATCATTTTGAAAAATAGCCCTTCATATGTAAATGCTAAGTTATTTATAACTAAGGTAAAACTTGAACACACGAGATGGCATATAAATACCTGACATGATTTTAGTGAGAAAACAGTAGATGAACCATTAATAATTACATTTACAAAAAGTACACTACCACATGCTGTGTAGTAAGAATGTGCAAATGCAGTCCTCGAGAATTGCAAATTAATATGGCTTTTAGGGTAAACAAAATATGTAAATTTATCTGTTTTTTAGACCAAATCTTTGCAAATATGCCATGAATATTTGTTGTTGCTATCTTGGAACTAGACCTGGTTTGTTGTTCATGAGGACTGGATTCACATTAGGTATGCGCTTTCATTTATAATGAAAGCTGAGATCTCTGCGAAACAGAAAATGATGATGTTGTGCAATACTTGCAAAAGAATGCACATTGTTACATAATAGCAAGCACTATCCGCATGTATGTGTGTGCCTTCTTTTCCTGCAGGTATCGAATTTTTATTGTAAACCGCTCTGCTGTCTCCACTAAGAGCGGTATATCAAGTTTTAATGAATGAAATGAATGTGCTGAAGGCTTTTGGTGTGGCTATCAGAATCTACTGTTTTGCTTTGAATGTTGCTGCTTTTTTGCTACCCCTCCCCAGAGAATACTGCCATAGGCACCCCTCCCCCCCCTAGTCTTGCCTAATAGTTGGACTAGCCCTGCGAGGAAATCTTTGGAGACCATAAGGCTACAAGTCAAAATGCTAAGCATTGCCCGTTCTGTCCTCTGAAACGTCTGTGCATTGTTTTTTGTAGCACTGGTTACCTGAAGTGGATCACAATGACTGTATGCCCATTGATGGTGCCTTAGGTATATTTTTCAACAACTTTATTGATATATATAATGTATATTTGGAAGGTAAATATTTCATAGGGTGCCTCTATAAACTAACTTCCCAAAAAGCTCCAGCACAAAGTTACACCTGCAACAAGGCAGGAATAATTTTATTTATGCCTCTACCAGTGGAAATCAGTGCATATGCATGAATTTTATAGAACACGATAAAATAAACAGCCAAGGTCCTTCATATGAAACACACAGAAACATAGAGACATAGATAAATGACAGCAGAAAAAGACCACATGGCTTATCTAGTCTTCCTTTCCAAATCAACTACAATAGTCCCCTTTTTACCTTCAGAGATCCTCTGTGTTTGTCCTATGCTTTTTTTGAATTCAGATACTGTTCTCGTGTCCACCACCTCCACTGGGAAAATATTCAATGCATCTACCACTCTTTCCATAAAGAAATATTTCCGCATATAACTCCTGAATCTATCCCCTTTCACTCTCATCCTATATCCCCTCGTAGCAGAGCTTGCCTTCAAGGGGTTAAAGGAGCACTAAGAGGCGGCAAGGCGATAGCGGAGAGACTGAATGAATTCTTTGCTTCGGTCTTTACTGAAGAAGATGTAGGGATGTTACCCATGACTGAAGTGGTATTTAAAGGTGTGGAAGAATTGAAGGAAATATCGATACATCGGGAAGATGTCTTACAACTATTAGATAAACTGAAGACTAGCAAATCACCTGGGCCGGATGGTATACATCCAAGGGTGTTGAAAGAACTGAAATATGAGATTGCAGAACTGCTATCAGTAATCTGTGAACTATCATTCTTTATCTTTATTAAACATTTTATATACCGCCCTTGTCGAAACATGAGGGCGTTTACAATAAAATATAAACGCTAGCGTCAGAAAAGAAAAGAACTCCATTGAAATAAAGAGAAAGAAGGGCCAAAGAGGCCACCAAAGACACAACAATAAATCCAAGAAACAATAATCAGACAAATCTAAAGTCAAAGAACAAACCAATGAAGACTAACAAAAATTAAACAATAGCCAAACAAGGCGGTAAGACAACAGAAAAACAGACAAACGGAGGACTACATAGGATGCCCAGGGGGGGAGGTCAAAAGCCTGTTGGAATAAATGGGTTTTTAATAATGTTTTGAAATTCTGGTAAGAGGGTTCTAACCGGAGGGAGGATGGCAGTGAGTTCCAGAGGGAGGGTCCTAGAAAAAAGAAAGCAGCGTGGCGTGTTTGTTCTAGATGAGCTTGTGCAGGGGAAGGAAGAGATAAACGATTAGCATGCAAGGTGCGAAGCTGTCGGTAGGGAGTATGAAGAGAGATCAAGTTAGCTAAATAATGAGAATTGGAGGAATAAATGACTCTATGTGTTAGTATGAGAAACTTATATTTGAACCGGAAACGCAGAGGAAGCCAAGGAAGGTGATACAGAAGAGGGGTGACATGATCGGATCTACGGGCAGAGGTAACAAGTCGAGGAGCTGTATTTTGCAAAAGCTGCAAGCGTTGGATCTGGTAGGCCGGAAGATTCGCATAAACCACATTACAATAATCTAGTCGTGACATGACTAAAGCAAGTACAAGTGTGACAAAGGAGTCAGTGGGCAAAACGGAACGGACTGAACGGAGCTGTCGTAATACAAAGAATGAGCGACGGGAAAGATTGGAAATGTGTTCATGGAAAGACATGGAAGAGTCCAAGATGACTCCCAGATATCGGAAAGAAGAGGTAAGTGGAACGGAAACAGAGTTTATTTGAGGCATAATGTCGGGACAAGAGGTACTTAGCAAGACCCACATGGCTGTGGATTTGGAGGGGTTCAGATGAAGAAAGTTGGAGGAAAGCCAGTTTGCAATATGGGTGAGACAAGTGTTAAGCGGGGAGATGTCAATATTGACCGGAGAGGTATGGAAGAAGAGGATTAAAATCATCTCTAATACCTGAAGATTGGAGGATCGCCAATGTAACACCAATTTTTAAAAAGGGTTCCAGGGGTGATCCGGGAAACTACAGACCAGTGAGCCTGACGTCAGTACCGGGAAAAATGGTAGAAACCATCATAAAGAATAAAATTACTCAGATAGTCACAATCTAATGGGAGACAGCCAACATGGCTTTAGACAAGGAAGATCTTGTCTTACTAATTTGTTATGTTTTTTTGAAGGAGTGAATAAACAGGTGGACAAAGGTGAGTCGGTTGATATTGTGTATCTGGACTTTCAGAAAGCCTTTGACAAGGTCCCTCATCAGAGACTTTTGGCAAAACTAAAGAGTCATGGGATAGGAGGCAGTGTACTATTGTGGATCAGGAACTGGTTAAAAGATAGAAAGCAGAGGGTAGGGCTAAATGGACAATTTTACCAATGGAGAAAGGTGAATAGTGGTGTACCCCAGGGATCTGTGCTGGGTCCACTGCTTTTTGATATATTCATAAATGACCTGGAAAGTGGAATAACGAGTGAGGTTATCAAATTTGCAGATGACACAAAACTATTTAAAGTTGTTAAAACCCAAGAGGATTGTGAAAAATTACAAGAGGATCTTGATAAATTGGAAGACTGGGCATCAAAATGGCAGATGAAATTTAATGTGGACAAGTGCAAGGTTATGCACCTAGGGAAGAACAACCCAAACTATGGTTACACGATGCAAGGTTCCACATTAGGAACCTCCACCCAGGAAAAAGATTTAGGCGTCATTGTGGATACCATGTTAAAACCCTCAGCCCAGTGTGCAGCGGCGGCCAAGAGAGCAAATAGAATGCTAGGTATGATAAGGAAAGGAATGGAAAATAAAACAAAAGCTATTATAATGCCTCTATATCGTTCCATGGTGAGACCGCACCTTGAATATTGTGTGCAATTCTGGTCGCCGTATCTTAAAAAGGATATAGCGATTTTAGAAAAGGTACAGAGAAGAGCCACCAAAATGGTAAAGGGGATGGAAGGATACTCCTATGAAGAAAGGCTAAAAAGGTTAGGGCTCTTTAACCTGGAAAAGAGACGGCTGAGGGGAGATATGATAGAAGTCTATAAATTAATGAACGGAGTGGAACGGGTAAACGTAGATCAATTGTTTACCTTATCAGAATATAGAAAGACTAGGGGACATGCAATGAAGCTACAGGGTAAACTATTTAAGACTAATAAAAGAAAATATTTTTTCACTCAACGTGTAATCAAACTCTGGAATTTGTTACCGGAGGATGTAGTAAAGGCTGTTAGTGTAGCTGGGTTTAAAAAAGGTTTGGACAAGTTCCTGGAGGAAAGGTCCATAAACCATTATTAAGAAGTGACCGAAGATATCAATGCTTGACCCAGTACAAGCATTGTGGAACTTGTGTCTCTTGGGGAAACTGCTAGGTACATATGACCTAGATTGGCCACTGTTGGAAACAGAATACTGGGCTTGATGGACCTTGGTCTGACCCAGTATGGCATATCTTATGTTCTTATGTTCTTAATTGACAGAGATCCTCCTGTGCTTTTTTATGCCATGGAGGTATTTAAATGTCTCTGTCATATTGCCCCATCCCGCCATCCTTCTAAAGTACATATATTAAGATTTTTAAATCTGTACTCATATGCTTCATAACGAAGACCACTAATCATTTTAGTAGCCACCCTCTGCACCAACTCCAACCTGCCTATATCCTTCTGAAGGCGCGGTCTCCAGAATTGCACACTATACTCCAAATGAGGTCACACCAGAGACTTATAGAGAGGCATTATCACCTTATTTTTTCTGCTGGCCATTCCTCTCCCTATACACCCAAGCATCCTTCTGTCTTTCACAGTAGCCTTTTCTACCTGTTTAGTTACTTTAAAGTCATCAGACACAATTACGCCCATTCTTCTTTTGTGGACAGAAGTACCTCACCCCCTACACTGTACAGCTCCTTTGAATTTTTGCAGCCTAAATTCATGACCCTGCATTTTTTAGTATTAAATTTCAGCTGCCATATTCTAGACCATTCTTCAAGTTTAGCTAGATTCCTTCTCATGTTATCGACTCCTTCCTGTGTGTCTACTCTATTGCAGATTTTGGTATCATCTGCAAACAAGCAAACCTCACCTGTCAATCCTTCCGCATTGTCACTAACAAATATGTTAAACAGAATCAGACCAAGGACAGATCCCTGTGGCACACCACTGGTAACCTCCTTCTCCTCAGAGTGGGCTCCATTTACCTGTACTGTTTGTCACCTCCCACTCAACCAATTTCTAACCCAATCAGTAACTTTTTAGTCCATCCCTAGGGTGCTCAGTTTGTTTCTAAGTCGCCTGTGTGGAACGGTGTCAAGGGCTTTACTGAAATCTAAATACACTACATGTAGGGCTCTCCCTTACCCAGTCAAAGAAATCAGTCAGATTTGTCTGACAGGACCAGCCTCTGGTGAATCAATGCTCCCTCGGATTCTGCAATCCTTTGGACTCCAGAAGCCTCACTATTCTCTCCTTTAGTAGCCTTTCCAATAATTTACTAACCACAGAGTTAGTAAATTATTGGAGTAGTTCTCAATATCATCCTTACGTTTGCTTTTGTGTAAAGGGACCACATGTGCCTCTCAGGACTCCAAAGAGGCATTGAAAAGGTTGGACAATGGAGCCGCTAGAACGTCCCCAAGTTCCCTCAGTATTCTTGGATGTATCCCATGGTTTTGTCTACCTTTAGTTTAGCTAGTTCCTATCAAACACAATCTTCTGAAAATCGTTCAAGATTCTCGTAGCTTCTGTTGCTATTTGTGGGTGTTTTCTGAAGTCCTGCTCCTGGCCCTTCATCTGTGAACACAGAACAGAAATACTTGTTAAGCAATTCTGCTTTATCCTCATCTCTTCTATTGCTAACTCCAGACTTCACTCCTTCCACCTTGCTGCAACTTACACCTGGAACAAACTACCTGTGTCTGTATGCCAGGCGCCTTCTCTAACCCTTTTCAAATCCAGGCTGAAAACTTACCTCTTCACTGCTGCTTTTGGATCTTGACTCACCTGATCATCTTGTTTCTTTACCATTCCCCCTAGATGTATCCCTGTCTACACCTTCTGTGTTGTCTGTCTTGATGAGATTGCAAGCTCTGATGAGCAGGGACTGTCTCTTACATGTCTGTGCAGTGCTGCGTAAGTCTTGTAGCGCTATACAAATGCTCAGTAGTAGTAGTAGTCATCAGTTTCTGCATATTCCTCCCCTGCACCTTTGAGTCTGACAATACCACTTTTGCCCTTCCTCCTCTCACTAACATATCTGAAAAATGTCTTATCCCCACATTTTATTGCATTGGCTATTTCTTCTTCTTTTTGTACCTTTGCTTTTCTGACTACTTTGCAAGCCTCTAAGTTTCTCCAAATATAGATGCCTGTCTTCCTCTCTCTGTGATCTCTTGTATTTCATGTAGGCCTCCCTCTTTGTCTTCACCTTCTCAGCTACTTCTTTTGAGAACCATAGCAGCCTCCTTTTCCTTTTACATTTATTTACCTTTCTTACGAAAAATGTTTGTTGCCTTTAAAATATTCCCTTTAGGTTTTGCCCACTGTTTTTCTACATTCCCCAGCAGTTCCCATCCTGATCACTACTCCCTGAGATATTGTCCCACTTTTGCAAAGTTAGTTTTTCTAAAGTCTAAGACCCTTGCTTTTGAATGGATTTTATCAGCCCTAGTACTAATACTAAACTATACCATCTGGTGATCACTGGAAGCGAGTTGATCTCCCATTGTAACATCAGAAACACATTCCCCATTGGTAAGCACTAAGTCCAGTATGGCGCCATCATGTGTGGGTTCTGTTACCAATTGCCTGAATAGTTCTCCCTGTAGAGAATCCACTATCTATTTACTTCTAGATGACACCGCAGCAGGGATGTGCCAATCCACATCTGGCATATTGAAATCACCTATCGGTAGCATTTCTTTCATGGCAATACTGTGTATGTCTTAAATCGTTGTCTATTTCTACGCCCTATGAGGGGGATCAGTATGTAACTCCAGTGCAAATGGATTTCCCTTTCCTTCTTTCTAGTTTAACCCACAGTGCCTCCTCTCTTTCTTTTAAGCCCTGCAATTCTATAGCTTTAATATTATTTTTAATATATAGCACCACACCACCTCCCCTTCTTCCAATCCTCTCCTTCCTGAATAAAGTATAGACCGGTATAATTACACCTCAGTCATGGTTTTCTGTGAACCATGTCTCTGTAACTGCCACTAAATCCAAGTCAGCATCTTCCATTAAAGCCTCAACATCTGGGATCTTATTTCCCATGCTACGGGCATTTATACACCCCGTTTTGCAGATGTTGCCCCTATTACCCATTTCTGCAGAGGTATTTAATGTTTCACTTCACTCATCCCCATCAAATCCAGTTTAAAGTCCTCTTCAATAGGTTAGCCAGTCTGCTGCTGAAAACACCTTGACCCTTCTTGGACAAATGGTCACCATCTCTGTTCTGTAGCCCTTGGAACCTCATCCCATAGTCCAGGAAACCAAAACACTCTCAATGACACTATCCACGCAGCCATGCATTCATCACCAGGATGTGAGCTTCTCTTCCTCGGCCTTTACCCTCAACAGGGAGGATTGAAAAGAGCACCACCTGCGCACCTATCTGCTTCACCCTCTGTCCCAGAGCCACAAAGTCACATTTGATATGCTCGGAGGGATACCTAGCAGTATCATTTGTGCTGACATAGATGAGCAACATAGGATAATATTTATTTAATTTATTTATTTAGCTACATTTGTATACTGCTTGTCACCGGGTCAAAGCAGTTTCCAGAGAATAAAACATTATACATTGAACGTATTTTTAAACAAGTGAAGAATTTAACATCTGAACATTTCAACCTTTTGTTGATATAACTTTTTACATTTGATTAACATACAGATACAAAATAACATTTTAAAACTGATATTTGCATATTATACATATCTGTGTTATAATGGGTTGGATTGTGTAGTTTAGTGATTATGGGGGGGGGGGTCTAAAGTGTTCTGTAAACAGGTATGTTTTTAGGTGTTTGCGGAATGTAGGGAGGTTGGTAATGTAGGGAAGAGAGTTCCAAAGGGATGGGGCATATAGTTGAAATGCCCTGTGACATGTCTGTTGATTATATTTGCGTTTGTTCTGTGGTATGCTGAGATTATTAACTGTTGTTTGTCTACGTGGTCTAGAGGTTGATGGTTGTTGTAGAAGGAGTTTGAGACATGTTTCTTGTTGGGAATGCAATGTTTTGTGAATGAAGACCATGCATTTGTAGTTGATTCTGCTTATGAGTGGTAACCAATGCAGATTCTTAAGAATTGGGGTGATATGGTCAAATTTGTTTGCGCCTTGTATGATAGGTGCATTAGTATGTAGGGCAGTTTGTAGGGGGAGAAGTATTGATTGGGGTAGATCTTTGTAGATGTTGTTGCAGAAATCTGCATGAGGTAGTATAAGGGTTTGTAATGCTGACATGAAGTCCGTTGGTTCCAGGAGGGGTCTGAGTTTATTTATTTTATTTATTTTTTATTTATTTATTTATTTAACAGTTCTTATATACCGCGCTATTTGTTATCAGTGCGGTTTACATAAAACAGATTTTTACTCAGACATTTAGGACATGTCTTGAGTTTACAAATAACAGGGAACGTAACATGGGCTTACAACTGGGGTAAACTATGTACAATCCAACAAAAAACATGCTTGCAAATTCTATTTACATTTTGGTAACACATGCATAGATTATATGGTTACATTAACTGTTCAGTGGGAAGTGTGACTGGTTTGTCAACATGAGATCTTGAGGTTTTGGGGTAGGCAGTGATTCGTTGATGAGTTCAGTGAAGTACAAAGTGAATAGGTGGTGTTTTATGGCTTTTCTGAACTGCATAAGATCTATGATGGATCTGATCTTAGGAGGGAGTTGATTCCAGCATCTTAGGGCGTATGATGCAAATGCTCTGTTATTTGTTGTTTGAGACCGTTTCGTTGATTCACTAGGGATAATTAGTGTATTTTCAGCTGTTGACCTCCTAAGTCTATTGTTCGAGGTTTTCGTGAGTAAGCTTAGAAATTGAGGGTGAGGATAAGTTGTTTATGGCTTTAAAAGTGGTGAGTAGGGCTTTATAAGTGATCCTGCAGCTTATCGGAAGCCAGTGAAGGTCCATTAATATCGGTGTAATGTGGTCTCTTCTTGATGTTCCCGAGAGAATGCGGGCTGCAGTATTCATGGCCAATTGAAGGGGGTGTAGGGTATTCTTGGGTAGACCGTGTAGTATGATATTCGCGTAGTCAAAATGGGGGGTGACTAACGCTTGGAAAATTGTATGGAAGTCCTCAGGATTCAGCAATGGTCTTAGGAGTCGAAGTGTTTTGATCTTGTGATAAATGGCTTTTACTGTGTTTTTTATGTGTTCCTTGAAGTCTAGTTGATGATCAATTGTAACACCAAGGTAGCGTATGGACGATTTTACTGGAAGATCGGCGTCTCTTACTTTGAGACATGGAGGAGGTATGAAACGTTTGTTTCTTGAGATGATTAAGACTTCAGTCTTTTTAAAGTTTATCCTCAGGTTCTGGTTAAGGAGCCAGTCCATTATCATGTTGAAACAGTTGATTAAAGTTGTGCAGTCGGGATTAGTGATATTGATCGGGGTAAAGATGAGCACATCGTCTGCATAGATAAGGCAGGATAACCCAAAAGAACGGGTGATTTCGCAAATTGGTTGCATGTATATATTAAAAAGCAGTGCAGAGAGGGAGGAGCCTTGGGGAACTCCTTGTTTTTGTCGGAAAGGTTCAGAGGTATTAGTGTTGATGCGGACTTGTTGCCAACGGTCTTCAAGGTATGATTTACACCAGTTCAATGCGAGGCCTTGGATACCCTTCTCATGCAGTCGTGCTAGTAGTTGGTGGTGGTCTACTGAGTCAAAGGCTGCTGCAATGTCGAGAAAGATCAATGCAAAACCCTTCTTGATGCTGTCAATCCCACTGATGAGCGTGTTAGAGAGGCAGGTAAGGAGAGTTTCAACTCCATGGGCTTCCCTAAATCCATGCTGGCAGGGGTCTAGAGGGGATGAGGTGTCTAAGTGTTGTTGGATTTGTCTTTGAGTCTCTTTCTCGAGTATTTTGGCTAGTAGAGGAATACTGGATATAGGCCGGTAGGATTCCTCCTTCTTTGGGTCTAGGTGGTTGTTCTTCAGCAGAGGTCGGATGGATGTTTGCTTGAGGGCAGCAGGGAATACTCCAGATGAGTAAGATAGGTCAGCGATCTTGGCTATGTATGGGCTAAGTTCAGAGCGCATTGTTCTGATCCAATACACTGGACAAGGATCGTTAGGTGCAGTAGTAGTGTTGATTGGGGTAATAATGTTTTCAATGGATTTAGCCGAAGGGGGTGAGAGTTTAGTAAGTAGTGCTTGTTGCTGGATGGTTTTAGCAGGTTCTAGAAATGTGGTTGCAGTTGCTTTAACTACTTTGGATTGAATGTAGTTGGCATATAGTTGTGGATGTATAGATTCTTGTTGTGGCAGTGATGGTTCTTTAGTTAGAGATTTTACTAGGTTGAAGAGATCGTGTGGTTTCTTGAGTGATCGGTGAAGTAGATCAGAATGGTATTCCTTCCTCTTAAGCCAAGTTATTTCTCGGTGCTTTTTAAGGTGATCTAAGTAGATTTCTTGATCTATGGTGTTACAGGTGCGCCTCCATTTTCTCTCAAGTTTTCTCAGCTGCTGTAGGGATGCTCGCAGCTCAGGAGAGAACCATGGGGCAGGAGGCCTTTTGTTAATTCGGTCCTTAGGTGCTGGCTGTTTATTAGTAGGTGTTTGTTGAGCATATAGCCGAAGTGTATCGTTCCAGTTAGCTCCTGTCTCGTTGAGGTTGGATGATGAGAGAGCGAGCTTTGGGAGTGCCTGATTGATGATGATTTCCTTATCCAGTGGTTTGAAACGAACTGGGTTGTTTGATGCTTGGTTGTCTGGTTAGCTGATTGCATTCTGTTGCACTGGGATATGGAAAGTTATCAGGTTGTGGTCTGACCAAGGGACAGGGGTGGAGGAGAGATTGAGGTTGTGTCTCGTGCTTGTGGCTGTGGTTGGGGCATAAACCAAATCGAGAAGGTTTCCTTTATTATGGGAAGGGTCCATCACGATTTGTTTGTAGCCGAGGTTTGACATTGCTTCCAGGAATGTGCTTGATAAGGTGGGCTGAGTAGAGGTGAGATTAAAGTCGCCTAATAGCCAGTTTTGTTTGCTGTGATCTTCAGGGTTAGCAGCTAGGTCAATTATATCAGAGAGCTCATCTGAAGAGGCACTTGGTGCTCTGTAAACAAGATTTATGGTGTTGAGTTTGTTGGAGATGGTTATTGTGTCTAGATGTTGTGAGCTCTTGGAAAAATTAATTTGGTATTGTAGAGCAGTTTTCGCCAGGATGAAGACTCCTCTTCCTCTTTTATTTTCTCTGTTGCATGTGAAGATTGAGAAGTTAGGCAGAGTGAGCTGATTTAATAGTACAGAATCCGTGTTTCTGAAGAGTTTTTGCTTTGAAGTATATTGTTTTTGCTGTTGTAGCTATTTCTGATTTGAATGATAACTGCTGGTCAATTGTGATGCCAAGGTATTTAAGTTCAGTTTTTACAGTTATTGGTATGTTGTTTAGTTTGATGGTGGATGGTGGGGTGAATGAGGTGTTCCTTGTGATGAACATAGCTTCTGTCTTCTTTAGTCGATATGTTGTTGGGTGAGAGCTATTGTGTAACTTCTGTAAAACAGTCTTGGATTTGTTTGTAGTAAGGGAGATTGGAGAGGATTGGGCAGTACAACATTATTTCTTCGGCATATGTGTGATGGTGAATATTGTG
Organism: Ichthyophis bannanicus; assembly: GCA_033557465.1. Classification (NCBI taxonomy): domain Eukaryota; kingdom Metazoa; phylum Chordata; class Amphibia; order Gymnophiona; family Ichthyophiidae; genus Ichthyophis; species Ichthyophis bannanicus. Next base: position 170,322,958 of record CM066038.1, read on the forward strand.
TTTTATGACTATAGCAGATAGAGGTTGTAGATATAAGTTAAAAAGTGGTGCGGAGAGGGTGGAACCTTGAGGTACTCCTTGTGTTTGGTTGTAGAGATCAGATAAACTGGTACCAATTTTTGTTGTTTCCTTTCTGTAAGGTATGATTTAAACCATTTGAGTACAGACAATACAGTAGCTGTAGATATGGGATACATCTAGGGGGAATGGTAAGAAAACACAAAAGAGATCAAGTGAGTCATGATCAGAAAGCGACAGCGAGGGGGGCGGAGCCTGATGTCCAGCGGGTTAGACGCTTCGCGCTGAAGCTCCCGAGAGGCCTACTCAGAATCCTGACTTAATACCTAACTAAACTTAATATTTTGCTCCGAACTTACCGGGGTACCTCGGGGGGATGGCGGCCCACAAACCAGCGCGCTTAGACTTCGGGTCTCCCTCTTCTTCACACGGAAAACGCTCCAAAACAGAGTTGTCTTCCCCACAAAAGACAGTTCCACTTCGGGAAAACCCCGAAATGCAACAGGAGATCTTGGAGGAAATACGCGGTGTGAAGGAGCTGGTACAGTCCAACGGAGAAGCGCTCCGAGCCATGCGAGAAGACTTCGGTATGCTTCAGGACCGGCTTGAAGGTCTTTCACTACGGCAGGACAACATGGCGGGGGTCCTCGACTCGCACGCGGTGCGCTTGGTGAAACTGGACAAGGCTGAGCGTCAGATACAGAATCTTCAAAAAGAGTTAGAGGATAGCAATAATCGAGCCCGTCGCAACAATGTAAGGCTCATTGGAGTACCGGAGGGGGCCGAAGCAGGAGATATAAGAGAATTCCTGGTCAAAACTCTTCCCTCCTTGCTGAAGATCACTTTTCACAGAGATCTGGAAATTGACCGAGCACATCGTGTTCCTACCAACATGGCCCTCAATCGGACGACCCCCCGGCCTATCATCTTTCGATTACTGAGATATCAACAAGTTGAGCAGATTCTAAATGCTGCCCGGGCGAATCATCATCTGGAGTTTGAAAGTCATAAAGTCTCCTTCTTCCCTGACTTGGCAAAGCCCACAGTTGACCGTCGAAAGAGACTCCTTGCTTTTCGCCCCAGACTTCAACAGCTACAGGCTCGCTTTGGCCTATTGTATCCAGCGAAGCTCAGAGTGACTCTCCATAACCAAACTAGAACATTCGAAGATCCTGATCTACTAGCAACATTTTTAGATTCCAAAGAAGCAGACCAGATGCGCTAATCCCAACTTGGATCTGTAATCCGCCGGATCTGCCCGCCATTTTGAATGGCCCGACGCGGTGATCGCCGCCTGGAACAGAGACTGCCTGGACTTTTCTTTCTGTCTATATATAACTTTCTTGGTCTCCTATCCCTCCATGATGTGCACCTCGGTTGGATTCGGAACACGCACAGCTATATAGGTTATATGTTTCAATTAGGCCTTCTCTGGGGTTTCTCCCCGCAGACACATGGTCGCCAGTAATTTCTGGGGTTCTGCTTCTTCTCTAATGCACTTCGGTGCTTATTTTTTTATATGGGGCGCTTCATTGTTTTTCATTAGCTTATTTTCTATCATGTCATGTGTACAGCCATATACAGTTAATATGAGGGACATTGTGAAATTATGTGCGTTATCATGTTCTTTTTCAGAATTTTTTAACTTTTCTGAATGGCCTTATGTAAGCTCTTATCACTGAATGTAAAAGGCATCAATAGTCCAATCAAAAGAAAGAAAATCCTTAGCTATCTTAATCATGAGCATGCTGATTTAGTGTTTCTTCAGGAAACGCATTTAAACTCCGCTGAAACACTGAAACTTAATGCTAAGCCTTACATGGTGGCTGCCTACTCTCCCGCCGTTTCCAAACGGTGTGGGGTAGCCATCTTGGTTAAGAAGTCTTTGCAAGCTACTGTACTGGATACTAGCTCTGATAAGGAGGGTAGATGGGCCCGTGCACACCTTAAGGTTGGAGATAGTGAAATCACGTGTATTTGTATTTATGCTCCGAATGTGGATAACCCTGCTTACTATGCAAGTATTGCGCAGTTGGCACAGGCCTCTGCCAATACTCCATTAATACTAGGCGGCGATTTCAACCAAGTACTTGATCCTTTGATAGATAGACAGCCGCCTAGAACGAGTGGTCCACCCAAGAGTCTTGATACCCTTACCACTCACTCATGTTATGTATGAATGCCCCGCATTACAGTATTACTGGAGTCGGGTCTGGGGTCGTATTCAATCTATTTTGCACTTTCAAGAGCCCCTCTCTTGGAAGATAGTGGGACTCCGCTCAGCTGCGGGGATCCCCTCTCTTCCCAAATCGGCTTACTTCCTTTTAGACTTTATGCTGGGCATAGCTATTTCCCTAATTACGAAATACTGGAAAAATAGCTCCCATCTGAGCCCCAATGAATGGTGGAATCATGTCTGTCTCTACAGTAAATATGAGCAAATACCTCGTATGTTAGCTTCTTCCGCTCAGACCCCCCACCACTTGTCTAAATGGAAGATGCTCAACGACTATGTTCAAACTGCTCAATGCTCTCATCTGACTGTTTAAATCTGTGTAAATCTCTGTCACATGATCATTCTGTATCGCAGATACTATTTCTGTTTGTTTTGATGTACAATTACTGTTGTTTGTAAGCGCTTATATGATGATACTTATCAGCTTAGAGAAGAAGCATAGGGGTGGGGGGTAATTGGGGTTGCTTTTCCTTATTGTATGTTTGTATTTGTTTCCTTTGGTGTGTTGTTTCTTTTGCTTGTTGTAAAATGAAAATAAAAGCTTAAAAAAAAAAAAGAAAGCGACAGCGAAAAGGTGAGTTTTCAGCCTTGATTTGAAAAGGGTCAGAGAAGGCGCCTGATGTACAGACTCAGGTAGTTTGTCCCAGGCATAAGGAGCAGCAAGGTGAAAGGAGCGAAATCTGGAGTTAGCAATAGAAGAGAAAAGCACATGTTTATTTTCATGTTTACTTCATGTTCTTTACTAAATTTTTCTTTTGCATATTTCTTTTACTTTTCTTTTCTTACTGCATAAAAACTGCTTATTTTGAGATGTTTATTCTTCAGTTGCAGTAATGTGTTATAAATTACTGATTTTCTCAACATTGGCCAGGATTTTTCCATGCTGCTTCAGAGAGACTGGACCTACTTTCTTTGCATTACTCATGCATTCTAGCACATCATCAAATGTGTTTTCTTCTCCTCTTATTTGACAACCTGACCCCTAGCAGTAATATCATGAGATTACTATTGGGGGGGGGGGGGTCAGAAGTGTCATTTTACAAATGGCACCATGGACAGCAGAAGTGAATCAGTGTCATTCTTTCTCACTCTAGGGATCCTAGTAAGGCCAGGAATAGGATTGGGGGTGGGAGGTAGATGGTCTTCCAGGGGTGTTCTAGTCCCAGGATGTGGGGGTAGGGTGGGAAGGATTTTTGATAGGAATTGGTCTTGTTTGACAGGAGATCAGTAGGATGGGGTTAGTCTTATTGGGGGTACGCGGATGGACGGAAGATTTGCCTTGAGGGGAAACTGGATGGACACGAAGGTTAAACGTTGGTGCTGATGTTGTGGGAGTGGTCAAGGGGGGGAATGATGTTGAGGAGATCGTGGAAGAGAACTGGGGCTCCAGGTTTGGAATGTGTGGGCAGATAGGGAATTGTAATTTTTAAAAGCTGCTCCCATGCACATGTCTGTGGGGGGGGGGGGATGTTTTTCTCATACAAAGATTTTTAAAATTGCTGCTTCCTCTTCTGGACATGGGGAGCTATCATGCAGTCCTTCACCAATTTTACAAGAGGTATACCATTGTCAGATCCTCTTGTAAAATGTTGCGGACATTTTCCATGCCCCAACCTGGACTTGTAAATTCCTCTCTCCAAGTCCTACAGTATTTAAAATCTGCCTTTATATAAGAAAATTTGCTTGTTATTATTAAAAAAGTAAAAACAGTAGGGACTCAAATAAGCAAAAGGTTTAATAGGAAAACCTCTCAGTTTTTAGGGTTTGGGTTACTTCCTTCACGTCAGCAATACCATTGTTGAGAAATCAGAGATGTGACATTCTGTGTAATGTGACTTGTGAAATACTGTAGGTGAAGTTGGCATAAAAAAAGATACAAGAATGGGGAGAGAGTGGATTTCCAAGATGGCTGCAACAAGATGTGTGTAGGTGACACACGTTGCTTATGGGGAAAAGGAAGGCTAGAGGTGAGAAGAAGCCCCCTGTGGCCCCCTCGGCTTTACCTTTGGCTTCCTCGGGTCCTCTGGATCCTTTTCTTATTCGTGCACCACATGTAGCCAGTAGTACGCTGGCGACGATATCCCCAGCTTGCTGCCCTTCGGAGCTAGGTAGCTCGTCGAGCAGTTTTGGGTTTGACCAACTGTCACCGGAGCAACAGCGCATTGCTAAGATCCTGGTGCTGGAGTCTTCTGTTTCTGAGGACGTGGTTCCGGGGATGGGTGCCAAGATTGGTGCGTCGCTGCAGCCTCGAGGGCAGTCCTCTGATCAGCTGCCGGGGGGAGTGGAATCTCTTCCGGGTTGTCATTCCAGCCCTCAGAAGCACGCGTCTATAGGCATGGACCTGGAGGTCCTCGGAGGAATGTCTTCTGCAGCGGAACCCTCGGGAGCCATGGCACCGGTTGTGGATGTATCTTCAGGCTCTACAGTCTTTTTGCTATCATGACCTGCCGTCTTCATCTTGGAATCGATATGGTCAGCAATACTGCAGCTGGGTAACTCTTTATCTCTTCAGGTACAATCACTGTCAGCTCAAGTCTAGTCTAATGCTTCTTCTATGCAGCAGCAGAGAGGAGATCTTTTGGATTTGCGAGGAACTGTTTCCTAGTTGGAGGCAAGAGCCGAAAAGATTGAGAATTCTGAAGCTGCTATAGTTAAAGATGCTATGGGGGTGAAGTCTCGTTTGGAGCATTTGGAGAACTTTTCTATATATCAAAATTTAAGATTGGTTAATTTTCCTAAGTCTTTGTATGTTACTGCAAGAGATATGTTTAAAAGGTATTTGGTTGAGGTATTTAGTGCCCCTACAAAGACTTAGGAAAATTAACCAATCTTAAATTTTGATATATAGATGAATCACATCCCCCTGTTACTAGGTTGTATTACCTTCCAACTGGACGAAGATCTTCAGGGGAGGAGGCCACTGTTCCCTCTAAGCTGTGCGCGTGTGCGCGCGCACACACCTCGCTGAGTGAACGCACATATTTTAGAACAGAGCGCACAAAAATTACGGTTCTGATTCTGATAGAAAACAACACAGACATTCTTAAAATTGAAAAGTTGTTGTGTATTTATAGTTTTCACAAGTTCTACAATATTTTCTAGTGCAATGTGGTGTACATACTGTATTCTGACGTGTAGTCAAATTTTAAAGTATATAACTCCAAGTGTCGTTATGTGGCGCACAAAAATTTAACCTTCCTTCAAAAGCTGCACACAGCTGATATTTTATGCACACACAGCCTACAGAAAATTAGAGGAACATTGGAGGGGGCCACTCCTGGGGTTCAACAGGCTGATTCCCTAGTGGTTGGGGCAAGGTACTTCAGGCCGGAAGGTCGGGGGTTCAAATCCCACTAGAGGACAGCAACCTTGGGCCGGAAGGACTGGGGTTTCTAGTCCCACAGGTGCTCCTTGTGGTCTTGGGCAAGCCACTTTAACCCTCCATAGCCCATGTTCCCTGTAAAATAGTTATCTCCAAGTTATAATGCCCTGTTCAATGTAATTTCAGTTTGTTCAATGTAAACCGCACTGATGCAGAATAGCGCGGTATATAAGAGAATGTAAATAAAATAAATAAATAAATGTTTCCGCTTTATTGGAGACATCGGGTGAAGAAGCCTGTAGCCCCTCTACTCTTTTGGTGACTTTTTCATTAACCCATGATAGGGATTGGTTTTTGAAGATTTTTTTTCGTAAAAGATTGGTTAAATTTAGAGGATTTCAGGTTTGGGTTTATCCTGACCAATGTAAAGAAACACAGAGACGGAGACAGGAGTTTCTGTTATTACGTCCAGGAGTAAAGCAGTTGGGGGGGAAGTTTTTTCTAAAATTTCCCTGCAAATGTTCTGTTAGGATACAGGCAGTTTCCTATATTTTTTATGACCCTTCCCCAACTATCGGCGTTTTTGAGCTCTCGGAGGGTCCCCGAGGTAGGAATTGGAAATGCTGCAATAATGGAATAATACTGGTTAGTGCTTGTTGCTGGCTTTTTTTTTCTCCTTCAAATATGGTATGATGTTTTCTTTTTTACTCTCTTCCAAATTGAGGGCTAGTGGGTTGCAGCCTTTAGTATTGTTATTTTCCTATATTAGAATTGTTCCTTTTTCCTTTTGGATTTCAGATGCTTCTCTTCTTTGACTTTATTCATTTATGCTTGAATTTATTGTAAAATTCATAAATATAAAATTTTAAAAAAGATACAAAACAAAGGAAAGGCAAACATTCAAGAAACCTTTAAAGAGAAATCCATTGACTTCTGGCCCCATTTCTTGTTACAAGTTCTATGACCCCGGCTTTAATATCTTGGGATATTTACATGGCCCATGTTTTCTCTTTCTCTGCTTTAATCGTGGTAAATCTTCAGATCCATTTTCCATGAACTGGCAGAGTTTAGGTCATCTGTAATCAGACCCATAGTATGCTTTAGAATAGTTGTCAGACGTGACTTACAATCTAGTGAAGCTGCCAGAAGGCATGACAGTTGGTGTTTTTAATGTTGTAAATATGCTGCCCTGGTATATGTGAATGAGGTAAATTCTTACAGCTGTAGAAGTGACAACCTGCTTAGGCTTCCAGTAAACTTGGACACACTGAGAGTCTGCTTTTGTGAGAGCATGACAATCCCTGTCCTTTCAATTAGAGGGAGGAGTAGCCTAGTGGTTGGGGCAAGGTACTTCAGGCCAGAAGGTTGGGGGTTCATATCCCACTAGAGGACAGCAACCTTGGGCTGGAAGGACTGGGGTTTCTAGTCCCACAGATGCTCCTTGTGGTCTTGGGCAAGCCACTTAACCCTCCATTGCCCATGTTCCCTGTAAGTATTAGTGTATGTGTCTCATATCCCTGCATGTTAAATGTATCCCCCAATTGTGTTGTGACCGCTTTGATTGAAGGATAAGGCGGTATACAAAACTGTCTAAATAAATAAATAAATAAAATTAAAGAAAGTTATGCCTACCCCTCGCTCCTCACACACCCTTACACTTCATAATATATGCCACCAATCAAAACACAGATTGCAGGAGAAGACATTTGTGTCTCCCATTTCAGCTTGACAGCCTGGATCCATTTGTTGCTAATTCGACATATGAACCTGAAATCAATTAAAGTAGTTTGCAACCGGAACTTGCCACTTAACTATACAAAGAATGGATTTTCTTGACTCTCTCCATATGCAAACAATACTGTTCTTGAAGAGTTTCTTACAACTTACAAGGCTGGTCAAGTCTTCTGCAAAATATAACCAGTTAGCATCAAGGGGTGCCGGAGGCTTTATGGGGCAGCACACATCGCTGTGGTAATACTGAGCTGCAGCTACAATTTTCTACTTAAAATACTAGTGAAAATCCATCAGCAACTGTGGCTCCATTGAGGTCATGGACCTTACATCTGCTCAGGAGCAGGTATAAATGCTCAGGGTTCAATTCCCACTAGTACTCCTTGTGGCCTTGGGCAAGTCACTTAACCCTCCACTGCCTCGGAAGAAAGGCCTGGCAATCTACTTCCGGTGACACATTGCCAAGAAAACCCAGGAGCTTCTGGGTCGCCAGGAGTCAGGACTGACTCGAAGGCATACATTGCATTTGCATAAAATTATGACTATGTGCATAGATTAGTGTATTTTATAATCAAGGTTTGCACTTCACAACTCTGTCCGCAAACAGTGGAGACCATGCCCCCAGCAACAAGTACACTAAGGGGTATGTTTACTAAGCAGCAATAAGGGTGTACCATTTAGCAAACGTTGACAGCAGCTTTAATGGTGTTATCATGCGGTAAAGGACAAGGTGAGGAGTAGACATTCTGGTGGTAAGAGTGTTTGGCTCCACTTATCGGGCACTAACAGGACACTGGGCATTAAGGTGCCAAAAGTGCATCTTAATGACCGAAAATGGCATTCACCTTAAAACAAGATAAGGGGGCCCTTGTGAAAGTCACATTTAAAGTGATGGCTGGAAGGAAAGGTAAGAGCTGATGGACATGTCAGATCCATATGTATACTATGTGTTAGTCAGTAAGTGGGATGAGCATGTGGCAGGCATCTGTACTGTATCAATGAGGGGTGCCCACGTAATCTGATGTAATGTCAGTGTGTGGCATTGGATTGGGAAGAAGTGTTCCCTGGCAGAGCCAGCATTGCCACGATATGGGCATCAAAAGGATGACTGAGCAGGAGTGAGGACGTGCAGACCAATCATAGGGGAGGTGTGAATGATACATCAAAATGATTAAACTGTTCCTGTGTGAGCCACAGTGTAGCTGCTGGCAGTAGAATACATGACTGTACATAAGGGGCATATGCTGATGGATGGCAGTAGATGAGAGTGCAGTATGGCCTTGCTGCCCTTGATGTGACGGCACAAATGCAGTTGTAGTGTGTGTGAAAAAATAGTAGCTGTGCCATAGGGAAGTTCCAATACCAGTTATTTGGGTATGACAGCTGTCTCAGCTTTTCTAACCACCATATAATCTTCCTGACACATTTGCATATAACAACTGGTCTCTCATACTGGCCCTATGGAGCAAGTAAGGATGTGTGATGATCCCTGCAGGTGAACATCCCAGGATTGGGATGTGCCTGCATTTACTGCATATATGTGATAGAGCCAAAGATGTGCAGTCACTGTTATGATGAAATATTTCAATCATGTACAACTCATGGGTTATATATCTGCAGGGTGAACCCTATGCAATGGGCTACAGCAGAGCCAATAAAGTCATGCTGTTTGATGGGCTTGATTGCAGTGTGCATGTTTGCAGACCCAATGTGCTATCATAACACATAAAAAAGTATAAGAATATGTATCCTCCCTAGACTGTTTCTGGCAGTATATTGAAGTGAGTTTCCCACAGCCACAAAGAGAACAAGTGGGATTCAAGCCCTGGTCTGTCGCTTACTGAGCTAGTGCTCTAACCATTAGGTTATACCTACACACCTTTCTGCACAGCAATGTCTAGAATCAGAGACTGCAGATCCCTGCCTGCAATGGCCGAAAGCCAGGAAATGAAACAACGTGTCTGCCACATTCAGAGACAGTGGTATACCATACCTAGGGCCTGCCTACAGCAGCACACTACAGTGGACACTCAGTACTGTAGCTGCATAACAGACACACAGCTGCAGAATAACATGTCTTGTCCAAAGACCAAGCCACATGTGAGGTCAAGATGCCCATCCCTTCTCTGTACCTCTGACACCAAACAACAGTCACACGCAGAGGTCCGCTATGCCACAGAGTGGCACTAATCCCTGAGGCAGCACATGTGCAGGGCATGTAGTCCCTTATGACCTGCTGTACACTGAAAGATAGGTACATCTGCACATACACCTAACTAAAACCACATTCATGACCCCTGCAGTCCAACACAGACTATCCTGCCATTGGGGGAACTTGCACACATCTCCCACCATCATAGAAGACAAGCAAGTACTGGGGAATGCTCCAGTGATCACAGTTGCCACCATGGCTGCAACTTGGGCTCTGGGTGGCAGTCTCGGTTATCCCCTCCAATACCTATGATGCACCACACAATCTGAGCACATATATACAACCGATGTCCATATGGAGAATGCAGCAGTCCATCATATCAGATCTGAAATATGCAGGGACATTATGTGTTTCTTGCACATAACAGCTGCCATATGTGGAAATGACCTGTTTCAGCAGTCACCCTGAATGTGAGGAAGGGCACATCACCTGGTCCCGAGCAAGCCCTGCAACAGATTAACGCTCCAGGTTCTGGAGCACATTTATATCATTGCTAGTGTGTGATGCTAGTCACTTGGTATACTGTACAATTGCAACATGCCAGAGTGGCCTGTCTTATCTGGGTCTTGTGTTCTGCTCCTGGTGGCCAGGGACTCTCCTTATAACATCTCATATCAGTCCCCAAGGTTGCAGTAGCTGTTTCCAAGTAACCCGAATGCAGTGAGAGTTGTCTAGGCAGGAATGGGGAGGTGCTAATACCAAGCAGAAGGGCCTGCCTAGACCATACATATTAGCAGGTTACCAACAGCCCAAGAACAGTAGCTAGTCTCACTTTGTGGGAATTCCAATAAATTAGTTCAATCACAGGCAGCAACACTAGCTTGTGTCAGCCACTCACATGCCATCTATGCTCAGTCTGCTAATCACCACACACTGCATGTGCATATAGCAACCATGAACACATTGGCTTTGTACAAACAGCATGGACATCCAGTAGCCTGTCTAGTGACTGGACTGTCATAACAGAAACAGCACCCACATCACTGTAGCTTAACCCTATATACCAGAATATGAATACATACCCATTACATGGTCACAGCTTGGTCAGAGTGAGAGTGGCCTCTCAGCATGAACATATGTGTGCCCCCAAGCCATGCCTATGGCAGATCCACGCTAAGATGGCTCAGCCATTGACCTTACCTCTGACTCATATACATCCTGTGCAAACCACTCTGTTTTAGGCAATACCTAGAATCCTCTGCTCCTCATTATGTACTCTTTTATTTTGGGCTTGGAGGCAGCTTATGCAATGCAAGGCACAGTGGAAAGCGGGCCAGAGACAGGTTGTGAGTGCATGCTGGTCCACAGTGGCCTATGTCTGTCACATACCCAAATCCAGTGTCCCCCTACAGAGTTTTTGGCAGTGAGCATTGAACACAGTGCCATGCTTGTACTCCCATATAATGTCCTGTCCCAAGCTATGGACACAGCAAAACTGGCCAGTGCAGCAGATGCACTCTCCTATACTGCAGACACATGGGCTACGTGGGCTTACTCAGTGTCTACATATGTTTCCAAAACCACTGTCAATATATTTCACTCACTTCAAAAAGGTATTTCATGGTGTGCACAGGGAATCAAACTGGAGCAGTGTAAGAATATGTAGCATCACCCAGCAGTACATCAACATATCGAAGAACATTTACCTGAACTCTAGCTGCTTTGTAAAGCCAGACACCTGTACCACAGACTTCTCCAATATTGTCACTGGTGTGCTACAAGGCTGCAAAGTCTTGCCACTTTTGTTTCTTCTGGCTAAAGATTTTGTCATGCTGAAAACATTGAACAGACCAAATACTGGCATCCAGTGGAATGATCAGAACTAGCTCATGGACTTGTACTTTGTTGATTATATAGCACTTCTGGGAGAAACAAGAAGCAGACTCCTGAAACTGACCACCAGCTTGCAGGTGTCTGCTGGGAAGATTGGACTAAGAATCACCAATAAAAAGACCAAGATCATACAAGCTGGTGGTCAAGTCTATACACAAAAAAACATTAATCAACAACCTGTCAAAATACATGGACAGCTCCATTTATCTAGACAGCATTATGTCCAGTAATGACAAGACCAAGAAGGATGTCAATCATAGGCTTGACATCAGACGGCCTGCATGACAGCCTCACTGGCTTCACATGGGCACCAGATGTGACAGTCCTAAGGATTTGTTAGAATACAAAGAGGCCAGGAATGGTGGAGTATGGGTTGCCAGCAACTGTTCCAACATCCAACCCCATGTCCAAGAGTGCCTGGAAGCATGGCAGTTTGGACATGGGGTTGGATGTTGGAACAGTTGCTGGCAACCCATACGCCACCATTCCTGGCCTCTTTGTATTCTAACAAATGGCAACCCATACGCCAAGGCTTGCATGATATTTCGGAATGTGTTGAATACATATATATTGGACTGCTGGCATATATGAAGCATCCCCAAATAAGCTAAACAGTGCTTCATCCCATTTAATAATTTAACTTCTCATGAATAGCTTCTGAGCATGGTAGTCTTTACAAGTTCTGTATGACTGCAAAGCATACTTTTTATGCTTTTCATGTTCATACACCAAGTCATATTTCTTTCCAACAATGAGTATGTTTCAGCGATCCTGAACTGTGCAAATGTTATCATCCAGCAATAGGCAGATGAAAAAGGTGTTGCATAATCTGCCCCTAATCATAATTACAGATCTCCGCTCTGATATACTAGACTAATTTTGCCATATTGAATCTTGACCTGCCAATTTGAATGTTGAAACAATTTAGGACTTCCAATATGGTCCATTCCTCCTCTGCTGCCATAGAAAGATGTTTCTTCACTGTGATGCTCATGCTAATCCCATCAGCATGATATTAAAATTGGAACTGTTACATGTCCACATGGGAAGTCACCAAGTATGGTGTTCATCACTTTTGTTGTGAGAGATATAATAACATAAGATGAGCCTTGTTGATCAGACCAAGGTCCACCCAGCCCCACAACCTATCTCTGACAAAGGCCGGTCTGAGTCACAGGTACTAGATTCATTTTTTCACGGTTTATTTCAAGGGATAAGCAATAATTTCTGCAAATAAACTGGCTAATAATTTAGTATGGGCTTTTCCTCTAGGAAGTTTTTTCCAAAGGGATTATTTCAGAAGTCTTATTCACATTTTCCACATGGAAAAATCTGGCATTTTCGGTACATGTGGAACTGGCATCCACATGTGAATGGTAATTCTATAAAAGGTTAAATTTCACATGCATGTTCCTACTACATAGAAATTGCAAGGGAATATGGTTAGCACATGGCTTGGGTGGGTAAAAAAATTACATGTGCACCCCAATTAAACTGTGTAAATGCCCTTCAAATATCGGGCCCCTCAAGTCTAATTTCCATGTAGAATTTGCCTTCAAACCTCTTGTTAGTTGCCTTGACCATATCCTCCAGCAACAGACTGCACAGATTAATTATGCACTGCTAGAAAAAATACTTTACGCCTTAGTTTTCGATCTACTGGTTGTTAGTTTCATGGAGTGTCCTCTTACGCTAAAGTTAGAAAGGTTGAACAACTGTTCCCTATTTATCTATTCCATTCCTATCATGATTTCATAAACCTTTGTCCATATCCGTTCCCAGTCGTCTCTTTTCCAAGCTAAATTCTATTTAGCCTTTCTTCATAAGGGAGGTGTTCCATTTCCGTTATCATTTTTAGCATCTTCTCTGAACCTTTTCTAGTTCTGCCATATACCTTTTGAGGTGGGCTGACGAGAGATGCACACAATACTTAGCATGTGCTCACACCATGTATGTTTACAGAGTCATTATAATAGTCTCAGTTCTGTTCCTCATTCTTTTTCAAATAATTCCTATTTCGTTTGCTTTGATTGGCAGTTGTAGCAGAATGGATGGAAAATTTCAACATATTGGAGGTAATTTTATAAAGTCATTTTAGTAAAACGGCTCTTCAAAAATGACCTCACATATAAAGTACACGCGCTGGCATGAACAGAGAAACTTTTAGGGTACGTTTACTAAGGAGCGTTAAGGGAGCAGAGGTGCTGTTAACGGGTGTTATTGGCACCCATGAGTGGTTAACACTGCAGAAAGTGCCGATAATGCTGGATTGACATGTGGAAACTGGTCCCCTAGCATTAAGGTAAAAAGAGGTGGAGAGTGGGTGTTAATGGGGCGAAGACTGGGTGCGGATAACATGTGCTCCTTTAACTCCATTTGTGCATTAGAGCTCCCGGTGCTAGGAACCCTCATGTCGAATGAAAGCTCACAGTAAGGGCTGTTTCTGAGGAGATAGAGCCTATTTTAATGTATGCAATGTGCTCCACCCATCATATATTCTCAAATTAGTGATAGTAGTGCTCCATTGACAGCAATGGCATGGTGCCTCATTAATAAAGGGCACTGTGTTGTTGGTGCCAAATTGGCAAAGGAGGTGTCACATGGGTGATTCAGTGGGGCTGGCTGGTCCACTAGACTGACAAGGCTGTTGCCTAGGGTGTACATCTGTGATGTCTGATATGACTACTGTGACAGTGGCAGCACACATATATGCTGCCACAATCAAAAAGGAGTCGTGACATTCCCACTGCCACCATGCTGCCATGTCAGCAGTGCATGAAGGTGGGGGTGGTGGTTGCAGTGGCTGCAGCCTGCTGCAGATGAAATCTGTGTCTCAGCGCTGTGTGTCAGGTGCAACACTGCAGTTGCCACTGTCAGTGGGATGGTAAGCATGTCAGCAGCAGATACAGCACACATTTCCTCTGGTTTGAGGGGCCCATTTCCCATGGTGGAGGGGGCAGGAGCAGCAGGGTGTGACTAGCTACATGTGTGCATCTTCAATAAGGCCAGCTGCAGCACTGAAGCACCGGCTGTGCCACGATGGCAGGAAGGGAGGGATTGGTGAGCATGCTGTCCATCATGATCGGTGGACCCTAGCACCCAGCTAGTTTGCCGAGTGGATGTGCTGGCCATGGGATCAGGATGCCCCCACTTGCACATATTCAGTGGATATGTGCATGTGGGTGGAAAAATAAAGCCATGGAGGTAGGAAGACTTGCAATATGATAACAGCCCATGTCATAGAAAAAAATGTCCACCCTGCCCCCTCACCTGCTAAAATGAACATAATCTGCGCATGAACTGTGACCCCACCACAAGTAAGTACTTAGTCAGTTACAACCATCTGAGCCACATGTGAATCCAAATTAGCTATGGTAGTCTGCAAAATATGAGATTATTCCCCACAAGCACACACCTGGAAATGGTCATTCTGGTCATTCTGCTAGGACACCCATGATTTGGAATGTGTATGTTCATGTATCACGGCCTGTCCCTTTTACTGGACAGATCCCATATGTAAGACATGAATGTCAGTTGAACCAACAAGATAGCAAGGCAGTGTAACATACAGACCAAACAATACGTCCCTTTCCCACACCTGCCGAACAGACTTTCTCAGACAAGAATACCCATGGATAGATGAACCCACATGGCTGCTCTATGGCTCCAAATATATGGCCAGAGTGTGTTTATGAGAGAAAGGTCATAGGTTCAAGACCAGCCTGTGGATCAGGAATGGTATGTCCAGGTGTGCTAACTTTATCCTACATTTCCAGAACTGTATCAGCATGTGCAACCTTCAACATTTCATCCAGTATAAGTCCACACACTCAGCTTCCACGCTAAGAAGCTGCACCACCCACGGCTGGATGGCAGAACATGCTAATAGTTCCTACACACTGAGCAGGAATTGACAATGGTAGAGCATCAAAGGAGGCCTAAGGGGCAGGTAAGAATTCCAACCTGTACCACTTTTGGACAGTGTGGTCATGTGTGTGTGTAGCCAGAGGAATGTGACCTGCAGCAATGCACTGTGCATGCAACATTCTGCAGGTCAGCTATAGAGCAACCCCACATACTGTGTGAGACACCATTTACAAGCAGAAAGTTAGTTTTCAGTAAGTAGTTGCAACCTGTGGCTGTGACGCTGTAATGCATTCCCAGTTATACCATTGCAAGACCCATCTCCACAGCATTCCCCTAACTTACCTCCCAACATGACACTGTTGTGCAGCTCCCAAATCATCTGCTGGTTTGACTGAAGTGAGCAGGGGGGACACATGTGTATGTTGCAACCCTCACCTCTGACTGAGTCTCCAAGCCACAGAACATGCCCATTTCCACAGGTGAGAGGCCTGATTAATGCCAACTGCCACAACGACTGTATTCGTGGCAACACTCTCAGCTCACCTGGCTCCGCTGCAGCCTATAGGAAACTAGGCTCAAGTGGAGGGCTGGCCACTGTGAATGTCCAATTCATTCACTTAGTTGGTGACACTGGAAGGATTCTGCAATTTACCTGCCTGCACGTTGCTCTTGTCCCATGCTGCAGTCACAGAGTGCAGTCCGGGAGACCCTTTGCTCTATGCAGTGTATGCACATACAGGCAGGTCAGTATCAGGCAAATTTACACACAATCAACACTGTCTACTGATCATTGGCCAAAGCATTCAGCAGTATATTACCTATTACCCAAATGACAGACCAAATGCACCTGTGTGCCTGAATGTGACAGGGTAACACAGACCTTTAAATAGTGCATGCATAATTCCAACTGCCAAAATGTAGCACAGGATGTCATGTTGCTGTCAGCATAGCCTACCACCATATGGGAAGATAGTCCCTGGAGGTGAACATTGGGGTGGGGGGGAACAGTACCATACATATTAAGAATGTGCCTTTCATAGATGGCATTGCTGGCCAAAGCCTATGTTCACATGGCCAGAAGCTACGTGGGCTTACTCAGTATCTACATATGTTACATCAGACGGCCTGCATGACAGCCTCACTGGCTTCACATGGCTTCAGATGTGACAGTCCTAAGGATTTGTTAGAATACAAAGAGGCCAGGAATGGTGGCGTATGGGTTGCCAGCAACTGTTCCAACATCCAACCCCATGTCCAAACTGCCATGCTTCCAGGCACTCTTGGACATGGGGTTGGATGTTGGAACAGTTGCTGGCAATCCATACGCCACCATTCCTGGCCTCTTTGTATTCTAACAAATCCTTAGGACTGTCACATCTGGTGCCCATGTGAAGCCAGTGAGGCTGTCATGCAGGCCGTCTGATGTCAAGCCTATGATTGACATCCTTCTTGGTCTTGTCATTACTGGACATAATGCTGTCTAGATAAATGGAGCTGTCCATGTATTTTGACAGGTTGTTGATTAATGTTTTTTTGTGTATAGACTTGACCACCAGCTTGTATGATCTTGGTCTTTTTATTGGTGATTCTTAGTCCAATCGTCCCAGCAGACATCTGCAAGCTGGTGGTCAGTTTCAGAAGGCTGCTTATTGTTTCTCCCAGAAGTGCTATATAATCAACAAAGTACAAGTCCATGAGCTAGTTCTGATCATTCCACTGGATGCCAGTATTTGGTCTGTTCAATGTTTTCAGCATGACAAAATCTTTAGCCAGAAGAAACAAAAGTGGCAAGACTTTGCAGCCTTGTAGCACACCAGTGACAATATTGGAGAAGTCTGTGGTACAGGTGTCTGGCTATACAAAGCAGCTAGAGTTCAGGTAAATGTTCTTCGATATGTTGATGTACTGCTGGGTGATGCTACATATTCTTACACTGCTCCAGTTTGATTCCCTGTGCACACCATGAAATACCTTTTTGAAGTGAGTGAAATATATTGACAGTGGTTTTGGAAACTCAAGTCTTTGTTCAGTGATGTTCTGCAGTGTAAACATTTGCTCATTGCATAATCACCCACTGTGAAAAGCTGCTTGCTCTTCTCACAAGAAGGCATCAACAGCATGTTGCAACAACTTAAGCAGCATAGTACAGAAGACCTTGCTAGGGACTGACAGACATGTAATACCTCTCCAAATGCCATGTTCCTCAATGTCACCAGTCTCTGGTAACTTGAAAATCACTCCTAACTTCCATTCTTCTGGGACACATTCAACATGCACATATACCTAGTTCTTATGTTACAATATTGAAACAGCAATTGAAAAGTAAATTTGCAAGATAATTTTTATACTAGTGCATTCATATGGTAAAGAAACCACATCCATCCCATAGTGATAGCTTTTACTGTTTGACATTTAATTTTAGTCATCTTCATTATATAAGATACAGATTAATTGCTGTTTATGCTCTTTTAATATAAAACAGAAGAAAGGATTGCTAGAAAAAACACTAAAATGGAAAGATGCTGATGTTTATGTACATTTAACTAGGCATGAAGAGTAACTAAAAGAATGAATAAAAACAGGGAACTTCATCATTCCTTTGAGTCTAATTTGAGACTTTACGTTGAAAGCCTTTTCTTCTCTTGTATGGTCTATTCTTTGTTATAGATACATATGTCCTTTTTGAGCAACAAGATTCTTAAACGATGTAGCTGAACCAATGACTGTAAGCAGTGCATTGATCATACAATGACTATAATTAAGGTAACATACTAATGTACAATTTATACTGGATATGGCTTTCAGCAGCAATTTGTCTTTGGTATCTATAGATTATGCTAGTTGCAATTTGCATAGGTCATTGAGGGAGGAATTGTAAAGTGCAGGTTGGAATGTTCACAGTTTCACTGGTATTTTATAAAAGGCTCTGTGACTGTGGAGCTTTTGTAAAATACATAGGATGCGGAGGAGAGCAGCCTTACCGGGGAGTTAACGCGGCTCTTCATCGCCGCGGAGCAGTGCAGCCGGTGGGAGCGGAGAGCCTGTTGAGCCAGCTGCAGGCGTGGGGTTGATGGCCCAGGCGTTAAGGACCCCCCCCAACCCCATAAAAATCGGTGGGCAGCAGTGCTTGTTGGAGGAGAGCAGCCTTACCGGGGAGTTGACGCGGCTCTTCATCGCCGCGGAGCAGTGCAGCCGGTGGGAGTGGAGAGCCTGTTGAGCCAGCTGCAGGCATGGGGTAGACGGCCCAGGCGTTGAGAACCCCCACCAACCCCATAAAGATTGGTGGCTGTAACACGCGGCCGTGTGTTCGTGGCCGGCGTGGTCGTGTCTTAAGGGGCGTGTCTCAAGGGGCAGGTCACGCCCCTTGTACACCCCTTCGACGCTCCTGAGATCGTTGGAAGTTGGAGCTTGTTATTCCATGGGGAAGCAAAAGGTGAAAAGTGTAGCTGCGACGGCAACGCAAGTTGGTGAGCATGGAGGTAAGGTGGTGGGCCCTATGGACAAACATGTAACTTCCTTGCTGCCTGTTGATCAATCGCCGGATGGGGCTTCTTTAAGCCCTGAAAACCTGTCACCACCTTCTTTTCCCCAATTGCCATTTGCGTCTACTTTTTTGGATGCTCCCTTGACTGCTTCAGTTCCCGTTTTTCACCCTGTGGATTTGGCTATGTCTGAGGACCTGGTCGCTCCTCCCAACCGGGAGGTTACCCTTACAGACATTTGGACTGCAGTTAAAAAATTTGATGCACGTTTGTCTGTAACAGTTTCTTCTCTTTGTAAATTTACTCACGATGTAGTTGGTAAAATGGAATGTGTTGATTTACAAATGAATTCTTTAAACAAGTTGACTGCCCGCACTGACTCTCAGCTTCAGACTTGTTGTGATAGCACCGCTGTGTTAGTTAAAGAATCTTCAGCAATTTCTTACCGTCTGGAAGTTTTAGAGAATCAGTGTAGGGCGTGCAGCTTGTGTTTTCTTAACTTTCCTTCTACCCATTTGTTATCTTCTGACACTTTGTTAAAAAAGTATTTTACCAAAGTTTTGCAGTTGAAAGAAACTGTAGAAATTGCTCAAATGTATTCATTTTCCTCTACTGTTCAGGCTGTTCCAACTGCAGAGGGAGGTCTTCCTCCCCCTGTGGATTCGGTCGGTCAGGACTTAACAGCCTTTTTGGAAGACTCACTGGATGTTATCCCCAAGCGTTGCACCTTGGTGGTAACGTTTGGGTCTGAGTCTGTTAAGTTAAGGGTGCTGAGAGCCTATTTTAAGTATAGAGAGGCTGTTTTTTGTGGGTTTAAGCTACAGGTTTTCCCAGATGTGGGCCCGACCACTCAGTTAAGGCAGAAACAGTTTCTTGAGTTAAAAGTTAGGGTAGTGGCTCTTAGGGTAGTGGCTCTTGGAGCTTCTTTTTTCCTTAAATTTCCCTGTCGCTGCATTATAACTTTTGAGGGACAGAACTATGTGTTTACAGATGTAAGTCAGTTACGGAAGTTTTTAGCTGCTAAGGAGACGGATGGGAATTAGTTAGGTGGGATGTTTTAACTCAGAGCTCCCTTGTGTGGAGTTGGGATACATTCCATCTCCTTTTTTTCTTGTATATGTATCTTTGTTAATTGGTGCTACTCTCCTTTCTTGATGAGGTCTCGAGTGATGTGATCATTTGTTCCAAAATTATATCAGAATGTTTGATTTTGCTGGTTGTTTATTATGTATTTTGGGAAAATTCAAAATAAACAATTAAAAAAAAAATACATAGGATGCCTGCAAATGTACTTGTATTTGCTGGCACGTACAGAAGCGGCAATTTTGAAAGGGTCTACATGGAAGGAAAAAGTGCCATCGCTTGTCAGCTTCTGCAGATAAATGCTGGTGCTTATACATGGACGCAGCCCAAAGTCAGGCAAATAAAAAACCCAACTGGCTTTTTTTCTCACAGTCAGGAGGCTGGTCTTGAACAAGCAAAACTTATATTACAAGGCAGGGTAAAGGCTGGCTCTAGCAAGCATTGCTACATTGCTGTGTTTCTCCTGTTGCCTCACAGCTACATAAACCGAAAGGAATCTCCAGTTCTTCAGAATTACTTCATATCTAGAACCTGTGAAAATAAACAACTGCTCCAGAAACTGCTTTTCATGAAGGTTTTATTTCTGTGTTTTAGGTTACTATTTATTTATTTACAGGATTTGGACATTTCTTCGGAAGCTTTTCTCTTTTCAAGTGCTTAAGGATTAGGGAGTGAGTTGAAATTCCTCCTGAAAAGGGAAAGTGTAGAAAGATTATAGCAACTAATTTAAATCCAGTGTCTGTCCTTTCCCTATATAATTTTCAGCCACTAGACAAGAAAGAGTCTCAGAAACTCATTTTAATTTTTTTCCTTTAACTCCCTCACCAACCCTGTAAATGCTTTATTTCCTGAGAGTTCCTTACAAAGAATGGATTTATTTTGCTGATGCCTCAGAGACAGAGATTACTACAAAGAGAAAAAGAAACAGATAGAGAGAAGGGCTGGGGCTGAGAAACAGCAACAAAGGCTGGTAGGTTGAAGGATGCCTGTGGCAGAAAGATGTTAAAGGTAAAGAAATAAACATTTATTTTGACTTTGAAGACCTTTGGGGGTTGTTGTTTTTTTGCATTTTTAAGCCTTTAAAATTTTAGGTGTAATAACTGATACCAGCTTGTTGAAGTTCTCTATATTTATGTTTGGCACATTTCCTACCGTATTTAACAAATGTGACCAGATGGACCATGCTGCTCTTTTTTTTTTTAATCTACCATCATTTATTATGTTAAATGATTTTTGTCTGAAAGGGGTTATAGACACTGTGGACCTGATATTCAAAGAAAGCTGAGCTCTTAAATTTATGCTCTTAAGTTAGGCTCTTAAATTTGTGCCTTATTTTCAGCCAAACTTAGGAGCTTAATTTAGCAGTTTAAGTCAGTCTTATAAATGAGCTTAGTGCTGAAAATCATTGTTAAGCTCCTAGCTTTCTTTTCCCTGTTGTTACCCACTTTTTATTCTCCTAAATGTAGGAGTTTAGTGGAATTTTGAAGATACATTTAGGCTGATTTTGTAGGATAACTCTCAAAGTTACAAGCATAAATTCTGTGACTGTAATTTTTACAACAGCTTTAGTGGTTAAAGCAGCATGCTGAGAATTAGGAAAACCAGTATTCAAATCTTGCTGACATTCCTTATAACCTTGGTCAAATCACTTTACCATCCATTTGCTCAGGTACAAGCTTAGGGACATGTTTACTTATAGTGTGCTAGCCAATAGCACAGGGCTTGCATGTGGTTGGGCCACCCAGCAGAATGGAGCACACACAGCAAATGCCACCATGTTAAAAACCCCATGCTACAGAAGAAATGCGCAAGTAGGCAGAGTGAAGGTTAAGACTGGGGAAAGACAATTTTCCTTTGAATACTGGTACAAAGTTCATATGTGAAAATACCCTTAGACCTTGTACCTACCCACAGAATTTTGAAAATTGCTCCTTAAAAACGTCAATTTTAGAATCAGCTACATAAATGGATATGGCTGGTGTATAAGTAAATAGTGTCAATTTTAAAAAGGGAAAGTCCACTTAGGGGCAGGTTTACTAAAGCTTTAATGTGTGTCAATGAAACAAATGTACATTAAGTACCCAAAACCCTTTTATTTCTATGGTGCAGTGGCACTTAACGCACCTTAATTTCATTAATGCACATTAACCTTTAGTAATAGCCATGTTATGATCATAGAAACACAGAAACATAGAAAAATGACGGCAGAAAAAGACCACATGGCCTATCTAGTCTGTCCTTCCATATCAACAACTACAACAGTCTCCTTTTTTCCTTTAGAGATCCTCTGTGCTTGTTTCATGCTTTTTTGAATTCAGATACTGTCCTCATCTCTACCACCTCCACTGGGATAATATTCCACAGATCCACCACTATTTCCGTAAAGAAATATTTCCGCATATCATTCCTGAATCTATCCCCCTTCACCCTCATTCCATGTCCCTCTCGTAGCAGAACTTGCTTTCAATTGAAAGAGGCTCTCCCCCTGTACATTTATGCCATGGAGGTATTTAAACATCTATGGGGGGTTGGTTGCTGAAGGGGGAGGCTGTGGGGTGGGAGGGAGGTTGGTGGGGAAAGGAGGGGAAAGGGGGGGAGAGGGGAATATTGTAAATTCTTTTTTTTTTGCTGTATTTGTATGATTGATTTGCTGAGGAATCCTGGTCTGAGAGATCACTAGAAATGCCATTTTTTGTGGTATTTGTTGTTTTTATATATTGTTTTGAATGTTCTGTATTATTTGGTTTTCAATAAACAGAGTTTACAAAAAAAAACCAAAAAAAAACCATCTCAATCATATCACCTCTATCCTGCTTTTCCTCTAAGGTGTACATATTAAGATCCTTAAGTCTGTCCTCATATGCTTTTACTTTCTAAATTGTAACTTACAGGTACATAAGAACATAAGTATGCCATACTGAGTCAGACCAAGGGTCCATCAAGCCCAGGATCTTGTTTCCAACAGTGGTCAATCTAGGTCACAAGCATTAGTCAGGTTCCCAAAAGGTACACAGATTCAATGGTGCTTCTCCAATAGGTAAGCAGTGGACTTCCTTAGTCCTTTTTAATAATGGTGTATGGATTTTTCCTCCAGAAATTTGTACAAACCTCCTTTAAATCCAGCTACACTAATAGCTTTTACTACATCTTCCAGTAACAAATTCCAGAGTTTGATTACGCGTTGAGTGAAAAACTATTTGTTCCGATTAGTCTTAAATGTGCTACATTGTAGCTTCATTGTGTGTCCCCTAGTCTTCCTACTTTTTGAAGGAGTAAATAACCAATCTACATTTACCCATTCTACTCCATTCATTATTTTATAGATCTCTATCATATCTCCCCACAGCAGTCTCTTTTCTAAGTTGAGGAGCTCTAATCTTTTAAGCCTTTACTTGTAGGAATATCCTTCCACACCCTTTTATCATTTTCTCTGTTGTTGTTGTTGTTAAGTGCCATGAGTTGGTGTTGACTCAAGGCAACCCTCTGGATAGTTGTCCTAAACTGTGTTTGGTCTTCAGTCAGATGGCTCATTGTTGATAGATTGGCACCCATAATTGCTGTTATTGTATCGATCCATCTCATTACTGGCCTTCCTCTTTTGTGTTGACCTTCTACCTTGCCAAGCATGATGTCTTTCTCTAACGATCTCTCTCTTCGCTTGACGTCTTGTCATCTGAGCTTTGGTTTGATCTCCCCTAGTACTGACTGGTTTGTTCTGGTAGTTCATGATATACACAGTATTCATTGCACCATAATTCAAAGGCATCAATTTTCTTCCTATCTTTTTCTAATTCTGCTATATCCTTTTTAAAATATGGTGAACAGAAATGCACACAATATTCAAGGTGTGGTTGCACCATGGAGCAATACAGAGGCATTCTAATATCCTTCATTTTATTCTCCATTCCTTCTTTATGATTCCTAGCATTTTATTTGCTTTCTTGGCCCCTGCTGCACACTGGCCAGAGGGTTTCAACATATTATTCACGATGACACCTAAATCTTTTTCCTGGGTGATGGTTCCTAATGTGGAATCTTGCATCATGTAATTTGGGTTGTTCTTCCCTAAGTGCATAACTTTACACTCGTCCACATTAAATGTCATCTGTCTTTTGGACGCCAATTCTCCCAATTTATCAAGATCCTCTTGTAATTTTTTACAGACTTCTTCAGTTTAACAACTTTGAATAATTTGGTGTCATCTGCAAATTGATCACCTCACTTGTTATTCCCATTTCCAGATCATTTATAAACATGTTAAAAAGCAGTGGGCCCAGCACAGATTCCTGGGGTAATCCACAATTCACCTTTCTCTATTGAGAAAATTGGCCATTTAACCCTACTTTCTGTTTTTTATCTTTTAACCAGTTCCTAATCCACAATAGTACATTGCCTCTTATCCCATCACTTTTTAATTTCTCCAAGAGTCTCTCATGATGGACTTTGTCAAAAGCTGTCTGAAAATGACCCACAGGGACCCCATTCTGTATCCAAAGCTCCTCGCATGTACAAGGCCTCTTTGCGGGAGCTCTGGACGGGGGTAGGAGGGGGCGACGACAGAGCGGGGACTGGGTGGATCAGGGGCAGGGCGCACAACTCAGACAAATAGGGCTGATTCAGATCATAGCCCTGTACGTTGTGATAAGGAAGCTTATCATAGCTCAGGAAGGAGCTATAGAAAAGGTGAAGTGTCTCTGAACAAGCAACCTGTCAGTGCTGGTAGAAATGAGAAAACAGAATTTTGCCATAAAAGACTACCAGTCCCAGAATGCACCAGGTTTCCAACAGCCATTAGAGGAGCTGAAGTGGAGAAACGTGTGTTCAATCAGGAGGGCTATGAGGTAATCCCTAAGCACTCATCTCAAAGGGCAGGGCCTGATTCAGCACAGCTGCGCTGTGTTAGGGAGGAGCACTCATCTAAGCAGAATAAGAGTAGAGTTTATTCTACTGATGACCATCTTCATGATCACCTTGGATATCCAGAGCTGGGATGTCATGATCATTGGTATCTTGATCATCCACGGGATCCTGATCTTCATTCTCATCAGAAGCAGAGGTCAGAACGGACGGACAGAGAGAGCAAGAAGCCCTTTAAAAGAAGGAAGAGAAAAGCCTCTGGGAAGTCTACAGGAGTCCAGCACAGTACGTATACTGGGAGACAGACAAGAGGCCAGCATACACCATTGGACTGGGGGAGACCAGAGGAGTGGTATTGCAGAGCCAGGAATCTCCAGACGGCACCTGTGAGGGAAACAGCTGCACGTGGAAGGGACCCTAAGACCCATGCCAGAAGGTATGTGAAGAGAAAGCCAGTGTCCAGGGATCTAGATTGGAAGGCTGGACACAGAAACTGGACTACATATTGGCCAGGCTATTTAAAGGGGAACTCTAACAGCAATGGAAGCTCAGGTATGAACACTGATCTATGCCCTAGCTATAACTTTGAAAGGAAGCAGGGAAATGATTATTCTCCTGGTAGTGCTCCATTGAGAAATTCCTTTGTGCCAAGCCAAGATATTGAACCTATGATTATTGAAGAAAGGGGAGAGGTCTTAGAACCAGAATGTGAATATATGGACTGCTCTCTGTCCAAACTCAAATGGTAGTTTTCTGTTACAAAGTGCAACAACCCTCACAAAGAAATACCAATTTGTTCTTTAATCTACTCAGAAAACCTTCTGAGTAAGATTTTGAGCTACACAGTGAAAGCAAGCCAGCTAAGGGTTTCAGCTGGGTGATTGCTAGCAATTGAGCTTACCTAATTGCTTGTGTGCTCTGAAGGGAATCACTTCTGAATTTATATGTAAAGATATAAGAAGTTAACCTGAAGAAAAGAACATTTTTCCTACTTTGTGGGTTTATTTGGTTGCTTACTGCATTGCTAAGACATTATTTGCTAAAGCCTACAAGAAAGACCAGTTTGTTGCCAACCAGGTCTTTAATCCTTTGCTTTAATTACCTGACAAGTTCAGATGTTGTTTTTTTTCCTGATTTTGTTTTCCTAACTTTAAAACTGCAAGCAAGTATCCTGAGTTCTGTGCTACCAAGCATTATCTGTGTTGGGAGAACCCCTCATAAATAAAAATCTTATTTGCTTTACCCTTGAGCAAGTATAATTAATTATTGGTCACGGCTGTGTCTGGAATGAATGGACTACATTACCCACAAATCCTTGCAAATCATATAGAGGTATGCTTTTGCCAAGACTGTGAACATTCTCACCCAGGCGGTCGTCTGACAACGTCCGAGGGCAGAAGGTCAGACGTGGGACTTATTCCACCTCCGAGGTGGAATAAGTCCCATCACCAGGGGGAATCGGGCTGGAGGGACCCGAAACAATGGAAGAGCAGCTGTAGAAGGACCCCTGCCACCCAATCCTGGCTGTAGCTGCCCCTGCAGAGTAACGAGTGGTAGGGAAAGAAGAAGGTCAATGGTGGCGGGGTGCCTGTGTCCCTGCTGGGTGTTCAAGTAGCATGGTGACGGGCACTCCAGCAGGAGTATAGGTAGAGCTGAACGGGGAGGTAAGTCAATGTCCCACACTGTGGAATTGGGGCACATCCAGCCCATCTATGTGCCCAATTCTGCACCCACGGGAATGTCTAGCTCCCACGGGTGCAGAATCAGGTACATATTCAGCCTGTCCCATCTTTAGACGGGCTGATGGCCTGGACATGCCCAACTTGGAATGGGACTCTGTAACAACTGGCTCACCTTTATCTACCTGTTTATTCACACCTTAAAAAAATATAAGAGATTTGTAAGACAAGACTTTCCTTGGCTAAACCCATATTGGCTTTCTGCCATTGAACCATGACTATTTACATGTTCAATAATTGTATTTGTTATAATGATTTCTACCATTATGCTTGGTACTGATGTCAAGCTCACTGGTCTGTAGTTTCCTGGATCACCTCTGGAATGCTTTCTAAAAATTGACATTGCATTGGCCACTTCATTCTTCAGGTACTACAGATTACTAATAGTAGTTTTGCAATCTCGTAGTTCATTTCTTTCAGCATCCTGGGATGTATACCACCCGATTCAGCTAATTTGATGTTCTGTGGTTTATCAAATAACTGTATTACTTCTTCCCAATTTATTGAGATTTGTTCTAATTCCTCTGATACATCACCTTTAAATATCATTCCTGGCATGGGTAAGTTTCCTACATCATCTTCAGTAAGGACTGAAGCAAAAAATGCATTCAGTCTCTTTGCTATGGCCTTATCCTCTCTCAGTGCACCTTTTACCCCTCCATTATCTAATGGTCCAACTGACTCTCTCAGAGGTGTTTTTATTATGCGCTTTTGTTTCCACTGCAAGCTCTTTTCAAATTTTCTCTTTGCCTGCCTTTTCAATGCCTTGCATTTAGTTTGCCATTTGACTCTTTTTTTCCATTTTCTGAAGGATTCTCTTTTTGCTATAACAGCTCTCTGACCTCACCTTTAAGCCACGCTGGTTGTTGTTTAGCCTTCCTTCCACCTTTTTTTAAGTATGGAATACATCTGGTCTAGGCTTCCAAGATAGTATTTTTAAATAAAGCCCAGGCCTGATGTAAACTCTTAACCTTTGCAATTGTCTTTTGAATTTTTTCTTGGCCATTTCCTCAATGTATTATAATCTCCTTTTTGAGAGTTAAATGCTAGCACAGTCAATTTCATTTATTAAATCAAATGTGAGCATGTTATGATCACTATTGCCAAGCAGCCCCATAACAGTTACCTCTTGACTAGATCCTGCATTCCACTGAGGACTAGGTTTAAAATAGCGTCACCGCATGTCAGTTCCTGAACCAGCTGCTCCATGAAGCAGTCATATACTTCATCTAGAAACTGGGCCAGCCCAGAGATTTCTGCTGCCCCAGGCAGAAGCAGTCACCACCATCCCCTCTCCCTTCCATGCTACTGCCGCCGCCACCCCATCCATCTTCTTATCTTGAGGTGAAAGGGGGTAGCAGCAGCAGTGGCATGACTCTGTTTTGAAAGCAATGGCATATGTGGGAACCGCCGCCACCACTGCTGCCATCTCTCCCTCCACTGCAAGATTGCGAAGAGGGATTCGGGTGGTAAGGGGATGGCAACGGCGGCAACACAACTCTGTTTTGAATGCGGCAGCATTTATGTGTGCCGCTGCTTTCAAAATGGAGTTGTGCTGCCCAGTTGGGCCGGCTGCCCTAGGTGGTTGCCTAATTCACCTAGTGGACGGGCTGGCCCTGTATTGACCCAGTTAATACCGGGGTAATTGAAATCTTGCATTATTACGGCGTTGTAAACTTTGCGAGCTTTCCTAATTTCTGTTAGCATTTCATCATCTGTCTGTTCATTCTCTCCAGGCGGACAGTAGTACACCCCCACTGTCATTCGCTTTCCCTTTTTACATGGAATTTCTGTCCATAGAAATTCTACAGTGTATTTTGTTTCCTGCAAAACCTTTATCTTGTTTGACTTGATGCTCTAACATATAGAGCCACCCTTCCACCAATGTGATCTACCTTATCATTGCAATATGGTTTGTAGCCTGCTACCAGGGTCTCATTGGTTATCCTTCTTCCACCAAGTCTCTGAAATGCCAGTTATATCTAACCTTTCATTCATTGTGATATATTCTAACTATCCCATCTTAGTTTTTAGACTTCTAGAATTTGCATACAGGCATTTCAAAGTTTGTTTTTTGCTAATATTAACAATCTACAGTAGCTATCTGACGACAGGGTTAATTTGGAATAGTTCAACTCTTGGGTATCTAGCAGCAGTACACATATGTATACTTCCGGAATTTACTTGTATATTACTTGTATATATGTAAACCCTAAAATTCACCCAGCTCTAGCCCCAGGAACACCTACTTAAAAATCATTTAAATTTTACAATAACCTTGCAATATGCTTAGTCATCAAAGTGCATTGTCTTTAATGAACAAGTAAATCCAGAGCTATTTACTTAAGATTAAGGGGCCCTTTTACTAAAGTCCATTATATTTGCACTTAGCATGCATTTAGCGAGAAAACAAATGTGTGATACGTGCAAAGCCTCTGCGGTACCTGTTGGGGGTGTGGCGAGCATGCTCCCGGCAGTTACCTTAATATGTGGTGCAATTAACAAGGGGGCACCTAACACCATAGAGGTATTGTTAAGTGCCATTGCATTAATTGCTATATTGACAGTGTGTGGCTACTGCCTCTGCATTACTTGCAATATGTGGCCCATGCTCATTTTCTGCCCCTAACTTACCCATTTCTCACCCCAACAAGTGATCTGCATTTACTGTGGGAATTAGCGGGTGGTAACTGTTATTCCTGTTCAGTTTAGTAAACATGTCCCTAAGTGCCTTAGTTGTACGTTAACCCTTAGCAGGATTTAGTTAAAGGGCCCCTAAGTCTGACAAAGAGAAATGGAGCTTTCTACTTTCCTCTAAAATCTTCCCTTGTTATACACTACTGCTCTTCTGGCATATCCTGTAAGTGCTGCCCTTGCTTTTCTGAATTTCCCATTCAGGGTGTAGAACAAAAAAATCAAGCTTAATTCCTCCCCAACGAACAGCACCCTCTTTGGTTTACCGTAAACCTTGATCAGTAATTCAAAGGTCTTGGCTTTTTGCTGTTTCACTGTTTTTGTAGCAGACTTTCTTGTAAAGCCATGATTATGTTTTAAGGTTCCCAACGTGCCCCTTTATTGAATTCAGTAAGTTACTGGAATCATAAATTTGAATGTTTTATCAATATCATGCACTAACTATCCTTCCTATGGGCCCTTTTACATAAGGGCAGTAAGCAGTTTGTGCAGGTTACAGCATGCACTGACCCCATGCTGTGGCCTGAGATAACTGGTAGCACATCCTGATTTTTACAGTAACTGTGATGCGCGCATTGTTGTGGTAAGTAGGCCAGTTAGGGATATAGAGTGGGCAGGGTGAGTGCCTTGCAGTCGGTGGGCTCCCTGATAATTGCAAGGTCTGCCCTTTGCACAGGTGCACTTACTGCCACCTCCACGGGCAGAGATAAGTGCACCCACACTAATTTTAGGTCGTGTTAGGACAAGGTGCACTGGGAACATGCTTTCCATGCCTTCAACAGTTAACGTGCTGGTGCTGCACCTATAGCACCAAGACTTTGAGCACTATAGGTGGGTTGGGTGCAAAACTTTAATAAAAGGGCCCCTATGTGAATCAGGTGCATCTCTGTCTAGCTGCAGGCAGAAATCAGTTTTGCCTCAGATGGCACTCTTCGACACAGAAGAATTTGTTCCACAACAGTAGAATATAAACATCAGGTATCGAGGTTAAAAAAAGGATGGTTTTTTTTAAACAGGCTACCTGAGCTGGGTATTGGAGCAAGCTTAAAAGCACCACTGCGTGTGGAGGAGTAACCTAGTGGTTAGAACAACAGCTTGCTAACCAAGCGACCGCAGTTTAATTCCCACTGCCACTCCATTGCCTTAGAACTGGGGTCTCTAATTCTGCTCCTGGAGGACAGCAAACTAGTCAGGTTTTCAGGATATCCCTAATGAATATGCATGAGCTATATCTGCATGCACCGCCCCCGTTGTATTCAACTTTATCTCATGCATATTCATTAGGGTCACCCTGAAATCCTGACTGGGTTGCAGCCCTCCTGGACCGCAATTGAAGACCCCTGCCTTAGAAGAAAGGTGTGTCGGACCAAAATATTCCATTTCTGGAGAAATTGTGCATCAGTATTAAACAATTTGGGATATTTTAAAACATGCAAACCCTTAGGGGATGTCCCAGTTTTAATGTACTGTGTCAAAGAAAAACCATGGAGATGTTTACGCTGTTTTTTCTTCTGTAAATCTAGTAGTTCTACCCATAGTTCTGACTCAGTCATTTGGTCCTGAGGCCCCAAATCAGGAATATCTTTTTTAATTCTATGCATTTGTTCCTCAGAGTATGCATAAACTTCCAACCATTTTGCTGTTGCCATTCTTTTAGTCTTAGTAAAAATATGAACTTAGTCCACTGACCGAATTTTATAGGAAGAAAATGTTCAACTAATGTGTATATAAATTCCTATAAATATTGCTCCAACAAGAGGCAAAAAAGGATTGCCGGACCAAAACATTCCATTTCCATGGTTCTTCTTTGACATAGTATATTAAAACTGGGACATCTCCAAGGGATTACGTGTTTTAAAATATCCCCAATTATTTAATATAGATGTACAATTTCTCCAGAAATGGAATGCTTTGGTCCGACAATACCTTTTTACCTCTCGTTGGAGCAATATTTATAGGAATTTATATACGCACTAGGTGAAAGTTTTCTTCCTTGTAAAATATGGTTGGTGGACTAAGTTAGAAGAACGGTCTAGCAATCTACTTCCAGTCATACCTTACAAACAGGCCGATGCAGAAAGTTGCACGGGCTTTATGAGCCCATAAAGCCACATTTAGCATATTTTTATGATTCTTTACATGCATGAAATAGATGTAAATGCCGGCGGAAAAACTAGTGCCCAATTAACGCCATGCTTATTTAAATGAATCCTAATTATTTAAATGTATTTTAATCGGCTGGGCTGGTATGCAAATCATGGCTATGCCCAATGCAGAGACAGGCGTAGATGATTTTACAACCAGCCATAGTTCAAAAATTTTTACTGCAGGGTCTGAGTAGAAGTAAACCTCTAACACGTGCCCCCGACAGTATTTTGATGGCACTGGGTGCTTTCCCTGATGCCTAGATTAACTTCTCCCCAGATGATCAGGCATTGGGCAAAACCCCCAATGCCATCAAAACACTGTCGGGGGCCATGCCTGACAAAAAAGAATCCCTGGTAGCCCAGCAGCCCCAATTACCCCCGACAGTATTTTGATGGCATTGAGAAAAGCTCCCAATGCCATCAAAACAGACTAGGGCCGGTGTCCCAAAAAAAAAAGTAATTACCTGGTGGTCAGGCGGCACCTAGAACCGCCCCCCCCCCCCCAAGCCCAGAGTAAAATTAAAATTACCTAGTTCTCTATTTATTTATTTTATTTTTCTTATATACCGCACTCTTAAAAATCAGCGCGGTTTACATACAATGGTATTGTGCAATAAAGGTACTTACAATGAACCGAACAATTAAACTTGGGTTTCAACTGGGAGTAACTATTTACAGCAATTTAAACTTATCTACAGGCTGTATCTACAGTATGTACATCCATTGATAGTGATTCTAGCGGCCCCTTGAACCCGCCACCCCCCAACCCCAAGTAAAAGTACAATTAAAATTGCCTGGTGGTCTAGCAGCCCCTAAATGCAAACAACCCCCCCTGTACCTTAAAATAGGTGGGAGCGCTGCCTACACACTCCCGCTCTGGTCTGCCATGTTGTAAAATGGTGTGCTTGGTCTTGTGGTGCATTCTGGGATGCACCGGGAAGGGTTAGACTGCCATATAAGGCATAGTCTGCCTTATATGTCGGTCTGACCTCACCAGGGCCAGCTGTCACCATTTTACAACCTGGTAGACCAGAGTGGGAGTGCGTAGGCAGCGCTACCACCTATTTTAAGGTATGGGGAGGGTTTGGATATAGGGGCTGCTAGACCACCAGGTAATTTTAATTGTACTTGTACTTGGGGTTGGGGAGTAGGGGGGTTCAAGGGGCCGCTAAACCACCACGTAATTTTAATTGTACTTTGGGTTGGGGGTGTGGGGGGATCAAGGGGCCTCTAGACTACCAGGTAATTTTAATTTTACTTCGGGTTGGGGGTGGGGGTGGTTTAAGTGGCCGCTAGGTAATTACTGTTTGTCAGGGCACCAGCCCCCGACAGTGTTTTGATGGCATCGGGGGCTTTCCCCAATGCCGCAATTGTCCCCGGTGCCATCAAAATACTATCGGGGGGGGAAATGGCCGCAGAAGACTGGGCTGCTGGGCCACCAGGGATTGTTTTTTGTCGAGTAAGGCCCCCAACAGTATTTTGATGGCATCGGGGACTTTTCCCAATCCCACGATCGTCTCCGATGCCATCAAAATACTCTTATGCGAATTAGTCACGCAGTGCCCGGAGAGCAAGCCAAACTAGTGCAGGCTTCTTGTGTGCATGTGTTTGGCTTGGTCCCCCAGTTTAACGCTGCAGTGGCTCATTTGCATGCGCACGGTTAACGCGAGGGTCATTTGCATACCATATCCCTCCTGCATTGCATGTTAAAATGTGTGTGTTGTTAGGAACGTAAAAAAAAATCGCTTCAGTGCGGTTCTAGCATCAGCCTGAAAGAAAGCTCAGGGGCTGCTGAGTTTGCATTGACCAATGGCACACATTGCATTTTTGAAATTTATAATAATTGAAGTCTGAAAGAAGAGAAAAATGTAGACGATGATGTGGTTGTGTGTGTGTTGTGGCATTCTCCTGCATCTTTTAAAGTAGCATCTAAATGTTGGAGTATTCTGCATATCTACCCTTGTATAGAAGAGTGAATGAGACATACGAGAGTCCCTGAAGCAGCAATAGAGAAACAAAGATCTTTGTAAGACATTAATACTGCAAGGGAAGCCACATAGATAAATGCTTGTTAAGACTGAAATAGTGAATTTATGCATTTTTTGATGTGTGTGAACTTTTTAAGTGAAGGTTTTGAAAGGTAATTGTGGAACCCACTGAATTGACTGCAGCGAACTAGGTGTGTGAATTGCCATGAAGAATTGTAGAAAAAGATTATATACTGTATTTAAAAAAAAACTATAAACACTAAAGAAAAAAGAAAAAAATATTTGTACATTAAATAATTGAATAAAGGATTTCTTTTCTTTTTTAGGATCAATGATGTTGAATTGATATTAAGAAGACAAAAAAAATGAACCTCCCTATTTATGGAATAGATCAATCCGTGCAGTTTATGAAGTTTATTGGTAAAATTGTCTCAAAGATTTTTTAGTAATATAGTTGGTGATAGCTAATCTTTGAGTTGCCCATTAGTAATGTTTCCAACTCTCGGACATCCAACTTCCTGTTTTCTTAGAGCTTCGTGAGTTTTCACAGGATAAACACTGTAACATCAAAGTTACCAATTTTTTTTCAGGCAAATCTGGGACATTTATCTGAAGCAGGGGAGGGGAACCTTAGTACTAGGCTTGAGCAACAACGCGTGGAGGAGGGAAGAGAACCCATTACTCTGCCCCTCCCCGTTCACCCCATGACAGCAACAGTATCACTTCCAAACAGACAAATCAACAGGGAAACAGAAACGGTGATGCTTTTTCCCTGTACTCTGCAAAATATAAAGATAATGGATGTAAATTTGAAAAACTGACATATTCAAATCACTAAACTGAAAATATTTTTTCCTACCCTCCTCTGTCCCATTGCTGGAATCAGGGACAGTAGAAGTTGGGGACACAGCTCTAAAATCTGAGACAATCCCTGAAAATCAGGGACATCTGATAAGCTTAGGAAACATAGTAGTTGGGTCTACTGTGATTTATATTCCCACTAAGAGTGTTCAACTGGCAACTACTACTCTCCTCTACTCACCTTCTATCACTACTCTTCAAACCATCTGGCCCTCAGATTCAGTGTGCATTGACTCACCCCAAACACATGGCTAATTTGCCTGCTCTTGGTATCCTGGAGTGACTCACTACCAATTAAAGCAATTAGCCAGCAAAACAAGCTGCAGAAAGTTGGAAAGCATGGGAACTGTGCTCGCAAGTAGATCCAGGGATGCAAAAAACTTCCCCTGGTCCTGAATTCAAGGACTGAGGCAAGACTGAATTCAGACCTCAGTTGTGAAGTTAAACGCCATCAAACCTAGTTAATTTGCAAATGTTAATTGCTGCTGAATTTGTCTCGGTTTGTGCAATGGCAACCTGGCAGATAGTTGCATGTTAAAGAAGAATCTATGGACTACTACAGCAAAGAACTCTCCTACACTTTAAAATTATCAGACCCTTCACTTGTGGAATTGAAACAGTCCTCAAATAGATCTTTAGAAAAAAAGAAGAAAATGACAGTCTCATCGGCTTTAACATTTATGTAAAATAACTTTCAAGACCTGGGGTCTTTCCAATATGCACTGCAGTTTTATTTATTATTGACATCTCAGCTGCAGTCAGCAGATATTCTTTTTTCTCTCCAAATATTTGTTAGAATGGAAGAGAATAAGGCCAGAATAAGTAATTTGTAGGATACTTATGACTTTCAGTGGTTGGATCTTCTTTAATCCATGACCTGGGAATGACAATTACAGTTGTACGCATCAGTCAGATATCTTTCTGATCTCATTGTGCCAACTGTAGTGTGTAGGTATATTCATGCATCTTATCTGAATTTGCACAAGAAGCTTTCACAGTTTTAATCACAAAAATAAGAACAGCAAGAAGTGTCAATGAGATCATTTGTGAGTGATGCTCACTATGGAGCTGCCCATCAGCATCCGTGGCTCCAGGTAGTTCTGTGTGGCAGATATATTAAATCAACCAATATGGGGTTCATGCTGAAAGCTTTAAAACAAACCCACAAGATATTTTGAAGGGATTTTAAAATCTAATAGGAATGTGCAGGAGTGCTTTATGGGGCCCTGGGCACTTTTGAGGATGGGTCCCTTTTATTTTCCTACATTAGTCCCACTCCCAGCTAAAGAACAGAGAAACTTTATACTGTAACACTATCAATGGATTATTTTTAAGCAATGCCCATTGCCTACCTAAATGATTATTGATTAAAAAGATTATATCAATATGCACCATCTCTTTCTTTCTCTGTGTCCCTTCATTCACACATACTTTTGCTCGTCGACTGCCCCCTCCCCCGACACAGATGCACACACCCACATTTATCTTTTCTCGTTCCCTCCTCTCTGGTGTGACTTTGTGAAGCAAAGTAATACAATTTAAAACTTTTAAAAAAAGAACAGTCACGCTCTGCTACATAGCTCAGCAAAGAATAGGCAGCGGAAAGGGGTGGGTCACAGGAGCCGTGGCTCCACCAATATTTTGCCCAATAGCATAAGGAATAGAGAGCTTGAGACAGGGATGAAAATTGGTTTCTTTGGCCCCTCTAACCGAAAAGGTGTTCTGCTGTCCCTGCAAAGGGTAACTTACCTGCCACACCACATGGGTCAGATCAAAAGTCCATCAAGCCCGGTATAAACCTCTAATCTCCCCTGCTAGAACTCTAACACAATCCAGACCTATGGAAATGTTTCAGAAGTTGCTAGAACATTAGTGCACTTACTGCAAAACCAGAAAAAGCTAGCTTGCTAGATAGCCCTACGCAAATCTAAACACTAGCAGAACCACTCAAGTCCAGGCAGCACCAAGTGCAGACTAAGTAACCACAAATCAGAAAATGTGCAGACCAAAACTGCAATGATGACCCTGAGAAGGTAGAGTCTGCATATAGCTAGTGCAACATTAGGGAAACAGAAAACACTTTTTGTACATCTACTTTGCAAAATACAAATATGAAAGCACGTTCCCAGGGCTGGTCAGCCCATAAGATGGACCAGGTATCCGCTTAGGACGGCAGGTCATGATGAGCAGGCGGCAATTACCGTCCCCTTCACAATTGGTGTTTTTTTGCCACCATTAAGTGCTCACACACATGCGTGCACTTATAGCCTGCCACTCCTGCACCTTCCAATATAACTTTCTGTTGGAAGGGGCAGGAAGTTGCATCAGAAGGGGACAGGAGTGGCAGGCTATGCAGTCACGTATGTGCATGTGCGCTTTAAGATGAGGTGCTGAAGCAGTGACAGAAAACCTCTGCTTTCCAAAAAAAGCATCAAGGGATCACCATGCATCCCTTTCTCCCAGGTGAGATTTTGGGGGAGGAGGGGGGGGCAGCACAGTGCAGTGCAGCATGGGGTGATAAGACCTTGGGCTGGCCCTGCGCTTCCCTCTGACTCCCCACCCCACCCTATCCAAAGCCTTTCACTCTCTCCAGCCCTCAACTCCCTACTCAAATGCACTCCCTCAAAGTAATCTTCAGTGGAGACCTTTCCAGTCCCTGACCAGCACCATGCTCTCCCCACACCTGAGCAGGCCCTCGAGCTTTGTCAGAAAGAATTTATCTGCGATGATTTTCCCCTTAGATGTTTCACTATCTTAATGTCACTGTAATGAGATTGGCCATGTTTTATTAAAGAGGGCCAGATATATACACGAATGAAGTGTGCTATATTGATCCCTTATCACGCACAGATAAATCCTAAGAGGTTCCTGCCAAGAAATTGCCTCTTGTAGGAAAAAAAACAGTAGATGGAAGAAAGAAGAAGGAATTAAAAAAATAATTATATATATATATATACACACACACATGTAACACGTACATTAATACAATACACTGCCAAGTGTCCAATAGCAAAACTCTACTCTTGAGTCAGTTTCTTTCTGTTTGCTTTTTTTTTTTTTTGCACTAATAAAGCCGGAAATAATTGCATATAAAGAAGTGGCGTAAATTCCACCCAAGCAGCACCTGCAAAGCGGGAGAGCCCGGACAGTGGCGGTAAGGCAGCTCAGCAAACTTACTTGATCATCTATGCTACGCTGTCTCTGCTCTTGTAAATTTGCCGCATGTTTGGCAGCTGTTCCCCACCAGACCGAAGTATCGAGATAACAGCCACACCACGAGATCTCGGCCCAGCGGGAAACAGCTGCCAGGCATGTGGCAAACTTACAAAAGTGGAGGCAGCGCTGCAAAGATGATCAAGTAAGTTTGCCGCTACCGCTGCTGCTGCATGGGGGGCTCCGCATGAGGTTGGGGCCGCTACACGAGGGCTTGGGAGCCCAGCATTGGAACTTAAGCTACTGATACAAAGTGATTGCTAAGTTAGCTGCCTCTGAGCTTCAGATATATGGGATGGGGATGTATACAGAATAGTCTCCTAGTCCCTGACTCCCTGGTCAAATGTATCTCCCTCAAACGAATTCCCAAGTCCTCAAATAGTTCCTTCAAGGCAGGAAGGATTCAGGCTTTTCAGGGATGCATCTGCAATTTTATTGTTACCAAAACATATCCCCCCCCCCCCCCACCAAAAACAAATGGTGACCTGAGGATGAGCAGAACATGGAGGTGATTTGTGCACAGACCCAGTATGCAACACTGCATACATTCACAGTTAGGCAATTCTTCTTGAAGGTGGGCAATCCTTGACCTATAAGTTCTCTCTGGACTCCGTCCAGGCTTGAGTGTCACTGTCCGCACACCTTACTGCTGTGCTGAATGTTAATGATATGTCACCACACGTCTGCTTGCAGCACATCTGCAGTCTTTGGCAACACCCCGGCCCGCTGTTCACCGCACTGCAAGCCATATCATGCACCCTGCACTTCACTCCTTCACACATGCCCACCTGCACATCACTCCTGAGTCCTCTGTTTTCCAGTGCAAATGACATGGGATGGTAGAAGGCTGCGCAGCCGCTTCACCTAAATGTGAGTTCAAGTGGAGGTAGAGCAAAGGTGCAGCGACTGAGGGGCAATCTTGTAATAGGATAAGGAGTAGCTCTGACTTCCTGCTTATCAGCACTCGGAACTGCTTTTACCTCAAGCTGGCAGTGAGCCAACTAGCTGCCACTCAATTATTCCATCTGCATTCTGCCTCTGCTTCTTTGACTGACAGCTTTTTGTTGTTGTTGGGAGGCGGAGCCTGCCAGCAGCCAAGACCGTAGCACTGAATGAAATTGAAAACAGGCAGCAACCGAGCAGTCCTGGTCCCACGGTCAGGGTCAGTGTTATGGGGTGGCAAATAGGCCAATTGCTGTGGCCCCCCATACCATAGGAAGCCTCATGCCTGCCTCAAGCTTGCAAAAATGTAGAGGACCTTTTACTAAAGTGCGGTAAATTTTTACACTATGTTTTGCATTATGTGCAAAAATTAATGAGCAGTAAGTGCAAACCTATGTGGTAATATTTGTGTGCATGGCCAGCATCTGCACCAAAAACTCCCATGCAAGGCAGACATTTAACACATGCTAAAAGTGCATTGCCAATAGTGTAGTTGCAGCCACTCTGTGGCAATGCACAAGTAAACAGGCCCTCTATGGCTGGTCCATGAACAGGAGTGCCTGCTCCTTCCCATCTTCCCTTATCCCCAAACACCCCCTCACAAACCCCCCTTTCCCTTCTTCCTCAACATCTTCCCTGAGACTCCCTAATACCCCAACATCCATAAATGACACCCCAACCTCAAATCCCCCTGACACTTCCAATATCCATAAATAGCATTTCTAACCCTGATCCCCCCCCCCCCCGACACCCATAAATGACACCTCCACCCGGGTGGAGATCAGGGATAAGGGGTCTTTTATAAGTGTCAGGGAAGATACTGGGAGGTTGGAGATGGGGAGGTTGTCAGCAGAAGATATCGGGGAAGGTGTGGAGGAGATCAGTGGGTGAATGGGCAGCTGCACATCTTACTGTACAAGTGACAACGTGCGGTAAAATACCCTGTACCAGGTCCGTACCTAGCCCTGTGCGAGCGGTGCAGCTGCACAGGGCTTAAAGGCTTAAGGGACGCATTTTAGCTGTCTTCCGTTGCCTGCCGCCACGACTTTTTCTTCTCTCAGCGGTGGCAGGCAATGGCAGGACAGCTAAAATGCGCTCCTTAAGCCTTCCGCCGGCATGCTAAGCAGATCTTTCCCTCCCTACAGGGAGAGAAAGATCTGCTTAGCATGCCGGCGATTTGCACATCGGGCGTGCCCTTTTCTCTCCCGTCGTGGGAGGGGGGCACGCGCCCAATGTGCAAGTCGCACAGGGCACAATCTTCCCTCGGTACGGCCCTGCCCTGCACTAACTGCTCTGTGTAGAACATGTTCATTCTCTGTCCAGGTCCTGTCTCCATACATGGAATGCAGTTAGAATTCATATTAGCACATGCTGTCATCTAATACAGTAACAGACACTGCAGTCGTGCTAACAGCATGTGCTAATTCACATGCTAACTGCTTAGCACCCTTTAACCAAAGGGCCCCTTAGCGCATGGAAAATAAACCTGACACATGTTAATTTATGAGTTAATGTGCGTACATTAAAAAAATGTGGATATGTGTTACATTTTCTTTATTAAACTGATTGTGTGAAATGGTTCATGGACTGGAAAAGACTGTCTTGTGGATGCATATAGTAAGGCTATGAAACAAGAGCCTGATATTGCAAGGCATTTACACGGGGCAGTAAACTGTGTAATGCCCCTAAGCGGGATATTCAGCGGCTGAGCCAGCACAGGAATATAGGTAGCAGATTATGGAGATTTAGACAAGGCTGAGCTATGATACTCCGTAAAGGACATGGAATGGGAGGAGCGAGAGCATCCAAAACAGAGAGGAATATATTGTTATAGGAAGAGACTGCCTCATCGACAGATTCAGATAACATAGTGGTTGAGAGAGATGAGACAGTGGTGGAGAAAGTGGAAGGATCAATAGTCTGAAGATTCCTATCGGTGGAGATTGGATGGCACTGTAAAGAGGGGTGGTTACATGTGAAAGTTAACAGATGATGGTCAGATGGGGAAGAAGTGTGGTAGAGAAGTCTGAGAGTGAGCAGTTGGGGAAAAGGACAAGGGCAAGGGCAAGACTGGATATGATGGTGGGTAGGGGCAGTAGAACACATCAGGAGTTAAACGAGAGGGTTAAAGCAAGGAGCTTTGAGGCATAGAAATCTTCAAGAATAAGGGAAGGGGAATATGGTTCAAGAACAAAGGAAAGTCAGTAAGAAAGAAGAAGAAGAGGAGTTAATAATGGATATTTCAAAGGAAGAGAAGTAATGAGAATGAGGTTGAAGAAGGGGTTGACACCTACAGGAAAGAGGGGAGCAGCCTGACACCATCGCTGTGGCCAGCAGCGTGAGGCATATGGGAGAAAAGGTAACTTCCATGATGCCGAGAAGTTCAGGGGAAAGCCAGGTCTCAGTTAGAGCACAAAACATGCAGAGTAGGAGAGAGAAAATGATTTCTGGATTTAGCTTGCACCTCTTCAATGGTAGCTCAAGGTGAGTTATATTCAGGTACATTAAATATTTCCCTATCCCCAGAGAACTTACAACCTAAGGGTTAGATTTACCAAAGTGAGCGCTAATGCCATTAACATGCACCCTTAGTACTGTAAATACGTCTCATTTTATGCAATGGGACCTATGGTAGATAATACTGTAAGCGTTAGCACCTTTGGTTTCAATATTTCATATGCCCTTTACAGGGTGTTGCTAGCATCATCATGTTCTAGATTAATAAACCAATTTAGTATATACTGTATCTGACTAATTACTTTTAAAATATTCTTATATCATATTTTATCTTAAATTCTTTTGCTCTGCAACTATCACGAGATAATTTTTTTAACATATGATAAGCTATTTGTTATTTTTCTTTTTTATCAACATGGTTTGTTTAGGCGGTGCATATGAAAACAAAGAACACATAAAAAATGTTCAAAGATAATAACTCACCATGACATATTAGAAGTGTAAAAGAAATATATATGAAAATCTAACTGAATGTTAGTGAAATCATAAAAAGATTCCAAGGAAAGTGATCAAAAATGAACATCTAGCGTTCCCCTCAATAATCGGTCAATCAGAGAAATCAATAATCTCATCACAGTCAATTTCAACCTCAGAACTGCCAGCTGATAGTTCATCAACGCATTTTGAACAAAAAGCTCAATAATTCAACATAATCCTCTTACTGCTTACAATTGGAAACCAAAGTGCTGATTATATTGAGAAAACATGAAGTGGCAAAAATGAGATAAGGGTTTCAAAGAGGCCTCTGTATAGAAAAGTGGTTCTTCAACCTGCTTTAGTGAGAAACGACTTGCAGCTTTCTTGAGTTCCAAGAAGGAAATACTTTTGCAAGGCTGATAGCATAGGAGGGCAGTGCAACATACAGACCTCACAAGACATCCCTCTTACACACCTGCCTAACATACCCTATCAGACAAGTATGCAATAGAGACTGCAGGCTGCTACGCAGACATAGGCACACCCCAAGGCATGCCCTAATTCACTCTGGCAATGACCACTTATATACCCATGGACTGATGAATCCACTACTCTGTGGCTCCAAACACATGGCCAGTGTTCAAGGCCTGCCTATTGATGTCCAGGTGTATTACATTTCCAGGAGCGTATGATAAAGTTAACTTCATGTGCAACCCTCCACATTTCATCCAGCATGAGTCCTCACTCTCAGCTGTCATAGTGAGAAGCTATCTAAGTCTGGATAGTAGAGCACCAGCACACTGAGTGGGCATTGATAGCATCTGAACATTGCAGAGCATGCTAATAATGCCTACACACTGAGCAGGCATTGACAATAGTGGAGCATTAAAGGAGGCCTAAAGGACAGCTAACAATGCCAACTTGTACCACTTTTAGACAGTGGGGTTGTGTGTGTGTGTGTGTGTGTGTGTCCCCAGAGGACTGTGAGCTGCAGCAATGTATGTGATGCCCAGACTTTATGTCTGTGCATACAACAGTGAACAGACACTCTCTATGCACAGGGCCCCGTGTGTCACAGTGTGGTATATGTTCACAGACCGCAGTACTCTGCATGGTTTTGCAGTCAAACTTGACCCATGGTCAGGAGGCGTCAGGGGCCTGTGACTGCTCCCTGCCTCACACACCATATGCTGACTGGCAGTACTTATCACTGCTCACACTTTAGGTCCTGCATGGTGGGTAGCTGTCTATTGGTCTGACACACTATCCAGCAATGTTGTGAGCACATATGTAGCAGTGGCATGGGATTGTTGAACCACATTAGAGGGGGCTCATAAATTGCAGACTGGTGAGTCCAACAGAACTCTAGTCCTCCAGCTCAATGGGGGGAGGGAGGGCGGGACAAATGCTGTGACACACAGGACACACACATGAATGTGCCTTTCCTGGGGTGTATCTCAATAGTTTAGTCAACTGCTGGGCACATTCATATTCTCTGGGGTTGGCTCCTGCAGTACACTCTCCATGAGATTCTGTGACTACGTTTCTTACAAACATGCACTTCATGCTTATATCCCCAGCATGAGGATATGCTGTTTCTCTTTAGGAGGTGGACACCAGAGGATGCGGACATCACACATGGCTGCTGTGGTTTGTCCCACCTTCAGGTTCCCTGACAGGTCCTCTGTTGCATTTCACGGTGGCTGACAGGCCCTGCTGAATGTCTCCATGACAGTATAGAACCTATGCCCCGTGAGGCTGCTGTGGTGTCCATTGCCAGGTTTTCTGAGTACTCTGTGGGGCCAGTTTGAGTACTCTGTGGGGCCAGTTACTGATGGTGCAACAGTGGGCTTCCAACATGCTGTCCAGCTGGGGAGAATGCAATCAGCTTTGTGCTACAGGGTGGAGCTCATCTTACCAGTGCAGCATGTGACCCTACCAAGTGTGTGCCGCAGGTGTGCATTGGCTCCATTCCCATCAGAGCAGGGGCTGGTAACATCTACTGACAATATTATTTCATTCCATCAATGGTGCTGATCAGGATGATGTGAGGCACCTGCCTTGTTGTTCGGCAGAATATGTGCTGACAGCTGCATATGGGTTTTTTATAAGAGGCCTGGATGAAGATATTACATTGGTCTCTGTGCAGCTCAGATGCCTCCTGATGGGGTGCACACTAGCTGGGTTCCAAGCAACAGAGGGTGTGATGTGCAAAACCCACACTTCCTATTGTGACAAGCCAGGAGGATGTTGGGCTGCATACAAAGAGGGATTACCAGCAGAACTGAAGAGGTACTTATGCCAATGTACAAGTCACTGGTGAGGCCTCACTTGGAATACTGTGTTCAGTTTTGGAGACCATATCTTGCAAAAGATGTAAAAAGACTGGAAACTGTTCAGAGGAAGGCGACCAAAATGATTTGGAGCCTACGTCAGAAGCCTTATGAGAAGAGACTTGAAGACCTAAATATGTACACTTTGGAGAGGAGGGGCAGGGGAGATATGATTCAGACCTTTAAATACTTAAAGAGAAATGATGAACAAACAAACCTCTTCCAAAGACGGGGAAGCTGTAAAACTAGAGGGCATAACATGAAGCTGCAAGGTGGTAAATTGAAAGGCAATGTCAGGAAATATTTTTTCACTGAAAGGATGGTAGATGCTTGGAATGCCCTCCCGATGGAAGTGGTAGGGGCAAACATGGTGACGGAATTCAAAACGGCATGGGACAAACACAGTGGATCCCTTTACAGCAACAGGATAAAAACAACATAAACTGAAACATATAACTTCTGAACCATCTAACGTCTTAACAAATAGGGGTGTCCTACATGGAGTGGTGGGTTCACCCCTAAGCAAAGACATGGAGAGGGGTGGCCTGCACCTACTCTTGCCATCTTGCTGGGCAGACTAGATGGACCATGCTGGTCTTTATCTGCCATCATCTACTATGTTACTATGTTACTATATTGTGCTGCAATGTCACTGCCTTGTGGCTTCAGCTAGCACTCCAATGACATGGGTTGTGTGCTTGTCATAGGCCAAGTCAGCATGCACATACAGAGTGGGGGTGTAGTCTAATGGTTAGAGCACTGGCTTAGGGACCAAGCACCCTGGGTTCAGCTCCCACCAGC
This sequence comes from Ichthyophis bannanicus, assembly GCA_033557465.1. Lineage (NCBI taxonomy): Eukaryota > Metazoa > Chordata > Amphibia > Gymnophiona > Ichthyophiidae > Ichthyophis > Ichthyophis bannanicus. The sequence continues at coordinate 170,367,251 of CM066038.1, forward strand.
ACTCCTCTTGGCCTTTGGCAAGCCACTTAACCCTCCAGTGGCTCAGATATACTCAATGTGACCTGCTTTGACTAACATGATAAAGCAGTATAGACAGATGGGCCTTGTAAACCTTCTAACTATGCCATTTGTGAGGACATGCATGGCATTTTGGATCCTATCTGTGGATAGGGTTGCCACCTGGCTCCAGATATGGTCAACAGGCTAGTAGTAGTCCTGGGTTTACCCCATTGCATGCAGGGACATGTATTCTGATTTCTTTATTGATACACATAGGGAAGCAAGACTTCACGTGCCTACATTCAGTGGTGTCATCCCAATATCATTTCATGCCTATGGCCGGCATGGGGGGATAGCTGTTCAGCAGAGACATCAGTGACACATATATGCTATTTCAGGAAGGTGGCTATGCAGGTACTCTGAGGCCTTGCATGCACTGATGAACTTGGAAGGGGTTCATATTGCATTTTTGGCTTGACATCTGCCTTTCCAGGCTACCTGCCCTTGCTCATCACATACTCTGTACTGGCTGTTCATTCTCACCCCAGGAATACCTCCAACATTTGCCAATATGTGCAATTTATGACAGGTCATATACCGAGACTTGTCTTGAAGTACATGCCAGTTGCATGTTTACCATGTGACATGATCCCTTGACTGACTTGGGGTAATGGGGCAGACCATCAGTACTTGTGCCAGATATGTGGACAAGAGCATCATGGCTACTATTACCATGTGTCTCAGTCCTAGAGAGATGAGGAATCTGCTCTCATTCCACAGCACCTGCACATTTCAAGATCTATACATGCTTACATACTGCATCTAATCTCATGCAGCCAGACTCGTATACATAATGTAACATTGAGGAATATCATAGAACACAGCTTGTTATGTCTCCCATCACCTCTGAGCATACATGATCCTCATGCAGGTCCACATATTGGGGTGGGACTGCTCTGGTGTGTGGGAGCTGTGCTGTGGACCATTCTCAGCAATGTGGCACTGTCCCAGGGTACCTGGCAGACATCAGATAGAATGTGAGACCTGGACTCAATTGCTGCGCTACACTACTGTACATCCCACACTTAGGCAGCACACATAGCAGGGAAACACATAGGAGCACCTGACTGATATCAAATATACACGGTGGGCACCATGGGACCAAGGGCTGCATTGTTAGGTGCTATCAGTTTTGGAGCCCAATTGAGAGTGTATAGTATGCAGAACACATCTATTTCAGTCTACCACCATCGCACTGTGACACAGCACTTACACCTGGCCTTAAGGTTGTTGTCATGTGATATGTACATTGTCTGTGGTTCCAGCATGGCACTGATGGAATGTATATGTCTTTCCCAGATGGAGGATCTGTGTAAGAAGGCCCAGAAAATGTGGCACAAGCGGCCTGATTACTTCCAGCAAGTGCCTGAGGAGCTTCGCCATGCATCTGCTGGTGAGTTACTGTAACACACATAGGGTGCCATGATATGCTGACAGCTGTACAATGTGCAAGAGATTTTCCCATATGCACAAAATGTACACATAGGGGGTTATTCTGAGACACGAATATTCGTGCCGGTGGCAGCCCCCGACTAACTTCCCTGCTGGTTGTGCAGGAAAGTTAGTCAGGGGCAGGGAAGAGGTGGCCCGGGGTCGGAAAGTGGGCAGGCAGTGGGCAGTCGCTGGCCCTGGATGTACAGGGCCAATTCTAATGTCGGCCCTTTACATCCAGGGCCGGCCAAATGGCCAGGGAAGTTATTCCACCTCTGAGATGGAATAACTCCCTTGGTTGTGTTTTTTTAAATGGCCCGGGGTGCGGAAGGGGCTGGGGGGGGGGGGCAGAGTTAATTCTCCGCAGTCTGATTCTGGCCGTAGGAGGCCAGATTGGGGGTCAGGCTGCGGGGAATTAACTCTGTTTGCAAGCAGTTGGCACCATGGCTCCATTCAACAGCCCTGGCTGAGTTAGCCAGGCTGTGGCTGTACATGCAGACCAGGACTGAATCGCAGTCCCAGCCTGCACGTACATGGCTATTTGCGATTCTGATCCCCCGGGGCTAGACATGCCACGCGAGATCAGAATTGCAATCTCCTTTGTACGTCCAGATCAGCCCGGATGTACAGAGGAGATGTACATGCGGGACAGAATCGGGCCCATATCGTCATGTTTTGCATAGCCTTACGTCACTATCGTAGCTCATATGCTTTAGGAAATCATGCATGCCGGGTGTGGTGGACCTGGGAACTGTTTTGTCCTTATAGCTCTGCAGCTCTACATCATAACCTTGAAATGGTGTCCTCCGTTCTCAATATGTACCTGTCAGGCTCGTTTTCTGTCTCCACTTGCTTCACCAACATGATGGCCAATGTGCATGTATGAGGTGGCAGCCCAACCCACAAACATAGGATAGACCAGTCATGTTTTGGGATGCAAAACAAGTCAGTGCGATGTGTTTGGAGAAGAAGTAGAAATTTTAACGAATATCTTAGTCCAGCGATATTGCGAGCAAATACATCAGCTGGAGAAAGGAACATAATGGGGAGGCATAGTAGTTGTGGGCAATGCACAGTTTGTAACATCACTGCAGAGATATCAGAGTTTGTCTACAACCAAGTGAAATATAAGTTGACACATGTCACGACTTGTGCATCCACTCATGTAATATATGCTATAAGATGCCCGTGTGATCTTTTGTATAATGGAAAAACAACACGTCCTTTTCGAATAAGAATAAAAGAGCATGAGAGTAGATTACGCTGCCAACGGATAGAAGCCCCAATAGTCCAACATTGCATGGCAAATGATCATAGTTTTGCACAACTACGTTGCTGGTGTATCGAAGAAGTTGTTAGTGGTTCACAAGGTAAATCACGGGAGCAGATGTTATTGTTCAGAGAACAATGGTGGATTTATAAGCTGAATACGGTGCAGCCGGGAGGTCTAAACATGAGCATTGATTGGTCAGTCTGTGTTTAAAAGCAAGATGGGAATCCCTCAGCAGATCATGATTTTCGTGAGAGTCCTATTTTGGAGATGCGGTGTGTATCCGCAGCTGTGGGGTACTTACTGATTAATGGAGCTTTAAATACGTTGCAAATGAGCTGGTCCGCATGCGCGGTGTTTTTTCATTTGTTTCAAGACAGTAGTGGAATGTGCTGATAAGCGAAGAACGTGGGCAGCTATGATGTGCAGGTATCAGTTTGTTCTATAGCAACAGTAACCTTGAGATTTGATGTATACAAAGATACTATATTAGTTCGATTACCATCTGATGTCATTTTGTAGGAAATAAAGAGCACTATAGTCCCCTGAAGAACCCGGAGGGAGAAACGCGAGGGCGCCTAAGGTTATAGCGTTGGGGCTGCCGAGAAGAATTGTTATAAATATGTTTGAAGATAAGTGCTATTATTACTTTTTGAACAAAACACATGGGTCATTGATGTGAACAGGCACAAGACTGGGGGAGATATAGTACCCAGAAGTATGGTGCATTTGTTTATCTGAGACCTGTGTGAGACAGCATAGGAAAATTGAATGATACAGTTTTTATGAATGAAAGGTATTTTTGACTACATGTTTTGGACAGAGACAACTCCTCCCCAGGGGCTTCTTATATCCCTTTACACCATCACACTTGAACCTACAACTGCAGCACATGTCATGTGCGCACTCGCCTACTACTCATGAACCTATGCACTGTGAGCAGGAATCCATAGGAACATACGAACAAAAGATATGCCATACTGAGTCAGACCAAGGTCCATCAAGACCAGCATCCTGTTTCACTGGTCAACAAATTTTTACAAATGTTATGTTACTGAAATAAAAATAGTCATTTATTTTCAATTTTTATATGCTGAACACGAATATGACAGTGAAATTGCAAAGTTGGCTCTAGTTTTTTTGTAATCTACAAGAATTAATGTTTACATCATGAAATGCATGTCAATAGTAATATAATAGGCCTTCGGTTAATACCTGTAAAAACCCAAGTCATAGACTACTTCTTAGATTTTTTTCGCCTGTCTCTTGTACAGCTGTTCGGGAGCTTCTCTGGGGAGTGTCCAGCAGTAGTCAGCCAGCATTGTAGTGGACCATTTTCCCTGGTATCTATGCTCCATCGTTGCGATATCCTAGTGAAAACGTTCACCCTGTTCATCACTAACCATACCACAGTTGGCAGGAAAGAAATCGAGATGGGAATCAAGGAAATGGATCTTTAGAGACATATTGCAGCCAAGTTTCTAATACCGCATCAGCATGTCTTCTACTAGTTCCTTGTAGTTTTCTGCCCTAACATTCCCGAGAAAGTTTGTTGACACTAGGCAAAAAGCATTCCATGCTTGTTTCGCATCACCCTGCAGCAAGTTGTTGAACCGGTCATCTTTGAAGAGCTCTCGAATCTGAGGACCCACAAAAACTCCCTCTTTAATCTTTGCTTCGCTGAGTCGAGGGAATTTTTCATGCAGGTATCGGAAAGCTGGCGAAGTGTGGTCCATGGCTTTCACGAAGTTTTTCATCAAACCTAGTTTGATGTGAAGGGGTGGTAGCAGGATTTTGTGAGCCTCAACCAGAGCTGGGTGCTGGATATTCTTCTCTCCAACTGTTACATTTTGTCTGCGATTCCATTCCTTCCGCAAGTAGTGCCAATCCCTTGCTCGGCTATCCCACTCACATAAGAAACACATGTATTTTATATATCCCTGCTGCAGTCCCATTAAAAGGGCAACTACCTTCAAGTCACCACAGAGGTGCCAGCTGTACTTGTTATAGTTAATGGAAGTCAGTAGATGCTTTAAGTTATCGTATGTCTCTTTTCATGTGGACGGCATGTGCTACTGGAATAGATGTAAGACGGTTTCCATTGTTCAAAAGCACAGCCTTCAGACTCAGTTTCAAAGAGTCTATAAATAGTCTCCAGTCTTGTGGGTCATGAGCGATTTTTAAGGCATTCATGAGGCTTTCAATATTGGAAGAGAATACCAGATTACTTTCCTTTCCGACTGCGTATAGTACACTGCTGACGTCAGATGGCTTCAGCAGCCATCTGGCAGTAGTATTGCATTGCATCAGAAAATGATGCAATCAACTCTGGATGATGTGTGCATGCTGGTATTATGCAATGTGATGCAATATTACATCATTCAAGGCTTATTTGGGATGTTGTTGATGTCCTACTGGATAAATTTACACGGTGAAATGTCAAAAATGAACTACATGCAATATCTTCAAAACGAGAGCCAATAAAATTTTTTTAATGTTATATTCGTGTTCAGCTCACCAAGATACTACAGATTAGGGCCTTTTAAAGTCAGTAACGATTTCAATGTTGACCAGTGTTTTCAACAGTGGCCAATCCTGGTCACATGTACTGAGCAGTTTCCCAAAAAGACACACAGGTTCCACAAAGTTTGTATTGGAGTGAGCAGTGGATTTCCCTGATCTGCTTTATTAATGGGTTATGCAACTATCATCCAGGTACTTGTCCAAACCTTCTTTATACCCAGCTGTACTAACAGCTTTTACTACATCCTCTGGTAACAAATTCCAGAATTTGATTATGTGTTGAGTGATAAAATATGTGCTCTTATTTGTCTTACACAGATTACACAATAGATTCATTGCATGCCCCCTAGTCTTTCTAGTTTTTGAGGGCATGAACAATCGATCTACGTGTATCCATTCTGCTCCATTCATTATTTTATAGGCCTCTATCATATCTCCCTTCAACAATCTATTTTTCAGGTTGACGGGCCCAACCTTTTCAACCTCTCCTCTTTGGGGTATCCTTTCCATCCCCTTTACCATTTGTGTGGCTCCTCTTTGTACCTTTTCTAATTCCGCTATATCCTTTGTAAGATATGATGACCAGACTTGCACACAATATTTAAGGTGTGATCGCACCATGGAACGATATAGAGACATAATAATATCCTTTGTTTTATTCTCCATTCCTTTTCTTTTGACTCATAGCATTCTCTTGGCCTTCTTGTCGGCTGCTGCACACTGGGCAGAGGTTTGCAACGTGAAATCCAGCCTGACGCCTATATCTTTTTCCTGCGTGGTGGTTCCTAATGCTGTAACTTGCATCATGTCCCCATAGTTTGGGTTGTTCTAACATAGGTGCATAACTAAGCAGCTGTCCACATTAAATGTCGTCTGCCATTGAACATCCAGTCTTCCAGGTTATCAAGGCCCTCATGCAATCTTTCACAATCCTCTGGGGTTTTAACAACTATGAATAAATTTGGGTCATCTCTAAATGTGATTACCTCATTTGTTTTTTCCCATTTCCAGATCATTTAGGAACACGTTAAATGGTAGCAGAGCCAGAACAAATCCCTAGGATACTCCACTAGTCACCATTCTCCATTGGGAAACTTGGGCATTTTGGCTTACCCTGTGCTTTCTATCTTTTAACCAGTTCCTGATCCAGAGTAGTACACTGGCTCCTATCCTGTAACTTTTAATGTTCGCCCAGAATCTCTCATGAGGGACCTTGTCAAAGGCTTTGTGAACATCCAGATACACTATACTGTATCGACCAGCTCATCTTTCTCTACCTGTTTATTCACACATTTCAAAAAACTATACCAGATTAGTAAGATGAGACCTTCCTTGGCTAAAACCATGTTGGCTTTCTTGCATTGAAACATGACTATTTACATAATCTGTAATTTTGTTCTTTATAATGGTTTCTACCATTTTGCCCATTAGTGATATCAAGCTCACTGATCCGTAGTTTCTCAGATCACCCCTTGCACCGGTTTAAAAATAATGGCTTTACATTGGCCACTATCTGCATGTTCCATAATTATATCAATCATCTGCCACTTCCCTGGTCACCAGATATATTGCTCGTCCATCATAGCATGCATACCAGTATGCTGCTCCACTGTCCAGATCTATGTCATCTACTGGGAGGGGCACAGTGAATCACACCTATATGCCTACCTGTGTGGACTGCCCTGAGACATCATCTGCTGGGTGTTTTCTCTGGGGTTTCTGCAGGTTTCCAATATTCACCACATGACATAATTTTGGTAGAGACATTGGGTGCAATGACACCACATTAGAGAGGGAGCCCAAGCTGCATCAAGGCAGCCCTATCATGTACTCACAACCTGCCAGGTTCACTTATTTCCCTAAGATGACACCGCATACACTTCTTACGGTTGCAGAACACATATGATATCATGATAGCTTGGTGTCATCACTGCAATTGTGGAAGACCTTTGAGCTCCTACTTGCCTTTTCATTGAATGAGAATGTATATGTGGATGACGTGTGGATTCCTATGGCCATTTGTTCACATGGGTGTGTTTGTAGAGACATCTTTTCAAACACATACTATAGTGACTGCAGCATGGCCATGATATCCTGGCCTAAAGGGTCACATGTGCACAATCAGACTAGTATCATGCACATTGTTGCACAGGCACCATCCCCCCCCCCCCAACACACACACAACTGGATAGGCATTCAAGTGATGTGCATCATCATGTCACACACTTACAGTTCACAGGTCAGCACCTGTGATGTATGTTTGCTAAGGTGGTGGCATACCTGCAGCAGGGTCCTTAGAGATGGCCTGGTACAGCTTTAACATTTAATGTTGGGTTGGGAATGGCCTTTCAGATGGTCTCAGCCAGCTCTCTTGTCTTCACCATTGTGAAAACTAGAACTGTGAATGAATGTGGTCATTGTACACATTAGAGTCCACCATTTATTGGTTCATTCCAGTCATGTGTGCACTGACAATTGATCACATGTGCCTCTCATGTGACTGCAACGGTATTATGGTTCTTTCTATTACAACTGATGTGACTAGTTTGTAAGAGTGGCAATAATCATGCCCTGGCAATGTCACCATTTTTCCAATCAGTGCAACTCATGTCTCGTGTAATTGGTCTGGTTGTAGTAGATTGTCTTAGGTGTCACATATCTGTGCAAAGATCATCCCAAGACATTTCACTGTACACATTTCCTTGGGAGATATGTGACATTTCGGGTTGGACAGAGAGGCTGCCAATATTGTTGACCACATGCCAATAGTTTTAGATGACATGTCGTATGGCCTCCCTCCCTTGATAACCCATACACATGTTCCTGTGACATGTTTGTGTACATTTGCATTTGCTGCTTTGAATAGTATCTGTATATAGATATATATTTGTGACTGTGCTTTATAAGCATTCACATGTTTGTACTCAGTTCAAAAAGCAGCTGTACATAGTGTTCTGTAAATAAATATTTTCCTATGTTTTTAGCTTCTGGGCTCACATGTGTGGTGCATTGGGTTCATGTCTGTTCACTGTTTCACACACATGGCAAGTAGTATCTGGTGATGTGATATGCACTAATTTGAGACAAACATAATGGTGTCCATTCAATGTTCCTTTTAGTAAATGCCATGTCTCAGCTATTACATGGCAGCTGCAGCAAACTGGAACATACATCAGCAGGTATGTTGACCTGATCCAGTCCTTGTGAGTGACTTGTTTGAAACTGTACCAACATGTGTACTTAGAAACATGACTCCAGCCTAACAAACTTGGATCACATGTAGATTCACATACCCTTGATACCTTGACGGCGTTCACCGCTAACTTAGCAGTATATCCATGAAAAAGCTTTTCTAAGACCAATCATGCCATTACCGTTAATGCATGTTTGGAAATGGGCATGACATCTGCTGTAGACACACCTTCACAATTTTATGCAGCATCCATCGCCATGAATGCAGTCACCTGGCCATTCCTTGCAAAGTCAGAAACAATATTGCCCCCTTAGGCACAACACAGCATTTATTGAAATGGCTCCACAAATTCACAGGCCATAAGGTGCTGCATCTGCCACGTGATAGCTGTGACATGGCATTTATTGAGATACTGCATGACATGACATCACATACCTTCCTATTCACTCGCGGCAGTACCTTCCCAGGGTATTGAATGTTCACGCTGACCGCAAGTGATGGGTAGCAGACATATATATGAACACTCAGGTTTATCAAATATACAGTGAGTGCACATAGCTTCCATATGAAAGGATGTGTGTGCACAACTGCACATTGCTTCTGTCAGGATGTATGGGCAATCAGTTTGATTCCTTCAGCCCAGCAATGCACAGTGTTACACTGTTCCTCTATGAGCTGTTCAGTAGGCGTAGTAACTGTGCATTTCTGAAAAGCAACAGTGAGTCTCACGTTTCCTCAAAGAGTATGAAGCTCAGGCGTTATTGTTGTCAGACATGATATTCTCACTGACTTGTCATTCCTTGCTGATAACCAGTCCAGGCTCCCTCCAGCAAAGTCACTGTCATCATTGTACACATGCAATTCATGGATCACATATTTGAATTTGCCTCTTGTTTCTGCCACAGGCTGCTTCACACCAGGGACATGTTGGATTCCCAGTAGCACCCAGACCTCCTTTGCATTTGAGGAGACCAAAGACTATTCTGTCACATTCCGGGTATCAGTAGAGGGCAGGGGCATCTGCATCTGTGGGATTTCTTACCGACATCAGGGCACACATATGCTTAGGGTCTTGTCTTCATAGTTTGTTTGGACAGCACATTGTTTCTGCAAGCATGGACATCACAATCATGCCCTGCAGACTGCATGGCAGATCATGCAGCACATTGCAATTTGGCATGTTCCTGCAGACATTTTGTCAAGGACATCTGATTTAGACACGTCAGTGAATGTTCATGATACCTGCAGGCCATGGACTTTGCCTCCTTCACATATATGCACTATACACTGCGACATCCCACTCCTGTGATTGTGAGTGGCAAAATTGTTCACATATTGCATGCAGGGACCTACAGTATCTTTGTTGCCACTTTCCTGTGGCAAAAATGATTGCATGGTGGTTAGAAAGACTGAGGCAGCTGTCCCACCCATGCAAATGGTATTTAAGGTGTCCCATGGCACAGCATCTGTTTTTGCACACACACTACAATTGCATTTGTGTGGTCACATCAGGTACATCAGGCCAGCACGAACATACTGCACTTTCTGCTACCACCATCCATCCCACTGGCCATCAATCACCAGATGCCCATCGTGTACAATCATGTATTCTCTGGCCAACTGCTACACCATGGCCCACACTTGAACATTTTAAACATTAGAACACATCACTCATACCTCACCTGTGACTGACATGCGTCACCACCCATGCTCTGTCATCCTTTTGCTGCTCACATCATGAACATGCTGGCTCTGCCAGGGCACAATTCTTGCCTATCCTATGCCACACAATGACAGGACATCTGATTAACTGGGCATGTCTCACTGATACAGTAATACTGGCTCCCACATTGTCATCCCACTTACTGACTAACATGTAGGGTACATATGGATCTGACATATCCATCTGCTCCTACTTTTCCTTCCATCCATCAGATCAACTCTGATTTTCAGAGGGGCTCCCTTATCCTGCATTACGGTAAGAGCTGTTTTCGGGCATTAAGGTGCCCGGTATCCTGTTTGTGCCTGATAAGTGGAGCACAGTGCCTTACTGCCGGAATGCCTACTACCTGCCCCATCCTTTATCACATGCTAACACTCTCAACGCTGCCATTATTGCTTGATATCTGGTGCTCCTTAATGCTCTTTAGTAAACATACCCCTAAATCTTTCTAATGGCGGTGTAGGAACAGCCCTGCATCAACTATTATATAGCAATACGGTCTGCTGCCGAGGGTCTAAGTACAAATATAGGAAGTGTATATGTTCTCCATCTTGGGGAAGAGAGTGGAAACTTTTGAGGGAAACATATTGAAAACATTTTCAATATGTAAATTAGGGATGTATGTGCACAGACAAAAAACTTTCAGCTCATTTTCATTTAGTTTGGTTTTTTTCCCCTATTTTTTTACATTTTTGTTGTCTCTTTCAGACATCCTTTTTCATAAAAAAATTTTGATGCCCATTAAGAATTCTGATACACACTAATTTTATTTTTTTATTTATTTATTTTATTTTATTTGACTTAATTGACTTAGGGGCTATTTTAGAATACTTATTCCTGATTTAAACATGCTAATACTGGTACATGTGTAAACGGCATCCACATGTACATAGCAATTTCCAAAAGGATTGAATTTACATGTGGATGTCCTTACTACATGTAAATTGCAAGGATGTGTCGCGGCATGATTAGGGAGGGTCAGAAATCTACTCATGTATTCCCCATTTCAGGAGGGTCATGAGACACAATGAGGTTTGTTCTTATGTATATGCCTTTATAAAATAGGTATAATCTAGGTGCTTTTTAAAAATTATTTTAAGCAATATGTATGAAATTACCCCTATCTTTCTAATCCACTCCAAGCTTTGGAGAGATTAGAGGAGGAGGCAGGTGAATGGTGGAATCATTAAGGTTTCCTTGGAGCAGAAAGGAGTATAAAACCATTTTGGTTTTACCATTTTGGTTTGTAATAACTGTTCTATGTAACTGGTTTGTTTAAATGTAAACCACCCCGATCTCTGGAAGGGGTGGTATAGAAAAACTGCTTAAATAAATAAATAAAACAGCTAATTACTAATGTGCACTACCATGTTAGCGCATGCTAAAATGCCATTAATATGGGTTATTTTATCACAGGTTCCATTTCATGCAAAGAAACCTAGTTACTAATAATCAAAAATGTTTACTAAGCCCCTGTATATGGGCCACATTACCTGCATGGGGGGCCAACGGTGCAGTGGGTATGTGCTTTGATCTCCCTGCAGTTAGTATGGTTCTACCACACAAGCACTATGCTAGCTGCCACATAGATGCAACTAACACCATCCACTGAGGTGAAATTAGTTGCACCCATACTACCGGCATCAAGCACGGTTGGCGTGGGCCGCAAATGCCCATGCTAGCTGTGACACATAGGGAACGCCTGTAAACCACCCATGTCTTGCCCACTCTCTGCCTTGACGTGCACTACCAGGGAAGTGTGCAGTTTTAGATTGTGGCCTCACACTACTTTTTATCATGGCACCCAAAATGCGTGCTAACCTTGTGCTATCCTGGTATAACTATTTAGCAAACATGCCCCAGTGTATGTTAAAGTCAATGCAATAAAACATGTTAGTAACTCTAACTGCATAGGTCTTCTTTCCATTTGGGAGAGACAGCGCCAGTGTGTAGAAGACAATGATATAGCAGTATTGCTACAGTTTTCCTTATGCCCTGCAGTTTGATCTTGATGGTGTTCCCCTATGATATTTGCTTTCATTTGATCTTTATTGTTTTCCCCATAGCCATGCCTTTGCCTAAGCAGTCATCATCCTGAAGACGCTGCCATTAAACAAATACCTGCCAAGTGCATGCACTAATGTGAAACAGCTTTGATAATGAGATCATTTTCATTCTGAGTCACTAGAATTCTGCATAACCATATGGCCTCAGAGAAACTCTTAGGATGGAGGGATTATGGATGTTTCTATTACAAGTATATTCTTTTTGTAATAACCTTATTCTTTTCCCCCACAAGAAAGTTAGGATGCATCAATAACTTGTGTGATTAGAATAAAAAGGTACAGAGTAAGGATGTGCATAGACCAAAAAAAGTCTGTTAATTTTCTTTTTTTTTCATGAATTTTTCCTGATATTTGGATCATGCCATGCATTCGTTTTAATAATGCTAAATTGATTTAACATGTACTAACTGATAAATTAAGACATGCTAAATTGATTAGTGCACGTTGAATCAATTTACAGTAGTGCACACCATATTTAAGATTTACTAACAATCTGAATGCACACTAACACATGCTTAGTAACAGAGCCTGGGCTATGTCTTACCTCACAGGCAGTACCACTTTGTGGCATTTCATTGGAATACTACTTTATGGGTGGCAATATCACCCAGGAGCACTAGAACTGGTTCTGAAGTCCATATGGATTGCTTATAGAGAGGGGGTTCAACTAACACATTTGCCATTAAGAGACTATAAAAACAACCTTATATCTCATTTATGATACTAGCATAGTAAAATGACATCCTGGGTAACAAAAGATAACACCTTTGTTTAAACTACTAAACAAGACTTTTACACAAATAATTTATTTTACTATTCATAATAGTAATTTGCTAGATGATCTGGGATAAGGATAATCATCTGAAACCATTGCTAAAACATTTTATTCATGCTGCCCTATTCCCTAGTCAAATACATTTGGATGTAGCAAATACATAGAGAGAGAATGCCTTTCCATGGCACACCAGGAGATCTAATCCAGATACAGTAGATTTAACTCTTTCAAATGCTGCTGCTCAAGAATTGTTTACTTCTGCTGGAATTCTCCACACAAAATTCAAAATTCTGTGTCAAAAGGTCTGCATTATAAAAATTCTTCGTTGCTCTGTCAAAATAACAAAGCATATTGGTTTTCAGTGATAATACAATACAGAAAAAAATATCACCAAAAAGTGCAACATTTTGAATTAACGTATGTAAAATTCCAGCAGAAATAATTGTTTGATGCTGTAGCACATTATTTACTTTGAAAGGAATATATGCAAAAGATAGTGAGAGATAAACATTTTTATTGTGATACCAGAGAACTTGCTATATAATTCAGATGTTTCAAATTATGCCTACATTCAGCACCTCTATCCATATCCTGAGCATCACTGAATATAGGCACAGGGGTATGTGCAGAAGTACACACATACCTTATATATCTTGGGACCACTCCTTTTCCCTCTATATACCCAGTCCCTTGATGCGCTCATCTCTTCCCATGGCTTTCAGTACCATCTTTATGCTGATGACTCCCAGATCCAGAGGCCGCTCTACCATTAGGCACAGTGAGGCAATCGCCTCAGGCGGCAAAGTTTTGGGGGTGGCAAAAATGCCCCCAAAACATCCAGGCAACTGCCGCCTCACTCTGCCTTTTCTTAACAAATAAATTCTTTTTTAACAAAGACTGTCTGCTGCTGCTTCTGCTTGATCCGCAACAGCGGCAGCAAGGGGGCGGGGGGGGGGGGGCAGATGCCGCTGCTGCTTCCACCTCAGTCCTGGCAAGAAGCAGCAGCAGTGGCAGCAAGCTGAGAAGTTGTGAAGAAAAAAGAAGTACGGGATCTCTGTGACTCCGCTCCCTTCTGACACAAGCTTATGTCGGAAGATGGTGGGGCAGGCAGGATCTTCCATGCATGGTGAGTCATAAAAACCCTGTGCTTTTGTTTTGTACTTGCCGCTTTTGGAGAGCCATCCTAGGCATGTTCGACCTTGTTTTTCTACACATGGCTCTGCTCCTGCAAGCCAGCAGCTGGAGCAAGTCACACAGACAGTATCCCACCATTTTGTTCTCTTTCCCGCTCCTTCCCACCCTGTCCAGCATCTTCCTCCCTCTCCCCCCCCCCCCACCAATCTATTTCCACCACTGCGGTATCGTCCAATAAACAAAATGGCACCGAGCCTCTGTCCCAATACCCTCCAAACCTCTTGCAGCCTTCTAGAATCACACACACAAAAAAAGCCCCGACCACGCAGCCATGAGCCTCACACTGAAGAAGGCTCTGCTGGCCCCACACCCTCTGACAAACACTTACTGCTGCTGAGGAAGCGGGGTCGCACTGAAGCGCTGCGGAAGACTCTGATGGTCCCGCCCCCTCTGACAAACACTGCTGCTGAGGAAGAGGGTTCCACACTGAGACTCGCGCTAAAGTGTTAGGGAAGGCTCTGCTGGTCCCGCCCCCTGAGCCTCATGCTAAGTGCTGGGAAAGGCTCTGCTTGTCCCAGCCCCCTCTGATGAACACTTCCTGCTGCTGTTGCTGAGGAAGTGAGGCCAGCAGAGCCTTCCCCAGCACAACGCTTAGGGTTGCGTTGTCAGATTTTGTTGTTTTGTTTTATTTTGTTTTCGTGATTCCCAAAGGTTCAAGAGGTTGGGGGAATATTGGGAGAGAGGCTCATAAGAGGAACAGAAAGGAGAGAGAGTGTGTGTTCTGAGGGTGGGAAGGTGAGAGACAGATGGAACTGGGAGAGATATGAGGAAACAGGGAAGGTGTGAAGAGGGGGATGAAAAGAGATGGGGGAGGAAATAAAGGAGGGAGAGATGGTGGAGGAAAGAGATGGAAACAGCAAGTGGGTAGAGAGGGTGACAAAGGGGAAGAATTGCTGAGAGAAGGGTGGGGAACAGAGATGAGTGGGAAACAGCAGAAGTGGAGAGAAGGAAGGAGGGGAGAGTGGTGTGGAGAAGGCAGGGAAAGGGGTGAAGGAAAAGATAAGGAAACGAGATGAGGAAGAAGGGGTGAGGGGTTGAGTAGGGGGCAAGAGTGAAGAATGGGCTGAAGGACAGAGAGGAAGGGAGTGACAGGAAAAGAGCTGAGTCAGATAAGGGGATGAGAAGCAGAGGATGGGGTAGAGGGTGAGTGCAGAGACAGTCAGTAAAAGGCAGAGGAGTATAGGAGACTGAGGAAGGAGAGAGACAGGTGTAATGGGAGCAGGAGCTGTTAGATAATTGATAAGTAAAAAAGGAGGAGAAGGGCTGGGGGGTAAGAGAAAAGGAGAATGAGAGGCAAAATCTAGATAGGAGTGGATAGAGAGGTGGAGAGAAAGAAATGGGAAAAAAGAGATTAAAGAGAAAATAGTGTCAAGGGCATGTAGAGAAGGAAGGAAAGAAAACAGAAGAAGACACAAGCAGTGGAAAAGGGATGCTGAGAAGATAGACTAAAGGAAGAGCCGCTTTTACCTATGGGCAAAAGGGGCAGGTGCCCTGGACCCCTGCACAATGTGAGCCCAACTTCCTTTCTGCCCGTTGGTAAAAGCAGCGCTGATCCCTCAGACAGTTTGCATCTGGGCCGTGATTTCCCCTTCTCTGTTACCTCTGGGAGATCTGATTGCTATGGGCAGAAGAAAAGGGCATGGACATAGTCACGACCCAGATGCAAGTTGTCTGCCCCCGGGGATCCCCACAGAGAGAAGGGGTTAGGCGTGATCACGGCAAAGATCCCTTATGTATACCCACAGGAGATGGGATCGCCGTGGGCAGACAACTTGTATCTGGGCTGCGATTGCGGCCATGCCCTTCTCTTCTGCCCACGGTGATCTGATCTCCTGTGGACAGACTCTTCTGCTGTTGGGGGGAGCCTGCAAATGGAGGGCCATCAAATGGATGGGCCTGCGAACTAGAGGGGGCAGGGGGAGGTCCATTCTCTCGTTTGCCCAGGGGCCCATAAGAAGTTGAAGCATTCCCAACTAAAGATGGAGATGAAGATGGAGACTGGAACCAGCTTAATTAGAAAAATAACACGTCCAGTCAAGAAAGGTAGAAAATTCTAAAAAAATTTCAACATTTTTTGGATTGGATTATGTCAGCATGGGAAATTTTGCATCCCTTCTATTTTCCTCTTTTGCAAAGTACAGCAGGAAATGCATTTGTATTTCTCTTTCTCCAGTATTGTACTTCTCACCCTAGGTTTTTGGAGTTTATATTTCAGTTCTTGGCTATACATTTCTAGTTTGTGGTCCTTTATTCTGCATTAGCTGAGGATTTGTCCATGTTCTAGATGCATGACTGAGGTGAAGGATTCTGCCAGCGTGTAGTTCCTGAGTAAGGATCTGTAGCAGTCCTGTTTGTTACGTTATCCCTATAAGAGGTATACGGATGTACTAGGGTCTGGTATATTTCCAGTTTTCCTTTTCATAAGTAGAGATGTTCTTGCAGTTTGAATCTTTGGAGTTAATGCTGATTTGGTATGGTATTTGCTTTATAGGTTTTGAGTCTCTTGCAGGATTTTTTGTTACTTTGCAAAGGAGCTAGATTTACTAAAAGGTACTGCACCATTACCACATACTAACATGCATTAGCAAATATTATTTAACGCAAGTCCCATGTTATGCAATGAGATGTCGTACACATTATGGAGCATGTTTACTAAAACCATGTTATCTGGTAGCGCAAGGTGTAGCATGTGGTTTGGGCACCACGCTAAAAGGTAGTGCGAGTCCTCACGTCAAAAATCCCATGCTGCCCTGGTAGCACTCAGTGGGGCAGGGATAACTTATGTTTCTCTTATACATTAAAGAATGTGTTCCTCATTTAAAGCTATGCTGTTGATAACACAATGGATAAATTAATTCTTAATGTACTACAAATTATTCTAGCTCACATAGGTCCCTTGTGTGTGTTCTGGAATTTGATACTGTTATGGTATGGTAGATTTTCTCTATAGGTCTTGAGTAATTTTTGTAAGGTTTTGTATTACTTCACAATATGCCCAGTACTGGTGAGGGTTATATTGCTGTTACTGAGATGACACCAGAATCAGAAATTATTTTTGGTATGTTGAGTTCTGATTGAAATGTCTTAGTTCTACTCTGCACCCATTGTTGGTAGAAGGGTTTCTTTGGATGCAGGCTACATGTTCCAAAAGAAAAAGCGAGAATCACAGTACAGGTATTATAATTTTATTTTAACCACAGCTGTTTAAAACTGTTATAAACAGCGCTGTGGTTCTCGCTTTTTCTTTTTGCTCCTTGGTGTGTTGTCACCTTGCCTCTCCTTTGTCTTTTGCAGAGTATATGTTGTGATGGAGCTGAAGCCATTGAAGCGATGGATGTAGAAAAAAACTCTTTCTTATGAAGCAACTGAGTTATAGAGGGTGCAATTACCTAGAAGTGCAGCTAGAGGGAGCAGGCACGAGGCTGCAGAAGTTAAGCTGACACACCCAGGTTGTAGCAATGCAGTACCAAATCAAAGACACCTGGGTACAAAGCCAGGAAACTCAGTTGGAGAACGCCTTTTTAAGCAGTGCTCACAAGGAAGTTCCAGGGAGAACAAGCCCAGCTTAGAAAGCTCCAGAAGCCAGTCTTCAAGGAAGACGGTGACAAAGAGAGAGTCTCTGGTGGAGAGAACACCAGCAGCAAACGCTACAGAGATACTTCAGACACCTGGGTACAAAGCCAGGAAACGCTAGAGATACTACAGACACCTGGAGAGAGTCTCTGGTGGAGAGAACACCAGCAGCAAACGCTACAGAGATACTTGAGACACCTGGGTACAAAGCCAGGAAACGCTACAGAGATACTACAGACACCTGGGTACAAAGCCAGGAAACTCAGTTGGAGAACGCCTTTTTAAGCAGTGCTCACAAGGAAGCAGACAGAGAGGATCTGAGAGAGGATCTAAGGAGGAACTCGAGAGAGGATCTGAGAAGGAACTCGAGGGAGGACCTTTGAGAGAGAAAGAGAAAGGATCTTTGAAGGAAGGACCTGAGGAAGGAACCTCATACACTGCAAGGCAGAGAAGCTTGGATACATGGAAAAGCAGAGCTAAGTTCCAGGGAGAACAAGCCCAGCTTAGAAAGCTCCAGAAGCCAGTCTTCAAGGAAGACGGTGACAAAGAGAGAGTCTCTGGTGGAGAGAACACCAGCAGCAAAAGGTACAGTGATACTTCATTTATTAAATGGATGCCAGGTCCTAGGAAGGCTGATAACCTAAAAAGCCATTCTGAGAAGAAACAAAGCTGGAGGAAGTTTTGCAACCCTGTACAGAGAGGTAGAGGGAAAAGCCCTAATAGTTATTTGCTAAACCCAGGCCAGCAAGGCTGGAAAGTGGGGGAAAGAAATACTGAACTGCAACCTGTGTTAACTAGAAGACACCACGAGTGAGCTAGAACCCATGCAAATTGAGTTTGCAGAACCAGAACCGTTGATGCTTGAACCAATGGACTGTTCTCTGTGTATTACCGAGAGCCTGGAATCTCTTACCGAGATATAACAGCAGCACATGTTTTAAAGTACCTTTTGCTTCTGTTAACACTGAGGGAAGACATTTTGTCTTGTTTTTCTTGCTGTTTGAGAAACTTGCTTGGATACAGGGAACTGTGAAGCATTTGTAACAGTTGCTGACCTTTTGTAAATATTCTTGGCACTAAACCTGAAGTAAGGTAATTCTACTTTGTTTACTGAAGAACCTTTTGCGTAACAAGGGAATAAAAACCTTTTTGTTTCATCCTGCTCAAGGCTTACACATCTATTTTCTTGTGAAGAGGGACTACAAGGACCAGAATGCACTGGGTCTAAAAGTTTTTCTTTCTTCAACAAAATTAAAATGTCCACCCTGACCCTTTGGCACACTGCCACTAGGAGGGGCTGTGACAATGTTTACATTAAATAATTTGCCGATCCAGTGTGTAGTATCAGGAGTCTATGGGGTATGTTCACTAATCGGCAGTAGTGGCTTCCGTGCGATATCGGAGTCCCAGCCCCATTAATGGGGCCATGGCTCCAATATTGCACGGAAGCCTCTACTACTGATTATTAAACATACCACTATGTGTTTTATATTAGATTCCCAGGCTACATAATTAAACTGCTACTTTTTTTGCTGAATATAAACATCATTGCAAAGTTTAAAAAAAATTATATAGGCTGGAAATACATTGCTTTCTCTTTGTGTCCTGAATGAGAGGACCTTCTGTTCTCGGACTAGAGCTCTGAGGAGGCCCCTCCATTTTGGTTGCACAATGTCCAGGAGCAGCTCTATATTAGGCAATTGCCCTCCCAAATGTCACTATGGCAGTCACCTCACTTTTCTTCCAGGTGGAACTGTGGCAGGAAGCTAAGGGGTATGTTTACTAAACCATCCTAATGTTACTGGCGCTAGTTGCAGCGATAATGTGAAGAATGCCATATAAGGAGTGGGCGTTCTGGTCCTAAGGTAGCAAGAATCTGTATCGCGCGATAGTGGGCGCCGTGGCACATTAACGCACGTAAATCCTAAGTTCATGCCAGTGCAGTGCTAGAAGCTATAAAGATGTAGCCCACTGGTTACTGCAATGACTGCAGAGGCAGAGGTCATGGGTTCAATCCTGCAGTGTTGTTATGTAAGAAGGCTGTCTGATGCAATTCTTTTTAATCTAAATCAGTGCTGTCTGAGGCATTTCCTTTTTAAAATTAAATCAGTGCTGCCAGCAAAAACACCCTCACAGTGCCGTAACATAAGGTGCCACGTAAGGTGCCCTATAACGCACTCCATTTTGCTGGCAGCACTGATTAAAATTAAAAGGAAAAGCCTTATTAAATAACACCACTGTGGGATGAAACCCATGACCTCTGCCTCCACAGTCATTGAAGTAACCAGTGGGCTACATCTCTATAGCTACTACCACACCACTGGCTGGCTACAGAAAGACTGCAGGTCACCACACAAACTGTCTGCTGTGGTTACCAGAATAGGGTAAACCCACCCGCACCCATGATGCACTGCAGATGCAGATCAGCAGTCTACAGCTGATCACAAGATGGGGTATGCACCCCCACAGCACCTCGGCCTGGTAGGGGGAACTGATCATGTGTGTTACTGGCACAGAGTTGCTAAAGACCGTGACATTGTGCGGGTCCTGTGCTCACCCTGAGGGTGAGGTGGGGCACCCAGCACCAGGTCCGCAGCACCTGGCTTGGCTGAGAAAGGCTATGCTGCAGGTCCCCATCAGTGCTTGTGTGTGATAGGTAGTCCTTGCAGACACACCTAGGATACACCTGTGTCCATCTTTATTTCTCAGTCACGTCTAGCCCTTGTGGACTATGATGCACCCAGAATAGTGCATATCTTGTGTGGGTACCATGGTCACATGTTATAAGTGAAGGGGGGTGTTTAGACCCAAAAGAGGATTATGTAGCACCACCCAACCCGCCCTCTGTGGCTCAGGGTGGGGGAACAAGATCTCCTACCAACAGATCCACTCTGCAATGGTGGCAGTAGAGGGGACCATCAACCCCAGTCCTGCTGGGGAACAGGCATTCTACAGGGCAGTCAATGCAGATCTGTACGCATCACATAAGGCAATGGCAGACAAGCAGAACACTGGAGCAGCTCAGCTGCCCCCACCACTATCTGACATTCACCAGCAGAGGGCACAGTCAATCTCCACCCTGCAAGGTGTTCCAGTCATACACATGCTAACTGCAGACAGTCTGCTAGCTAGTACATAGTGCATGTTCCTTGAAAAACTGTGTGCACCCAAAAATGGGATGTGAGCACACACACCAAGCAGGTATGTCAGTGATTGGTCCCCAGAAAAGAGAACCCATAAATATCACTTAAGAGAAATACTGTATAGCACTATGGGGGAACCTAGCCATGCCGTGGTCACTGCTCAGTCAGGGTGAGAGTGACCTCCCAGCATGACATGCTGTGGCCACCCTGTCCATGCAGGTGGTGGTCGGGCACTACAATGTCCCAGCCATTGCCCTATACCCTGTGCAGATGCATCCTGCCCAGGCCACCCTGTCTGGGCCATACCCACAGTACCTTGCTCCTCATTATGCACATTGGCAGGCTAACACTGGAAACAGTGCAAGCAGTGTGGGCTCAGTAAGGTGTAGGCAGCCACAACACACTTGATAGACAGACACACACTCCCACACCTATGCCAGCATTGTGTATATATAGAGGTTTGTGGCAGCCCTGGCTGCCACACCAGTCCTGGGCACAGTGCGGACATTACTATGGTACGCAATACTGTTGGGGGTCACTCCCCGCGTTGGTAAACACTGTCAGAAACAATAACTGAAACACACTCCACTGTTATCAGAAAGGTTGCTATGATAAATCTCTATCAACAAATTGTGTTTAACTTAGGATTTGTTAGCTGACATTAATCATAGCAACCTTTTGATATATGTGGAACGTGTTCACAAGTTTAGGATGGCATTGCTAAGGTATGTAGGTGCCAGTATTGGGAGATGCTGCTCCGCGCAGGGCCCACAGCCTGACTCTCCATGAGGTTTTCATGCTGTCCCTAATGAATATGCATGAGATACATTTGCATACAATGGGGGCGATGCATACAAATGCAGCACAGGCATATTTATTAGGGACAGCATGAAACCTGAATGGTGTTTGGCCCTCCAGGACTGCGGTTGGGAAACTCTGCTCTAGGGATTGCACATGTTTATGGTGTCTGTGCTCTATAGGGTAAAATATAGGCGTTTCATGCATGTTTATGTTATCTGCAAATAAGGTTCCGTCTTTATTACCATGGTTTAGTACTGGGTAAAATATGGGGACAAGGTTGGCAGGAGCCACAGCTGGGACTTGAACTTGTGACCTTCTGCCCCTGAACACACTGGCTGTGTGTACTGCACCAAACTGTTGCCACAGGGGCAGATCATTCCCTGGGGGTACCATGACTGTTCGTCAGACAGACCTTGTCTATTGCAGTGCACGACACCCACCTAAATAGGGCTTGGCTGTGGTCTGCTGTGGGCAGATGCCACTGCCCCCTCTACCACCAGCACCCCTCCGCCACCATGCTGACATGCCCTTATGCTGGTGGTGCTGGTTGTGCGCAGTCCCAGACCATCCATTGTGCCGGTAGGCAGATGCCTATGGTGTGGGTTCTCGGGTAGGGGTGCCTTCATGGATATGCGCGCTTCCCTCCGGCACCGCCTGCCAATGTTATGTACTGTCACTATGCCCCCTGCTGGTAGCTTGTTGAAGGGACAAGGTGGACATTTTAATTATTTTGTAGAAGTAGGAAACCTTTTTGGACCAGAGGGATCATGGTCCTTCTAGTCCTTCTTCCTTAAAGAAATGAGTTGTGTACGCCTTGTGTAGGGTCAAACAAAAGGCTTTTATTTCCCCTTTAGCACTAAGGTTCACTAAGAAACCAAAAGGTAGAATTTACTTTATTTTCAGGTTTATGCCAAAGTAATTACAGAGCAAGAAAACTGTTATGAGAGCTTCACAGTTCCTTGTAAAAATACACAGGGTTTTCAACACTGTAGTAAAACAAATAAACAAGCTCTTCTTTAGCTCAACACAGGCAAAAGATATTTTTAAAGCATGTTCTGGTAATTACAGCTCTGGGAGAGACTCTAGGCTTTCAGCAATACACATCGAACAGTCCATTTGTTCTTCATGCATCAACGGCTCTGGTTCCCCAAGCTCAATCTGCATGGGTTCCAGCTCAGCCGTGCTTTCTTCTACACCTGAGCTTTCCCTGGCTGAAATAGTTTGCAGTTCAGAAGTTCTCTTCCCTAGTTTCCAGCCTGGCAGTTCTGGGTTTTGCAAGCAAGTGGTATGTCTCATTCCTATGCCTCTTTGTAATGGTTTCCAAAACCTCTGACAGCTTTCTTTCCTCTCAGTATTGATATTTGAGTTATAAGTCTTTCTAGGACCTGGCTTCTTTGTGAGAAATAAAGTATCACTGTACCTTGGCTCCTTAAAGTCTGTGCCACTGGTATTCTCTCTACCAGGCACTCTCCTTCTGATACTGTCTTCTCTGAAGACTGTTTCTTGGAGTTCTCTGGGCTGGGCTAATCCTCCCTGGAGCTTAGCTCTGCCACGTAAGGATTCAAAGCTCCTCTGCCTTGCAGTATAGGAGGTTCCTCTATCAGGTCCTTTCTTCCCAGTATCCTTGGGTTCTTTACCAGATCCTTTCTCAGAGCTTCTCTCTATGCGTAGGCCTCTCTCTAGGCATGGCTCTTTCTCTAGCCAGAGCTCTCTCTCTAGGCGTGGCTCTCCCTCCAGCCGTGGCTCTTTCTCTTGCCGTGGCTCTCTCTCTTGCCGTGGCTCTCTCTGCTTCCTTCCTGCAGAGCTCTGCTTATAAAGCCCTTTTACCCTTGAGTTTTCTGACCCTCTCCTCAGGCGCATCTGATTAGCTTCTGCCTCATCATTACCTGGGTGTGTCAGCTCAGCGTCTGCAGGCTCGTGCCTGCCCCCTCTAGCTGTCCTGCTAGGTAATTGCACCCTCTGCAAGTCAGTTGCTTTATGAGAAACAGCGTTTTTTTTTCTAAGTTCATAGCTTCACTAGCTTCAGCTCTATCACAGTACCCTGGGGGTACTTGCTCGGTAATATCCCCTGTGACACTCTGGGACACATACTCGTGCCCATGTTGGTCCCTCATCAGTTGCTGTCTTGCTGCTTTACAGTTTCGGCATTCCTATGTGCCACCTAGGCATCTGCCTAGTTCGCACTGTGCCCCAGCTGGACCACAGCATGTGCCGCCTCCAGCCCCCTGTATCCCATTTACAGCATCAGTACAGTTGCCCTTTCCTACGTGCCCACTCTGCTGTTGCTGCGCATGTGCACGCCCTAACAAACCTGCCCAATATAAACAACAAAAATCCTGATCACCACTATTTCACTGTGGGATCATTCACTTTGTAGGGGGACAGAGCATAGACCCTTCCAAACATGATATCTTCCTTTTTATGCTTTGTCAGTAGTGTTGCTTTATGTTTATCATTAATATCACTATTGGCCAGCTTGGTTATTGGGATTTCAGATGTGGTTCTAGTCATTTTATATGTTTTTTTGCCTTTTTGGTTCCTGCACATGTATCACTACTATCACTTTTCTGGGTTTCCCTGCCTTTGCTGTACATTGCTGACTGAACTGGTTTCTTTTTCCTGTAAATGTACCTCTAACGCGAGGGTTTCACTGGCGTTAGTGTTCAGACCCAGATTTCACAGCGTTAGTGTGCCTGGAGCCTCTCCCTGTCCACTCTCTGCCCATTGACCCCTATCTCCGCCCTTTGGGAGGCCTTACTCCACCCTTCAGAGACGGATTTCACAGCGCTAGTGTGCCTTAACACCGCTGCCGACGTTATCGCGCAATAACGTAGCTGCTGCTACGTTAAGACGGTTTATTAAACATACCCTTAAGTGTCTTACTCCGGAAGATCGTTGAATGCTGCAGCAGATATAGCAGTGAGGAAGCAAAGTGACAGGCAGCACTGGACCTTGCAGTCCCTGTGACTACTCAAAGGGGCCAATGCAGAAAGCCAGCTCTGAAGTTGCACGCTATTAGCTATGCACATGTCTTTTTAGCATGCCGATAGCACGTGACTTCAGCACTGGCATGAAAAAAAGGGCGCATATGCAAATACGACATGCATAAAACCTTGGCACAAAATGTCAGCGTTAAACTGGGAGAGCAAGCCAAACACATCTGCACAGAAGCCTGTACAAGTTTGGTATGCTGTCTCGGAGAAACAGAGTCATCTGAAAGGAAGTTTGACACTTCACCTCAGATGATCCAGGCATCGAGAAAGCCTATGTCATCATATTTTCTGTCGTCATAGTTCTGTTTATATTCTAAAGGTAAAAAGGGGACTGTTGTAGTTATGGAAGGACAGACTAGATAGGCCATGTGGTCTTTTTTCTGTCGTCATATTTCTATGTTTCTATGTTTCTCTGATGCCATAAAAATACTGTATGGGGGCTATAGCCCCCGACACCAACCCTCCAACAGAAACCAAATTCCAAGAGCCCCAATCCTCACCCACCTGCCCAATAAAAAAAATCCCTGGTGGCCCAAAGGCCCTGATCCTCCTACCCAGCGAATAAAATAAAACCCTGGCCTTGATCCCACCCAACAACAAAAACGCCCAGTGGCCCCGAATCCCTACTCTCTCCCTGTACCTTTAAGCTGGAACAGGAGCATTGCCCATATGCTCCCACCTCTGCACCACCATCTTGCAAAAATGGTGGTGCCTGGCCCCACACAGTGCATCCTGGGATGCACTGGGTGGGGTCAGTGCCATATAAGGTAGGCTTTATATGGCAGTCTGACCCTGCCTAGTGCATTCCAGGATGCACCATGAGGAGCCAGATGCCAGCATTTTTCAAGATGGTGCAGGGCCGGGAATGCATGGACAATGCTCCCACTCCAGCTTAAAGGTAACAGGAGGGGGGTCGAGAGTTCAGGGCCACTGGGCCCCTGGACCTCTTTGTTATTTGGTGGGTGGATTGGGGTCACTCGACCACCAGGGATTTTTTTTTTAGTGAGTGGATATGTGAAAGGGGGGGGGGGATCACAACTGCTGGGCCACCAAGGATTTTCTTTTGCCTACACGTGCAAGACATTTAAGCTACCTCAGACCAGGCATAGAGATATTGCTTCTTCAGCTGGTTATGTAATCTTCTACGTGTTTCTCTGCATTGGGTGCAGACAATATTAGAATTCCATTTGCATATAATTTAGCTACGCTAGGCATTACTGTGTGCATATACTTTTCCTTTGCTTTTTATGACTAGATTGTAAGCTCTTACAAGCAGGGACCATCTTTTAATGTGCCTGTGCAGTGCTGCATTCGCCTTGTAGTGCTATATAAATGATAAGTAGTAGTGTGCGCACATCTATCTCTTTTTTGCATTTGGTGTCTCGGACCTTCTGCATATAAGTTGCGTTATCTGCGTGCAAAGAGTGCAATGGTCTTTCTGAATCGGCCCAAAGGTTTGTCAGTCCTGCTCCCTCCAAAACAGGAAGTCTGCATTGGAAGGGGTGGGAGTGACTGACTTTAGGTGTGCACAGGGACTGATAGACACAAGCTGCATACGGTGTGGTGGCCAGAGGAAGGACAGCGATGAGAGATGCTGCCCTATGGTGTAAGGGAGGAGAGATTCTTTTGGTGGGGGAGGGGGAAGAGGGGGGAGGGAGGAGAGATGTTGCCCAGAGGCCCATCCTCTGACGTTTGCCCAGAACCCTATAAAGAGTTGAAGCAGCCCTGGGTTAGGTGGAGACTGAGCAGCTTAGGAATGGAGTGTGGGCTATGGCTGCACATTGCATTTAACGTGTGAGTAAGTAACGTGCTAATTATCAATGTCGCAGTTAGCACGGGTGCTAACTGTACCCTCTGGAATCATGGCAAATAGTTTATTGTGGGGGTGGTGCTGCTCTCATGCCCCCATTCATTGTTATGGGTGCAAAGCCACACCTCACTAAGTTCTGGGGCTGAACACTTGGCACAGTATGGTGTTTTAGTAAACATACCCCATAGTTCATATTTTAGATTTGGACGGCTGACATTATACTAGGGATTTTTTGCATCTGAACCCCAACATCAAATGCCAGCAAGATTCTACTCAAGATCATTCAGTGGGAAGACCACAACCATACCTGAAATGAGAACTTCCCAAGTAGGATTCAGGAAAGAGCGAAGAATAAGAGATATCATTGTGGATGCGAGATGGATCCTTGAAAAGACAAAAGAATATCAAAAGGATATCTACATTATTTTATTGACTTTAACTGCACAAATCATGAAAAAAATCTGGACCATATTAAGAAGCATGGGTATACACAATCTTTATATTTATCAAGAAGCAAACGTTTGAACAGAACAAGAAGAAACAGAAAGGTTTAAAATCAACAAAAGGTATATGACAAGGCTGCATACTTTCACCATAACTGTTCAATTTATATGCAGAACAAATCATCAGAGAAACAGGACTGTATGAAGACAACTGAGGTGTGAAGATTGATGGAAGACGCATCAACAGCCTCCTCTTCTCAAAAAGCCCTCTCTTGACCCTATTGCTCCCTCCAATTATTGTCCCATATCCCTTCTCCCCTTTATCTCCAAACTCATTGAATGTGCAGTTCTTCATCACTGCTTCGATTTTCTCTCCTCACATTCCCTCATTGATCTACTCCAGTCTGGCTTTTGTCCTCTTCATTCCACTGAAACAGCTCTTGTCAAGGTCTTGTTCCTAGCCAAGTCTAAAGGCTTTTACTCAATTGTTATCCTTTCTGACCTTTCTGCCACCTTTGATACTATTGACCACTCTCTCCTCCTCGTCACATTATCCTCTCTCGGTTTTAGAGACTCTGTCCTGTTCTGGTTTGCTTCCTATCTCTCTAATCATTCCTTTAGTGCTTGTTCACATTGTACCGCCTCTTCTGCCATCTGTCTCTCAGTTGGTGTACCCCAAGGGTCTGTTCTTCGTTCACTCCTTTCTCTCTCTATAACCAGTCCCTTGGTACCCTCATTTCTTCCCATGGCTTTCAGTATCACTTTTTTGTGGGTGACAGGTTAAGTCTATATATTTTTGCCTGATATTTCTCCTGCACTTCAGCTACATATCTCTGCTTGTTTGTCTGGCATCGTTGAACGCCATCTGGTGTTGAACATGGTTAAAACTGGGCTTCTTGTTTTTTCTCCTAAACCATCCTCTATTCTTCTTCCTTTCTCTGTCACTTTGATAATTCTTCTTCCAATTTCCTCGGCTCGTAACCTTGGGGTCATTTTTTACTCCTCTCGTTCATTCTCCTCATATATTTAGCAAATTGCTAAATACTGTTGTTGTTTTTTTCTCTTCAACATTACCAAGATTCGTCCCTTCCTCTCTAATCACACTACTAAAACTCTTGTTCACTCCTTAAGTACCTCCCATCTTGACTACTGCAACCTCTTCCTTGCTGGTCCTCCTCAATGTCTTCTCTTCCCTCTTCAATCTATTCAAAACTTTGCTGCACAATTAATTCTCTGCCAGCCATGTTACACTCACATTACCCCTCTTTTGAAATCCCTTCACTGGCTCCCTTTCTGCTATCGTATTCAGTTTAAGCTACTTATCTTGACCTACAATTGCATTCACTCTGCTGCCCCTCTTACCTTTCCTCTCTCCTCTCTCCCTATACCCCTCCTCATGATCTCCATTCCTTATCTCTATGCCCTCTACTTCTTGTGCCAACTCCAGGCTCCAGTCCTTTCACCTTGTTGTTTTCTTTTGCCTGGAACAAGCTGCCTCTGTCTTTACTTCAAATCTCCTCTTTTTCCCTCTTCAAGCCCATGCTCAAGGCTCACCTCTTTGAGGTCACCTTTAGTTCATAATCTCCTTCCCTTGTGCTTCATCCCCACATCATCCTTATTTCTTGTATTGTATTATATTGTACTGTACGTTTGTCTTCTAGACTGTAAGCTCTATGAGATTGTCTGTACAGTGCTGTGTACGCTTGGTAGTGCTCTATAAATGATTACTACTACTAATAAAAATAGTAACAAAATGCACACTAATGAATGTACGACCATATAATATGAATGACAAATAAAATTGCTAAGTTTGCTGACCAAGTTTTCAACAAGTGTTGGTCCTGCTTGACTGGTATGTTCTCTCATTTGCTATTGACTGAAAATTCATAGCTGTTGGAACTCATTATAGGAGTGGATTTGTAAACTCTTAGGCATCTGAGAAGATTTGTCTTAAAAATACTATGAAGGTCTCTTGTTTTGTAAAAAGAACTCAGTGAAGGCTGTAATTACTAATCTGCATTAAGGGAATAACTTGTGTTTTTTGTCAAGTGACGTGCATTAAATGGCAAAATCACATGTTATCTGTACATAAGGCACACTTTTTTAGTGCAGCACAGGTTAAGTAATAATAAGATGTAAATACTGCAAATGAATACAGAGCATTTCATTATTATGCAAGATGAATAACACAGCTTGTGTTTGATCTCACATGCTATGTAATTGATGGAAAGATAACGCCAGCTGACATTATCTTTCTTCCCCAGATTCATCAGGCTGCTAACACGTGGCCTGGGGCTTCACAGGGAGCCTTTTACTTCATAAATGTTTCATTGACTTCAACTTGAAATCATAGGAACCACGATGTTCCACAATCAACATTTTAAATATTCCACATGGCTCATTTTACTAATTTTTATACATGTTTCTATATACTGTCTATCTATGCATATCTCTCACCCTCCCCCCTTTCCCTCCCCTCATTTTCAAGATTATAATCTTCATCTCCTACATAGAATTACATATTAATTAAACAAAATCTAGCTCAGAGTGCTGCAACTCTTAGACAAGCCCGGAAAGGAAAAGCATATAGCATGAGGGAGGAAAATATCATTAGCAACCTGGAAAAGAGATGGCTGAGGGGAGATATGATAGAGGTCTATAAATTAATGACTGGAGTGGAATGGGTAAACGTAGATTGATTGTTTACGCTATCAGAATATAGAAAGACTAGGGGACATGTAATGAAGCTACAGGGTAAACCATTTAAGACAAATAAGAGAAAATATTTTTTCACTCAACGTGTAATCAAACTTTGGAATTTGTTACCAGAGGATGTAGTGAGAGCTGTTAGTGTAGCTGGGTTTAAAAAAGGTTTGGACAAGTTCCTGGAGGAAAGGTCCATAAACCATTATTAAAAAGGGACCCAGGATATCAATGCTTGACCCAATACAAGCATTGTGGAACCTGTGTCTTTTGGGGATACTGCTAGGTACGTATGACCTAGATTGGCCACTGTTGGAAACAGGATACTGGGCTTGATGGACCTTGGTCTGACCCAGTATGGCATATCTTATGTTCTTAACCCCCAAGCCCATCCCATGTCACCTATATTCATAGGAGATTCCAGAGGTACACTCCTTCCTGATTTCTAACTACCAGCTTCCTCTGGATCGAATTATCTATATCAACTACCTTCCCCCCAAGCCAATCTCCCTACCCCCTCACTGGTGTTCTGATTTATTCCTATAATAATTCTATTTGGTTATTGGCCTAAATTGAAGTAATAGAAGTAACTGAATGGTGTGGATGCATACCATCCTATCCTAGAGGGACCAAGGCCTGGAGACTTGTACTTCACAGCTCCAAACCACCTACTGGGATCAAGCTGCCAAATAAGAGAGAACAATGTTCTGTGCTACAGCAAAAGCAAAATACAATTTATTGCTTGAGTCACTAACGTATCGTACTGAAGTACTTTAGTCACTGACCCAGTAGTGTAAATTGAAAACTAGAGCCAATAAACAGTTTTAAGCATCATTTTTGTACTCAGCAACCCAGACTTACTAAAGCATTTTGGCTGTAGAACAGTGTTATTGTTTTACCTTTATAGCTAGTGCAATTTACATTCTGATTTACAGGAGTAGTTACTAAGCTGTGGTAAAATTCAGAATTTTACTACAGCCTTATTTATCATGCAAGTAGCTGTGACTTAAAATTCTTTATTGGCTCTAGTTTTCAATTTACACTACTGGTTCAGTACATACGACCTTGACTTCAGAAGTGCTAAGGATATGCAAGTTATAATGGGAAGGGATCTCAATTTAAACTATAAATTATTAAAATACATGCACATCTTCGACTGGATTGGTGATAAATCTATGTTTTTGTTTGGACAGTATTTGCTTTTCAGGCAAAACAATTAATGAATGATGCAATTAAAAAGTGCTATTGCATCATAGAAACAAAGAAAAATGTTGACAGAAAAAGACCACATGGCCTATCTAGTCTGTCCTTCCATTTCAACAACGACAACAGTCCCCTTTTTCCTTTAGAGATCCTCTGTGTTTGTCCCATGCTTTTTTAAATTCAGGTACTGTCCTCATCTCTACCACCTCCACTGCAATGTTCCCTCTAATTTTCTGTAGGCTGTGTGCGCATAAAATATCAGCTGTGCAGCTTTTGAAGGAAGGTTAAATTTTTGTGCGCCACATAACGACACTCGGAGTTATATACTTTAAAATTTGACTACACGTCAGAATACAGTATGTACACCACATTGATTGCACTAGAAAATATTGTAGAACTTGTGAAAACCGTAAATACACAACAACTTTTCAATTTTAAGAATGTCTGTGTTGTTTTCTATCAGAATCAGAACCGTAATTTTTGTGCGCTCTGTTGTAAAGTATGTGCGCTCACTCGGTGAGGTGTGTGCGCGCGCACAGCTTAGAGGGAACAGTGCTCCACTGGGAGACTATTCAACGGATCCACCACTCTTTCCGTAAAGAAATATTTCCGCATATCACTCCTGAATCTATCCCCTTTCACCGTCATCCCATGTCCCCTCGTAGCAGAACTTGCCTTTAATCAAAAGAGGCTCTCCCCCTCTGCATTTATGCCACGGAGGTATTTAAAAATCTTAATCATATCATCTCTATCCTGCCTTTCCTCTAAGGTGTACATATTAAGATCCTTAAGTCTGTCCTCATATGCTTTATAATGAAGACCACTAACCATTTTAGTAGCCACCCTCTGTACTGACTCCATCCTGTTATATCCTTTTGAAGGTGCGATCTCCAGAATTGCACACTATATTCCAAATGAGGTCGCGCCAAAGACTTATACAGAGGCATTATCACCTCCTTTTTTCTGCTACCCATTCCTCTCCGTATGCACCCAAGCATCCTTCTAGCTTTTGCTGTCACCTTTTCTACCTGTTTAGCTACTTTAAGATCATCAGATACAACTACGCCTAGGTCCCGCTCTTCTTTAGTGGACAAAAGTACTTCACCCCCTATACTATATTGCTCCCTTGGATTGCTGCAGCCCAAATGCATGACCTTACATTTTTTAACATTAAATCCCAGCTGCCAAATTCTAGACCATTCTTCAAGCTTAGCTAGATCCCTCCTCATGTTGTCTACACCTTCCTACTCTATTGCAGATTTTGGTATCATCCGCAAAGAGGCAACACCCGACAGCCCTTCCGCTATATCACTAACAAAGATGTTAAAAAGAATCGGCCCAAGGACAGATCCCTGGGGCACACCACTGGTAACTTCCTTCTCCTCAGAGTGAGCCCCATTTACCTGTACTCTTTGTGACCTCCCACTCAACCAACTTCTATCCCAAGCAGTAACTATAGGGTCCATCCCTAGGGTGCTCAGTTTGTTTATAAGTCGCCTGTGAGGAACGGTGTCAAAGGCTTTACTGAAATCTAAATACACCACATTTAGGGCTGTCCCTTGGTCCAACTCCCTGGTCACCCAGTCAAAGGAATAAATCAGATTTGTCTGACAAGACCTGCATCTGGTGAATCTATGCTGCCTCGGATCCTGTAATCCGCTGGACTGCAGAAACCTCACTATTTTCTCTTTCAGCAACTTTTCCAATAATTAACTCACCACCGAAGTTAAACTAACCGGCCTGTAGTTTTCAACCACATCCTTACATGAAATGAATTGCATCATGTTATTCCTAGAAGTCATAGATTATGCAATCCTAACTCAGCTTAATTACATCACTCTGCAGAACAAATTGTACATTATTTTAAATGAACATGACGTGTCAGTAGTATTTTGGCTGTAGATCAGTCTTCTTAGTGTTTGATTTTTTCTGTTTAACCAAAGTGAAAGATGCCTTGTAATTGTTTCAACAATGCAGATCACTTCTGCTATGTTTTTGGTGAAGTGACTTTTGCATCACAAAACGCGGTATATCCGTTTATGAAAGCCTATCACCTTTACTTTGGCTGCAAACCTGGAGATCAGGACAAGAGCTGGGCTCCACACATATGCTGCAACAGTTGTGCAACAAATATTCACCAGAGGTTGAATAGACAAAGGAAATTCATGTCTTTTGCTGTGCCAATGATTTGGAGGGAGCCAACATATCATATGAGCAATTGTTACTCTGCATGGTATCTCCTGTTGGGAAAGGTTTGTTGAAGAAGAAAACATGGACTGTGCAGTATCCAAACATTCGATCAGTTATACGCCCACTAAACCACAGAGAAGGACTGCTGGTTTCTGATGTTCTAGAATTATTTTCACTTGAGTCAGACAAGGAAGAGAAAGGGGATGAAACTTCTGGTCCTGAACCATCCGTGTCACATGACCCAGATTTTCTCCCATCCACCTCCTCTGAACCACATCCCATAACACAAGGTGAGCTGAATGACCTTATCAGGTATTTGGAACTACCTAAGAGTAAGGCAGAGCTGCTGGGCTGCAGATTGCAGCAGTGGAATCTCCTGTCAGATAATGTTATGGTTTCCATGTTCTGGGAACGTCAAAAGGATCTTGTTACATTCTTCTTTATTGCCTTTGAGGGAGGTCTGTACATTACATCAATGTAAACAGATTTTCCATTCCCTCTTTCCAGACTAACCCACAGTTCCTGGGATATTGTTCTCTCTTCCACTTCCTGGGCTACATACAAGTCATACAAGTTACTCAGTTCTAGGGAATATAGTCAGGGTGTCGGCATTCTTCTCAGTGCACAAGTCACAGAGTGAACATGGAAGGTGATCTTGTAGCCTGCAACAACATTGATGGTCTGATGGCAGCCCTCAACGACATTCATCATCCAGATGAGTGGAGACTGTTCATTGAGTCATCAAAGACAAGTCTTAAAGCTGTTTTGCTGCATAATGACAATGTTTTGCCATTGATTCCAGTTGGTCACACAATCCATATGAAGGAAACCTATGGCAATATAAGACAGCTGTTGAATGCATAAACTATGATGAACATCAGTGGCAGCTTTGTGGTGATTTGAAAGTCATAGCTCTGTCGCTTGTCTGCAAACTGGATACTCAAAGTACTGCTGTTTTCTCTGTGAATGGGATAGTCATGCAAAAGATTCCCACTACTTCTAGAGAGATTGTCCACTCTGACAGTCATTGGAGACTCGAAAGAACTGTGTACAGCATCCACCTCTTGTTGAATCAAGGAAGATTTTGTAACCACTCTTACATGTTAAGCTGGGCCTAATGAAAAATTTGTCAAGGCCATGGACAAAGCAAAACCAGCTTTCAAGTATCTCAGCAGGAAATTTCTAAGACTAAGTGAAAAGACCTAGGTTTATTATAATTTATGATTAAGCCACTGAGAAACTATAGTGATTCAAGATGGCGGTGTTCTAGTTTGGCCATGATGTTTGGGCTCTGATCCTGTTACTGCTATATTTCTTGAAGTCTGTCCTGTTGTTGTTATCTTGCAGTACCTCATGGTAAAGAGAAAAAAAAAGACTTCTCCTTCCCATTTCTTGTGAAACAGGGGTTGTCTGGGGATAGCCCTGGAACTCTGGGGGGGGGGGGGGCAGGGGGGAGAGTCAGAGCTGCAGCAGCCCCTTCACCCAGAAAGACTCCGGTCCCCAGTTTGGAACTGCTTCAATCCTCCAAGCTTCCTCGGATTGGGAGCGGTGAACCATAGAACGTTTTGAACTCCAATTCTTCACTTCTCATACCAGCCATTTGTTCCGCGTCGGATGAAGAACTCTCTTTGCTGACACAGACATGTGAGGAAGGGGAGTCCCATTCAGTGTCTCGGCAACTCTCTTTTGAGTGGATTTCTTTGACTCCATCTTCCTTGTTGGCTGACCCTGGTAAGACTTCACTAACAACCCCAGGAAATAAAGCTTCTGTACATCCTTCTGCTACCATTCTGGGTAAAAAGTCTTTTGCCTCCTTGTCTACTTGGGATCGATCGATCTTTTTCTTTACCTGTGGAGTCTTTAGGTAGCTTGTCCTTGAGAAAAAAGGAGATTATTAAAGGATCTGCTTTGGATTTGGCTGCTTCTCCTATTCCATCGAACAATGTACTTGGTCAGAATAAGGATTCTAATCTCATTACTTTAAAGGTTCCTTCCCAGCAAAATCATTTTTCCTCTCTGCAAAGTGATTCATTCCAGTTGAAAAGCCCTAACCTGTTTTATACATATTTTGTATGCATGAAAGAACGTTTTTACATGCACAAATCAATTGTATGCATGTTAATTCATAGGTATATGCACATCACAAGTGATTTGCATGCACTTTAAGTCTGAGCTACTCAAATGACCCGAATGCATCTTCATGAATACTCATCCCTACTGTTTATCCTCTCTCTATAGGAGAACCGTTCCATCTCCATAACAATTTTAGTTTCTCTTCTTTGTACTTATTTATGTATGATTTATTTTATTTATTTGTTTATTTATTTTAAACCATTTATATTCTTCAGTATACATTGCTCGAGGTGGATCACAAGTAAAACATACATATATTTCCGAGTTCTGTTTTATTTTTGAAATAGGGCAGCCAGAACTGCAGACAATATTCCATGTGCGGTTGTTACATGGGTTTATCCAGAATTACAATATTCACAGTTTTGTTTTCTATTTCTTTCCAAATATACATTTTTTTGTTACTACTATTGTATGTTGATTTGAGGATCTTAATGTATGGCCTTCTGTTTTTCTTCAGTGACTTCAGGTCCTTTTCCTGAGTGCTTACTCTTAATGTGGAATCCAACACTGGGCAAATATGGAAGGCAATTTTAAAAATCATTCTTGCAGGAAAACAGGGTGTAGCTAAAAGAAGATGGATGTATCTGTATTTAGCACCACTGTTCTTAGGGATGGGGAATGAAACAACACATGCACCTTGTCATTTTCAAAAGTACATGCACTGATCTGGTATGAAAAAATACTCACAAAAAAAAGAGGTCCCAGTATCCGCATGTATTATTCCATAGTCTGTTTTCAAAGTGGATGTATGCTCATACATTTTACTTTCAAAACTGGTTCAAAGATTGCAGATAAAATACACCTATAGATTTTTCAGCTATAGAATTGAGTTTTATAAGAGATTTGAAATATGTATAACAGCATTCTACATCTCAAGTGGGCTCTTATAAAATTGCCCTGGGCTTTACAGAAATACGAAGTTGGTGCACAGATACACAGGGCCGGTGTTAAACATGCTGCAGAAATTCGGGAGGATGCCCCAAAAGCCTCCCTAAAGCCCCTAAGCTGTGTCTCTCTCAGCTTTAAACAAGATTGGGGGCCCAGCCAATTGCCCTGCTGCACCATCCCTCCCCCCCAAACACTGGCCCTGCAGACACCTAGAGGCCAATTCTATAATGTGCACATCTGGCCCACGGGCACATCCAAATAAAAAACGTGCACAAATGAAACCTGATTCTGCAGCCGTGAGGATAGACGCAGTCAAGGGTGCAGAATCATGGATATAGGAGTTCTCAGCATGGCCCGCACATAGCGCTACGGTATACGAGAGATGGGTATATGCCACCAACGGCTGTGTACATCCCTGCTCACCATATTCCGAAAAGATGTACGCGTGAGATCCTGCCAGTCTAGGCGATATATCCGCGAACGGCCAAACCTCCCCTTTAAAACGTGCATCTCCTAAGCTGCTGTGTCCACTCAAATCCCACCTCTTCCCCCAATATTACTTGACCAACTAACCAATCTTAATCACTACCCAAACTAAGAACAAATCCTGTTATGTATACTTGTAAATACTCTTGTAAATACTCTTGTAAATAGTTGCAGTAATGACGTCCCATGTTTTATCCAAGTTCTCTGACCTTGTTCTCTGTAAAACCTAACAGTTTGTTGTTATGGTATGTTGTTATATTGTGAACCGCGCTGATTCTGAATAGAGCGGTATATAAGAGCCTGTAATAAATAAATAAATAAAATAAATAAATAGTGATGTTCTGATTTAAAATTATAGTAAAAGCTGAACATACATATAAGTGGTTGCCTGCGAGACAATAGAAACCAGTCTGTGGCATGCCCAGAACACTACAAAGCAATCGCAGTGCACTGTAATGTAGTAGAAAAACAAGCAGAGAGTGATTTGTCTGGCACAAGATGCAGTGCAGCACTACATATATGGCAGTAGAAGACCTCCCTAGGTATGCGTGTTGTGGACATCTCTGGA
Source organism: Ichthyophis bannanicus (assembly GCA_033557465.1). Classification (NCBI taxonomy): domain Eukaryota; kingdom Metazoa; phylum Chordata; class Amphibia; order Gymnophiona; family Ichthyophiidae; genus Ichthyophis; species Ichthyophis bannanicus. The sequence goes on from CM066038.1 coordinate 170,404,420, forward strand.
ACATGTCTGTACAATACTAAGTAAGGACATGAACAAAGCAGAACAATTGCCCCATAGCGAACTGTCCAGATATATCCGTTTCATTAATAAGGAGCCTTCAGAATGACAGCAGTGCATGCACCACACAGACATGCCCAGAGACACCATCGCCGCTCTCTAAAGCTGTGCACAGTTGCAGAGACCAATGATGGTGCACCTGGGCATGTCTCACTGATTCTTGCACTGTTGCATACCCTCTTTCTGAGGACCCCTTATATCAGTGACAGGTATATGTTAGGACAATTAAGCTATTGCGGACCTCTTCTGCTTACATCTGCCTGTTCTCACTGGCACCTGATGATGCTGCTGCAGTCATCCCTACAGTCCAGGTACCTGCCAGACATTCCTGTCCCTCCCAGATATGTGGAGGAGCAATCTAGATCCCCCTATGCAGCCCTCCAACCACGCACTCTTACTTGCAGTCCCACAGAAACATGCGTCTGCCAAAGGGATGCCCTGCACCTCACAATGTAGGAAATATAAGGGCAAACATAGAAATCAGTATAACCCAGCCCAGCAACCTTCATGTTTTTACATTTTTAAATGCATATATAAATAGAAGATAAATAATATAGTGGACCTCAAAAAGATTTAGAGCTTCACTAGGCCCAAACATACCCTCCAGTATAGCAGCCTCAAGGGCCAAAACTAGCATGCTCATTGTACATCATAGGTCCACATTTACATTCAACCTAAACAGTGAACTATGCACAAAATAAATGGCATATAGCCACTGACTTAATACATCACCCAATATTGTGGTTCCATAAGACACATAAGTGCACTTATCTGCATCTGGGGAATATACACATTGAACAGAGCAAATTGAAAAGATCCACTGTGTAGAGCACACAACTCAAGCCAGCTGAGTGCTGCACCTTTCAACGATAGCTGGGGTAACATTATCGCATGGAGTCCCAGGACTCCATCGCCGTCTCATTTTTAGGACTTGGGCAGTGTTAGAGAACCCATGCTTTGCCCCTTTAGCACGCACAGCAAATGGCAGCACAGCCGGAATGCACACCAGTGCTCTTTCAAATACATTTGTGGGGGGGTTATTAAAGTTTCTGTAACTTACAACCTCCCTCTCCTCTGCTTTGTGCTCTGTATAACTGCATTAGGTGGTTTTCCAGACTGCAGGCACACCGGTGCACAGCATAGGTGTCGCATCCAAGTCCTGCCCTTATTCCACGTTTCCACAGGCTTAACGTGGACGTATGCGGGAAATACTGCGGACGGACATGGGCATCTCCTGAATACAATTTATACATCTGCGTGGCTGGCCACGCCCCTGTTCTGCTCCCTCCCACCCCTGTTCTGAGATCCCTGTTTTAGTGCCTGTACGTGCAGGGTCGCAAAGATTCAGAATACGGTTCCAGACATTTTTACAAAAAAAATCTATCCCGCACGTCCATGCGGCTTATTCGTGCCTGAGTCTTTATCAATTTATTACTATAGGCTACAAATAGACGCCTATTTCTACTCTCAATCTAGGCATCCTGATACTTATGGGGATAATTTTGTAATAGAGTACTTACAGTAGGTTAAGTGGCAAGAAGGCACCTATTTTACACCTATTGTACAAAGACAAGTTTTTATGCAGAAAATTGTAGTTGCTGTGTTTGTCCTCTTGGATATGTGCAAACCAAGGTCATCAAACAAGTTATAGGTGATGCCTTTATACTGGACTAACTTAATGTATTTTAATATATGCCTAGTGGTTAGAGCAACTGCCTAGTACCCAGAAGATCAAGGGTTCAATTTCAACTGGCACTCCTCGTGACCTTGGGCAAGTCACTTTACCTCCATTGCTTCGGAAGAAAAGACTGCCAATCTACTTCCGGTGATACATTGCCAAGAAAACCCAGAGGTAGCTGGGTCGCTATGAGTCAACACTGACTGGATGGCACTAAAAAAAAAAAAGTATCTTGACAAGCTTTTGAGAGCTATCCTTGCTTCATCAGTCTGACCTGCAAACCGCGTAAATTCTGTTCACCAGGATATTCAACAGAACTAACCTGGTAGTAGCGCTTTATAAATTATTAGTATTTATGCTGCTGAATATCCCCCATTTGGGCTGCTAAATGCCCTGACGCTAAGCACTTAGCGTTGGGGCATTCCAGGGGCAGCAATGCGGGTTCACCGGGCAGTGACAATATTCAGCCACTGCCCAGTTAATCCTAACCTGCTAAAGTTAGGACAGCTGAATGGATGTCCTAAATTTAGCCAGTTTTGCAAATCCAACCAACAGCTGAATATCGCTGCTGATCACTGAACCTTGAATATCATGAGAGCCAGAAGGGAAGGGGTTAACAGTCCAAATTGCTGGCATTTGTACTGCATGTGCTCAGTGGAGTGCTAGACGTATTTAGGGTTGCCAACCAGCCGGTTTTCAGCCGGCCTGGCCGGTTTTCCTGTGGTCGGACCGGCTTCCGGCAGAGAACCAAAACCGGCCATTGAAAAGCCGGTTTTTTGCTCTGGCTGCGAGATCGGGAGCGGCCAGAGCAGAAAACCGGCTTTGCGCTTGCGATCGCGATCACAGTCCTGGCCCCCACTTGCAGCCTCTGCTGCTGCTTCTTACAGAGCAGCAGCTGCAATAAAGTTAATTTAAAAGTAAGGAATCCTGTGAGGGGCTTTCCGGCCCTATGAAACTCCTTCTGCAGTGCCCGCCCCTCTGATGTCACTTCCTTTTCAGCCAGGGACCCTGCAGAAGGAGTTTCATAGGAGCGGAGGGTTTCTCACAGGTTTCCTTACTTTTAAATTAACTTTATTGCAGCTGCTGCTCAGTAAGAAGCAGGAGCAGCAGCTGCACGGGGGGGGGGGGGGACTACAAATGGGCGGTGATGGGGGGAGACATGTCCTGGAAAAGGGCCATGGGGGGGGGGGGCCGTGGACAGGAAATGGGTTGTGATGGGGGGGGGACGGACCTGGATCGGAAAAGGACTATTGGGGGGGGGGGACTTGGACTGCAAATGGGCTGTGATGGTGGGGGGGACCTGGACTGTAAAAGGGCTATAGGGGGGGACATGGACTGGAAATGGGTTGTGATGGGGGGGGGGGACCTGGACTGGAAAAGGGCTATGGGGGGTGGGAACTTGGACTGGAAATGGGCTATGGTGGAGGGAGGGGGAACTTGGACTGGAAATAGGCTGTGATTAGGGGGGCTAGGACTGCAAATGGGCTGTGATGGTGGGGGCCTAGGACTGGAAATAGGCTGTGATGGGGGACTTGGACTGTAAATGGGCTGTGATTGTGAAGGCTAGCACTGGAAATGGGCTTATGAAGAGCTGGAATAGGGCTGGAAATGGGCTGATGTGGGGCATGGGAGAATGGGACTAGAAGGGAGTGGATGCTGGGTGGGTCTAGAACTATAAGGGAGCTGATTTTGGGGGAGGACTAGAAGGGATGGGGATGGGGAATGAGAATGGAGAGGGGAAAAATATTTTGTGTGGAAGAAAAATCTATGATGGGTCGGGTATTGGGAGAGTAAGAGGGGCTTGAGAATGGAAGGGTGAAATTTAAATGGATGATAAGGGAATAAGGAAAGAATTGGGGGAAAGAGCAAAAGGGAAACAATCAGTATGTTAAAGCAGATATATAGAGAGAATGGAAAACATCTAAAAGAGAAGAAAGGCCAAATGGATAGCTCGCAGAAGACACGAAGAAACCAGAAGAAAGTGACTGGAGCAATTGCAACTGAAAAATGAAATGCCCAAACAGAAGGTAGAAAAATACTTTTTATTTTGAATTTATTAACTGGAATATGTCTGGTCTGGGAAGTGTGTATTGCTAACATCTTTGCGTTTTTGTTTAGTGCAAGAGGAAATTACTTTATAGTTTTATTTCTCCAGTGTTGTACATTTCATGTTTGGATTTTGGGGTTCCCAGTTTAATTATTATCTGACCAAGGAAGTTAGCCTACACGTATCCTCGGTAATTTTTGTGGGTGGGGCTGGGGGCGGGGCAGGGGTGGGACTAGGGGAGGAGAATTGGTGGAGCATGGCGAGCCAAAGGTGTCGGGTTTTTCTCGGTGAAAAAGTTGGTAACCCTAGACGTATTAGGTGACATCAGATGGAAGAAATGTGAGAAAAAACACACATCTACAGAGCACTGGAGAGAAAAGGCATCATTAGCATGGTTATGCCAGTTTGGCATGGGGCCTACTGAGGCCTAGTGTGGAAACTGTCAGAAGATCAGAGAACTAATACGCTATATATTTTCTATATTTCTTGAAAATAAGGGATGGAAAAACAAACCAGGTGGAAGGTTGAATAAGTGGGAAAAGGGTCAGATAACAGGGAATAAATCTGACAAAGGCCTGAGCACATGGTTATTCACAAGGCCATAAGGGCCAACAGGTCAGCAGGAATGGGAGTGCAGATATGACAGGACAAAGGAAGGAATGAAAGAGAGAGAATCCAGATGCCTGGAATCGAAAGCAAAGGGACTAATTAAAGTGACTAATTGGAAAAGAAAAACTATATAACAGGACAGAATTTTTAAAGATTGCTCATTACGTGTCTTCCCTCCCACAGACTGCGCTACGAGATATTAGAGTTTTTTGCATTGAGTGAGGAGTTACCGCCCACAATCGCACAGCTGAAAAGAAGGTTGGATGGCTATAGTAGATTGCCTGATTATGGAGTGGAGGAGGCTTTGTGGGCCCGAGAGTTGAATGTGTTGGTGCCTCCGGGTTCACTCCTTTGGACCTTGTGTAGGATTGCTGGTCTGGTGGGGGGAGCCCGTTGGCGGGAGATACAGTTTAAATGCCTCCTACGGGCACACTTTTCTCCGAGACGGGCGTTACGATCCCATCTCACGGAGATGGGTAAATGCCCAAAATGTCCCTGTCCCTTGGCAGATTTAGGACATATGTGGTGGGGATGTCCGGTAGTTCGCTTGTACTGGAGGAGGATAGGTGATTTTATGAGTAGAGTTATATTGCAACAGATTTGTTGCACGGCAGCGCTTGTGGTGTTAGATCAGCTTGGACCACTCCACCCGAAAGGGAAATGGGAACGCCTCTTAGTCAGAAAGGCATGTCTGGTAGGTAAGGGACCGATACTTCATAGATGGAGGGAAACGACTGGTCCCACCTTTTGGGAATGGCGTAACAGCTTTCACCAGCTGATGCTCATGGAGAGGAGGGGGGCTAGAGGAAGTACTCAATGCTGGGCCGTATTCCTGCTGATATGGGAGCCATATATTCAGTTATTGAGGCCCCGTGTCCGGAATGAAGTGCTTCAACTGGGTTAGGATGGGGAAAGGGATAGGAGGAGTGGGATACTTTTGGAGCAAGAAGGGTGTTGTAATCATTATGTATGTTCACTGAGGGGGGTCTGATGCCAAAGAGAGAGGCTGCGGGGATTGGGGGTTGGTGGGGGGGGGAGGAGGGGGGGAAATTGTGAATGCTGTATTTGTGTAATTGATCTGTTGAGGTTCCTGGTTTGTATATTGTTTTGTATGATTTGTACTGTGTGGACTTTAATAAACAGAGTTTTCAAAAGATTGGGAATTTACACCCCATTTTCTGAAGAAGGTGGTTTGTAAATTTCCACAGCATGTTTACTAATGAGTAAGTGGGTATGATTTTGATTCTTTGTGCTGTGTGAAAGGTTTTCCTTAGTTTATCTTTGAGTGTAGCTAGGAGCCATATATCCTTCTCTTTCACTGTGCTAGGATCTGTCGATGGATAGGAAATCTCTTAATTACTTTATAGCTGTAAACTTGTAAGAAGAGGATGAGGGAAATTCTCCACGTTACTTTGTATTTAGCTAGTTTGGTTGCACTTCCTATATGCTTGCTTCTGTGATATAAGAAAGAAAGGATTTTTTTGTAAGAAAAATCTGTGAGAATTTTGTGCCAGGTACGAGTATAATCTGCATGAGATGTGGTTTATTGGGAGGAGGTGGTAGGCCCTCCCTGTATATGAGTTAGTTTGCAAGGTTTTGTCCCCCTCTTGCACGGAAGAGTAGGAGTGGCAATCCACCTGGCCAACGGATTTGACTCCCCCCCCCCCCCTGGTTCTGTACAATATCCAAGGTGAATGTGAAGTGGAAATGGCCAGCTGATTTAAGTGTGTAGCCACCACCGCTCAAAATCCCCCCCTCCCCACAGTCTCCTAGATCCCTTGTCAAACAGACCCAGCTACCCGAGTGCCTGCTTTCAGCTTACCATACTGTCATGACAGTCATTCTTGAACCAGTAGCCACTGGCACCAACTGCTAAAAAACTTAATAGTGAGCCACAGTGTCAGGTGTAGATGTCAGAGTTCCTGGCAGTTTCACCTGGCCTGGTTGACTCCACCTAATTGCCAACCCATGGATTCACTGAAGGCCAATCCTGATTGGCTGCACCTATTAAACTCCCCTGCAGCACTGATTCCTTGCTACTACAACAAAATTGATGGATTTCTTTTCTAAAGCTTTGCTCCAGCTTGCTCTTGAATTTGGTCCTGCTTCCCTTCAAGGATCCCTGACCTTTCCTGAGGCTTGTTGTTATCTTCCTGGATGCCTGCCTTGCTCCTGCATACCTACTTACCTAGACTCTCATCTTGTTCATGTGTTTCTACTTTTCTCAATCCCAGCCCTATCCCTTTATTTGTTCCTGCCTGTTTCTTGGCTTTGGACCTCTGGCTGGACCTGACTGTGCTACCCACTTACATTCTGCCTTGGTACTCTCAGGTGTGCTAACTCATTCGTTCGAAACCTTGCACTGCCAGTTGCAAGGCTGGTGCAAGCAAGGATATGAGTCGCTCTTGGCGAACCCTCAATCCTGTCACCCCCACTGCTTCCACCTCCATTGCCTTCATTGCCATCCCTCTCCTGGACATGGACCTGCGGCAATACCATTTAAATGGCAATGCAGCGTTTACTACTACTACTATTACTACTACTGAGCATTTGTATAGTGCTACAAGTCGTACGCAGTGCTGCACAGACATGCAAGAGACGGTCTCTGCTCATCAGAGCTTACAATCTAGTCAAGACAGACAACACAGAGGGTGTAGGCTGGGATAAAACAAGGGGGAGAGGAAAAGTACTACTAAAAGTTTACTTGCCACTTCAGGTCTTGGCGAGGGGTAGCAGCATCAGAAATGGGCTCCTTGAGAACGCTGCCATTCTAGGCGACCATATATTTCCCCAGCCTGTGGCCCAACTAGTTCTTGACACAGACAGACTTGGCTGCTATTTTCTTTCTATCATCATAGCCTGGTCCAAATAGCTCCTGAATGATAGAAGAGCAAGGACAGGCAAGACAGGATGCTTTTCAATATGGTTGCATGGTTTCATTTTAGTTGAACAAAATGTATGATCTTGGCTTTCTTTGTTGAATGAAAATGTCAATACGTCGCTTTGAAGTAGGTTTGAACCAGGCCTATAGTAAAGAGACAGTGTAGTTCCTCCACTACAGAATCATGCTAATCCAAAAATGGTAGCAAAAATGGAATGCCTCAACGCTAAGTGCTAATCCAAAAATGGCAGAAAGAGGAAAGGGAGAGCTTCGGCATTGGTTTCCGCGTCCACGCCGAAAGCTTTGTTGCAGTCAACCCTGTCATTTCCAGCCATGGTTCCCCCATCGCAATGAGACTCTTCGGTTCAGTCCTCCCTGGTGATGGTGGATGCCAGCCTTAGCAGGGCTTCATTGATCCCCAAAGAATGGACAGCCCCTCCACTGCTGGGTCTGGAGCTCTCTGAATGCATGCAAGACGTCCCCAGAGGTAGTATTCCTGGTGGGCTTGTGAGCGGAGAACCGCCTTCAGAGTTTGTGGCATCTGACGAGATGCTGGTGGTTACTTCATCCCAGAGAGATAAGGGAGCAGTGGTTGGAAGACCGGCTGTTATTCAATTAGATACGTTGTGGGATGCCATTAAGTCAGTGGACTCTTCTCTGGTGAATTATGCTGCTGGTTTTAAAACTCAATTGGATCAAGTAGTTGGAAGGACTGTATCCTGTGAAACTGTGGTGGCCGATCATGCTGCTAGACTGGGGGCCTTGGAAGAAGCTTTGGATAATTGAGTATAGCTCAATTAAAAGACAAAGAAGTGTTAAGCAAGAAAGTGCTTTTTTTGGAAAATCGAGTTCGGAGGAACAACTTAAGATTTTTGAATTTTCGTAAATGTCCACTTATTTCATCTGTGGATATGCTGCATAAATACTTGAGTGAGGTGTTGAAGATTACAGGGGATGCTGTACCTCCAATAGTTTGGGCATGTTATCCTTCTTTGAGCCCCCCAGCTCTAGGTTCTGAAGGGGAGCCTGGGCGGTCCCAGTCTCCTTTTGGAGGTAATCTAACTGCCTTTTTGGAATCTTCCTTAGAAGTGGTAATTTATTTATTTAACTACATTTATATCCCGCTTTTCACCAGGTCAAAGCAGTTTAACATAAAAAGGAGGGGGGGGGGACAATAATCAAGTTGACAGAGAGAGGGAGGGGGCCGTCACCAGGGGGGATAACATAGTTGATCTTCACAGAAAGTAACAGTACTAGACAATTGACGTTTTACGGAAGTCTCTTAGATGGTTGCTGGGGGAGGGGGTAGGTCAGAGGGTTCGGGTGAACAGTTATTGAGAGATGTCTGTTTCACGTCCAAGATATTCATGAAATGGGATGGTTTTTAACTGTTTCTGGAATGTGGATAGGTCTTTGGTGCTTCGGATCTGGCTCGGGAGTTCCAGAGGGAGGGTGTGTACAGTTCGAATGCTCTGTTGCAGGTTTGCTGATTGAACTTAGTTCGTTCATGGGGGATAGTGAGAGTGTTGTTGGTGGTCTGACAGGTTAGTCTGTTGAGAATAGGGTGAGGTAGTAGAGTCCAAAGTTGTGTGGTCTGGGTTTGATGGAGGGATTTGTGGATAAGTAGGAGGGATTTGTATTTAATCCTTGCTTCGAGGGGCAGGATGTGAAGTTCTCTCAGGACTGGGGTGATGTGATTGTGTTTTTTTTCCTTCTGGATGATTCTTGCAGTAGTGTTTAAGGCAATTCATAGTGGGTTGGTGTGGGTGGCTGGTAGTCTGTGATAAATTGCATTGCAGTAGTCCAGGTAGGGGAGCGTCATGGCCTGCATGACTGTTCTGAAGTCCTATGGATCAATGAGTGGTCTGAGCCGTTGTACTGTCTTTGCTTTGTGGAATATTGTTCTAGCCATCTTTTTGATCTGCTGTTTAAATGTAAGTGCTTGATCAGTGATGATTCCCAAGTATTTTATGTGGGGTTGGACTTGTATTTGGGTGGTTCCCAAGGTGAGGTGTGGCGGTGGGGTGAAGTTTGGGTCCTTGGTCACAATGAGGGCTTCCGTTTTTTTAATGTTCATGGAGAGGTTGTTCTCTTGTAGCCAGTTGGAGACATTAATAAAGCAGTCTGATAGGTGATTGTTTGTTGGGTTTGTGGTTGTGATGGGTCCGTAAAGCATTATGTCATCTGCGTAAATATGGTAGTTGATGTTGTGAGCGCGTATTACTCAGCAGAGTGGCTGTATGTAGATATTGAAGAGCATCACTGATAGTGTGGAGCCTTGGGGTACTCCTTGGTGCTGTTGAAAGGGGGGGGGGAGAGGTTGCCGTGCTTGTGCAGATCAGCTGTTGTCTATTGGTCAGGTAGGAGTGGAACCATTGTAGCACGATGTCTTTGATGCCAATCTCTTGTAGTCTATGTAGGAGTGTGTTGTGGGAGATGGTGTCAAATGCTGCGGATATGTCTAGAAAGATCATAACATACCCAGAGTGTTTTGTCTGTGTACCTTTGATTAAGGTATTCAGTAGTGATATCATGAGGGTCTCAAATCCATGTGATGGTCGGAATCCGTGTTGTTGTGGGTCCAGGAAGTTGTTGGTATCCAGGTGGTCTTGAAGCTGTTGTTGAACTATCGATGACTTTAGCAGTGAATGGGAGACTTGCTATTGGCCTGAAGGAGGCGGGGTCGAGGGGGTTCAGGTTGTGTTTCTTGATGGTTGGGCGAATGACGGATGTTTTGAGGGTGTCTGGCATGTGTCCTTGCTTGAGAGATTCATTGACTATGGGGGTTAAGGCTGTGCTTATGTCCTCCTTAGTTTTCTTTATCCATTCCACAGGGCAGGGATCTAATGGAGAGGTGGTGGTGTTTAGGCAAGAGAGAGTGGATTCTATCTTTCCTTTGGTAACAGTTTTGAATGCGCTCCAGTCAGTGTCCTTAGTAGTAGGGTAGGTTGTTGTTGTTGCATTCGCTTTTGGTTGGTTGTTGGAGCTGCTTGTATTGGCATGCTAGTTGTTCCGGTGGGATGTTTGGGAGCTGGTTAGAGTGGCTTGGTGCCTTTGTTAGGTTCTTGACAATCTCAAAGAGCTCACGTGGTTTGTTTATTGAAGTATTTATGATTTTTGAGTGGTAGGTCCTTTTTGCATTATCTGTTTCTGTGTGGTATGCATCTAGTTCGCTCATGTATCTTGCTTTGTCTGTTTCTTTTTTTTGGTCTTTTTCCATTTTCTCTCAGTTCTCCTTAGTTGGGGCTTTAGTCTCCGTAGGACAGGGGTGAACCATCGGGCTCTTGTTGTGGTAGCTCTGGTCTTCTTGTTGTTTGTCGTTGTACATGATGCAGATGAGATTGCGGTATTCCAGGTGTTGATTAGGTCTTTGATTTTGGTAGAGTCTGTTTGGAGTAAAATTAGGTAAAATTTGTGTTAGGACGTCCTCTTTGTTAATTGAGAGTCCTCTTTGGTAATTGAGAGAACTACATTGGTGGCATGTTTTGCCGTCAAGTCTGACAGAAATGCAGTTCTGCATTTGCTGTTCAGCTGAATTCCTTGGCTCTAAGATGTATGTTTTTCCTGATATTTCACAAGATACTCAGAAAAAGTGCAGGGACCTGAGAACTAGGGTGGGGGCCCTGGGGGCTAATATGAAAGTTTTTTTCCTTGTAAATGTATGATTTCTTATTTGTCTAAACAGTATATGTTCTTTGAGCCAGAACAGTTGCTTCAGTTTTGGGGGGTAGAGAGGGTCCTATGCAAGTGGCTGAACCTATGGGAGAAGGCATAGGTTAAGACTGGCTTAGTCTTGTTTGTAAGGAGGGGCAGCTGTTAGTACTGGGTTTTTTTCATTGATTAATTCCTAAGTTTTATATTACCTGTTTCTTGCTCCTTTTTTTTTTCCTTAGGGTACTATACATGATTGTACTGATTTCATGATGATTGTAATTTCCTGTTATATGATTTGAGACTGGGTGAATATTGGGAGGGGGTATGAATAAGAGAGAGAGACAGAGAGAGAGAGACTGGGGTAAAGTCTGGGGGGGGGGGGTATGAAAGAGAGAAAGAGACTGGGAGAAGCATGGGAGGGGGCATGAGAGACAGAGATACACACACATGCATGCATGCAGCTGTCAACACTCCTCATGACATATACGCACACACATGCAGCCCCCGATAGTTCCTATGATACATACATACACACACAAACACATACACATATATATGTGTACCCTTTGACACTCCCCATAACACATGCAATGCACCCTTCGACACACACTCACCCCCTGAAACACACATGCGCGCGCTCGTAGCCCCTGACATTCCCCGCGACACACACATACCCCCTGACACTTCCTATGAGACATATATATGAATTTTCCACAAGACTGATTTTGCAGAGGGGGACATGCGACATTATGTCACACTGCACGTGTATGCATTTCAACTAGTTAATACTGGTTTAGTTTCAGCTATCTTGTATGTTTGTACAATGCCTTTTACTTGTTGCACGGTCTATGCAACTTTTACCCATCTCATTAAAATGGCCTTGAAGTTGCCTAGAAGATATTTGAAAAATCTCAGTAATACTGAAAATAACATTGTGAATCATTTATATTGATTTAAGGGTTTGCAAAGGATGAACAACACATCCTACCTTGTTTGCTGGTAGAAACTGAGACCTTTTAGTTTAACCCAACATGCAAGCTAACAAACTTAAACATGTTAAAAAAAAAGAAAGGTCAGGTATTTTTCAGTAAAAGTGCTTTGCCCTGTAGCACAATGGAAAGGAATGCAATGTGCTACCTCTACAGGACTTGGAATCGATTGAACGCTGCCCCACTAATCTGAAGTTGAAGCACTCCGTTAGGTAGAAGTGGCGCCTAGACAGACAGGTTAATAGACAAGCCCCTGTCATTCACAGATAGTAGTGAAGTCAAGATATCCCAGCTGCATCTATAACAGTAAATGGCTAGTGACTATATTCTCCAGAATATTACATAGTTCACTGCTAAGAGAAGGGCTTTACCAAAGGGCTTATTTTCCATAATTAATCACATCCTTTTTAAAGAGACTTGAGCAGAAATCAAGTGCATGAGTACATCTTTGAAAGCTGCCTTTATTAGAGCTCCTAAGTTAGGAAGGTATTAGAGTTCTCTAGGAAGGTAGAAGCAGAAAAAAAAGAGCAGAGTCAGCACAGCACTCAAGGTAACAGTAACTCACGTGCCTCACAAATGGATACATAAATGAAAGTTGGGGTTGTTAGCATGAGTAAGTGTTCAAAACAAAATTATATAAGCCCAATCAGTGAAAAACACTTCTTAATAATTTCTCAAGACCCTACCTCCAGTGGCATAAGTTCAAATGAGGAGCCCTCAAGCAAAATTTGCTGAGTGCCTCTCATGATGATGACAGAGATGGCAGCGGCAGTCAGGAGAGGGAGGGGGGGGGGGGAAGCATATTTTCCCTCCCTGCCCCTCCCCCCCAAAAAACATTTTTAAAAAAAGTCAGAGCATGGCAAACATCATATTTACAACAAACAAGTTTGCCATGCTGTCTCCCACTTCCTCTATGCCTTTTGGGATTCCACAGAAGCCCAAAAAACAAATCCTACTACTGGGCTGAAGCCATGGGTATCACAAGACTTCAACCCCACAGTGGAAAGGCTTTTTGGAACCTTCAGCTGCTGCAGAAGAGTACTTTAGAGGCAGAGAAGAAGGGCAAATTTTGTTGATGTTGCCGTCTCTTTCTCTACAACATCAACAAAATCTGCCCATTCCTAAACAGTTAGAAAAGGCGACAGCAAAAGCTAGAAGGATGCTTGGGTGCATAGGGAGAGGAATGGCCAGCAGAAAAAAAGAGTTGATAGTGCCTTTGTATAAGTCTTTGTTGCGACCTCATTTGGAGTATTGTGTGCAGTTCTGGAGACCGTACCTTCAAAAGGATATAAACAGGCTGGAGTCAGTACAGAGGGTTTTCATTATAAAGCATATGAAGACAGATTTAAGGATCTTAATATGTATACCTTAGAGGAAAGGCGGGTTAAAGGTGATATGATTGAGATGTTTAAATACCTCCATGGCATAAATGCACAGGAGGAGAGCCTCTTTCGACTGAAAGCAAGCTCTGCTACGAGGGGACATGGGATGAGGGTGAAAGGGGATAGATTCAGGAGTGATATGCAGAAATATTTCTTTACAGAAAGTTGTGGATCTGTGGAATAGTCTTTCAGTGGAGGTGGTAGAGATGAGGACAGTATTGGAATTCAAAGAAGCATGGGACAAACATAGAGGATCTCTAAAGGAAAAAAGAGGACCGTTGTAGTGGTTGATATAGAAGGACAGACTAGATAGGCCATGTGATCTTTTTCTGTCATCATGTTTCTATGTTTCTATGAAAGTTAATATGAACAAGTGCAAAGTCATTCATGGAGGGAAAAATAACCCAAATTAAGCCAGATTCTGAATTAGGATTCAACACTCAGGAAAAGAACATAAGATGCCATTTTGGGTCAGACTAAGGGGCTTGTTTACAAAGCCGCGGTAGTGGTTCGCGATCGCGATCGCAGCCGCGGCCCCATTGAAATCAATGGGGCCGCGGCTCCGATTACGATCGCAAACCGCTACCGCGGCTTTGTAAACAAGCCCCTAAGAGTCCATCAAGCCCAATATCCTGTTTCCAAGAGTGGCCAATCTAGGTCACAAGTACTTGTCAAGTTCCAAAAGGTACACAGATTCCATGCTGCTTGTCCAATGGAAAATCAGTGGATTTCCACAGTCCTCTTTAATAATGGTTTATGGACTTTTCCTCCAGAAACTTGTTCAAGCCTCTTTTAAATCTACCTTCATTAACAGCTTTATTAAATCTTCCGATAACAATTTCTAGAGTATGATTACACGTTGAGTGAAAAAATATTTTCTCTGATTAGTCTTAAATGTGCTACATTGTAACGTCATTGTGTGCCCTCTAGTCTTTCTTTATTTTGAAAGGGTAAACAATCGATCTACATTTACTCATTCTACTGCATTCATTATTTTATAGATCTCTATCATATCTCCCCTCAGTCGTCTCTTATCCAAGTTGAAGATCCCAGCCTTATAAGCCTTTCCTTGTAGGGATATACTTCCATCCCTTTTACCATTTTTGTCGCTCTTCTCTGTACCTTTTCTAATTCTCCTATATCCTTTTTAGGGGATGGTGACCAGAATGGTACACAATATTACAAGGTGTGGTCACACCATGGAGAAATACAGAGGCATTATAATATCATTCATTTTATTCTCCATTCCTTTCTTTATGATTCCTAGCACTTTATTTCCTTTCAAAGCCATTGCTGCCCACTGGACAGAGAGTTTCAACATATTATCCACGATGACGCCTACAGTTGTGGTCAACATTATTGGCAGCCTTGCATTTTAGGCAGGGCCGGTCCATCCATTGTGCGAGAATGTTGTTTGCACAGGGCCCTGCACGAACTTCATTCTCGTACAAATGGACGGCTTCAGAGGGAGCTGGGGAGACTCGCGCGAGGCCCCGGCTCCCTCTGCACAGCCACCAGCGTGAAGAAAGGTTTCCCTCACGCTGGCAGATGTTTCTGTGAAGTGATCGAAGGTGATAAATGGACCGATTTACAATCACGAATAACTTACAAACTGTATCACAATACGTCCTCTCTATCTTCTTCAATAGTATATCTTATTATTTGCCCTTGCCAGATGAAATACGTGCTTACACAAAAAAATGCGTTCAAGTATAACTGGATGCTTGCTTTATCTTCAAAAATTATAACAAAGAGTATATCTACTAGTTGGAACTACTGAGGTCTCAGACTTATTGTAGCTCTGCCATAAGGACAAACGTCCGTTATCGTGGCAGCGAGCCCTTTTGCATCAACGACCTCGTGAGTGTGAGTGGGTAAATAAGCACAGCCCTACAGACCCAAATCAATTATTTAAAATTCCAAAACTCGTGTTCTTATCTGTGCTAGAAAACAGCCCACTCTCATGGATTCGAGCACAGATAAGAACACGAGTTTTGGAATTTTAAATAATTGATTTGGGTCTGTAGGGCTGTGCTTATTTACCCACACGCACGAGGTCGTTGATGCAAAAGGGCTCGCTGCCACGATAACGGACGTTTGTCCTTATGGCAGAGCTACAATAAGTCTGAGACCTCAGTAGTTCCAACTAGTAGATATACTCTTTGTTATAATTTTTGAAGATAAAGCAAGCATCCAGTTATACTTGAACGCATTTTTTTGTGTAAGCTGTGATTAAGACGTTCAGTAATTTTGACCAAAGAGGAGATGAAATACGTGGGCATGACTTCCCAATCTATTAAAAAATGATTACAAGAACACCACTCACGTATTAATTCCCATGTTGTTACAGCTCCGCTAGTATCTCATTGTCTTCAAATAGGTCATTGTTTTGAAGACCTTAGATGGTTGGTACTTGGGGGTATGTTTACTAAACCGCACACACGTGCGCGGCGCACAAGAGCGGCCGCTAATGATGCATTTAAGAGCTCTTAAGCGCCACGCATGCATGCGCGTCACATTAATGGGCCGCCGCACGTGTGCGGGGCGCTCATGTGCGATAGAGGTGGGGAAACGCTTACGGAGGGCGGAGGAAGGCTCCGAAGGGGCGGGGGGACGGGGTCAATGGGTGGAGAGTGGGAGGGGAGAGGCTCCCCGCACAGGAGCGGGGCTGAATCTGGGCATTAAAAATACCGCGAGTGAAACCCTCGTGTTAGAGCCCATTTAAAGGGAAGAGAAACCATTTCCGTCAGCAATGTACAGCAAAACCGAGGAAACCTGAAAAACGTGAGCAGTGTGATACATGTGCACAGAACAAAATAGCAAATATAAATTTAAAAGGACCACAAAAAATTCCAAATAAATTATAATCCAGCTGAGCAACAGTGATATTAATGGGCAACCATAAAAAATACTCCCAGGAAAGCCCCAAAAAAAGGAAATGATTTTTGGAAGGGTCTACGCTCCGTAGACCCTTTCAAATATCACTGCATGTCAATGGAGATTTCCTGGGAGTGTTTATCATGTTGCCCATTTATATCACTGTTGCCCAGCTTGGCTTTGGTGATTTCCTCTTCTTTTGTAGGCCATTTATGAGGTTAAATTGCACCCCTGTCCCCATACAAGGTAAACGAGCCCACAGTAAAATTGTGCAGAGCAGGGTGTCTGACTCGTGCGGCCAGGTTTCCTATCTCCACAGACTGCACTGTCTCTGTGGCCACAGTGTGGTGCAGCAGACACAGCCAGTGCCTGTAGAACCAGAGGGTCACAGGTTCAAGCCCCAGCTGGGGCTCCTGCCAACCCAGTCCCCATAATTTTACCCACCACCAAACAGTGATAGTACAGACACTCCTGTATGGCAGAGAACATAAGCATGGTTCCAACACCTATATTTTACCCTACACCGCACACAAACCATAACAATGGGCATTACCGACAGCTGAGTCCCCCAAATTCAGTCCTGGAGTGCCACAACTCAATCAGGTCATATGCTTTTCCCAGATAGGGACATGTCTGCATGTTGGCGGAAGGGTACAGGTGGTGGAGGGGGCAGTGGCTGCAAACCACAGCAGACAGTGGCCTAGGCCTGTGCAGGCAGGCACCGTCCACCGTAACAGACAGGCTCTGTCGGATGTACAGTCATGGACTCCCCAGGGAACACAGCATATTGGTGTCAACATGGTGGTGCAGTGCCCACAGACAGTGTGTGCAGAAATAGAAGGTCACAGGTTCAAAGCCCAGCTGGGGCTACTGCCAATCCAGTCCACATATTTTTCCTACAACTAAACCGTGATAGTCAGGGGAAACTTTTATTGCTGAGAACATACGCATGGTTCGTATGCCTATATTTTACCACACCAAACACAGACACCATGAACAGCCACATTACCTAGAGCAGAGTCTCCCAAATGCAGTCCTGGAGGGCCCCACACCATTCAGGATCCATGCTGCCTCTAATAAGGATGCCTGTGCTGCATATCTATGCACCACTCCCATGGTCTGCTGATGTAGCTCATGCATATCTATGAGGGACAGCATGGGGGCCCGGGCGGTGGTTGGGGTGCCGGGGGGGGAGGGTGGTGGTGCATGGCCCACCTGGGGGGTCCATGGGGTCTGCACCTGACTGAAACAGACAGAAATATCCAAAGTGTTTGTGCAGAAACTAACTATCTCACACATTAACACTGCTTTGAACTTCTGACATGGCCTCTTTCAGCCATGGAATGTGTTGTGGACCTGGTGCTGGGTGCCTCACTGCACCCTCAGGGTGAGCACAGTACCCGCACAATGTGACGGTGTGTAGCTACTCTGTGCCAGTAAAACACACGGTCAGTACCCCCTACCAGGCCGAGGTGGTGTGTGGGTGCACATGGTCACTTCCCTCTACTGGGCAGAGGTGCTGTGGGGGTGCATTGCACATCTTGTGTTAATCTGTGGACAGCTGATTTGCATGTGCACTGCATCATGGGTATGGGTAGGCTAACCCTATCCTGGTGACCACAGCAGACTGTCTGTGTGGTGACATGCATGCTCTCTGCAGCCAGCCAGGGGCTTGTTAGCAGCTATAGAGCTGTAGCCCAATGGTTACTGCACTGCTTCTGAAGCCAGAGGTCATGGGTTCAAACCCACAGTGGGGTATTTGATAGGGTTGTCAAATGCATTATCTTTTTTTAATGTACATATGTTGATGCCAGCAAAAACACCCTCAGCGTACTGTACCCATAAGGTGCCTCTGAGGGTGCTTTATAGGGCGCCCTATAGGGCACCTTATGGTTCCCGTCCATATAAGGTGCACTATACATTCTCCTGTGACGCAACCTATAGGGTGCCCTATAGGAGACATTTTTGGGTGCTGTGGCGGACAGTGCAATTTATAATGTGCCCTATAGAGTGCCATATAGGGTGCCTTATACGGCACCTTCAATCACGGCACGTGAGGACGTGTTTGCTGGCAGCAATTAATAACATAAATATAAAGTGCTGCAGGCCAAAATATGTACAATGCAAAGCTGATGCCACAGCCAGCCTTATGTATTAGGCACACTGGGGAGCAAACCCATGACCCCTGTATCAGCAGTCAGTGCCTTAACCATTGTGCTCCACTGCTGCTCTTCCTTGCCTGTCAGCGCACCTACGTATGCTTTTCATTCCTTAAACTGCACAGTGCTGCCATAAAAACCAGTACACTGACCTTGCGGTACCTCATACGGCACCCTCTAAAGCGCCCTATAAGCAACATTCTAGGGTGCCTTGGCTGACAGTGCACTTTAAAATGTGCCTTATAGGGCACCTGATGTTAACACGCTTTGGGAGTGCATTTGCTAGTAGTGGCAATTAAAATATGACTAAAATGCCTCCTAAAGCAATCTGCCCCATAATATGTTATGCCTCAGCCAGCCTTGTTCATTGGGCACTTTGGGGGATTGAACCCCTGATCCCTGCACCATTGGTCAGTGTCTTAACCATTGTGCTGTGGTTCTGTTCCTGTGATTGCACATCAGCGCGCCGCCTTATGCCGCCTAATATTAACAAGCCTCCTAAAAACATTGGGGCACTGCCTTATGCCACCCATCATTTATATGCCTCCTAAAGTAATGCCTCAGCCAGCTGCCTCCATTGGGCACTGTGGGGGATTGAACCCCTGTTCTCTGCACCGTTGGTCAGTGTCTTAACCATTGTGCTGTGGCTCTGCACCTCTTCTTACACATCAGCGCGCCACTTATACCTCCCAGTATTATACTGCCTCCATAGACATCAGCGCGCCGTCTTATGACGCCCAGTATTAATATGCCGCCAGAAACATCAGCGCGCTGCCTTAGGCCGCCCAGTATGACTATGCCACCACAAAAATCAGTGCATTGCCTTAGGCTGCCCAGTATTTCTGCAACTCATAAACTACTGCCTCAGCCAGCTGTCTTTGTTGGGCACTGTGGGGAATTGAACCCCTGATCCCTGCACCATTGGTCAGTGTCTTAACCATTGTGCTGTGGCTCTGCACCTCTTCTTACACATCAGCGCGCCACTTATACCTCCCAGTATTATACTGCCTCCATAGACATCAGCGCGCCGCCTTATGACGCCCAGTATTAATATGCCGCCAGAAACATCAGCGCGCTGCCTTAGGCCGCCCAGTATGACTATGCCACCACAAAAATCAGTGCATTGCCTTAGGCTGCCCAGTATTTCTGCAACTCATAAACTACTGCCTCAGCCAGCTGTCTTTGTTGGGCACTGTGGGGAATTGAACCCCTGATCCCTGCACCATTGGTCAGTGTCTTAACCATTGTGCTGTGGCTTTGTTCTTCTGCTTGTCCATCAGTGTACCACATATGCCTCCCGCACAGCCATCTGATGCGCTAAGGTGCGGGGCGTACAAGGGCGCCGCGCACCTTAGCGCATATTTAAATTCCGGCTTTTCTTTTTCAAGACGGAACGCCCACTCCTTATATGGCACCCGCACACTACCGGGGCCCGCACCTTACCGGGGTTTTAGTAAACATACCCCTTGATGTAGTCCCTGACACTTTGCATGGGAGGGGGGGGGGGATTGGGCTTGTAAATTACATCATAAGGAACAGCGTTGGATTTTTTCTTTGCAGTCTGTGTCTCCTTATGGCCTCAATTCAGAGATCAATTGGTGGTCATTGCATTAATGGCAACCCCTTTTTTATTGGCCTTTGCTCAAAAGTGGATGCTTATTTATTTGATTTCAACCTATATGCTGTTTGATTTCTCAGAATATCTCTTAAGTTTAGTATTATCCTTCGTTGTTACATATAATCCAACATACCAAGGTCTCAATTTTGAGCGAATTGCATAGCTATTGGATTACTGTGAAGTAATCGCTCAGGAAATTGACCAGGAGTTTTGTTTGATTTCTCAGAATGACATAAAACCGGAAAAGGAAATACGATTGGGTTACATTGCTTGAGAAAGAGCCAAGAAGATGAAGAGCTTGAAACACGGCATTGTGTTAGTACCCAATTGAGCGTTATTGTTTGGGAGCCACAACAAACATTATTCAGCTAAGTAAAATGGATTGAATGGTTTTCTTATTTGTGCTGCTAACATTTTCTATTCTGTGGTGTTATTTCATACTATTCAGAATCCTTTAATCCCGCCAGTAGATGTTGAAATTATTGAACCGCGTTAGAGCAGGAAGATTTGATATACAGCGGTCTACATCACCTTTAGACTGGTGTGTTAGGGATCCATATGTTTTGAGGGTGCACTTTTGTGGATGCTTTCCTCACATAGTGAAAGCTGTTTTTCAGCTTTTTTAAAACATTGATTAAAAGGGAGAGCCTACTGCAGGAGAGGGTAACCTGTCATGGTAGGCGATCCGACAAAAAAATGTGATTTGTTAATAATCTTTTTAGATAGTGTCACCACTCACCCTCCCAGAGGTAATTAGCATAGGTAGGGCAAGTGGGTAGTTGTGTTTCTTGGGTGGTAAAACTTAAAATGGAGGTGTAGAAAGGCCTCCTGGGTAATGTAGTCCACCAACCATGAAAATGAGTACACGTTGTGCACGAGTGGTTTAAGGAAATTAGGATTTATTTCCCCTCCCGGGGTTAGATGTTGAAGACCAAGAATAAGGACTATTTACAACGAAATTATACTTCCAGTGATAACAAAAATATTGCTTACTTTCAGCTGTTATACAAAACCAAAACAATAAACAGTTCCTTCCAAAATGTTTCTTTTGGCTGTTTCTTTCTCCTTAGTAAAAGCCAATATATTCAGCACAGAGACTGCACATTATCCGCCACCATATAAGAACAGTCCATCATATATTCTGACTCAGGAGGTTGATATGGGTCCCAGTGCATGCAATCAGTTTCTTCCTGGAAACCTTTTAGAACAGGTTCTTCTCTTTGCCAGGCAAACTGTTCTCTTTCACTCACAGGGTTTCCTTCCCCCAACCTGCTTGGTGAGTCTAAATGCTTGCTCTCAGGTGCAAACAGCTCTCTGTAGTTAAAGGGTAATACGTTTCCCTCTTCAGCTTTATAACATGGAATTCTTCCTTTGCTTTTAACACTACTTCCTCTCAGGATTCTCCCTTGGCTACCACACGGAAAACAAAACTCCTCTCCCCCTTCTGATATATATTTATAATCAGGGAAATTGACTTTACCTGGAGTCTGCCTTTTGTGAACCCAGCGTGGCTGTCTTTTCTGCTTTTCAGCATAAATGTCCTTGCTTCCTGAGCAATAGAAATCCTCTGTGCCTCCTACGTTTAAGCACTGCTCCCTGTGTCCTGGACCTGAATGTCCTACACAGCTCTTGTCCTTTGAAGAGTATCTCCAACTAGGATTGGGATTTCTTTTACCTTTCCCCACGCTTGCTGTGTCTCTCTCCGTGTCGGAGACTGAGCTTCCATCTGAGACTCTCCCCTTGTCTCTGCTCGTATCTTTTCCCGTGTCTGTGTCTGTCTCCCTCATATATTTTACTAGAGGGTTTTTATCTAGCTTCCTTCCCCCGTTGTATTGAGCCACACCTCCCCCCAGGTGTTCACAGTTCCCTGATGAGGTAGGAGCTAGCTCAGGGGATGGGCGTTCCCTAGCCCTCTGTGACGAGGTTTGTTTATGGTTTCCATGCCAACCCTCCATGCTTGACTCAGCACTGACAGCTTTGGTTTCATTTTCCACAGAAACCTCTGTTTCCATCGGTTCTGAACCTTGCACTTCACGACAATAGGCACAGGGTGGTAGGATATCAATTGGATTTTCACATTCAATTGAGAATAATCATGTCCTGGCAATGTCTCCGTTTTTATACTATTTCCTTTTTTAATTGGTCTTCTTTTATTTGATTCTTTTATATGTGAAATATGTGTGCATATATAGTCGAAAACCATTTCCCTGGACACTTTTTATAGGAGATATTAGACATTAAGTGGGTTGAACTGCAAGAGTGCCAATAATACTGACCACAACTGTAAATCCTTTTCCTGGGTGGTGGTTCCTAATGTGGAACCTTGGATCATATAACTGTAGTTTGGGTAGTTCTTCCCTAACGGACTGTTGCAAAAAAACTTAGCGTGGCATTTTCTGTGCTAGGCTTGCTCTCCAATGCAGAAAGCAAGCTAATGCCGGAAAAATGACAAAAAAAACAACCACACTAAACTGCAGCATACTTGGCATGCAAATCACATGCAAATTGCTGCATAAGTAATTGTGCCCGATGTAAAAAAACTGCACTCAGACTTAGCATAATTTTTTAAACTGCTTTTTAATGCTTTTATCTTCATAACAGTTTCGGGCAAGTGTAAAGATCCAGCTGGGAGCAAAAGTATCATCTGGTTGCACCACACGGAGCCAGGCGCAATCATTTTTCAAGATGGCGTCGCAGAAGCGGGAGCACATGGGTAATGCTCCTGCTCCAGATTAAAGGTACCGGGAGGAGGTTGGGGGTTTGGGACCACTGGGCCACCAGGCCTTTTTGTTATTGGGTGGGTGGGATTGAGACCACCAGGGTTTTTTTTATTGGGTGGGGGTTCAGGGTCGCTAAGCCATCATGGATTTTTCTTTTAGTGAGTAAGTGGGGAGATTGGAGCTGCAGGGCCACCAGGGATTTTTTTTTTATTGAGTGGGTGGATCAGAGCCACTGGGCCTTAAGGGATTTTTTTATTGGGGAGGGGGGCAAGACCACCAGGGGTTGTGCAGTGTCAAACTTCCTCTCAGATTACCCTGTTTCTCCAGAACAACATGCACATATGTTTGGCTTGCTCTTTCAGTTTAACCCTGAATTTTTGCACAGTGGGCAATTTGAATATTGCATTCTGGTGCAAAGAGTCAACATTAAAGTCGCACTGTGAAACCCTGTGCTAGAGCTTTAGGAACTGGGCTCTTGTGAAGGGTTTCTGCATGGGCCTGTAAGTGCATAACTTCGCACTTGTCCACATTAAATGTCATATGCCTTTTGGATGCCCAGTTTCCCAATTTATCAAGGTCCTCTTGCAATTTTTTACAATCCTCTTGTGTTTTAACAACTTTGAATAAATTTGTGTCATCTACAAATTGATCGCTCGTTATTCCCATTTCCAGATCATTTATAAATATGTTAAAAAGTAGCGGGCCCAGCACAGATCCCTGGGGTACTACACTGTTCACCTTTCTCATTTGAGAAAATTGGCCATTTAGCCCTACTCTCTGTTTTCTATCTTTCAACCAGTTCCTAATCCACAATAGTACATTGCCTCCTATCCCATTGCTTTTTAATGTCCCCAAGAGTCTCCACTGAGGGACTTTATCAAAGGCTGTCTGAAAATCAAGATACACTATATCAACGGCTCACCTTTATCTACCTGTTTATTCACACCTTCAAAAAAATATAAGAGATTGGTGAGACAAGACTTTCCTTGGCTAAATCCATGTTAGCTTTCTGCCATTAAACCATGACTACCTACATACTCAATAATTTTGTTTTGCATAATGGTTTTCTACCATTTTGCTTGGTACTGATGTCAGGCTCACTGGTCTGCAGTTTCCCGGATCATCCCTGGAACCCTTTTTAAAATTGGCGTTACATTGACCACTTTCCAATCTTCGAGTACTTCAGATGATTTTAATGATAGATTACAAATGACAATCTCATATATTTATTCTTTCAGCACCCTGGGATGTATGCCATCCAGTCTAGGTGATTTGCTGCTCTTTAGATTATCAATTAGCTATTTATATTTTACTGGTTTAATGAGATTTGTTTCAATTCTTCTGATACATTACCTTTAAGTATCATTTCTAGCATGGGTAAGTTTCCTACATCTTCTTCAGTAAAGACTGAAACAAAAAATTCATTCAGTTCTTCCACTTTGGCCTTGTCCTATCTCAGTGCACCTTTTACCCCTCCATCATCTACTGGTCCGACTGACTCCCTCACAGGTGTTTTGCTACAAATATACTTGAAAATGTTTTTATTATGCACTTTTGCTTTGCCTGCCTTATCAGTGCCTTGCGTTTAACTTGCCAGTATTTATGTTGTTTCCTGTTTTCATCATTTGGCTCTTTTTTTTCCATTTTCTGAAAGATTCTTAGCTGTAACAGCCTCTCTGACCTCACCTTTAAGCCATGCTGTTGTTTGACCTTCCTTCCACCTTTTTTAAGCATGAAATACATCTGATCTGGGCTTCCAGGATAGCATTTTTAACTAACACACAGGCCTGATATAAACTCTTAACCTTTGCAGTTAGTACTTTTAGCTTTTTCTTAACCATTTTCCTCATTTTATTATAATCTTCTTTATGAAAGTTAAATGCTAGTGCAGTGGATTTCATTGTTATCCTCCCTCTATGTATTAACTTAAATATGATCATGTTATGATCGCTATTGCCAAGTGGCCTCAAAACAGTTACCTCTCGCACTAGATCCTGCATTCCACTGAGTACTAGGTCTAAAATAGTATCCCTGTGTGGTGGTTCCTGAACTAGCTGCTTCATGAAGCAAGGTATGATTAGAAGCAGAATGCCAGGTCTTTTCTTCAAAGGCAATGGAGGGTAAAGTGACTTGCCCAAGGTCACAAGGAGCACCAGTGGGAATCAAACCCTGATCTCCTGGGTACTAGGCTGTTGCTCTAACACTATAAAATCCTGAGTGGAATAGAACAGGTAAACACAAATAGATTGTTTACTCTTTCAAAAAGTACAAAGACTAGGGGACAAGTTAGAGTAGTGTATTTAAAATAAATAGGAGAAAATATTTTTCTTTCAATGAATAATTATGCTTTGGAACTCATTTTCAGAGGATGGAGTAAAAGCAGGTAGTATAGCTGGGTTTAGAAAACGTTTGGACAAATTCCTAGAGGAAAAGTCCATAAACCATCATTAACGTAGACCGACAGAAAACCACGGTTTATTCCTCGGAACAAGTAGCATGGATCTGGCTACTTTTGGGATATGCCAGCTACTTGTGACCTGGATTGGTCACTGTTGGAAACAGGACACTGGGCTGACCCAGATGTCAATTCTTATCTTCTTATAAGAAATAAATATGCTCATTTACTTAAAGTGAAAGAATCTCAACCAGGCAGACTGAATGGGCCAATATGGTCTTTATCTGTCATCATTTACCATGGTGGTATATTTTTATAAGTATATCTTCGTGGTGTCACACAGTGCCAAAAGGTTCAAACAGAACCTGCAGAAAATGGGAACTGGCAAAGAAACAGACACTTTATGCTCTGTGATCATTATTTATTTATTTAACATTTCTTATATACTGCCTTTCATGATGGTTTACATTGAACAGGGCATTATAACTTGGAGATAACTGTTTTACAGGGAACATGGGCTATGGAGGGTTAAGTGGCTTGCCCAAGACCACAAGGAGCACCTGTGGGACTAGAAACCCCAGTCCTTCTGGCCTAGAAACCCCAGTCCTTCTGGCCAAAGTTTGCTGTCCTCTAGTGGGTTTTGAACCCCCAACCCTCTGGCCTGAAGTACCTTTCCCCAGCAACTAGGCCACTCCTCCACTCCATTTAGAAGCTGAAATCCCACAGATACTGATGTGAGAGACTCATTGTGCCATTAAAGAAATTAAAATGGACAGGGCTTCTTTTACAGCAGAATTTTATTTAAAAAGAGAGTGATTGAGTTGACGAAAACCATTAACTTGTTGAACGATGCAGTGACACTACTACAGGACAAATTCAAAAACACTGATGAAAAGAAAAGCGACTTCAAACATACACTTAGTGGGAGTTGGAAAAATAATCGGAGAATTCTGGAGATTCCAGAGGTAATGGAAGGCGATGATTCTGTAAAATGTATGGAGACATTGCTATGAATCCTATGGAAATTCATGGGCAAATATTCAGCATCTGCAGCAGTGTTTGAAGAGCCAGGTTCTGCGGCTGAAAAACATCTGGATATTCAGTACGGGCATCTGCATAGTGGTCGCTCTAAATATCTGCGTTCAGAAGTAACCAAACTGCTCTGCGGATAGCTGTGACATTGAGCCTGCTATCTTAATAACTAACTAGATAAAGTTAGGACAGCCATTTTTACTGTCCTAACTTCATCCAGATGGTTATCTGGTTAGTGGGCTGAATATCATCGCTAACCCGATGATTCTGCCCCCAGCCTGCCCTGGCACTATCCAAATAGTGCCAAGGTGGTCAGAGGAAATACTCAGCAGCACTATATGAATACTGCTCCTGATTATCTCACCAGCTAGCCCTTATCTGATTAACAGGTGCTGTTAACTAGATACTGTAAGTACTTTTGAATATCGGTCTCTCAGTTTATAAAGACCTTTGAGACGCCAAGTGCTAAGACCAATGGTGGTTCATTTCTTGAGATATCATCAGCTGTTGGAAATCTTGAAAATAACCAAATATAGATATCTCTGCTGCGGTAAGGAACAAAAAATGTGTTTCTCATGAATCTGAATAAAATCACAGCATAGAAAAGAAAGAGGTTCCTGGCAATGTGAGAGCATCAAAAATGATGAAAACAAGGTTCAGATTGTTCTATTCAACAAAAATGAATCACCATGAATAATAACGCCAAAACATTTGAGAAGTCTGAAGAACTACAAGGTTATACCGATTCTGTTTCGGAAAACAAAATGGAGACTATGATTCATATGTGCTGAAAAAAAGAGAGAAATGACGAATAAGAGTGCCAGCGTTTTACACTGCTTTAATCAAGCATCAATATACTATTTTAGGTTTAGACAAGATTTTTGCTTGCAACTGAACTAACCACAAAAAGTCTATGGCACATGTTTACTGTACCATAGTGATAGCTTTTGCAGCTACCACATGACGTGTTAAAATGCTGTGTAGTAGCTGCAAAAACTGTGCGGTATCTGCAGGGGAAGTGTCCAGCTCCAGCCCTGCAGAGACCTCAGAGGTTTTTCAGTTACCACTGTGACCTGCGATCCCTGCATCAACAGGTAGCGCGGGGACTTCCATGGCCCGTGTCAATGCAGGGATGCAGGTTACAGGGCAGGAACTATAGGATAGAGCAAGCAATTGCTCTGTCCCCTTGATTGCTGCCAGTTCCTCACCCGAGGCCACCCTTAGTCCCACCTCCATCTAAAGGCTGGTAGTGCCACGGATTGGATGATCTGCTGTAATGACCATGGTGAAAAGCATTGACATCTTAATGCTAGGGGGCAGCACTGTGAGACCGGTACCATTTTGTTAGAGGCTGGAGAATGGGGCAGAAGCATTGCCCCAGACCACAAGCACTTTTAAAGGTATAGGTGGAGGGGGGGGGGGGTGCTGGGGATGCTTATTAGAGGCTATGCCGACTGGCTTGCTGGGATTCTTATGTTGGTGGGGAGGGAGGGTATTGGTTAGGCACAACTGACTGATTTTCACTACAGTCAATGCCGTGGATCACCTGATCCGAGACACTGTCAGCCTTTAGATGGAGGGAGAAACTAAGGGGGGGCTTCGGGGGGAATCGGATAGGTGCCACTTTGCTTTCACTGCCAATTGGCAGCGGCCATGAAGCACAACATGAGGCCCAGCTATAGGCAATGCCACCTCATGAGGTGTTGTTATCTGCAACCACGATCAGGCCAGTTTGAGCAGCCATCGTGTGACAATTGCTCACATGGTAGCTGTCTAACATTGGCATACCTTTTCCCTGCCCCAATACCACCTCCCCCTGCCTTTACTGTCGGGAATGCAGATATTGCAGGAAATTACCTGTGATATCTGCATTTCGACCATGTTAGCTGCCACTGAGACAGCAATTTTCCTGCACTACTGCTGCACTGACAACTAATGCAAAATAGTAAACATACCCCACTGAGTACCTTAGAGATTTAGAAAAAATGACTGTGGGTAAATTTATGTGGATCCTGTATAGTTTGACATTTCAAATCTGCATGTGACATTGTTATAGCGGCCTATGAAATCTGTGTGTAAGAGGTGATAAAAAAAATGGAATCTTGTAGTGGCTCTACACAATGAAGTCTATTTATTTATTTATTTAGTTTTATTTCTTATATACCGCGCTATTCAGCATCAGCGCGGTTTACATGTAACAATAACTGTTCAGTGAAGACAATCTACACTGAACTTACAATATAACAGAAATGTACAATTTTAACTTACAATATAACAGGAATATACAATTTTAACAGAATAGCTACTTTACACATAGCTTATGTTGAGGAGAAGTTAACTATTTACATGTTAGCTTATCTGGGAATTGCAGTCGGTTCGGGTGGGGGAAATGCTATTAGTCGGGTGGAGCAGGGTCTAGAGTACCCGGTTTCAATTCTGTATGGTTGTTGCTTAGGTTTTGTCTGTATGTACTACTGGGCGTGTCAAGGTGTAAAAGGTGATCTTGTTCCGCGTAGTGCTGCAGGAAAAGGTGGTGTTTAATTGCTTTCCTAAATTGGTAGAGGTCCTTAATAGCCCTGATGGCCGGAGGTAGGGCGTTCCAGCACGTGGGTGCATACAGCGCAAATGCTCTGCTCCTGGATGTTTGTTAGCATTTCGTGATCTGCCTTGGGAGTATCAGGGTGTTGATGGCTACTGATCTTCTTGCCCTGTTAGGGGGAGTAGGCTGAATGAGGTCAGTTAGTGAAGTAGAGGAGCATTTGTTAATAGCTTTATGGGTCATCGTCAATACTTTAAAGGCAATCCTACTTTGGATTGGGAGCCAGTGTAGGTTTTTGAGGATGGGGGTTATATGGTCCCTCCTAGGTGCTCCAAGTAGAATTCTAGCAGCTGAGTTCATGGCTAGTTGCAGAGGGTTTATTGTGTTCTTTGGGAGGCCATGTAGTATGGCATTTGCATAATCAAAATGAGGGGTGACACAGTACGAAAATCCTTAGGATCAAGCAGCTGTCTATTGCTATTTACTAAAGAGCATTGGCTGTTAATATGGAATTTAGCATGCTCGGGTGGACAGTGAACTAACAGTTAATATGGTGCCTTAGCAGTTAACACTAGCTACTTTCTGCTTTAGCCATCTAATGCAGGGCTATGGAGTTTATGTGAATCTAGTTACCATGCATTAACTGCTAACATGGCATAAGATGCAGCACAGGCAATGCCACCTCAATGGGTATAACTAACTGCCTCATGTTATCTTCAATGGAGTGAATGCATGTTGAAAATATTTCTCTGCATTAAGTGAATGGGAAACTGTAAGGAATGCCCACAACAGTCAATGCAGCATTGTTAATTTTGGTAATCATCACATCGTAAAAGGGCTGGCCTAAGGCATGTGCCGGCATATTGTTGGCACAGGGCCCCGCTGAATAGGAGGCCCTGTGTCAACCTCATGCTGCAGCCAAGTAGTGCCTTTTGCCCTGTCAGTGCTGTGCCCACTTACCGCTGCTACCTTGCTGTGCCAGCCCGGTCCAAGCACAAGCCTCCACTGTAGCTTCGGATGCTGCTGTCACTCCCCCCTGATGTCTCCATGCATGCAACTAGCAGAGCAGAACTGAGAAACTACCCACTCCCATCCATGCCTGTGGCTCCATCGGCACATGCAGCAGTGCCTACTGCTCCCAGGGAATGAATATGATCTCTGGAAGCTAGAGTAGCACACTTGGAGGACATCAGAGAGGTACATAGACAAGACCTACCGGCATATAGTGCTGAAGTCCCACCTCCAGTCTAGCAGCATCCCTGTTACCATGGAGGAGAGAGGTCACGTGACAGGAGAGCATCAACCTGGTGTGGCAAGAAGTGATCTGTAGCTAGGACCTATCCTCCAGGTGACATAAAACCCTCTCACACCAAGGAGATTTCTCCAGGGTCATGTACCCACGAGGGAAGGGTTAGGATCATTAGGCATGCAGATAGCTGGGTGGCTGGTGGACGTGAGAATCGCCTGGTAACACACTTGCCTGGTGCGAAGGTAGCGGACCTCACGCACCACCTAGACAAGGTCTTAGATAGTGCTGGAAAGGAATCTGCTGTCTTGGTATATGATGTCGGTACCAATGACATAAGAAAGTGTGGTTGGGAGGTTCTGGATGCTAAATTTAGGCTTTTAGGTAGGAAGTTGAAATCCAACAATTCCAAGGTAACATTCTCCGAAATGCTTCCTGTTCCACATGCAGGACCCAAAAGGCAGGCAGAGCTCCAGAGTCTCAATGTGTGGATAAGACAATGGTGCAACGAAGAGGGTTTTGGATTTGTTAGGAACTGGGGAATATTCTGGGGAAAGGAGGGTTTTTTCCAAAGTGATAGGCTCCACCTTAACTGGGATGGAACCAGACTGCTGGCATTAACCTTTAAAAAGGAGATAACAGGGAAAAGCCGACAGTCGCCCAGGAACGCATGGTTTGAAGGATACTAGCATAATATTGAAGTTAGGACATATCAGCAGCGAGGTTCCAATAAAGAAAAAAGTAGCCCAAATGCTCTTGAGTACAGAGCACACAGAGCTTAAAGATTCCAAATTGCCCCTGCCTACCAATAGCCATATTAATATGAATAAAATACATCCTCTAAAATGCTTGTATGCTAATGCCAGAAGTCTAAAAAATAAGATGGGAGAGTAGGAATATATAGCACTAAATGAGAGGTGAGATATGGTTGGTATCTCAGAGACATGGTGGAAGGAAGACAACCAGTGGGATATTGTGATACCTGGGTACAAACTATATCGTAATCATAAAGCAGATCAAATTGGTGGTGGGGTTGCACTCTAGGTTAGAGAGGGCATTGAGTCACAAAGGATTAAATTCACAAAGGATTAAAATTCTGCAGGAAACAAAATTCACTGTAGAAAGTCTATGGATTGAAATTCCATGTAAAAAGGGGAAGGGGAAAGAGAAGGCGATGGCAGTGGGGGTGTACTATCAACTGCCTGGCCAGAGTGAATAAATGGATGAAGAACATAAGAACATAAGATATTCCATACTGGGTCAGACCAAGGTCCATCAAGCCCAATATCCTGTTTCCAACAGTGGCCAATCTAGATCATATGTACCTAGCAGTTTCCTCAAAAGACACAGGTTCCACAATGCTTGTATTGGGTCAAGCAATGATATCCTGGGCCCCCTCTTAATAATGGTTTATGGACCTTTCCTCCAGGAACTTGTCCAAACCTTTTTTAATTCAGCTACACTAACAGCCTTTACTACATCCTCCGGTAACAAATTCCAGTGTTTGATTACACATTGAGTGAAAAAATATTTTCTTTTATTAGTCTTAAATAGTTTACCCTGTAGCTCATTGCATGTCCCCTAGTCTTTCTATATTCTGATAACGTAAACAATCGATCTACGTTTACCCGTTCCACTCCGTTCATTAATTTATAGACTTCTATCATATCTCCCCTCAGCCGTCTCTTTCCCAGGTTAAAGAGCCCTAATCTTTTTAGCCTTTCTTCATAGGGGTATCCTTCCATCCCCTTTACCATTTTGGTGGCTCTTCTCTGAACCTTTTCTAATAATGCTATATCCTTTTTAAGATACGGCGACCAGAATTGCACACAATATTCAAGGTGCGGTCTCACCATGGAACGATATAGAGGCATTATAATATCCTTTGTTTTATTTTCCATTCCTTTCCTTATCATACCTAGCATTCTATTTGCTCTCTTGGCCGCCGCTGCACACTGGGCCGAGGGTTTTAACATGTTATCCACAATGACGCCTAAATCTATTTCCTGGGTGGTGGTTCCTAATGTGGAACCTTGCATCGTGTAATCATAGTTTGGGTTGTTCTTCCCTAGGTGCATAACTTTGCACTTGTCCACATTAAATTTCATCTGCCATTTTGATGCCCAGTCTTCCAATTTATCAAGATCCTCTTGCAATTTTCCACAATCCTCTTGGGTTTTAACAACTTTAAATAATTTTGTGTCATCTAAAAATTTGATAACCTCACTCGTTATTCCCTTTTCCAGGTCATTTATGAATATGTCAAAAAGCAGCGGACCCAGCACAGATCCCTGGGGTACACCACTAGTCACCTTTCTCCATTGGGAAAACTGGCCATTTAGTCCTACCCTCTGCTTTATATCTTTTAACCAGTTCCTGATCCACAACAGTACACTGCCTCCTATCCCATGACTCTAGTTTTGACAAAAGTCTCTGATGAGGGACCTTATCAAAGGCTTTCTGAAAAGTCCAAATACACCATCAACCAACTCACCTTTGTCTACCTGTTTATTCACACCTTCAAAAAAACATAACAGATTAGTAAGACAAGATCTTCCTTGTCTAAAGCCATGTTGGCTGTCTCCCATTAGGCCATGACTACATGTTCAGCAATTTTGTTCTTTACGATGGTTTCTACCATTTTTCCTGGTACTGACGTCAGGATCACTGTTCTGTAGTTTCCCGGATCACCCTGGAACCCTTTTTAAAAACTGGTATTACATTCGCCATCCTCCAATCTTCAGGTATTACAGATGATTTTAATGATAGTTTACAGATTACTAATAGCAGGTCTGCAATCTCATATTTCAGTTCTTTCAACACCGTTGGATGTATATCATCCGGCCCAGGTGATTTGCTACTCTTCAGTTTATATAATAGTTGTAATACATCTTCCCGATGTATCAATATTTCCTTCAATTCTTCCACACCTTTAAATACCACTTCAGTCATGGGTAACATCCCTACATCTTCCTCAGTAAAGACCGAAGCAAAGAATTCATTCAGTCTCTCCGCTATCGCCTTGTCGCCTCTTAATGCCCCTTTAACCCCTCTATCGTCTAATGGACCAACTGACTCTCTCACAGGTTTTTTGCTACGAATGTACTTAAAAAAGTCTTTATTATGTGTTTTTGCTTTCGCAGCAAGCTTCTTCTCAAATTCTCCCTTTGCCTGCCTTATCAATGCCTTGCATTTAACTTGCTAGTGCTTGTGATGTTTCCAGGTTTCATCGTTTGGCTCTTTTTTCCTTTCGTTGTTTAGCTCTTTTTTCCATTTGCATTTCACAGACAACCAATGGGAACACAATAGTGCATATGCATGGTAATTAGAGTATGGTAATTAGAGTAGACTCCATCCATTAGTCTCTAAGTTTAAACCTCTAATATTACTAGGAGACCTCAACCTAGTCTCCACCTCTATATCTCAATCTAACACCTTCCTTGATGCTATGGAAGCCCTCGACTACACTCAGATCCCCACCAGACCAACTCACACAAAAGGTAACATCCTGGACCTCATTTTCATGCCTTCTAACCTCCTCTTCGTAAATCATCAGACATCTCACATGATCCTTCCAGTGCCTTGGTCGGACCATGCAGCTATTCTCTTCCCCATCCACCTTACTTTACAGAAAACTACCCAAACTCCTTCACTCCATACTACCCAGAGATTCAGGGATTTCAATAATGAACACTTCCAGGAAACTGTCATCCTGCAGCTGGATGCTATCATAGCCTCAAATGAAGACAGTTTAACCCAAGTCTGGAATGAAATCCTATGTATGGCAGCCCTTGCCAAACCAAAGAGATGTAAGGGAATGTTTTGCGCTTCTTCTCTCAGCATTTTAAGATACGTTTTTCTATATAATTCACTAAAGAACTGCTTTTGTGATTAAAATGGACCTCAGTTGACTGGTGTGGTTTTGAACTTTATCTGAATCTCCCTCAATGTGGTCCGACAAAAAGACATGCTAATGTTTCACGGGGGGGTCTTTAGGAGATTTTTTTTGGTAGGGTATTTGTATGTATCTCTGATAGCGGGATTTTTTTCGAGTGCTCTATTATATGTAGGCAGGACAACTCGTCTAGTCAAATCTTGTCTTGGAGAATATAGATCTTAATTGAAGAACAAAGTTTTTCTGTACCAATAGTGACCCACTGCCTTGATAAACAACATAGCTTTGAGCAATTGTGGTGGTGTGTCATTGATTTTGTCCCCCCCCCCACCCCTCCTGACCCACAAGGGGGGATTAAGTATCCAGATTGCAATTTTTGGAAAAATATTACATTTATAGCTTAAAGACTGTTCATCCTTCTGGTTTAAACTTAGAGATTGACTGGTGGAGTCTACTCTAATTACCATACTTATGAACTATTGTGTTCCCATTGGCTGTCTGTGAATGATGGCATTGTCAACACTATTTAAGAGACTCTTTGCTCATGTCCATACCTTAGCAGAAATGACTTCATGCGATCCTTTGAGTTCAGAATGGTAACCCTAGTTTTCTAATTCCTGATGCAGATTTCACTGACAGAAAATGAGCTCAAAACACAGTTCTATGTCGCTGCTAAAATTTGATGGGTTTACTCTTTCAAAAAACTGGATCTGCAATTACTCTACAAAAACCTTGGAGGCACGGGTTTTGATCATCATAAACTAAGTTTGGCTTCTGTTTTTAAATTTGTTTGTGTTTCGCTTGGTGGTACTTACACATTTTGCGATGCTTTGAAGGTCATTATAATTATAATAAATTAAAAATGAAACATTGTTGTTTGAGAGGTGTGCAGCCCTTCAAAACAAAAATTCAGACAAAAAATATTTTTCAAGTGCTTATTATTGGGGCTCTTGGACTTTGTAGTGGGTGACCTGACCTTGTTTTTTGGTATAATCTAGTGGCTAGGGTTCACAGTTGATTTTTTGCTTCAGAAATTATAATATACTGTCATTTATGCATGTTCTTGAGAAATTTAAGCATGGGCATTTACACCAATCATAGGGTTGCTGTAAGTGATGGTGCCTAGATTTGATGCATGTTTCCGTCCACTTATACCCCTTGTTTCTAAAGAATGTGTGTACTTGACTTTATAAAATACGCGCGATTGGAGTGCGTTAAAATGTACTTTAACCTAGGTGCCTCTTATAAAATTACTCTCCATATGCAATGCATTAAATCCACATTATCATCCATTAAGAAAATGTATAGGGCTCTGTTTACTAAGCATTTCCCCCATAGACACAAAATGGGGAAAATCCTTTAGCAAACAGGCCCCTCTATCATACCATGGAAAACAGTGCCTATGTGATATATCCATATAGGAAAGAACTCTGTGTATATAAAGGAGGGACTGTGTCTTTGCACCTATAGTTGATTAATTACTGTACATTGAAGTAACATTTTTGCAGATATACTATTGAGAAGCCTCAATGGTAAAATGGTAAAGGGGATGGAAAGATACCCCTATGAAGAGAGGCTGAAATGGTTAGGGCTCTTCAACCTTGAAAAGAGACGGCTGAGGGGAGATATGATAGAGGTCTATAAATTAATGAATGGAGTGGAATGGGTAAATGTAGATCAATTGTTTATGTCATCAGAATATAGAAAGACTAGGGGACATGCAATGAAGCTATAGGGTAAACTATTTAAGACTAATAAGAGAAAATATTTTTTCTCTCAACATGTAATCAAACTCTGGAATTTGTTACTGGAGGATGTAGTAAAAGCTGTTAATGTAGCTGGGTTTAAAAAAGGTTTGGACAAGTTCCTGGAGGGAAGGTCCATAAACCATTATTAAAAGGGACCCGGGATACCACTGCGTGACCCAATACAAGCATTGTGGAACCTGTGTCTTTTGGGGAAACTGCTAGGCTCTTGTGACCTAGATTGGCCATTGTTGGAAACAGGATACTGGGCTTGATGGACCTTGTTCTGATCCAGTATGGCATATCTTATGTTCTTAGAAGTAAAATCTTAAACACAGTGAGTTTGATCCCAGTAGGGGCACATCTGGGCTCTCTGGACAGTCCAGAGCAGGACGGGCCCATTAAGACCCGATTCTGCACCGTGTAGCCAGACATTCCCGTGGGTGCAGGATCGGGCCCTGAGATGTCTGCAGCGTGCCCCTGCATCCCTGCAGGGATGTCCTCCCCACATGATGGTCCCACCACCGCATTGCTGAACCTCTGTTACCCCGCTTCCCGTTCCCAGACTGGGCAACCGGGACCCAGAGTGGGTGGTGGGAAGCTACCATGCGTGGATCATGACCTTCAGGGGGGTTTCCAGGCCCAATCGGGATCGCTTCAGCTGCTTATTCCACCTCCACGGTAGAATAAGCAGCACGTCTCACTCCCAGTCACAGGGCATACAGAGCCATGACCTGAATCTGCCCTTTACTTCCTACCACCTCGGCCCAGCCCCGCTCCGCCCCTCCCGCTCCCTGCCGACTCTGTCCATACTGCTGCTCTGGCTGTGTGGGGGAGGGAGGGATGCGGAATCGTAGCAGGAAGACTAGCGTGGGACATGCAGCCCCACTAGGCACCTTGCAGAATCAGGACCAGTATGTTTTGCATCTTTAATTGTGCTGATCTCATGTACAGCCTACTTACTGTATGTAAAAGACTTTACAAAAAATAAGCTATCCGCAAATTTTAATAGATCTGCTATGTATATGATGGCAGAAAAAAGGACAAATGGGCCATGCAGTCTGCCCAGTTATTCTCATTCACATTGTCAAGGATATATACGAGCCACAGAAGCACGACGGCTTCTGTAATAGTGCTTTTGATCAAAGTCAGCTTTCATTTTCTTTTTTGGTTCTCCACCATTCTATGCTGTTGAATATATAAGTTTTCCAGACTATTCACCACCTCATGTTGATTGCCATGATTTTCTGTTAGGTCTCTCATTTCTAGAAGATTAAGGAGGTTATTTGAAAAGCACCCTACATGTAAATAACGCCAGTTACATGTAGACTGCATACATGTGTAAACAGTGAATTTGGAAAGCTGCGATATATACATGGAGATCCCCAGGACACAGAGTTTTCAAGGGGGTGAGTTATGGGCATGGAAGGGCTGAAAATGTATACATCTGTTTGCCGTCTTACAATGGGGATGCACGTATGTTCAAACAGATGTCACTGTCGGCTTTGGACCATCTCAGAGGCACATACAGATTTTTAAAAATTGCTCATATTGACCAGGGCTTTACACAAGGGATTACAGGAGTAGTTTTCCTTCATCCCCAGCTTTTAATTCTGCCTCCAATTTTTTTTTTAATTGCCACCTCACTAGTTAATTGGCAGCACTTACACATTTAAAGGCACACTTTAGAAAGACTATGTAGATGCAACTGGGACATCCATTGACATGTATTAAGTGATTTCTAAAATTGGCCTGTCTCCAACCTGAAAGAGAAACATCTCCTTCAGAAAGAAAAGACATAACAATGTGTAGAATTATACCCGACATGTGCAAGTTTCAAGGTGATTTTAGAAACTTACATGTGTCTGATATGGACAGCTGCCAGCCTGGCAACATAGACATATCTGTGATGTTTTTCTGGAATGGGCATGTGTATCTCTGCTCATATACACATTCTGGACTGATATTTTGTAAGCAGAGACATGCAATTGGTCAGCAGTCAAGAAAAAGGTCTGTTTATTTACCTATTTTTTGGAATAGTGAAAATGATTTGGGGAGTGAGGAGGCCTTTTTTGTTTTCCTCTGTGCAGGTCTTCAGCTACCAAGCAAACACTTTTCAGATGCTTATTCATGCCCAGGGGTGAGTATAGATAGAGATGTTTCACCAAGTCCAAACATGGGTGTGCATGTGCATGTGCATCTTTTTGGGAACGCCCCTGGCACAACCCTGTGCAACATAGATGTGATCGCGCTGGACACCTGTAAACTTGGGGCATTCTGAAATAGCTCTTGAGGCACTGATGTGATCTTCATGTCCGAATGGGCATTTTCATACATGAGAATCATGAATGACACTTCTAAAATGATCCGTATAAGTCTCTCCCTTTGTTTGCCTCTTGTCATGTTGCAATGGCTTGTGCGCACCAGTGATGTTGACAGCTATGCTGTTGGTAGCATAACTACTGGCAGTGTCTCCCAAAATGGATTGGTCTCAGCTGAGGTGCCAGACTAAGATAAACCACCCCCTAGGCAGCAGAAGTATGAGATGGTGTTGGCAGCAGAGGACCACATTTCTGTGACAATGGCAATAACCTTGGCATTATCTGTGTGGAAGAAAGGCCCGGCAATCTACTTTTGTATTTTGCCACAAAAACCCAGTGGATAGTCACAGTACAACAAATTGCCTGATTGAAGACCAAACAAAGTTTAGGACAACAATCCAGAGGGCCACCATAAGTCGACATAAGTTCTTGGTAAATGCCATCGAGTCTAAGTATAAGTGGTGTTGATACTGATCATTTTCTATATATGTATATTAGCAAAATGGCTACTCCCACGGAATGTGCCAGCAAAAACTTGTGCACTGATGTACTTCCTTATACATATTGTACAAAAGGCTCCGCATTTGGCAGAGCCCTTTGCAAAATAACACCGGAATTGTGAGCATCCCAATTTGGACGTTCCATTTCCTACCTCAAAACTCTATGCAAAACGGGCCTTGATGTCCCCTTTAAACTATACATGCCAAACATAAGAAAAGAAAAACAAATCATCCATAAGAGCTAGGGTGTATATCGCAACAAACAAAAATAAGCAAGTAACTCTCTCCAAGCATTTTCATTTCACCAATGTCAATAGAGATTCCAACGGGCCAAATATCATTTTCAGAAAGTTCAGTTCTTTCCAACGAATGACAAAGGAAGGCTGTTGTTTGATTTTGATTGACACAAGGTCTTCAGGAAAACTTTTATTTGCTGAAGAATTGAACTCTAGAAAGAAGCTGGACTTTGTCTTCCAGAATGTTATGAACTTATTCCCAGGTTATGAAAATTCAATGCCGTCTGCTGAGACGTGCACTCATTTCTTTCACATTGTGTTCATTTCATAGTAAGCATGTTCCCAATAGATGAAAGAAATGTAATAAACGAAGAACAAAGTCCCAGTCCCACCCCCACCATAACAATAAAAATGTTCTTGATTGCATACCCTTTCCTACTAGGAGTTCAGAGGAGGGGAGCACAACAGTAAGAGGAATGTTTACTAAAGGTTAAAGCATGGTTACAACAGCTAATGTGTGTGAAATGTTGCCACAGTTCTTTCATAACTTTGGGTGTTGTGGCACTCGACGCACGTTAACCTTTAGCAACCAGGCCCCAAAATGCGATACACTGAAAGCGCGACAACAAATTTCAAAGAGGTTCTACTCTGTGCTTTGTATATCAGTAGGAAATGATTTATAATTAATTGTATATTTTACCCATTTAATTTTAAGGCCTGAATTAGAAGCGTTCAAGGTTATATTCATCTCCGTCTTCATTAGATGCATATGCTTCCCTATTTATTCTAACTAGGATCAGTCTTTGCAATTATGCTATAACTACTCACTGTTATAAAAAAATCCTTGCTCTATAAGAACCACTCAGAATAATAGAAAAACAGATGCAAAGGATGATCTTTTTTTTTTTTAAATATGTTGTCATATTTATGTGGATTTGAATTTCACTGCAGTTACCATGGCAAAAAGTGTTGTCATAGTTACTGTATACAACTGGAATGAATCCGTCACCAGGTCTGAAATGAAGTACTGGTAAAGATAAATAATTTTTGGGGAGGTTGGGGGCATGGAAATTCAATAAGAGCAGTCATCTTTTATAAATATTATATCTTTTAGATAGAAGTTACCATGTCAGAAATAGAAAATACTATACAGCATAGTACTTTTTATATCACTGAAGCTGTTTATAAAGTCATAGGTCAAAATTATTAGGTAATAAACTGTGTATAATCCTTGTGGTTTCCTTAGCAACAATTTTTGCTATGGTAACCAGTAATGATTGCTCATTTTACTGCTTCAATTAATATGAAGTGGTTTGAACAACAAAAGTAACTGTTAGGTAAAAATACTGTGAAAAATTAGCTAACAATTCTAAGAACACAAAAACACACCAGAAGCTGAAGGTATTTTCCCTTCAATGAGAGAACAGCACAAGAGCCAATTATAATTATTGTATTTCTTCCAAAGTTCAGAATGAGCACATGAGCCTTGGCTTAAGTCCCTACCTTTTCCATTAGGTGTTCTTAGAATTCCTGTCTAGCCATTCATCAACCTGTATCTTTTATTCATTTACCAAGCTCTGATCCTACTTTTTTGCTACTTGTAATGACAAACACACCGCATTTCTTAAACTCTGAAAATTGCAAACCTACATTCTCAGGGTAGAGAAAAACTCCAAAGTAATGACATAAATAAGACAATACTTTATGACTATTTATGAGAAAAGCAATTATAAATGCATGCACTTCAGAACTGAAGGTAACATAGAAACATAGAAAACGATAAGGCCTATCCAGTCTGCCTGTTCATGTTGTTGTTAAATGCCTTTGAGTCTGTGTTGACTCATAGCGACTCTCTGCATAGTTGTCCTGTAGCAGCAAAGCGCAGACAAACCAATAATACCAGGAGTCTGTTCAGAAGGTCCAAATCATTTATTTGTGCACAAGTCTCAAGCAAAGTTAATTTCAAAATGGCTGAGCAAAGATTTCTAGCAATACAACAACTTTTATAGACTTCTGTTCCATTCTAGGTATAGAAAAATACTTCATTGGTCCCGGTACTCTCCCGTACCTCCCGTACCCCTTCCATTGGTCCCGGTACTGATAAGATTATCCAATTATGTTCCTTCAGTGGGCTCAGCACCTGCTTACCCCCCTTTCAGTCCCAATTACAATGGCCAGTTCATCATCTTGTTACTTTCATACTCTCAAGGCCATAGAGCCAATTTGTGCATGCAGGGGAGCAGGGCTCTGCAACTCATCTGTCAGCAATCCCAATTAAATCCCTTGCAGATGTACTTTTCTTATCAGTAACTTTTAAACATATTTTTCTGTATTTTTCCATCTTCCAGTTCTGCTTATCTAAGTTAGTTTAGTACTTTTACTGAGTTCTATCCTACAATAGCAGCATGTTGGGGGATGTGTAATTCCTATGAGCCTCTTCACAGGCTTCATTTACAGGTCAAGCTAGTTAGGCCTGCCTGCTTATGTCAGACACTGTGGATCACAGGCCTGCACCTGCCACATTCCCCCCTTTGATTAATCTCACCCTATCACTCAATAAGGTGTGAGAATTAAATCACCTTTAGAACAATCACATCATGATTGAAGGATTTCGACTAGGACTGGCTCTATATAGGGCCATTATTTTAGTTGCGGTCTTCCGCTCTACTGTACTATCAATAGCACTATGAATAGAACGCATACAACATGGGATTAAACATGGTAATAAGAAAATAACAGCAACAAGGATTAGTACTAAGACAATGAAAGTCTTAAATCCTCCCAGCCATGAGAAAAGTTTAGCAAACCAGTTAGGGAATTTCAATGAGTGCCAAGTTTGTACTGGTACATAAGCATGTCTTTGCATATCTTTAGCAATTTCTTCAACCACTTGACCCTTATCATCTATTTTTAAACAACAATTAGTTAAATTCAGTTTACCACATACTCCTCCTTCAGCTGCTAACAAATAATCAAGTGCTAAGCGGTTCTGATATATAGTAGTGCGCATCTGAGTACTTTGTCTAGCTAAAAGTGTAAGAGCATGACTAGTTTCATTGGTTATTTCAACTACTGCTTGTAAGCGAATAATACGATTAATCATATAAATTGGAGTTCGATAACCATACATACCATCATCATTCCAAGTGGCAGGCCCATAATACTCAATGATTCTTTCTGGTGGCCAATCATCACCTTGCCACTTCTCCCATTTGCCTACCTGGAGGGGTGATCTCTTCTGTCTCAATGCTCTTTTGTGTCGGTGGGTAGTGTATACTGGGTATCCTAATTGTTCTCCATGTTCAGTGTTTAAAAGAAAGAAAGAAGGTCTGATGGTTCCTAAGACACATGCTCCTCCCCATTGAGGTGGGAGTTGCGCATACGCTCGGTTTCCACAGATCCAATATAGGCCAGGTGGGGCTTGCCAGGCATGGGCTTTGGCAAGATTAGTCCATAAATCAGCAAGTTCAGGAAATCTGGCTAATGGGTTAGGAGGTTCAGGGTGTTTAAGTCCTGACCACCATGACGTCTTTTTGGTAGTGGCATTATAGAATTTCTGGCTAAGACAGACCAGCTGTCCTACCTGTTGGGTGAACTGGGGTCCAGTTCTGGCATAGCAAAGACGTCCAACGATTGAGTGCGCTAACACCCATTCGCTAGTAGTCTTGTGTAATTCAGTCTGATTGTAAATCAAAGAATAATTCAATTCTTGGGCTTCCCATGGCCACTGGTCTCCCATTTGGGTTCCGCCACAGAAATAGCAATCTGAGATTTTAAGACTAGATACTACTGCTCCAGCTAATTCTAAGAATAAATTCTGAGAAGGATGAGGAATTTCAAACTTATTTACATGCATGGCCTCATAGAAGGTATTATGGATATGATATTTAGATGACTTATGGGCTTGGGTATTCAATCTGATATACAATGGTTCCTGGATCTATTGCCCCTCCAGCAATACGTAAACCAAACTTGTATCCTTGTTTCCATGCATAGGGATTGTGTACGCGTAAGTGTAAGGGGTTACAAGCATCTTTCTGACATTTATCATTTGTGGTTGACTTGGTTAAAGTGGCCAGTCGTTTATCTATCTTTTCGTCAACTATACCATTATTCCAGGTAGCATAAAAAACACATTCCCAATCCGGGCAATAGTAATATGCTGCTGGGGCAGTACTATAGCCTGGTTCCTTTTTTTTTTTTTTTTTTTAAACTTTTATTTTCATTTTGCAACAAACAAAAGAAACAACACACCAAAGGAGACAAAACAAGTATACAATAAGGAAAAGTAAACCCAATTACCCCCCACCCCCATGCTTCTTCTCTAGCTGATTAGGTCAGCATGTGAGCGCTTCCAGTTAACAATGATTATACATCAAAACGGTCAAAAGAGTATCTACGATACAGAATGATCATGGGACCAAAATAT
The DNA here is from genome assembly GCA_033557465.1 of Ichthyophis bannanicus. Classification (NCBI taxonomy): domain Eukaryota; kingdom Metazoa; phylum Chordata; class Amphibia; order Gymnophiona; family Ichthyophiidae; genus Ichthyophis; species Ichthyophis bannanicus. Next base: position 170,447,429 of record CM066038.1, read on the forward strand.
ATACAAATTTAGACAGTCAGATGAGAGCATTTAGCAGAATGTACATAGTCATTGAGCATCTTACATTTAGACCAATAATGAGAAGTCTGAACGGGGGAAGCAAACATACAAGGTATTTGTTCATATGTACTGTAGAGACAAACATGATTCCACCATGCATTGGGGCTCAGATGGGAGCTATTTTCCAGTATTTCTTAATTAGGGAAATAGCAATGTCAAGCATAAAGTCCAAAAGGAAGTAAGCCGTTTTTGAAAGAGAGGAGATCCCCGCAACTGGGCGAAGTCTCACCATCCTCCAAGAAAGGGGCTCCTGAAAGTGCAAAATACAAAATAGACTGGATACGACCCCAGACCCGACGCTAGTAATACTGTAGTGCGGGACATTCATACATAACATGAGGTAGTGAGCCAATGGCCGCATGGGATGTCCAACAACTATTGCCCTGAGTAGTGTTCCAGTTGGCTAATCCGTCAGGAGTGTAAAAACACCGGTGGGCTAGAAAGAAGAGTGTTTGAGTAAGTGAGGCGGATCGGGAAACCCGTGTCACTCTACTCCAGACAAGGCTCCATTGCTCCAAGGTCAAGTCACATGCAATTCTCTCTCCCATGCTTCTGCGCAATAGGGGTATCGCTAGTTATAGCATTACATAAGGTTTTGTAAAATTGGATGCTACACCCGGGGAACTACCGATAGATCGGATAGTCTCCGATCAACCTTGTATAAGGGATGCCAATGGCGGAAGTACCCTAGCACTCCGAAGGCAATGCCGAAGTTGCTTCGACTGAAAGCAGTGCCCTGCTGGGAGACCAAGTTCAGTTTGCAATTCACTAAAAATTTTCCAGCGACCATCATGGAACAACTGACTAGGAATCCAAATGCCCCTAGTGTACCAGGGGCTCCACGCTATCGACTTATGTTGTATTCGAAATCAAGTAGTGTACCAAAGCGGGAGCCTGTCAAACGGACAGAGTCAGGAGTCGAAAGAGTGCATTAGAGTACTAAAGGCACCTAAAGTGTCTAAAAGCATTGGGGGATAGTGGGAGTCTGATGGGAGAGTCATACCAGGGAGAAAAGTAAGAGGAATCGGTTTGCAAAGATCCACTTCTATGTCTAGCCACACAGGTCTACTCGGTACTGGATCTTCCAGCCAACGAGCGCCTTGCATGAGAAGAAAAGAGTGATGGAACACTTGATTAAAATCACCACCAAGTATTGATGGAGCATTGGCAGAGGCCTATGCCAACTGCGCAATACTTGCATAGTAAGCAGGGTCGTCTACATTCGGGGCATAAATGCAAAAAACACATGAATTCACTATCTCCAACCTTAAGGTGTGCACGGGCCCATCTACCCTCCTTGTCAGCGCTAGTATCTATTACAGTAGCTTGCAAAGACTTCTTAACCAGAATGGCTACCCCGCACCGTTTGGAAACGGCGGGAAATAGGCAGCCACCATGTTAGACTTAGCATTGAGTCGCAGTATTGCAGCAGAGTTTAGATGTGTTTCCTGAAGAAACACAAAGTCAGCATGCTCATGGCTAAGATAGCTAAGGAGTTTCTTCCTTTTGATTGAACTATTAATGCTTTTTACGTTGAGTGATAAAATTTTACAGAAGGCCATTCAGAAAATTAAAAGTTCTGAGCATGATAGCGCACATAATTTCACAATATCCCTCATATTGACTGTATCTGGCTGTACATATGACATGAAAGAAAATAGGCTAAGATAATACAATGGAGCGCCCCGCATTAAAAAAGAAAACCGCAGTGCGGTAGAGAAGAAGCAAAACCCCAGAAATTACTGGCGACCATGTGTCTGCGGGGAGAAACCCCAGAGAAGGCCAAAATTGAGAAAAAAAAAACACATGACCTGTAGGACTGTACGTGCTCCGAATCCGACCGAGGCACACATCATGGAGGGATAGGAGACCAAAAAACAAAAGGTCATATAGAGAAAGAAAGAAAGTCCAGGTAGTCTCTGTGCTTGGCTATGACCGCCGCATCGGGCCCTTCAAAATGGCGGACAGAGCTGGCAGACAAAAGTCCAAGTTTTGGATTAGCGCATCTGCTCTGCTTCTTTGGAGTCCAAAAATGTTGACAGTAGATCAGGATCTTCGAATGTCCTGGTTTGGTTGTGAAGAGTCACGCGGAGCTTCGCTGGATACAACAGGCCAAAGCGAGCCTGTAGCTGTTGAAGTCGAGGGCGAAAAGCAAGGAGTTTCTTCCGACGGTCAACGGTGGGCTTTGTAAAATCAGGGAAGAAGGAGACTTTGTGACCGTCAAATTCCAAATGATGATTCGTCCGGGCAGCAGTTAAAATTTGTTCCACTTGTTGATATCGTAGCAAGCGAAAGATAATAGGCCGGGGGGTCGTTCGGTTGAGCGCCATGTGGGTAGGAACACGGTGCGCACGATCGATTTCCAGTTCTCTATGAAAAGTGATCTTCAGCAAGGAGGGAAGAGTTTTGAGCAGGAATTCTCTTATATCTCCGGCTTCCACCCCCTCCGGTATTCCAATGAGCCTCACATTGTTGCGACGGGCTCGATTATTGCTATCTTCTAACTCCTTTTGAAGATTCTGTATCTGGCGCTCAGCCTGGTCCAGTTTGCCCAAGCGCACCACGTGCGAGTCGAGGATCCCCGCCATATTGTCCTGCCGTAATGAGAGACTTTCAAGTCGGTCCTGGAGCACTCCAAAGTCTTCTCGCATGGCTCGAAGCGCTTCTCCATTGGACTGCACCAATTCCTTCACGCCGCGTATTTCCTCCAAAATCTCCAGGTGCATTTCGGGGTTTTCACGAAATGGAACCATCTTCTGTGGGGAGGACACCTCTGTTTTGGAGCGTTTTCCGTGAGAAGAAGAAGGAGACCCGAAGTCCAAGCGCGCTGGTTTATGGGCCGCCATCCCCCCCGATGTACCCCGGTCAGCTCGGAGCGAAATAGTAAGTTTGTATAGGTATTAAGTCAGGATTCTAAGTAGGCCTCTCGGGAGCTTCAACGCAAAGCGTCTTACCCGCTGGACATCAGGCTCCGCCCCCTAGCCTGGTTCCTTTTTACCTGTACACTTCCTCCATCCTGTGGCACCCTCTGGACACATATACTTATGGTCATTTCGATACGCCTTCTCCCAAGTACCACAGGTGGAATAACTATCTCTGTTAATGACATTACATGCATCAAAATTCAAAACAGCAGGTTTAGTAATGTCCTTAAGTGGTGGCGTAGCAGCTATTATAGGTCCATCTGCATCCTTCCATCGTATTTCCAACGTGTAATAGGATGGATTCTGATGCGGATTATAGCATACTCTAGTTTTGCCATAAGTGCAAACATTTAGTTCAGTGGTGTTATAAATACACCGAGTCACTTTTCCCTTGCAGGTATAGTAAGAATGGTAAATCAAAGTCTGAGTTACTTTCAGTCCAGTCCGAGTAGAAGTAATGCAAGCTGTGCATGGAGGTAAAGCATAAGTCAGTTCAAATCCTCCAAAGAAGGCAACCAAGGCAAAGCAAAGACAAAGATACATGTTGATTGGAGTTCTTCTGAATCCTCAGCTTGCAGATCTTGACCACGACGTTCTTTTTCTTCATCCCGTATGCTAATGAAGCAATTCAACGGGAGCTGAGTGTTGATTGAAGATCCTCAAGTTGTCCATCACACCTCAACCAACTTAGCAATTCAGTTGGTTTTGAAGTATGGTTCAATATAGTATCAAAGTAATGTGCAAAATCGCACGCAAATTGGGTTCATTGAAACAAGACTGTTGCTGCATGGAAAACAGCAATCCTCTTCGAAAGACTTGGCTACTGCAAGGCACTGTGATGAAGTGTCTAAGTTGCTGGTTGCCGTCTTAGAGTAACTCGCAAGGGTGCATCAAGATGCTGTTCTGCTGTCCACTGCTCAGGCTCAGGATCGGTGGCGGGCTTGACTCTGCTGTGGTGGATCCAGGCGTCGATTTCTGCTACCTTTACTGCAGTTGGGGTAGACAGGATGACGGTATACGGTCCCTTCCAATGGGGTTCCAACGGCGTCTTCTTCCAATCTTTGATCCACACTGAGGTACCAGGCTGATAGGGATGCAGAGGTTCCGTCAAGTTGATAGGCAACTGGTCTTGGATCCACGCATGGAGAGTCTGCAGAACAAAACTAAGAGCTAGGAGTTCTTGTCTGGTTACTTCTGAACCAATTTGGGCTAAACTTCCTTTGATTCCCTGCACTATTGGTGGGGGTTTACCATACAGGACTTCAAAAGGGGAAAATCCTGTTGATTTCACAGGAGCTGAGCGTATTCTGAGTAAAGCTATTGGGAGCACTTGGGGCCACTTCAAGTGTGTCTCCTGACAAAGCTTAGACATTTGGGCTTTTAGGGTACGATTCATTCGCTCAACTTTCCCTGAACTCTGGGGTCTATATGCAGTGTGGAGTTTCCATTGTATCTGCAAAGCTTTTGCTAACTGTTGAGTAACTTGGGAGACAAATGAGGGTCCATTGTCTGACCCTACTACTGCTGGAATTCCAAACCTAGGGACAATCTCTCTCATTAAAACTTTGGTAACTTCTCGGGCTCAGTTCTAGTTGGGAAGGCTTCTACCCACCCAGAGAAAGTACAGACTAATACTAATAGGTAATGGTATCCATTGGCTTTTGGCATTTCGGTAAAATCAATTTGGAGGTTGTGCATGGGGGTTACACCTCCTGACTGAACTCGGGGTGCCGTTATAAGGCCTTGCTTGGCATTATTTTTGGCACAAGTTAGACATTGACGTGCTACTGAAGCTGATATGGTTGTCAATAGAGGGATGTAAAAATGTGGTCTAAGTGCTTTTTCCATAGCACTTTTCCCATAGTAGGTGGCCTCGTGGAAAGCTTTGACAAAAGATGGTCCTAACAATTCAGGAATTACTATTCGTCCAGGGGGTTGACTGCCCTCTGCTGGTGGCAGCTCAATCCATCCATCTTTCAGTACTCCATCTTCCTTGTTACAGTAGTAATCTAATTCTTTGGTGGTATATCGTGGTGTCCATAAATTCAGAGGTACTGGAAACAATGCTGCTTGCATTGGCATAGCTTGTGGTGTAATCTGTCCCGTCATAGCTGCTTGTCGTGCTGAGGCATCTGCAAACCTATTTCCTCGGGCAACTTCTCCTTTTCCTGCTTGATGTCCTCTGCAATGCATGACAGCTACACGTGTTGGAGCCCAAACTGCATCAAGTAACATCAGTATCTCAGGACCATACTTGACTGACTTTCCTCCGGATGTGATGAGCCCTCGTTCTTTATAGAGAGCTCCATGGGCATGTAGAGTAGTGAAGGCATATTTGGAATCTGTATATACATTTAGCACAAGTTCCACTCCTAATAACAATGCTCTGGTGAGTGCTATCAATTCGGCTTTCTGAGCTGATGTGCCTGAGGCTAGAGCTGATGATTCAACTACTTCGTGTTGAGTGACGACTGCATATCCGGCGCAGCGTCGTCCATCGAGAATGAGACTGCTCCCATCAACATAATAGATCTGGTCAGGATTGTCTATGGGCACATCTGTCAAGTCAGGTCGACTGGAAAACACAGTGTCCATGACTTCGATACAGTCATGTTCTGGGAGTTCTTCGCTAATGGGTATCAAGGTGGCTGGATTCAAGGCATGACTCACTTCTAGTTGTATCTGTGGGTTCTCACATAACATGCTCTGGTACTTCAACATTCGGGAATTGGTGAGCCAATAATTTGCTTTTTGTTCCATGAGGGCAAGGACTGCATGTGGCACAGTGACTCGTATGTTCTGTCCTAATGTGAGCTTGTCTGCTTCACTCACTAGTAGCGCTGTAGCTGCAACTGCTCTCAGGCATGGTGGCCATCCTTTGGCCACAGTGTCCAACTGTTTCGATAGGTATTCTACAGGTCGCTCCCAATTTCCCAATTTCTGAGTCAATATGCCTAAGGCATTTCCCTGTGCTTCATGTACAAACAAGTGGAAAGGCTTGTGGATATCTGGTAGTCCAAGTGCTGGTGATGACATCAATTCTTCTTTTAACTTCTTGAAGGCTGTATCCTGCTCAAGTCCCCACTCCAGTGGTGACTTTTCTTCTCCTTTTGTGGCTTCATACAGTGGTTTGGCAATTTGGGCGAAGTTGGGTATCCAGATTCGGCAATATCCTGCCGCTCCCAGAAAGGCTCTGACTTGCTTTCTGGTTGTTGGAGTTGGAATTCTACATACTGCTTCTTTTCTCTCTCTACCTAGTCTTCGGCTTCCTTGGGTTATACGAAAACCCAAGTATTTCACTTCTTTTTGGCATAGCTGTGCTTTTGCTCTGGAAACTTTGTATCCAGCTTCATCTAGTAACTGCAAGAGGTCTTTGGTGGCTTGTATACATTCACTTTCTGACACCGCTGCTATCAGCAGGTCGTCCACGTATTGGAGAAGCACTCTCTTCCCCGGGGCCATTGGATAGCTTGAAAGGTCTTGATTCAGTGCAGCACTAAAGATGGTAGGCGAATTTTTGAATCCTTGGGGTAATCGTGTCCATGTGAGTTGGCCCCCTCTTCCAGAGATGGGGTCCTGCCATTCAAATGCAAACAATATTTGACTTACAGGGGCTAATCTTATGCAGAAGAACGCATCTTTCAGATCTAGGACAGTGAAATGGGTAGCTTCAGCAGGTATCAATCCTAGAAGAGTATAAGGATTGGGTACAACTGGATGTATAGTTTCAACTGCATCATTCACTCTCCTTAGGTCTTGCACTGGGCGGTAATCATCTGTCCCAGGTTTCTTTACTGGCAAAAGTGGAGTGTTCCATGGGGATTGACATACTTTTAGTAGGCCATATTCGAGCAATCTTTGCAAGTGACGATGAATGCCTTCAATTGCGGCTCTTGGGAGAGGGTACTGTTTGACGTGTACTGGTGTAGCACTAGGCTTGAGGGTTACAATTACTGGAGCTATATGCTTGGCTAGGCCTGGGGGACTGCCTTCTGCCCATACTCCAGATGGTGCATGAATGTTTTTTAAAGTTTGTTCAAAATAAGTGTCTTGGACAGAATCATCAATGTAATACCTCCATTCTTCTTCTCGGGGAACTGTCAGCAGCATTATTCCTGCTGGTTTGGCTTGGGGATTTACTGTCATTTGCATTTCTCCTTTTTCAGAGAAAGATATTTGTGCTTGAAGCTTGGCTAACATATCTCGTCCCAGTAGTGGCACTGGACATTCGGGCATGTAAAGGAATTGATGAGTTATTTGCTGTCCTCCTAGACTGCATATACGATTCTGAAGAAAAGACTTTGTAGCTTTGGCACCAGTTGCTCCTATAATGGTGACTGCTTTTGTAGAAAATGGGGCTATCTTCTTGTCTATTACTGAATGTTGTGCTCCAGTATCAACCATAAAGTCCATAACTTGGTCTCCTATTTGTATTCCGACCATAGGCTCCTGGAGACCTAAAGCAAACTTGGAGCCCGGTCTGTCCTAATCCACGTCATTTTCATCATGGATCGTTGTGGCCAATGCTTGAATGGCTCCTCCTCTTTCTCGCTGGTATTGTTCTCGATTGGCTCCTCCACGGTTTTGGGGACGGCCTCGTCTTTCTTCTCGCCACTGATGATTGTTGTCGTCATCTTGCTGGGCGTCTTCGAGTTGCGGGCAAGCATCTCTCCAATGTCCTTCTTCTCTGCAATAGGCGCATTGGTTCACGCCTAGCTGCTGGGACCGGTCTCCACCTCGGCCCCGCCCTCTTCCTCTGCTCCGTCGACTAGGGATACCTCCCCTTTTCTGTTCAACTATGGCCGCAGCCAAAAAATCAGCTTTCTTCTTCATCTTTCTATCACATTCTCTCTGCCTTTCATTATCACGATTCACATACACTTTATGAGCGACTTCCAGTAACTGCGTTGCATTCATGCCCGCAAACCCTTCTAATTTCTGTAATTTACGTCTGATGTCTGGTTGAGACTGGTTTACAAAAGCAGAATTCACCATACATAAACTTCCTGGTGCCTCGGGATCATAGGGAGTATACATTCTGTATGCTTCAGTTAATCTTTCATGAAATTCTGCTGGGCTCTCATCTACACCTTGGATAACTCCTGCAACTTTGGAAAGGTTCATAGCTTTCTGGCCCCCCCTTTTCAGACCTTGTAAAAAGCCTTGGCGAAAACAGGCTAGGGCTGTGGATCCTACCTCTGTATTTGGATCCCAATGGGGGTCTTCATTCGGGAATTCTCTCTGGGCCGCTTCCCGATAATCTATTCTGTTCTGCCCTAGTCCTGGAGCTACAGGGTTATCTGCCATCCACTCAATAGCTGCTTTTCTAATTCGTGCTCGCTCCTCTGTCGTGAATAGGGTGGTCAGGAGCTGGCGGCAATCTGCCCAGGTGGGTTGATGGGTTTCCATTAGAGTAGTTACTAATTCTGTAAGTTCCTGGGGCTTACTAGTATAGGAGGCATAATGCGACCTCCAATTTAACAAATCCGTTGTAGAGAAAGGGATGTACACGTAACTTAGGGGTCCCGCTACCACCTCATCATTTTCGTTCTTTATAGGCACCCCCGGGACTTGCCGTAAAGGCATCATTTTAGCAGTAGATGTCTTGTGGGATCTAAGGGTTGTTTTCGTAACTGTCTTTCCAGAGGTCACTTTCGTTTTCTCGACAGGTTTTACTTTGGGTGTACCTTTTGCTGGCAAGCTAGTGCTGGCAACCACTTGTACACTGCCATCATCGCTTAGGGCATTTTCAATTTCTTCCTCCTCTATCTCTATATCTGACTCGCCTTTTTCTGTTCCTGTAATATCACCTTCTTCAGCTAAGGGAAATTCTTCTCCCCGCCCTCCGGGAGGTGGGTCAGGGGTTGGGTCCCGCATCGGCTGTCTCTGGGGCAGGATGCCGGGCTACTCTTATCGGACCTGGGGTTCGAGGCTGTCTGGGAATTATTTCTGGGGAATCAGGATCTACCAGGATGGGCTTCTTCCTGGACTTCTTATCCTGCTCTTTCATTCTAGGCTGTTCTGTTTTCTGTCTAGAGTCTGTTTTAGCTAACATTATTCTGCACTGTTCCTCATAACAGCGCTGCGCCCAAAGGGGCGGATCTTCACAAATACTTAACCAGGAATCTATATAGGGGTACTGATCGGGGTGCGCTATCCGCACTCTACGGTGTACTAACTGAATAATTTCTACATTAAACGTTCCCTCTCGGGGCCAGGTGGGGTCTATATCGGGCCACGCCCTAGTACACAATATCTGTAAACGGGCTGCTGTCATTTTAATACCATAATCTCCAGAATATCCCTCTTTAAAATGTGTGATCATACATTCTAATGGAGTGTTGCTAGTAGACCCCGCCCCTCCCATTTCGATGTGTGCGCGCAACAACAGACAAAAGGGTAAAGGAGGGCGGACCGTGGGTAAGGGGTCCTCACGGCCCTGGAAACGTATAAGGAGAACAAATAACAAGACAAGACGACAATCGCTTCCCCCTTTTCGCGACCTGAACGCGGTCGCCCGGTCAGGAAATGCGCTACTCAGGGGTCCGCCTTCACTTGGTCCGTGCTGCCAGACCTCTCATTCACACTTCATTCACACAATCATGCTAGCAACGTATCCCAGAATGCATTCGTCTCTATCTATTCTGACTAGTCTTACCAATTTCCCAATTACAAAAAGATGGGGGTTTCGCCCTGCGAATACTCATGCGGGGTTACTCGGCCCTTCTTTGAGAGGTGATCAGGCTCTCTTACCAATTTCCAATATCTTGAGATTACAAATTCCAAGTTCCAAATTCCAATGGCAGCACTGCTCTTTCTATATCTGTCTAGACACCAAATCAAAACTATACTCACCGGATCCGGTCCTCAAATTTCCCAAGCAGGCGCATGAGTTGGACCTCGGACTCCCCTCACTCGGGTTCAAGGCGTTGGCTCCAGCCGGGCCCGGCACCCGCCGAGGTCCGACCAGCTCCCTCCGATGCAAGGGACCGGCGGCGCCAGGGAGCAGCCCTCGTCGGAAGGGCGCGATCCTGGCAGGACCAAGCCTATAGAGGCGGAAAGTCGTGGTATATTGCCCTATATACACTTTGATTCCACAACTTCCCGGCCAACGCACCAAGAATATGTAGCAGCAAAGCGCAGACAAACCAATAATACCAGGAGTCTGTTCAGAAGGTCCAAATCATTTATTTGTGCACAAGTCTCAAGCAAAGTTAATTTCAAAATGGCTGAGCAAAGTTTTCTAGCAATACAACAACTTTTATAGACTTCTGTTCCATTCTAGGTATAGAAAAATACTTCATTGGTCCCGGTACTCTCCCGTACCTCCCGTACCCCTTCCATTGGTCCCGGTACTGATAAGATTATCCAATTATGTTCCTTCAGTGGGCTCAGCACCTGCTTACCCCCCTTTCAGTCCCAATTACAATGGCCAGTTCATCAACTTGTTACTTTCATACTCTCAAGGCCATAGAGCCAATTTGTGCATGCAGGGGAGCAGGGCTCTGCAACTCATCTGTCAGCAATCCCAATTAAATCCCTTGCAGATGTACTTTTCTTATCAGTAACTTTTAAACATATTTTTCTGTATTTTTCCATCTTCCAGTTCTGCTTATCTAAGTTAGTTTAGTACTTTTACTGAGTTCTATCCTACAATAGCAGCATGTTGGGGGATGTGTAATTCCTATGAGCCTCTTCACAGGCTTCATTTACAGGTCAAGCTAGTTAGGCCTGCCTGCTTATGTCAGACACTGTGGATCACAGGCCTGCACCTGCCACAGTCCTAAACTGTGTTCGGTCTTCAGTCAGGCGGCTTATGGTTGACAGTGAGATCCATAGCTGCTGTTATTATATCAATCCATCTCATTGCTGGCCTTCCTCTTTTGTGTTGACCTTCTACCTTGACAAGCATGATGTCTTTCTCTAATGATCTCTCTTTGCGCATGATGTGTCCAAAGTATGAAAGTCAAAGTCTTGTCATCTGAGCTTCTAAAGAAAGCTTAGGTTTGATCTCCTCTAGCACTGGCTGGTTTGTTCTTCGGGCAATCCATGGTATACACAGTATTCGTCACCAGCACCATAATTCAAAGGCATCAATTTTCTTCCTGTTTATCTTTTTCACTGTCCAATTTTCGCATCCATATGACATTACTGAAAATACCATGGCTTGAATGAGTTGAATCTTTGTATGAAGAGAGACATCTCTGCTCTTGAGAATCTTGTCTTGTTCCTTCATAGACATTCTGCCAAGAGCAATGCATCATCAGATTTCTTGACTGCCTGTTGCTTCTTTATTGATAGTTGATCCAGGTAAATTAGAGTTATCCACCATTTCAACTTCTTCTCTATCAACAATGAACTTAATGATTTTGCCAGTTGTCAGGATCTTTGTCTTCTTTACATTAAGGTGCAGGCCCATTTTAAGATCATGTTCCTTGATCTTGAGAAGCAAATGTTTCAGATCATCTTTACTTTCAGCCCGTAATGTAGTATCATCAGCATAGCGAAGGTTGTTGATGAGTCTTCCACCAATCTTCACACCTCTGTAATCTTCATACAGTCCTGCTTCTCTTATGATTTGTTCTGCATATAAATTAAACAGAGAGAGGGAAAGTATGTAGCCTTGTCGTACACCTTTGCTGATTTTAAACCATTCTGTTTCTCCTTGTCCCGTTCGAACTGTTGCTTCTTGATCAATGTAAAGGTTGTACAAGAGAACGATCAGGTGTTCTGGTATACCCATGCTTCTGAATGTGGCTCAGAGTTTCTCATGGTTTACACAGTCAAAAGCCTTGCTGTAGCCAATAAAACACATATAAATATCCTTTAGGTATTCTTTATTTTATTTTTTTATTTATTTACAGTTTCTTTTATACTGCGCTATTCGACATCAGTGCGGTTTACAATGAACATAAAAACCACACGTCACAAATAATTGATCTGTGCTTACAATGTCTTTTCAAGGATCCATCTCACATCCATGATGATGTCTCTTGTTCCTCACCCTTTCCTGAATCCTGCTTGCACGTCAGGCAGTTTTCGTTACAGATATGGTTGTAGTCTCTGCTGAATAATCTTCAGTAGAATCTTCTGACATGTGGGATCAGAGCGATTGTGTGATAATTTCCACAGTCAGTTGAATCACCTTTCTTTGGTATTGGTATAAACACAGATCTTTTCCAGTCAGTTAGCCATGAATTTGTCTTCCAAATTTCATGACAGAGCCTTGTAAGTATGGTAACAGCTGCATCAGATTGTGCATAAGATTGCTGTAATACTTCTATGGGAACGCCATCAATGCCTGGTGTTTTGTTCTGTGATAAGGCTTTCAATGCTGCTTCTTTCATCACCAATGGTTCCAGATCATAAGGTAGAGGTTGAAATGGCTGTTGGTTCACTTGATCTTTATCATATAATTATTCTGTATATTCTTTCTAGCTCAATTTAAAGTAGACAAAGCGATGGGACCGGATGGGATACACCCTAGAATACTGAGGGAGCTTGGGGACGTTCTAGCAGCTCCACTGACAGACCTTTTCAATGCCTCGTTGGAGTCGGGAGTGGTGCCAGAGGACTGGAGAGAGGCTCATGTGGTGCCTTTACACAAAAGCGGAAGGATGTGGTTGAAAACTACAGGCCGGTTAGTTTAACTTCGGTGGTGAGTAAATTATTGGAAACACTGCTGAAAGAGAAAATAGTGAGGTTTCTGGAGTCCGGCGGATTACAGGATCCGAGGCAGCATGGATTCACCAGAGGCAGGTCTTGTCAGACAAATCTGATTGATTTTTTTGACTGGGTGACCAGGGAGTTGGACCGAGGGAGAGCCCTAGATGTGGTGTATTTAGATTTCAGTAAAGCCTTTGACACTGTTCCTCACTTATAAACAAACTGAGCACCCTAGGGATGGACCCTAAAGTTACTGCTTGGGTTAGAAATTGGTTGGGCGGGAGGCGACAGAGTACAAGTAAATGGAGATCACTCTGAGGAAAAGGATGTTACCAGTGGTGTGCCCCAGGGATCTGTCCTTGGTCTGATTCTTTTTAACATCTTTGTTAGTGATATAACGGAAGGGCTGTCAGGTAAGGTTTGCCTCTTTGCAGATGATACCAAAATCTGCAATAGAGTAGACACCCAGGAAGGTGTAGATAACATGAGGAGGGATCTAGCTAAGCTTGAAGAATGGTCTAGAATTTGACAGCTGGGATTTAATGTTAAAAATATGTAAGGTCATGCATTTGGGCTGCAGCAATCCAAGGGAGCAATATAATATAGGGGGTGAAGTACTTTTGTCCACTAAAGAAGAGCGGGACCTAGGCGTGGTTGTGTCTGATGATCTTAAAGTAGCTAAACAAGTTGAAAAGGCAACGGCAAAAGCTAGAAGGATGCTTGGGTGCATACGGAGAGGAATGGATAGCAGAAAAAAGGAGGTGATAATGCCTCTGTATAAGTCTTTGGTGCGACCTCATTTGGAGTATAGTGTGCAATTCTGGAGACCGCACCTGAACAGGATGGAGTCGGTGCAGAGGGTGGCTACTAAAATGATTAGTGGTCTTCATTATAAAGCATATGAGGACAGACTGAAGGATCTTAATATGTACACCTTAGAGGAAAGGCGGGATAGAGGTGATATGATTGAGATGTTTAAATACCTCCGTGGTATAAATGTTCAGGGAGAGAGCCTCTTTCAATTGAAAGTAAGTTCTGCTACGAGGGGACATGGGATGAGGGTGAAGAGAGATAGATTCAGGAGTGATATGTGGAAATATTTCTTTATGGAAAGAGTAGTGGATCCGTGGAATAGTCTCCCAGTGGAGGTAGTAGAGATGAGGACAGTAAATGAATTCAAAAAAGCATGGGACAAACACAGAGGATCTCTAAAGGTAAAAAGGGGACTGTTGTAGTTGTCGATATGGTAGGACAGACTAGACAGGCCATGTGGTCTTTTTCTGTCGTCATATTTCTATGTTTCTATGTTTCCACCTTTTCTTGATCTTCTTAGCATCATTCAACATGGATCTTTGAGCATCTTGTAACATTCCAATTCGAGGAAGGAATTTTTTCTTTAACTCTCATAGCTTTAGGAAAGGCGATCTTGTTCTTCCTCTAATAGTTTCTGCTTCTATTTCCTTGAATACATCATTGTAGTACTTCTCCTTGTCTTGTCTTGCTGCACGATGGAAATCTCTGTTGAGTTCTATGATTACCTCTCTTTCTCCTCTGACTTTAGCTTCTCTGTGTTTCTGGGCAATTTTCAGTTTCTTTGGTCATCCATTTTGGTCGTTTTTGCTTTTTCACCTTTTGCAGACACTTCTCACTTTCTTCCAACACAACCTTCTTGATGTCATCCCATAACACTTATGGAGCTCTGTCATTTGTATCTAAAGCAGCAAATTGATTTTGCAGTCAGTCTTTAAATTCCAGTGGTATATTCTTAAGGTCACGTTTTGCTACATTCATGAGCGTCTTGCTCTTTTTCAACTTTAGCTTGAGTTTGCATACTAGTAGTTGGTGATCTGTATCACAGTCAGTTCCAGGTTGTGTCTTTGTTGATGTTATAGAGCTTTTCCATCGTTGACTTCCACAGATGTAGTCAGTTTGATTTTTGTACAGTCCATTGGGTGAAGGCCATGTGTACAGTTGCCGCTTGTGTTGCTGGAAGAAGGCGTTTGAAATGAATAGATTGTTGGTCTTGCAGAATTCTATCAGTCTTTCTCCAGCTTCATTTCTGTTGCCAAGTCCATATTTTCCAACCACTTTGCCTTCTTCTTTGTTGCCAACTTATGCATTCAAGACATCCATGACTATCAGGAAATCCTGTTTGCATGTTCTTTCAAATTCAGTTTGCACTTGTTCGTTGAACTCATTAACTTCATTCTCTTCTGCAGCTGTTGTTGGGGCATATACTTGAATTATAGTTATGTTGATGGGCATACTTCGTAGATGAATAGAAACTAAGCGTTCACTGATTGCATTGCATTTCATTACAGTTCTTGCAAGTTTCTTCTTGATTATAAATGCAACACCATTTCTTCTAGACCTGATTCTGTCCTGAATATACAAACCCTCTGTATGCCCGATATGAACCAGACATACAGAGGGCATCGTGATTCTGATCCTGCGGGGTCCATTTCAGTTCACTGATACCCAACATATTGAGTTGTACATGTTCCATTTCATTCTTGACCACCTCCAGCTTCCCTTGGTTCATGCTTCATACATTCCATGTCCCAATATATAAGACATCTTTTCAGCTTCTGACTCTCATTTCATGGCAATATGACGACAGCTACATCAGCAGTCAGACGTCCTGAGGGCTTTGATCCAACTACATTATGCATGCTGGCTTTATTCTGAAAAGTCTTCAGCTCCTCCCCAGTAGCCAGATGAGTGTCTTCTGACCTGGGAGGTCTCATTTTCCAGCACTATAGTGCAATTTGTTTTGTTGTGACTATACATTGACTTTTCATGGCAAGATACGGAAGTAGATTGCCAGGCTTTTCTTCCGCGCAGTTTAATTCTAGTATTGTTGCCGTTGTCACAGAAATGTGACCCTCCACCGCCAACACAGTCCCATTCTGTTGCTGCACAGATGGGTGGTTTGTCTTAGTCTGGCACCTCAGCTAAGACATGTCCATCTTGGGGAGACCCTGCCAATAGTTAAGCTACCAATAGCTTAGCCCTCAGCTTCAATGATATACACAAGCCCTCAGAGCATGACAAGCTGCAAGCCAAGTGAGAATGCCCATCCATAAGAACTATTAAGTTCTATGGGCCTGATTTTCGAAGGTCTTTACATGGGTAACTGCCCTAGTTACCCAAGTAAAGTCCTTATCTAGTATTTTCAAAAGGCACCTACATGGGTAGTGCCCTTCAAAAATAACGGATATGTTCCTAATGTGCCCAGATGCTATGTGGGTAGCATCAGGGTGTGTTAGGGGTGTTACGGGGTAGAGCAGGAGCGGAGGAAAGGGCTACATGGGTAGCAGCAATTTTCGATTCTACCCACATAGCCCTCTGCGCTTAAAGATAGGCGAGGTTTTTCCTCGCTTATCTCTAAGGCGCAAAGGCTATGCGGGTAGCATCGAAAATCGCTGCTACCTGTGCAGCCTCTGCGGCTGCCAGCATGTCCAAACCTGGATTTTCAGTTCCACTGACATGGAAGTGAAAATCCGGGTTAAGGGGGTCAGCGGGTAGGCTATGTGCTGACGTGGAGTATAGCCTGCCTAAATCAAAATCGGGCCCTATAATCCCAAGGTTGTGGGATTTGAGCACATGTGGCTCAAATCCTGCAACCTTGTGGACTTTCTACACTTCAAATTCATGCTTGCCTCTTTCTACTCAGTCATAGCACTCTCTAAACAAGACTATTATTTCCACCTGACTAACTCTCTTGCCTCTCACCCTCACCGACCCTTTACAACTCTCAACTCTCTCCTCAAGGTCCCACCGCCTCCGACCCCTCCCTTCCCTTCCTGCCCAAAGTTTGGCTGACTCTTTCCATGACAAAGTCCACAAAATTACACTCAAATTTCCTACGAGGTAAGCTCTATCCCCTCTTCCTCCTCTTCACTACCAACTCTTTCCCTCAACCTCTGCCACCTTTCTTCCTTTTCTATGATCTCTGAGGAGGAAATCATTCATCTTCTTTCCTCCTCTAAACTCACTACCTGTTCCTCTGATCTTATTCTACCCACCTCCTAAACTCCATCTTCTCCACTATCTTCCCTATATTCTCTATCTTCACTATATTCTTAACCTATCACTTTCCACTGCAACTGCTCTGAAGCCTTCAAGCATGCTTTGGTTATACCTCTCCTCAAGAAGCCCTCACTAAATCCTACCTGTCCTTCTAATTATTGACCCATCTCCCTCCTCACCTTTGTTTCTAAACTATTTGAATGTGCGGTTCACCGCCGTTGCCTTGACTTTCTCTCCTCTTAAGCCCTTCTGGAAACTCTGCAATCTGGCTTTTAACCTTTACATTCTATTGAAATGGCTCTGGCCTAAGTCTTCAGCGACCTGTTCCTGGCAAAATCCAAGGAGCTTTACTCGATCCTCATCCTTCTCAACCTTTCTGTTGTTTTTGACACTGTTGACTAGCACCCTCCTACTTGATACCTTGTCCTCACTTGGTTTTAAAGGCTCTGTGCTATCCTTGTTCTCATCTTATCTGTCCAACCACACTCTGTGGTGATTCTGGTGGATCCTTCTCTACTGCTATTGCTATCCCACTCTCAGTTGGTGTACACCATGGGTCTGTCTTGCGTCCACTCCTTTTCTTTCTCTATACCCAGTCGCTTGGTGCACTCATCTCCTCCCATAGAGTTCAGTACCATCTTTACACTGATGACTCTCAGATCTACCTCTCTACATCTGAAATCTCTCTGGCAATCCAGGCTTGGATCTTTGTCTGCCTGACATTGCTACCTGGATGTCACATTGCCATTTGAAATTGAACATGGCCAAAACAGAACTTCCTATTTTTCCCCCTAAGCCCACCTCCTCCCTTCCTCCTTTCTCAGTCTGTATGGATAACACTCTACTCCTTATTTATTTATTTAGCTGGTTTTATATACCATCTTTCAAAATACCAAGGCGGTTTACATAGAACATCTGAGCTAAAAGTACATGGAAAGCTTAAAGGATAATACAAAAACTGGACAATGCACATCAATAGAACCTAAAGTTAAACATCCAAGATAACATTGTGTTGGAAACAGATGAATTTTGAATTAAATACAGTGTCAGCAAAGAGGAACTATATATAGGAGCTTGAACAAGACAAGGTGTATTTAGGGAACTATTAATTGGAAGTGGTTCAAGAGAATAAATGGAGTGAGGGGAGATGGGAGGGAGGGGCATAAGAATAGTAAAGGGGAGGGAAGGAGTAGATGTATTGGACTGTGGGTAAGGAGTTGATTTTATGGTCTCTTTAAAAAAAAAAAACTCCCCGTTTTCTGGGCTCGCAACCTTGGGGTTGTCTTTGACTCATTCCTCTCCTTTTCCACACACATCCACCTGATAGCTAAAACCTGTCATTTCTTTCCACACAACATCAGCAAATTTTACCCCTCCCTTTCTGAACACACTACTAAGACACTAATCCACTCTTTAGTCACCTCTCAACCAGATTATTGCAACCTCCTCCTTGCTGGTCTCCCTCTGAATCATCTCTTCCCTTCAATCTATTCAAAACTCAGCTGCACAGCTAATCTTCTGCAAGCCTTGATATGTTTATGTGTAGCCCCATTCCGGGAGGGGACGTCTGGGCCATCCAGACATCCTCGCAGAAGATGGGGCTGTTAGGACTCGATTCTGGTCCGCGGGAACAACACATTCCTGCAGGAGCCAGAATTGGGTCCGAGGGCGGCCTAGTATGCACCCTCCGCTTGCGGGGACATCCTGCCCGCAGTCGCCCCCAGCATCCACAGCTCTGGCCCCCCAAATCCCTACCTGCTGGCCTCTTACAGCCTGGATCGGGTGGTGGAGACCACCCGGCCCCAGCCCCAGGGGTGGCTCCTCTGCTCCGATCCAGCAAATTGTGCTGCTTATACCATCCTCTGAGGTGGTATAAACAGCATGGCCCAGCAGCACATTCAGGGCCATAACTTGAATCGGCTCTGTACATGCTGCCAGGTGGCCCACCCCCGCTCTGCCACCTCTCGCTCCCTCCTGCCCCTCGCCAGCTCTCCACATCCTGAAGCACAGGACACATGGGGAAAGCTGATGGGGGAATAGGGTCTTGGCGGGTTGGATCCTGATCCGCTTAATCTCCTATGTGTTTTCTTATCATTCCCCTAGATATATCCTTGTCCTCAGCTGTTGTGTTGTCTGTCTTGACTAGATTGTAAGCTCTGAAGAGCAGGCACAGTCTTTTACATGTGTTTGTACGCCTTGTAGCACTTTACAAATAATTAGTAGTAGTAGTAGTAGTAGTACTTTCTCTCCCTCAGAGATCCTCTGCATTTGTCCCATGCTTCTTGATTTCAGATACAGTTCTTGTTTCCACCACCTCTACTGGGAGGCTGTTTCACACATCCACTAACCCTTCCGTAAATAAATATTTCCTCAGATTATCCCTTACTACTTAATTTGAAGTGAGGCACAAAGCCTGTCCCTTTGACTCTGGAGGGAGAATATAGGCGTGAAAATGATAATAAGAGCTGTAATAAAAACAGATGTTTGGTAAAACATATTTGTCATGGCCTGAAATAAAGATATTCTGAGTATACAGGAATTATTGTCACAGCAGATGTTCTATTAGTTCTCAGTTGCGGTACTTTCTTACTGTATGCTTGCCAGAGTTCTTCATTTTTGTCACTTTCCAGGGTTAGTTTTAAATTGTTTTTGGTTTTCTTGTTATATCTGTGTATGTTATCTGTCTAGAGTACTCATCCTCAATAAATGTAGATTACAGAAAAGAGAAGACACTCTCAAATCAAAACACAATATAACAGAGAAAGGGAGTACAGTATATAGACTAGTTCTTAGTTTAGCAGGCTGAGAACCAGGGAAGCTAGAATTCAAATTCCACTTCTCCTGTTGACACTTCTTATGACCTTGAGAAAGTCACAACCCTCCGTTGTCTAGACTTTGAGTTCAGGTGGGCAGGGAAATAACTTATGTATCTATATGTAAATCATTATGTGGAAATCTTATGGAGAGCATGCAAACTACAATAAATAATAAAACATCTAACTAATCCATCATCCCACGTATTAGTTCTCATGCAAACCTTCAGCAGGGACATATACTGTTCAAATAAAAATAAATTAAATAAAATATACTTAGGTTGCTCTTTTTGTATGCAGAAATGTAAGATGTTGTAGTCCATAAGCTTTCCAGGCAGGTCAGGGTGGAAGGAGCATGTTTTCGCTAGAATCCAGCAAATACCACAGTACCCTATAATTCTGCATTGTCCACATTTTATTCAATATTGATGTAGAACCTTATGCATGTTGTTACTGAATATGGGCTTCCAGTATTTTTTAACACAGACAATTCCAAGTTACTGTTTTGATTGGAGAATCTGTTAACCAAATTTTGTCAACAGCTGATGTTCTTGTTAAGGTGGTTAGCAGAGAGGTTAACTGAATCCCGCTTGATTTTGAATATCAGTTGCATTGTTGTTAAGTGCCGTCGAGTCGGAGTCGACTCATGGCGACCCTCTGGATAGCTATCCTAAATTTTGTTCGATCTTCAGTCAGGCGGTTCATTGTTGACAGACTGGTACCCGTAGCTGCTGTTATTGTATCGATCCATCTCATTGCTGGCCTTCCTCTTTTGCGTTGACCTTCTATCTTGCCAAGCATGATGTCTTTCTCTAATGATCTCTCTCTCCGCATGATGTGTCCAAAGTATGAAAGTCGAAGTCTTGTCATCTGAGCTTCTAAAGAAAGCTTAGGTTTGATCTCCTCTAGTACAGACTGGTTTGTTCTTCGGGCAGTCCATGGTATACACAGTATTCGCCGCCAGCACCATAATTCAAAGGCATCAATTTTCTTCCTGTCTATCTTTTTCACTGTCCAGCTTTCACATCCATATGATGTTATTGAAAATACCATGGCTTGAACAAGTCGAATCTTTGTATGGAGAGAGACATCTCTGCTCTTGAGAATCTTATCTAGGTCTTTCATAGCCATTCTGCCAAGAGCAATGCGTCGTCTGATTTCTTGACTGCTTGTTGCTTCTTTATTGATAGTTGATCCAAGTAGGTTAAAGTTATTCACGATTTCAATTTCTTCTCCTTCGACGATGAACCTGTTGATTATGCCAGTTGTCATGATCTTTGTCTTCTTTACATTAAGGTGCAGGCCCATTTTGAGACTATGTTCTTTGATTGTGAGAAGCAAATGTTTCAGATCATCTTCACTTTCCGCCAGTAATGTGGTATCATCAGCATAGCGAAGGTTGTTGATGAGTCTTCCACCAATCTTCACACCTCTGTTGTCTTCATACAATCCTGCTTCTCTGATGATTTGTTCTGCATATAAATTAAATAGGTAGGGGGAAAGTAAGCAGCCTTGTCTTACACCTTTGCTTAAATTAAACCATTCTGTTTCTCCTTGTTCCGTTCGAACTGTTGCTTCTTGATCAATGTACAGATTGTGCAAAAGAACGATCAGGTGTTCTGGTATACCCATGCTTCTTAATGTGGCCCAGAGTTTCTCATGGTTTACACAGTCAAAATATCAGTAAGACAGAAATTTTGTTTCTTTATAAAACTCTTGATTTAGGTAAACTGGCTACAGTTCAGCTTAGGGATCAGACAATTCTGGTGGTGTCCCAGATTTGAGATCTGAAGGTTCTACTTGACTCTCAATTGTCTATGCAACCCCAAATATACAGGCCGATGCAAAAAGCTGGTAGTAGACCCACACTAAAATGATTTTTTACGTTCCTGACAACGCACACATTTTAACGTGCGATGCAGGAAGGATAGGGTATACAAATGAATCCCACATTAACCATGTGCACACAAATGAGCCACTGCAGCATCCAACTGGGAGAGCAAGCCAAAGACATGCACACAAGAAGCCTGGGCTAGACTGACTTGCTCTCCAGGCACTGGGTGCCTAATTTGGTTGTTTTGAAAAAAGCCAGAAGTCTCTATATAAGGTGAAAAATCAAAAACGGTCAAAAATGGATGATTGAAGAAACTCTGAAAATTGTCCAGAAATGCAGAGACGCTAAAGTCAGAGGAGAAAGAGAGGCAATTGCAGAACTCAGAGATTTCCAACATGCAGTAAGACAAAAAAAAGAACTACAATAACACATGCAAGGAAATATAATCAGAAACTATTAGAAGAAGAACAAGATTGGCTTTTCTAAAGCTACAAGAGTTAAAAAATAATTCCAGCCTCGAATTGGAATGCTACAAGATGCTCAAGGATCCATGTTGAATGATGCTGAGAAGATCAAGAAAAGGTGGAAAGAATATACAGAGTCATTATACCATAAAGATCAAGTGGACCAATAGCTGTTTCAACCTGTACCTTATGATCAGGAACTACTGGTGATGACAGAAGAAGTCAAAGCAGCATTGAAAGTCTTATCAAAGAACAAAGCACAGGGCATTGATGGTATTCCCATCGAAGTAGTACATCAATCAAATAAAGCAGTCACTATACTTATAAGGTTCTGCCAGGAAAGTTAGAAGACAAATTCATGGCCTACTGACTGGAAAAGATCTGTGTTTATACAAATACTGAAGAAAAGTGACCCGACTGACTGTGGAAATTATCGCATAATCGCTCCAATCCTACATGCCAGCAAGAGTCACTCAAGATCATTCAGCAGAGACTACAACCATGCCTGGAACAAGAACTGCCTGGAGTGCAAACAGGGTTCAGTAAAGGGCGAGGAATGAGACACATTATCGCGGATGTGAGATTGATCCTTGAAAAGACAAAAGAATACTAAAAGGATATCCATTTGTGTTTTATTGTCTAGAGCAAGGCTTTTGATTGTGTAAACCATGAGAAACTCTGGGACACATTAAGAAGCATGGGTATACCAGAACACCTGATCATTCTCTTGCACAGTCTTTACATTGATCAAAAAGAAATAGTTTGAATGGAACTAGAAGAAACAGAATGGTTTAAAATCAGCAAAAGTGTATGACAAAGCTGCATACTGTGCCCCTACCTCTTTAATTTATATGCAGAACAAATCATCAGAGAAGCAGGACTATATGAAGGCAATCTAGGTGTGAAGATTGGTTGAAGACTCATCAACAACCTTCACTATGCTGATAATACCACATTACAGGCTGAAAGTAAAGACAATTTGAAACATTTGCTTCTCAAGATCAAGTGCTATAGTCTTAAAATGGATCTTCACCTTAACGTTAAGAAGACAAAGATCCTGACAACTGGCAAAATCAATAAGTTCATCATTGATGGAGAAGAAATTGAAATAGTTGACAGCTTTAACTTAATTGGATCAAAAATCAAATAAAGAAAGGACTGGCAGTCAAGAAATCTGACGATGTATTGCCCTTGGTAGAATGGCTATGAAGGACCTAGACAAGATTCTAAAGAGCAGAGATGTCTCTCTCCATACAAAGATTCGACTTCTTCAAGTCATGGTATTTTTAATAATGTCATATGGATGCGAAAGTTGGACAGTGAAAAAGATAGACAGAAAGAAAATTGATGCCTTTGAATTAATGTGCTGGTGACGAATAATGCGTACATCATGGACTGCCAGAAGAACAAACCAGTCAGTACTAGAGGAGATCAAACCTAAGCTTTCCTTAGAAGCTCAGATGACAAGACTTCGAGTTTCATACTTTGGACACATCATGCGAAGAGAGAGATCATTGGAGAAAGACATAATGCTTGGCAAGGTAGAAGGTCACAATAAAAGAGGAAGGCCGGCAATGAAATGGATCGATACAATAACAGCAGCTATGGATACCACTCTATTAACAATGAACTGCTTGGCTGAAGACCGAACAAAGTTTAGGTCAACTATCCAGAGTGTCGCCAGGAGTCAACACTTACTTGACCTAACTTAACAACAACATTTTGATGGCATTGGGGATAATTGAGGCACTGGGAAAAGCCCCCGATGCCATCAAAATACTTTTAGGGCAGAACCTGACAATAAACTATCCCTGATTGCCCAGTGGTCCATTCCCCACCTCCCCGGCAGTATTTTGATGGCACCGGGGATGATCGCTGCATCTGGAAAAACCCTGATGCCATCAAAACACTGACAGGGACTGGTGCCCCGACAAAAAGTAATTATCTGATGGTCTAGTGGCCCCTTGAACCCTAACCCAAAGTAAAATTAAAATTACCCGGTAGTCTAGCGGCCCCTTGAACCCCCCACCCTTCAATCCAAAATAAATGTAAAATTATCAGGTGATCTAGCAGCCCCTAAATCCAACCCCCTTGTATGTACCTTAAGTTAGGTGGGAGTGCTGCCTATGCACTCCCGCTCTGGGCTGCCATCTTGTAAAATGGCATGCCTGGCCCCGTGTGATGCATCCTGGCATGTGTGTCTCCATCACCGCCAGGTTTTAACTTTTATTTAATTTTACTTTAGGTTGAGGGGTGGGGGGTTCAAGGGCTGCCAGACCACCAGGTTTTAACTTTTATTTTACTTTTGGTTGGGGGTTCAAGGGCTGCTAGTCCACCAGGTTTTGACTTTTATTTTACTTTTGGTTGGGGGTTCAAGGGCTGCTAGTCCACCAGGTTTTGACTTTTATTTTATTTTACTTTGGGTTGGGGGGTGGGGGGTACAGGGGCCACTAGACCACTAGGTACTTACTTTCTATTGGAGCACTAGCTGCCAACAATGTTTTGATGGCATTGGAGGCATTTCCCAATGCCGCAATCCTCCCGATGCATTCAAAATACTGCCGGGGGCTGCTGGGCCACCAGGGATTCTTTTTTGTTGGGCACCGGCCCCCAACAGTGTTTTGATGGCTTAGGGGTTTTTCCTGATGCCTGATCATCTGAGTAGAAGGTGATCTAGGCATTGGGGAAAGCATCCAGTGCTATTAAAATACTGTCGGGGGCACGCTTTAGAGGTCAACGTCTACTCAGACCCTGCAGTAAAACATTTGGCACTATGGCTGGTTGCAAAATCCTCTAGGCCTGTCTCTGCATCGGCGTAGCCATGATTTGCATACCAGACCAGTTGATTAGAATACATTTAAATAATTAAAGTTCATTTAAATAGATTTAAATATGCATGGCGTTAGTTAGGTGCTAGATTTTCTGTTGGCGTTTATGTCTATTTTCTGCATTTAAAGGATCATAAAGTGTGCTTAAACGTGGCATTAGTGGCTCAGAGAGCCCATGCTAGCTTTCTGAATTGACCTGATAGTCTGTTGTAAAGACAGCCTTTTTAAAATTGCAGCTGGTTCACCAGTTCAGACTTTTTTAAAATGCAGATGATTTTTGTTCATTATTACAATCGTTAGTGTTGACATATATTAACTATTGTAATGGAATTTATCTTGGATTCCTCGCTTATGATGGTACACGCTCTTCAAGTGATGCAGAATATTGCAGCACACCTATTGACAGGAGCATATAATTCCAGTGTTGACTATATTGGTTGACAGTAACCTGGCAAATAACATTCAAGATTTTTACCCTGGTGTTTATTACCCTCTTGGAAGAAGTGCTGTTAAGTACATTAAGTCAGTCTTAAGGTTGCATTGCCCAGTTTATGCTTTGTAGTCAAGAGATCAATCCTGCTTGATGTTCCTGCTGTGCATGTTACAATTGAGTGCCGTCCATTCACATGCATTCTCAACTACAGCTCCTCAGTGGGGAACTCACTTCCTACTGCACTAAGGTTAGCCACTCATCTCCTTACTTTGAGGAAAAAGCTAAAAGCTTGGTTGGGGGGGGGGGGGGGTGATATTCAGCAGTGGCAGCTAGCACTGTTATTAAAGCAGCTGGCCATTGCCATTTTAATGTAAAACTGGCTATTCAGTGTCGGCCCATATCTAGCGATCAACACTGAATATCCAGTTTGCCTCGATAACACTTTTAGAATTTGGCTAGCGGTGATATTCAGCCACTAGTTGGACTGCAAAACTGCCTAAAGTTTGGACTGCTTTTCCCCTGTCCTAACTATAGGCATTTTAGCTAGTTGGCTAGTGGCTCAATATTGTCACTAAACAGCTAGCTTGTGGTGCAACCCACATTCTGTCCCTAGAACGTCCCATCTTGAATGGATTAGCGACAACGCATTTAACTGGCTTAGGTTGGGGATATTCTGCAGCACCAACCATACTAGTGCCCAGAATATCCCAGTGAGCTGGATTTATGTGGTTTGCGGATCTGCAAACCACAAGCTCAGAACAAGCCATCTGAGAGACTGTTATGATAGAGATACATTGTTTTTTTTTTTTTTTAGTTTTTGTTGTGCTAGAATGAGGGGGGCAACCATAAGCAAAGGTGGTCATTTTAAAAGTCTTAGTCGTGATGTGGACATCTGAAGACATGCATGTGCAGATCCAAATGACAGAGGGGACTCTGGAGCCATTTTACAAATGGCTTCTAAAGAAGGCACCACTGTGGGGACCTCCAAGTAGGCAGGGGTATGGTGAAGGCATGTCTGAGGCTGTGCAACGGACTTACACATCTCCGTTTGATCTCAAAAATGTCAGGGACCTTTGCAGGCACATCTATGTTTAGACCTGCTCCAGGCACGAATCAGGAAAGTGCTTGTTTGGGCCTTAAAACATCCAGAGAGTGTAGAGAAGATGGACAGTTAAATGACTAGTCTAAGATCACAAACTTCCATCCTGGAATGTGAACGCTGACCAGCCTGCTCCAAAACGCACTACTTTAACCATTATGCTATTACATATCCATGTTCTGAGCTGCTATTCTGGGGACATCTATGTAGACATCCATATCGAGCACATCCACGTTTCTGAAATCGTGCCTGAACTTGCACATTCCTGCTTTTTTTTTTTCAGACGTTCTTACTTTGATGTCCCAGATTGCAGTTGTACGTCCCATTGTAAAATATGCATTATAGTTATTATCCCATTTCCAATTGATCTGGTTAGTGTTATAAACACCTTTACCTGTGACCAATTTACCTATAGCCAATATGACCAATGAGACTCTGAGAGGAATGCTGTGAAGCAGTCATAGAGCTCTTTATTTCAATACGTTCTCTGCAGACAACGGGTAACCAGCAACAGCATAGGCACACGCCTCTTTGGGTTCATCTTGCCTTTATCCCCTTTTCCACGAACCTATCCCTTTCCTCTTTCTTCACCTGGTCTTTCCTTATTCGGGTTGTTTTTCTCTTCTTCGGAACTGTAAGTCAGGCCCCCTTCTTGAGGGTTGCCTAAGTGTAGAGAAAGAGGAAGTAGTGGAAGGCTCTTACTATTTCTCTTTGAACTAATTAATTCTTTCTCTTTGAAATACTTCTTTAATATATGTGTTTAAGAATTATCTACACATTTACCTATCTTGCATCCCTTTGTTTTTTTATTTCTATTCTTCAATGTCTTTCTACTTTGTACTATAGGCTGTCCCTATGTACTGCCAGCTTTGCAGAGGTGGGGGGTGGAACAGGAGGGTGACAATCGATTTGTGGGGAACATTTTTGCAGAAATTGGGTGGGGATGCGAAGCCTTGCACAGCAAGTGTTTGTCTTTTTGCCTTTAAGCCTTCATACTCCAGGGTATGGGGAATCACTAAACTATTATAGCAGCAAGTTTAGTTTGTATAGCAGCAAGTTTCTGTCAGTTTTTAAGATAAAGGATTCACTCAGCATGTCACGCTGAGAGGGGAGAGGAAGAAATTGGGGAAGTGGTCAAGCGGCCTCAGCCACGTAACCTTGCATTGTCTTTTGGTTGCCTGGGGGCTTTCTACTTCTAGTTCTCGAGAACTAACATCAGCAGACTTCTATTTTCTATTTCATAGGCAGAAAGGGATAGAATAGAAGGGGAGGGGGAGGGGAGCAAAGAAGAAGGGGGAAGGGGGCACACATTAAGTATGGAATGAGAAAGCTGGTAAGGGACTGATAAGCTTGCATCATATTCTACAGGCTCCCTTAGTTAAGTATTTTTGTAAAAATAACATTTTCATTTTTCTATCAGTTAGTATTTATGGGAAGTTGACAGAATGTTCGAATATTAGATTTAGGGCCCAATTACCATGGGGCACATCTAGCCCGTCTGGACTTTCAAAATCTGGACGGGCCGGATTGGCACCCGATCCTGAACCTACGGGAATGTTTAGGGTGCAGAGGCCTGGACAGGCAAGACGTGCCCCGAAACTGGCCTGCTGCACGTCCCTCCTGTTCCCCATCCAATCCCCCCCCCCCCAACATCCTGCATGGAGCCTTGGTGCCATGGCTCCATGCAGGAGCCCCGCTGCCCTGCACACCTGCTATTGTGCATTTCCCCACCAACCGACTCCCGGATGGGCCTGTCAAGGCTGGATCGGGCAGTGGGGAACCTCCTGCTCGGCTCACCTGCGCAGGGGTGTCCTCTTGCGCCGCTCACTGACCTCAGGGTGACTTATTCCACCTCTGAGATGGAATAAGTTCCCCGAGCAGCTCTTCCTCCCTGGGCATACAGAGCCACGATCAGGATCAGCCCTGTATGTCCAGGGTCAGGGTCCTGCCTCTGCCCACCCATGCCCCTGCTCCAGCCCACCCCCTCCTGCCCCTGTCCAGAGCTCCTCCCACATCTCCTCTGTACATGTGGGCCGCTTTGGGCAGGGAATCCGGCACAGGGGTTTAGTGGGAATGTATGTCCAAACCTGACATACATCCCAACTAAACGCAGCTCAGTATGACCCCCTTATGGATGAGTGGTGATTTGATTATTATTGTACTACCTCACAGGTGCTCAGGCCCTTGAGGAGTTGTTGATGCTGGCACTGAGGAGTGGGCAATCTCTTCTTAATTTTTGGTTACCACTCCTAAAAGTTGAAAAGGTCCATAACTCTGACAAGCAGGCCTTTGTGTGTGCCTGCATGCCCTAAATCTCCTGCAGGATCTGATCCCCAACAAACACTTCAATTCTATCAGAACTAGTATCTGCCTGAAGAGTGTTTGCATTTTTTCAGGTACTGATTCCTTAGCAGATAGGCAGCATTGACCTCCAAACTTAAAATGATGGTAATATCATTCTCTCCATTGCCTTGTGGAAAAACAGAGATAGATCCTATAGGGATATACGAGAGAAAGAAGGATGGAAAGAGAATGGGGAGAAAATTCCAGAAGTGGTGACAAGCTTGAGACCAGTAAGGTAGAAGGCAGATCTGGGCATGGTGAAGTTGGAAGCCTGGCAGCCTCTTCTTGGGTTGTGCACACAGAAATGATAAGTAGTAGTTATGATAGTAGTGTCTGAGTTGGTGGTGCCTGTTAGAAGAGAAATATGTTGCTGTTAATTATCCAAACTGCAAAAAGACTTAGCAAGCATTATTTACATTCAGAAGTGGTTCAGATACCTATTGTAAGCTTTAACAAGAGAGCTCTGTATAATGAAATCTCTCCGGCATGTAACTGCTTAATTGACAAATAAGTATAGTCAATATCTTTAGAACACCGATATTTACCTAGAAGATTACATACCATTTGAAAGTCTTGACTTGAGACTTCAAAGGATCATTTTATCTTTGGTTCCTGCACTGCAGTGAGAGAAAAAGAGAGATTAGTATAAGTAGAAAAGTTACAATAAACATGAATAGCAAAAGCAGCATCAATCCATATTACAGAGAGGAAGGCTGTAAAAAGGTGTAAGCCCACCAAAGAGAGCAGCGGAAGCAAAGACCACGGCCTACCAAGGTATTGGGTAAAATTCTTTATTAAGGACCCAACTTAACAAGTTTCGGCCGAAGCCTTCGTCAGGGGTCTAAAAAGCAAACACACATAAAATGAGCATAATGCTAAAACCAAAAAACTAAAACATTATAAAAACTGTATTGTTAAATAAAAAGTTACCAGAAAACCACATAGAACGTGTAAGGAACATGTCTATGTGGTGGAGCAATCACTCTTCCCAATCTGAAATGCAGTAAATTCACAGGTATGAATAATAACAAAGGGAAGAAGGGTATAAAAGACACACTAAAATGCAATAAAACATACATATATAACAACATGATAGCTAAATTACATTAACATATAAAACATGTATAAAAACAAAGTAAAACTTCATCTATAAAAAACTGAATATGTGTAAAAAACTTGTGAATGTGTATGGAACAATTTTTGAAGCGTCTAAAATATCTACGTCTACGAAAGACTATCACGCTCAAAAAGGAGGGAACACATGTGTGATAACGATTGGGCAAAAAAAAGATGACATAAGTAAAAACAATAAAACATCAGGACATAAGAAATAACAGTATGACGGAAAAAAGGCAAAACGTTGCCAAAGAGAACTTTGTGTATTTAAAAGATAAGAAAGAGATGCAAAATTACCACTGATAAAAACATACGTCCGTTGTATATGTAATAAATAGCCATCCATTGAACACGGGGGGAGGGGGGGAGGGAAAGGAAAAGGAGAAGGAAGGAGGGGGAGGGGGAAAAGGGAAGGGGAGGGGGAAAGGGGGAGGTGGAGGAAAGAGAGGGGGAGGGGAGGGAGGGAGGGGGAGAAGGGGAAAGGGGAGGGAGGGGGGGAAGGAGGGTGGGAAGAGGGAAAAAGGAAGGGGAAGGGGGAGGGATGAGGGGGAAGGACCAGGTGATCCATTTAGCAAAGACCAGATCACAAAAAGAAATATGAAAAAAAGGTGTGAAAAACGATGCCACGATCATGTAAATGGGATAAAAAACATGATAAAAAACAATTGTGCTACACCATAATCAATATAAGAAGAAGAAAACGAACATGATTTGAAACAGAGGGATAAACCCACGTGTAATGATCACACCGATAGGACCACAAAAATGTGTAGGGCGTATGTTATGCAAAGCCGACGAGAGTGTAGATAAAAAAGTGATCTATATCCACAAAAGGGAAAAAATATACACATATAATACAGCGACAAAAAATTTTTTGCTATGTACGCTGTGTTCCTGCATATCAGAAAAAAAGAATGTACAGGGCGTATGTTGTGCAAAGCCAAGAGGAGCGTAAATAAAAAAGTGATCTGTATCCACAAAAGAGAAAAAGTATATACACACATAATGCGCCGACAATAAAAATGTGCTCCTGCATATCAGAAAAGGAAAAGAGGAGAAAAAGAACCTGCATCAATACATCGCGGGGGAATATACTAATGGTATGGACACCACAAAGTAAGCCATAAAAACATCTAAGGCAGAAGAAAAACATACATATAGGGAGGAATAGCCTAGTGGTTGGGGCAAGGTACTTCAGGCCGGAAGGTCGGGGGTTCAAATCCCACTAGAGGACAGCAACCTTGGGCCGGAAGGACTGGGGTTTCTAGTCCCACAGATGCTCCTTGTGGTCTTGGGCAAGCCACTTAACCCTCCATTGCCCATGTTCCCTGTAGGTATTAGTGTATGTGTCTCATATCCCCGCGTGTTAAATGTATCCCCCAATTGTGTTGTGACCGCTTTGATTGAAGGATAAGGCGGTATACAAAACTGTCAAAATAAAATAAATAAATACCATAAATAAGCCGTCTAGAAGAAAATAAATAAATAAAAAACCTGTTGTTTGAAAATGAGACTTAAAAACCATGCATGTAGGCAAGCCGTAAAACAAGCCATAAAAGTCGATAGAACAACAAGAATGTGCAGAGCGTATGTTATGCAAAGTCTAAGACGTCGGGAGCGTAAATAAAAAGGTGATCTGTATCCACAAAGGGGAATTAGTATATACGCACATAATGCACCGACAATAAAAAATGTGCAATGAACGCTGCATTCCTGCATATCAGAAAAGGAAAAACAGAACCCGCATCAATACATCGGGGGGAAAATATACTAATAGTGTGGACCACACAGAGTAAGCCATAAAAACATCTAAGGCAAAAGAAAAACATACCATGTATAAGTCATCTACAATAAAATAAATAAAAAGCCTGTTTGAAAACGATGTATATAGGTGAGCCGTAAAACAAACCATAAAAGAAACACCATACCTGCACACACAGTGAGAGGCGGGAAAACGCCGCGCAGGGGCATGGGAGCACTATTTAAAGAAGAAGGAAAAGGGAAAAGGCTCCTCCTACTGGCGGTTTACTCTATGTGCACTAGGGTCTACCGTAAAGTAATAAACCAGCGGACGATATGAGTAGCTGCTAATAAGCATTGTGTCATTAAAAGCTGGCAAGATCGCAAAGAATTGCAAAAGATTGATATGACAGTATAAGGATGGCTGCTAATTTGTGGGAAGCAAAATATTGGTGATAAAAGATGAACAAAATAATGCATGCAAAGAAAAAACCTCAACGAAAAAAATGTGTTAAAAGCACCCACAGGTGCATCAAAACAAAGCACTAAAAGAGATATCGAAAAATGCATTAGAAAATTTTTTCGCGGGTCATAACAACATGAATAGATAAATAGGTCATGCAATAAACACATAAAAATATGTGAACACAGGATGTAAAAAAATATAATTATAACCATCACACCACATCAGCTAGGTATCAAATGTAGTATCAGGACTCATGAGACATACACCATATTGTAAAACACATCATAATATATAATAATTAAAATATTACATACAGCGTACATAAATATACAAACAATCTTATAGAAGAAAAAAGAGACTTAAAGGAACATGTTAAATTCAATTTCCTTGTTCAATCCTTTCGGACAGACTGTATCAAACAAAAAAATGAATCTTTGTTCCTCTTGAATTAATTTACGATTCAAATCTCAAATCTCCTCCACGGGGGGAGGGGAAAAGTTTCTTAATAACAAAAAACCTTATATCATTAATATTGTGCTGGAATTGGATCCAATGTGATACAAGTGGGGCTGTGATGATCCGTCTTTTGACGCAACTCTTGTGTTCCTGAATACGAGTTCTAACAGCACATATTGTTTTACCAACATACAAAAGAGGACAAGGACAAATTATAATGTACACAACATGTGTAGACAGACAGTCAGTATAAGCATGTAATGGATACTGTATATTAGTAGAGGGATGTGTAAAACAGTCCCTCATTATGATAGCATGCCTGCAGATTGAACATTTGTTACATTTATAATGTCCTTTTCCTTTATGTGTGACAGTAGGAACCGGGGGCATAAACGAGGAGACCAGCATATCGCCTAAATTACGTTGTCTGCTATGTGCAATAGTAAGAGGTTGGCTTGAAAAACAGGGACGTGTTTGCAAAATGTGCCAATGAGATCTCAAAATTCTTTGTATTTTAGAAGAGAGGTGGGAAAAACGAAGGACACAAACAAATTTGTCATTAGATTGTTTTTCTTTAGGCAAAAGCAACTATGATCCAGAGGAAGACCGAGCACGTTCAAAACCATTTTGAACACACTCTCTCGGATAGCCCCGAGTATAAAATCGCGCTGCCATGTGAAAAAATTTCTCTTTAAAGTCATCATTATTGGAACATAGACGCCGCAGACGTAAGAATTGTGATAGAGGTAAATTCTTCTTAAGATGGCTGTTGTGAAAGCTTTCAAAGCGAAGAAGCTTGCTACGGTCAGTGGGTTTACGGTAAATGGTGGTAGTGAAGCCATACTGTGATTTTCCAATGAGAATATCAAGGAAAGGGAGTTCTATAGTACTAGATTGCATTTTGAATTTAAGATTGACATCTAAACTGTTGAGCCAATTGTGGAATTGATGTAATTGAGAATTGGTACCTTTCCATAATACTAGAATATCATCAATATACCTCTTCCAGGAAATGACGAGGGATGCAAAGGGACAATCTTGTAAATAGGTGTCTTCAAATTGTGCCACGTATAGATTAGCTATGTCAGGTGCCATGGCGGCACCCATAGCTGTACCTTTTATTTGTTGAAAGAACCAATCTGAACAGGAAATAATTTTTTGTCAAAGCTATATGGGCCAAATCCACCAAAAAATGGGTGGGGATGCGGACAGGTAGGGTGCGTTGATCTAAATATTTGGTGATGACAGCAATAGCACCGTCTTGTGGGATGTTGGTGTAAAGTGACTCGATGTCAAATGACACCAAGGTAATATCTGAAGGGTTTCCACTGAAAGTGTTTAAAAAATTGATGATATCAGCTGAGTCTCTAACGTATGTAGCAATGAGTGGTACAAAGGGACGTAAAAAGATATCAATGAATTGAGACAAGGGCTCAAGGACTGACCCAATGCCTGAAACTATAGGCCTGCCGGGTGGAGACTGAAGAGACTTATGGATTTTCGGAATAGCGTAAATTGTAGGAATTACAGGGTATGTAACTTGTAAAAATGAAAATTCGCGTGAAGTCAGAAAACTGGCATGGAGGCCGTACAGTAACAAGGAGTCAATATCTCGTTTGATGGTCAAAGTGGG
This sequence comes from Ichthyophis bannanicus, assembly GCA_033557465.1. Classification (NCBI taxonomy): domain Eukaryota; kingdom Metazoa; phylum Chordata; class Amphibia; order Gymnophiona; family Ichthyophiidae; genus Ichthyophis; species Ichthyophis bannanicus. The sequence goes on from CM066038.1 coordinate 170,481,336, forward strand.
GTCATGTGGCAAGACCTGGTAAAAATTCTCATCATTAAGTTGATTTGTAAGCTCTTCTATGTAATAAGACCGATCCATTATAACGATACCGCCGCCTTTGTCCGCGGGTTTGATAATAATATCTTGTCGTTTATTAAGTGTATGTAAAGCTGACCACTCTTCATGCGAAAGATTATTATATCGACATCTGGACTTTTATTCCAAAGACTTGACATCACGGAGGACACAGTCCATGAAAGATTGTATGCACAGTCTACAGGTCCGGGCGGATACCATCGTGACTTGTTACGTATAACCGATGGATCACTAGAAGTGGAAAGTTTATCAGAAAAGAACTTTTTAATCTGTAATTTACGAAAAAACTTGTGGAGGTCGATTCTGGTCTGGAAGGCATCATATTTAGCAGTAGGGATGAAAGAGAGCCCTTTCTGTAAAAGGTCTATTTCTGATGTAGTGAGATCTACCGAAGACAAATTGAAAACAGGAAGATCATTGGAGGAACCTGACTCATTGGTATAGGATTTATGAACTAATACTGGTCGTGTGAGCGATTGTAAGGGGGTCGAAAGGATCTGCCTCTGCCCCCCTTCCCCCCCCCAGACGTATGTTTTTATCAGTGGTAATTTTGCATCTCTTTCTTATCTTTTAAATACACAAAGTTCTCTTTGGCAAAGTTTTGCCTTTTTTCCGTCATACTGTTATTTCTTATGTCCTGATGTTTTATTGTTTTTACTTATGTCATCTTTTTTTTGCCCAATCGTTATCACACATGTGTTCCCTCCTTTTTGAGCGTGATAGTCTTTCGTAGACGTGTAGATATTTTAGACGCTTCAAAAATTGTTCCATACACATTCACAAGTTTTTTACACATATTCAGTTTTTTATAGATGAAGTTTTAGTTTGTTTTTATCCATATTTTATGTTAATGTAATTTAGCTATCATGTTGTTATATATGTATGTTTTATTGCATTTTAGTGTGTCTTTTATACCCTTCTTCCCTTTGTTATTATTCATACCTGTGAATTTACTGCATTTCAGATTGGGAAGAGTGATTGCTCCACCACATAGACATGTTCCTTACACGTTCTATGTGGTTTTCTGGTAACTTTTTATTTAACAATACAGTTTTTATAATGTTTTAGTTTTTTGGTTTTAGCATTATGCTCATTTTATGTGTGTTTGATTTTTAGACCCCTGACGAAGGCTTCGGCCGAAACTTGTTAAGCTGGGTCCTTAATAAAGAATTTTACTCAATACCTTGGTAGGCTGTGGTCTTTGCTTCCGCTGCTCTCTTTAGTTTGATTATCTGCGGAAGGCTATATTCTTTCCCTCTTCCCCAAAAGGTGTAAGCCCTACAGGAAAGAGAAGAGAGCTGTGAAAGACAGTCCTGCAGAAAAAAAGCAGCACCTAGTTTTGGTTTATGTGTGTGTGGCTGACACAAGAGAGAGATGGAGAGAGAAAGAAAGTGAGACATAACCAGAGGTCTACTATCAGACTTGTCATGATAGTACTTAAAGATAGCTTGTGAAGGTAAAACCAGGACCATATCTAAGGGGGGTGCTTACTAAACTGTCCTAATGTTACCGGCGCTAGTTGCAGTGTTAACATGAAGAATTCCATATAAGGAAGTGGGCGTTCCGGCGTCAAGGCAACAATAGCTGGTTATCGTGTGATAGAGAGCGCCTTGCCGTCATCGTGCTATAATGTGCGTGCCGTGGCTCATTAGCGCGCGGTAACCTTAATTACATAGCAGCACTGCAAAAACAGCTAAAGAGGTGTAGCCCACTGGATACTACAATGACTGTGGAGGCAGAGGTCATGAGTTTGATCCCACAATGGTGTTCCTTAATAAGGCTGTCTGAGGGATTTCCTTTTAATTTAAATCAGTGCTGCCAGCAAAAACACCCTCACAGTGCCGTAACCTAAGGTGCCTCATAAGGCGCCCCATAGGGCATATTATAAAGTGTCCTGTCCACCAAGGCACCTTATAATGTACCCTATAGGACGCCTTATGAGGCACCTTAGGTTATGGCACTGTGAGGGTGTTCTTGCTGGCAGCACTGATTTAAATTAAAAGGAAATCCCTCAGACAGCCTTATTCAAGAACACCACTGTGGGATTGAACTCGTGACCTCTGCCTCCACAGTCATTGTAATAACCATTGGGCTACATCTCTATAGCTTCTAACAAAGTGCTTGGCTGGCTACAGAAAGACTGCAGGTCACCGCACAAACTGTCTGCTGTGGTTACCAGGATAAGGTAAACCCACCCGTACCCATGATGCACTGCACATGCAGATCAGCAGTCTACATCTGATCACAAGATAGGGTATGCTCCTCCACAGCACCGCGGACTGGTTGGGGGAACTGACCATGTGTGTTACTGGCACAGAGCAGCTACAGACTGTGACATTGTGCGGTTCCTGTGCTCACCCTGAAGGTGAGGTGGGATGCCCAGCACCAGGTCCGCAGCACCTGGGTTGGCTGAGATAGGCTGTGCTGCAGGTCCCCATCAGTGCGTCTGTGTGACAGGTAGTCCCTGCAGACACACCTAGGATACACCTGTGTTCATCTGTATTTCCCAGTCACGTCTAGCCCTTGTGGACTATGATGCACCCAGAATAGTGCATATCCTGTGTGGTTGCCATGGTCACTTGTTATAGGAGAAGGGTGGTGTTTGGACCAAAAAGCGGATTATGTAGCACCACCCAATCCTTTCCTCACTGGGTCAGGGTGGGGGACATGATCTCCCACCAACAGATCCACACTCTACATCGGAGACAGTAGAGGGGACCACCACCCCAGTCCTGCTGGGGAATAGGCACCCTCCAGAGCAGTCAATGCAGATCTGTACCTATCACATAGGGCACTGGCAGACAGGCAGTAGGCCTGGAAAAGCTCAGCTGCCCCCCACCACAATCTGACATTCACCAGCAGAGGGCACATTCAATCTTCACCCACTGCACTCTGCAAGGTGTTCCAGCCATATACATGCTAACTGCAGACAATCTGCTAGCTAACACATAGTGCATGTTCCTGGAGGAACTATGTGTACCCAAAAGTGGGATATAAGCACACACACCAAGCAAGTATGTCAGTGATTGGGCCCCAAAAAAGGGAACTCATAGATATCACTTGAGAGAAACACTGTATAACACTATGTGGGAACCTAGCCATGCCATGGTCACTGCTCAGTCAGGGTGAGAGTGACCTCCCAGCATATAGTAACATAGTAACATAGTAAGTAACGGCAGATAAAGACCAGCATGGTCCATCTAGTCTGCCCAGCAAGATGGCAAGAGTAGGTGCACCTGTCGCTCTGTGCAGGCCACCCCTCCCCATGTTTTTGTTTCTGTTTAGGGGTGAACCCACCACTCCATGTAGGACACCCTTATTTGTTCAGACGCTAGATAGTTCAGAAGTTAGATGGTACCGTTTATTTTGCTTTTATCCTGTTGCTGTAAAGGGATCCATTGTGTTTGTCCCATGCCGTTTTGAATTCCATCACCGTGTTTGCCCTCACCACTTCCATCGGGAGGGCATTCCAAGCATCCACCACCCTTTCAGTGAAAAAATATTTCCTGACATTGCCTTTCAATTTACCACCTTGCAGCTTCATGTTATGCCCTCTAGTTTTACAGCTTCCCCGTCTTTGGAAGAGGTTTGTTTGTTCATCATTTCTCTTTAAGTATTTAAAGGTCTGAATCATATCTCCCCTGTCCCTCCTCTCCTCCAAAGTGTACATATTTAGGTCTTCAAGTCTCTTCTCATAAGGCTTCTGACGCAGGCTCCAAATCATTTTGGTCGCCTTTCTCTGAACAGTTTCCAGTCTTTTTACATCTTTTGCAAGATATGGCCTCCAAAACTGAACACAGTATTCCAAGTGAGGCCATACCGTGACTTGTACAGTGGCATAAGTACCTCTTCCTTTCTGCTGGTAATCCCAAGTTGTATGCAGCCCAACATCCTCCTGGCTTTTGCCACCGCCTTGTCGCACTGTTTTGCCACCTTGAGATCATTAGAGATAATCACACCAAGGTCTTTTTCCTGAACCGTGCATACCAACCTCTCACCCCCTATTGTGTATTTTTCTCTTGGATTTCTGCTACCCAAGTGCATGACACTGCACTTTTTCACATTAAATCGTAGTTGCCAAGCATTAGACCAGTCTTCCAGCTTTTGTAGATCTTTCCTCATGTTATCCACTCCCTCGGGGGAGTCCACTCTGTTGCAAATTTTTGTGTCATCTGCAAAATGACAGACTTTTCCATTCAGTCCTTCAGCAATATCACTCACAAATATATTGAACAGTGCCATGACATGCTGTGGCCACCCTGTCCATGCAGGTGGTGGTCGGGCACTACAATGTCCCAGCCATTGCCCTATGCCCTGTGCAGATGCATCCTGCCCAGACCGCCGTGTCCAGGCCATACCCACAATACCTTGCTCCTCATTATGCACATTGGCAGGCTAACACTGGAGACAGTGCAAGCATTGGGGGCTCAGTAAGGTGAAGGCAGCCACAAAATACTGGATAGACATACACATACTCCCACACCTATTTCAGCATTGTGCAAAGATAGAGGTCCTGGGCACAGTGCAGGCATTGCTAAGGTATGCAGGTGGTAGTATTGGTAGCTGCTGCCCCACACAGGGCCCAACAGCCTGACTCTCCATGAGGCTTTGGATAGTGAAGCCTGTGGGTGTGGGTGTTTGTGCCTCTGTTGGCCGATGCTCTAGGGCAGAGGTTCCCAACTTCGGTCATGGTGGGCCAAACACGATTCAGGTTTGCAGGCTTTTCCTAATGAATATGCTTGAGATACATTTGCATACAATGGGGGCACTGCATACCAATGCATCTCATGCATATATATTAGTGACAGCATGAAATCCTGAAGGGTGTTTGGCCCTCCAGGACTGCAGTTGGGAACCTCTGCTCTAGGGACTGCACATGTTTATGGTGCATATGCACTGTAGGGTAAAATATAGGGACATGGTCTGCAGGAGCCACAGCTGGGACTTGAACCTGTGACCTTCTGCTCCTGAACACACTGGCTGTGTGTACTGCACCAAACTGTTGCCACAGAGGCAAGTCATTCCCTGGGGATACCATTACTGTTCATCAGACAGACCTTGTCTGTTGCACTGCACACCACCCACCTGAACAGGGCTTGGCCTTGGTGTGCTTTGGGCAGATGCCACTGCCCCCTCCACCACCAGCACCCCTCCACCACCATGCTGACATGCCTTTATGCCGGTGGTGCTGGTGGTGCGCAGTGCCAGGCCATCCAGTGTGCCAATAGGTGGCTGCCTATGGTGTGGGATCTGGGGTAGGGGTGCCTACATAGACATCCGCGCTTCTCCTTGGCACTGCCTGTCAATGTTATGTGCCCTTTGGGGTACCTGCTGGGCAATGTCCCTTGGGACACTGTGGGACACACACTCGTGGGCATGTTTGACCTTGGTCAGTTGCTGGCTTGCTGATTTGCAATTTCTGCGTTCCTATGTGCCACCTAGGCATATGCCTGGTCCACCCTGTGCCCCTGCAGCCCCCTGTACCCCATTTGCAGCCTCACCGTAGTGCCCTTTCATACTTGGGCACTATGCTGTTGCTGCACATGTATCACTACTATCACTTTTCTTGGTTTCCCTGTCTTTGCTGTACATTGCTGACTGAAATAGTTTCTCTCTCCTGCAAATGTGCCTCTAACGCAAGGTTTTCACTGGCGTTAATTTTCAGACCTTCACTTCACAGCTTTAGTGTGCCTGGAGCCTCTCCCCACCCACTCTCCACCCACTGACCCCTTCTCTCCACCCTCTGGGGAGCCTTACTCCACCCTCTGTGTGCCTTAACGCCGTCGGAGACATTATCGCGCGAAACCTCACGCAATCACGCAATAACATTACGGATTGCATGGTAACGTTACGTACCGGGAGCTAACTGCGCCACTGCAACATTATCGCTGTTTAGTAAACATCCCCCTAAGTCTCTGTCCAAACCTTTTCTAAACTCAACTATACTAACAGTTTTTACTAATTGTTTGGCAAGGAATTCCAGATCTTCATTACACAGTGAGTGAAAAAATATTTTCTCCGATTAGTCTTAAATGTTCTACTTTGTAGCTCTGTTGTGTGTCCCCTAGTCTTTCTACTTTTTGAAGGAGTAAGCAACGGATTCACATTTATGCATTCTACTCTGCTCTTGTTTTATAGTTTTCTATTATATCTCCTCTCAGCTTTTCCAAGCTGAAGAGCCCAAAACCTTTAAGCCTTTATTCATAGGGCCATCCTTCCATCCCCTTTACCATTTTGGTCACCCTTCTCTGTAACTTTTCCTGTTCCGCTATATCTTTTTTTAGATGCAGCGACAGAACTGAACACAATACTTATGGTGCAGTCACACCATGGAGCAATACAGAGGCATTATGATATTCTTTGCTTTATTTTCCATTAGTTTCCTTATAATTTCTAGCATTCTATCAGCTTTCTTGGTTACCACTGCACACCGAGTAGAGGAATTGAAAGTATTATCCATGATAACAGCAGACGTCTGGACATATGGATGGCCCGAGGACGTACATCACTGAATTGGCCTCTATATCAACCAGCTCACCCTTATCTACCTGTTTATTCACACTTTCAAAAAATATAGCATTTTGGTGAAGCAAGATTTCCTTTGCTAAATCTATGTTATCATTGTCCCATTAAACCATGACTCCCAACGAGACGTCCATCCTCGCTATTTGTGCCTTCCCCAGCCGGCGTCTATCTTCCCTGCCGGTTATGCAGGGAAGTTAGATGGGAGCAGGGAAGGGGCGGCTCGAGGGCGAAGTCTGGGCGGGCGGTGGGTGGTCTTTGGCCGTGGATGTACAGGGTCAATTCTAATGTTGGCCTGTATGTCCAGGGCCGGTAACTTGTGCGGGAAAGTTATTCCACCTCTGAGGTGGAATAACTTCCCTGGACGTTTTTTGTTTGCAGGTCCAGGGCACGGATGGGGCAGGGAGGAACAAAGGACATTCCCCGCAGCCCGACCCTGGCTTTAGGAGGTCAGATCGGCGGTCGGGCTGCGGGGAATAAGCTTGTTTTTTCCAGCAGCTGACATCGCAGCTTTTAAATGGAGCCGCGGTGCCATGGCAACCGGACACCATGGTGCCGCGGCTCCATTTAAAAGCCCTGACTGAGTTAGTCGGGCTTTTCCTGTAAGTGCAGGCTGGGCTGAATCAATCCCAGCCTGCACGTACAGGACTGATTGTGATTCTGATCCCGCGGGGCTAGACGTGCCTCACGGGATCAGAATCATGACCCCCTCTGTACATCTTTTCAAACTAGACGTACAGAGGGGATGTACGTCCAGGATGGAATGAGCCTGAATATGTTCAGCAATTCTGTTATTTATAAGGTGTGGGGATGATAAGCACTGCATAGTTAGTGCAGTGATAAATACCACATGCTAAATGTGACCTTTGCAATTAGTGCAGGTTCACCTAAAGCCACCTCACTAGGTGGAGTTAAGTGCACCCATGGTAATTGTGCAGGGTGGTGTGGCACATTAGGTGACTGTTCAGTGTGGTAATTGTCAGGAATATGCTGGATACACCTTAGGTAGTGTAGCAGGAAAACGAGTGAAGAAAGAAATACCCAGGAGTCACTTAGGAAGCAAGCCTTATTTGAATGTGTACACACGCTCAGAGAAATAATTTTCAAAGTCTGAGCCTCAAACAAAAGGCTCAGCTGACTATATTTACTGTAATACCATTGTGATTGGAGGAAAAGTGTTATCAGTAGAACTAGCTGGACTAAAACAGAGATTTCTTTCACGAAACTCAGAAACACAGCATGTGGGATGGGGAAGAGCTGCGAGCAACAAGGCTGTGTTATCACCTACAGGGGGGGGGGGTGTATCCTTTTCACACAGCATACAGGAGATAGAGATGTCTCAGTAACCTTTCTCAGTTCTCATTAACCCCTACAGCTCTCAGCCCTGCCTGGATTTCTACCTCATTCCCCCCTTTTTAAAGGAAAAATTTGTCTTCAATATGAAGGAAGCCAATTTTTCTCATATGAGTTCATCTGACTGTGGTAGGGACTTGTAATTGCATACTGCGATCACATGGGCATCAGTTTTCTGCTCCACCATGGTCTCAATGGTGGAGGTAATAAATCACATAAGGATAGGGATACAGCATGGCAGGGTAAAACATAGCAGGAGAATGAGAAGAACTCCTACCTCTAGGGTTTTAAGTCCACCTAACCAATTAAACCATCCCTCAAACCACCCAGCACCCGTGGAAGGGGAAGCAATGTGATTGGCCAGGTCACACAAGTCCTGAATAGAGTGTTCAATGGAAACACTCTCATCAGTGAGATTAAAACAACACATACCCTCAAATTCCTCACAGCCATGATTTAAACGTAGGAGTAGAAAAAGAGTAGTTACTCACCTGTAACTACTCTTCGGAGTGGAGGAGTGGCCTAGTGGTTGGGGCAAGGTACTTCAGGCTGGAAGGTTGGGGGTTCAAATCCCACTAGAGGACAGCAACCTTGGGCCGGAAGGACTGGGGTTTCTAGTCCCACAGGTGCTCCTTGTGGTCTTGGGAAAGCCACTTAACCCTCCATAGCGCATGTTCTCTGTAAAATAGTTATCTCCAAGTTATAATGCCCTGTTCAATGTAATTTCAGTTTGTTCAATGTAAACCACACTGATGCAGAATAGCGCGGTATATAAGAGAATGTAAATAAATAAATTAAATAAATAAATAACAGGTGTTCTCCAGGAGCAGCAGGAATCAGTCCTCACTTATGGGTGTCATCGACGCCGATGAAGCCCCAGCGGAGCATTTCCCCAGCTTTCCATGAAAGCCTTTGGGAATGCTGGCACGCATGCGCGGTTCCCTTCCTGCCTAAAGGTGCCATCTTACCTCAGTCAAATGACATAGCTAAGAACAGCTCACAAAAATGTAAAAATCAAACTATGTACAACTGCAACTCCAAGGGGAGGAGGGAGGGTAGTGAGGACTGATTCCTGCTGCTCCTGGAGAACACCTGTTACAGGTGAGTGAAATGTAACCAGAAAGCTCTCCTCTGTGTTTTAAATTCAAACTTTAATTGCTGCTACTAGGCCCTAACTGATTCAACAAAAAACAGTGGGTTCACAGATTATGTAGCTTTAATACAAAGAATTCTTTTTAGAAAATTACCAGAAGTATATACTCACAGTTGCAGATTTCTCTCCAGAAGTAACAGTCCCCCTTTCTAGTCCTTCAAGACTACTCTTTCTCCAGGACCAAGCAGGAAGTCAGTCCTCACTTATGGGTGACTCCCCAGCTCTGGGCTACCAGGAACCCAGGCTGAACAAGAGAACTCCCTCTAGTCTCAGCAACACAGTAAAGGCTTTGCAAGGACACACCCTCCACAGGTAGCCCAACCAGAGGGCAGGAGGGCAGGAGTTGCCTAGACCTCAAAGAGATTCCAGAGTACTGCTTGGCCAAAAGCACTGTCCCTACGGGACTCCCTCTCCAGACAGTAGTGGGCTGCAAAAGTCTGGCTTGAAGACCAAGTAGCAGCCCTGCAGATGTCTTGCAATGGAACAGAGCGGAGGTGAGCCACTGATGCAGCCATTGCCCTCACACGGTGGGCCGTGACCCTACCCTGCAAAGGAAGGTCAGCCGCCTTGTAAGCCCAGGTGATACAGTCAGCCACCCAGATGGACAAGGTACGCTTGGACACAGGCCTCCCCAAGTTATTGGGGTCAAAAGAAAGGAAGAGCTGAGAAGCCTTCCTGTGACCTTGCGTACGTTCAAGGTAGAAGGATAAGGCCCTCCTACAGTCCAAGGTATGGAGAACTGTTTCAGCCTGACTCGCATGAGGCCTAGGGAAGAAAGTAGGAAGAACCACCTCCTGGTTGAGGTGGAAAGAGGAGACAACCTTAGGAAGGAACTTAGGGTGAGTCCTGAGGACCACCCTGTTCTTATAGAACCTGGTGTAAGGTCTATCACAGACCAAGGCCTGAAGCTCACTCACTCTCCTAGCCAAAGTAAGGGCTATCAGAAAGAGAGTCTTCCAGGAAAGGAAGCGTAGAGGGCAAGTAGCCATAGGCTCAAAAGGTGGGCGAGTCAGTTGCTGCAAGACCACATTAAGCTCCCACTCAGGAGCAGGAGCACGTAGGGGAGGTTTGAGCAGAAGCAAGCCCCTGAGGAACCTAGACACCAAAGGGTGCACAGACAAGGAATGGCCCTCAACTAGGGAGTGGTGAGCTGCCAAAAGCAGAGAGGTGGACCCGAACAGAGTTGGACTTGAGACCCTGATTGGACAAGTGCAGCAGGTACTGAAGCACTACTGACACAGTACAGGAGAAAGGATCCTCAGCACGCAGCTGACACCACACAGAGAACCTTTTCCACTTGAGAGCATAGGTCTTCCTAGTGGATTGTTTCCTAGAGGCTAGGAGAACTTCCTCAACCTCGGGAGGCAGGCCCCAGGGAACCAACACTACCCTTGCAGCCTCCATGCCATCAGATTGAGAGCTTTGAGATTGGGATGCAGCAAGGAGCCCTGATTCTGAGAGAGAAGGTCGGGTTGCAATCCCAGAGGCAGATCCACTGCCAGCTGAAGCAGGAGGGGGAACCAAGGCTGCCTTGGCCACCTGGGAGCTACCAGGAGGACTGAGGCCCTGTCTCGTAGAATCTTGAACAGTGTTTGGGCCACCAGAGGGGTGGGAGGAAACGCATACAGTAGGCCCTGAGTCCAGGGAATCAGAAAAGCATCTGCTGCTACTCTCAGAGGATGCGGTTGCCTGGAGCAGAACCTTGGCAGCTGGTTGTTCAGTGGACTGGCAAACAGGTCTATGGAGGGAAGCCCCCATCTCAAGAAAATCTTTTGAACCACTAAAGGATGTAGCTGCCACTCGTGTGGTTGCAGAATCCTGCTCAATCTGTCCGCCAGGGAATTCTCCTGGCCTGGAAGATAGACTGCTTTGAGGAGCATGTTGTGTTTCAGGGCAAAGGAACAGAGGTCCTGGGCCTCCTGGCAAAGAGGCTGGGAACCAGTTCCGCCCTGTTTGTTGACATAGAACATGGCTACCTGGTTGTCTGTCTGGATCAAGACAGAATGTTGTGCCAGGGAAGCAGTAAAGGCCTTGAGGGCCAAGCGGATAGCTCTGAGTTCCAGTAGATTGATCTGCTGGGACACCTCCCAAGGAGACCACAGGCCCTGGGTGCACTTGTCTAGGCAATGTGCTCCCCAACCCTGTAGAGAGGCATCGGTGGTTAGGACCACCGTATGAGGTGGGATCTGAAAGGGCACCCCTACCAGCAGATTGGGGGGGTGTAACCACCAGTTGAGGGAGGCCAGTAAATGGTGGGACACTCTGATCCTGTCTCTGAGACTGCCTGAGGCTTGTGACCACTGAGTCCGAAGGCACCACTGGGCAGGTCTCATATTGAGCCTGGCATTGGGGGTCACCTGTACTGTCGACGCCATGTGGCCCAGAAGCCTGAGACAGTCTGGCGGAGACCAGGGACCTGTGCAGAAACTTGCTGGCGAGGTCCATGAGCCTTTGTGCTCGGTCCACTGGTAAGAATGCTCTTGCCAGCTGAGAATCCAACCTTGCTCCTATGAACTCCAAGTTCTGGGAGGGGAGCAAAGTGGACTTTGCGAAGTTGATGACAAAGCCCACCTTTTGGAGCAGTTCTATGGTCCTGTTGGTGGCCTGTTGAACTTCCAGGGAAGTCTGGCCTCTGATGAGTCAGTCGTCTAGGTAAGGAAACACAAAGATGCCCTGATTTCTCAGGTAGGCTGCCACCACTGCCAGGCACTTGGTAAACACCCTGGGAGCGGAGGTCAGTCCAAAAGGCAGTACTCTGTACTGATAATGGTTTCCTCCCACAATGAACCTGAGGTACTTTCTGTGGTCTGGATGAATAAGGATGTGAGTGTAAGCATCCTTTAGATCTAAAGAGCAAAGCCAATCTCCCTGCTGGAGGTAGGGCAGAAGTGTTCCAAGAGTAAGCATCTTGAACTTCTCTTTCACTAGAAACTTGTTTAGGTTTCTGAGATCCAAAATGGGTCGAAGACCACCGGTTCTTTTTGGCACCAGGAAATACCTGGAGTAAAACCCGTGACCTTGGAAGTGGGGAGGCACAGGCTCCACCGCCTTGTCCAGCAACAGATCCTTTAGCTCCTGGAGGAGAAGGGCTGTATGCAGGGGAGGCCGGAAAGGCTCCCCTGGGAAGTGTGGCGGAGGCAGTTGGTGAAAGTGCAGGGCATAGCCTCGATGGACTATGTCCAGCACCCAACTGTCCTGGGTTATCAAGGGCCACTTGTGGGCGAACAAGGCTAGGTGGCCTCCTGTGCAGGGCAGGGTCTGCAAGGGAGGTATGGCTATACTCAAGGAGTCAAAAACCCCCACCCTGCGGAGTGGAAGCAGGGGCCGCAGGCTTGGGGGTCCTCTGCCTACGGGGCCCATTACCCTGGCCCTTGGCTTGCTGACCCTGGGGGGCAGCTTGGGCAGCCGAATATTGTGGGTACTGTTTGTAGGCAGTGCCCTTCCTCGGGTAAAAGGACTTTTTACCCGAGCCCTTCTTCTTATGAGAAGGGGCAGAGGTCTTCCTCAACAGCCTTGTCCTTGTGAGGTGCTCTGTCTCGAGCTGAGCGGCCTTCTCGGCCACAGGCTTGCCAAAAAGGTTCTCACCTCGGCAAGGGACATCGACCAACTTGTCCTGAACCCATGGCTCGAGGTCCGATGACTGCAGCCATGCCTGGCGTCGGGCCGCGATGCTGGCTGCCGCTTCTCGGGCCGAAGCCTCGAAGCCATCGTAGGCGGCGCGGGACATGAACTTAGAGCATTCCCGGATCCTCGAAGACAAGGACTTAAAACTCTGCAAGGGTTCCCCGGAGAGACCAGCAGAGAATCCGGTCAACTCCTTGGCCAGGTCTCGTAAATACATGCCCATGTACAGCTGGTCTGGACACAGCAAGCAAGCATCGAGCCCTGAAAGCACTTTCTACCGACGCCATCAAGGCTTCGGGCTTCCCTACCAGGAGGCACTGCGGAGTGCATCTTCTGACTCTTCAGACGATGCATGGCTGATTCAACAACCATGGAATGGTGTGGTAGCTGTGCTTTCTGGAAGCCAGGACTCTTCCGGAGCCGATAGATGGAATCGACTCGCTTGCTCAAAACCGGCGCCGAGGCCGGCGCCTCCCACATCCGGAAGAGGAGCCGTTCCAGCATCGGAGGAACCGGGACAGTAAAGGCCTCCTTTGGAGGAGAGTCATACTGCAGAGCATCAAGCTCCTCAGCTCAAGGCTCTTCCTCGGGGTCAGCCGGGATAGCCAGGGCAGCGGCCATATCCCGGATAAACTCCGAGAACCTAGTATCCTCTGGAGAGGATCTACTCCGGGGCTCAGACTCAGGTGAGTCCGAAGGGACACACCGAGTCTTGAAGGTGTCAGGAGACTCCTCGTCCTCGGTCTCCCAAGCAGACTCGTCCGATGTCGAGTCCAGGTCCGACCCCGCGGGACCTCTGGGCACCCGCCCCGACGCCGGTGGCACCGGCATCGAGACCCTCGGTCCCGAACGGGAGGTCGAGGGAGACCTCGACCGAGGACAACCTCGAGCCGCAAAGGACTCGAGTATCGGCTCGGTCTCCGGGGTCGACTTCGAAGTCGATATCCCGGTGGTCGGGGCAGATGCGCCAGACAGGCTGCCCATCAGCGCCCGCTGCTGATCCATGAAGGCAGACATTCTGCTCTCCAAGGCTGTCAACCTGAGACTCAGCTCGGGTGACGCAGCAGCCCCCGACTCGGGCCCCGGCACGTCGGTACTCGGGGAGGCGAGTCCACGAGGACAACAGGACTTATGTATCCAGCAGACTCCGGCTCCATGCGAAGAACTTTAGTGGGCTTCTCCTGGTCCACGGGCCCGGGACGACGGTCGGGGGTCTGAGACCTGGCCCGCGAGGGCTCAGGGACCTCCTCCGACGCCGCCCTCGCGAGCCGCTTCTTCCTCTTACGTTCCCGGTTGGGGGACCCCCTGTCCGAGGAGCTCTGACGCCTCTCGGGATCGGAATCCCGAGGTGTCGAGGCCTCAGACGAGGTCCGGGCCCGGGCAGAGGCCGAGTCCGAGAAAAGCTTTTCTCTTTGTTGCTGACGACTTCGGAGGGCCTTGGAAGACATTTTTCCACATGGCCCGCACGTTTTAGAATCGTGGTCCGGGCCAAGGCACCGAAGGCAGCAATCGTGTGTGTCGGTGAGAGACAATCTTCTTACACCGATCACACTTTTTGAAACTGCTGGAAGCCATCGGGGAGAAAAGGGTCCCCGCGAGGTCATAGGACCGGCCTTCCAGGGAAAAAGAAAAAATTTTGGTGCGAGCGCCTAGCCACTAAGGGCAAAAACCGAAAAAAGTAAGAAAGGGATTCGATACCGGTGTACCGAACCCGGCGGGAGGGGAACCGACGTCAAATCCGAAGGAAAAAAGCGAAATAACGCCAAGAAAAAAAACTTCTCTTATCCGGGAAAAAAAGGACACACATCCGATGGGCTTCACGGAAAAAAAGAGACTGAGGTAAGATGGCACCTTTAGGCGGGAAGGGAACCGCGCATGCGTGCCAGCATTCCCAAAGGCTTTCATGGAAAGCTGGGGAAATGCTCCGCTGGGGCTTCATCGGCGTCGATGACACCCATAAGTGAGGACTGACTTCCTGCTTGGTCCTGGAGAATCAATGGTCATCCTATTCTGCAGAATCGCCGTTTGCAGACTGGACATCTCATGATTCATAGTGGCTAGGATGGTTGAGGTAAGATTAATGGATTTGGCCAAGGAACAAGCAATACGACTTACTTCCATAGCATTGTGTAAAGCTAACGCAGGAGCTCCTACAATGGATATTGCTAGTCCCAGAGCTGTCTGATCACTATAAGGTTCTACATTAGAGTTACAGGTTGGGGACATAGGCTTTTGCCAGGGATAGCGGGAGTGGGAACTCACATTCCTGAGAATATGAGAAAAAGCATAAGAACATAAGAACATAAGATATGCCATACTGGGTCAGACCAAGGTCCATCAAGCCCAGTATTCTGTTTCCAACAGTGGCCAATCTAGGTCATACATACCTAGCAGTTTCCCCAAGGGACACAGGTTCCACAATGCTTGTATTGGTTCAAGCATTGATATCCTGGGTCCCTTCTTAATAATGGTTTATGGACCTTTCCTCCAGGAACTTGTCCAAACCTTTTTTAAACCCAGCTACACTAACAGCCTTTACTACATCCTCTGGTAACAAATTCCAGAGTTTGATTACACGTTGAGTGAAAAAATATTTTCTTTTATTAGTCTTAAATAGTTTACCCTGTAGCTTCATTGCATGTCCCCTAGTCTTTCTATATTCTGATAAGGTAAACAATCGATCTACGTTTACCCGTTCCACTCCGTTCATTAATTTATAGACTTCTATCATATCTCCCCTCAGCCGTCTCTTTTCCAGGTTAAAGAGCCCCAACCTTTTTAGCCTTTCTTCATAGGAGTATCCTTCCATCCCCTTTACCATTTTGGTGGCTCTTCTCTGAACCTTTTCTAAAATCGCTATATCCTTTTTAAGATACGGCGACCAGAATTGCACACAATATTCAAGGTGCGGTCTCACTGGGCCATCTGCATGTGCATGCGGGACCACATGGATGGTGGAGGCCATGTGCCCCAGGAGGCACAACATAGTCCGTGCCATGACCCAAGTGTTGCTCTGGACCTGGGCTGCCAATGCTCGGAGGCGAGCTGCACGGTCTGCCGGCAGAAAAGCGATTGCCTGCTGAGTGTCGAGGCATGCGCCGATAAACTCCAAGGCCTGTGCCGGCTTGAAGTGGGACTTGGGGTAGTTGACCAAGAATCCCAGGTGCTTGAGGAAGAGGATTGTGCATGATGCCCAAGGCCCCATGATGAGCCAGTCATCGACGTAAGGGAAGACCGGTATGCCCTGTCGTCTAAAGGAGGCGGTGGCCGCAGAGAAGCACCTTGTGAAGACTCGCTGGGCAGATCAGAGTCCGAAGGGAAGCACCCTGTATTGGTAATGCTCCCTTTGCACCCTGCAGCAGTAGTAAGTCTGCCAAAAGTGCAAGGACCTCCAGTAGCGTTTATGGGAACATAAGCATAAGCAGTTTTACCACATAACAAAAACCATCCTAAGGGAAGATACATTTCTGAGTAAGCATTAGATACCTCTGTAATAGACTTGCATGATAATACAGTGTTAGACAAATTAAAAACTCCTTTAGTTGCATTTACAAAAATAAAGCAATCTGAGACAACCTGCAAGGAGGAAGGGATCTTGTTAAAATAGGCTGAGGAAGGACGAGTAACACCAATGAAGTAAAAAATGTAGAACATGTTAGCTTTGGCTGTTTGCAGTTCAGATTATGCATTACAGTAAACTTCTGCATTTCACACAGAGTAGTAGGTACAGCAATAAGGCATGTTGATAAAAAAAACCTCCATGCTGTGATGAGCTGCGTACACAAAAGTCCAAAGTATTCAAAGCAGTCCCAGCAAGTAGTGTTACTACATTTATAGTTCCTGAGGCCAACAAGGGAAAGCCCCACATGAATGCCAGGACAAAAGTCAGCATAGGCAGGTGCATATTGACCATGGAGCTAGTGTCCCGCTACACTTCTGTCCACCAGAAAAAAACAGCAACTGCCACGCAAGTGAGCGCAGAACCAAACTACGAACGTAGGCAGTATTTAGAACTTTTATTGGTCCTTTTACATAAAGAGAAAAGGGGGGGCCAGACCCAACACAGGCCGTGTTTCGTGGGATGGGATTTATAAATTGTTTCTACGCCACCATTTTTTTCATCATTTATTCATTTTTTTCATTTTTGTATGTACAATTTTTTGTTTTCCTTCATGGTTTATATTGTTTTTCCTCCTGACTACGTATCTTTTGCCTGTTTCATTTTAAAGGGTATTATTGGCTTTTACGGAGTACAGACAGCCTTTTGAATCCGGTAGCATCATTTGGTATCGGCGTTGTACTTTGTTGGTCCTCAGGTATCCTTTCTTTGACCCACTCCTGCTCTTCTGCTGGTCTCTTTTTTTACGGAAAAGTCTTTTTATTTTAAATATTTTGCATAAGTCTCCTTAAACTAAAGTTTTCTCATTTGACTTGTCATGGATGTTTTTAGTTCCCTCTCTTGAATTTCTCCTTCTTAGTGTTTTTAAGATTAGCAACATTTATGGATATAACAGTGTCTGTTAGTAATTATTAATATTGTATTCGCATTCATATTCATGTTGATCATTTATCTGTATGTCTTTAGCATCATTGCACACATTATTGTCTCACAAGGGATTTTTGTATTTATGAGTGAAATTAATAACAATTATGATGGCCGTAAATAATCAATTATTTACATGTTATGTTCTGTCTTTTTATTATGTGATGCTTACAATAGTTATTTTATAATTGTACTTAATTCTTCATGTTATTGTTGATATTCATTAGTATTGTGCTTATTCATTCTTTTATCTCACTGTTTTTTATTATGTTTTTTATTATGTTTTAATGTCTTTTAATTATTTATTTGTATGTATTTATTATCATGAGTTCAATATTAGAGTTTTATATGATCTTATGATTTTATTTTTTATCTTTTAGTTTTGTGGTGTGCCTCACCCCTCACGAAGTATCCCACGAAACATGGCCTGTGTTGGGTCTGGCCCCCCCCCCCCCTTTTCTCTTTATGTATAAGGACCAATAAAAGTTCTAAATACTGCCTACGTTCGTAGTTTGGTTCTCCACTACACTTCTGTTCCATAACAGTATCTTAAGATGACTCCTCAAGCTTCCGCCGTGTGTAGACTAGCTGGCTTCCAGTGTGCGGCTAGCACAGGGCTCCGTTGTCTGCCGATTCCCTGGTTCTCCCCAGTGTGAGGCGTAAGGGATCCTGAGAATGTTTGTGCACCGTCCACTTGTCGTCCAGATCAGGAGCAGCTTTCTTGAGACGAGTATGATGAATCCACGGGGTAACCTCTGCGACTTTGACTGTGGTTGGTGTGGCCAGGAGAACTGTGTAAGGACCTCTCCAGGTAGGGAACAGTGGTTCACGTTTCCATTCCTTAATCCACACACGATCTCCCGGCTGTTGGGGGTGGAGCGGCTCTGACAAAGAGATAGGCAGGTGCTCTTGTATCCAAAGACTGAAAAACAGATCCCAATGCCAGTAGGTGTTGTCTCGTAAGTTCATTACCTATCTGCTCTAGGTCTCCCTTAAGGCCCGGAACAATAGGTGGTGGTCGATCATACAGTACTTCATAAGGGGATATTCCCAGGGTCCGAGTCGGAGAGGCCCGGACATGGAGAAGGGCTATTGGCAAGGCCTGATCCCACTTCAGATGAGCTTCCTGACAGAGTTTAGACAACTGGAGCTTCAGGGTTCGGTTCATCCTTTCCCCTTTTCCTGAACTCTGTGGGCGGTATGCAGTATGAAGTTTCCAGGTGATCTGGAGGGCCTTAGAAAGGTCCTGAAGGCACTTAGCAACAAACGCAGGGCCATTATCTGATCCTATAGTAAGTGGTAGGCCAAATCTGGGAATAATCTCTTTCAGCAGGGCCCTGGTAACTTCTTGGGCTGTCTCTGTTCTACAGGGGTAGGCCTCAACCCATCCTGAAAATGTACATACTATCACCAGCAGATATCGATAACCCCTTACTCGGGGTAACTCAGTAAAATCAACTACAATATTCTCCATAGGGGCAGCACCAACCGCCTGTATGGAAACTGGGGGTAGAGGCCCTTAGCGGGGGGTATTCCTAGTACATTGGAGACAGCGACGTGCTGCAGCTGCCGTCAAAGCAGACAGATGTGGGACATAGAAATAAGACTGTAGAATGGTTTGCATGGAGGTCTTGCCTAAGTGGGTGGTCTCATGAAATTGCCGGACAGAAGCAGGTGCTAGACTCTCAGGGATAACATATCAGGGTGGATCTCCCAGTAACCGCAACCACCCAGCAGTGGTAAGAGTAGCCCCTTCCTGAGTGAAGAAAGATCATGGAGTGTAGTGAATGCATACTTCGAATCAGTGAAAATGTTTGCCCTCAGACCTGCAGCTAACTGGAGGGCTCGAGTAAGGGCAATGAGTTCAGCTTTCTGGGCAGAAGTCCCCAGGGGTAAGGGCTCAGCCTCCACAACAACCCCAGGAATGACCACAGCACATCCGGCCCTCTGCTGTCCATCTTCGGTAAAGTACCGCCACCCCCTCGCCACTGGATCCAGCTATTTGGACAGATAAGCCACCGGTCGTTGCCAGAAGCCTAGGCTCTGAGTGAGGACACCAACTGCCATCCCCCTCTCTTCATGGACGTACAGATGGAATGAGTTTTCCACGTCGGGCATTCCTAGGCTGGGTTGCTGATAGCCAAGCCTTCTTCATATCCTGAAAGGCCTTCTTTTTGTCTGGACCCCAGTCGAAAGGTTCTCATTCTCCCCCTGTTGTAGCTGCATACAGGGGCTTTGCCAACACTGCATAGTTGGGTATCCAGATTCAACAAAAAACAGGCAGCCCCTAAGAAGCCTCTTAACTGCCTGCGATTTTGTGGCTCAGGAAAAGAACAAACAGCCTCCCTCTGCTCAGAGCCCAGTCTTCGAAGGCCTTGGGCAACATGGAATCCCAAGTACTTGACTTCAGTCTGGCACAACCGGGCTTTACTTTGAGACACCCGATAGCAAGACATCCAAAGTAAGTGAAGAAGTTCTGACGTAGCGGCAAGATATTCTTCTGGGGAAACAGCGGCGCTGAGTAGATTGTCCACGTATTGTAACAATACACGTTGAGTAGGGCATGACTGGAACTGATGCAAATCTTGATTAGTGCATCCCCAAACAGCGTGGGGGAGTTCTTGAATCCTTGGGGTAATCGTGTCCATGTCAATTGTCCCTTACTGCCAGTAATAGGGTCTTCTCATTCAAATGCAAACAGTAGCTGGCTAGGAGTGGCCAATCTCAAACAGAAAAAGGCATCCTTTAAGTCCAAAACAATAAAACAGGTAGCTTGTGCAGGAATCAAGCTCAGTAAGTTGTAAGGGTTTGGCACAACCGGATGAATAGTAACAGCTTCATTGACCCTCCGTAGGTCCTGTACAGGTTGGTAATCATTAGTACCTGGTTTTTGAACTGGCAGCAAAGGGGTATTCCAGGGTGAATGGCATGGTTTCAGGAGTCCAAACTTGAGTAATCGCTGAAGATGTTTATGAATGCCCCCAACAGCTCTTTGGGGCAGGGAATATTGCCTGACACAAATGGGACATTCGGGGTTTTGTTTTGTTTTTTCAGTGGCCCATTTCTCTGCAATAGGCATATTGATATTGTTCCAGTGGTCCTCGCTCCAATGATCCTCGCCGGGTTCCTCTACCCCAGCCTCAGCTTCTCGGTTCCCATATTGACTTTCCTTGTCCTTTCTCAACTAGCGCCACTGCTAACATATCTGCTTTCTTTTTCATCTTTCGTTCACACTCACGCTTCATCTCCTGATCTCTGTTCACAAATACTTTCAAAGCAACTTCCATCAGCTGGGTTATATTCATTCCAGCAAAACCCTCAAGCTTCTGAAGTTTCCTTCAAATGTCCCCCTGGGACTGCCCCACGAATGCTGTATTCACCATCTGCAGGTTTTCAGGTACTTCGGGGTCAAATGGAGTATAAACACGGAAAGATTCACAGAGTCTTTCATAAAACTGGCCAGGGCTCTCATCGGGGGTTTGCAGGACCTCAGATATTTTCCCTACATTCATCGTTTTCTGGCCCCCCTTTTTTAAGGCCTTCAAGGAGAGCCGAATGATAGCGATTTAGGGCAAGGCGGCCTGCATCACTGTTTGCAGCCCAGTTCAGTTCTAGGTCAGGAAAGTCTATCAGAGCTGATTGCTGGGGATCCTGTTCACCTGGAGGGTTCTCTTCTAACCATTTCATGGCTGACCTAGTCACCTGGTATCTCTCTTCGGTACTGAGTAAGGTTAAAAGCTGACAGCAGTCTGCACAAGTTGGACGATGGGATTTGAATAATAGATGAAAACAAATCTAGCATAGCTTGAGGTTTATCAGTATATGAAGGATAATGAGTTTTTCCAGTTCAACAAGTCGGTGGTAGAAAAAGGTACATGCACAAAAGTCCGAGGGCCCTCATCGAGCTCTCCTTGGGCATTAAAGGCAGCTGGTCCTTGAGCCTCTCAGAGGGGTAGGTGGAGATTAACTTCTGGAGACTGTTTGCTAGCATGTATTGTGCGGTGGTTTCTCCTGAGGTCGTAATGCTCCAGTATTGGGGGAGGAGGGGTACTAAACTGAGACTGACCTCCTTCAGATCTGGGACTCAGGGACTTTCTGAAGTGCTGGGCAGGTCACTTGCCGCACTGCTCTTTTGACTATCAGAGAAAGCAGTTTCTGTCGAGAGGGGCGGGGGGAGAAGTTGTATCCGTTCTAGCCGGAGTCCCTGCTGAGCTTGGTAATTGAGCTGGAGTCATAGGAATCTGCCTGAGAACGAATGAATCTGCCTCCACGCTCAAACAGACCTCCGTTAGACCGCTGCTGAAGAACGCCAAATTAGACCCTCAAAAGGTGGAGTCATACAGACCCATTTCCAGCATCCCGATGCTCACTAAAATCATTGAAAAGATAGTCTACAGTTACAAGATCATATTGATACCAACGCCCCTCTATATTCATCTCAACATGGATTCAGAGAGTCACACGGAGTCTAAACACTACTCACAACTCTTTTCGACACCATAATTTCAGGCATTGACAACTTACGTCAAGGTTTTGCACTCGTCTTTTTAGATATAGCGGCAGCCTTCGACTCGGTATGCTACGAAATTCTCCTAGGTCGGCTAAGAGACAAAGGCATTAGTGGAATAGCTCTTGAGTGGTGCAGATCCTACCTGTCTGGCAGATGGCAATACGTCCGAGCAAACGGGTCCACATCCGAGCCATTCCTACAAAGCCAAGGAGTTCCTCAAGGATCTTCCCTATCATCACTTATGTTTAACATCTATATCCAACCTATCGGTAACATCATTAGATCGTTCAATGTGAGTTGCATGATATACGCAGATGATGTCTTACTGTACCTGCCAATATCCCTGGACTACCCAGACCTTACCCCCTTGACTAAGTGTTTCAACGCAATATACGAATGGCTCCTCTCTCAAAATCTGCGCATCCAACACAAGACAACGGAGGTCCTGTTCATCTCCAGAAATCCCGAGTTTACACCACCCAGCTACTTGGAAGTGGACAACACCGAATTGCAAGTAAAATCAGCCATACCTTATCTCGGAGTCACATTGGATCAGAACCTCAACATGAAGCAACACATAGCCAACACTGTAAGAGCGATCTACTTCAAGATTAGATCCCTTAGACACCTACGTCCTTTACTCGAACCAAGCGACTTCCGCACCATTTATCAAGCCCTCATCATTCCTCATTTTGATTATTCAAACGCCATCCTACAAGGACTCCCTCAGGCCACCTTACATCCCCTGCAACTTGCCATGAACAGTGCCGCGCGGATTCTCCTCGGAACGCCAAGAAGAGAGCATATCACACCCCTCCTGAAACAGCTTCACTGGCTCCCCATTCAAGCCAGGATCAGTTTCAAAACCCTAGTGATGACATTCAAGGCCATCAAGGGGCTCTCCTCCTCTTCACTATGTGACCTCATCCAACTACCCACACCCAACAGGCTAAGAAGAACCGCAGTAGCCAACATGCTAGTGATACCGAGAAACACGACAAAATGCTCCAAAGCAACATCGAACAGAGCCTTTAGACTATGCGCCCCAAGTCTCTGGAACTCCCTACCACCACACATCATAGCAATCCCCAACTTGAGCCAGTTCAGGAAGGCCTTGAAACACTTCCTCTTTATCAAATACCTCACTGACTGCCCCGAACCCCAGCCACCAAGTATGATCAATACCCAATAACTCCATCTGACATGTATATAGTTACCCTATTCAATGCTCCGCATATGTATATAGTTTACCTTGTTCTCCAAGTTACTTGTTCCTGTTCAATGTAATGACCTGACTTTTGTTTATTGTCGGATACCATTTGTTTTATGTAAACCGCGCTGATTGCAAATAGTGCGGTATATAAGAAATGCAAATAAATAAAATAAATAAACATACCAGGGAGGGAATTCTTCTGTCTCTGGCTCCTGTACTAAAACTAAAACTGGTCGTTTTTTGGGTTCTCTTTTTACTTCAGGCTGCATTTTTCCTGTGAACTACGGGACAGGAGTATGCGACAGTGTTCTTCTGGGTGCACTC
Source organism: Ichthyophis bannanicus (assembly GCA_033557465.1). NCBI lineage: Eukaryota > Metazoa > Chordata > Amphibia > Gymnophiona > Ichthyophiidae > Ichthyophis > Ichthyophis bannanicus. The sequence continues at coordinate 170,504,653 of CM066038.1, forward strand.
TGCTAACTAGATTATAATCAAAGATTTAAAACTCTGCCACTCATTCTGACAATATTTTTCTTTAACAGGGACAGGGTCCTATGAACTTATAGTCTGCAGAGAATTCTTTCCGAAAATGTTTTAACATGCACTCTAAGGGACTGCATTTTTTTTGTTTCTGATCCACTCATATCTCCCAGTCTCTGAAAATACAGAACAAAGAAACAGCCACGGAAAGGAATGCAGACAGCCAGTAAAGGATCCTGCTGCCCTAGACACAAGGGTGAATAACAAAATGGCACTTCCTCCTTTTCGCGACCTGGGCACGGTCGCCTGGACAGGAACTGCGCTAGTCAGGAGTCCACATAAATCAACCACACACAAACACAAAGACACCCCCCCCAGTCCCCAGAAAACAGTCTGACTATGAGGAACACGGTTTCACCCACCCCTGGGCTACTAAGGCGTTTCTCGAGAGTTGATCAGGCTCTCCTTCTTCCCGCAGGAAGTACAGATTTTCCCTGAATTGCAGATACAGAAACAGATCCCCTTTATCACGTACCCCACTCAGATGTCTTCCGGAGAATAATGGGTTGTTTCCTGAACTCCACAAGGGGTTCGTAGGTTTCTTTTGGAGAGCCAGCAGCTGTGGCGAATCAGGAAGCAATACTCTCCAGAACAATTCGTCTGGGGGCGCCTGGTATTTCCTCCCGCGTTCGCCACCCCACCGGTTCAAACCGATCGAACCTAGAGGCAGCAAAGCAGTCAGAGTAGGGGAAGGCCGTGTCTGTTTTGCTGGTCTGGAGTTCTTTGCTGCTGGACCGGAGGCTCCTAGTGCTGGATCGGTTTCGGGTTCAGAGGCGAGGAAGTCCTTCAAAGCATGTCCCCTGTGCTTCCTCGCCCTGGGGGACATCCGGGAGCAACTGGCACAGTCCTTGACATTGTGGGATTCCCCAAGGCATTGGATGCAACACCGGTGAGTGTCTGTAGAGTTCATCTTGCGGGTGCATTGCGGGCACTTCTTAAAGCCCGGCATTCTTCTTGTGTCTTCTTTTCTTCTATGAAATTAAGGGGTTGTTTTGTTTTGGAGAGCTAAGGAATCCGTCTTGAGGCAAGGTGGAAGAAAAAAGACTGGCCGGGGAGGTGGGATCACCTCGCACATGCTCAGAAAGCTCTGAGCTCTAGAGAGCACTTCCGTCATGGCGCCGTCGGATGACATCACCAGGTGTGGCTGACCCATCCTGCTTGTCCAAGGAGAACGTTTCTTCCTTATCTCGCTATCTCAGCCGGTCACAGGAACCAAAAATGTAGCAGGAAAACGAGTGAAGAAAGAAATACCCAGGAGTCACTTAGGAAGCAAGCCTTATTTTAATGTGTACACACGCTCAGAGAAATAACTTTCAAAGTCTGAGCCTCAAACAAAAGGCTCAGCTGACTATATTTACTGTAATACCATTGTGATTGGAGGAAAAGTGTTATTAGTAGAACTAGCTGGATTAAACCAGAGATTTCTTTCACGAAACTCAGAAACACAGCATGGGGATGGGGAAGAGTTGCGAGCAACAAGGCTGTGTCGTCACCTATGGGGGGGGGGGGGGGTGTATCCTTTTCACACAGCATACAGGAGAGAGAGATGTCTCAGTAACCTTTCTCAGTTCTCATTAACCCCTACAGCTCTCAGCCCTGCCTGGATTTCTACCTCAGTAGTAGTGGTTGCAACTATCATATTTTAGTTTTTGTGCTAAATATGCGTTAGTTGCAAAACCTCAGCACATTTTAGTAAAAGGGCCCCTTAGTGATTGTTAGTCATGGTGCAAAAGTAAACAGGATTTTAGCCCCTTAGTAGCCTAGATGGGCAACTGTGGCACAGGCTATTGCTATGGGTGGGGTAGGACTTGCCACCTTTCAGAAGGTACACAAAAAATTCTTAAAACGTAAAAGTATTCTCATTGAGGGAAGGGGGGGGGGGGGTTGACTGCCTGATCCCTACTACTCCACACTTTAAAGAATGTCATGTCTAGTAAAGGGAAAATTCTATGAGACTTTTTATTTCTCTTTAGATCTGGTATTTTTTCTTTTGCACAGGATTACTAAGATTCACAGATGAGCTTTTAATGTTGTCAAAAGCATTTATTTGTTATTTCCAAAAATGTGAACACCTAATTTACATATTCATTTCCACAGTTTACACAAGATGAGGCATTTTTCTCAAACTCTTTTACCAATCAGTTTCCATCATTATATACCACATTACATATCAATGATAAAGGCACAATACTAATAAACAATTGACACGTAATTTCTGCTTCTGAAGAACAATAGTTACTGTAATTGTCACATTCGAAATAACCACATTTGCAAAGTGCAGCTCATCAGATTTCTACTTTAGCCTGTTTTCAGTTCTCTCCATCCTTTGTCTAGATTACACCCACACAGCAATTTTCAACAAGAATGAATAGCTTGCGGGGAGTTTCTTAGATCTGAGTGCTTGCTCTTTTTCAGTCCCATGTAGATCATGTGGGAGTTCAGGTGTAGAAATTAATAATGGATGAGCAAACTGATTTGTATTAAGTATGAACCCTAATACGACCTATGGACATTCCGATAATAAGAGACAAATAAGCATCAAGTCAAAAATCTAGGAACAATGGATTCGTTTTCCAGACCCAACCCATCTCAGATGAGCCATACTCTTCCTGTGAATTACCCATTCTAGGGCCAGGTTTGGTAGGGCAAAAAAAATGATAAAAGTCTGCAAACCAATTTACTGCTAAACTTTTAATGGTGCATCTTATCCACAATGTACTCATTTCCACCAACTTCCAAAATGTAAAGGTTCCCTAGAAAAAATCATGCAAGTTACAGCTCATATAAAAAGCACAGGTTTTTGCCCAATTCGTAAAAGTTATATTTTGGGCACGAAGATCTGCCACACTTGCATTCCCAGATATTTTATGTTGTAAGCTTAGAAATGTCAAAACATTACATTATTTTGAGATAGTTTCACTCTCTCTTTTTGGATTTTTCTTTTATCTGGAAATTGAATCTATTTTTCACTGGATTCTGTCCCTATTACAGTCTATGTCACAACAATCAATTACCGCCCAGATTTTCACACTTGATATTTACATTCATTAAGTTCTCATTTTCTATTTGCATTTTTATTCTTGCTCTTGTCAGAAAAATTACAATAAGTGCATCAAATGGCAAAACCAATTGATAATCCCTTTGGAGTTTTCAAGCAGCAGTGTGTGTTTGGTCCTACAGAATGTCACAGTGCCAATTTTGTCATTGTTGCTTACTCCTTTTGTTTTATTCTAAGGTTTGATTACTCGCTCTCTATAAATTTTAGCCTTTAATGTATTCTTTTATTTCTAGTTATGCTCCCTGCTCCTAAAGTCCGCTCTATGGAGGCAATTTTGAAAATTCATTCTCGCCTGTACATGGCTTTTTATAAAAAATATCGACCAGCCTTAGACTGGTCTCTGGCATGAAGGCTCATACTTTGCCAGTAGGCACAGCTGGGAGCATGGTCTGGGCAGAGCATAGGCAGAGTTTGCTTGTATTTACGTAATAATGTATCTTAATCAACACTCATTCTTGTCTAAAATTACCTGCTGTCATTGAAACCTGCTCAGGACAAGGTGTAAGTGATTCTTCCTACATTCAAGGTCTATTCTCTGCCACATGCGGTATTAAAAGACAAGTTGGCACTTACTTGTCTTGTTAAAAAGCACCATGGTGCCCTGTTATAAAATTACCCTCCACAAGTCTCTGTTGAGGCCTTATTTGGAGTACTCCATAGAATTCTTGAGACTGCATCTTCAAAAGGATATAAAACGGATAGTCAGCCCAGAGTATGGCTACTGAAATGGTTAACAGTGTTCAAGAAAAGGCCTATGGGGACATACTTAAAGATTTAAATATGTATACCCTGGAGCAAAGAAAGGAAAGAGGTGATATACTAGATTAATTTAAACACCTTCAAGAAACAAATACTCAGAGAGCAGGCTTCTTTCACTTAAAAGGGGGCTCTAGGATGAGGAGCCAGGGGAGGAAGATGAAAGAGGACAGATACAGGAGATATCCAAAGAAATATTTCTTCACAGGAACAGCCTTCAAGCAGAGGTGATGGAGACAATGAGAATTTAAGGAAGAGATTGCAAAACTGAACAGGAAATTTAAGCATGGGCAACATGGATGGCCCATATAGTCTTCATCTACTGTTATAATCTAGGGGTCCAATATTGAGATAGGCAGAATATGCGCTGCCGCGGCGCATAGCCTGCCCGCCGATCCCCTTAACCTGGAAATCTGGGTTAGCCTGGAAAAACCTTGCTGTGTAAAGGCCTTTGAATATCGGGTCTGAACGTCTGTCCCTTTCATTGAGTCCAGTCTTCATTTGTTTGAGATATATGCATGCTTAACATGTATCGGGGAGAATATCAATATGGAGTTCTGAAGACAATCTGTATAGCAGTGCCAAAGTGTATTTTGATTCATATGAGTGAGTAGCAGGAGGTCTTGAAAAGTTATAGGGGACATCTTTGAATAGCTCACATTGTTGCAGGGTAGGCATGAACTTATTTGTGTGTCAATACCTTGTAGATAATTTTTAAAGGGAAGGTACCCTAGTGGTTTTCTTTTGAAAACCACTTACAAGGCACATATTTTATTTATTTATTTATTTATTTATTTTATTACAATTTTTTATATACCGCGCTATTTACAATCAGCGCGGTTTACAGAGAACCAAAGACCAGAACAGGCTGCTCGGTTTTACATAAAACAGGAAGATAAACTTGGATACGATAAACTTGGATAATATGGGGGTAAAACTATATACATAGAATGTTAATCTGTTAATTTGATCACATGAGAGAGGTATTTACGTGAAATTGACAATGGTGCTTGGGAAAGGAGGCAATGTGGTTAAGTTTGTAGTGAATATTTTGCACTTTATGTAGGGTAGTATTTGATGAATAGGTTATGCTTGAGGGCCTTTCTGAATTGGACTATGTTAGTTATGGCACGAATTTCGGGTGGTAGGGAGTTCGTGTTTTGGGGCGCAGAACATGAAGGCTCTGTTCGCTGTTGATCGGCTACAAGTTGTTATGGCCTTCGGCATTATTAGGGTGTTTATCGCTATTTGTCTTCTGGATCTAGTTGGTGGTAATGTTTGTGTGAGATCAATTAGTGAGTTTGCAGATAAACCATGGATGGCCTTGTATGTGAGGATTAGGGTTTTGAATTCGAGCCTGCCTTGTATCGGGAGCCAGTGAAGCTGTTTGAGGATTGGTGTCACATGATCGCTCCTGGACGCTCCTTGTAGAATCCTTGCAGCAGTATTCATGGCAAGTTGAAGAGAACTTAGGTTGGATTGTGGGAGACCTTGTAGAATTGAGTTGGCGAAATCGAAATGCGGTAAGATGAGTGCTTGGAAGATGGTTCTAAAATCGTCTGGGTCCAGTAATGAGCGTAGATGCCTGAGTGTGCGTATTTTGAAGTACACAACTTTTGTAATATTGTACATATGTATAACATATGTACAACATGCCCATGTATATTTGCACCTGTTATTTTTGTAGATGACACACATGTAAGCATCAAAGCTGAGTGCTTTGTTTCTTTTCCCTCAATCTAAAAGCACCTCCAGGAACCTTGACTTAAAATATGCATATTGTGAAGGACCACACATAGTTTTAGCTACTCTAACGGGGAACAATTTTAACCCACAGCAATCTACTCAATCAAATATCTATTTCACCAGGTAAATTCTTTTTGATATATTTCTCTTAAACACTAATAAAGCCTCAGGAATAAAACAGAAAGTAGAACAGTGAGATATTTCTACAGGAGCAGCCTATTGGTCAGAGTAGCAGGATAAAAAACAAGGAAGTCAGGGATCAAATCCTCCTGGAGCTCCCTGTTACCTTTCACAAGTCACTTCTTGATTTTAAGCTGAATCAGGGGTGGAGGTGTGTGCAGGGGGGACCATGTTGATATACCAGAATGAGAATGGGGGACATGATGGAAGGGCACTTTGATTTTATGCTGAATCAGAGATCAAGATGAGGGCGGTGCAGGGGGTAAGGCGTATCAATTTTAGGGGTAGATTATTATTTTTCCAAACTTTACAAACTACTAGTGACCAAATTATGCAATTTTGCATATTGAATCTAAAGCTATCCTCAGAAACGGCTTAAAATGAGTCTTACCTACATCAAACCATAGTTGAAATATGTGTTAACTAAGTAATATTTATTTGAATGTACAAATAGGCTGAACAACACTTGTAGCCACATAATTGTCTTTAAAATGTCATTTATGCAGTTAATTTAATATTATTTAACAAAATCCAGCAAAGAAGCCATATCTTGTTTGCTTCTTTTTCAGCTCATGAGCTCCCTGCTGACCATCTGACCCCTAATATAATGTTCCCTCCTCTCCTGATTGTACACATGACCAATGACCAGCAGCCTCAATTGTCATTTTTACACATCTGTCTATGGACCAAGTGTGTGATGGCCGGTCTGGAACCACCATGGGCTTGCTCAGAAATGCCTTGATCTCTACTGTTGTCATAGTACAGGTAAGAGGAGGCTCAGAGATTCCAGAGCTCCAGTCAAGTAATAGGGTGAGTGTAGTTGCCTCAGTGTTGATGGATGGTGTTTGCTGGGTCTCACACTGCTGTCTCCAAGCTGAGTCTTCTCATCTGTTTCACCTCTGATCTTCAATATCTTCTCCATTGTATCTCCTCTCTCCTGTTCCTCTTCACTGCACAACATAGCTTGCAGAACAGACTCGATGTAACCATACCAAGCTGACCTTCTCACTGTAGGCATGACTATCTTCCTTACCTCTTCACACTGTTCTTTCAATAGTTGCAGCTGGAAAAGGAGATGAATGGGACCTTGTATCCAATTGCTATTTATTTTATTTTGAACCAGTTCACCATGTAAACCCTAACACAGAACTCTACAATCATTACTAAGTTTTTCAGATTCTTTCCTTTCAGATTATGCTTGGAAATCCATATTCTCATGAACCTTAGAGCTGTTGTAAGCCATCTGCTATTTGACACAGGTCCTACTTCCAACAGAGCCAGATCCTTTGGCAAGACACCTGCTCTAATGACAGTTACAATTCTATAGCCATAGCTTTGATCTGTGCTTAAATCATTTAATCGCTGAGCTAAGGAAGATCAGGGTCAACAGAGATCTTGGTAAAATCAGGAATATTTTTTTCTAATTCAGTAGCAGAATCCGGCATTTTTCCTATGGGACCTGCCCATTTGTTGCTGCTTAATGTCTTCCCATCTAAAGCAGTCACCAAGTGCCTCAGTGGCAGTTCGCCTGTGGGCAGGTTACAGACAATCCACATCAGCTTCCTTTGTAGCTTCTCCTCAACATAATGTATCACTCCTCCCTCCCAACCAGTGTTTACATTACTGGAATCACCTCCAATAGCATGAAGAGTTTTGTTTGCTCCTCTTTCTCTCAGTCATGCAACCAAATAATCAGCAATTATTTCTTCATGAGTCTTCTCTTTAGTTGCTCTTGCAGGATGCCACAGATACCTGCCTCCTAGCTCCATACAAACTGTGTAATATTCCTCTTTCACCATACCTGGAATACATTTTGCCATTCTCTTCTGCCTTTAAAATGAGCCTGGTATCATCATGATGACCATCAAACTGTACCTCCAATTTTTTCATGAGACCTCTTCATCTTGTTGTGATCAATCACCAAAGCAGTGTCCAAGTGAGTGATGAGTCTTGGATCAATTCAGGCAGCAGTAACAATCTCTGTTGTCACTCTCGGTCTAATATGGTGTCTTAAACTGGCAAGGGCTATGTTGGTTATATCCTCAGTATTATATTTTGGCTTCTTCCTAGCTTTCTCTAGACTAGAGCAACAGGAGTTTCCTCCATTGGATCTTCTGCCATGTCATCCAAATTTCCCTGTTCTACTTCAAGCATAGATCTCTCCATCATCTCTTGATATTCTGCTGTTCTTTTTTCATTCTTCATTCTCTGCTTTTCTTCATTCTCCTTTTTTGCCTGCCTTTCTTTCTGTAGTTCTTGTCTTCTGGTCTCAGGGAGGTCGATTAGTCCTATCTAATGAGGTCCAACACTCCCAATTTTCTCTCTTTGACCTTTTATAAAGGTTAACTCAGTCACAGGAATCTTCTTGTTTCTGCTGCAGTCACAAAGTTGTGTATTCCACTGGCACAGGCAGAATTGTATCCCACATCACTACAACTCTTTATCTCACACTTGCAGGTAAGTATGCCCATAAGTCTATCGAGCTTCTCCATAAATCTGTCTTTCTCGTCCAGTTTTGCTCTGCCTACAGAAACTTTGCCGGCTTGTTCCCACATGGATTTCAACTTTGCTTTACAGGATCACTAAATACTGGATTTGCTTCATACCACTAAGCAAGTAATCCATCAATGCTGTAATTCCATCTGTCAGATCCCTGACAATTGGTAGTTTAGCAATAGGTAATCCTCTGCCTGATCCCACCAAATGATGTAAATGAGTCCAAACTTGCAGTCTTGTTTTTCTATTGGATATTTTCAATATAAGATTATTGCTATGACGATGCTATGTTGAAAACCTGTGAATGAGAAAATGAAACTAATGTGTTAGTGTCAATATGGATAAATAGAAACATGATAGCAGAAAAAGACCACATGGCCTATCTAGTCTGCCCTTCCATATCAACTACAATAGTCCCCTTTTTACCTTTAGAGATCCTGTGTTTGTCCCATATTTTGAATTCAGAAACTGTCATCGTTTCCACTACCTTCACTGGGAGACTATTCTACGCATCTACCACTCTTTCCATAAAGAAATATTACCGCATATTACTCTTGAGTCTATCCCCTTTCATTCTCATCCTATGTCCCCTCATAGCAGAGCTTGCTTTCAATTGAAAGAGACCCTCCTTTGCATTTATTCCACGGAGGTATTTAAATTTCTCTATCATATCACCCCTATCCCGCCTTTCCTCTAAAAGATACATAGAAACATAGAAATATGACAACAGAAAAAGACCACATGGCCTATCTAGTCTGTCCTTCCATATCAACAACTACAACAGTCCCCTTTTTACCTTTAGAGATCCTCTGTGTTTATCCCATGCTTTTTTGAATTCAGTTACTGTCCTCATCTCTACCATCTCCACTGGCAGACTATTCCATGGATCCACTACTCTTTCCGTAAAGAAATATTTCCGCATATCACTCCTGAATCTACCTCCCTTCACCCTCATCCCATGTCCCCTCGTAGCAGAACTTGCTTTCAATTGAAAGAGGCTCTCTTCCTGAACATTTATGCCACGGAGGTTTTTAAACATCTCAATCATATCACCTCTATCCCGCCTTTCCTCTAAGGTGTACATATTAAGATCCTTCAGTCTGTCCTCATATGCTTTATAATGAAGACCACTAATCATTTTAGTAGCCACCCTCTGCACCGACTTCATCCTGTTCACATCCTTTTGAAGGTGCGGTCTCCAGAATTACACACTATACTCCAAATGAGGTCGCACCAAAGACTTATACAGAGGCATTATCGCCTCCTTTTTTCTGCTAGCCATTCCTCTCCGTATGCACCCAAGCATCCTTCTAGCTTTTGCCGTCACCTTCTCTACCTGTTTAGCTACTTTAAGATCAGACACAACCACGCCTAGGTCCCGCTCTTCTTTAGTGGACAAAAGTACTTCACCCCCTATACTATATTGCTCCCTTGGATTGCTGCAGCCCAAATGCATGACCTTACATATTTTTAACATTAAATCCTAGCTGCCAGATTCTAGACCATTCTTCAAGCTTAGCTAGATCCCTCCTCATGTTATCTACACCTTCCTGGGTGTCTACTCTATTGCAGATTTTGGTCTCATCCGCAAAGAGGCAAACCTTACCCGACAGCCCTTCCGCTATATCACTAACAAAGATGTTAAAAAGAATCGGACCAAGGATAGATCCCTGGGACACACCACTGGTAACATCCTTCTCCTCAGAGTGAGCTCCATTTACTTGTACTCTTTGTCGCCTCCCACCCAACCAATTTCTAACCCAAGCAGTAACTTTAGGGTCCTTCCCTAGGGTGCTCAGTTTGTTTATAAGATCTTTAAGTTTGTCCTCATATGCTTCATAACGAAGACCTCTAACCATTTTAGTAGCTACACTCTGCACCAACTCCAATCTGCTTATATCCTTTTGAAGGTGTGGTTGCCAGAATTGCACACAATACCCCAAATGAGGTCGCACCAGAGACTTAAACAGAGGCATTATCACCTCCTTTTTTCTGCTGGACATTCCTCTCCCTATACAGTACACGCAAGCATGCTTCTGGCTTTTGCAGTCACCTATTTCTATCTGTTTAGCTACTTTAAGATCTTCAGACACAATTATGCCAAACCCGCTCTTCTTTTGTAGACAGAAGTACCTCACCCCCTACACTGTACAGCTCCTTTGGATTTCTGCAGCTAAATGCATGATCCTGCATTTTTTAGCACTAAATTTCAGTTGCCAAATTCTAGACCATTCTTCAAGCTTAGCTAAATCCCTCCTCATGTTATTGACTTCTTCCTGGATGTCTACTCTATTGCAGATTTTGGTATCATCCACAAACAAGCAAACCTTATCCGACAGTCCTTCCGCAATATCACTGACAAAGATGTTAAACAAAATCAGACCAAGGACAGATCCCTGGGGCACACCACTGGTAACCTCCTTCTCTTCAGAGCGAGCTCAATTTACCTATATCCTTTATTACCTCTCACTCAATCAGTTTCTCACCCAATCAGTAACTTTAGAGTCCATCCCTAGGGTGCGGAACGGTATCAAAGGCTTTACTGAAATCTAAATACACCACATCTAGGGCTCTCCCTTGTTCCAACTCCCTGGTCAACCAGTCAAAGAAATCTATTAGATTTGTCTAACAAGACCTGCCTCTGGTGAATCCATGCTGCCTCAGATTCTGCAATCCATTGGACTCCAGAAACCTCACTATTCTTTCCTTTAGTAGTGTTTCAAATAATTTACTAACCACAGAGGTCAGACTAACCAGCCTGTAATTCTCAATGTCATCATTATGTCCACGTTTCTATAAAGGGACCACAAGTGCCTTTCTCCAGTCCTCTGGCACCACTCTTGACTCCAAAGAGGCATTGAAAAGGTCAGACAGTGGAGCCACTAGGACGTCCTCAAGTTCCCTTAGTATTCTTGGATGTATCCCATCCCATGGCTTTGTCTACTTTTAGTTTAGCTAATTCCTCAAAAACACAGTCTTCTGAAAATTGTTCGAGATCCCTGTCGCTTTGGTTCCTATTTGTGGGTGTTTTCTGAGGTCCTGCTCCCAGCCCTTCATCTGTGAACACAGAACAGAAATATTTGTTATGCGATTCTGCTTTATCCTCATCAGTTTCTGCATATTCGTCCCATGCACCCTAGAGCTTAACAATACCACTTAGCCCTTCCTCCTCTCACTAACATATCTGAAAAATGTCTTATCCCTGCATTTTATTGCATTGGCTATTTCTTCTTTTTGTACCTTTGCTTTCTTGACTACTTTGCTAGCTTCTCTTTTCCAAATATATAAGGGGTGTACGATATTAAAGGTATAGGCCAAAATTACACTAACATTTGTATTTAAAGTACTTATTCAATACATTCCACCAAAAACTACATTCTTTTGTTTACTTCTCCACATAATCGCCGTAAAATTGAGACATTTATCCCAGCATGACACTAGTTTGAACATCCCTTCACGGTACAGTTGCGTGTCAAATTGCTTGAAGTAGTCCATAACGGTGTCTTGCAATTCCTCCTGATCCGCAAAGCATTTCCCCGCCAAAAATTTCTTCAAAGGTCCGAATAAATGAAAATCCGAAGGGGCTAAGTCCGGACTATATGGAGGATGTAGCAGGACCTCCTACTTCCGCTGTGTCAACCACAGATTGGTTTGTTTTGATGTGTGGGGTCTTGCGCAGTCGTGCAGAAGTTTAACTCCTTCGCGTAATCGTCCTGGCCTTTTCCGTCTTATGGCTGTATGCAATGTCTGGACTTAGCCCCTTCGAATTTTCATTTATTTGGACCTTTGAAAAAATTATTGGCGGGGAAACGCTTTGCGGATCACCGTTATGAACTACTTCAAGCAACTTGACACGCAACTGTACCATGAAGGGATGTTCAAACTAGTGTCACGCTGGGATAAATGTCTCAATGTTTACGGCGATTATGTGGAGAAGTAAACAAAAGTATGTAGTTTTTGGTGGAATGTACTGAATAATTTCTTTAAATACAAATGTTAGTGTAATTTTGACCTATACCTTTAATATCAGACACCCCATAGATGCCTGTCTTCCCCTCCCTGTGATCTCTTGTATTTCATGAAGATAAATTGATAATTGAGGCACAAAAGACATTAATATGCAACGCAAACACAAAAACTATTATCAGAGCACTTAAACATATTTCAGTAATTTGTGTATTTTTGCATAATTTACTAGAAATTACAGGTAGGTAATTAACATATTACACAAAATTTAAAGCTAGTTGTTGACTTGCCACATGAAATTGTATCATTTTTTTCACTAGTGCTTTTTAAAATTATGACATCTCCAAAACTGACACACCCTAGTGCAGGGGGACCATCTTGATATTATGCCAGAAGAAGGAGGGGCATCATGCAGGGAAACTTTGATTTTATGCTGAATCAGGGATCAAGATGAGGTGGGTGCAGGGGGACCTTCTTGATTTTATACCATATCTGCCACTGGGGGTGGGGACAATTTTTGTAACTATGATGGCTCCTTTAACTAGCTTCCTAGGCGCATCAGCTCTCACATTAGCAGGACAATGCACTTGGATTAACATTAACACCACCTCTTGAGATGTTGCTAACTTTGAACGAATAATACAGCCTGCAAATTTTCATGCAAACTGCGTTATTCATGTTACATAATAATGAGATTCTTTGCATGCATTACAGCTGATTATTATATAACATGTCACAATCAAAATTCCTGCATTAAGCTGTGTTATTGGCAAATAAATCACATTGTTGTCAATTAATGCACATTATTACCGTAACACAGCTTGGTAAATAGATTGTAAGCCCTCGGGGACAGAAAAAATACCATGCATGCATAAAAGTCCACAGTTTATCAGAAATTGCCTAACTGGATGAGAAGACCTCAGAAAACCCACTGAGAAATCGTTTTGTACAAAAGATTGATCTCTGGCCAGAAAGAGTTTATATACCCATCTTCAGAGGGAAAACGTCCTCTTCTAAAAACACTTTATGATACATAGAGGCTGTTTACTAAAGGGTAAACATGCATTCCCCCTGCAGATACTGTGGAGAAAACACAGGATCACGGGTGGGAAGCTCTGCGGATGCACCCACCCATTGAGGTAGTGACAGCTACATCCATGAAGCCTGCATATTTTGTGATTACCGTGCAATGGTAATGTCCACAGCAAATGTACTTCGCAGGCACTCCAACTCTCCATTCACTCTCTGCCCTCATCCCATCCAAGTCTGCGCCCACTATGGGAAATAGCTGCGATGTCTGTACTTTTCCTGTGTTAGCTGCTACCACCGGGTGTTAATTCCACCTTAGCCTCGAGATAGCAGCTAATGCCCTTTAATAAGCATGCCCCATAGAGGACTCCTAAGTTCTCCAAATTTCTCAGTGGATTTTCTGAGGTCTTTTCCTCCAATTAAATACATCCATTGTGGTTTGGCAATTTGAAATACATGAATTGTGAACCTCTATGTATGTTTGATTGATTTGACTGAATGATCTACAGTCCTTTTTCAGTGCACAGAAAAATACCTACTATTCCTGAACGAACAATAAAAAAGATGTGAACAAATCTAAATTTTAAAATTAAAAAAAAAGATTGTCATTTTAACTGCCAGCTACATTGTCTTAAAATTTGTTGCACATCCTGTTTCATTAGAGAAAAACTGTAAATCTGTCTAGATTGAGGCAAAGATCATGCATCCAGTACTTTTTAACTGCAGGTTTTGGGCAAGTTTTCAAAGCAAAACCTACATAAACGTTTGCTTTGAAACTTGCCATTTGTTGGACATGTAGGATAGACTGAGGAAAGGATCCAAGAGATTTTTACAAAGTCGTGACATGTACTGGTGCCCTTTAGGAGAGGACAAAGCCCTTTATTAGAAAGCAAGTGCCCCTAAAACATAATGGGAAAGTGGCACTGGCCCTTAAAAAGCAATTTGAGCAAATCAAAATCTAGAAAGACCTTAATCTTGTGGGAGGTGTGCAAGAAAATGTTTGAAGTAGGTTTTTTAGAAAGCATAAGAGATGGATAGAGCAAGAGAAGGCTTGGAGAAAGAATTTAGAAGTGTTTAAAAAACACCTGTAGAAAGATATGAAAGCTGCTAGAATAGTTCTAATGGCTTGTACGTATTTGGATGAATTGATCCTGGGGATCGGGACCATAGATATACTGTAATTGAAAGAATTAAATGAGAGGGTTATTTTGGAAGCCCTATTTGTGCTTTGGACATCTGAGAAAAGGCATAGAGATGTCTAAAGCATGGAGAAGTCTCCAGAGGCATTTTAGAATCTGGGTCTGTGGACGTTACCAGCATGAAGATGTCCAAGTCTGAATGGGGGTATGGTGAAGGCATGACTGGGTATTTCCAAAAACCTGGATGTCACTGCCTGATCTCAGAAATGTCCTAGACATCCGGAGTTGTACCTCAGGTTATACCTGCTCCAGGCTCGAATAGGCATCGGGAAAGTGCTTGTTTTGACTATAAATCATCAAGAGGGTATAGAGTGGATGGCACTCCACCATCCCCAGCATTCTGAAGAATCACAGTGATAACAGTGGCCCTCACTTGGTTTGTAGCTTGTTGTGCTATGAAGACTTGTGTGCATGAGTGTCGCTGAGAGCTAAGTTATAGGTAACTGAGCTACTGGCAGGGTCTTCCCAAGATGGCGAGGTCTCAGCTGAGGTGCCAGACCACAACAAACCACTCATCTGGGCAGCAGCAGAATGGGACAGTGTTGGTGGTGGAGGATCACATTTCTGTGACAATGGCAACATCACTAGAATTACCTGCGTAGAAGAATGGTCTGGAAATCTACTTCTGTATCTTGTCATGAAAACCCAATGAATAGTCACAACAAAACAAATTGCACTATAGTACTGGAAGATGAGACCCCCAGGTTGGAAGGCCCTCAACTGGCTACTGGAGAGGAGCTGAAGATTTTTCAGAGTAAAGCCAGCATTTATGATGTGGTTGGCTCAAAGTCCTCGTGACATCACACTGCTGATGTAGCTGCGCATGAAATGAGAGTCAGAAGCTGCAAAGATGTTTTACATATCGGGACATGGAACATACGATCCATGAACCAATGGACGTTGGAAGTGGTCAAGAATGAAATGGAACATGTACAACTCGATCTGTTGGGTGGCAGTGAACTGAAATGGACTGCCATCAGGTACTTTGCATCTGATGATCACATGGTCTACTATGCTGGAAATGAATGACAAAGAAGAAATTGTGTTGCATTTATAATCAAGAAGAAGCTTACAAGAACTATAATGAAATAGAATGCAATCAGTGAATGCTTACTTTCCATTCATCTACGAGGAATGTCCATCGACACAACTATAATTCAAGTATATGCCCCAACAACAGCTGCAGAAGAGGATGAAGTTGATGAGTTCTATGAACAAGTACAAGCTGAAATTGAAAGAACATATAAACAGTGTATCTAAAGTTGAAAAAGAGCAAGCAACCCATGAACGTAGTAAAATATGACCTTAAGAATATACCACTAGAATTTAAAGACTGCCTGCAAAATTGATTTGCTGCTTTAGAAAAAATGACAGAGCCCCAGAAGAGTTATGGGATGATATCAAGAAGGTTGTCTTGGAAGAAAGTGAGGAATCTCTACAAAAGGTGAAAAAGCGAAAATGGCCAAAATGGATGTCTGAAGTAACTCTGAAAATTGCCCAGAAATGCAGAGAAGCTAAAGCCAGATGAGAGAGGCAATTGCAGAACTCAACAGAGATTTCCAATATGCAACAACACAAGACAAGAAGTACTATGATGATGCATACAAGGAAACAGAATCAGAAACTATTAGAGGAAGAACAAGACTGGCATTCCTAAAGCTATGAGAGATAAAGAAAAAATTTGAGCCTCGAATTGGAATGCTACAAGATGCTCAAGGATCCATGTTGGGTGATGCTGAGATCAATAAAATGTGGAAAGAATATGCAGAGTCATAATCTGTGGCACGCCGGATTGGCTTCGGGCTCCCTCTGCCCCCTTCCCCTTTTTCTCCTTCCCGCATGCACCAAAACAGGCCCAATCCATTGCTTTGTAAACCGCTTTTATTGGTGGATCTTGACGGCCACAACATATGGATATAAGCTATTGCAGTGTTAACAATTCCAAATCTGGCGCCAATTCCACGCTGGCGCCGATCACTTGCTGCTGATGATCACACAGCTTACAATCTCTATTTAGAGGCTCACCGTGAAGCAATCACAACCAAGAGGAAGCAGTATCACACTGAGATGCTCAAAAGATCATTAAATAAACCCCGTGATCTTTTCAGCCTAGTAAAATCGCTATCAAATGAACCATCATCAGAACAAAAACATGATATTCAACCACAAGAATTTGCTGACTATTTGCAATCTAAACTTCTACAGACGGATGAGCTACAGAAAGTAGATATCCAAGAATTAACCTGCCAAATCACCTTGACATCATTTTCCGCACCTTCAGCTAAACAAGTTGAAGACACAATCTCCTCACTCAATACCTCCACCGCTCAAACCGATCCTTGCCCAGCCTTCTGGATCAAGGACCTTAGAAGTGTCTTTAGTCCATTCATTGCAAGAATCATGAACCTCTCTTTCACAACTGGATCTTTCCCATCTGTACTAAAGCTCACATCCATCAGACCACTTTTAAAAAACCCCAAACTAGACCCAAAAAGAGCTGACTCATATAGGCCTATTGCTAGCATTCCCCTCCTAGCAAAAATCTTTGAAAAAGAGGTGCAACGCCAAATTCAAGACCACATTGACGCAACAGCCCCTCTCGACTACTTTCAACATGGATTCAGGGAACATCACGGAGTTGAAACACTCCTCACCACTCTCCTCAACAACTTACTCACCAGCATAGACAACATCCGCCAAGGCGTTGTGCTAATCTTCTTAGATATAGCAGCAGCCTTTGACTCGGTAAATCACAAGATACTCATTACACGTTTGAAGGAAAAAGGCATTGGTAGTTCAGCTCTGGAATGGTGTAAATCATACCTAGACACCAGAATGCAATATGTAAAATCTGCGACGGGAGAATCAAATCTCTTCCATCAAAAACAAGGGGTACCACAAGGGTCATCTCTCTCATCTCTCATGTTTAACATCTACATGCAGCCTATCTGCAATATCATCAGATCATTCAACGTGAAATGTATGATTTACGCAGATGATAACCTACTTTATATGCCATTTTCTACAAGGCAATTAGACCTACTGCCCATAATAAATTGCTTTAATGCAGTATCAGAATGGCTTCTCTCACAGAACCTCCGCATACAACACAAGAAAACTGAGGTTCTCTTTGCTACGCAAGACCCCAACTTCATTCCACCATCACATATAAGTGTGAAAGGAGTGGATCTAGCCACAAAAGAAACAATAAGATACCTTGGAGTCACGCTGGACCAACGTCTCAATTCGAAAACACATGTAAACAACATTACAAAAGCTGTATACTTCAAAATACGCACACTCAGGCATCTTCGCTCATTACTTGACCCAGATGATTTTAGAACCATCTTCCAAGCACTCATTTTGCCGCATTTCGATTTCGCCAACTCAATTCTACAAGGTCTCCCACAATCCACCCTAAGCTCTCTTCAACTTGCCATGAATACTGCTGCAAGGATTCTACAAGGAGCTGCCAGGAGTGATCATGTAACACCAATCCTCAAACAGCTTCACTGGCTCCCGATACAAGGCAGACTCGAATTCAAAACCCTAGTCCTAACATACAAGGCCATCCACGGTGTATCTGCAAACTCAATAATTGATCTCACACAAACACTACCACCAACAAGATCCAGAAGACATATAGCAATAAACACCCTAATAATACCGAAGGCCATAACAACGTGTAGCCGATCAACAGCGAATAGAGCCTTCATGTTCTGTGCCCCAAAACACTGGAACTCTCTACCACCCGAAATTCGTGCTATAACTAACATAAGCCAATTCAGAAAGGCCCTCAAGCATAACTTATTCATCAAATACTACCCTACATAAAGCTTCCCCTCAAGCATAACCTAATCAACAATTATTACCCTACATAAATTCAAAATATTCACCTCAATATTAACCACTTTGCCTCCTTTCACAACCCCACAAGCAACGCCTCATAAATACCTTTCATGTTATTAAAATTAACAGAGCAACATTTTATGTATATAGTTTTACCCCCATATTATTCAAGTTTATCGAACCCAAGTTTATCTTCCTGTTTTATGTAAAACCGAGCAGCCTGTTGTTCTGGTCTTTGGTTATCTGTAAACCGCGCTGATTGTAAATAGCGCGGTATATAAAAAACTGTAATAAAATAAATAAATAAATAAAAATCTGATAAACATAACCTCTGTACAAAATTAAGTGAACCTTAAATAAACAGAGGGAGGAGTGGCCTAGTGGTTAGTACATGGTACCTGAGGACAGCAATCTCAGGCCGGAGGAACTGGGGTTTCTAGTTTTATAGGCACTCCTTGTGGCCTTGGGCAAGCCACTTAATTCTCTGTTGCCTCAGGTACATATAGATTGTGAGCCCTTTGGGGACAAGGGAATGTATCCAGTACATGTTTGTAGTGATTACATAATGTAAACCACTTCGATTGAAGGATAAGGCGGTATAGAAAACTGATTAAATATTAGGCACAATAAACCAAACATGACAAAACACAGCCAAAATGCTGCCTAAACTGGGGTTGACAAAGAAGGGTACCACAGTCCCTGTTGCCTGGTCGGTGGCCCTGGCTCACCCTGTGGCCAGTTTCCTGCCCCCCTTTAACACTGACACTAACCGCTCCGTGTCAGTGCCCAGATGGCCTATTTTGTCCTATGCTCCTAGTAACGGAAGCTTCCCTGCTGTACTGTAAAGAGCTCTAGATCCCTGCTAAAAATGGCCAGCACCCTCCATATGTTCCTGCCGTTATAATGGAACAGGAACCACTGCCACACCAGCAGGTCCTCCCTCATGGGTGCATTGACCCTAATGAAGTGATGTCCTCTGCGGACACCCTTTGAGGCATCTGCCAGTCGCCGGATGAATGTCCGACCCATGGGCATCACCCAGCAGTCAAAGTTCAAATGTCCTATCAGCAACTGCATGTGATGAGGTGTGATCTTCTTTGAATCCACCATTGTTTGTACTGCGGCCTTCAAGGCTGCCACTTTTCCCGCCGGGAGGTGCATCACCATTTCTGTGGTGTCAATTTCTATCCCCAGGAATGACAGGCGCTGCATCGGTCCCTCCATCTTGTTCTCTGCCAACAGAACCCCCAGCTCCACGGCCTTCCTCCGGAATGCTTGGAGCAGATGCCGGAAACCCCGCAAAAAATCATCCAGGTAGTGTTTGATTCTGCCCTGGCGCATCTCCTTCTCAACAATCCATTAGAGAGTGGAGCTGAATTCTTCAAAATAGGCATAAGATATGAATCACCCCATTGGGAGGCATTTATCTATATAGTACTGGCCCCTGAAATGCATCCCCAGCAGTTGGAAGCCACCCGGATGTATAGGGAGCAGCCAAAAGGTGGACTCCACATCCGTCTTTGATAGTCATTCCCCTGCCCCCAGGCTCTGGAGCAACTCCAGGGCCTGATCTAATGAAGCATACTTCACTGTGCAGGCCTCTGGGTGCAGGTGATTGTTCACCGAAGCACCATCGGGATAGGGCAAGTGATGGATGAGCCGGAATTCCTTGGCTTCTTCTTTGGGACCAGACCCAACAGGGAAATGATCAGGTTGGGCAGTGGCTTGCTCTCAAAGGTGTCCGACATCCTGCCTAGCCGCCGTTCCTTGTAGAGCTTTTGTTCGACCACAGTCCTTCGCTCCAGAGCGGATTTCAGGTTCCTAGCCATGCACGGCCCCGGAGGGCCTTCGTATGGGATAGCAACCCCCCCATTAATCAACCATTGAGCTTTTACCTGATCATATTCCTGGAACTCCCTCCCCAGCACCCCAACCCTGATGGGCGTCGAGACCAAACCCAGACCGGAGACCTCAGCGCAGGCGCTGGAGGTCGCCCCCTTGTCTCTTCCCATATTGTGCCTGAGGGTGCCCTTCCACGCACATGGCACGTGCATGCCTGTATTTGTAGGTATTCCTGAATCTGCAGGACCCACTGTTGAACATTCTGCATACGCCCCGGCACCCGGGGTAGGAGGATGGCAAGGGGATGGCGCTGCTGGGAGGCCAGGTGAGGGGACTGCCTTCTCCAATGCCTGGCTGATTGTCCCCCCCCCCCCCCCGAAATGGCTGTGGGGCCCCCAGTACCTGCTGTGCCCACTCCCCCCTGTAACCCCAATCAGTCTGCTTCCCTGCTGACTTGTGTCATCAACTGAATCCACAGGTCAATATCCTTCCTGTCCCAGCTTAGTCCCCGGTTGCCTGCCATATTCTAATGAAACTGCTCATCATACTCCAGCCAGGCGGTATCCTCGTACACCCTGTAGGCCTCACAAATACTGTCTTGGTATTTGAAGAGCCCCCGGAACTGCTCCAGGTGTTCTTCGCCCACCATGCTGCCCAGTACCCTAAAGGACGTGCACCAGTTAGCAATCGTCCTTGGGACAGTGTCAGCCTTACTGGAGGCCAGCAGGCCCTTTTTCGCAGCCTGAGCATTCACAATTCTTGCTGCCCCTCCGGAGGAGGAGTGAGATGCCAACGTATTTGCCCTTCCAGATTTTTTCCCTCTGGACGGATGGCATGTGACTGTCTAATTTGCTGGTAAGGCATATGTGTTCTGCCAGCCAAACCCCCCTCCTCTGGTACCGCCACTCCTGTGGGACTACTGACGCACCCCAGGATAGAGCCCAACGGGGGGGTACTTTGAGGCGGGTGGCTCGTGGACCCTGCACTGACCGCCCCTGCTGCACCTTGAGCTGCCTGTGTCCCACCTGCTGTCATGCTTGGACCAGTTACAATCCACAATAAAGACTGCAACAGTCCCTCAATGTCCTGGCAGCCGCCGCATCAGCCAACCTGCCTACCCCCACATCTGGGTTGCTGCTAATTGCTATGTCTTCCCTCCCTTGGACTCCCCCAGCTGAGCCTCCCTGCATCATATCCCCCCCAGCTTCCCCCCTGACCCTCCTATTCCCCCTATCCACTGCCCCTTGTGGCCCATACACACATACACACACACCCCAGCCTCACCTCCCTCCCGCCCCCAGCTCCATTAGATGCAAAATAGCATATCACCCCTCAGATGTGCCTCACCAGATGCAGCAGCAGAGCTTGCACCCGTCTCATCTGTGGTTGCCCTGCCCCTGGCTGGTGCTCCATCCAGTAAGCTCAGGAGAGCCTGCATGTGTTCCGCTCCATGGACCGCAGCCATGGTCCTGACCTGGTTCACAAGGTCTCGCACACCTAGGGGGCTTGTCCGCCTGGCCATTACCACCACACAGGGGTGGCAAGTTGCTAGTTGTCTGTCCTACTGCCATCTGTCCTAGCCCAGCTGCAGGCTGTGTGTGATGCTGAGCACCATGTCTTCCAGCATGGGCCTTGCCAGCACTGGATTTCTGAGTGTTGTCCTTGCCAACATCGGGTTTCCATGTGTTTCCCTATACCTGTTCTCTTTTCCTCCCGCAACCATCTGTGTTTTTCCCTCGTTCTTCCTTGCTTCCTTCCTTGCTGGTCTGCCAACCCCGTCCTTGGAGTGCTGCTGCTTGGCCATGTTGTCCGCTCTGCAGTGAATTCCTGCACTGTTGAAGTCTGTGTCATTTTATATTGATGGTCCTTTCACCCAAAACCATCCTATTCCAGAATCCACTGAATTCTGCTGCTCAGTCTGCTACCTTTTCTCACAGCTCTCACAAGGTGGCACTCAAAGGCTAGAATCTGCTGAGGAGTGGTGCCCAGTTTGCTGCATCCACCTAAAGTGCCCACTAGGTGGTGCCCCTGTGCTCTGATCCTTCCTGCACTCACTCCTCTTCCCCAGCATTTCTCTACCTGCCACAAGGACCAAGCTGCTGGCGTGAATGACTTATTTTTAGGACTTCACCTCTCTCAGCATCCCTATTCCAGCCCATAGTCACTTCAGTGGGTGGAGAATGACTGCACCTGTGTCCCCCTCAGCAGTCGTATACAGGTCCCAGGAAGGCAGGCAGCAACAGAAATACTGGGTGCTGCCTGCTACAGTTTTAAAACTTGCTGCTGCTGCTGCCACTGCCTCTCCGCTGCTCCGGAGCCACAGGTCAGCCCTACTCTCTCTGCTCAGTCGTGCTCTCAGCTCCCCACCATTCCCTGGCCTCACCACTGCTTCACAGCCACATTGCCTGGTAGAAAAAGGGGCAGCTCCTGCCCCCTTCCCTTTATTGCCAGTCCCGCTCCCCTCTCCCTAACCTGCCTTCCACTTCTTGCCCTTTCCCCTCCAGCCACCTTGTTATGGGGCCCGTGTCCGATTGGTGCCGGCCCGCCATTATATCATAAAGACCAAGTAGACCAACAGCCGTTTCAACCTGTACCTTATGATCAGGAACCATTGGTGATGAAAGAAGAAGTTGAAGCAGCATTGAAAGCCTTATCAAAGAACAAAGCACCGGGCATTGATGATATTCCCACTGAAGTATTACAGCAATCAGATGCAGCTGTTACCATACTTACAAGGCTCTGTCAGGAAATTTGGAAGACAACATCTTGGCTGACTGGAAAAGATCTGTTTTTATACTAATACTAAAGAAAGGCGATCCAACTGACTTTGTAAATTATTGCACAATCGCTCTGATCCCACATATCAGCAAGACTCTAATGAAGATTATTCAGCACAGACTACAACCATACCGGGAACAAGAACTGCCTGAAGTGCAAGCAGGGTTCAGGAAATGGCAAGGAATGAGAGACATCATTGCGGATGTGAGATGGATCCTTGAAAAGACTAAAGAATAACAAAAGGATATCTATATATGTTTTATTGATTATAGCAAGGCGTTTGACTGTGTAAACCATGAGAAACTCTAGGACACATTAAGAAGCATTGGTATACCAGACCATGTAATAGTTCTCTTGCACAACCTTTACACTGATCAAGAAGCAACAGTTTGAAAGGAACACGGAAAAACATAATTGTTTAACATTAGCAAAGGTATACGGACAAGACTGCATAATTTCCCCCTACCTATTTAATTTATATGCAGAACAAATCAGCAGAGAAACAGGACTGTATGAAGACAACCGAGGTGTGAAGATTGGTGGAAGACTCAACAACCTTCACTATGCTGATGATATCACATTACTGGCCGAAAGTGAAGATGATCTGAAACATCTGCTTCTCAAGATCAAGGAGCATAGTCTTAAATTAAGCCTGCACCTTAATGTAAAGAAGACAAAGATCCTGACAGCTGGCAAAATCAATAAGTTCATTGTTGATGGAGAAGAAATTGAACTAGTTAACAACTTAAACCTACTTGGATCAACTATCAATAAAGAAACGACAAGCAGTCAAGAAATCCGATGATGCACTGCTCTTGACAGAATGCCTATGAAGGACCTAGACATGATTCTCAAGACCAGAGATGTCTTTCTCCATTCAGATTCAACTTGTTCAAGCCATGGTATTTTCAGTAACATCATATAGCTATGAAATTTGGACAGTGAAAAAGATAGAAAGAAAATCGATGCCTTTGAATTATGGTGCTGGCAATGAATACATGGACTGCCTGAAGAACAAATCAGTGAGTACTATAGGAGATCCAACCTAAGCTTTCTTTAGAAGCTGAGATGACAAGACTTTGACTTTCATACTTTGGACACATATGCGAAGAGAGAGAGCATTAGAGAAAGACATCATGCTTGGCAAGGTAGAAGGTCAACACAAAAGAGGAAGGATAGCAATGAGATGGATCGATGCAATAAGAGCAGCTATGAGTGCCACTCATTCAACAATGAGCCGCCTATTCTGAAGACCAAGCACTGTTTGGGACAACTATCCAGTGGGTCGCCTTCGAAATGGATTGAATGGCACTTAACAGCAACAACAACAACAGTGTGAATCAAACCCTGGGTTCAGCCCACTATTCTAACCACTAGGCTATTAGACATCCCCATTCTGAAATATTACTCTGGGGATGTCTGTGCAGATGTCTTCATAGATGTCTATCTTGGGCACACCCACATTTGTAAACTCATGCCTGAACTTGGAAATGCCTGCTTTTCTTTCAGATGTTCTGGCTTGGATGTCCCAGATCACACTTGGACATCATTTGCAAAATGCCACTTAGTGTGATTATGAAAGCCCCTGTTCCCAAACAACACAAATATTTTACAAATATCTGGAATGATTCCAACAATTCCAGCAGACAAAATTTGAATAACTACTGTTCTCTGAATTGAACCTCTAATCTATGAACATGACATATACGCCAAAAAGAAAAGATACAAGAAAAAAAAAGAGATAAAAGGTTCCTGCCAAATGGATATAAATAATATTCAAACAATTATGAAAAGATCTGAATGTTAACATGTTTGTTTGATGAAAAACTGCAACTAGAGACAACACATGGATTATATTTAGGACTTGTATTTCTAGCTATATATAAACTGTAAATTTAGGTATTTGTTTTCAAACAAATTAGGTGTTTTTTGATAATACAAATCCTCTGTGTTTATTGGTGTTTTCGTGCCCTAGGTACTATTGCTCGGTACCTTTTCTGGTGGAATCAAACACACATGTTTGTGTCACTTAGGAGTCAATGCAGAAAGGACACAAAAACAGTGCAGGATACAAAACAAGCCAGGAGAGGGATGAAAAAGGACTGAGGAAGTGGTGTTTTTCTGATGTTTATCAAACAAACATCTATATTAATTTTTTTTTGCATCTGGGTTGTTCTGTTGGTGTTTATCAGTTAAAACCTAAAATCAGAAGCCTTAATTATTGTTATGATTTTTAATGTATTTTTGCCATGGCCAGCAGAAATATCTTGGGGAGATTTGAAGTTTTGCCCTGAGCAAAATTCCTACATCTTGCAGAAGGCACTTCTGTGGAGTTTGTTTTTCTGCTGAATAGAGCAAAAAGGAACTTACAGTAAGCAGATGATTCCCTGAGCTCATATGTATGCAAATCAATGGCTCTAATTCAAGGTTTGCTGGGGAGCCTTAGCAAGTTGTTCCTAGTTTTGATTTGGCAAACTGTATTTAATTAAAACCTGCTGGAACATAGTGATTGGCATTTTCAGATGACTGCCTAGCGCAACACTGGGGTAGTCATGCCAGGCCACATGGCATATTCTCCTAGCTTCTACGAGTATTTTCTAGTCAGGTGGACATGGCTGGCTAAGTGCATTGGCATATGATGTGCACATTCTCACCTTAGGAAAACGGTTCTTTGGACAGAGCTGGGACTCATAGTGAAGTCAAATTCTCAAAGGTTTGTTTTGCTCTACTGCAAAAAAAGTATTCTAGATTTATCAATGAGAAGAGTATCAGAACTGTCCTGGGACAAGATTCACCTGTGCAAAATTCTGACTGATTTTTTCCCCTTTGTGAAAACTTGGCTGATTTGGGTCTGCATCTTTTTTATTTGAGCAAAGTCTGAATCAGGCTCTTAGAGTGGTTTTGTATTGCTCTTCTTAGCATTACAAGTTAAAAAAACAAAACAACATGTAATGTACTTACATTGATGGCCATTGGTGTTGCTAGAGCTTAGGCTGTTCTAGGAGCAAGGGGCCAAGAGGCAGAAAAGCCCAAGATCCAAAAGGTTGAGGAGATAGCTGGGACTGAGGTAGTGGAGCCATTGAAGTAGCAGCTCCAGGCCATAGCGTTGAGTCAGACTGAGCAGAGTTGGGCTGCACTAATTGAGTGCACACAGTTCTGGGAAAACCAGGGCCACGCAGGTGGCAGCAGCAGACTGCATGGAATACAACAGGGAACTCAATCGGAGCTACTTGTGTTAACTGTGAACCCATAAGTTGGGCTATGATGCACCATTGGAGACCCAGCGCTGAGGACAGCCATGACTCCCAGTGAGACTGCAGTCTCGGCAAATCTGAGAAAGGCACTGTAAGCAGTGGTAGTGAGGAGTGCCTCATGCTTATTGCAGTAGGATGAGAACCAGGGAAGCAAGATTCAAATCCTACTGCTGCTTCTTGTGACCTTGGGCAAATCACAACAATCCATTGCATCAGGTACAAACCTAGATTGTAAGCCTTCTGGGAACAGGGAAATAATCTGTTGTCCCTGTATATAACTCACCTTAAGCTGCCCCTGAAAAAGGAGTGAATTAAACTCAAAATCCCTTCCCTTCCCCCTTGTGCAAGCTCTTCTATAGAGAAATAGAGAATGGGGCCAGATTGTGAAGGAGGGTTGTGAGGACTGATTCCTGCCCTCCCCAGAGAATACCTCTTACAGGTGAGAAACTACACTTTCTCCGGGAACAAGTAGGAAGTAAGTCCTCACATATGGGACTCCCCAGCTACAGGCTACCGAATGCCCATAGCAAAAATAGGGGCTCCCTCACGGTGAGCCGCAGCAGCAGCAATTGTGTCTGTGTCCACAGACCACCCCTGTGTCCGATTAAAACCAGCACTTCGGTAGCCTGAACACAGAAGGGTCGGAGGGTAGAAGTTGCCTAAACGCCGAAAAGGTTACGGAGCACAGCCTGGCCGAAGGAACTGTCCCATCAGAACTCTTTCCAGGCAGTAATTGGCTGCGAAGGTATGGACTGAAGACCAGGTGGCGGCCCAGCAGATGTCCACCATTGGGACGAGGTGCAAGTTTGCCACCGAAGCCGTCATAGCCCTGAAACGGTGCGCCATAATGCGGCCTTCCAGCGGGAGCCTCACCTGCTCATAAGTGAGGGCAATACAGTCCACCACCCAGATGGACAACATATGCTTGGTTACCACCTCCCCCAGCCTACTGGGGTCATAGGAGATGAAAAGCTGAGAAGCTTTGCGGTGTCCCTGAGTGCGTTGGATATAGAAGGATAAGACCCTCTTACAGTCCAAGGTGTGAAGGACCGTCTCCGCCTTACTGGAGTGCGGTCTTGGAAAGAAGGTAGGTAGCACCACTTCCTGGTTGAGATGGAAGGGCGACACTACCTTCGGCAGGAATTTGAGGTGCGGGTGAAGCACCACTCTGTTCTTGTAGAACCTGGTTTAAGGCGCCTCAGCCACAAAGGCCTGGAGCTCACTAACTCTGCACGCGGAGGTGAGCGCAACCAGGAAAACCACCTTCCAAGAGAGATAGCAAAGGTGGCAGGTAGTCAGAGGCTCAAAGGGTGGGTGAGGGAGCTGCCCAAACACTACGTTGAGGTCCCATTCGGTTGCCGGAGGGCGAACCAGGGGCTTCGATAAGAGCAGGCCCTGAAGGAAACGGTTCACCAACGGTTGGACTGAGAGGGGCGTACCATCCACTGGATAGTGGTGCGCTGCCAGGGCACTCAGGCGCACTCAGACAGAGTTAGACTTGAGCCCAGACTGAAAGAAGTGGAGAAGGTACTGTAACACCAGAACCACCAGGCAGGAGAAAGGATCAGCCCCATGTTCGGTGCACCAAACAGAGAACCTGTGCCATTTGAGGGCGTAAGCCTTCCTAGTAGAGGCCTTACGAGAGGCCAGCAGAATGTCCTCCAGCTCAACCGGAAGGTTGAAAGGGGCCAGAGTCACCATCTCAGCAGCCATGCTGTCAGGACAGGGACCCCAGGTTGGGGTGCAGGAGAGAGTTGGGGTGCAGGTGGACTCCAAGGGGATGCGGGCCTCCACTGTCAATTGTAGAAGCAGCGGGAATCACAGCTTCCTGGGCCATCAAGGAGCTATCAGGATGAGTGAGGCCCTGTCGCAGAGGGCCCTGAACAAGATCTTGGCAATCAGCAGCGTCGGAGAGAAGGCGTACATGAGGCCTTCTGACCATGAGACTAGGAATGCATCTGCTGCCACCGTGGAGGGGTGGATCTGTCGGGAGCAGAAGCAGGAAAACTGAAAGTTGTCCGGGCTAGCAAACAGGTCCATCACAGGTTCCCCACAGAGCCGGAAAAGCCAACTGGCTACCCTGGGGTCCAGCTGCCACTCGTGTGGCTGGAGAACTCTGCTGAGTCTGTCGGCCAGCAGGTTGTTCTGGCCTGGTAGGTACACTGCCTGCAGGAGGATACCCTATTGGATTGCGTACAAGCAGAGGACCAGTGCCTCCTGACAAAGGATACGAGACACCATGCCCTCCTGTTTGTTTACGTAGAACATTGCCACCTGGTTGTCTGTCTGGACCAGCACCTGCTGGTGGCGCAGGTGATGACAGAAGACCTTCAGGGCTAGGTGTATGGCTCGGAGTTCCAGGAGGTTGATCTGCTGGGTGCTCTCATCTGGCAACAAGTTGCCCTGAGTGCGGAGATCTCTGCAGTGGGCTCCCCAGCCGAGCAGGGAGGCATCCATTGTGAGGACCTTCGAGTTGCTTGGGGCCTGAAAGGCATGCCCATCTCGAGATGGTGAGGCGACTGCCACCAGACCAGGGAGTCTGCCAATTGGCGGATCACTGAAACTCTGTCTCGGAGGCGGCCTGTGGCCTGAGATCACTGGTCCCAGAGAAACCACTGCGCTGCCCTCATGTGGAGGCGAGCATCTGGAATGACATGGACTGTGGAGGCCATGTGCCCGAGGAGGTGTAGGAGAAGCTGGGTGGGCACCAAGGGACGGTAATGTATGTCCCGAGCTAGTGACCTGAGATGATCGACTCGGTCCCTAGGCAAGAACGCCTTCGACTGGAGAGTGTCAATCTTTGCCCCAATGAACTCCAGGCACTGTGTTGGGAGGAAGTGAGACATGGGGTAGTTTATGACAAAGCCCAAGTGTCGCAGAACCTGGTTGGAGCGTGCAGTGGCCTGCTGCACCTTTAAGGCTGTGCCTCCCTTTATGAGCCAGTCGTCCAGGTAGGGAAAGACGAAGATCCCCTGGAGCCAGAGGAAAGCGGCCATGACAGGAGCACGCTGTATTGAAAGTGCCTGCCCCCTACTACGAACGGCAGGTACTGCCTGTGGTTGGGGTGGATATGGGTATAAGCATCCTTGAGGTCTAAGAAGCATAGTCAGTCTCCCTGCTGGAGGTATGGCAGCAATGTTCCAAGGGAGAGCATCATGAACTTCTCCCTTACCAGAAATTTATTGAGGTTGCGCAGGTTGAGGATGGGCCTTGGGCCCCCTGTCCTCTTTGGTACAAGGAAGTATCTGGAGTAGAACCCCTTGCCCCTGAGGTGGTGGGGCACCGGTTCCACCACTTTGTCCTCGAGAAGACCTGCCAACTCCTTCAGAAGAAAGTCCCAGTGGAGGAGAGACCTGAGGGGCTCTCCTGGGAAATAAGGCGGAGGTATTTGAGTCAGGTGGAGGAGGTAACCCTCCCTGACTACCCTTAGTGCCCAGGAATCGGTGATGATGGTCTCCAACGTCTGAGCATAGAGGGCCAGACGTTCCCCTGTGGGCTGCTGATCTCCATGGGGTAGAGAGGCTATGCTCATGGAGTCAAAAACTCCCCCCTGGCTGGGTCGGAGCCAGTGCCTGGGGTTTTGGAGCCTTTTGCTTATGTGGGCCATGCCCATGTCCCTTGGCTTGCTGACCCTGTTGGGGAGCTAGGGAGGCCTGATAAGGTGGGTAGTTTCTGTAAGCAGCTCCCTTCCTCGGGTAGAAGGGCTTTTTACCTGAGCCCTTCCATCAGGGAGGGGCAGCGGTCTTTTTAGAGTGTCTGGTCCTCATCATGAACTTGGTCTCCACCTCGGCAGCCTTATCCGTCATGGGTTTCCAAAGAGATTCTCTCCTTGGCAGGGGACATCGACCAATTTGTCCTGAACCCACTAATCGAGATCGTACGACTGTAGCCAAGCCTGGCGGCATGCACCAATGCCAGCCACTGCTACTCGTGCCGCTGACTCGTACCTGTCATAGGCCACCCAGGACATGAACTTGGAGTATTTACGAACTGCTTTGGCCAGGTTCTTGAACCATTGCAAAGGTTCCTCGGAGAGGCCAGCCGAGGACCCGGTGAGTTCCTTTGCCAGGTCTCTCAGGTACATGCCCATGTACAGCTGGTAGGCCTGGATGTGGCCAATGAGCATTGAGCCCTGGTAGCCCTTTCTACCGAGGGAATCCAGGGTGCGTGCCTCCCAGCCAGGGGCACCGAGGAGTGCTGCTTCTGGCTTATAAGCTGACGCTTGGCCGACTCCACCACCATGGAGTTATGTGGCAGCTGTGACTTTTGGAAACCCGGGATCCAGCCGACTTGATACATCGAGTCGGGCCGCTTGCTGACCACCAGCACCGAGGCTGGTGTTTCCCACATTCAGAGCAACAGCCATTCCAGGATGGGAGGGATAGGCACCATGAGTGATTCCTGCGGAGGGGCCTCATATTGGAGGATTTACAACTCATCCGCTCAAGGGTCCTCCTCCAACTCGGTCGGGAATGCTAGGGCCTTAGACATGTCCTTGATAAAATCAAGGAAACCCATATCCTTGGGCGGGGACCACCGTCAAGGCTCTGGGACGGGAGAGTCAGACGGGACATCGAGGAGGCAACAGGTATCGGGGGATCTTGTCCTCCGTCTCCCACTCGGAATAGTCCATTGAGGACTCGAAGGAGGGCTGCTACATGGGCCTGGGGGCCCTTAATGCCCTGCAACTGCTGCCTTGTAACTTGCCAGGGATGACCGCGGTCCCGTCGAGCAGGACTCGAATTATGACCTTGATCGAGGATCGGCTCAGCCTCCGGGGACATCTTCGACATCGAGGGCCCAGTGATCGAGGTGGATGAACCAGTCATGCCAGACAACAGCGCCCGCTGCTGGTTCATGAAGGCAGACAAACTGCACTCCAGGGCTGCCATTCTGCGCTCCAGACCAGAAGGCTCCACAGCCTTTGGCACGGGCACCGAGGGACTCAGGCCCGATGCCGGCTCCTCCGAAGGGGCTGGATCCTTCTGAGGGACCTTAGCAGGCCGCTCCTTCTCCGACGCCTCAGACGAACGTCTCAAACTGTGGGACTGGGGCCGGGGAGCACCCGGCCAGTCAGAGTCGTCCAAAGATGCTGCCTTCGAGGGTTTCTTCTTTTTCCTGGGCTCCTTCAAGGGAGACCCCCTTTCTGATGGCCTGTGACGAGACTCGGGTTCGGAAGGCTCCACCTGAGATGTCGGGGCCTCAGACAAGGCCCTGGCCTTCGGAAGTACCAGGGACTCGGGGAAAACATATCGTGCTGCTGCTGGCGGCTCTTGAGGGCCTTACTAGACATCCTCTTGCAGAGACCGCAGGCTGCCGGGTCGTGGTCTGGCCCGAGGCAGCGGAGACAGCAGTCATGTGTGTCGGTCAAAGACATAATTTTGGAGCACTGTCACACTTCTTAAAGCCACTGGTAGCCATGAGAGGAAAAAGTACCGCTGCGAGGTCAAAGGCTCTCTGGGCTGCCAGTGGAAGAAAAAAAGGCGCAAAGATGCCAGGAAAAGAAAAGAACAAAAACTAAAAAAATAGACCGAATGACGCAGAGGCAACAAGGTCGGTAGGTGGGAAGAGTACCAGTGCGATACTGGAGAAGAGTATGAAACTCAGAGAGAAAAATCAACTTTTTCCAGTGACAAGCCAGACGAATGTCTGAAGGGCTCCGCGGAAAAAAGGAGACTGAGCAAGATGGCACCCTTGGGTGGGAAGGGGACCACACATGCATGGTGGCATCTCCCAAAGGCTTTCATTGAAAGCTGGGGGGATGCTTCCGCGAGGGCTCTGTTGGTGCCAACGTCACCCATATATGAGGACTGACTTCCTGCTGTTCCCAAAGAATTGCAAATTTTGCCAAATCACTGATAGAAGAGATCCCAGTGACCCTAGAAGCACAAGTCAATGTTTTGACAGTCATTATACCATGGAAGAGGAAAATTTGTGGTCTTTTATGAATTTTCAACAAAAACTAGTTGAACACTATATAGAAATGGTGAAAGACCATATCAAGGGTCAGATGAAGGACCTCATTAAATTTATGCACCTAAAAGTAATGTGTCAGAACAGACTAAGGGATATGTTTACTAAACCACGGTAAAGGAGCAGTCTTTTCCATGCGTTAATGGCAGCGATAAGGGATTACCGTACGATAAGTGTTCTGGGCATGTAGAAGCGTTCCGGTGTTTAGGGGTGCTAGTGGATACTTAGTGGGCGGTAATAGCACATGCTGCTTTAAGGGGTGGTAGTGGACACTTAACGGGCGATAATAGGACATTAAGGGGTGGTAGTGGACACTTACAATGTGGTAATAGCACAAGCTGTGGGAAAGTGTCTGGCAGGCACCTTAATGCAGAAAAGCCACTGAAACGCCGAAAGGGGGGCAGGGAAGCCATTGGAGAAGGTATGGATGCAAGCACAATTGGTAGCTGATGGAGTTGACTCACCTAATACCTGGCAATGTGGCACTATGCGTGATGAGCATGTTTGTCCGTACAGCAGGCCTATGCCATTGACGAGGCGAGATATGCGGCTGCCTAGTGATGAAGGTCAGTGTGGGTGTTGGCTGTGTCATGAGTGGGTGGTGGCGGCAGCAGAGGGGATGCAGCAGCGGGTGGCGCTGCGACTGGCATGCAGTCCTAAATGCACCTGAAAGCATACACCATGCCGTAAGCTACATTACAGTGTCTGTGAGGTGTGGACAGGTATCTAGATGTACAGTCAGTGTGTGGCATGCCATAGGCCAGGACAGTGTCTGGGTGGAGGCAGCATATGCCTGATGTGGGCAACAAAGGGAGGATTGTCTATGAATGCACATGTGGAACAGTCACAAGAGAGGTATGCATGATATGGCTAACTGCTGCAAATGACCCTTGAGGGTCATGGTGGGGCAGCTTACTGCCAGTAAGCTGCCCCACTATGAAGCTCCCTGACGGTCAAATGGTGGGTGCAGGGCTGTGTCATGGATCATCCAAGC
This sequence comes from Ichthyophis bannanicus, assembly GCA_033557465.1. Taxonomy (NCBI): domain Eukaryota; kingdom Metazoa; phylum Chordata; class Amphibia; order Gymnophiona; family Ichthyophiidae; genus Ichthyophis; species Ichthyophis bannanicus. The sequence goes on from CM066038.1 coordinate 170,537,839, forward strand.
AGAGAAAGAGTAATTAGACCTTACCTGCTAATTAGCGTTCCTAAAGGAACTCCAGTCCAGTCCCTTCACTTCTGGTTGTGTACCCCTTCTAGCAGCTTTGGAGACTGAGCTCTTCATTATTCTGATGATCCTCCAGTATAAATACCACTGGTTCCTCCCACCAGATTCAGTATTCTATTGACAAAGCAGGCTCAACAGAGAGACAGTAAAACATCCATAACCGAACAAAACAACTTTAACTTTACTTTACTTTAACCACCGCCCGGCACTTAGCTTGAGAAAACAATTCTCCTCCCAACCTCCTGGAGAGAAGACCTTTTCGCCCCTCCCCCAAGAGGTGAAGGAGTACTTGAACTAAGAAGTGAAGTAAGCAATCTCTCTCTTACCTTTGCATGGACACCATAATCCCCCGAAGAAAACGGCACAACGGATTCCCATTTCTTGTCTTACCTGTGTCCTTCGGGTCGCCTGTTACCTGAAAACTGGGTGGGAACAAGGGACTGGACTGGAGTCCCTTTAGGAACACTAATTAGCAGGTAAGGTCTAATTACTCTTTCCTAGGCGTTCCTCCAGTCCAGTCCCTTCACTTCTGGGATGTAACAGAGCAGTTCAACGCTGGGCGGGACCAGACAGTGAGGCCCGAAGTACCGCTGACCCAAACTCCGCATCCTCCTTAGCGTGAACATCCAACCGATAAAATTTAGCAAAGGTATGCAGAGAAGACCAAGTCGCTGCCTTGCAAATCTCCAAAGGCGAGACCAAACTAAACTCGGCCCATGACGTCGCCAAACCCCACACGACTGCCTCTAATTCCAGCAATCAGTCCAGAGTTTCTTCTACCGCTGCTCTCTTCACCTGGGATCTGCAGGGAGACTGAACAAATGATGGGACCACTGGAGATGCTAATTCGAGAGCGTAGCCATCTCGAATTACCTCCAGAACCCATTGATCGGATGTGACCCGGGTCCAGGCGGGGAAAACCTGCTGCAAATTACCCCCTACCAGCACCACCCCGACCTGGACCCCCCTCACTTCATTGTGACTTCCTGAGGGCCGAGGCAGAGGAAGAGGAAGAGGACCCAAACCCTCTTCCTGCTCCCTGAAATCCCCGGAAGGCCTGTCCTCATGATGGAAAACGTCCCCTTTGAAAAGGAGAGAACCGCGACGCCCGAAATTTCCGGGCCTCCTGCGGCTGTGACCTAGTAGAAGTGGAAGAACGAGATTGCTTCTGCCGATCCTCGGGCAGTCTACCACCCTTGGATTCTCCCAAATCCTTTACTATCTTGTCATATCCTCCCCAAACAGGAGCTTTCCCTTGAAGGGGAGCTTACTAAGGCGAGTCTTAGAAGAACATCCACCGCCCAGTTCCATAGCCAAAGGTACCGATGGGCCGCGACCACCGAAGCCATGTTCTTTGACAAGCTTCTGACCAGGTCATACTGGCTATCCGCCAGATAGGCTGCCCCTGACTCGATTCTTTCCACTTCCCCATGCAACTCGCCAGGAGGGTCACCAGGCAGCTGGAGCTATTGCGACCAGCGCAGATAAGCACGTGTATCCCATGCCCCACAAATCGAGGCCTGAAGAGCCAGAGCGCTAATATCAAACGCTTGCTTCAGTAAAGTGTCCAGCTTTCGATCCTGGGGATCCCGCAGAGCCGCACTGCCTTCCACCAGAATAGTTGTCTTCTTGGTCACAGCCGAAATCGCCGCATCCACCCTAGGCGAACGCAACAGCTCCCTATTGGACTCCGGCAAAGGATACAAGGCTGGTCCCATTCTTTTTTAATCATCTTCCTGACCACCCAGTGGACCGGGAAGACTTTCTGCAATTTCCTTACCGCCTGAATAAGAGGGTCCTCCAATGCTTCGTCCTCCCCTGGCACCCCTGGGACCATACTGAGCACCTTCAAAGATTCTGCGATCAAAGCCGGCAAATCCTCTCAGCAAAAGACCCGCACAATCCTAGCTCTGTTCGTCTTGGATCTCGCCCGCCTCGAGTTCCTCCTCTTCTTCCCCTAGTTTCGACTCCGAAAATGCCTCTTCACGGTCCCCCGTCAACTGCTGAGGGGGAGAACCATCTCTCGCTAGCTTCTGCCGCTTAGGCGGTATAGCAGACTCAGCTTCACTAAGCCCACTACCTCTCTTGGGTGGACCGTCCTGTCCTCCCTGCTTCTGCTCCTGCTGATGCAGACAGAACGCCTTATGGAGAAGCAGCATGAACTCTGGGGAGAAGTCTCCCAAGCCTTCCCCTTCCTGAGCCACCGCAGAAGAAGAAGAAGAAGGACCAGGAAGGGGTTGGGCCTGGGTTTGCTGCTCAGAGACCGCAGCCACAAGACTCTCTGACCCTAGCCTTGGCCCCACCTCCTCCCCCAACTCCTGAGTGGTGCCAGCCATCGGGTCCAGTCCCACGCTGACCTGGAGATCCTGTTCCACAGAGGCGGCTTCTGACACACACCCCCTACAGATGCCTGCCTCTGAGACTGTACTTTGCCTTGTGCCATACACTAGGCAGTGAGGCCTAGCTGGCATAATGGAGTTTCTGCCCCAAGGGCACCCGGTACCAAGGCCCAGATTCCTAAGCCAAAACAAAATATCAAAAGAAAAACCCTGTGATACTTTTCTTTCTTTATTTTTTTTAAAACCTGTCTCTGATTCCTGTGCCGGGAGCAACCCTAACTGCACACCCCAGACCTGCTAGGTCAGGAAGCGCCAAAATCGCGTGAAGGAACAAGGCAGCAAAACTCCACTCTCCCCCCCAACGGCGACACCTACCTCTGATGAGAGACACCGAACACAGCAGGGCGGCAGGCGCTTTCGCGGCTCTGTGCCACACGGCTCGCCACCAAAAAACACCGCTTCTTTATCTGCATCGCTGACTGCCGAATCCCGCCCTCGTGTTCAGCCTCCACGAGGGCTTCAGCCACGAGATGGGATCGGCGCAATAGGCAGCAGAAAGCTTCTACCGCTGCCCCAACAGCCCTAAGGCTTTCCTTCCAGGCGGCTCCTCACCTCCGAAGGGCTCGAGAGGCGCCTCTCCTCTCTTCAGTGGAGCTCCTTTCTAGGCCCCACGGCTAAAGGAGAGAAGGGAGGGGGGAGAAAGCTCTCCATCCAGGCACAGCTCTAACTAACCACGCTCCTAAACACCAGGAGCTACAAGAAAAAGAAAGACAAATAATGTAATAAAATAAAATAAAACCAAGAGTCCCCACAATCTCTCCACTAAGTCTACTTCTCCCTGGCTTAGTGCTCCTTCTAGCTGCTTTGGAGACTGAGCTAAACTGAATCTGGTAGGAGGAGCCAGTGGTATTTATACTGGAGGATCATCAGAATAATGAAGAGCTCAGTCTCCAAAGCTGCTAGAAGAGGTACACAACCAGAAGTGAAGGGACTGGACTGGAGGAGCGCCTAGGAATTTGCATTGTGTGTGGTGGGTGGATGTATGGGATCATACAGGCCAAAAACATTTGGTGTGTGAGAACCAAAAATAGAAGTGCCATGGGGTACAAGAAACACCATTTGTGCAGGTGGGACTGATGCCTCAGTCTGTGCAACTGCAAGACAATACACCCAACAGAGTGGCATGATAGAAAAGGACAAGTTGAGCCCATTTGCCCCATGTGGGGCAAGTAATGATGGCAGAACAGTGCAGGGGATGGCTATGCAACAAGTGTTAGGTGCCTGAATGTACAAGATATATCCCTTTTACGTAAAGTTGGGAGGTCACAATGATGGCAAAAAAGAAAACAAATCCATACCAGTTGACCCAGACATATGCTGCATATACATCACTGACCTGCTGCAATGCGCCACAGCAGAGCCACTAAAGCCATGCTCACAGATGTACATGATGGGGAATGCCATTTTGGGCTACCCAACATGTGGCCATAACACACAGAAATGTAGAAGAATGAGTGTCTGCAGGTCACAGCAGAGCCAGGACTGTGCAAGCGCACCCAGGCACAAAATGAACAAGTGGGAATCAAACCCTAGACCTCTGACCATGGAAACATTGCACCAACCAGTAGGCTACACCTCCACACAGCTCTGTGTAAATATATAGAGCCTGCAGATCTCTGATCAAACTGTTTGCTGTCTGTGCCGGCATAGATTGGGCCGCCACTACCCATGATGCACTGCACATGCAATACAGCGGTCTGCAGCTGAAGAACTGATGGAGAATGCACTGATCCAGCATATCAGCTCGGTAAGATGCACTGGCTGCGTGTGCTACATGCACATAACAGAAGCAAGCCATGCCGCAGAGCGGTTTCAGTTGTCACCTGAGGGCGAGGAGGGATGCCCACCACCTGGTCCACTGAACCTGCACTGTTAGAGATGATCTCTGCTGGCTGTGCTGTAGGTCCTCATCACTGCTATTGTGTGGCAGGTATTGTCTGCAGTGTGTTATGCTTTTCTTCTTGTTTCCTGCATGCTGAGGGTGACAGTGGCAGCAGCAGCTCGTCTCTGTGTTCTGTCCATGTTCGACGCTAACCCTCCGATAGCAGTACAGGTTAGCAGCCAGTATCAATATGCTGCTGCAATGGACAGCCACTGCAGTGGGGATATATAGGCTGGCGTGGGGCTATTGCTACGGTCCGGCCAGGATTCCAGTGAGTAGGCCATAACTCACTGCTACCACAATCATTGAGGACTAACAATTGACTACAGCACGGACAGAAAGACTGCCCCTGTTGCCCTTCACTGGGCTGTGTTAGCCAAGCACAAACCAACTATGGTTGGTTTGCTGGTCAGCATGCATGGCTGTGAGGTAATTTTATAAGAGGCCTTGTACATGTGTAAAACAGGGTTTATGCTTAAAAAACCTTAATAAAATTACCCCCTAAAGCAAGTCATCATGGGCAGTGGAACACCTTTTTGATTGGTAGGGGCCAAAGCCCCATCTCCTTGGAGTGTTTGAGATGTGCCTTGAATAACTACTAGATGTGATACGTTTGAGTGTGTGGACTGATTGGGTGGGGTTTGTTTGTGAGGATATGCAATTGAGTTTGGTGTATTTGAGCAGGTGAGGGACTGGGGGGACTGTATGAAGGGGGGGGGGAGTTAATTGACTCTAGGCCCCTTATCTTCAAGCCACATATCTTCTCCATAGTTGGAAAGACATTCTAACCCTTGAGGAAAATGTGTTCATTGTTTATTTATTTAAAAGGATTTATATCCCAAAGGAGGAAATGACGTCACCAAACAGAGCGGCAGGGTAGAAGTGGAGCTCCGTGGATGCTAGCTGAAAACCTGCAAGTAATGAGCAGAGAGTTAGAAAGCACCGAAAATAAGCCAGGAAGGTACCGCAGTAGTGCGGAGACACAGGGCGATGAAGAAAGGTGTGGCGGATTTGAAAGCGTTCGCATACAAGAACGCAGCGACGAACGCCATTGGAAAAAACAAAATGGCCACAGTGAGTGCTGCAAGTGAGGAGGAGGCAAGCAAGATGAAACACACGGAAAAAAGTCAGGGAGGAGAAATTGATGTGCTGCGAGGGGAGCTAAAGGATGGTTTAACACCATCAGGCAGGACCTAGCACATTTTAAAACAGAAGTGCAAACTTGGATGGAAGAACTGAGAGTGGATGTGAGAGAAGTTGGGCAATGCCTGGAAGAGGTAGAGAATAAGTTGGAGGTTCAAGAAAGTACAGTACAGAATATGCAAGAAAGAATGGACGCTATGGAGGTGGAGCACGAGGACCTGTGGTCCAAGGTGGAAGATTTGGAGATTAGGTCCAGGAGAGCAAATATAGGGATAAGAGGCGTTCCTGAAAATACTGAAAAATCTGACTGTGCAAATCTGGTAGAAAAAAATCTGTAAACAGATAATGGAAGAAGCAGGTTTAAATGAAACAGACTTCTGCTGGAAGACAGATCGGGCCCATAGAGCGTTGGGGCCTAAAAGAGATGGATATGCTAGGGACATAGTGGCCTGTTTCCATGAATATACCACGAAAAGCGCAGTGGTGGAGGCTGCACGGAAAATAAATAGTCTTCAGTGGGGAAAATCATTGAATTGAGATTTATGCAGACTTATCGGCTATTACAATGAGGAAGAGGAGAGAATTCACAATAATAACCAAGAGATTGAGGGAAAGTTCAATCAAATACAAGTGGTTATTCCCTTTTGGATTACAATTTTGCATTGAGGGTGTAATTTCACATATTAAGACAACAGCGGATGCGGTGAAGGCGATGAAAGAAGCGGGATGGACTGAGATACCAGAAATCCATCGTCCACCGCAAAGTAAAGCAACGAGGCAACAGACCGGAGAAAGTGGATAGAGACAGGCACAACAAGGGGACCGACGACTACGAAGACAAAAACAAAAGACCGTGTCTGAGCCAGAGGGAAAAGGATGAAAAGATGGACACCATGTGGCTATAACTAATAGGATGTAGATCACTGTATATGGATAGTGTAGGAGGAGTGTAATTTAATACAAAGAAAAAAATGAAAGTATGCTTAAAATTGACAGGGAAAAGTTCATGTGGGAGGGCATAAAGCTGCCATGGGTACCTCGAGGAAATAGAGAGGATGATGTTTTGGAGGGAAGAGGTTGGGGGTGGGGGTGGGGGTGGGGGGGGGGTGGTGAGGGACAATGAGGGTGGGGGTAAAAAGGAAAACATGGATTCCTATCTACGAATAAGTGGGTTAGTGGAAAACTTGAATGCTGGTTAATGGATAAAATTTGGTTACTGATGATGAATGTATGTGGCCTGAACTCGCCGATAAAAAGACAGAGAATGTATAAAGAGATAAATGGACTCAAGGGAGACATTATATTTATACAGGAGACACATCTGAAAAAATATGCTGAATGGAGGGTGGCACATAAAAAGTTTCAAGGGCAATGGTTTGCATCAAATTGGGTTAAATTGAAAAAAGGGGGTGTGGGAATTCTGATAAATGGGCAAATCCCTTATGCAGTGTGTGCTGTGCAGCAAGATAAAGGGGGAAGATATATCTGTGTCAAGATAAAAATACAGGAACAGAAGTTTACACTAGTAAATATATATGGACCAAATGTAGCACAAGGGGCCTTTTATGAGAGTTTAACAACTTTGGTGGCACAATTTGCTGAAGGACAAGTAATTATGGGGGGAGATTTAATTTGACAACCAACCCTCTACTAGATAATTCTAAGGGAAATTTAATGGGGTGCGCTAAAAGTAGGAGAACCTTAAAATCAATGGGTAAGAACTTAGGAATAGTAGATACATGGAGGGAATTGAAAGGGCAGGAAAAAGACTTCACGTTCTATTCACCAGTACATAAATCCTTTTCAAGAATAGATATGATTTGGATGACTAAATCCTTGGCAGCGGGGATAGAAAGGTGTGAGATGGGGGAAAGGACGTGGTCTGATCATGTGCCAGTGTGGATTGAAATTATAATAGGAAATAAAGGACGGAAAAGAAATTGGTGGACATTAAATGAGTCCCTATTAGAGAACCCTGAGATAATCCAACAAATATGGGGAAAAATAAAACTATTTAGAGATTAATGATAAAGAAGATTGTAAAATTGGAACACTATGGGAATGCTTGAAAGTGGTAGTAAGAGGGGATTTGATATCTATAGGTTCATATATGAAAAAGGCTAAGGAGAGACAAAAAGAATCTTTATGAAAAAAAAATAAGGGATATGGAGGGCAAGGGAAATTGGAGAACATAGAAGCACAAGAATTAGCTAAAGTGCGACAAGAACTAGGAGAGTTAGAATTGGCAGAGATTAAACATGCTCAATACAGGGTAAAACAGCAATTTTTTGAATGGGGTAATAAACCTAGTCGAATACTGTCACATAAATTAAAACACCAATATAGAAATTATATAACAAAATTAAGAGATGCACAAGGGAAGGAGGTGAGGCAAGTTGAGCAAATACAAAAAAGGTTTGTAGAATTTTATAAACAACTATATACACCAGAGTACAGGCTCAGGGGAAAATATGGACAAATATTTACAAATGAACCTAGCTAGATTGACAATAGAGGAAACAGAACAGATTTCTAGACCCATAAAAAAAAGGAAGTCATAGAGGTGATAAAGCACCTGGGATGGATGGATTTACGAATAAGTTCTATAAAACGTTTAGTGATGTTGTAGGTGAACCACTGGCACGACTCTTTAATTCATTTAAGGAAGGAGGGAAAATCCCAGAATCTGTGGGGACGGCGGGTGTTACAATCTTGCCAAAAGAGGGGAAGGATCCTAACTTATGTGGATCATATAGAACTATATCCTTATTAAGGATGGATTTTAAAATATTTACCAAGGTGTTGGCAAATAGGATATTACCATATACACCTAAGCTGCTTCATGAAAACCAATCAGGTTTTGTACCTGGGCGCCAAACAGCTGATAATATAAGGAAGATTTTAAATGCCATGTGGAAAGGGAAAAGAGGGAAAGAGCAGATGATCCTGTTGACAATTGATGCCGAAAAAGTGTTTGATCTTGTGTCATAGCCCTTTCTATTCAAAGTATTGGAACAGATGGGGATAGAAGGGAATTACTTGAATTGGATTAAAGCCATATGTAAACAACCTATGGCAAGGAAATACACAAGTCAATGGGGAATACACAAGTCAATGGGGAATACACAAGTCATTTGAGCTGTTTAGAGGAACAAAGCAAGTGCGCCCTCTTTCACCGATTTTATTTGTGCTCTCTATGGAGCCATTAGCCCAAAGGGTAAGGGAGTGTCTGGAGATACATGGGGTAAAATGGAAAAAGTTAGAAAGCAAAATTTCACTTTTTGCGGATGACCTGCTGTTTATGCTGACTAGACCGATGGAATTATTGGCAGCGTTATATAAAATACTATTGGAATTTGGGGAGTACTCATGTTTTAAAATTAATGCTACAAAATTCGAGATACTAAATATATTAACAGGAATAGAAATACAATTAAAGATAAAAGAGAAGTTCCTGTTTAAATGGGCTAAACAAAGTATTAAATATTTGGGAATAAATTTAACCTCTAATGAAGTAGATATGTTTAGAGAAAATTATGTAAGGTTCGAAAAAATAATAGAGAATTAGAAGGATAGGGAAGAAAAGCATTGTCTTGGATGGGGAGGGTTTCGGCCATAAAAATGGTGACATTACCAAAATGGGTATCTCTCTTTACTACCCTACCTATACGCGTGTTGTGATGAGGAGAGCTCTGCTGAGCCCATGGAAATAGAGGGAAATTGTAAATATACCTTTAAGGAGAGAGACAGGCAGGGAATTCACAGCTTTCAGACTGCAGGTAAAGGAAGAAAACACGCAGTCACTGAAGTCAGGCCACACCCAAGCTCTGCTAACCTAAGTGCAGGTTTGGGGAGTAATGAAAAACACCTGAGTAGGAAGCAGTGTACGCCAGTTAAGAAACAGCCTTATAAATCCAGGGGAGGAAAAGGAAAAGAGCCAGCGCCAGGGAGCAGAAAGGAAATCACCGGGGAGGAGAATGGTGAAGATTTCAGTGAGGAGCTCAGCAGTGAAAGTAGCAGCCATAAACAAAGCCATGCTTGCAGGAGGAGTGCTGTTAGTCCTGAAGCCAGCCGAGGTGTGGCTAGGAGAATTGCTGACGAGGGTCAGGCTACAGTTCAAACGGTTCGTGGTCCAGCTCAAAGAGTTCAAGCTGCCAAAAGGTGGGTGGACAAACTCACAGCTAGAAGTGACCAGAACCCAGCTGGGTGGAATGAACCAGGGCTGAACAAGTTAGAGGAACAGAGGCAGTTGATCCAGAGAAGGAATCCTCACATTCCAGGTACAAACATTCCTTATTTTGGAGAGCACCTGTGGAGAGAAGTCCAGGAGCTTTTACAAAGCATTAAGCCAGAAACAGTTCATGAAAGCTCAGAGTCAGACGTACATGCTGAAGAGCAGGAAGAGATGCAGGTAGACTGTCCTGAGCAGGATTCTATAACTGAGGAATTAGCAATGGACTGTTCATTGTGCCAGAAGGCAGATTGAAAGCTTTCTGGTAAAAAGTCTTTAACCAAGAAAGCATTGAAGAAACAGGGTGAGTTAACCTATCTGTGTTAATGCTAGGAACCGCTTCTAATGAAAAGAATATATGCATAACTTGTATTTGAATTACTAAAGAAGCAGAAGATAAAAATGGACACTTTGCTTTGCTTTGCTTGAGGGAAGAAGCTATGTTTTGTTTGCTGAACGTTTGATGAAAACAGCTACACATGTTAAAAGCCTTATGAAGCAGTTTCAGTTCTAGTTTGTGTATAATTTCCTGATGTTATTGCTTGGAGAAGAATCCTAACGTTTGTGTTGAGCCTTAGTGCTTTGGGGAAGATAAATAAATTTCTTGTTTGCCTTTAAAAACCATCGGTTTCACACTACTGTCTTTAGATAAGGAGAAACAACTACAAGTCCCACAAGTCCAAGCTGTGGACAAGAATAGTATAATTCTTTATTTAAGGACTAACATTGGCAGCCCTGCACCTTTAGGCCTTTGGCCCGGGCTAGGGTGGCGACAGTGTCTAAGAATTTTATTGGGGAAACTACAGAGGATTATTATGCAATTCGTAGAGGGGGGGGGGAGAATAACAGGGTGGCATGGAAAATTCTTACAAGGAGGAAGAAGCAAGGGGGTATGGCCATTCTGGACTTAACAAGATATTGGGAGGCAGCACAAATGTATGCTATTGTAGGGTGGGGGGGGGGGCAGAAGAGAAAAAAAGAGTGGGTCCAGATGGAATCAGATGAAATAGAAGAAGGGATGATAGGAGATTATTTATGGGTACCTAGGAATGCAAAAAAATGGTACCAGGGTAGTAACCCCTAAGTATAGTGGACACTGAGCCTATGGAACAAATGTAAATATCTCTGGCTGGGGAGAAATGGAATTTCTGGACTGATACCTATCAGGGGAAATCCAGATTTCCTGCCGGCGATGAGGAAAAATGACTTTGAAAAATGGGAAAATAAAGGTTTAGTGAGAATAGATCAACTACTAGAAGGGAAGAAAATAAAAGGGAAGAATTTAAGAGGGAGGAGTGGCTCAGTGGTTGGGACAGGTTACCTCAGGCCAGAGGGCCGGGGGTTCAATTCCCACATGGGGACAAGCAACCTTTGGCTGGAGGGACTGGGGTCTCTAGTCCCATGGCCACTCCTTGTGGCCTTGGGCAAGCCACTTAACCCTCCATTGCCTCAGGTATACTTAGACTGTGAGCCCTTTGGGGACAAGGGAATAAAAAGTACCTGATAGTATACATGTAAATCGCACTGATTCTAAAGAGCCCGGTATAAAAAAAAAAGTTTACCGAATTGGTAAAGCATTATAAACTAGAAGTTAAAGATTGTGGGGGGACCCTAGCCCAGGCCGCAGCCTATAGGCATAGTGCTGCCCTTGTTAGTCTATAAATAAAGATTATGTTATCCTCGTCCAGAGCCTGGGCTTCTGGGACTTGTAGTTGTGTTACTTGTTCAAAAACAGAAGTATGGAAACCAAAGGTTTTTTCAAAGGCAAACAGGAATTTATTTCTTCTTTTTTTTCCAAAAACACTAAGGCTTAACAGAAGGCAAAAGGATTCTTCTCCAAACAATATTCCTCAGGAAATTCCCTGAAACCAAAGACTGAAACTGCTTTAGAAGGCTCTCTTAACACATGCAGCTGTCTCTCAATATATAACAAATAAATACGTCCCTTTTTTTTTTTCAAAGTAAATTTCTTCTCTGCATTAAACAGGGTTCTTAGCTTTCCTGGCTAGAGTAACTCTCCCTGTTTCCTTAATGCTTTGGGGTTTTCAAGTTACAGGGTTTTCTTTCTCCAGAAGCTTTTATTCAGCTCTCTGACACCATGAACAGTCCATTAATGAATCTTCAGACATAGAAATAGGTTCAGAATAATCTACCTGCATTTCTTCTGGATCTCCTGCCAGTACGTCTGACTCTAAAGCTCCACTCCAAAAACTCCTGAACTTTTCTCCACTGAGGCTTTCCACTACAAGCAAGATTTTCACCTGGAAGGTGAAGCTTCTTTTTCTGAATTAAATGCCACAGTGCCTCTAACTGTTTCAGGTCACTGTTAGCTGTACTTTTGTTCACCCACCTTCTGGGAGCTTGAACCCTTAGAGCTGGTTCACGAACTGTAGAAACTGCACTCTGCTGCTGGCCAGTAATTCTCCCAGCCATACCTCTGCTGGCTTCAGAACTACTTGTACTTTTCCTGCAAGCCTGACTTTCTCTTGGAGTGTTGCCTTCACCTCTGAAGTCCCCACAGAAGTCTCCACCAGTCTCCTCCCCGGTGAACTCTCTGGGTCTTTCTTGGGTGCTTCTCTCCCCAGCAGTCTCTGTGGTCAACTCCAACTCCCCGGTCAATTCCCCGATCGAAGTCCTGGTCGAACTCCCTGGTGAATTCCCTGGTGAACTCCCTAGTGAACTCCCTTTCCTTCCTGTTCCTCTGGGTTTATAAAGCTGTTTTTTTCTATCGTGCACTGCCCCCTGCTCAGGTGTTTTTCATTAGTTTCCAAGCCTGCCCTTAGGTTAGCACAGCTTGGGTGTGGCCTGCCTTCAGCCACTGCGTGTTTTTTCTCTTTTCCTGCACTCTGCAAGCTATGGATTCGCTGCCTGTCTCTTTCCTTAAAGGTAGATTTTTGTTTTTCGTCTATTTCCATGGGCTCAGCTACACTCTCCTCATCACAAGATGTATACAGATAAGTCATTATTTACAACAGAGGATTCTGCCTGAGCTAAAAGGAGAACCCACTACTGTAGAGAAAATATTTTTGATGGGACAAAAAAAAAGGGTATTGGCAAAATTTTACAATATGATGGTCAAGGAAGTGAGAAGGGAAAGCTTCCAAATGAATTGAGAGACAGAATTGGGAGTAAAATGGGAGGACTCAACATGGGAGCGAATATAACTAAATAGGTACAAAGGACTTCTGGCCACAAATTTAATTGAGAATAAGTATAAAATAATGTACAGGTTGCATTTGACACCGTCAAGACTACACAGCATATATAAGCAAGTGGAGGATAAATGTTGGAGAGAATGTGGAGAAAAGGGAACTTATTTACATATCTGGCGGAATTTGTAAAAACTTATATAGTTTGTGGACAGAGGTTTTTAGTTTATTGGGAAAGATAGTGGGGAAAGATATTATACCACAACCAGCTACGGCAATGTTGGGGGTAAAACTCTCTAACCTGAATAATGCAGAGGATATTTTCCTAAACTTGGGATGTGTGGCCCTCAGAGTTCTAATTGCAAGGAAATGGAAACAGGTGGCAGTTCCACATATGGAAGAGTATAAGTCGTCATTGGCACATATCTCTCTAATGAGTAAACTAACAGCACTCAAAAGAGCTCAGCCACAAAACATTTTGAGCGTTTGAGGAAAGTATATAAAATGGGAAGCAAACAACTAGAAATAAGAGAGATAGAGGATGGGAATCCAAGGGGAGGGGGGAGCGGGAATGGGAGAGGGTTGGGTATATAAAAAAGTAAACAAGAAAAAAGATCTCTGATGGGGTCTAATTTGTTACATGGAATGTAAGGTAGAACACCGGAGTGGATAATGTTACAAAGGTTCAATATAATTCTGTTTATGTTTATAAAATATAAATTTTAAAAAAAGGATATGTATCCCGCTTTATCCTAAAATCAAAGCAGTTTTGACTTCAAACGAATCAAATTGCATAGTGCGGGGCTGTCGGCATGCAGTGGTTGTATAGTAGTGTTTGAGTAGGTGTAATACAGGTGTAACTTACAGTACTTATAAGATGCAATATATACCAGGTTGAGCTATCTACAATGTGCTATATACAAAGAGGAGGTGAGGGGTAGGCTAGGATAGGGGGGGTGGGGAGGCGGAAGGAGTGAGACAAAGGAGGGGCAGGGGAGAGCGGTGTCAGGAACAATTAGATCGAAGGGGTCTCTGGACAATGCCTTTAGATCAAAAGGCAATGAAGACCTTGCTAGTCTCAATGGTCCTAATAAAACTGGATTATTGCAACTCTCTCCTAGCTGGTGTACTTTATGTACATCTTTTAAGATTACAACTACTACAGAATATCATAGTAAAATTGATCTACGGAGCCAAGAAATATGATTGTGTTACTCTGCTACTTAGGGAACAACACTGGTTGCCACTGATTAATACAATAAAATATAAGATTATTTCCTGGACTGCCACTACATCTAGAGTCATTATTGATACCTTACACTCTCTGCCATTCTTTATGTTCTTCCCAAGCAAATCATCTGGTGATCCCATCATATAGGGTATTTTGTCATTCATAGGTCTTGTTTGCATGCTTAGCACTTTCCTTGTGGAACCCTCTTCCAGACTATCTTCACTTGAAACACTCCTTAACAAAGTTCAAATTAGATCTTAAAACCTGGCTCTTTGAGCAAGCCTTCTCTTATGGCTAGATGCAAACAAAGGGACATTGTATTCCCCTCCCTCAAGTGGCCCATTAACTGTGGTATTTAGGCATTTATTGTTGAGCAACTTCATCCCTGCCCCTACTGTATCACTATTGTATGTTTTGGTCTTTATTTGGCTTTATGTTTGTTTGTTTTTTTTAATATTGGAAAAGATATGTTAACAGCTTCTTACTCCTTTTTTGTAAACCGCTTGGATGTCAAGGTTCCAGAGGCAGTATATCAAATACTGTAATAAACAAATAAATCAAGTCTGTTCTCAGCCTTTTCAAGTCTGTTGCAGTCCCTCAAGTGCCAAAGAGGATGAGTGATCCTGATGCCAGGGATGTTTCAAGGACACCAGTTCCCTTGGTGCCTCAATGCTGCTCATGTTGCACTCGAAAGAAGTGTGACTCTGGTGCACTCTGGCCTCCGCCTGGTATTTGATGTTGCAAGTTTTCAACATTGATGACGATGAGGTAGAATCCTTCTTCTTCTCTGGGTGAGAATCAGATAGTATCTGTTCTTGATGGGCTCTACTGATACTCAATACTGAGAATGATTGATGCACTCTCAATGTCAATGTCAACGCATCCCCAGCCAATACAGCTCCAGGCGCCATGAAGACTGATGCTTCTAATGCTGATATCGACAGATTGAATTTATTGGCACAAAAAATTAATTCGCACTATATTTCACAACCCTCTTTTGACACCTATGAACACAAATTACAATGAGAGGGATCGTTATTGGACTTCAGACACTAAGCACCAATCATAAGTATCAGTTATGTATATGATCGTGCCACACTAGGTGTACTTTTCAAATACACTGGGGAAATTTCTGGGGCATGTCACTGAAAAAGATGGCTGCAGCTAAATCAAACAATTTAGAAGAATACCTTGACCAGGGTACCTAAGGCTTCTAATTGAGGCCTCTACTAGTGAATGTGCAAAAAATAACAGAAACTTACAAAACATCTGTCTAAAATGCAAATGGGAAATGATGCCACATAATAGTGTCACATTTATGAGAAAAAAAACAATAAAAAATTTTGAAAAACACCAAAACACCGAATAAAGGCCTTGTTGTAACGTGAGCTATGCTAATATTAACTCATGGTTCCACAGAAAGACAAAGACTGTGGTGGTCCTGCGTAACAGCAGTAGGCAGGAAGTAGCGTGTATACGTGGTGAAGACTTTCCAAAGCTTCAGGAAAAATCCTAAGCTGGGAAGGTGTTTGTCATGCCGGGCACATGTTGTGAGGACTTAATATCCTGCTTGTCTTTAGAGAAATGAAAATGTAATAGTTCTGCATGCTGAATGTCTATAAATATACACCCCTAAAATCCTACCAAAGTGCTATTATGAGAAACTTTCCAGGTATAGCAGACATTGGAGAGATGAAGATCTTTCCATTTCCCACAGGGAGGGTAATGTTATATAAAAGAGACTCAGTAAGTTCTAGGGTATTGGTTACTCAGGAGTAGTGAGATTCAGCCCAGGGGGCTGTGCTGTCATCTGTTCCCAAAGAGACGAACACAGGAGCCTTCTTCTTTCCTCTTGAAAAGAGAATATCTCTCCTGATATAGTTTTGAGCAAGTTCTGACCTGGATGTCTTAAATCCGCTCCCCATGATCTAGCTAAACGGGTCTTAAAAACTATCAATATTCAAAAAGAGTATTATTTTAGAAGCGTTTCCACATACAAAAAGCAGCATTGAGATGACTAGACTGAAATACACATCTCAATGCCATTTCAGAACCTGCAATTTGTAGACATGAGAATGTTCACTACGTCTACAGAGTCAGTGGAAATGGGGGTGGTAAGTGGGAGTGGTTTGAGCAGGGCCCACGATGCAGAAATTGAGTCCTGATTTTAGAAAGGGAATCCACATCTGGAAAACAAAATGTGGATGTTGGCATTTACACTTGCTCCCAACGCACAAATAAGTGCCTGCTGACAGGGGCAGATGTAAATGTTGACATGGGTATCCCCTAACGGGTGC
The DNA here is from genome assembly GCA_033557465.1 of Ichthyophis bannanicus. Taxonomy (NCBI): domain Eukaryota; kingdom Metazoa; phylum Chordata; class Amphibia; order Gymnophiona; family Ichthyophiidae; genus Ichthyophis; species Ichthyophis bannanicus. The sequence goes on from CM066038.1 coordinate 170,554,231, forward strand.
CCCTGACCAGATATGTCCCCCCCACAGCTTCAACCTGATTCCTCACTCCCATCCCCAAGGCATCACAGTGAACCACCCCCTTCCCCAAAGATTTCCCCTCGACTGTCCATCCCCTTTCAATGAACATCCCTGGACTTCCTGTGGTATTGGTGGTCAGCAAGAGCAGAATTGAGGCCTCTGCACAAGGTCCCTCTTCAAAAAGGTGCTCATGATACCTAGAGGTAATCTCATAGGGATATTCATGGGGGGGGGAGTAGGTTGCCTGGAAAGTCGGGGGGGGGGGCTTTCACAGAGGGCGATCAAATTTTAACCTTTTGTTTGGGGTGAGCCTTCAGTGGAAGGAGAACTTGCTGCGATTCCTCATGGAGGTAGAAGGGGGGGCTTGTTGTAATGCCTATGGGGAGGTCAGAGGGGAGATCGGGCTAATGCTGCGGGGGAAGGGGGGGAGGGGACATATCTGGTGGGGAAGTTGGGGCCAGTCCTGGAGTGGAGGGGGCCAGACCTGTCTTGTTTCACCGGTATGCCTCTGTGCCGGTGCAGTGATTTTAGGAGGATGCTCCATGACTTTTTCCCCATGTAATTTCCTAAAATCGTTGCTCCAGTCAGATATGCAGAGGTATAAGCATGCAGTCCTGCAGTTATTTAAAAGGGGCTCAACGAATGTCTGCCATCCCAGTTCACTGGGGCTGGTGCCCAGCGTCTCTCACGGTCTGTGGAATGCAGGACCCTGCTAATTTCCTGTGTGCCCCGTCTGCATCTGGCCGCCATTCCTCCTTTGGCACCCTCTCTTCTTTTCCTCAACATGGCCCTACTGAACTGCAGGTCTCTCCAGTCTAAAGCTGCACTTATTCAGGACCTGGTCGATCAGCATTCCTTGGATGTATTATTCCTAACTGAGACCTGGCTCTGGGATGGAGACAATGCTCTTTTCCATCAATTTCTTCCTCCGGGCTTCTCAGCCTTCCAAATGCCCCATTCCGGCAGAAACGGGGTTGGTGTGGCTACTCTCTTTCGCGCATCTCTCCCTTTTTGAGAAGTTCATATTCCCCTTCATTACCTGAGTCCCTCTTGCTCCGTATGGACACTTCCCCACCAATTCACTTTTTCCTTGTGTATGCTCCACCTTCCCTATGCCCTGAGTTCTGGGATGCTCTCCTTCTGACATTCTCAGAAATTTCCCTTGCTTTCCCCCATCTATTAGTCCTTGGGGATTTCAATTGCCACTTTGATTCCCCTTCCCACCCGCATGATCAGTCTCTCCTCTCCCTCCTCGAGAACCTAGCCTTCAGGCAACATGTTATCTGCCCCACTCATATTGCCGGCCATACCTTAGACCAAATCCTCACACCATTAAATTCACCATATGCACCCCCTGCAGTTTCTGCTGTTTCTTTTCCCTGGTCTGATCATCTTTGCTTAACTTTCCACTTATCCTTTCCTTCTTCCCCCCCTGCTCAGGACCGGGGCTCCTCTTCAGCCTACCGTCCAACTTGTTTGACTCGTTGCCTCACACCTTCCACTCTCCTGACCTTTGCCTCAGCCAATACCCTTTTCCTGCCTGATTTTCTCTCACTCCCAACTGACCTCCAGGCAGAGACCTAGAATTCTACACTGTCGACTGCACTTGACACACTGGCCCCTCAGGTTTCTGTCCCACTTTCCCAGTCCTCCTCACATCACCCGTGGTATCATTCCGTCCTTTATCTTCATCGTGCAGAATGACTCTAGCAAAAGAGCCCTTCGCCAGAGACACTCTCCGCTTACCATCGCACCTACCGTCATTATTGCAACTTATTCTGTTCAACCAAATATTCCTACTATTCAGCCCATATTGCCTCTTCTTCTAATTCCTCCCACCAGCTCTACTTGACTCTCCACTCCCTCTCTGTGCTCCGTTCCTCCTTCACTTACACGGTCTCTTCCTCTCCTGCCCCGCCAAACCCTACCCACCTGGCTACCTTTTTTGCTGAAAAGATCCATTCCCTGCGTCTTCTCTTCCCTTATTTATTTATTTAGCTGCATTTATATCCCGCTTTTCACCGGGCCAAAGCGGTTGGGGATACATTTAACATGAGGGGATATGAGACACATACACTAATACTTACAGGGAACATGGGCAATGGAGGGTTAAGTGGCTTGCCCAAGACCACAAGGAGCACCTGTGGGACTAGAAACCCCAGTCCTTCCGGCCCAAGGCCTCTTCCCTTCCTTTCCTTCCCCCCTGACCTTGTCTTCCCATCCCCCTCCCTCCCCCTCATCCCTTCCCTCCCCTCTCTCTTCCCAGTCCTATCTGTCCTCTCCCCCATGTCCTTCCCTCATGCATACCTGGAGTTCCTTCTACCAGATCACAGCAGCTGAACTCTCAAAAGCCCTTTACACGTCCCATAAAACAACCTGCTCCCTCGATCCAGTTCCCTCCCATTGACTTTCCGAACCTTCACTTACCCTTCTTCCCTATCTTCTCTGTATGATCAATTCAAGTTTGTCCACTGGATTATTCCCACCTGTCTGGAAACACGCAATACTTAAAAAGCCGTCTCTCAACCCTTCCGTTCCTGCATACTGGTGCCCAGTATCCAACCTCCCTTTCCTATCCAAAATCCTTGAAAAATTGTTTTTTACATAATTATCTTCGCACCTTGACACCACCTCCGACCTTCACCCATGCCGATCAGGCTTCAGACCGGATCACAACACAGAGATAATTCTCCTTTCCCTCCTCAATTAAATTCATGTGGCTCGCGAATGTGGTGATATCTCTATCTTAGTTTCCCTAGACTTATCTTCTGCCTTTGATCTTGTCGACTACCCCACATTCCTTACAGCCTATATGACTATGGGGTGCGTGGGACGGTCCTCCACTGGTTCAGATCTTCTCTCCTCCCGCTTCTTCTATGTTTGTGTAGGTTTTTCCACTTCCTCTCCTACCCCTCTTCCCTGTGGGATCCCTCAGGGTTCTGTTTTAGTCCTACTTCTTTTCAATCTCTTTCTTGCCCCTCTCACTTTGGTTGTCCAGCAGTCCGGTGTATCAGCGTACTACTATGCTGATGACATAGTCCTGCTTTTTCACACCAGTCCTCTCTTTTTTGATATTTGCCCACTTAACTCCTGTCTCACCAATATTTTCTCTTGTCTATCTACTAACTACCTACACTTGAACCCATCCAAGTTAGTGGCCATGTGTCTCAGCTTCGGTGCCCCCGCCCCTGATCTCTCTCCCACCCTGGCTGGGACATGCATACTACTCACCTCGTCTTTGAGGTATCTTGGGGTCACCCTTGACTCTGCCCTTACCTTTCATCAGCATGTCACCTCACTCGTCCGCTGCTCATTCTCTACCCTTCGCCAACTTCACGCAGTCCGCCCTTTTCTCACCTCTCCTTCACTGACCACGCTTACAGTGTCACTTCTCCTATCCTGCCTTGATTATGGCAACGTTGTTTTGGCAGACATTCCCCAATACCAGCTCCACTGATTGCAACTTATCCAAAATACGGCAGCCTGACTCCTTACCTTTTCCTCACAAACAGAAAATATCACTCCCCTTCTCATCCATCTCCATTGGCTCCCATTTAAGTTCCATTACCATTATAAAATTCTCACTATTGTGCACAAAACTATCCATACTGGTACTCCTCAGTATCTCGCTGATATCATTCACATGCACCCTGCCCCCATGCTCTCTGCGCAATTCACAATGACCGCCTGGCTCTCCCTTCCCCTGCGAGCACCTGTCTCAAACAAACCCGTCATTCTGCTTTTTTCTTCCTTGGTCCAGCACTCTGGAACTCCCTCCCAGCCCCACTTTGTGCCGAACACTAAATTTACAAGGCTTAAGTCCATGCTAAAAACTCATCTGTTCTACCATGCATTTGACCTACTACCCCTCACTATCTCTCCTGGGTGTCCTCCCTAACCACCAGAGTTTTCTTATATTCCTGTCCTCTGTTTTTTTCTGTGTGCTCTATCCTCTTGTCTTTCCTGTTATGCATTGGTGTTCTTCTCCTACTTTCTAGTCGCAGTCATTTATTGTAAACTGCCCTAATGCTCTTTTGCATGGGTGGTCAATCAAGCAACAGAATAAAGATAAAGATTTAGCAGACCCTCTTGTAAAAAACTGGTCTAATTTTCCATGCCCTGAGATCAACATGGGAATTCTCCTCTCAATGCCCTTTCTAAACTTCCCCTTTAAATGTCTATATATATATTTGTAACTGCAAGTAAAAAATGGTGCACTTATCTGATATACTCATTTAACAGAAATCAAGTCAAGCATACAACTTTTACCAAGATAGATTAAAAGATGCAATGAATTAGGAACAGATGACTTACGCTCATGCAACTGGAGAACCTCCTGCAGGCATTGATGATGTTTCTGCCACATCTGCTTGCTTTGGGTGCCCAGCTGTGACAAACAAAAATCAAAACTCTAGTCAACTGTGCAATTCATAAAGTCATTATGTAAGTTAAACTACGCAGACTTTTATATACTTTCTATTATGTTTGGATGCTAATTTTCATTTTTAAAATTTTTTGTAACTACCTTTATAAAATAGGTATCAAAAAGGTGCTTTCTTAAAAGCACCTTTTTTCTACAACTTCTTATAGCTGCCTTGTTATGAAATTACTACCCCCATATGCCTCTGTACATTGGTTATCTATTATACAACTCATGATGATACTAATAATCATCTAAGGATACTGTTAAATCAAGAAAGGAAGAAGAAGGAAGGCATGATTAAAGCCGAAATAGCTCAGAAGGGCTGTCTTGAAGAGCAGATATATAAGCATGCTTCCAAATTACCTGAATCATCTGCTAGCAATAAGCAAGAGGAACAAAAAAACCCATTGATTTAGTTCTCTATACAAATGACAGTAGTCTAAAAATAAGATCAGAGAGTTTAGCATTAGCTCAGATAGAAATTCCATGTCTGAAAGGAAAATGTATAGCAATGGGAGTGTATTTCTGTCTGCCTGACCAAGATGAGGAAGCAGACTGTGAAATGATTACAAAGAAGGGCTAATAAAAGTAGCAACACAGTAATAACATATTTTAATTACTCCAACATGGATTGTGTAAATATTTCATCAAAGAGCTTGGAATCACTGTGGACGTTACTCTGAAATTCTTAGCTCTTTGAGTGGTTATGGCTAAAAATATAAAAAAAATGCTAGCAATTATTCAGAAAAGAATAGAGAACACAATATAATGCACCTTTATTTATCCATGCTGCAACCCAACTAAATTACTGTATGCAGTTCTGGTTGTCACATCTCAAAAAAAGATATAGCAGAACTAAAAGGATGGAATGATTAAGGGGGTGGAATAGCTTCTTTAAGAAGGACAAACTGCAAATTCCAAGAGCACCCCCCCCCCCAGGTCAATACACTCCAAAGAGAACCTTCACCAATCCTTTCAGTGATTTGAGATGTCCTATGTGGTCTCTCTCTCGAACATTATGAAGCCCCAATATTAGACAAACGAAAAATTAAACAAAATTATTCAAAAATAGTGATTTTGCCTGTGTTTGAAATTAATGAGGTTTAAGGAATACCTAAGGTGTTGCCCCAGAGCGTGACCGCTTTGAGTTCATCAACACAAAAGTATAAACTTGGAGTCCTGCTATGGCATAAAAGGCAGCAGGACGAATGGGTCATCATGGTTCAAGAAGTAGCTAATACAGTCTCCCTATGAACTTGGGACTTGTGGTACCAACCAGGTGTCCAGATGAAAAAATATATAAAGTTTTGTATCTAAACGGTCCTGTGCATATTTGGAAAAACAAGTTTTGGAGGCTGATTTACTAAACTGCAATCTTTCCTTTCATGGGCAGAGGCCTATCATGTAAAACATGCAAAAGCGTCAACATTTCAGACTTTTCCACATTTACTCGTGCATAGCCTCCATTTGCAAAAAATCAAGAACTTGGGATCATCCCCAAGCTAAGCATTTGCATGTAATCTTCTACATACAAATGTTTATGCAAATTTGTTAAAAATGAACTCCTGTGATGCAAAAGCATGCAAAGCAGCTTGCTATTGATAATTTTTTGAATGCTGGTGTACTAAAACATCTTTCCAGTTTTCACAAGAAAGATAACTATACCCCAAGATGCATTTCTTCCATTGGGACCTATAGTTATTCTGTGGAATTCAGCTGTTTTTGAGCACTGTGACGTTGATGCCAACTACAGATGACCCAGTGGATAGTTGTCCATGTTGGGGTTATCCCCTGGGTTTTGTTTTTTGGCAAGCTGTGACTGGACATACCGTACATTACCAGGCCTTTCGTCCATGCAATAAGCCTACAGCACCTGGTATTCCAAGGTAGTCTTCCATCCAAGTATTAAATGGTTATTGTGCTTAGCCATTCTATGTAAACTTGTTGTTGCATTCAATGTAAATCGCCTTAATAGAACTGAAAGGTCATATATAAGAAAGGTTAAAATAATAAATAAATACTAATCAGATCCAAACCAGCTTAGCTTCTGGAACCAGACAAGATTAGGCTCACTCAGGGTAGTGTATTATATCTGGGAAATCAAGAACCAATCACTTAATTCCACCACTAAAACAACTCCATTGGCTCCCCATAATTATCAGGACAAAATACACTCACTGTCTTTAAAATCTTCCACCATTTATCACCACCTATACTACAAGCTCTCATAAGTAAAGACTCTGAAAGCAGAAGAAAAAGGAAAAGCAATAAAAACCAATTAATAATACCAATAAACAAAACCAAAGCAAAACAAACTTGCAACAGAGCCTTCTCAATATATGCTCCATCACTCCAGAAAGCATAAGAACAATCGATGATGTATGGGACTTCCGGAAAGCATTAAAAACTCACCTATTTTTGGAATACTATGGTCCAGAGACTGAAACATCTGGCAGAACATACTTATTACAATAAATTATGAACTGGTCTACACCTCTTCATAGACTATACCCTTGTTTCATCCAAGTTCAATATCCTTGTTCTATGTAAAGTTTCCTTGTTTATTGCTGAATGTAAACGGCTTTGAATTTAAGAAACGTGGTATAGAAAAATTGTTAAATAAATAAAATAAATAAATAGAAGCTCATTGGCATCCAGAGAAAAACAGTGTGTGAAGAGGTTGCTTAACTGTCAGAAATCCCATTAGTTAGTACATTAATATTTGTGTCATATGTTTCAGCAGGTCCATCACATTGTAAAATATTTTGAGGCATATTTACTAAAATGTTCTAATGGTTAGCACAGGGCTGGGCTGCATGCAGTATTTGAGCATTTCCACTTGAATCCTCATGGGGAAGCGTAAGGTCAAAGTGGCTAAGCGGCCCTCAGCTACCGCTGTGCCTTCTGCAGATTTACCTCGCGGTCCACTGGACGCTTTCTTTTTGCCTTCTGGGACAGAACAGCCGACATTTCAGGGAGTGGTGTTAGGGTGCCAGCTGTCAGGGTGCCAGAGCAGGAAGGCTCAGCATCCTCTTCGGGGGTAGATCTCACCACACCAGTAGTGCGGTGTCCTCTAAGGGTTTTTGATGCTACCAGGATCCCTGTGTGCCTGAGCTCCACTGACAGCATTTCCTGCAGGTCGGCTGAGCTATGGGGCAATGTTCCGGGAAGTGACATGGACAGTACGGAGGCCTTGTTGGAACAGCTAGCCCTTAAATTGTGGGCTGGAGTGGGTTGCTGGAGATGATGTATTGTTTTGTTTGATATTTAGATTTATTTTTTTTTCCTTTTCCACCCAGCATCTCTTGTTTTCCTACAAGTGATTTGTTTGCACTTGCTTATTATAAAATACATAAATATTAAAATTTAAAATAAAAAACACAGGGCTTACTGCACGCTAAGCATGCTGCAGTAATTGTTACCACATGTTAAAATTGCGGTCATGGTAAAAGTCGCATGCTAGCTGCTTAGCACAGTTGGGGTGGAAACTGGGCACATTAGCATGCTCTAACCAGCAATGCTGCAGTTAGCGCTGGTGTACTTACCGTCATCTCAGTGGGTATCAGTAAGTGCACCTGTGTTAATCTTTGTAAATGGCTTGGCGTGGGGACAGGATCAAACCAGCACTAACTGCATGGGGATATGTCAGGCACATTCTCATCAGCTAGCATGTCCAGCCCTGCCCCATGCTAAAAAGCAGGCCTTAACTTAGTGCATTTTTGTAAACATGACCCTTTGACCTTTATGAAAAAGGGGTAAATGAATCAAAATATAAATAAAAAATTTAAGCATAGTCTCCTAGGAAGAATCCATTATTCATTCCATCAACACACCAGCTGCATGACAACACATAAATTGTCATTTGGCAAAACTGGTGTCTGTCTAGTAACTGAAAAGAGGAAATGTTATGTTGGTGGATTTTCTTAGTTATTATATTATTTGTAATCTGTTGTTGATTTGAAGATGTTTCCACTAAAATTCTATTTATACCACGCTTATAATTGAATTGTTTCTCCTTGTTTTGGAAACATAGACAGGAGGTAATTTTATAAGAAGGAATGTAAAACTGTGTGCCATCAATGTGCATAAATCACATAGTTTCAGTGAAGTACGCACATGGATGGGTATTTGCATGCATACTTAAGCCAGATGCTATTCCATAAGTACGTACATCAGGCTGATGGTGCAGGATTTGCACAAGAACGGAGCTTAGGAACAGAAGAGGCAGAGCACAAATCTAGGCGCATAAGTTTATAAAATATTATCTTATGAGAATTCCTTAAAAATCTAGGCATGGGCATTTAAACTAGTCTTAGGGTTGGTGTAACTGATCGCATCTAGATTTGCCACACATATCCAACCACTTATGCCCCTATTTAATAAAGTTAAGTACAAGCATACTTGTCTTTTACAAAATAGGCATGATAGACGTGTGGCAACCCATTCGTTTACTAGGCGCAACTTTTTAAAATTACCCTCAAAATGTGCTATTTCAGGACTAGAAATGAGGCTACTCCGTAGTGAAGATGTTGAGAGGGAACAAGATGAAGGAAAATATACAAAGGTTATGTGATTTGCTGAAGGTCACTCAGTTTGATTTATAGCCTGTGTTCTAATCTGTAGGCTACACTGCCAACCCTTAAAGCAATAAATTATTGTTTGTAGATGACATGGTATTAACTGGAAAATTCTGCACTCTTAAAACATCTGACTGTAACACCTGCATAAAACTGTGATTCACAATCACAAGTCTAAATCCCAACATGGTGAAGACAGTTATCCAAGGGCGGCAAAATGGGTACTGATTGTTTATTTGGGTATTTATTTATCGCAATTTATAGTCAACATAATCTAAGAAAAGCTCAGTCTCTAAGCACAACATTTCCCACAACAAACAACAAAATATGCATAAATCTAAAATCAGAACAAGACAATTTCCTAAAATAAATATAAACTCAAATACAATAGCACAAAAATAACCAAAAAATATATTGAAAGCACCCATAACATTACCCTTCACACTAAGAGGGCCCAGAAGCTTGGCAAGACAAGCATGTATTTAACTTCCAGTGAAATATGAAATAACTCTGTTCACTTCTCAACTCATTAGAAAGTGCATTCCACAAAGAAGGGCTTGCGACTGAAAAAAACATTCACTCGAGTGGAAGCCAATCTGGCATTATTCATAGGTGGAAACTAGAGTAATGCACTCATGGACCACATTCAAAAATATCTCTGCTGAAAAAATCCAGAGCATCATCTCATCGCTCAATACCACCACCTCCCCCCTTGACCCTTAGAAAGGAACAGAGAGTATAATGAAGGATACTATAATACCTCTGTATCCCTCCATGGTGCAACCGCACCTTGAATATTGTGTGCAGTACTGGTCACCATATCTTAAAAAGGATATAGTGGAATTAGAAAAGGTAAAGAGAAGAGCCACCAAAATGGTAAAGGGGATGGAAGGATACCCCTATGAGGAGAGGCTTAAAACATTAGGACTTTTCAACCTGGAAAAGAGACGACTGAAGGGAGATATGGAAGAGGTCTATAAATTAATGAATGGAGTGGAACGGGTAAACGTAGATCAATTCTTTACGCCATCAAAAAGTAGAAAGACTAGGGGACATGCACTGAAGCTACAGTGTAACCCGTTTAAGACTAATAAGAGAAAATATTGTTTCACTCAATGCATAAACAAACTCTGGAATTCGTTACCAGAGGATGTAGTAAAAGCTGTTAGTGTAGCTGGGTTTAACAAAGATTTGTACAAGTTTCTGGAGGAAAGGTCCATAAGCCACTATAAAAGAGATCCTAGGTAATCCAGTGCTTGCCCCAATACAAGCATTATGCAACCTGTGTGTCTTTTTGGGAAACTGCTAAGTGCTTGTGACCTGGATTGGCCATTGTTGGAAACAGGATACTGGGCTTGATGGACCTTGGTCTGACCCAGTATGGCATTTGGTGAAATTAGACTTACCTGCTAATTGTTGTTCCTTGAGAAACTCCAGTCTAGTCCCGAACCTCTGGGGTTTAAGCACCTCCTCTCGCAGCCTGGAGACTGAGCCCGTCAATCTTTGAAGACCCTGGTATAATAGCCCAGGGACCACCTCCTTCTCCAGTAATCTATTGATAAAGCAGACACACCAGAGCAATAATTAAGTAGCAGATAACACAACATTTCCAATTCAACTTCCTAAAGGGAAAGCTTCAACGCCTCCCGTGAACAAAACTATGCCACCTGAACTGCACTGGCACTCCTTATGTCTTGTCTGCGGAGGCACGTCCTTGCCCTCTACCGAGAACCACCCCCCACGCAAAGCCCATCACTGATCCCTAACCCCTCCCTCCCTCGCTCACACCGGACCACCAGTTTCATCGCCGCTTCAGGCTGCAGTCCAATAATCAACACCAGGGAGGGATACGGGACTAGACTGGAGTTCTTCAAGGAACAACAATTAGCAGGTAAGTCTAATTTCACCTTCCTTATCGTCCCTCCAGACTAGTCCCGAACCTCTGGGGATGTAACAGAGCAGTGAACCATTCAACAGGGGAGACCTGCCAGACCAGCCTGAAGCACTGCTGATCCAAATCGAGTATCCTCCATCGCCTGAACATCCAGACGATAATGCCTGACAAACAAACTCAATGATGACCAAGTCACCGCCCTACAAATCTCCACTGCCGGAACCAAACTGAACTCCGCCCAGGAAGCCGCCTGGGCCCTAGTCGAATGAGCCCTCAGCCCCTCCGGGACCATCTTACCCTTTAACACATATGCTGACGCCACCGCCTCCTTAAGCCATCTCGCAATGGAAGACTTTGATGCCACTTCTCCTTGCCTCGGTCCGCCAAACAAGACAAACAACCTCTCTGTCTTGCGAAACCCCGCCGTCCTCTACAAATATTTCTTCAACATTCGCCACACATCCAGAAGATGCAGCCTCCCACTGGATCCATCCGTCCCATTTTTCTCAAAAACTGGTAAAGATACCTCCTGATTCAAATGAAACAGCGAAACCACCTTAGGCAAGAAAGATGGAACCATCCTTAATACCACGTTCCTATCATAGAATGTCAAAAAAGGCTCCCTACACGACAAAGCCTGCAACTCTGAAATTCTCCGAGCCGAACAAATAGCTACCAAGGACACCACCTTGAGCGTCAGGTCCTTCAAGGTCGCCGAGCTTACCGGCTCAAATGGCTCCCGAAGCAACGCCTCTAACACCAAATTAAGGTCCCATCTAGGTATGGTCACCCTGCTTGGAGGTCTCAAGAGCGATGCTGCCCTTAAAAAGCGCTTCACATCCAGATGTGTCCCGAGCGCCATGCCCTGTACTTTTCCCCGATAACAGGACAGCGCCGCCATCTGGACCCGCAAGGATGCCGCCGCAAGACCCCTATCCAAACCATCCTGCAAAAAAGATAGAACCTGCGGCACTGCCACCCTCAGCGGTTGCACCAGCCTATCTTCACACCATGACTCAAAGACACGCCAGACACACACATACGCCAATGAGGTAGATCGACGTCTGATTCTTAACAGGGTAGAAATTACCGCTGCCAAATATCTTCTTGCCCTCAGCCGTGCCCTTTCAAGAGCCAAGCCGTAAGCGAGAATCGATCTGCCTGAGGCATATTCAACCGACCCTGCACTAACAGATCCTTCCGGACCGGCAGCCTCCACGGCCGCTCTACCAGGAGTCGCATAGATCGGCATACCAAGGCCTTCTTGGCAAATCCGGTGCAATCAGGATCACCTGACCCCTGTGTCGCTCTATCCGCTGTAGAACTCGACCTATCAACACCCAAGGTGGAAAGACATATAAGAGCTGGCCCTCTGGCCACCCTTGAATCAGAGCATCCAGACCCTCTGACATCCTTTCCCGTTTTCTGCTGAAAATCCTTTCGACCCTTGATGACTCGAATGTCGCCATGAGGTCCATTACCGGAGTCCCCCACCGACGCACCAGTAAGTTGAGCACCTCTCGATGGAGGACCCACTCTCCGGGATCCACCTTGACCCAACTCAGAAAATCGGCTGTCAGATTGTCCACCCCCGCAACGTGTGAGGCTGACAACGCTACCAGATGCCGCTCGGTCCAGCTGAGCAGCTCCTCCACCTCTTCCTCGAGCGCAGCGCTGCCCGTGCCTCCTTGGCGATTGATATAGGCCACCGCTGTGGCATTGTCAGACATCACTCAAATCGCTCTTCCCTGCAGCCACTGCTGAAGGGCTTGAAGCACCAGGGACACCGCTCTTAGCTCCAACCTGTTGATTGACCAATCCTTTTCTCGGTCTGTCCACTGGCCCTGGGCGAACTGCCCTTTGAAGTGCACTCCCCAGCCCAACAGACTGGCGTCCGTCGTCAGCGCTCTCCAATCCGGCACCTCCAAAGACATCCCCTTTTGCAGACACCCTGGACAGAGCCTTATCTGCGGAGGATAGGGCAGCCTTTGCGACAACTGATCTGACTGATGTGACCATCTCCTGAGCAATGCTCTCTGCAGGGGTCTCATGTGGGCTCTGGCCCACGGCACCAACTCGAGTGTGGCTGCCATTGTTCCCAGAAGTTGCAGATACTGCCATGCCATGGGGGCTTCCATCTCCAGAAAGGCACACACCAGCCGTCTCAAATCTTGTGCCCTCAACCGCGGCAGAAAGACTCTTCCCACCTGGGTATCGAAGCGAGCCCCTAAGTACGCCAACTCCTGCGATGGGACTAGCCTGCTCTTTGCCACATTGATGACCCATCCTAGGCTCTGCAGAAAATGCACCACTCGGCCGGTAGCCATCTCGCTCTCGCTCTTGGATTTTGCCCAAATCAACCAATCGTCCAGATAAGGATGAACCAACACGCCCTCTTTGAGTAATGCTGCCGCCAACACCACCATCACCTTGGTGAAGGTCTGCGGAGCTGTTGCTAGCCCAAACGGCAGCGCCTGGAACTGAAAATGGCCCATGGTAAGAGCAAACCTGAGAAACCGCTGGTGTTCTAACCGAATTGGTATGTGCAAATACGCTTCTGATAAATCTAACGATGTGAGAAACTCTCCCTGCCGTACCGCTACCACAACCAACCTCAATGTCTCCATCCGAAAATGCAACACCCGGAGACACCGGTTCACGTGCTTGAGATCCAGAATTGGTTGAAAGGTGCCATCCATTTTTGTCACCACAAAATAAATGGAGTACCGACCACAGCCGTATTGATCTGGAGGTACCGGCACTACCGCCTTGAAGGCTAAAAGTCTCTTTAAAGTCTCTCCCACCGCCGAACGCTTTGACCGCACTCTGCATGTGGAAAGAACGAACGAGTCGACCACCGGGCGTTGGAACTCGAGAGCATACCCTTCCCGAATTACCTCCAACACCCACTGATCGGACGTAATGCGGGTCCAGGCCGGATAGAAGTCCCGTAGTCGACCCCCCACAGGAACCAATCCTACCTGGACCCCCCTTCACTTCATTGTGACTTCTTAAGGTTCGAGGACGAGGAAGCTCCAAATCCTCTACCTGCTCCCCTGAAGCCTCGAAACCTCTGGGATCTATAAGGAAAACGCCCTCTCTGAAACTGACCAAACCTCTGGGAGCAAAAACGGTGAAACTCTCTCTGCTAACCTTTGGTCGCCACCACCGGACATCCCTGCTTCTGCTTGTCCTCAGGCAACTTTCCACCCTTAGATTCCCTGAGGTCTTATACCAACTTGTCCAAATCCTCTCCAAAGAGGAGCTTACCCCTAAATGGGAGTTTACCCAACCTTGCTTTAAATAGAGGAACTATCTGCTTCCCAGTTACGGAGCCACAGATGTCTGAGCTGCCACTACCGACGCCATACTGTTGGAAAGGCCTCTAATCAGATCATAATGGATATCTGCCAAATAAGCCGCACCAGACTCCATCCTCGCCTCTTCCTTGGCCGCACCCTCAACTTGGATTCCCTGAATCCTGTGCGACCATCGAAGACAGGCCCTCGCCACCCATGCCCCACAAATAGATGAGTGCATGGAAAGAGCATTAACATCAAAAACCTGCTTTAACAAGCTGTCTAGCCTCCTATCCTGGACATCCTTAAGAGCCGCACTACCTTCCACCGGAATCGTTGTCTTCTTAGTCATGGCCGCCACCACCGCATCCACCTTAGGAGACCTAAAAAGCTTCTTATGCTGGTCCACCAATGGATAAAGGCGCACCATCATCCTAGAGCACTTGAACCCTGACTCTGGCATGTCCCATTCCTCTTGAATCATTTCCCGGACTACTCTATGCATCGGAAAAACCCACTGGGACTTTCGCACGGCCTGCAATAATGGATCCTCCAACGTGGAATCCTCTGCCGGACCCGTAGCCGGCATATTAAGTGTCTTAAGCGTTTCTGCTATAAGCGCCGGCAACTCCTCTCGCCTGAACATCCGAAACACCTGTGCCTGGTCCTCCTGTTCCGCGAGCTCACCTTCCTCCAGCTCCTGTTCCATATCCAACTCCTCCAAGTCCTCTGACTGGACTTCCGAGACTACAGACTGCTCCGCCCTGTCTCTCACCACTTTGAGCTTCTTCGATGGGGCCCCTCCCGCCCCCAAGTCCAGAAGAGTTCCTGAGCGCTTTACCCCTGCTCTCTTTCCATAACAGTACTTCCTGCCCCGACCTTCCAGCCTGAAGTACCTTGCCCCAACCACTAGGCCACTCCTCCACTCCATTACTGGAGATTACTGGAGAAGGAGGCGATGCCTGGGTTATTATACCAGGGTCTTCAAAGATTGACGGGCTCAGTCT
Source organism: Ichthyophis bannanicus (assembly GCA_033557465.1). Taxonomy (NCBI): domain Eukaryota; kingdom Metazoa; phylum Chordata; class Amphibia; order Gymnophiona; family Ichthyophiidae; genus Ichthyophis; species Ichthyophis bannanicus. The sequence continues at coordinate 170,569,449 of CM066038.1, forward strand.
CCAGGCTACGAGAGGAGGTGCTTAAACCCCAGAGGTTCGGGACTAGTCTGGAGGAACGATAAGGAACTTATGTTTTTATGAAGACACAAATAACGAATGCAGCAAGATCAATCTACTATAAAAGGTGAAATTTGGCTTACCTGCTAATTGTTGTTCCTGGAGTGGAACCAGTCTAGTCCCGGAACCTCTGGGTTGCCTATCCCATTCAGCAGCTTGGAGACTGAGGAACTCCCACTTTTGTGACCTCACTGGTATAACTCCCCGGTGACTTCCTCCTGCCATCAGTAACCTATTGACAAAGCAGACTCACCAGAGAAACAAGTATTTAAATCCACACATTAACTAGCTAGAAAAAGACCACTACGGAGGGAAGATAAGAAACTTATCCTCCACACTGGTACGAGCAACCGCGAAACAGTTCAAATCCCTATCGGCAAAGAGCGAAAGAAGGAAAGAAAGAAAGAACCCTTCCTCCTCCTGAGAAAGACTCTGAGTCTTATTAATGATCCTAATGAAGAAGCTTTCCCCCCATTTCCTGACACTTTTTTTTGTTTTTTGAAACGTACTGATCGTAGGAAAAGCTAAAAACATACCTTACCTGTAATCCACAGACATATGTCAGGCTTCAGTTTGCCTGTGCACGCTGGGAGGGACACGGGACTAGACTGGTTCCACTCCAGGAACAACAATTAGCAGGTAAGCCTAATTTCACCTTCCTGATCGTGTCCCCAGTCTAGTCCCGGAACCTCTGGGGTCAGTACCAGAGCAGTACAGGAACTCAAGCATGGGAGGGGCCCGGCAAACCAGCCTGAAGAACTTCTCTCCCAAACGAGGCCTCCTCCCGCATCTGCACATCGAGACGGTAGTGGCGAATAAAGGAACTCAAAGAAGACCACGTCGCTGCTTTACAAATCTCTACCGGCGACACCAAACGACGCTCCACCCAAGACATAGCTTGAGCCCTAGTGGAATGAGCTCGCAGACCTTCCGGCACCATCTTTCCCTTCAACACATAAGCCGGCGCAATGGCCTCCTTGATCCACCAAGCAATGGAGGACTTAGACGCCGCCTCCCCCTTTTTCGGTCCCGCAAACACAAACAACTGGTCGGACCTCCGAAAGGCCACCGTTCCGAGCAGATACTTCTTCAACGCATGTCGAACATCGAGGAGATGCAGCTTCCACGAGGAAGTTCCCGGAACATCCGAGGTAAAGACCGGCAAAACAATCTCTTGGTTCATGTGGAAGGAAGAGACCACCTTCGGGAGAAAAACTGGAACCAGTCTCAAGACCACTTTGGTCGCAAAAAAGGAGAGGTAGGGCTCCCTGCAGGAAAGCGCCTGAAGCTCCGACACCCGGCGCGCCGAGCAAACCGCCACCAGGAATACTGTCTTCAAAGTAAGGTCCTTAAGAGATGCCTGTGCTAATGGCTCAAAGGGCTCGCGCTCTAAAGCATTCAACACGAAAGGCAGATGCTACTTGGGAAAAACCGGCCTGGAAGGGGGTCGAACAAGAGCTACCGCTCGCAAAAACCGCTTCACATCCCGCTGGGCCGCCAGCGACTGACCAGCCAGCCTGCCCCTGTAACAGGCCAGCACCGCCACCTCAACCCGCAACGAGGCCACCGCCAGCCCCTTGTCAAAACCATCTTGTAAGAACTCCAGAGCCTCACGGTGTTTCTCCGCACACCACGCCTCAAAAATTCTCCAAACCCGAACATACGCCAGGGAAGTAGAGCGTTTCCTAGACTTTAATAAGGTAGAAATGACCGCCGGCGAGTATCCCCGGGACCTCAACCTAGCCCTTTCAAGAGCCAGGCCGTAAGTGAGAACCGATCCACGTGCGGCATGAGGAGCGGTCCCTGGGACAGAAGATCCACTCTGCAAGGGAGACGCCAAGGCTTTGCCACCAGAAGCCGCACCAGATCCCCATACCATGGGCGACGTGGCCAATCCGGCGCTATCAGAATGACGTGTCCGCTGAACTTTTCTATCCTTTGCAGAACCCTGCCTACCAGGACCCATGGCAGAAAGACATACAGGAGCTGCCCCTCCGGCCAGACCTGCAGGAGGGCGTCCAGACCTTCCGACATGCATTCCCTGCGCCTGCTGAAGAAGCGAGTGACCTTCGCGGATTGGAAGGTTGCCATGAGGTCCATCACCGGAATCCCCCATCGGCGAACAATCATGTCGAAGACTTCGGGGTGCATTACCCACTTCCCCGGGTCCACCCGCACCCTGCTGAGAAAATCGGCCTCTACATTGTCCACCCCTGCTACATGGGCCGCCGACAAGTCCACGAGATTCGCTTCCGCCCAGGCACATAGGGCTGCGGCTTCGACCTCCAGCGTTGAGCTGCTGGTGCCCCCTTGTTTGTTGACATAGGCCACCGCCGTCGCGTTGTCGGATAACATTCTTACTGCCCTTCCTGCGAGCTGGGAGTGAAACCCCCGCAAGGCCAGGGCGACCGCTCGTAATTCCAGCCTGCTGATCGCCCACTGACTCTCCTGCAGGTTCCAACGGCCTTGGGCAAAACTGCCCTCGCAATGAGCTCTCCAGCCCACCAAACTGGCGTCCGTCATCACTGCTACCCAGTTCGGAGCCTCCAAGGACTTCACCCGCTCCAGGGACTTGGGCAGCAACCACCAGTGGAGAGCCTGACGGACGTCCTCTGGGCAGACCAATCTCCGCGACAGCAGGTCCAACTGATGCGACCACTGTCGTAGCAATGCTCTCTGCAGCGGCCGCATGCGAGCCCGGGCCCACGGCACCGTCTCTATCGCCGCTGCCATGGTGCCCAACACTTGTAGGTAATGCCATGCCGAGGGAGCCTTGAACTGCAGAAACCGGCACACCAGATTGCGTAGGGCCTGAGCTCGCTGTGCCGAGAGAAAAACTTTCCCAACCTGGGTGTCGAAACGCGCTCCCAGATATTCCAGGCTCTGAGAAGGTTGCAGGTGACTCTTCGCGACATTGACTATCCAGCCCAGACTCTCTAAAAACGTTACCACTCTGGCCGTAACCCTCTCGCTCTCGGCCTGAGATTTTGCCCGGATGAGCCAATCGTCCAGATAAGGATGTACCAGGATGCCCTCCTTGCGCAGCGCAGCTGCTACCACTACCATGACCTTGGTGAAAACCCTCGGAGCCGTAGCTAGACCGAAAGGCAATGCCTGAAACTGATAATGACCGAACGGAACTGCAAACCTGAGAAATTTGCAATGGTCCAGCCTTATAGGAATATGAAGATACACCTCCGACAGGTCTAGCGACGTAAGATACTCTCCTCGCTGCACAGCCACTATGACGGAACGCAGAGTCTCCATGTGAAAGTGCGACACTCGCAGACAACGGTTTACCCCCTTGAGGTCTAAGATCGGGCGAACTCCGCCATCTTTTTTCGGGACCACGAAGTAGATGGAGTAGCGACCGCATCCGGACTGGTCTGAGGGCACAGGAACGATGGCTCTGAGATCCAGCAACCTTTGAACCGTCTCCCGCAAGGCCTTGCGCTTTGCGACTGACCTGCCGGGAGACCGAACAAAGGCGTCTCGAACTGGACGCAAAAACTCCAGGGCATAGCCTTCCCGAATAAGCTCCAGCACCCATTGATCCAACGTGATTTGGACCCAGGCAGGATAAAACTCCTGCAGACGCCCCCCTACAGGCACTAGAGGAGCCTGGGTCCCCCTCATCTCATTGCGCCTTTTTGAAATTATTCGAAGAGGAGGAAAAGGGTCCAAAACCCCTTCCTACTCCCCGAAAGCCACGAAACCCTTGGTTGTGGTTGGGAAAAACGCCCCCTCTGGTCCAAGGAGAATCTCTGGGAGTGAAAACGGCGAAACTCTCGCAGCTGACCTCGACCTCCCGGAGCACCCCGGTCCCCCTTAGGCTTATCCTCCGGTAATCTCCCTCCTTTGGATTCACCGAGATCTTTAACCAGCTTCTCTAAATCTTCCCCAAAAAGAAGGCGCCCCTTAAAGGGAAGCTTACTCAATCTGGATTCCGAGGAGCTATCCGCCGCCCAATTACGGAGCCACAAATACCTTCTCGCTGCGACCGCCGATGCCATACTTTTTGACAAACCTCTCATAAGATCATAATGAATATCCGCCAGGTAGGCCGCCCCTGACTCCAAACGGGCCGCCTCTCCCGCTAGTGGGCTCGGCTGCCCCTCCTGCACCTGCTGCGACCACCGGAGACAGGCCCTAGCAACCCAAGCTCCACAAATAGCCGCCTGCAGCGAAATCGCATTGACATCAAACACCTGTCGCAATAATACATCCAGCTTTCTATCCTGACCATCCTTGAGCGCTGCGCTACCTTCTTCCGGAATAGTAGTCTTATTGGTGACAGCTGAGACAGCCGCGTCCACTTTGGGAGACTTAAAAACCTCCTTATCCTGATCCAACAAGGGGTACAAATGGCCCATGACCCTGGCACCTTTCAGTGGGGCCTCGGGAACATTCCATTCCTCCTGAATCATTTCTTGGAAAACTCTGTGGACCGGGAAAGCCCGTTGAGTCTTTCTGAATACCTGCAACAACGGATCCTCAAGCGTCTCATCCTCTGCGGCCCCCGGGACGGGCATATTGAGGGCCTTAAGCGTCTCAACAATGAGAGCTGGAAGCTCATCTCTCCTGAAGACTCGTACAACCCTGGATTGATCTTCCCTCTCCGAAATTTCGCCTTCTTCCAGCTCCTCATCCAATGCCATACTTTGCTCCTCCTCATCCGACAGAGGATCCACCGAAGCTCCGGACTGCTCACCTAGTTCACCCTCTCTGCGGGCTCTCTTGCCTTCGCCCGGCAAATCTGTACCCCATGGGGACGCCGAGCATTTCCGGGTGCCGCTGACATCCTTTGTAAGCTGCTGCTGCCCAGAATTCCCCAAGATTGTCTGCTGCAACAAAGCTACAAACTGTGGTGAAAAAATGGCAGATAGATCCGCTGGCAAGGGTGCCTGAGACGGAGCCGCGCCTGCACTGCAAGAAGGGCCCACTACCGGCTCACTCGGCGCTAATGTAGGCCCTGGAGGGACCAAGCCTTCAGACTCTGGCCCCGGGATAGCTTCTAACTGCTCCTGGACCTGTACCAGCTCCCCAGGCCCCCCTATACAAGCTTTGCAGGCCCCGGAGGTAGAGCTCTTCCGAGCTCCACATACCATACACAATTGCTTGGCAGGCATTTTGCGGCTGAATCAACACTCACGCAGACTGTGGCCAACGATTCAGCTGAACTGGAAATCTCCCGGTTGCCTCTTTTTTTTTTTTAACACCTGCCGCCAAGCACTGAGCTGAACCCTGCCACAAACCGGCACAGAAAACCGCTTGGCCGAGGAGACTCGGCGCGCCGTGGCCACGCGGTAGGGCCGCACTCCCAAAAGCACGCCAAAAAAGCCGAGCAAAAGCTGACACTGCAATTAGCAGAAAAACACTTACCTCGGGCGGCTGTAGGGCAAGCCAATAGCTCCACTGGAAGGACTTCACCTGCAGTCAGCTACGGGGATACTGAACACCCCGGGACCCGATCTGACACTGTGCTGTGCCTTTCAAGCCGACAGCTCAGTGCAGCGGGAAGAATCGCCAGACGCACCAGCAGGCAGGGCCCTCTGCGCGGCGTCGGTGAAACTCTGACTTGAGACTCCCCCTAAATCGACTGCTTCGTTCGTGCCTTCAGGCACCACTGCACCTTGGACAGCGGTAACTGATGAGGTAAGGCCCTCTCCTTTCTGGCAGTAAGCGTGAGACCAGAAGGGGAAAGGGAGGGGGGGGGGGAAACAGGAGAACAGAGACAGAAGTACAAAAAGGAACTGAACTGAAGCCGAATTTAAAGGTACAGCTCGCAAGAACAAGGCACTCAGGTAATTTTCTGTAAAGTAGGACCCCAAAACCAAACTACACTGTCCTAGATTCCTCAATTGTTTCTCAGGTGAGCCCAGACCCCCGGGCTCCTATCTATCCAACTGCTTGGAGACTGAGGTAACTTATGACAGGAGACGGTCACCGGGAAGTTATACCAGTGAGGTCACAAAAGTGGGAGTTTCTCAGTCTCCAAGCTGCTGAATGGGATAGGCAACCCAGAGGTTCCGGGACTAGACTGGGGACACGATCAGGAACCTGCACCTTACAACACCTCCGCCCTCTACTCAACCCCATCAGACTTTCGCTCAGCTCTACAAATTCTCACAATACCTCACACTGACTACTGCAGCTCAATATACCACGAACTCCCAAAGTTAACACTCCATCCTCTACAAACAGCACTCCACACACCAGCCTGGACCATCACAGGATCATTCAAGCATCAATACATCACCCCCATCCTCAAATACATCCACTAGCTCCCACTGCAAAGCAGAATACTCTACAAGATCCTTCTAATGATCCACAAAGCTCTGAACCACCAATCATCCACCCACCTTCGTTCCCTCATCACTCCACAGCAATCAAACAGACCATGGAGATCCTCTACCATGAACACTCTGAACACCCCCAAGCTATAACAAAAAGCACCCAACAGGCTTGCACCAGATCATTTGAACTCTATGACCCCTCAACCTGGAACTCCCTCCCTGCCAACTGACCTCCTAACCTTCCACAAATTTCCTCAAGACCCACCTCTTCACCCTCTATTTTGGTTCCACCTCCTCCTAACCCCCCTCCCCAACAACATAAACAGCAGATCTATATATTGTCAAGGACCAATTACTATAGAACATGTATATAGTTTGCCAACCATGTACATAGTTAATGTTAATCAAGTATTCCCTGTTCCTTGTTTTATTGTACAACGTTGCCTGTTCCAATGTAAACGTTTGAATCAATTGAAGTTCCATGTAAACCTCTTTGACCTCTGTGAAAACCAGTATATAAATACAGCCAAATAAATAAATAAATAGAGCAAATTAGTGCCAGAAGACTTAAAAGTGTGCTTATTTTGCTTACTAATCAAACACTCTGCTAGCTAACAAGGGCCATTTCCATGCAATCAGGGGCGGCCCAAGGGTGATGCAAAGTCATTTGTGAAGACTCATTGGGGGCCTCATTTGCATATTCACTGGGCCTCATTTCATACATTTAATTTTGGAATTTATATGCTCTTCACAAACCTTTATTTTGTCCCAGCAATGAATTAGGGACATGTTTACTAAATATTAATGTGTGTTAAATGCCACGATGCCCAGCAAAATAAATGGGTGCTGCTGCACTTAGTGCGTGCTAACATTTATGAATACGCATTATCCTTTAGTAAACATGCCTCTTAATGAGTGCCTTAATACCATTTGCATGGGCAGTAAGGTACATTAGGAAGTGCTACAAAACCCTGCTCATTTAGAACACACAGCAGCTGTCTGAGTCCTGGTTGTGCCATACCATAACAGCACAACCAGGACTCAGACAGCACCAAACCCTACCTATCAAAAGGCAGTATGAAGGCAATAATTCAACAGGGAACCCCAAAAGCCATACTTGGGATGCACCACAACACTGGAGAAATAAAACTATAAACTAATTTCCTCTTGTACTGAACAAAGATATCAGTGATGCACATTTCCCAGAGCTGATATATTCCAGTTAGTAAATTTAAAATTAAATAATTTCTCTCTTCCTTTTGTTGTTTGACCATTTTATTTTCCAGTCACAACTGTGCCAGTCTCTCTCTTCTGCTTTCAAAATATCTTCTGCTAACTTTCCATTGTCTGCTGTCCATTAGTCCTTTCTTCTCTCGTCTTATTTTTTCCACTCTCTCTTTACATCTGCCTCTGACATTGATGTTCTCCTTTTTGCTCTTTCCTCCATTTCTTTCTTTACTCCTTCATCCGCTGATATTTCACACACACTCATACCCCCATCCTCAATCCCCCTTTGACTTTTCACCTAGCAACTTTCCTCCAACCTCCAGCCCAACCCATCTCTTCCATTTCCCATCTCACTCCTTTGCTAGCTTCTTATTCCCTTCTGTCTTTCACTCACTCATTACCACATTTCCACCCTCTGTAATCACTGTCCTCCTCTCACATCTCTTTGCCAACTTCTCATGGCCTCTCTAAATAACTCTATCATGCCCACCATCTCCACACTCTCTCTCACCACCCACTTTCAGCATCTCCCAGTCACTTCACCCTTCCCCTTTACCCCCAAGGTCCAGCATCTCCCTCTCGCTTCCACCTTCCCAGCCCTTTTTTTCCTTCCCCCCATGGACTAGGGGCCTTCTGTCCCCTTCCCCTTCTTCATCCTCTCTCCCTCTAGTGGCTTGGCATCTCTCCCCTTGTCCCCCCCATCCCTAGTCCGATATATCCCTTCTCTCTCATATCCCCAAATCTCTTTCTCTGCCCCCTCCCCCCCACCAACCCAGCAAATCCCTTCTCTCTCTCATAAATCAAAATCTCCCTCTGTTTCGCCCCTCTGCATCATGGCAAAAATATCATGAGGCACCATCCCTGGCATCATCTTTCATTCTCTGAGTCAGCATGCAGCAGCCAGTGCTGCCTGCAGCATTCACTTCAGATGCACAGTACAATGACAATGCATACTGGAAGTAAATGCTACAGGCAGCAGTGGCTGCTGTCACTGACTTGGAGAAAGAAAGATGAAGCTTGGGATGGTGCCTTAGGATACCGCGATCTTTCTGCTGCCGGGGCTGCATGCACAGTGAGTTGTGCTGGCCAGGGCCTGCTGCCTGAATCCCTACTTACTCTTCCAATACCCAGCCAATCTTAGAGTTTGTCGTCTTCTTTTGTTCCACCCAATTTTAAAGTCTCAACTTAAATTCCAGTCCCTGCTCTTCCCCATCTTCCTCTCCCCAGTACCTATCCTCCTGCCTCCTATGTCCCCCCTCCACATCCACTCAGCTACTTCCTTCTCCGATATTCATTAACTCTGCCCTTCCTCCTCCTTATCCCAGAATCCATCTTATGCCTCTCCCTTGCAACCTTTCGCTCTGTATGACTTGTTTCTTCCTTCCTACACAAAATATGTTTCCCTCCTCATCCTCATTCCCCCAGCCTTTTTCTCCGCCCTGACTCAAGCATCTGCCTCCTTTCAGCTCCCCAACCCCCAGTATCACCCTCTTCCAGTCCTATCCAGCAACAGCTCCCTTACAGTCTCTGTCCCTCCTTGCATCAGATCCCCTTCAGTCTCAGCCCCCCCCCCCGCATCAGCTCCCCTTCATTCCCAGCATCAACTCCCTTCCAGTCCTTGTCCCCCAGCAGCAGTACTCTTCCAATGCCATGCATTCCCCCCTCCTCCGTGCCCCCCCCCCCCCCCCCCAGTCAGCCATCCACCCCTTCTTCTCCTTCCTCCCCATCCCGGTGGAGTGGGCCTGTCTGCCGCAATCACTACACAGTCACAGGGATGTTCTCCTTGTCCCATGGCTGTGCTAAACTGCAGGTGCCAGCATGATCGCATTGCCATAATTTTACAAATGAAACGGGAGAACTTCCTGTGTCTTGTGCAAGACAGGACGTTCCCCCGTTTCACTTTCAGTAGTGCAGTGATGCAGTCATACTGGCGGCTGCAGTTTAGCACAGCTGCGGGTCTGAGGGAGAACGGTGAAGCAGGCTTGAATTTCCCCAAGCCAGAGCCTCACTGGTTCATCACTTAAGCTAGCCAAGTGCAGGGCCTGTTCTGGCATGGGGCCATGTGCAGGCAACATTCCTGCACATGCCTAGGGCCGGGCCTGCATGCAATGTTTGATAAATCAAACAGATTTTTAAAAAACGGATTTTCCATTCAGGAACTTTAGCTCCAACAAAAGTGGCAAATTCACTGTCTAGAGCCACACTGGATCAACAGGACAATCCCTAAGTAATGAACAAGGAAGACAGCATAAAAAAAAGTGTGTCAATAGTGCAACCAGCAAAATACCAATAATTGCAATTTTTTTAAGTGCCATCAAGTCAATGCTGACCCCTGGGTTCTCTTGGCAAGGTATGACCAGAAGAAGATCCAAGTCAATGGAGGGTAGAGTGACTTGCCCAAGGTCACAAGGAGTGCCAGTGGGAATCACACCCTGATCTCTTGGGTGTTAGGCTGTTGTTCTAACCACTAGGCTACTCCTCCAATCGACAATTGCAATATTGTGTGAAAATTGAAGGGGGATAAATTTTAACTTAAAAAACAGCTCTTTAAACACCCCTCCCCCCATGTGTGATTTAAACTGTAAATGTAAATCCAGCCTGACACCCAGACTCTTGCCTCTAAAACCACAGGAATAACTGTACTATCAAGGGTAACGCTGAATAACTAATCCAAAAAATATAAGTCTTCACAATGTTCAGGATCAGCCTATTATGGACAATTCAAGTCTCTATGAATGAAAAACAGCTATTCAAGTTTAACAAAACTTCAGAAAGATGAGTGCACATCATCTGTATATATGTAAGCCGGGTTTAGATATCAATCGCTTACTTTTCCCTCTTATATGGAATACTTTTGTAGTTGTGGCCTTTACTTCAACCAGAATGATGATTACAAAATAAAAAAAAACAAATAAATTACAAGACTCAGATTTAAATAAACAGATTCTACTAACTTCATCTCTCCTGATTACAAATGCAGCCCCTGGGTTTTCTTGGTAAGGTGCGGCCGAAAGTGGATTTCTAGGCCTTTCTTCCACACAGTGAGTTTACAGCCTCTGGTATTCCAAAGCGGTCTCAAGGAGAGAGGAAAAGAAACTAAAATGTTCAATTTTTAAGATGTTAAACCACTGTAATCTTACAGATGTTGAGTAAGAATATAGAAAGACTAGGGGACAAGCAATGAAGCTACAGGGTAACCTATTAAAGACTAATAAGAGAAAATATTTTTTCACTCAACGTGTAATCAAACTCTGGAATTTGTTACCGGAGGATGTAGTAAAAGCTGTTAGTGTAGCTGGATTTAAAAAAGGTTTGGACAAGTTCCTGGAGGAAAGGTCCATAAACCATTATTAAAAGGGACCCAGGATATCACTGCTTGATCCAATACAAGCATTGTGGAACCTGTGTCTTTTGGGAAACTGCCTGGTACTTATGACCTAGATTGGCCACTTGGACCTTGGTCTGACCTAGTATGGCATATCTTATGCTTTTATGTTCTTAAGAAAAATTAACAGATTTTCTTTTGGATCTTTACAGGTAATGAATTCACCACCACAGAGGAATTGCAATTCGAGGGCTGTTTATTTCAATTTCGTTGATGGCAAGTGTAATGAATTTTGCTCAAATATTTTTTCATCAGATGCTTAAAGAACTGTTTTAACAGCAGAATAGTCAGAACAAATGTCAATCCTCCAAAAAGGAATATTCTTGTCTAGCACTTAAATATGCAATGATGCACAATTATTAACTTTTCCTTTATACAGGAAAATGATGATACCAACATTATAGGAATTCTCCTGAGGCTAGATAAGTACCTTCAAAACAAAATTTCCCTAAACATTTAGGGGGGGATTCTCAGCGTTGGCGGCCAACACACTTAAAGAGGCTGACTGCCACCCCTTTAACTTTGCCCCGGATATTCAATGCTGGGGGCCATATCCAGGCCCCATCACCGAATATCCGGGTCGACCAGACGACGATCTCGCAATCAGCCATTCAGCTGTCCTAACTTTAGCCGGTTATAGTTAACCGGGGCACAGCAGAATATGGCCGCTGCCAGGTTAATCCGCAGTGCCACCCCCAAAATGTCCCAATGCTAAGTGCTTAGTGTCAGAGTATTTAGCAGCCCAAACCAGGGATATTCATTGGCGCTAAGTGGGTTGGTGCAACTGAATATCCCCGTAAACATTATTTACACTGTTTGCAGGTCTGCAAACCGTGTAAATGCATTTGAATATTCCTCCTTAAATTTTGTCACAATAAAAAAACAAGATTCTTTGTGAAAATGTTTCTGATTGTTTCTCTTGCAGATAAGGAATAATCAAGTCCACTAGGACACAATGACAGGTATCTTTTCTTTAAATACATTTTCCCTTTTTTTAAAATCCTTAGAGCCAAATTGGGCTGTTTACTAAATATTTTCCCATAGACATAAAATGAGAGAAGACCTTTAGTAAACAGAGTCCAAAGTATTTTAAGTAATGGCTACCAAAAAAAAAAAAAAATTAACATTCAGGCTCATTCCATCCTAGTCGTACACCCCATCTGTACATCCGGTTTGAACCGGACGTACAGAGGAGGTTGCGATTCTGATCCCGCGGGGCACTTCTAGCCCCGCAGGACCAGAATCATGTATGTGCAGGCCGGGACTGCGATTCAGTCCACCAAAAAAAAAAAAAACATCCAGGGAAGTTATTCCACCTTGAAGGTGGAATAATTTCCCTGCACAAGTCGCCAGCCCTGGACATACAGGACTAACATTAGAATCGGCCCTATATGTCCAGGGCCGGCGGCCGCCCACTGCCCGCCCTAACTCTGCCCCCGATCCACCCCTTCCCTGCCCCAGTCTAACCTCCCCGTACAACCGGCGGGGAGGTTAGACGCCGGCGGGGAAGGCACAAATAGCAGGGATGGATGTTCCGTTGGGACATCCATCCCCGCTATTCGTGGGACAGAATCGGGCTCTGTAAATTAAATTGAAAAATCTTTGAGTGTACTCAACACAAACTTAAAAAAAAAAATCATTAATGAGACTTAATAGCAGTAAAATCTCCTCCAGAAATTAAACCCTTCAATATAATGTTATAATAGCAAGGGTGTCCCTTGACTCTGCAATGGCAGCCATCAACTTTCCACCCTCCCTACCAATCCAAGTACATCATCATGCAGAGATGACTTGACCCCATCTGTCCTGTCAAACAAGATATCTAAAAAATACAAGTCCCAATGTCAGAATGAAGAATGGAGAATTATCCAAAGCAAAAACTTCATCCTACATCTAAACCCAATCGGTGCTCCATACCTACTTCCACAGGGAGAAAAAGGATTTCAGAACTAATGAGCATTTCAGATCCAGGTCTAAAACACTAGCCTCAGACCAAGCTCAACTACATCAAAGATCCAAAAAAACTCCCTCACATCAGGCTTTTATAAAAAAATAACTCATTCAAAAATCACAAGATTATCAATATTCCATTCACTGCAATAATGTAATTCCACAAAATCCAACAATGTAGAACCTTGTTCACACACCCTACAGCATTCATGTGTTTTTTCTCAGCTTGTCAAAAATCTAGCATAATAGCAGTGGATGCTAATCAGCAAACATAACTTATCTTTCATTCTCCCCAATGCCACTCTAGATGCCTATAGGCATTTCACTTTAGCTTTATCAGGGAAGCAGAATGTATTGACAAAACATCATCTAAAAAAACAAACAAGGTCACTGATAATATATAGCCTTATATATAGCGAGGTATGCTGTCTGACAAGCTTAAAACCCCAGCGCCTGCGGCATTGTATTACTGTTCTCTGTCTAATGCTGTCTCTTTGCTGGCTTGCTGCTTATGTTATGTATTTGCTGTGTCTCTCCAGTGTCTGCCCTCTCCAACCGGGCCAGCACTCACCCGCCATCAGTTGGGCTCCACCCCTCCCGGAAGTCCCGCGAGGTACGCTGTCTGACAAGCTTAAAACCCCAGCGCCTGCGGCGCTCGTCGCTGCGGCGCGCACCTAAGGAGCACGATGTGCTCCTTAGGTGCGCTCCTTGGGGCCGGTCCGGACGCGGAGGACTTCCAGTATTTTTAACGTGGCTAAGCGTTCTATCTGCTGTGTCTTTTCCTCCGCGGTTATTTGGATTTGTTCCTGTCCCTGCCCTGTCACGTCTCCCACCAGCGCCTGCTCTGGGTCTGTGTCCAGTGAGTACAGCATTACTCCATCTTGCCTCTCCTCTTTTACCCTTGTGTCACCATGGCCTATATTCCCGTCTTCTGGGGCAGGAGACCATTGAAACCACTCTATGACCGTTCTCGCTGCATAGCTAATCTCCGTCCCTTCTGTCTCTGTACTCCCTCCGCCTTCTCGATCCTGCCTCCCTCCCGGATCCTCCCAACTCTCTCTCTCTATTGGTCTTGTTAACTGTCGATCTTTACGCAATAAGACTCTTCTCATCCAAGATCTTGTCCTTCAATCCTCCTTCGACCTTACCCTTATTACAGAAACCTGGCTTAAGGACGGTGAAGATGCTTTGCTTGCTCGCTGTCTGCCCCCTGGCTTCTCCGCAGTCTCCATTCCCCGCATCGGGCGTGCCGGTGGTGGGGTTGCTGCTTTACTTCACCCATCCCTCAGGTTTACCCAGGTTTCCTCTGTACTACTGCTCTACCCGGAATCTCTTTTGCTCCGTCTTCATACATCTCCTTCCATCCATATACTTCTTATTTACTCCCCCTGCTCTTCGCTTAGACCTGTGGGACGCTCTCCTGTTGACAATCACCGATGTATCTCTAGCTTTTCCTCAAATTCTCATCGCAAGAGAATTTCAATCTCCATGTTGATGCTCCCTCCTCTTCTAGGGAACATGCTTTCCTCACTCTTCTCCATGATCTCTCCCTCATACAGCATATTACCCTCCCTACCCATCAGGCGGGTCATACGCTCGACCTATTTCTGACCCCTTCCTCCTCCACTCTTTCACTTTCAAACGTTAGTTCCATGCCCCTTCCCTGGTCGGACCACGTCTGCCTTTCAGTCACCTGTTCAGGTCCAGTTGATCCTCTCTTCCTCCTCCCTCTCTTCGTCCCCACCGGAGCAGCTGCGCCGTGTCCTTACCCCTCTTACACTCCAGCAGTTTCCTGCAGCAGCAGATCTTCTGCCCTCAGACTTTTCTTTGCTATCCCCTAACTCCCAGGTAGCTCTTTGGTCCTCCTCTCTTTCCACTGCCTTTGATCGTGTTGCCCCTCCTCGTCCCCGCCCTGCCCGACGTCGTCCCTCACACCCATGGTATCACAGCGGTCTCCGGCTCCTCCGGACTCAACTTCGTAGAGCGGAACGGTTGTGGCGTAAGTCCCCCTCTCCGACCACTCTATCAAATTTTCTTTCCCATCATTCCTTTTATCGTTCACAGTTGCACTCTGCTAAGCGCTCTTACTTCTGAACTGCGATCTCCAATGCCCCAAATCAGACCAGGCATCTCTACTCTGTCTTCAGATCTCTTACTTCATTACAGGCTCCTCTTTCCTCTTCTGCCACTCCTTCTCATCCCCCTCCATCTCAACTTGCCTCTTTTTTCAGCAACAAGGTTTCCTCCCTGAGAGCATCCCTACCCTCCTGTCCTGCCCCTATTGCTTCTCCGCCCCCTGTTCCCTCCCCCCCTCCCATCTCCCGACTCTCTCACTTCTGGGCCTCATTTGATCTGATCACTGCTCCTGAACTTTTTCATCTCATATCCTCCTCTAAGAAAACTTCCTGTCCCCTTGACCCCATTCCTTCTTCCTGGCTGTTGACCCCATCTTTAGGTTTTCTTCCCTTCATCCTCACCATGTTTAACTCTAGTCTTTCTACTGGGACCTTCCCCAAATCCTGGAAACATGCTTTGATACGCCCTATCCTTAAAAACCCCTCACTTGATCCTATGGTCCCCGCCCACTATCGCCCTGTCTCTAATCTTCCTTTCCTATCTAAACTCTTGGAGAAATTTGTCTTTGCACAGTTTTTCCGTCACCTTGATTCCACTAACTTCCTTCACCCACGTCAGTCTGGGTTTCGTCAGGGTCACAGAGTTGAGACTGTTCTCTTAGCCTTCACAAATGCACTGCATGTAGCACGTGATCGAGGTGACGTTTCGGTGGCGGTTGCTTTAGATCTCTCAGCTGCTTTCGACTTGGTAGATCACTCTCTTCTTCTTCTCCACCTGCGGGATGCAGATCTTTGTAGCACTGTGCTTCACTGGTTCCACTCTTTTCTCTCTTCTCGATCTTGTGCGGTTCTTTCATCTTCTCCTTCCTCTCCCCCTTCTGACCCTCACGTTCTTCCCTGTGGGGTCCCTCAGGGTTCTGTTCTTGCCCCTCTCCTCTTTAACCTTTTCTTGGCTCCCCTTGCGTCCCTGATTCAGCAGTTTGGTGTGTCTACTTTTTTCTATGCGGATGATATTCTTTTGCTCCATCATACTTCTCCTTCCTGCCCTGATCTCTCTGTACTAGACTCCTGCCTTGCAGCTGTAGCAGACTGGCTGACACTCAACTGCCTTCACCTGAATCTTGCCAAAACGGCTGCTCTCTGGTTTACTCACGGTGGCTCTCCCCCCTCACTGACCCCTTCTTTTTATGGCTCCCCTGTACCCTTAGTCTCCACTTTCCGGTACCTTGGTGTGCACTTTGATTCCAATTTGTCTTTTCACTCCCACATTTCTCACATCACCAAAACATCCTTCTGTTTCCTCCGCCAGATTCGTTCTATTCGTCCTTTTCTTTCCCCTTCAGCCCTTGTTACCTTGGTTCTGTCCTTAATTATGTCTCGAGTAGACTTTGCCAACTCTTTATTTCTTGGTCTCCCAAAATACCAGCTTACCCGCCTACAACGGATTCAGAATACTGCTGCACGCCTGGTCACATGTTCCTCCCCTCGGGATCACATTTCTCCCCTGCTTTTTCACCTCCACTGGCTGCCTATCCCTTTCAGGGCCACTTTCAAACTATTGATCCTGACTCATAAAGCCTTCCACACTAGCACTCCCCAATACCTAACAGATCTCCTCTTCTTTCACTCCCCTAAACACACTCCCCGCTCTTTACACCTCAACTGCCTCACCCTCCCTTCCCCTTCTCGCGCTCACCTACAGTCTACCCGCTCCTCTGCCTTTTTCTTTGCTGCTCCCGCCCTTTGGAATGCCCTTCCCCCCTCCCTCCGTCTGGACCCTCAGTTTACTACTTTTAAACAGCTAAAAACCCATTTGTTTTCCCTAGCTTTCATCCTTCCCTCCCCTTTTGTGTGATTAATTCTCTTCCCTGCCTCCTGTTCTTTCCTAAGCTTACCTTTCGTCTACGTCTTGTCTTGTTCTCCTGATTTTTCTGCTGTCCTGTCAAATATTGTATTTCTTTTCCTTTTCGCTGGCCTCGGCCTGCTTTTATTGAATTTTTAATTGTACACCGCTTTGGTTCTTGTGAAAGGCGGTTTTTATCAAATACAATAAAACATAAACATAAACATAGTGTGTCCAAAGTAAACTGTACCAAAAATCAACGCTTATTACTTAACTATTCTCAGAAAATCCATCAACCAAACAAAGAGAAAAGAACTTATCACCAAACAGCCAGTTGCCCACTTGCTGCAGTTCATGCTTGTATCCAATTTGAACACCCAGCACGCCTTCCTTTATATATCCACCAACTGCAGCCATACAGCTGACACCTTCAATTACACAGTGAATTGGTACAAAAGCACCCACTTACAGTAAATGTAACTCACAATAAGCTTGATAAAACCCCATATACCTAGATTTACTAATCATCTTCACCTTGCAAAGAATTTATTCACCATATACAACACAGCTGAGACCCAGCTCAAATCGAATCACTCTCCACCCATCAGATGTGAAACACTATCAGACGAACCACTTCAATAGGGATGTAAAAACAAGCCACCCTCCCACCCAGCACCAGCAGAAGAAATCACATACAGGTAGCCCATTCAATTTGCACACTAAAATCCAGAGGAGCTACAGAATTAAGCCTATAGATCCATCTCTGTTTGCATTGGGATAAACATGTCATACGATCCCTAGACTCAATGCCCACCTGATCTATGCAAAAAAATTTTAACTCATCAAACTTGTGAGCCAACGATATACAGTGGGGCACCATTGGGGATTCCTGACATTCCCGCTTAAAACAACTCCTGTGCTCACCCATTCTGACTTTGAACGGGCAAGAAGTTTTACCAACATTTATGAGCCCACAGTGGCAGCGTACCAAATAAACAATGATGTGCATGTTGTGTGATGTTACAGCTTATACACATGCCTCTGATGCTCAAATTCCTTAACTGGACTACTGTAGCTCCCTCACACAGTGAACATGATCCACATGGAAAATGCTCACCCTCATCCTTCACTCTAGCCTTTCCGCCGGACTCTCCACCAACTCTGGACCCCTGATTGGTCCTCGGGGAAGCAGCCGCAGCAGAAAACCATTCCTGCTCCACCGCGAACAGCCAATCAGGAGCCATGCTGCACTCAATAAGAACAAGCATGCTGCAGGAAAGTGGCCTTTTCCGCCAGACCCTCCACCAACGCTGGACCCCTGATCAGCCCTTGGGGAAGCAGCCGCAGAAGAAAACCATTCCTGCTCCACCGCCAACAGCAAATCAGGAGCCATGCTGCAATCAATAAGAACAAGTATGCTGCAGACGTGCCTGCGCCTGGCGGGCCCACACCTGAGGGCCTCACAAGAGGGCTCTTTGGTGTGGCCCTTAGGCGTGGTAATTAGGCACAGATTATATCACTTTACCAAAACGTACGTATCTTTAGAAATGTATGCTAAGTGTCTCATTAGAGCAATATTACCACATACAACCCCTAAAATTGGTAGACCCCACCTATAAGTTCGTTGTTAATCAGAGTTGCATTAAGTCTCCAACAGTACCTAAAGTATAATTATTGCATGTGCATTTGAGAAGCCTGTTTAATCTCAGTACCACCATTATACGTAACACCAAAGTTAACAATAAGGAAAACCTCTATATAAAGTATCTTTATGGCTTGAGTTTCTTTTATTCAAACCTTGGTATTCCACTTTACCGCTTGTATACGGATAAACAAATATTGGCCTTGCGCTATAATACTCTTATACTGATATCTATTCAAAACCATCATATACAAGAATGGAAGTAACAAAAATGATTATGTGCTTATGCTATTGTACACTCAAACAACCACAGCCTACTCCCAAGCTATTGCCTCGCTATTTACATTCCCCATCCCCGCCTATTTTCACCACCCAAGACAAAACCGCCATATCACACCCTACAGAAAGAGAAATTAGACTTACCTGCTAATTGTTGTTCCTTGAGGAACTCCAGTCCAGTCCTGCACCTCTGGGTAGTGTACCTCTTCCAGCAGCTTGGAGGCTGAGCCTGTCATCTTTTTGATGACACTAGTGTACATATGCAGCTGGCACCGCCCACCAGCCCCAGTGCCTATTGACAAATCAGACTCAGAGGAGTAACAAATAAGTAGTTAAACATGCAACAAACGCTTCTATGTCTAAATAAACTAGTACCCCCTCCATCCCCTGGGAAGGATACCCCGTCCCCCACTCCAGGATGAAGAGGCCTGAGCAACTCCAACCAGCAGGATGCGAGCAACCGACAGCTCTTCTGGTCCACCCCTCCCCCAAACACTGATTACACACCCCTCCCCAGCTCTTCCTGGCCACTTCCTCCACCAAGGGAACCATCTTCAGGACCGGGATGTGCACAGATCACCACAAGAAGCACTCAGGGAGGGTTATGGGACTGGACTGGAGTTCCTCAAGGAACAATAATTAGCAGGTAAGTCTAATTTCTCTTTCCTTATCGTCCTTCCAGTCCAGTCCCACACCTCTGGGATGTATCAGAGCAGTTAAACTAATGGGAGGGACCCGCACAACCGGCCTGAAGCACTGCTGATCCGAAACGACCCCTGCCGCCTGGACATCCAGGCAAAAATGTTCAGAGAAGTATGCCACCCTACAGATCTCCACCGGCGGAACTAAAGTATACTCTGCCCATGAGGCTGCCTGAGCCCTCATAGAGTGCATATGCAACCCTGCCGGCACCGTTCTACCCTTCAAGATGTATGCTGATGTGATTGCCTCACTGATCCATCTGGAAATGGAGGCTTAGCTGCCGCCTCACTTTTGTGCAACCTGCCAAACGGAACCAACAGACTGTCTGATCTTCGAAAGGACAATGCCCTTTTTACATACCTTCACAGGACTCTTACCATCCAGGTGGCATAGCTGTGGAGTGGCACGGCCCATACCTGCTCTCGCCCACATCCGCGCTCGCCAGAGCTGGTAAGGAAATGGCCTGATCCACATAAAATGCTGACACCACCTTGGCAAAAATGAAGGTACTGGGCACCGAACCACTTTCTCCTTGGAGAAGGAAAGGAATGGCTCCTGGCATGACAGGGTCCGAAGCATCGAAATCCTGCATGCTGAGCAAATCGCCACCAGGAATGCCATTTTCAGAGCTAAATTCTGCAGGAAAGCTTGACTCAATGGCTCAACGGATTCCCCAGACAGAACCAGATTGAGATTCCAAGGCGGTACCACTGCCCTCTTTGGCAGATAGAGGTGGGTCACCACTCATAGAAAGCTCAGCACATCTGGATGTGTACCCAATGGCACTCCATGGACTTTCCCGCGATAACCATAAAATCGCCACCAGTTGCATCCTCAAGGAACTGGCAGCTAGACCCTTATCAAAACCAGATTGCAAGAATGCCAAGATGTCCAGGACAGAGGCAGTGGAAAGGCAAGGTCGCTATCCCCGAGCCTGACTATCCTTTCTTCTTCAACCTTACCCTTTCATGAGCCATGCCGTAAGCGAGAATTGATCCACCTGGGGCAGGTGAAGCGGTTCCTGCATCAAGAGGTCCTTCTGAATCGTAAGCCACTACAGTCAGTCCGCCAGTATCCAAATCAGGTCAGCATACCACGGGCACCTCGGCCAGTCTGGTGCCACCAGAATCACAAATCCCTGGTGCGCCTCTAGCCATTGCACTAACCGGCCTATGAGCGTCCACGGGGAAAAACAGAGAAGACCCTCTTCGAGCCACTGCTGAATTAGAGCATCCAGGCCCTTGGACTTCTTCTCTTCTTCTACTGAAAAACCAGCAGGCCTTGACCGACTCAAACATTGCCATTAGGTCCATGACCAGTGTGCCCCATTGGCGGACCACCTGCTCGAACACCTCCTGATTGAGCTGCCACTCTCCGTGGTCCATGAGCACTCGGCTGAGGTAATCTGCCATTACGCTGTCAACTCCTGCAACGTGCGCCGCTGATAATGCCTGGAGATGAATCGCTGCCCATCCGAACAGACCTTCGGCCTCCTCCTCCAGGACTGCACTGCCCATGCCTCCTTGCCGGTTGATGTAAGCCATCGTGGTCACATTGCCTGAGAGGACTTGGACCACTTTCCCCTGCAAACATGGCTCGAAACTTTCTAGTGCCAAGGTCACCGCTCACATCTCGAGCCTGTTGATCGACCACAGAGCCTCCTGCAGACTCTCGTCCCTGAACAAAGCATCCTTCGCAATGGGCTTTCCAACCTGACAGGCTGGTCAACTGAGGAACCCACACCAGGGACTCCTTCCACATGCAGCCACCAAGTGAAGACTCTCCTGGCGCTTCGTGGGCAGGAGAGTACTTGGGACAGGGGTTGACTCTGATGGGACCATCGATGGAGCAGAGCCCTCTACAGCAATTGCATATGCGCCCTTGCCCATGGGACTAGCTCGAGAGTGGCTGCTATGGTCCCCAGAACCTGCAGATAATGCCACACTGATGGTCTTGCCCTCTTCCGGACCTGCTGTATCAACTGTCGTAGCTGCTGCGCCTGGCGAACCGGCAGGAAATTCCTGCCCATACAGGTATCAAAGCACGCTTTCAAATACTCTAGCTCCTGGGCCGGCCGTAACTGGCTCCTGGCCAGATTAACCTCAACCAAGACTTTGGAGGAACTCTTACACCCGCGCTTTTGCTCTTTTTGCTATTGTCCCTGGACTTCGCCTGGATCAGCCAATCGTCTAGATACAGGAGGACGAGAACCCCTTCCTTGTGGAGAGCTGCCGCCATCACCACCATGACCTTGGTGAAGGTACGGGGGTGGTCACCAGACCGAAGGGCAACGTTCAAAACTGGAAATGACTGCTTGGCACCGCAAAGCAGAGAAACTGCTGATGTTCTGGATGGAAGGAAACATGCAGATACGCTTCTGTAAGTTTGAGAGTCACCAAAAATCTCTGTTTCCTACCGCCATTACTACTGTGAAAATGTGGTATCAGGAGACCATAGTTCATGCCCTCAAAGTTGAGAATTGGGCGAAAGAAACCTTCCTTTTGGACAAAACAAAATACATGAAGCATCGACCGCAGACGTACTGGTCTCGCAGAACCAGTTCCACAGCTCTCAGCTGCAGGAGACAAGTCAAGGTCTCTTCTATTGCTGCCAACACCGCTGCGCCCACTTTGGGCAATCAAAGGAGCTCATTCTTGCTCCAGCAGTGGGTATAGGGGCATCATGGATTGCACCCCTTTAAGGCCAACCTCTGGCAGATCCCACACATCCTGGATCATCTGTCCTACTACTCCATGTACTGGTAAGTATTTCTGCGATTTCCGTACCGCCTGGAACAGCGGATCCTACAGCGCCTCTTCCTATGCCGGAAGGTTAGCAGGCATATTCAGGGCCTTGAGGGTCGCCAAGGTACACACAGAATGTGAGCCCTTTGGGAATGAGGAATTGTATCAGTACTCGCTTGTAGTGATTGTAAACCGCCCTGTTAGCCTTCGGCCTGGGCGGTATATCGAGAAATTGCATAAACATAAGCGTAAAGATGAGCGCTGGTAGCTCCTCCCGGTGGAAAACCTGAACAATTCAGCCCTGATCCTCCTATTCTGGGCTCTCTCCTTCTTCCAACTCCTCCTGCAGATCGAACTCCGTGTCAAGGTCTTCCCCATCCAGCCCCACGACAGCGGCGATTGCTGCCACTCCTCTAAGCCTCTAGCCCGCTTAGACGCCACTGCTCCTGACTCGTGCTCTTTTGCGTCTGACATCCTCTTAGCCCTGTGTTCCGGGCCGAGGAGCCACTTGGTAGGCAAAACGCCTTATGCAAAAGTAAGACAAACTCCGGTGAGAACTCCCCTAGGAGCCCTATGGTTCCCTGGGCTTGAGGGGTGGATGGTCCGGGCATCGTGCAGGGACCAGGGGCCAGATCCGTTGAAGGTAACATGCCCCCCCCCCCCGCCCCCTGAGTCTCTTGCAACTGGGAGTGACTCTCCTGCCTCATCTCATCCTGCAGGTCCTGCTCCCATGACCTCCTCTTGTGTGCAGTTTAGGAAGACACCTGCCTCCGAGATCACACCACATCGGGGACTGCACATCTTGAGGATTTTTAGATTGCACTCAGTGTTGTATCTTAAAGATATGAAATGGACCTTGCCCTGATCCAATAAAACTGACACACTCTCCGAGTAAAGTTTACGTTTTTATTCTAATACTACTAATGGCTATAAGGGAGTACAGCTTCCCTTACAAGCAATATTACATATTTAATAGGTACATAATCTGGGCTAAGAGACAAGAGATGATCATATCAGGTTACTCACTGACCATAGACAGATGGAAGGATTTCATTTGCTTCCTATCCACTATCTTTCAAATTACATACATTTCTTGTATGCAGGTACTTCCTGTTTTCCAGAGCTGTAGCTGCTACAAACCTATATGAAGTTTTTTTTTTAAACACATCTTTATTCCTGTCCCTGACTTTCTATCAGACCCTTCTCAGGAGAAAGGCAGTTGGTTGATACATTGTTTCTTTTAGATCACCTGACCAGGCACACAGCAACAGCACTCTGAAATTTGCCCAGCAACAAACAATGGCCTATCTGATTAGGCCTTTCCCACATGTCTGTATCAAGTCATTGTGCACTGAATAAGTTTTGAGCTGTATAACACAAGGAATACTTAAGGATTAAGAGGGATTCACACTCCTTGATACCATCCTATACAGGCACTGCGGTCTGGCCGGCATGCTGGGAAGCGCTGGGGGCACCCCTCAGGAACACCCTCAATCTGTACCCGGGTATGTAACAGGATCCCCAGCATAGTGCACCTCCACAGGCTCAGACACAGAGCACCAGAGTACTTGAACTAAAATAAAATAAAATCTAATTAACTGAAAGTGAAATGAAAAAGAAACTGCAAATGGCCCCTAGGAAAAGGCTGCTCTGTCCTGCTTTATTCTCCAGTGGCTGCCTCTCCCAGGCACCCAAAACACAGTGTGGTAGGCTCAGGCCTATGATCCATGATGATTGAACTAAGCAGGCAGGCCCGAGTAGCTTGACCTGTAAATGAAGCTTACGGTTAGGTCCAGAGGAATGGAACCCCCCCCCCCCCCCAATATTGCCTCCATAGAATTGAAACTTAATTCAGCTTAACTGAACATAGCTAAGCAGAAACGAAACTTAGAAAGGACAGAAAAACAGCTTTAATTGATACTGATAAGACTGTGTGAAGCTTCTATGGAATTAATTAACTCTGTTGAGAGAAAGGTTACAGTGCCCTGCTTTCCCACATATTCCAGCTGGTTAGCGACCTTGGAGGAGAAAAGTATCAAAGTTGTAGAACTGACCATTGTAATTGGGACTGTGAGGGGGGGAAACAGGTGCTGAGCCCAGTCAAGGGCCCTCATTGGATAGCTACGTAACGGTACCGGGACCAATAGATGGTGAAAGAAGGGTTACCGGAACCAATGAAAAGTTTGCCTATGTCCAGAATGGGAAAGAACAGTATAAAAGTTGTTGTTTTACTAATAGCCATTGCTCAGCCATTTTGAATGTGATTCTGCTTGAGTCTTGTGCACAAATAAATGATTTGGACCTTCTGAACAGACTCCTGGTATTATTGGATTGTTTGCGCTCTGCTTGGTGCATTGGCCGGGAAGGTGTGGTTAGTAGAGGGTATACAGGACAATATACCACGACTTTCCGCCTCTGCAGGTTTGGTCCTGCCGGGATCGTGCCCTCCCGACGTGGGCTCGGCTCCCAGGCGCCACCGGTCCAGTTGCATCAGAGGGAGTTGGGCCAGGCCTCAGCGGGTGCCGGACCCGGACGGAGCCAACACCTCGAACCCGTGAGGGGAGTCCGAGGTCCAACTCATGCGCTTGTTTGGGAACGGGAACCGGATCCGGTGAGTATAGCTTTTGATATGTCTAGACAGATGAGTCAGAGCAGAACTGCTGTTTGAATTTGTAACTTGGAACTTGGTATTTGGTAAGAGCTTGATCACCTCTCAAGACGGTCCGACTAACCCTGCATAGTGTATTCGCGGGGTGAAACTATCGTCTTTTTGATTTTGACTTTGATTTTGAAATTTGATATAGCCTAGTCAGAAGAGACAGGATTGGGCTTTTTTTGGGATGCGTTGCTAGCATGATTGTGTGAATGAAGTGTGAGTGAGAGGTCTGGCATCACGGACCAAGCGAAGGCGGACTCCTGAGTAACGCATTTCCTGGCCGGGCGACTGCGTTCAGGTCATAAAAAGGAGGAAGCGACCGTCGTCTTGTCATGTTATTTGTTTCCCTTAAATGTTTCTAGGGCTGTGAGGACCCCTCACCCACGGTCCGCCCTCCTTTTCCCTTCTGTTTGTTGTTGCGCGCACACATCGATATGGGAGGGGGGGTCTACCAGGCACACTCCGTTAGAATGTAT
This sequence comes from Ichthyophis bannanicus, assembly GCA_033557465.1. Classification (NCBI taxonomy): domain Eukaryota; kingdom Metazoa; phylum Chordata; class Amphibia; order Gymnophiona; family Ichthyophiidae; genus Ichthyophis; species Ichthyophis bannanicus. The sequence continues at coordinate 170,594,781 of CM066038.1, forward strand.
GATTAAGTATTTTAATAAAGGATATTCAGGAGACTATGGAGTCAAAATGACTGCGACACGATTGCAAGTTTTGTGTACTAGGGAGTGGCCTGCATTAGATCCTATGTGGCCCCGAGAGGGAACCTTTATCATAGGAATTATTCAGTCAGTTCACCAGAAGGTGCGAATAGCGCACCCCGACCAGTATCCTTATATAGATTCCTGGTTAAGTATTTGTGAGAGCCCGCCCCCTTGGGCACAGCGCTGTTATGAAGAACAGTGCAGAATAATGTTAGCATTAACAAACCAGACCCAGAAGACAGGGACAGTTGAGAAATCTTGTCAGAAACCTGTTCTTGTAGATTCTGAGTCCCCGGGGGTTGTAACTAGACAGCCCCAAGCCCAGTGCCCAGTGAAAGTACCTCCGCGTCCTGCGGCAGCACCGCGGAGACAGCGAGACCCATCCCCGGACCTACTACCAGAAGGACAGATAGATGATCCCCCTCTTGATGAGGATATTGATTCGCCTGAGACTGAGGAGAAGGCTGACTCAGAGTAAGAAGAAGAGGAAGTGTCCTCTCAGGGCGAGGCTGATAGCGTAAAATCAACTGTCAGTGCAAGCTCATCTGTAACAAGCGAAGCATCCCAGACTAAGCGCACTGTGAGACAGAAAGCCCCTGTCAAGAAAGTCTCTATTAAGCTACAGAAAGCTCCGGTCAAGAAAATGATGCCATTACGGAAGGTCCCGGGAATACCCGTAAGAAATGAGGAGGACCAGATAGTGGCGGGACCCCTGAGTTTAGTATATGTGCCTTTCTCCACTACTGATTTGCTGAACTGGAAATTGCATTATGCCTCCTACACTGACAAGCCCCAAGAGTTAACAGAATTAATGCATACTATTATGGAGACCCACCAACCCACTTGGTCAGATTGCCGTCAGCTCCTGTCTACTTTATTTACTACTGAGGAGCGGACACGAATTAAGCGAGCAGCTGTTGATTGGCTAGCAGACAATCCCATGGCAGAGGGAGGGGAAGGAGCAGGAATAGACAATCGTGAAGCAGCTAAAAGAGAATTCCCTAATGAAGACCCCCAGTGGGATCCGAATACTGATAGAGGATCCAGAGCTTTATCACGGTTTCGCCAAGGCCTTATGCAAGGTCTGCGAAAGGGGGGTCAGAAAGCCATGAATCTCTCCAAAGTGACCGAAGTCATTCAGGGCATAGATGAAAGCCCAGCAGTATTCTATGAAAGATTATCTGAAGCATACAGGATGTATACTCCCTATGACCCAGATGCACCAGGAAGCTTATGTATGGTGAATGCTGCTTTTGTAAATCAGTCACAACCAGACAGACATTAGACGTAAACTACAGAAATTAGAAGGGTTTGCGGGCATGAATGCAACTCAGTTACTGGAAGTCGCTCATAAAGTGTTTGTGAATCGTGATAATGAAAGACAGAAAGAAAGTGATCGAAAGATGAAGAAGAAAGCTGATTTTTTGGCTGCGGCCATAGTTGAACAGAGAAGGGGAGGTGTCCCTAGTCGAAGGAGCAGAGGAAGAGGGCGGGGCCGAGGAGACAGCCGGTCCCCACTAGGCGCGAACCAATGCGCTTACTGCAAGGAAGAAGGACATTGGAGAAATGCATGCCCGCGACTCGAAGACGCCTCTCAGGATGAAGGGGAGAACGCCCCTTGGAGAGAAAGAGAGAGGCCGACCCCAGAACCGCAGAGGAACCAATCGAGAACATTTTCAACGAGAACGTGCGGAGGCCATACAGGGAGTCGCAGCCGCAACGGCCTCTGATTTAGATGAAGCAGATTAGGACAGACAGGGCTCCGAATTCGCTTTAGGTCTCCAGGAGCCTATGGTCAGTATACAAATAGGAGACCAATTCATGGACTTTATGGTTGATACTGGAGCAGAACATTCTGTCGTAGATAAGCAAATAGCCCCTTTTTCTACAAGAGCAGTCACCATTGTGGGAGCAACTGGTACCAAAGTCACTAAGCCTTTCCTTCAAAACCGCATATGTAATTTAGGAGGACAACAAATAACGCACCAATTCCTTTACATGCCCGAGTGCCCAGTGCCACTACTGGGACGAGATATGCTAGCCAAACTGCAGGCCCAAATATCCTTTACTGAGAAAGGAGAAATGCAAATGACAGTAAATTCAAAACCTGCGGGACTGATGGTGCTTACTGTTCCCCGAGAAGAAGAGTGGAGATATTATGGTACAGAGCCGATCCTTGACACCAATGTCGAACATACTCTAAAAAGTATTGTAGCCCCTCCTGGAGAATGGGCAGAGGGCAACCCACCAGGCCTAGCCAAACATATAGCTCCAATAATTGTGAACCTCAAGCCTAGTGCAGAACCAGTACATGTCAAACAATACCCACTTCCAAGAGCAGCAATTGAAGGCATCCACCGCCACCTGTTGAGACTACTGGAGTATGGCCTACTTAAAGTATGTCAGTCACCATGGAACACTCCTCTCTTGCCAGTAAAGAAGCCTGGGACAGGTGACTACCGCCCAGTGCAAGATCTAAGGAGAGTGAATGAAGCAGTTGAAACCATACATCCAGTTGTGCCAAATCCTTATACACTCTTAGGATTGATTCCTGCTGAAGCTACCCACTTTACTGTTTTGGATTTGAAGGATGCATTCTTTTGCATAAGATTAGCCCCAATTAGCCAATTGCTGTTTGCCTTTGAATGGCAGGACCCTGTCTCAGGAAGACGGGGCCAACTTACTTGGACACAATTGCCTCAAGGATTCAAGAACTCACCCACCATTTTTAATGCTGCACTAAACCAAGATCTTTCAAGCTACCCTGTGGCCCCTGGAAAAAGAGTACTTCTCCAATATGTGGATAATCTACTAGTAGCTGCCATATCGGAGAGTGAATGTATACAAGCCACTAATGACCTCTTGCAACTGTTGGATGAAGCTGGATACAAAGTTTCCAGAGCAAAAGCACAGCTATGCCAAAAAGAAGTGAAATATTTGGGTTTCCGCCTGACCAAAGGAAGCCGACAATTAGGACGAGAGAGGAAAGAAGCCGTATGCAGTATCCCAACTCCAACTACCAGAAAGCAAGTCAGAGCCTTTCTGGGAGCAGCAGGGTACTGCCGAATATGGATACTTAACTTTGCTCAGATTGCTAAACCACTATATGAAGCCACCAAAGGGGAACAGAAGTCACCACTAGAGTGGGGACCTGAGCAAGACGCAGCTTTCAAAACCCTGAAGGAGGAATTGATGTCGTCACCAGCACTTGGATTACCAGACGTTCACAAGCCTTTCCATCTATTTGTACATGAAATGCAAGGGAACGCTCTAGGCATGTTGACTCAGAAATTAGGACATTGGGAGCGACCCGTAGCATACCTATCGAAACAGTTGGACACGGTAGCCAAAGGATGGCCACCATGTTTGAGAGCTGTTGCAGCTACAGCGCTATTAGTGAGTGAAGCAGACAAACTCACCTTAGGACAGAATCTACATGTCACAGTACCACATGCAGTACTTGCCCTCATGGAACAAAAAGCAAATCATTGGCTCACCAATTCTCGAATGCTGAAATACCAGAGCATGCTATGTGAAAATCCGCAAATACAATTGGAAGTGAGCCATGCCTTGAACCCAGCCACATTGATACCAATCAGCAGAGGCCCTCCAGAGCATGACTGTATAGAAGTCATGGATACTGTATTTTCAAGTCGACCTGATCTGACTGATGTGCCCCTAGAGAATCCTGATCAGATCTATTTCGTGGATGGAAGCAGCCTCATCATTATTGGACGACGCTGTGCCGGGTACGCAGTGGTCACCCGAGAAAAAGTCATCGAATCATCAGCTCTTGCATCAGGCACATCAGCCCAGAAAGCAGAATTGATAGCACTCACCAGAGCACTAGTATTGGGTGCAGGACTTCAGTTGAACGTATACACGGACTCAAAATATGCCTTCACCACTCTGCATGCACATGGAGCTCTCTACAAAGAACGAGGGCTCATCACCTCGGGAGGCAAATCAGTCAAATACGGCCCAGAAATATTGATGCTACTAGATGCAGTATGGGCCCCTACACGTGTTGCTGTCATGCACTGTCGAGGACACCAAGCAGGAAAAGGAGAAGTTGCCCAAGGAAACAGGTTTGCTGATGCCTCAGCACGCAAAGCAGCCATGACAGGCCAAATTTCATCACAAGCCATACCAGTACAAGCAGCATTATTTCCTGTACCCCTTAATTTATGGACACCACGATATACCACCAAAGAATTGGACTACTACTGTGATAAAGAAAAGGGAGTACTGAAAGATGGGTGGATTGAGCTGCCACCACCAGAGGGCAGTCAGCCCCCAGGACGGATAGTGATCCCTGAATCATTGGGACCAGCCTTCGTCAAGGCTTTTCATCAAGCCACACATTATGGGAAAAGTGCTATGGAAAAAGCACTCAAACCACACTTTTGTATCGCTCTGTTGGGAGCCTTGTCAGCCTCAGTAGCCTGCCAGTGTCTAATTTGTGCCAAGAATAATGCCAAACAGGGTCCCACGCCACCACCCCGAGTTCAGTCAGGAGGTGTTACCCCCATGCACCACCTGCAAGTAGACTTTACCGAAATGCCAAAAGCCAGCGGATACCGTTACTTGTTAGTTCTGGTTTGTACCCTCTCTGGGTGGGTGGAGGCCTTCCCCACCAGGACTGAAAAAGCCCGAGAAGTTACCAAGGTTTTGTTAAGAGAAATTATCCCCAGATTCGGAATCTCAGCAGTAATAGGGTCCGACAATGGACCCTCATTTGTATCTCAAATATCCAGCAGTTAGCAAGTGCCTTACAGATACAATGGAAGTTACACACTGCATACAGACCCCAAAGTTCAGGGAAAGTTGAGCGAATGAATAGAACTTTGAAATCTCAGATGTCCAAGCTCTGTCAGGAGACCCACCTGAAGTGGCCCCAGGTTCTCCCAATAGCTTTACTCAGAATACGCTCAGCTCCTATGAAATCATCAGGATTTTCCCCTTTTGAAGTTATGTATGGCAAACCCCCACCGATAGTGCAGGGTGTAAGAGGCAGTTTGCCACAGATTGGTTCAGAAATAACCAGACAAGAACTTCTAGCTCTTAGTTCTGTTCTGCAGACTCTCCATGCGTGGATACAGGACCAGTTGCCTATCAACTTGACGGAACCCCTGCATCCCTACAAGCCTGGTACCTCGGTGTGGATCAAAGATTGGAAGAAGACACCGCTGGAACCGCATTGGAAGGGACCATACACCGTCATCCTGTCTACACCAACTGCAGTAAAGGTAGCAGAAATCGATTCCTGGATTCATCATAGCAGAGTCAAGCCGGCAGCAGTCCCAGATCCAGACCAGTGGACAGCAGAGCCGCATCCTGACATCCCTTTGCGTCTCACCCTGCGGCGGCAGCCAGCAACCTAGAACTCCTTTGGGACACCCATGAACTCCAGTGTTCTACAGTTGAGAAGTCTTTCGAAGAGGATTGCTGTTTCCAACACAGCAAGACTACTTGTTTCTTCATTGCATAACTTTGTACTTACAGACTTTCTTCAGGCCAGCTACGATTGGTAAGTTGGCTACAACGGACAGCTTGAGGATCTTCAATCAAAATTGCTTCATTAGCAAACGGGTCAGCTTTGTGTCGAGAACCAGTGGACGTCGAGGTCAAGATTTTCCGGCAGAGATTCAGAAGGACTACAATCAACATGCATCTTTGTTTCTATTTTATTCTGGTTGCCTACATGGGGAACTTTGAACTTATCTTTGCTTTACCCCCATGCACTGCCTGCATTACTTCTACTCGGACTGGGATGAAAGTGACTCAGACTTTGCTCTATCATTCCTACTATACCTGTACTGGTACAATAAGCCGGTGTATTTATAACACCACTGAACTGAACGTTTGTACCAAAGGTAATACTAAAGTTTGTTTTAACCCACATCAGAACCCATCCTATTATACTTTAGAAATACGATGGAATGATGCAGATGGAGATTTACTCAATGCTACATCTCCACTTACTGATCCCACAAAAGGTGCTACTTTGTATTTTGATGCTTGTGATGCCATCAATAGAGATAGTCGTTCTAAATGTGCCAATTGGGAGAAAGCTTATGCTCATGATGACAAGTATATGTGTCCAGAAGGAACCACTGGATGGGGGGCATGCACAGGTAAACGAGTTTTAGCAAATGAATATAGTACAGCCCCAATCGAGGATTACTATTGCCCAAAGTGGGAATGTGTGTTCTATGCCACATGGAAAACTGGTATGGTAGAGAATACCAGAGACAATCGAATGGCTGCCTTAACTAAGCCATATGTAAAGAATTTAGAAAACTGCAAGAAAGGTGCCTGTAATCCATTAGAGTTACACATAATCAATCCCAGTGCATGGAAACAAGGGTATAAGTTTGGCCTACGTATTGCAGGCTCTGGATCAGATCCAGGAACCATTGTATATATTAGACTAAATACCCAAGCCCATCGATCATCAAGGTACCATATACATAACACTTTCTATGAAACTATGCATGTAAATAAGTTTGATATCCCTCACCCTTCTCAGAATTTGTTCTTAGAGTTGGCTGGAGCCGTGGTCTCCAGTCTCCACATTTCAGATTGTTACTTTTGTGGTGGAACTAGAATGGGTGATCAGTGGCCTTGGGAGGCCCAAGAATTGAATTACTCAGTAGCCTATAACCACACTGAATTGCATAAAACCACAAGTGAATGGGTATTAGCACACCCAATAGTTGGACGTCTGTGCTATGCTCGAACTGGACCTCAGTTCAATTTGCAGGTGGGACAGCTAGTCTGTCTCAGCCAGAAGTTTTATAATGACACCACAAAACAGACGTCCTGGTGGTCAGGAGTTAATGAATCTGAACCCACCAATCCGTTAGCGAAATTTCCCGAACTTGCCCCTCTATGGACTGACCCTGGCCAACCTCATGTCTGGCAAGCCCCACCTGGCCTATATTGGATTTGTGGAACCCGAGCATATGCTCGACTCCCTATTCATTGGGGAGGGGCATGTGTCTTAGGGACTATCCGACCCTCTTTCTTTTTATTGCCCACAGAACATGGAGAACAATTAGGCTACCCAGTCTACTCAAAGAGGCAGAAGAGAGCAGCTTTACAGATAGGCAAATGGGAGAAATGGGATGGTGACGATTGGCCACCCGAGCGAATCATTGCCTATTATGGACCTGCCACTTGGGAGCAAGATGGCATGTGGGGGTATCGTACCCCCATTTATATGTTGAATAGAATTATACACTTGCAGGCAGTAGTTAAACTCATCACTAATGAAATCCCATGTTGTATGCGCTCTATTAATAGTGTTATTGAAAATACCGTAGAACGTAAAACTGCTACTAAGATTTTAGCCTTATGGCACCCTACTCCTGGTACCATTGGTAAAAACCCAACTCCAGTGTAATTAAGTGATTTAGATCTCACCTTATTAGCATTAGGGTGAGATTAATCAAAGGGGGGAATGTGGTAGGCTCAGGCCTATGATCCATGATGATTGAACTAAGCAGGCAGGCCCGAGTAGCTTGACCTGTAAATGAAGCTTACGGTTAGGTCCAGAGGAATGGAACCCCCCCCCCCCCCCCCAATATTGCCTCCGTAGAATTGAAACTTAATTCAGCTTAACTGAACATAGCTAAGCAGAAAGGAGAAATTAGACCTTACCTGCTAATTGTCTTTCCTTGAGATATCTCCGGGCCAGTCCAGACAATTGGGTAGTCAAATCTCCCTCCTCTAGCAGCTGAGGACTGAATCCAGATTCTTGTTGCCAAGGTTACCTAGCCCCCCCCTGCGGAGGTAGCAAGGCAGTCTAACGTATCAAGCAACTAGAAAAATAAACAGAACGAAGAAGCCCCTAAAAACTATGGAAGAGGTACACATAAGGCTACTGCCCGTACACTGCTTCCGGCTACAAACACCGAAGCAGAAGAGAGAGGAAGTACTGAACGGTACGACCAATGCAACAAAAGACACTGCAAGAATCCGCCACGCTCCAGAGAGCGCAGCAAGAAGTACGTTAGCCTTTGAGTGGCACGTCGCTCTCTCTCTTATTTATTTATTTATTTATTTATTTTTATTTTTATTTTATTTTTTTTTATATCTCCCCTTTGCTGTTCAGCAATTCCATTAAAAATATTCTGATGGATTCTTCTGACATTCAAAACAACGAACCGCTAAACCGCGACAAACGCGCAAAGGACCACACTGAATCATCTTTACCCCCTAACCTGAGGGCGGGGTCTGGACTGGCCCGGAGATATCTCAAGGAAAGACAATTAGCAGGTAAGGTCTAATTTCTCCTTCCTTATCGTATCTCCGGGCCAGTCCAGACAATTGGGTAGTACCAAAGCAGTAACTAACCCTGGGAGGGACCGATGAGCCCCGCAATAACGGCAGAAGCCCCCACCGACGCATCTTGACGCGCAAGCACATCCAACCGATAATGACGCGAAAAAGCATGCAAAGAAGACCATGCCGCCGCACGACAAATGTCCACAGGAGGAACCAATGCCGATTCCGCCCACGAAGTCGCCTGACCCCTCGTGGAATGCGCACGAAGACCGACAGGCACGACCTTCCCGGCGGTCGTATACGCAACCTGAATAGCCTGCTTGACCCAACGCGCAATGGAAGCTTTGGAAGGCCCTCCATATAGCACGAAAAGCCGATCGGACTGCCGAAAGGAAGCCGTCTCCTTAAGATTACGACGGAGCACACGCCCCAAATCCAACCTCCGTAAAGAACGATCCAACGAAGCATCGACCCCCGACGCCACAAAGGTGGGAAGGGTAACCGTCTGGTTGACGTGGAAGGCAAAAACCACCTTCGGCAGAAAAGACGGAACCGGACGCAGAACCACCTTCTCCTCCGAAAACTGCAGAAAAGGAGGACGACACGAAAGCGCTTGCAAATCGGAAATGCGACGAGCCGAACACAAAGCCACCAAAAATACTGTCTTCCAGGTGAGTTCTCGGATAGAAGTGGCGGAACGCGGCTCAAATGGAGACCCGGTGAGAGCCTCGAGGACGAGATTCAAATTCCAAGGAGGAATCACGTGTCGAACAGGGGGCCGAAGAAGACGAGCCGCCTTAAGAAAACGAAGAATATCCGGATGAGTAGAAAGACGCGATCCTCGTATCGGACCTCGAAAAATCGCCAACGCCGCCAACTGCACCCTAAGGGTACCCAGCGCCAGACCCTTCTCCAGACCGCTCTGCAGAAAAGCCAGAATATCTGGAACCGAAGTCCCCCGAGCCCGCAGCGTGCGCTCCGCACACCAGGCCTCAAATACGCGCCAGACCCTAATATAAGCCAACGACATGGATCGCTTACGCGACTGCAATAAGGTAGCAATTACAGCGGCCGAATAACCCTTGCGGCGCAATCTTTCCCGCTCAAGAGCCATGCCGTAAGCGAAAATTGATCCGCCTGCGGCATCGGAACGGGACCCTGATGCAGTAAGTCCGGTCGAGCAGGCAGCCTCCACGGCGCCTCCACCAGAAGCCGCATCAGATCCGCATACCAAGGACGACGAGGCCAATCTGGAGCAATGAGGATCACTTTCCCGTCGTAAGAGGCGACCCTGTGAATCACTGGACCGATCAATGGCCATGGTGGAAACACATACAGAAGCTGTCTCGCCGGCCAGGGTTGAACGAGACCGTCGAGCCCCTCCGACATATGCTCCCTGCGACGGCTGTAAAAACGGCCTGTCTTTGCATTTTGCAGAGTCGCCATCAAGTCCATGACGGGATGACCCCAACGCAAGGAGATCTCGTGAAAAACGTCCGTATGGAGCTCCCACTCCCCCGGATCCAACAGATGCCGACTGAGATAGTCGGCTTGAAGATTGCACTTTCCGGCAACATGCGACGCGGTCAGTGCCTGGAGGTGCAACTCCGCCCACTGAAACAATCGCTGACTCTCTTCCAGGAGAAAGAGACTGCCTGTGCCGCCCTGCCGATTGATGTACGAGACTGTCACCAGATTGTCGGAGAAGACGCGAACCGACTTCCCCTCCAGGAGCTTGGCAAAGGCCAACATCGCCAGATAGACCGTTCTGAGTTCCAAACGATTGATGGACCACAGCCTCTCCTCTGGCGACCAGACTCCTTGTGCTATGTGGGTCAAACAATGAGCCCCCCAACCGGTCAGACTGGCATCGGTAGTGACCAAGCTCCACTCTGGAAGAGATAGCGGTACCCCTGCCTGAAGATGGACCGGATCCGACCACCAACGAAGACTGAGCTTGACCGGATCGGGACAGGCCAAGCGCCGAGAGAGAGGATGACGTTGTGGCGACCACCGAGACAGAAGCGCATGCTGCAGGGGACGCATGTGCGCTCGTGCCCAAGGCACCAAATCCAAGGCGGCCGCCATGAGACCCAGCAACTGCAAGTACCTCCAAGCAGTTGGCGCGAGAAGACGCAAAAATCCCGAAACGTGAGCGAGAAGTTTCCGCACTCTCTCCTGAGCCAAGCAGACGACCCCCGAGTCGGTGGCGAAGAACGCTCCCAGATAAGGAAGCCGCTGAACCGGCTGCAGACGACTCTTGGTCTGGTTGATAACCCAGCTGAGACTTTCGAGACAGGAAATCACCCGAGCTGTTGCCGAGAGCGACTCTGCTCTTGACGACGCCCGAATTAACCAGTCGTCCAAGTAAGGATGGACCTGGACACCGTCCCTGCGAAGAGCCGCTGCCACGACCACCATTACCTTGGTGAAGGTGCGGGGAGCCGTCGCTAGACCGAAGGGCAAAGCCCGAAACTGGAAATGCCCCATGGGAACCGCAAACCGGAGAAAACGCTGATGCTACGGTTTGATCGGGATGTGAAGGTAGGCCTCTGTCAAATCGATGGAAGAAAGAAACTCCCCCGGCTGCACGGAGCGAATCACCGAGCGCAAAGTCTCCATCCGGAAATGAGACACTCGCAGACAGCGATTGACTTGCTTCAGATCCAAAATGGGACGATACAAGTCTCCCTTTTTGGGAACCACGAAATAAATCGAGTATCGACCGAAGCCGCACTGGTCCGGCGGAACGGGCACCACTGCGCGGAGCTGAAGCAAGCGCTGCAACGTGTCGTGCACCGCTGTTCGTTTGTGAAGAGGACCGCAAGGAGAGAAAACGAAGGCGTCCCGAAGAGGAGCAGCGAATTCCAGCGAATACCCCTCGCGAATAATCTGAAGCACCCACCGGTCGGTGGTAATGGCGGCCCAAGCGGTGAAAAACGCCTGCAGACGACCTCCTATAGGAAACTCCGCCTGGGCCAGCCTCGCTTCATTGGGGTTTCTTAAGAGCGGGAGAGGTTGCACCGAAGTAACCCCTTCCGGAACCCCGAGCGCCTCGAAAGGAGGGACCCCGAGACTGAAAACGAGCGCGCTGATAAGGAGCAAAGCGAGCCCCTCGAAAACGGCGAAAGTCCCGACCCGACCCCCTCGAAAAAGAGGACGGCTTGACCGTCCGAGGACGGTCTTCGGGAAGACGGCCCCCCTTGGAATCACCTAGATCTTTAACAATCTTTTCCAACGTTTCTCCAAAGAGAAGCTTCCCCTTGTACGGCAGCTTACTAAGACGGGCTTTGGAGGAAGCATCCGCCGCCCAATTACGCAACCAAAGAAATCGACGAGCGGCAACCGTGGAAGCCATAGCTTTTGCGGAGATACGAATCAAATCATAAAAGGCATCCGCCAGATAGGCCGCCGCCGACTCTAGTTGAGCCCCATGCAAAGTAGTAGAAGAGCCCTCCTCGGGAGTCGATGTCTGCTGACTCCACCGAATAGCAGCTCTAGAAACGAAGGCTCCACATACCGAAGCCTGCAGCGCCAAGGCACTGGCCTCAAAAGCCTGCTTCAAAAGGGCCTCAAGCCGCCGATCTTGCATATCCTTAAGAGCTCCCGCCCCTTCGACGGGAATGGTGGTCTTTTTAGTGACCGCAGACACCAGGGCATCCACTTTAGGCAACCGCAGGAGCTCCCGTTCCTCCAGAGGCACAGGATACAACCGAGCCATCGCGCGGGCTCCCCTCAAGGAAGCCTCCGGAAACTCCCACTCAGAGTCTATCATCTGCCTGATAACTCTGTGGAAGGGAAAACATTTTTGCTCCGACCGAAACCCCTGCAAAAGGGGATCCTCCAAGGGCTCCTGTTGGGGCACAGGAGGAAGAAGACTGAGAGCAGAGAGGGACTGCGCAATCAAGGCTGACAATTCCTCCCTCCTGAAAACTCGAAACACATTAGGATCCTCTCCTGGCCCTAACTCTCCGTCCTCCAACTCCCCGGGCCAGGCCTGAGAATCCGGATCTGCTGAGAGCTCGCCTTCCTCTGGCTCCAGAACATCAGCAGCCAGGGAGAAGCCCTCCAATTTAGAATCCCCTAGGGACACTGCAGAGAATCCCTCTGTAGACTCTGTTCTGTCAGACACCACTACAGGAGGTGAGAGGAGAGAATCTGCCCTTACAGGCAACGGAGACTGCGCTTTCTGCAGCAGATAAGCCTTGTGAAAGGCAAGGATAAACTCCGGAGAGAGAAACGGCTCCGGAATCGGAGGTACAGCGGACACCTGCGGCGCTGCTGATTCCTCCCCGTTATGCCTTGATTTCGACTTGCGCTTCCCCGATTTAGTTAGAGCGGCAGGAGAAGCACTCAAGATGGCCGCTGTTCCCGCGCATTTTTCTAATGGCGGTACGGAAGCAAGGCTATTAATTTGAGTCCCTTCTTCCCCCTGCATCGCCAGCGCGAAATGGACAGAAAGGAGCAACAAACCCCCAGTCAACCCCGACGCAGAAACCGCCGACGCAACCGCGCAGGAAGAAGCCAGCAAAAAGTAAAGGAAAAAACCGGCGCCGGCTCTCAGCCGAAATACCTGCACACTGCCGTCGCGGGAATCAGCACCGGAGACGTCAACAACCACCGCTAGCGAAAATATGCAGGAGGATCAGGGGAAAAGGATACCAGATTCTGGGGCTCCCAGTTCTGGCTCCTTCAACGCTCCGAACAGTGAAGAGGAGACAGGCTCTGCCCCGTACACTGAGAGAACACTCTGGTAAGCAAAGTAAATAACACTGCCAGAGAAAAGGACAGATGAACGGCACAACCCAGCTAGGGCTTGCCGACAGCCAAATGTGAAGCTCTTCTGTCAGATAAAACAATAAAACTAGCATATAAGTAATAGCCACCAGACAATTGTGGGGAGTCAAATCTCCACACATCCAGCCCAGCTGCTGAGGACACTTAGACTGCCTTGCTACCTCTGCAGGGGGGGGGCTAGGTAACCTTGGCAACAAGAATCTGGATTCAGTCCTCAGCTGCTAGAGGAGGGAGATTTGACTACCCAATTGTCTGGACTGGCCCGGAGATACGATAAGGAACGAAACTTAGAAAGGACAGAAAAACAGCTTTAATTGATACTGATAAGACTGTGTGAAGCTTCTATGGAATTAATTAACTCTGTTGAGAGAAAGGTTACAGTGCCCTGCTTTCCCACATATTCCAGCTGGTTAGCGACTTTGGAGGAGAAAAGTATCAAAGTTGTAGAACTGACCATTGTAATTGGGACTGTGAGGGGGGGAAACAGGTGCTGAGCCCAGTCAAGGGCCCTCATTGGATAGCTACGTAACAGTACCGGGACCAATAGATGGTGAAAGAAGGGTTACCGGAACCAATGAAAAGTTTGCCTATGTCCAGAATGGGAAAGAACAGTATAAAAGTTGTTGTTTTACTAATAGCCATTGCTCAGCCATTTTGAATGTGATTCTGCTTGAGTCTTGTGCACAAATAAATGTTTTGGACCTTCTGAACAGACTCCTGGTATTATTAGATTGTTTGCGCTCTGCTGCTACAACAGCAGGGGGTTAAACACATGTGGGCCTCAATAAGAAATTGCACCTAAATGCAGCAGGGGGAGTTTCCCACACTGCTACAGGCTCCCAAACATGCGGCTGCAGGCCGCTCTCTGTCTCCTCATGTTCTGGCGGTTGCTAGAGGTTTCTGCTGTCTTCCCCCCCTGCCACCGCCACTCTTACCTTGGAGCCTCTTTGCCGCATGGCTTTTCTACCCCTTGCGCTCAGCCTTCCTTCCTGGCTTCGGCGTTGAGGGGGGGGGGGTGACTCGGAGCTGCCAGCTTTCACTCCTGTCAAGCAACTGCAGCCCCTGCAGTGGCTCCTCACCCGATAACGGGTTCGGGAGCAGCCAGAAGTCTCGGACTGAGGAAGGCCCCACAGAACTCTCCCCCCAAAATCCTGGAGGGGAGAGGCGGAAGAAGAAATATTCTCCCCTCAGCCCTGTTGTCTCTTTGTTCCTTCTGGGGTTTTTTTTGTTTTTTTTACTTCTGCCTCTAAAAACCAAGAAACCTGCACCTTAACAGGGGAAATAAAAGCAAACTCTAACTAAACATATCTCCTTAGTTGTCCTTTCTGTGAGTCCAGCACCCTGGCTCACAACCTCCTCCAGCTGCTTGGAGGCTGAGCATACTGGGGCTGGTGAGCGGTGCCAGCTGCATATGTACACTAGTATCATCAAAAAGATGACAGGCTCAGCCTCCAAGCTGCTGGAAGAGGTACACTACCCAGAGGTGCGGGAATGGACTGGAGGGACGATAAGGAACTCTCCATTATAGCATGCCATCACCTACACAGAAAAAACTCCAAAACAGACTAATCCAAATAAACACCACCTCAAACACAATGGTATACAACACTCCATCATTAGCCCCACTAAATTTTATACTAGTCAATGCCAGGTCCATCAGAAATAAAATCCCCATCATACTGGACCTTATCATAGATGAGAAGCCGGATTTAGTATATATTACGGAAACATGGATAACTGACACTGACACCGTTCTCCTCAACCAACTAAGAATTCTGGGTTACAGCCTCCTTAATTGCCCTAGAGACAAGAAAAGAGGTGGAGGAGTAATTGCAATTGCCAAGGAAGCTCTAAAAATATCCCCCAGCGCATGCAACAATTATGAAGGAATTGATATCCTCAAAATAGAAAACAGAAATGTAGCAGTTTGCCGACTATACAGACCCTCCCACAGCCGAACATGAAAGCATGACATCTGTCCTGGAAGCAGTCTGCACCTCATCCATAAGAAAGCCTCAAATCGTCTTAGGTGATTTCAATCTATCATCTCTCCCACTAACACATGCAAACTCATTCTTAGATTCAAAGGAACAGATGGGTTTCCAACAAATAATACAACATCCCACACACAATAAGGGAAATATATTAGACATGGTGTTCCTTCCAATTTTTTCACCAGCCTACACAACCTCAACCCCCCCCCCCCTAATATAACACAGGTCCCTTGGTCAGACCACTTTCTGATCCAATTTACATTTAATTTACCAATATGCCACCTCGTCTATACCTCACAACTGAACTCCCAACAAATAATTCGATTTAGACCATTTGATAGAAACACATTCTTAAAATCGATTATTACACAACTTAGCTCATCGCAAACCGACCTCGACGAACTTAACAGAATGGAACACAAGAATTGCCTCATCTGCTAAGCCAACACCCAAACACCCAAAACCCTCACACAGACCATTGGAAAAATGGTACAACCCAGAATTAGCCAGGTTAAAAAAAGATCTCAGAAAAATGGTACGTAAATGGAGATTCAAAAAGACTACAGAAAACAAAACTCTTTACATGACAAAACTCAAAGTTTACAAAGATGCAATAAACACAGCAAAAAAGATCTACCACTCAAAAATATTAAATAATGCCATCAATCATCCAAGAGAACTTTCTGAACTTGTAAAAATGATTACTAAGTCCCCGCAAGATGCATCATACAAAATCCCAATCCAGCCCCAAACTCCAGCTGATTTCTATGCTAGCTAGCTAAAGCCCAATGACACGCAAGGTCTTCCCCTGCTGCCATTAGACCCGGTTAATACCAACAGTTGCCATATATTTCACACTATTGACACGAGATAAATTATAGATATAATTTCAAATATAAACACAACATCATCCCCACTGGATCCATGTCCAGTATCATGGATCAAAGCGACAAAATCTGAAATTGCCCCCTTCCTTATAAACATAGTAAACCAATCACTACAGCAAGGAATCATGCCAAGCGCACTCAAAACATCTGTAATCCGCCCCATACTAAAAAACAAGAACCTAAACAAAGATGATGTAGACCAATTTCAAGCATCCAATTTGTAGCCTAAATCATTGAGAAAGCAGTTCAACGTCAGCTCCAGGATTTCAAAGATTCAACAACAGCACTAGATGAACAACAATATGGATTTCGACCATTCCATTTCGTCAAAACACTCCTAGTACTTCTTGACAAATCCAGGGAATGGAGAACACCAAAAAAGCAGTGGTGTACAAAGGTTTGGAATCACTTGTAAATTTGACGTTTTTTCAACTTCGTGACCTTATATCTTAATTTTGGCTATTAGGGCCAACTTTTAGTATTGGTTTGGCCCTTATTTTCTGAGTTTGTTCCCCATAGTTGTCCTGTTGATAGATTTTTTGTGAAAATCGTGTAATGTACATTGTTGGCCAACGATATATTAAAGTATGCTTTAAAATATCATGGACGCACGCCAGGTTTCCTTCAAATTAATGTATGTGGCCTTGAAAAAGGCCGTTTTTATGTGCCAGTGATGGCTCAGTATTTGATGGGCCACCCTTTGCTCTTGATCACCTGACTTCACCTTGTTGGAATTGAATGAACCAGTCTGACAAGGTAATCGTTGGTGACAACGAGGTTCCAAGCTGCAATGAGTGACTCAATCAGCTCACGCTTTGATGTCGGATGCCTCTTGGATATTTCCAAGGCCACCTTGTGCCACAGGTTCTCGATTGGATTCAGATCTGGAGACTGGGCAGGCCAGTCCATTGACTTGATGTTCCGCTGCTTCCAGCTGATCACCTGTCTGGAGCAATGGCAGGGTGCACTGTCATCTTGGAACAGGAACTGGCCAGGAAACAGCTGGTGTGCTGATGGCACCGTGAACATTTGCAGTATGGTGATGTACTTGGCCCCGTTGATCATTCCATCGATGATGTGAAGACGTCCAACGCCACTGGCAGCCATGCAGCCCCAGACCATGACCTTCAAAGGATGCTTCACAGTGAGGTTGAGACACTCAGGCTTGAATTCCTCTCCAGGAAATCTCCTCACAAAGGTGTGGGCCTGGTTACCAAACAGGCAGAAGGTGCTTTCATCACTGAATAGCACCTTTTCCCACATTTCAGTCAACCAGGTTGAGTGCTTTTTCACCCACATGATCCGGTTGCGCCTTTGTATGTCAGCCATCAGTGGCTTATTCTGTGCTTTGCAACCCCGGAGACCAAACTGCAGGCACCAGCGACGAACTGTTGATGAGCTGACACTGACCTCACTTTGTCTGACCACTCTTGAAGTAGCTGAGGAGAGGTCAACTTGTGATTAGTCAGTGAAATGCGTTGTAGTGCGCGGTCCTGGCGTGATGTTGATGCACGTGGATGACCTGAACGAGGCTTGTCCACCACTGAACCCATTTCTTTCTTCTTCTGTGCAATCTTAACAACGGCGCTCTGACTGCAGCCAACTTTCCTGGCTATCTGACGGCTTGAAAATCCTTCCTTGCTCATAAAGGACACACGAACACACTCCTCCAACGTCAGGGTCCGAGTCATCTTCATGGTTGATCCAGAAAGTGTATGAAATTCAAAAATTCTGCGCATTTTTATAGCTGCACTGTTGGCTAGATATCTGCATTGTAATTGGTTAGTGAAACCAGCCTCCTGATTGGTCAGAAATAACGTGTACATATTGGATAATCTTGATCCAGTTTTGACGCAGGATCCACAAAAATCACAGTAGCTATCTCCCAGTGTCTGTAAAGTATTTAAATTGGAAGCAAGGAATGCAAAAAAGTCAACTCTAATAGCCAAATGTATCCCTTTTAACATGGTAGAAAGATGAATATGCTGGGCTAATGCAAATTTTTAAAAAAAGTTAGAAAGTACGAAAAATGCAAAACTCACAAGTGATTCCAGAGTTTTGCACACCACTGTAACCGCTGCTTTTGACAATGTGAATCACAAGACCCTCATATCAAGACTCAACTCCATAGGCATAAAAGGACACATCCTCAAATGGTTCACATCATACATAACTGACCGCTTCCAATATGTTCAAATTGATCAAAAAACATCATCAACTTTCCCCCAAACCCAAGGAATACCCCAAGGATCGGCTCTATCTGCCCTTTTGTTTAACTTATATATAAAACCAATCTGCTCAATATTCAAAAAACATAAAATAAATTACCACATATATGCTGATGACATTATGTTTTACATCCAATTGGACATACATAATCCTACTTAAATTAGCAGCATGCCTAAAAGATACTCAAATCTGGCTCCATGCGAATAATATGGGTATCAATTTCAACATCTCAAACCAAAGTTATGTTCGACTTCAGAACAGTAGTCCAAGGACTCATAACACTTTACTTCAACTACTGCAATAGCCTTCTGCAGGGAATACCCCAAAAAACCTTAAATATATTACAAATGGCCCAAAATGTCACAGCCAGAGTCATAATAAAAGCATGATGTTGTTCTATGTAAAAACTCTTGTTCTCCATTTACTGTTCTTTGTACTAAAACACATTCTATGTAAAATAGTTCAAAACCTGTTCTATGTAAAATAGTTTCTAAACCCGTTCTATGTAAAATAATAGCATGCTATTATTAAACTTTGTTTACTTGTAAACCGCCACTGATCGCTGGAAGTGGCGGTATAGAAGAGATGTATAAATAAATAAATAAAATGACTCACTGACCACTGAGCTCCGCTGGCTCCCAATTTCTTCAAGAGTAAGATACACAATAATAATGACTACATTCAAACTGATATATAACTTAGACGCCTCCCGCCTCTCATCACTCACCCAAATACAATCAACCAACAGAATCAGAAGAACTTCTAACCAAAACTCTCTAAGGGTTCTCCCTACAATATGCAAGACCAAACAATTCACTAGCAAAAGGGCATTTACATACATAGCACCCTTGCAATGGAACTCCCCCCAAAGCACTCAGAAGAATTAAAGACCTGCAATCATTCTGTAAAGAATTTAAAACATTATACCAGTCCCAACACCAACAACACATAAGGTTCCCCCTCCGCCATACCCTCTCCCTCCTCCTTACCCTCCCTCTGCCATACCCTCTCCGTCCTCCTTAACCCCCCCCCCCACCCTGCTCCACCCCCTTACCCGTTACCACTGCTACCCACAATGGTTTTAGATGTGTAACTGTAGATTTAATTGCTTATCTCAATTGATTGTCACACTAATAAGAACACCATTTATGTACTTAAATCCACCTGTACATAGCTTGTTGTAAATAGTTATAAGTTGTACTTTATCAGTACCACTCCATGTATATACTTAGAGGTTTTACCTCATTTACTCTGTTCTATGTATAAGTTCATTAATACTGTTCCACATAAAAGTTTGGTTTGTTATTATGTAAACCGCCCCTGATCTCTGGCAGGGGCGGTATAAAAATATATTCAAATAAATAAATGAAACAGGAGGGGCAAAGAATGTCTTTTAAATTGTGTCCCCTAGTCCAAACCATGCATGGCTGCTTATCCTTTAATCCAGGAATGATCTGCATAACTGGAAAATATTTTCTTATAACCCCCTGGGGATCTTATTGCTCAATGGCGACTAGGGGGTCACAAAATGTATAAATTCAGGCACATCCTTTCTTCCATCCCTCTTCCTGGGTTTTAAGAGCCAGAAACAATCATTATTATCTAGCTTTAAAGTAAGCCTCTCATACCACTGAACTGGGATAACCTCTACCCAGAAATTCCCCATATTGGCATCTAGTTTGAATTTTATATTCTGACATAGATGAACAATTGTGCCTGTATCTTATAAATTGAGAATAAGGCAAGCTCTCTCTCAAACTTAGTGAATGGAGACTGGAAAAATGCAACATGGTGTTTCTATCTGTTGGTTTCCTGAATACCGTAGTAAACCAACCCCCACCCCCCCACCCTTTTGTACCAGTACATCTAAAAATGATATCTGCTGCTGATTATGTTCCAGTGAAAACTGAATGTTGGAATCTCTCTCATTTAACCAACTATGAAACTGTTAATGTCTCTGACCCCTCCCATAACAAGAAAAGGTCATCAATATAGCGACGCCAGATTTTCACTGCAGCTGCAAGCAGGGCTGTGGGGCCCAACCATTTTAACTCAAATGCCCCCATAAACAAATTAGCAATAGAAGGGGCAAATGTGACCCCCCATAGCCACCCCTGTTAACCGATGATACATGCATTCCTCAAATTGGAAATAATTTTGCCCAAGCGCCAGTGTAGTTAATGGCATCAAAAAGGCCACATGGAATTCAGAAAGGTCCCCACTACTCTGTAGGGATTCTAATACCGCTTCTATGGCGCCTTGCTGTGGAATGCTTGTATACAGTGATGACGCATCCTTAGTTACATGCCAAATATCACCTCGTCCACTAAAGTGTGGTATTTCACTCAAAACAGTCAAAAAGTGTGTCGTGTCACGAATGTAGGAGGGGATACTCAGGAGCAATGGACGAAGCATTGATCTCCTATATATCACAGTCTAAGAATAAATAGTTTCATCAAAGTTAAAATGCTGAAGAAGTTCTCCTAATGTACCTATGCAGAAAGGATACTGGGAAGGGAAGTGTAGGAAGAAAGTGCAGAAATACAGATTTGCTAACAGTCACAGAATATTCTCCAGCATTTTTAGAAGGTAGGAAAAATTCAATTATCTATCCCAATTGAGTTAGTCTAAGACTAGCAAGCTATCTGTGGATAAAGAAACATCTGTGAAGTATATTCTAGTCACCCATGAAGGGCATTAATACCGGCTGGTTACATCTGTTAGAGGCAATAATAGATAGGTAACTGCACAAATCAAAAGCCTGCATAGTACTATTGCATTATTCAACTATAGCTCAGTTATGGAAGGGATGCACTTGAGAAAAGCAATGTATCTAAGGCCAAAAAATTGTAATTGAAGGAAAATAAATGTTTGACCATGTAAATTGGACAAACAAAGTATTTGTTCCTAATCCATTTTTCCCCTTTTTAAATATGTATTCACGGTGTTAGAACGCTTATTGCTGGCCACATTAGTACCTTTGAAGATCAACCTAATTGTTTTTACTGTTAGGCAATAGTGTAGTCACAAATTCAGACGTGCAGGTGCTTTCCATGACATCAATGTCTACCGTGCTAAGCATGCACATACCTATAGCCACGCCCATCTCTACAGCCACCCCCTCTCCTTACAATTATATGGGGGTTTATTACAAGGTGTGAAAGTCCTCACAGAGCTTGAACCTCATGAGATTAACCTCCCAAAGAACAGGCTTGACTATCAACCACAAAAGTTGGATAGGGTAATGTGACTTGTTTTTTCTCTTATAACATTTTAAGGCCCTTTTACTAAAGTGTGCTGTGGTTTTGCACATAGTGCATGAAAAATGTGAAAATTCACGTGTGCTAAGTGCAAAGTCACCACATTAAATGTTAACTCCTGGGAATATACTAATGCATATTCCTGGGAGTTAACATGCAGTACCATACCTTAGCATGGGGCACTATTTCTGCAGATGCACCTGTTTTTATTTTTATTTATTTATTTAAGGTTTTTCTATACCGCACTATTCGGCATCAGCACGGTTTACAATAAACAAGTTTGTACAATGAGGAACAGCCATACATTGAACTTACATAGAACAGGGAGTTTAAACATGGATAACAGGTGAACTTTATACATAGCAAACAAAGGGAGATTTAAACAAGGGTAACAGGTGAACTTTATACATTATATACACAGGGATTGCATCACATCTAAGTTTATGATACAGGCCCTAAGGGGGATAGATGGGGGAGGTGAAGAGTTTGAGGTGGAGTTGGTGGAGTTTGAGGAGTTGAGGTGAGGTGGAGTTGAGGTGGAGTTGAGGTGGAGGTAACTGCACCCACGCTAAGAGCATGAGTGACAGTACATGGTGTTTACCCCCATGCTATATGACACTCACCACATCCACTCTCCATCCCTAACATCCATTTAGCACTCCAATGCGCGAGTTTGCAGTTAGTGCAGAAATCAGCCCACGCCAGCGGTTATGCCCCTGCATTAACAGTTACCATGGACCACAGCGCGCAGCTACCATGTGTCAAAACCTGCGCTAACTGCATAGTGCACTTTCATAAATGGACACCATTGTGACAGTCATCACCACCATGGACAATGCAGGCTTTTCTCCAGGGTGTGTAGAACTAAGAAGAATAAGGGAGATCAAACTCAAAGCAAAGTGTGTTTGTTTTGAAACTGATACTGCACGAATAGCTGTTACAAAATCTCAGGCTGATGGCAGCAAAAATGGCAACAGCTATGACAAGAGGTTGACAGACAAGCAGGGAGGCAGATTGATAGGAGGCATCCGTAGGAAAATCACAACATGAACTTGGCATCAGAGTCCCATAATTTAGAGCTGAACTTGCAAATAATTTTTATTGATTTTGCAGTTTTAAATAACCTCATTGCTCTATGTCAACAATACAACTAAAAAGGAGGAGAAATCGGTCACACTGAAAATGACAATAATAATCCTTGCCAAAAGCTTCATGTCAAATTATAATAATTTTCAGCATGTTAAAAAAAATGTATATATAGTCCTATGCTGTTGTAGACAAGATTGCTATCAACCTTTCAATGTAACATGCAAATCAGAACACCAAACAAAACAAAAAAAGGAAGAAAACGAAAGCAAAACCCACATCAAAAACCAAAAATAATCACCACCCACTCCCAAATAGCCCAAAGGGAAAGTATGAATTCTTATTAAGGGAATACAATAGGAAAACATAAGCCATCAGAACATTATTTTATCCTTTGAAAGGGACAATTGAAGAAGAAGTAGGAATCTTCTAAAAGAAAGCAGAGAAAACGGCAAAAAAAGGAAAAAAAAAGAAAACAGATTTATTGTGCCTCAGGAGCAGGGGTAAATGTATATGGATGATGTATGCAAATAGGTACATATGTTATAAACCATGCCCCTACTTCGTAACTCTGTTGTAAACTACCAAAACTAAACCTCCAAACACACATATGCAGGGGTCACATAAACATACATATCTCTTTGTCATCGCATGTAATCCCCAAGGCTTTATAAGAAGCTAACGCACCGCCACATTCTTAAAGAGGCTGGTGATATTTAACAGACATCCACAGTCTGGGGATCCCCTCCCCCAGCACCAGCAAACTATTAGGGTCATAAGAACATAAGATATGCCATACTGGGTCAGACCAAGGTCCATCAAGCCCAGTATCCTGTTTCCAACAGTGGCCAATCTAGGTCATACGTACCTAGCAGTTTCCCCAAAAGACACAGGTTCTGCAATGCTTGTACTAGATCAAGCATTGATATCCTGGGTCCCTTCTTAATAATGGTTTTTGGACCTTCCCTCCAGGAACTTGTCCAAACCTTTTTTAAACCCAGCTACACTAACAGCCTTTACTACATCCTCCGGTAACAAATTCGAGTTTGATTACACGTTGAGTGAAAAAATATTTTCTTTTATTAGTCTTAAATAGTTTACCCTGTAGCTTCATTGCATGTCCCCTAGTCTTCCTATATTCTGATAACGTAAAGAGTTGATCTATGTTTACCCGTTCCACTCCGTTCATTAATTTATAGACTATCATATCTCCCCTCAGCCGTCTCTTTTCCAGGTTAAAGAGCCCTAACCTTTTTAGCCTTTCTTCATAGGAGTATCCTTCCATCCCCTTTACCATTTTGGTGGCACTTCTCTGAACCTTTTCTAATAACACTATATCCTTTTTAAGATACGGCGACCAGAATTGCACACAATATTCAAGGTGCGGTCTCACCATGAAACGGTATAGAGGCATTATAATATCTTTTGTTTTATTTTCCATTCCTTTCCTTATGATACCTAGCATTCTATTTGCTCTCTTGGCTGCCGCTGTACACTGGGCCAGGGGTTTTAACATGTTATCCACAGTGACGCCTAAATCTTTATCCTGGGTGGTGGTTCCTAATGTGGAACCTTGCATCGTGTAACCATGGTTTGGGTTCTTCTTCCCTAGGTGCATAACTTTGCACTTGTCCACATTAAATTTCATCTGCCATTTTGATGCCCAGTCTTCCAATTTATCAAGATCCTCTTGCAATTTTCCACAATCCTCTTGGGTTTTAACAACTTTAAATAGTTTTGTGTCATCTGCAAATTTGATAACCTCACTCGTTATTCCACTTTCCAGGTCATTTATGAATATGTCAAAAAGCAGCGGACCCAGCACAGATCCCTGGGGTACACCACTATTCACCTTTCTCCATTGGGAAAATTGGCCATTTAGCCCTACCCTCTGCTTTCTATCTTTCAACCAGTTCCTGATCCACAGTAGTACACTGCCTCCTATCCCATGGCTTTCCTAACCAGGGCTCCACACATCAAACAGGGAACTTTTACTTGAGCACAGTAGGCTGCTGAACTCTGTAACCTCCTCAGGTTCAGAAACTGCTAACACCTAATCAAGAGTTAGTGGGCCTGTTTCCTGAGTGCAGTTGAAGCCTGCATAAAAAGCTCCTGTGCCCTGCCCTTTTGAGGCTTTCCTAACCAGGGCTCCACACATCAAACAATACCTAAGCTCCACAAACAGGACAATGGCTGGGAAAAATCGTATTGCTAAAGCTGTTGCCCCCGTTACAGCTTATGCCTCGGTCCAGACAGAGGTCCTAATGCCAGTTGAGGAACCGGTTCCATGTGCAGGGTGCCTGCATGCTGAAGCTCTGAGGAAACAAGTGGAGGAACTCAGATAGGAGGTGGCGAGGCTGAGGAGCATTCAAGACAGTGAGAAGTACATTGATGAGATGCTTCTTGCAGCAACCAGGCTCTCCAGCACAGGAGAAGATGGGTGCCAACAGAATGTCAATGGTTGGACTAAAGTCACCAGAGCCTGCAAAATCACCAATCCAACTTCTCCAGCCCTTGAATTGAAGAACCATTATGCAGCCCTGGAAGTGGAGGAGGTGAAAGCATCCCTGGAAAGGGAAGAACCAGAGTTCAAGTATCCCATAGTTGCGGAATCAGTGACCAGAAGGAAACGAAGGGTAGTGGTGGTTGGAGACTCTCTTCTGAGGGGTACTGAGGCGTCCATCTTCCGACCAGACTTGATGTCCAGAGAGGTATGCTGTCTGCCTGGTGCCAAGATCCAAGATGTTACGGAGAGTTTGCCGAGACTCATCAAGCCCACTGACTATTACCCAATGTTGCTAATCCATGTTGGAACAAATGATACTGCCAGGTATACATCGGAACATATCAAAAGTGACTTCATGGCTCTGGGACAGAGGGTGAAGCAGGTAGGTGCACAGGTGGTGTTCTCTTCAATCCTCCCTGTTGAGGGTAAAGGCCAAGGCAGAGAGGCTCGCATCCTGGAGATGAATGCATGGCTGCGTGGATGGTGTCTTCGAGAGCGTTTTGGTTTCCTAGACCATGGGATGCTGTTCCAAGGGTTGCAGAGCAGAGATGGCATCCATCTGTCCAAGAAAGGTCAACGCATCTTTGGTAGTAGACTGGCTAATCTACTGAAGAGGGCTTTAAACTAGATTCGTTGGGGATGGGTGAAGAAAGCCCCCAGGTAAGTGAAAGCCCCCAGGTAGGTGATACATTAAATACCTTTATGGAAATGGGTAACAGGGGTAACATATGGAAAGCAGTGTGTATTAATGCCCGTAGCATGGGAAATAAGATCCTTGAAGTTGAAACTTTGGTGGGAGTGGCTGACTTGGATTTAGTGGCAGTTACAGAAACATGGTTCACAGAAAACCATGACTGGGATGTAACTATACCTGGCTATACTTTATTCAGAAAGGACAGGGTAGGAAGAAGGGGAGGAGGAGTGGCACTATATGTAAAAACTACTATTAAAGCTTTGGAATTACAGAGCTTAAAAGGGAGAGAGGAGGCATTGTGGGTTAAACTAGACAGAGGGAAAGAGAAATCTATTTGCATTGGTGTGATATACAGACCTCCCTCACAAGAGGAAGAGGTGGACAGAGAGTTAATTGAAGACATACGCAGCATTGCTAGGAAAGGGGAAGTGCTACTGCTAGGAGATTTCAATATGCCAGATGTTGATTGGCACATTCCTGCTGCAGTATCATCTAGAAGTAAGGAGATCCTGGATTCTCTACAGGGAGAACTATTCAGGCAATTGGTAACAGACCCCACACGTGAAGGGGCCATACTGGACTTGGTGCTTACCAATGGTGAAAGTGTTTCTGATGTTGTAGTGGGAGATCATTTTGCATCCAGTGATCACCAGATGGTGTGGTTCAGTATTAGGACTAGGGCTGTTAGAATCCATTCCAAGGTGAAGATCTTAGACTTTAGGAAGACTAACTTTGCGAAGATGGGCCAATACCTCAGGGAGTCGTTAGTGGGATGGGAACAGCTTGGGGATGTAGAAAAACAGTGGGCAAAACTGAAAGGGGGTATTTTAAAGGCAACCAACCTTTTTGTTAAAATGGTAAATAAAGGCAAAAGGAACAGGAGACCGCTATGGTTTTCGAAGGAAGTAGCTGAAAAAGTGAAGAAAAAGAGGGAGGCCTTCATGAAATACAAGAGATCACAGAGAGAGGAAGACAGGCATCTGTATTTGGAAAAACTTAGAGAAGCTAGCAAAGTAGTCAAGAAGGCAAAGATTCAAAAGGAGGAGGAAATAGCCAATGCAATAAAATGGGGGGATAAGACATTTTTCAGATATATTAGTGAGAAGAGGAAGGGCAAAAGTGGTATTGTCAGACTCAAAGGTGCAGGGGGGGAATATGTAGAAGCTGATAAGGATAAAGCGGAATTGCTTAACAAATATTTTTGTTCTGTGTTCACAGATGAAGAACCAGGAGCAGGACCTCAGAAAACACCCACAAATAAGAACAGAAGCGAGGGACATCTTGAACAATTTTCAGAAGACTGTGTTCGTGAGAAACTAGCTCAACTTAAAGTAGACAAAGCGATGGGACCGGATGGGATACACCCTAGAATACTGAGGGAACTTGGGGACGTTCTAGCAACTCCACTGACTGACCTTTTCAATGCCTCGTTGGAGTCGGGAGTGGTGCCAAAGGACTGGAGAGAGGTTCATGTGGTGCCTTTACACAAAAGCGGAAGTAAGGATGTGGTTGAAAACTACAGGCCGGTTAGTTTAACTTCGGTGGTGAGTAAATTATTGGAAACGCTGCTGAAAGAGAAAATAGTGAGGTTTCTGGAGTCCGGTGGATTACAGGATCCGAGGCAGCATGGATTCACCAGAGGCAGGTCTTGTCAGACAAATCTGATTGATTTCTTTGACTGGGTGACCAGGGAGTTGGACCAAGGGAGAGCTCTAGATGTGGTGTATTTAGATTTCAGTAAAGCCTTTGACACTGTTCCTCACAAGCGACTTATAAACAAACTGAGCACCCTAGGGATGGACCCTAAAGTTACTGCTTGGGTTAGAAATTGGTTGGGTGGGAGGCGACAAAGAGTACAAGTAAATGGAGCTCACTCTGAGGAGAAGGATGTTACCAGTGGTGTGCCCCAGGGATCTGTCCTTGGTCCGATTCTTTTTAACATCTTTGTTAGTGATATAGCGGAAGGGCTGTCGGGTAAGGTTTGCCTCTTTGCGGATGATACCAAAATCTGCAATAGAGTAGACACCCAGGAAGGTGTAGATAACATGAGGAGGGATCTAGCTAAGCTTGAAGAATGGTCTAGAATTTGGCAGCTGGGATTTAATGTTAAAAAATGTAAGGTCATGCATTTGGGCTGCAGCAATCCAAGGGAGCAATACAGTATAGGAGGTGAAGTACTTTTGTCCACTAAAGAAGAGCGGGACCTAGGCGTGGTTGTGTCTGATGATCTTAAAGTAGCTAAACAGGTAGAAAAGGCGAAGGCAAAAGCTAGAAGGATGCTTGGGTGCATACGGAGAGGAATGGCTAGCAGAAAAAAGGAGGTGATAATGCCTCTGTATAAGTCTTTGGTGTGACCTCATTTGGAGTATGGTGTGCAATTCTGGAGACCGCACCTTCAAAAGGATGTGAACAGGATGGAGTCGGTGCAGAGGGTTGCTACTAAAATGATTAATGGGCTTCATTATAAAGCATATGAGGACTGACTTAAGGATCTTAATACGTACACCTTAGAGGAAAGGCGGGATAGAGGTGATATGATTGAGATGTTTAAATACCTCCGTGGCATAAATGTTCAGGGAGAGAGCCTCTTTCAATTGAAAGCAAGTTCTGCTACGTGGGGACATGGGACGAGGGTGAAGGGAGATAGATTCAGGAGTGATATGCGGAAATATTTCTTTACGGAAAGAGTAGTGGATCCGTGGAATAGTCTCCCAGTGGAGGTGGTAGAGATGAGGACAGTAACTGAATTCAGAAAAGCATGGGACCAACACAGAGGATCTCTAAAGGTAAAAAGTGGACTGTTGTAGTTGTTATGGAAGGACAGACTAGATGGGCCTTGTGGTCTTTTTCTGTCATCATGTTTCTATGTTTCTTTAGTTTTGCCAAAAGTCTCTGATGAGGGACCTTGTCAAAGGCTTTCTGAAAGTCCAGATACACTATATCAACCGACTCACCTTTGTCCACCTGTTTATTCACACTTTCAAAAAAACATAACAGATTAGTAAGACAAGATCTTCCTTGTCTAAAGCCATGTTGGCTGTCTCTCATTAGGCCATGACTATCTACATGCTGAGTAATTTTATTCTTTAAGATGGTTTCTACCATTTTTCCCGATACTGATGTCAGGCTCACCGGTCTGTAGTTTCCCGGCTCACCCCTCGAACCCTTTTTAAAAATTGGTGTTACATTGGCAATCCGCCAATCTTCAGTTATTAGAGATGATTTTAATGATAGTTCACAGATTACTAATAGCAGGTCTGCAATCTCATATTTTAGTTCTTTCAACACCCTTGGATGTATACCATCTGGCCCAGGTGATTTGCTACTCTTCAGTTTATCTAATAGTTGTGATACATCTTCCCGATGTATCGATATTTCCTTCAATTCTTCCGCACCTTTAAATACCACTTCAGTCATGGGTAACATCCCTACATCTTCCTCAGTAAAGACCGAAGCAAAGAATTCATTCAGTCTCTCCGCTATTCCCTTGTCACCTCTTAGTGTCCCTTTAACTCCTCTATCATCTAATGGTCCAACTGACTCTCTCACAGGTTTTTTGCTATGAATGTACTTGAAAAAATCTTTATTTCGCGTTTTTGCTTCCGCAGCAAGCTTCTTCTCAAATTCTCTCTTTGCCTTCTTTATCAATGCCTTGCATTTGACCTGGCAGTGCTTGTGCTGTTTCCAGGTTTCATCGTTTGGCTCTTTTTTCCATTTCCTGAAAGATGCTTTCTTGGCAACAACAGCCTCTCTGACCTCACCTTTAAACCATGCTGGCAGTTTTTTGGACTTCCTTCCACTTTTCTTAAAGCGTGGAATGCAGCTGGTCTGGGCTTCCAAGATAGTATTTGGAGGTCCATCCTCCAAAGATGCTCCCCTCCCCTCACAGGGCCCAGGCCCCCTCCCCCTTAAGTCTCCCTTGACCCCGATTCAGAACCCCTACCTCCCTAAGACTTCTATGGACCTATCTTTATCCATTCTTGGTAGTCAAATGGGAACCTGACAGGAGTGATCCGCACACGCTCCTGTCCAGGGCATTGTCGGATTCAAAATGGGCTCGCGATACTAGCAGTAATTCGAAGCAGGTATAAATGCCATCATGGAGTTATTTTATGACACATGTGTATTGCTTTTGGAAATTAGGAAATACACTCCATGAGGAACATGCTGCATGTCACAGGTATACATATGTAAAAAGTGGATTTTCTAAAATCATTATTTATGTAATGCCATTAAAATGACCTCTTTAATCTACAGTTTTATTTTATTGTTATTAATTTGTATGTATTGTTTAATTAGCATACATTTTCTGGATGGGTGTTTCAAACTTGAATAGCAAAATCAAATAAAGAAGATTATTTTGTATATACTGGGTCTCTACAATATTAACTCAATCACTGACGACCACAAATACAGGATAACAGTTCCCGCACAGTGTAACGCAAAGAACCTATATTCACTAATACTCCAGTTTAATATCCAGCAATTTAAAGTACACAAATATTTGTTGGCCATAAAACGAGGTTGCTATTGAGCAGCTTCCCCCAATGTCCATGTTTCTCTTTTAAAGTGTGATCTTACAGAGCATTATCATAAAATCCCATTCAAACCAAAAACACCAACATGTTTCGAACTTATTTGGTAAAAGTTCTACTTCAGGGTAAACACAGTCTCTGATGGGTTTCCAATCTTAATTCAACACATTACGGAAACTTCAACCAATTCTGAAGCATAGTCAGCTTAAAGCAGAAAAATGGCCGCAGCATCTTTTAAGCCCAACCAGCCCCTCCCCACAGGATGACATCAATTGGGGGGGAGGGGAGGTCCTTCAGCATATAGTATACCAGTCAATTTGTGCATTTAACCAATGTGGATGAAGTGAATTCAAATAAAAATTCCAAAATTGCTACCTTTTATTCAAAAGTGCCTCCCTATCCCTGCCAGTGCAGCGCAGCATGCTGCAAAATGCACCAACGCAACTGGTCAAAGATGTGCTGATGTTGCACACAATGTTCCACTAATGGTGCAATCAATATTTTAGTTCTCAGCTGAGATTTGTGCTCACATAACCGTATTTTCATAGATGTATACGACCTACGTATATAGAATTTTGAACATGGGCACGTAATTAGATATACCACATATGTTGTATCACAAGTGGTAGAAAATAAAAAAGTTGGAGGAAGAGTTACAGCAATCTGTTTCAGCTGATGATTAGCTGCATTTAGCTGCTTTGTACATAGTTGCTTTTTGTACATAGTTTTATTATTATTATGTTCTCTGTTTATGAAACCTGTTTAATGTATACCCAGTTCATTGTCCTGTTCATTGTAAGCACTGATCAATTTTTGTGACGTGTAGTTTGTTCATTGTAAACCGCACTGATGTCAAATAGCGCGGTATAAAAGAAACTGTAAATAAATAAAAATAAATAAATAAAATGTTTATCAAGTTAAATAACAGGAGATTCAAGAGACAGTGAATAAATATCAAGAGACTATTAAAGCTACTAAATTAAAAATATTTTGCCAGGATCAATTGGATTTCAAGGATAGATCCATTTTTCCTTGGATGAACATCAGATTAACACACTGATTATACTTTGGAAGACACAAGTGGAGATGAATTGTCTCAGGATTTTTTGGAAGGTCCAGAATGGCGAGGCAGAGCACAGGGGAGAGGCAGGTCATAGGGTCACAAACCCCAACATTATAGTCCCAGTGATAAATGGCAGGGCCCTACAACACAGGCACACTCCAAAAGACAGCAATTGTTAATTTTACAGCAGTACCTCTCACAGTACCCCAAGCTCAGGATCTCGATCTGAGTATGTCATTTGTCTTGACGGTCTTCTATAAATCATTTGATGTGCGAGTGGCCTTATATGGCTTCTTTCACTGATTGGTGATCTGTCATTATAGTGCTTTTCATGCTATCCCTCAAGATATATTACTGGTTAGCTTAGAATCTAAATGGATGCCTAATGGTCTAGTGGATCTGTTAA
The DNA here is from genome assembly GCA_033557465.1 of Ichthyophis bannanicus. Classification (NCBI taxonomy): domain Eukaryota; kingdom Metazoa; phylum Chordata; class Amphibia; order Gymnophiona; family Ichthyophiidae; genus Ichthyophis; species Ichthyophis bannanicus. Next base: position 170,626,590 of record CM066038.1, read on the forward strand.
TTCTGACCTATTAGAAACTGGTTTTATGTGACTTGGATTTGATGGAATGTAATTTAAGACATTTTTCAAAGAATTTGTCTCAAGATCAATACAAGGCCCTTTTGGAATTGATGAATAGCGAGATTGTTGTATGGTGAGCAGATAAAGGTGGAGCTATAATAATACAATCTAAAGTGCATTATGATTTAGAAATTATGTCACAGTTGGAAGACACATTATTATCAACGATGAGATTCTGATCAATCATTGGAACTGTTGTCACATGTGAAAGGTTGTGAGGTTATTTGAGTCATTTAACTCAAAAGGAAATGCAGTTTTTGATTACTACTAATCCCTGGATTCCAATTCTTTACATAGTTCCTAAGATTCATAAGAACTTTGAAAAACCTCCCAGACGTCCTTTAGTAGTGAGTAATGGCTCCATTTTGGAGCCATTGTCTATTTTTGTGGATAAACTATTGAATCCTTTGAAAAGGCTAATTCCATCATTTATTAAAGATACAACTCATGTGTTGCGCATGCTGTCAGATATTACACTTCCTTCTGGTGCTTTGTGGTTAGTGTCATTTGACGTGAAATCTTTGTACACTAATATTCACCAGAAGGAGGCTACGACAGTGATCACTGAATAAGATTAGGAGGTCTTTCTGGCATGGAATTCCCCCAAACAGTATATTTTGGAATTATTACAATTGGTATTAACTAATAACTTTTTCTGCTTCAACGGGGGGTTTTTACCATCAAAAATATGGGTTAGCTAGGGGACACTACAGTAGCTCCGACCATGGCTAACCTATATATGGCCTCCTTTGAACAGAAATTTATGTATTCTTCTTTTTGGATGTCACAGATCCTTGTATAGAAAAGATATTTGGATGACATCCTATGTATTTGGCAGGGAGAATTGTCCTCATTGCAGCGTTTTACCAATTGGTTAAATACCTTGAAACCAAATATACAATTTGAAAGGACATGTCATACAACACACCTGGCTTTTCTGGATATATTTTTCTTGCGTGAGGGCGATCATATTCACATCACTTTATATCAGAAACCAGTAGCACGGAATAATCTGCTACATTATTCTAGTCACCATCCCTATAAATTGAAAAATGGGTTACCAATTAACCAATTCTTATGATAATGTCGGATTTGTTCCAAACGTGCAGATTATTTGCAAGAGTCTAAACAGTTATTTCAGAAATATTGAGAATGAAGTTATCCCTATTCAGTGATGAGAAATGCTTTTTTACGAGGACTGTATGCATAACAGGATTTATTGTTGATGGAAAAATTGCCTTCTGAAATTTCAGTTGGACCTTTGATTTGCTCTTTACCTTTTTCAGAGCATGCTCCCTGTATTGCTTTAATTGTATATAAGCACTGCACAATCTTATAACTTCATGATTGTTTTCAGGACCCCCCCCTCCCCCTATTGTGGTGTATAAATGGGGGCAGAATATAGCCAATATAGTTAGCTCTTCTATCATTTGGTCTATAGTAGAGAATGACTGTGGGCCATTGGGTCATTATGCCTTTGGGGATTGCTTTTTTTTGATTCCGCGATGGAGGGTGCAATGTGGTGAGATTCTATATCTCAAAAACGTCTTCAATCGTTTGAACACACCACTTGTGATACAACATATGTGGTGTATCTTATATGCCCATGTAAAAAATTATACATGTCATATACGTTGATCTATGAAAATATGGTTATGTGAGTACAAATCTGAGCTGAGAACTAAAACCTTGACTGCACCACTAGTGGAACATTGTGTGCAACATCAGCACACCTTTGACCAGTTGTGTTGGTACATTTTGCAGCTTGTTGCGCCGCACTGGCACAGTGGGGATAGGGAGACACTTTTGAATAAAAGGGAACAATTTTTGAATTTTTATTTGAATTCACTTCATCCACAGATTGACTGGCATACTATGTGCTGAAGGACCTCCCCCGATTGATGTCATACTGTGGGAGGGGCTGGTTGAGTTTAAAAGACGCTGCGGCCATTTTTCTGCTTTAAGCTAACTGAGCTCCAGAAATGGATTGAAGTTTCCGTAATGTGATGAATTAAGATTGGAAACCCATCAGAGACTGTTTACCCTGAAACAGAACTTTAACCAGATAAGTTCGAAATGCATTGGTGTTTTTGGTTTGAATGGGATTTTATGACAATGCTCTGTAAGATCACACTTAAAAAGAGAAACAGACTTATTGGGGGAAGCTGTTCAATAGCAACCTCGTTTTATGTCCAACAAATATGTACTTTAAATTGCTGAATATTAAACTGGAGTATTAGTGAATATAGGTTCTTTGAGTTACACTGTGTGGGTCTCTACAATATGCAAATTTATCTCAGGCATATTTATTGTAGATATACTGAAACCCAACTGATTGCGGGGTCAACAGGATAGGTTTGGAAAGCCCTGATGTCTTCCATACACAGAGGATTTGCAGAAGGCAGATATGGAGCAGGGGACTGAGTCAGGGCATGATGTCTCTGTTCCTATTAAGCCTTACCAGAGGAACCTGGACAGGATCAGGAAATAATATCACTCTATGAGCAGCCAAAAAGGAAAATGTGCAAATCTCTTAAATACACTGTGGAAAACCAGTTCCTTTAGAAATGGAGGACTTTTAGAAATTACTATTTCCCAACACAATGGAAGGAGGAGTGGCCTAGTGGTTGGGGCAAGGTACTTCAGGCCGGAAGGTCGGGGGTTCAAATCCCACTAGAGGACAGCAACCTTGGGCCGGAAGGACTGGGGTTTCTAGTCCCACAGGTGCTCCTTGTGGTCTTGGGCAAGCCACTTAACCCTCCATAGCCCATGTTCCCTGTAAAATAGTTATCTCCAAGTTATAATGCCCTGTTCAATGTAATTTCAGTTTGTTCAATGTAAACCGCACTGATGCAGAATAGCGCGGTATATAAGAGAATTAAATATAAATATAAATATAATTAATTAGTTGGAAAATTCAAGCCATAATAGCTACTACTGTGCACTTAAGACTCTCAGCTAAGTGAGGAATAGATAAAAAGGTTTCCTTAAGGGACCTATTTACTAAACTGTGTTAGCTATTAATTTGGCAATTAACACTGCACCTTAACTGCTAATGTGGAAGAGGGTGGAGAATGGGCAGGACTGTGCCTTAGATTTAATACAGAGGAGTCACTGCGCATTAACTGTTAACCTGGCAGATAATGCGACACAAGTTAAAGCCTCCCTCATTACATGTAAATATAACCAAATATAACCAAACTAACTGCATCACATTACTCGGTAAAAAACTGTTCTGTTTTAACTGTATGGCAAGATGCCGGGAACTCTCCTAATAGCTAACACACAAGCTTTATAGTTACCCCTCATTAATTCTGGCATTTACCGCCACTTTAATAAACTGGCCCTATGGTTTTCTCATTCCCATGTTTATTTATTTATTTATTTAATACTCTTATATACCGCGCTATTCGACATCAGTGCGGTTTACATGGAACATCAAAAGAGGTTTTACTGTGGGCTTACACCGTAAATTACAGATAACAGGGAGATTAACTTGGATAACATGTTAACTATTTACACAAAAAGCATAACAGAAAGTTATGTTGCTAATAAAGTTGCAGCCACCAAGTGCTGTGCTGATGAGTTTGACTGGCATCTTCAGGGTTAGCTGATAGCTAGCTCAGCACAGTTACTTACCTGTAACAGGTGATCTCTGGGAACAGCAGGAATTAGTCCTCACATATGGGTACGTCGGTACCGACGGAGCCCGTGCGGGAAAGCTCCCCAGCTTCTTAGAATAGAAGCTTTTGGGACCTCCCACTGCACATGCGCACTGCCTTCCCGCCTTCCTGAACAGCTCTCCTCAGTTTCGAGTTTATAGCTGAGTCAACAGAGAGAGGACAGGAAGATAGATAGATAAAAGATACAACTCCTAGGGGAGGTGGGTGGGTTGTGAGGACTAATTCCTGCTGTTCCCAGAGATCACCTGTTACAGGTAAGTAACTGTGCTATCTCCAGGAACAAGCAGGAATAAGTCCTCACATATGGGGACTCCCTAGCTTAGATGCATGGGATCCCCTGTAAAGGTTCGCCATCTTCGTATGGATCTCAGGCATCCATTCTGGGAAGGTGGGCAGGAGTTGTTTAGGAATGGAACAGGTGCTTGAGGACAGCCTGGCCAAACAAGGCATCCCGGCGGGAGTCCTTGTCCAAACAGTAATGGGCTGTGAAGGTATGAACCGAGGCCCAGGTAGCGGCTCGACAGATCTGATCTATGGAAACAGAGTGCAGATGAGCCATAGAAGTTGCCATGGCCCTCACATTGTGAGCAGTGACATGGCCTTCCAGAGAAATGTTTTTGCTCTGGTAAGCAAAAGAAATACACTGAGCAATCCAATTGGAAAGTGTACGCTTGGAGACTGGAAGTCCCAAATGGGAAGGATCAAAGGCCACAAAAAGTTGAGAAGACTTTCGATGTGGCTGAGTCCTATTAAGGTAAAAAGCGAGAGCTCTTTTACAATCCAGAGTATGAAGGTTCCTCTCTGCATTGGATGCATGAGGAGCTGGAAAAAAGACAGGTAGATATACCTCTTGATTAAGATGAAAAGGCGAGACCACTTTAGGCATAAAGTGGGGATTCGTCCTAAGGACCACCTTATCATGATGAAATCTTGTATAAGGTGGATTAGCCACTAAAGCCTGCAGGTCACTGATGCGGCGAGCCGAAGTGACTGCAATGAGGAAGATGACCTTCCAGGAAAGAAATTTCAAGGAGGTGGAAAACATTGGCTCAAAAGGTGGCTTCATAAGTTGACCGAGCACTAGATTCAAATCCCATGCGACCGGGGGTGGTCTGATGGGAGGTTTAGTGAGAGTCAGGCCTCTCATGAATCTTGCAACAAGAGGATGAGAGGAGATAGGTTGTCCATTTATATGTTTCAAGGATGCTGCAATAGCACTTAAATGGACTCTTACCGAATTCGTCTTGAGGCCTGCATTGGATAGATGCAGGAGATAATCAAGAAGAGAATTCAAAGGAAGTGCCAGAGGGTCAAGACCCTGCTGAGCACACCAAATGGAAAAACGTTTCCATTTGAAAGCATAGGAACGCCTGGTAGAGGGTTTCCTAGAGGCAGAAAGGATATCTTTCACTGGTTGGGAAAGATGAAAGTCTTGAAGGCTTAAGCCTTCAGTAACCAAGCACTGAGGTGAAGGGATTTGGGGTTTGGGTGCCACAAAGTCCCCTCCTCCTGAGACAGGAGGTCTGGCGCAGCTCCCAGATCCAGGTAGGATCCCTGGGAGAGCTGTAGAAGTAGAGGGAACCACACTTGGCGTGGCCAGCGTGGAGCTATGAGGATCATAGTTCCATGATCCCTCTGGAGTTTGAACAGAGTCTTGGGAATCAAAGGAATGGGTGGAAAGGCATATAGGAATGCCTGATTCCAATTCAGGAGAAAGGCGTCCGTGGCCTGAGCTCCCTGACACGGAGTTCTGGAACAGAACCGGGGAAGTTTGGCATTCCACGGACTTGCAAAGAGGTCTATGTCCGGGGTCCCCCATTCCTGAAAGATTCGGTTTATTTGGTCCAAATGTAGGGACCATTCGTGTGGCAGCAGAACTCGACTGAGCCTGTCTGCCCGAGAGTTTTGAACTCCTGGGAGATACACTGCTAGCAGGTGAATCTGATGCTCTCTGGCGAAGGCCCATAGTCTTAGAGCTTCGTTGCAAAGCGACAGAGAGCCCGTCCCTCCTTGTTTGTTTATGTAAAACATGGCCACCTGATTGTCCGTCTGAACTAGGACAGTCAGGTTGGCTAGGAGGGAGTGGAAGACCTTGAGAGCAAGGTAAATTGCTCGCAGTTCCAGAAGATTGATATGAAGGGTGGTCTCCTGTAGAGACCAAGTGCCCTGAGTGGAGAGAGTTTGCAGATGGGCTCCCCACCCTGTTTGGGAGGCATCTGTTGTGAGGGTTGCTTGGGGTAGCAATGGTTGAAATGGAGCCCCCAACAACAGATTCTTGGTGGAAGGTAGGCCCTTGCAGTGATGGTGTCCAACTGGGCCCCTATGAATTCTAGAGATTGAGTAGGGATGAGTTGGGACTTGGGAAGGTTTACTACCAGTCCCAGATACTGCAAAAGGCTCCTTGTGTGGTCCAGGGAAATCTGGGCCTGTGACTGAGTTGGAGCTCGGATGAGCCAGTCGTCCAGATATGGGAAGACAAAGATTCCCATGCCTCTTAGAAATGCGGCTACGACTGCCATGCATTTTGTGAATACTCTTGGAGCAGAGGCTAGACCGAAGGGGAGTACTCTGTATTGGAAATGTTTTCCCTGAAACAGAAAGCGAAGATACTTTCTGTGGGATGGATGGATGAGTATATGTGTATACGCATCCTGTAGGTCTAGAGAACAAAGCCAGTCCTGACCCTGGAGGTAAGGAAGGAGAATGCCGAGAGACAGCATTTTGAATTTCTCCTTGAAGAGAAATTTGTTCAATTCTCTCAGATCTAGGATTGGTCTGAATCCCCCTGTCTTCTTTGGAATGAGAAAATAAGGGGAGTAGAAACCGGACCCTTGTTGAGGAAGAGGAACCTCTTCTATGGCCCCTTGGGCAAGAAGAGAGGAAACCTCTTGACCCAACAGGGTTAGGAGAGATGGGGGAGAATTGAATGGTCTCACCATATGATGGGGAGGAAGGCTGGAGAAATGAAGTTTGTAACCCTCTCGAATGATAGAGAGGGTCCATTGTTCTGTTGTGATTTGTTCCCATCTGGGAGCAAAGTGAACCAACCTTCCGGGTATGGTGAGAGGTTCTGGTTGTGTTAGAACCAGAAGTGGCAAGTTCCCTAGGAGCAAGTCAAAACCCCTGAGGGGTTGGAGCCTGCTGAGCTACAGTAGCTGCTGCAGGCTTAGCTCGTGCTTGTTTGGATTGCTGACGCTTAGCAGTATAGCGAGGTTGAGAAGACTGCTGGCCAGTATTTGAAGCAACTCTGGCCTTCTTATAGTAAGGCCTTTTAAAAGACTTTTTCTTAGTAGGAATTGAAGTGGACTTTGAAAGTCTTTCCAAGGTGGCATTTTCAGCATCCATTTGGGTGGCTTTGATTTGCCACTCTTCCCCAAATAAGTTCTCACCTGTACAGGGCAGATTCCGTAAGCCATCTAGAACCCAAGGTTCCAGATCAGAGGCCTGGAGCCAAGCAAGACGTCGGGCTGCAATAGCAATGCCCGAAGCCCTACTGGCTCCCTCAAAGGAATCATATGCTGCCCTATTAGAGAACTTAGAAACCTCTAAAAGTTGTTTCACTAGGGAAAGGAATCCCTGCTTTTTATCCTCAGGGATAAAGGGGGCAAAATGCCGCACCTTTTTGGCAAGTTCCTCCAGGAACATGCCCATATAGAGACTGTAGGAATTAATCCTGGCTATAAGCATACTAGCCTGGAAAATTTTCCTACCAAAAGAGTCCAAAGTCTTACATTCCCGTCCTGGAGGGGTGGAAGAGTGCCTTTTGGTACTCCTAATCTTCTTCATTGCAGACTTCACCACAATAGAGTGGTGGGACAATTGAGTCTTTTGGAAACCAGGAGAAGGAGGGACCCTATACATGGTGTCCAACCTACGGGAATAAGGAGACAAAGTCAAAGGATTTTCCCAGAAATCCATCAGTTGTTCTTGAAGGATTTCATGGATAGGCAGGGTAACTGCCTCCTTAGGGGCCTTTGAGTATCCCAAAATATCCAGTTTTTTGGATCTGGGTTCCTTTTCAGAGGATGTGGTAATAGAAAGGGCTGTAGCCATATCTAAAACAAAGTCCTGGAAGGACAAATCCTCTGGAGGGGACATTCTCCTTTTAGGAGAAGAGGGCTCCTCAGGTAAGTTGAGTGAAAACTCAGCAGAATCATCAGAGGAGTGAAAATCCTCAGAGGAATCGGTGCTTTCCTCTAACGCACGATACGCGTACCGATCGGTATCGATATCGGGCGTATCGGGTATGGAACCGGTATGGAGCGAAAGCCCATACGGTACCGACTTGCGTTTAGAGGTGGACGGCCTCGATACCGGCATGGCGGACGATACCGGTATCGGGCCCGGAACCGCTGAAAGCGGAACCGATGGCGTTGCAGCTTTAATGAAAGCCATGACGGCTTGCTGCATGGACTGTACAGTATCGCCCATGGACGCCATAGCTGCCTGGATGTCGGTACCGGAGTGACCCGGTACCCCAGAGCAGGCTAACAGGTGATCTGTCGAGGCCGTAGCATCGATATCAACCTGAGACCCCTGAATTGGCGTTTTTGGAAGTTGGACTTCCCGCCGGGGTTGTTTGGCTGGGGCAGGGTCCTCAAGTTCTAAGCTAAGAGCCTCTCGATGCTTTGAAGGAGATTTGCTCTTTGAGGACTTGCCCACAGAAGGTTTGGTTACCTGAGATCCATCCGGAGAAGAAGACCTGGATGACTGTGATGCTGTATTCTCTGAAGCAAACAGCACATGGAATTTGTTGGCCCGGTTCTGCAGCCCACGTTTAGACATGTGGGAGCAAGATGGGCAGTCCGGTATGGAATGGTCAGGCCCCAAACATTTCAGACACCAGTCATGGGTGTCTGTGACTGAAATAACAGCATTACATTTGGTACACTTCTTAAATCCAGGGGCTGGCTTCTCCATGAGGAGAAATTGAGTAGGCCGAGAGGCCTCTCTGAAGTGACCAAAAAGCTAAAAAATAAGAAAAAAGAATTATAATTTTTTAAAGAAAGAAAGAAAAGACCGGCGATACCGGTATCGGTATGGGGAAGGCAGGTACGCGGTCTAAAGAAACAAATAAAATAACAATTTCTTCAGCGGTGACAGGAACACGACCTGCTGGCTCCGCGGAAAAAAGAGAAACTGAGGAGAGAGCTGTTCAGGAAGGCGGGAAGGCAGTGCGCATGTGCAGTGGGAGGTCCCAAAAGCTTCTATTCTAAGAAGCTGGGGAGCTTTCCCGCACGGGCTCCGTCGGTACCGACGTACCCATATGTGAGGACTTATTCCTGCTTGTTCCTGGAGATTACAGTGTTAGGTACAGTATACAACTAAAGAGGTCACTGTTTGGTAAGGACTTTCATCATCACGCATTACTAAGGACTATTGTTCTTGTTCAGCAGTTAAATCATGACAACCTTGTCCTGGTGGTAGTTCAGAAGCATCTCATAATCACCCATAAACATGACCTGTATGTTTCAGATGCTCTTTCAAAGATACAAATTGCATTGGGAAAAGATCTTCAGTAAGCCATAAAAAGTAACGTTATGCCCTAGTCTGCCTGTAATGAGTAATTAAGGCAATCATTATTTTTAAGGTGTATTATTATAATTTGTTACTGGAATGTTATATAGTTTATTTAATTAGTACAGTAACTTAGCTATGCTTTTGTTCAAAGCATTTTACATAGCATCACTGAAAAAAAGCGAGAGGGTGGTAACAGCATAGTGAAAGAGGTACAAAGCTAAAATTTGGAAGAAAATGAGGAAGGTTAATTAAAGAAAGTCAATGACAATAAAGGAATTTCAAGTGATTTCTTGAAAGAGAAAGAGTGAATGAGGAGTAAATACGCCAAAGTAATTATTTCCACTGAAAAGCAGAAGTAGGAAACTTCAGAAAGAGATAAAGAGCCAGCAAGAGGCTGGAACAGGGAATGAAGTGGGGACAGGGCAATAAATGAGACAGATCCAACTAAAGGCAGGACAGTGGCTAAATCAGTGGTTCTCAACCCAGTCCTCTGGAACCCCCAGGCCAGTCAGGTTTTCAGGATATCCACAATGAATATGCATAAGATAGATTTGCATGCACTGCTTCCATTGTATGCAGATCTATCTCGTGCACATTCATTGTGGATATCCTAAAAACCTGACTGGCCTGGGGGTTCAAGAGAACTGGGTTGAGAACCACTGGGCTAAACAAAGGGGCCCTTTTACTAAATCCTAGTAAGGCTGTGTACTTAGCATGCGTTTGTAGACATGTTAAATGCAAAGCCTCTGTGTTAGTTGTCAGGGGTGGGACCAGCACATTCCTGCACTAAATGCCATGTTAATGGTGATCATGCGTTAAAGTGTTCTCCTTGTCCACATCCAGCCCGAGCCCACCCACTCTCCACATTATCCCATGAGGGCCAGTTAACATGCATTTTAGCAGGCATGCCAAGGCATTAGGCATTCACCATGGCCAGTTACCGCATGCTATGATGCACATTATTATTTTTTAAATTTTTTATTTAATGTATTTTCAATTACAATCCAAAATACAACTCTTGTACAAAAAATGGTACTTTTGTCAAAAAAAGAAAAGAAAAATAATTCCACTCTATGATAACATCAGGAAATATCTGATAAAAGAAAAAACATAAAGTCCTCTAAATGGGGGGGGGGGGGGGGGTATGCAAAGCTCAAAATTCTAGAGGAAAAAAGAAAGAGCATACTCTCTATCAAGGAAAACTAGCTGAATATCTAATTATTCATATTCTTACGGTGCCCTATCAAGTCCTCTCATTGGAGGAAGATGTGAGCCCATTCAGGTGAGGAACTGCATCACCTGCATTGGTTCAAAAAACACATATTTAACATTTTTATATTTAATCACGCATTGACAAGAAAAATTAAGTTAAAATAGAGCTCCTCATTGCAGTACGCAAAAGTAAAAAAAGCCTTTTCTGTTGTGTGACTTTTGAAACATCAGGATACATACAAACTTTACAACCAAAAAAAGTCTGATTAATTATGAAACTAAAGGTGGAGAAGAAGATTCTGGTACCAAGGATGCAAGCAACATAGCAGGGGAAACCTTTTCTTCAGATGTTTCCAAAAAAGCTGTCAAATCCAATGTATCAGAAATTGAACCTGTTGACCATTTACTGTATTTCAGTAGACGGAGGAAAATAAACCTTCAACACTAATGGACAGTTAGTTTCAGGGATCTTTAGATGTTCCAACATAAACTTTTTAACCATTTCCTTAGGTGAGGTATAACAAGATTTCAGAAAGTTTATCAATTGCAAATTCCTCTTTTTTTTCATTTAAATTTTTATTAGGTTATTACATTCATGAATAACAGGAATGAAATAGCAAAAAGATGATATACATATCCCAAATACAATAAAGAAATCCAGTACACCAAAACCCATTCGATATACATCAATTTTTAGACCACAAACAAAAGGCAAAATTAGAGAGGCCTCAGGAAATTAATAACAAAGGAAAAGAAAAAATAAATTACAGAGCAGAGACTTAAGCGTCAGCAGTAGTGGTCGCAATTTGCACCTCAATTCCCTCCCTAGCTATCAGAAAATCCAGCAACTAACGTGGTTCAAAAAATAGGAAAACTTTACCATCATAGGAAATTACACAACGAGAGGGAAATCTTAATTGAAATCTAGCTCCCAGGGATAGAACTCTAGAGCGCAAGCCCAAGAATTCTTTCCTCCTCACCTGGGTAGCACGAGATAAGTCAGGAAACATATACACTTTAGATCCCAAGAGGTTACAATTGCAATTTCTGAAATACGCCCGAAGAATTAGCACAGTTACTTACCTATAACAGGTGATCTCTGGGAACAGCAGGAATAAGTCTTCACATATGGGTATCGTCGGTACCGACGGAGCCTGAGCGGGAACGCTCCCCAGCGTCCTGAAAGAAAGCATTTGGGAGCATCCCACAGCGCCTGCGCGCTGCCTTCCCGCCTTTCCTAACTGCCTCTCTCCAGTTCGAGTTTAAAGCTGAGACAAAGAGAGAGAGAGAGGGGAAAGGAAAGATAGATAGAGAGATACAACTCCTAGGGGAGGTGGGTGGGTTGTGAAGACTTATTCCTGCTGTTCCCAGAGATCACCTGTTACAGGTAAGTAACTGTGCTATCTCCAGGAACAAGCAGGAATGAGTCTTCAAATATGGGGACTCCCCAGCTAGAGATGCCTGGGAGATCACCCAGATTGTGAGTCCCTGGGAAGGGCTCCACCTGCACCCATGAATCTCAGGCATCCAGTCAGGGATGGAGGGTAGGAGTTGATTAGGTATGGAACAGGTGTTTGAGAACAGCCTGACCAAACAAGGCATCCCGGCGGGAGTCCTTGTCCAAGCAGTAATGGGCTGTGAAGGTATGAACCGATGCCCAGGTGGCTGCTCGACAGATTTGGTCGATGGACACAGAGTTAAGATGAGCCATAGAGGCTGTCATGGCCCTCACATTGTGAGCTGTGACATGGCCCTCCAGAGAAAGATTCTTGCTCTGGTAGGGGAAGGAAATACACTGAGCAATCCAATTAGACAGAGTTAGAACATAAGAACATAAGACATGCCATACTGGGTCAGACCGAGGTCCATCAAGCCCAGTATCCTGTTTCCAACAGTGGCCAATTTAGGTCATACGTACCTAGCAATATCCCCAAAAGACACAGGTTCCACAATGCTTGTACTGGGTCAAGCATTGATATCCTGGGTCCCTTTTTAATAGTGGTTTATGGACCTTTCCTCCAGGAACTTGTCCAAACCTTTTTTAAACCCAGCTATACTAACAGCCCTTACTACATCCTCCGGTAACAGATTCCAGAGTTTGATTACACGTTGAGTGAAAAAATATTTTCTCTTATTTGTCTTAAATAGTTTACCCTGTAGCTTCATTACATGTCCCCTAGTCTTTCTATACTCTGATAGCATAAACAATTGATCCACGTTTATCCGTTCCACTCCATTCATTAATTTATAGACCTCTATCATATCTCCCCTCAGCCGTCTCTTCTCCAGACTAAAAAGCCCTAACCTTCTTAGCCTCTCTTCATAGGAGTAGCCTTCCATCCCCTTCACCAATTTGGTGGCTCTTCTCTGTACTTTTTCTAATAACGCTATGTCCTTTTTAAGATACGGTGACCAGAACTGCACACAATATTCAAAGTGCGGTCGTACCATGGAGCGATACAGAGGCATTATAACATCCTTTGTTTTATTCTCCATCCCTTTCCTTATGATACCTAGCATTCTATTTGCTTTCTTGGCCGCCGCTGCACACTGGGCAGAGGGTTTTAACATGTTATCCACAATGACTCCTAAATCTTTTTCCTGGGTGGTGGTTTCTAATGTGGAGCCTTGCATCGTGTAACTATAGTGTGGGTTGTTCTTTCCTAGGTGCATAACTTTGCACTTGTCCACATTATATTTCATCTGCCATTTGGATGCCCAGTCTTCCAATTTATCCAGATCCTCCTGCAGTTTTCCACAATCCTCTTGGGTTTTAACAACTTTAAACAGTTTTGTGTCATCTGCAAATTTGATAACCTCACTAGTTATTCCCTTTTCCAGGTCATTTATGAATATGTCAAAAAGCAGCGGACCCAGTACAGATCCCTGGGGTACTCCACTATTCACCTTTTTCCATTGGGAATATTGGCCATTTAGCCCTACCCTCTGCTTTCTATCTTTTAACCAGTTCCCAATCCACAATAGTACACTGCCTCCTATCCCATGACTTTTTAGCTTCGCCAAAAGTCTCTGATGGGGGACTTTGTCAAAAGTTTTCTGAAAGTCCAGATACACTATATCAACCGACTCACCTTTGTCTACCTGTTTATGCACACCTTCAAAAAAACATATCAGATTAGTAAGACAAGATCTTCCTTGTCTAAAGCCATGTTGGCTGTCTCCCATTAGGCCATGACTATCTACATGCTGTGTAATTTTGTTCTTTATGATGGTTTCTACCATTTTCCCTGGTACTGACGTCAGGCTCACCGGTCTGTAATTTCCTGGGTCACCCCTGGAACCCTTTTTAAAAGTTGGTGTTACGTTGGTGACCCTCCAATCTTCAGGTATTACAGATGATTTTAATGAAAGTTTACAGATTGCAGACCTGCTATTGGTAATCTCATATTTCAGTTCTTTCAACACTCTGGGATGTATACCATCCGGTCCAGGTGATTTGCTACTATTCAGTTTATCAAATAGTTGTAATATATCTTCCTGGTGTAGCGATATTTCTCTCAATTCTTCTGCAGTATCACCTTTAAATACCACTTCAGTCTTGGGTAACATCCCTACATCTTCCTCAGTAAAGACCGAAGCAAAGAATTCATTCAGTCTCTCTGCTATAGCCTTGTTTCCTCTTACTGCCCCTTTTACCCCTCTTTCATCTAATGGTCCAATTGACTCACAGGCCTTTTGCTACGAATGTACTTGAAAAAGTCTTTATTTCGTGTTTTTGCTTCCGTAGCAAGTTTCTTCTCAAATTCCTGCTTTGCCTGCCTTATCAATGCTTTGCATTTAACTTGCCAGTGCTTGTGCTGTTTCCAGTTTTCATCATTTGGCTTTTTTTTCCATTTCCTGAAGGTTGCTTTTTTGGCAGCAACAGCCTCTCTGACCTCACCTTTAAACCATGCTGGCAGTTTTTTGGACTTTCTTCCACTTTTCCTAATGCGTGGAATACAGCTGGTCTGGGCTTCGAGGATAGTATTTTTAAATAACACCCAAGCTTGCTGTAAGTCTTTAACCTTTGGAACCGCTCCTTTTAGTTTTTTCCTAGCTATATTCCTCATTCTATCATAGTCTCCCTTTTGAAAGTTAAAAGGTAGTACTGTGGATGCCTTTACTATCTGTCCTCCACTAATTAAATCAAACATGATCACACTATGATCACTATAGCCAAGTGGTCCCTAGTTCTCTTGGAGACTGGAAGTCCTAAATGAGAAGGATCAAAAGCAACAAAAGGTTGAGAGGACTTTATGTTGCTGTGTCCTTTGTAAGTAGAAAGCAAGTGCTCTTTTACAATCCAGGGTATGAAGATTCCTCTCTGCACTTGATGCATGAGGTCCTGGAAAAAAGAGGTAAATACGCCTCCTGGTTCAGATGAAAAGGTGAGACCACTTTAGGCATAAAGTGTGGATTAGTTCTGAGGACTACCTTGTCATGATGGAACCTTGTATAAGGAGGATTAGCCACTAAAGCTTGCAACTCACTGATACGGCGAGCTGAGGTGACTGCAATGAGAAAAATAACCTTCCAGGAAAGGAATTTCAAGGAGGTAGTGGCTAAGGGTGGCTTCATAAGCTGGCCAAGAACCAGATTCAAGTCCCATGCCACTAGAGGTGGTCTAATGGGAGGTTTAGTCAAAAGAATGCCTCTCATGAATCTTGCTATAAGAGGATGAGAGAAAATAGGTTGTCCATTGAGAGGCTTAAGGGATGCTGCAATAGCACTCAAATGGACTCTGATTGAATTTGTTTTAAGGCTGCATGGGATAAATGCAGCAAATAGTATAGTAAAGAATTCAAAGGTATTGCAAGAGGGTTGAGACCCTTCTCTGCACACCAAATGGAAAACCTTTTCCATTTAAAAGCATATGAACATCTGGTGGAAGGCTTTCTGGAAGCATGAAGGATATCCTTCACTTGCTGAGAAAGGTGTAAATCTTGAAGGTCTAGGCCTTCAGCAACCAGGCCCTGAGATGAAGAGACTGAGGATGTGTGTGCCACAAGGTCCCCTCCTCCTGGGAGAGGAGATCTGAAGCAGACCCGAGGTCTAGGGAGGGAGCTTGAGAGAGATGCAGAAGTAGAGGGTACCACACTTGGCGTGGCCAAAGTGGTGCTATGAGGATCATAGACCCCTTGTCTCTCTGAAGCTTGAACAGAGTTTTGGAGATGAGGGGAATAGGTGGAAAGGCATAGAGGAAGTCTCGCCCCCAATGAAGGAGGAAGGCATCCCTGGCCTGAACTCCCTGACATGGAATCCTGGAACAGAACCTGGGAAGTTTGGCATTCCATGGACTTGCAAACAGTTCTATGTCTGGGGTACCCCAAATCCGAAAAATCCTGGCTATCTGGTCCCCATGGAGGGACCATTCGTGCGGAAGCAGAACTCGACCGAGTCTGTCTGCCCAAGAGTTTTGAACCCCTGGAAGATACACTGCCATGAGATGGATTTGATGCTCTCTGGCGAAGGCCCACAATCTCAGAGCTTCGTTGCAAAGCGACAGAGAGCCAGTCCCTCCCTGCTTGTTCACGTAGAACATGGTTACCTGGTTGTCCGTGTGGATGAGGACTGTCTTGTAGCTGAGCAGGGTGTGGAAGACTCAGAGCCAGAAAGATTGCTTTGAGCTCTAAGAGGTTGATATGAAGAGATGTCTCCTGTGGAGACCAGATGCCCTGGGTCAAGAGATCTTGTAGATGAGCCCCCCAACCCTTTGGAGAGGCATCTGTTGTAAGGGTTGCTTGGGGTGACACCTGTTGAAAGGGGGACCCCAGCAACAGATTCTGAGTGGACTTCCACCAGTGGAGGGACCAAAATAGGCGACTGGAGGTTGCTATTTTGTCTGACAGGCAACATGATGCCTGGGTCCATTGGGTGGATAGGGTCCACTGAGCTGCTCTCATGTGAAGGCGAGCATAGGGAACCACATGCACCGTGGATGCCATGTGGCCTAAGAGTTGCAACATCTCTCGAGCAATTAAATGGGATTTTAACTGAATCTGTGAGGCCAACTGCACCAAGCGTAGGCAACGGGCCTGGGGAAGATAGGCCCTTGCAGTTGTGGTATCCAGTAAGGCCCCTATGAACTCTAGAGACTGAGTAGGGGTAAGATGGGATTTTGAAATGTTGATTACCAGTCCCAGATACTGAAGAACACACCTTGTGCAGGCTAGGGAAGTCTGGGCCTCTGACTGGGATGGAGCTCGGATGAGCCAGTCGTCCAGATATGGGAATACGAATATTCCTAGAGTGCGTAGGAATGCAGCTACTACTGCCATGCATTTTGTGAACACTCTTGGAGCAGAGGCCAGACCGAAAGGAAGCACTTTGTATAGGTAGTGCTTTCCTTGGTAAAGGAACCGAAGGAATCTTCTGTGTGTTGGATGGATGAGAACATGGGTGTACGCATCCTTGAGATCTAGAGAACAAAGACAGTCCTGACTCTGGAGGTATGGAAGTTGAGTTCTGAGAGAAGTCATCTTGAATTTCTCCTTGCATAGAAACTTTATTTATTTATTTATTTATTTTATTTACAGTCTCTTATATACCGCACTATTCAGCATCAGCGCGGTTTACATGGAACAGAAATGCTCAGTACAGTTAACATGTATGAGTTTACAGATAACAGGGCAAGTAACTTGGATAACAGGGGTAAACTATTTACAGAACTTGCTACATAAACTTGGATACCGGTGGTAAACTTGTTCAATTCTCTGAGATCTAATATGGGTCTGTAGCCCCCTGTTTTCTTTGGAATGAGAAAATAGGGGGAGTAGAACCCTGAGCCCTGTTGAAGAAGGGGTACTTCTTCTATTGCCCCTTGGGCAAGAAGGGTAGCAATCTCTTGACCTAGAAGGTTGAGGAGAGATGTTGGAGAATTGAACTGTTTCACCATGGTGTGAGGAGGAAGGTTTAAGAAATGAAGTTTGTACCCTTCCCTTATGATGGAGAGGGTCCACTGCTCTGCTGTGATTTGTTCCCATCTGGGAGCAAAGTGAGCTAACCTTCCTGGGATGGTGAGAGGCTCTGGATGTTCTAGAGCCAGAAAGGCTAAGTTCTCTAGTGGAAAGTCAAAGGCCCTGAGGAGGCTGAGGCTGTTGGGCCGTAGCAGTCCTCGCAGCCTGGGTTTTGGCCTGTTTTGGTTGTTGCTGTCTCTTTGTAGCAAAACGACCTTGAGAAGAGGCCTGACCATAAGAAGAATATTTCCCTTTCTTTGGGAAAGATCCCTTTTTGAACAACCTCTTTTTAAAAGGAGCAGTAGTAGACTTTGAAAGTCTATCTAAAGCAGAATTTTCAGCATCCATCTGGTTGGCCTTTACTTGCCAATCTTTGCCAAACAGGTTTTCGCCTGTACAGGGAAGGTTACCTAGACCATCCTGTACCCAGGATTCCAAATCAGAGGCTTGCAACCAAGCAACTCTGCGTGCACCTATGGCAATAGCCGAGGCTCTACTGGCCCCCTCAAAAGAGTCAAAGGCTGCACGGTTGGAAAACTTGGATACATCCTGTGCATGATTAAGCCAGGTGATATATTCTTCTCTCTTATCTTCTGACATAAAAGGAGATAAGGTTTGCAGATGATCTGTAACTTCTTTTAGAAACATCCCCATATAGAGACTATAGGAGTTGATTCTGGCTACAAGCATACTGGCCTGGAAGATTTTCCTGCCAAAGGCATCTAGGGTTCTGCATTCTCTTCCTGGAGGAGCAGAGGAGTGCCTTTTTGTTCTCCTTTCTCTCACTGATAAATGTAGTTGCGCCAGAGACGGTAAGGCTTTGCAAGAATATTTTATTCATGTTGGGGAGATTCCTCCAGCGCATCAAAATTCAGATACATGAACATAAATGGTGCTTTAAATGGTAACAGAAGAAACTCAGGAATATAAGACAACATAAAGTGAGATCAGCTTTTCTGCTATGGAGCTTAACTCAGCTCTGCCTCAAGAGGTGACTTACATATATTGCAGCCTCATGCAATCACTGTTCCCTTCACAGTGTGAACTCAAACTCTGGTGCAAACAATTAGGTTTTCAGAGCACGGCAGCAGAAACTTCCACGTTGTACTCTTTTCATACAAGGTACAGGCAAGCTTTGTTATACTGCTATTTCCTTACAGCATATTGAACAGTCCATGCTATTATCGTCAGAGTTTATCAAAGGTAAGGCATTTTCCACTTGCATAAAATCTTCTGACTGCACAGAGCTATTGTCCTCATTCAGCTTTGACTGTCTGCCTGCTTTCAATTCTAAGAACTCTTTAAAGTCCTGAAGGAGCAATTCAGCCTGTTCAGTTCCTGACAAACCGTTGTCAGCCAACACTGAGTTTTTCTCCCAGTCAATAATATTTCCTCCTTCAGCTCTTGGCTTGAATGACTCAGGGTAACAATTGGGATCTTTTAAAACAGCCTTAAATATAGGAGATGGGACTTTACCTTCTCTATCCAGGTTCCTATAGAAACTGCTGTCTTTCTGCCAGGCTCCTCTCCTTTTAGGTAGCTCAAAAGCTTTGCAGCTGTGAGTGCTTCTGGGTCTCTCCGGTCCAAACTGTATCCACGAGGGCTCTGCCTTTTCCCAAGACTCTAAACCAGGGCTTCATCCACTTCTCGTAGGACTTCCTTTCCAAGCACCTGTTAAGATCCTTGCAGGTCCTCTGCTGCTACCAGGCTCAGACGTGCAGCCAAACTGCTTCCTGGTCCTCTGCTCATGGCTTTCCTGTTTCTCACAGCTCTTCTGCTTCTGCTTCCCCTTGGTCTGCTTGGTCATCTGCTTGATCTCAATCCGGGTCTTTCTCCTCCAGTTCCCTTTAGCAGCGTCATTCACCACTTCATAAAGGAATTCTTTTTCAGCCACACCCCGTCCAACCCCTGGGTGTGCCCAATCAGCACTGCTCAACTCCTCCCCTGGGCTGGTCTTCATTCTCAGCTCACCAGAAGAGGGCTTTTTTTTCCTTTTAGGATTGTAAATCCTGTGTAAATCCTGCTGCATTTCAGGATTTCCTTCAGTCTCCATTTCCTCAGGAGGGCGCTCTTCACCACAGGTGTCCAACCTTCTGGAATGAGGGGAGGTGGAAAGAGGAGTCTCCCATATGCCCAACATGTGATCATAAAGAATCTCATGTATTGGTAAGGTGGCTGCCTCTTTAGGAGCCTTAGGATATTGTAGGATATCCAATTTTTTGGCTCTAGGTTCAGTCTCAGAGGTCACTGAGATGGACAGGCCTTTGGCCACCTCCCTGATGAAGTCCTGAAAAGACAAGTCTTCAGGAGGAGACATTCTCCTTTTTGGAGAAGAGGGTTCCTGAGGAAGGATGCCCGATGCTTCAATTGAGGCCTCTGAAGAATCAGAGTCTTCAGAGGAATCGAAGTATCGACTATCTGGATGCTCTCGTAGAGCCCGATACTCGTACAGGGGGGTATCGACATCGGGAGTAATCGGTACCGGTCCGGTACTGACGGGCATCACTGGATAGTGTACCGTTGCGGTCGATGCTGATGTCGATGCAAGCGGTACTGGTATCGGAACCGATATCGGGTCCGGTACCGGAATCGGTACAGGTACCGACAATGGTGTTTGTTGCGGTACCGTAGGTGTTGCAGCTTGAATGAATGCCGTGATGGCACGCTGCATGGTCAGAATATTCTGATCCATTGACGCCACCAATGTCTGGATATCGGTACCGGTAGAAACTGCCGGTACCCCAGAACATTGTAACAGGTGATCGGTCGAGGCTGAGCCATCGATGTCAACCTGTGACCCCATAGGTAGTGCTTTGGAAGCCGGAGCCTCCCGCCGGGGTAATTTTGCCAGTGTGGTATCCTCAAGAGTAAGCCCGGGGGCATCTCGATACTTAGAGGGAGATGAACTCTTTGAGGACCGGCCAGATTTGAGTTTGGTTACCTGAGATCCATGGGATGAAGAAGAAGCCCTGGAAGACGTCGATGCCACGGAAGCTGCATCGGAGGGAAACAGGGTACTGAGCTTAGCTGCCTGATTCTGTAACCCTCTTTTAGACATCATAGAACAGGACTCACAATCCGCAATGGAGTGGTCAGGACCTAAACATTTTAGACACCAGTCATGGGTGTCAGTGACAAAAATAGTGCTGCTGCACTTTGTGCATTTTTCAAACCCGGAGGCGGGTTTTTCCATGAGGGAAAAATATATCTGTAGGCCTAAGGCCCCAGAAGAAAAATGCACCGAAAGAGTAAAAGTTTTTTGTTTGTTTTTTTAAAGAAAGAAAAAAAAACGGTGGACCGGTGCGGAATCGAGAAGGCAGACACGCGACTAAAGAAAAATAAAAGAAAATAAGAAATTCTTCAGCGGTGACAGGAAACACAACCTGCTGGCTCCGCGGAAAAGAAGAACTGGAGAGAGGCAGTTAGGAAAGGCGGGAAGGCAGCGCGCAGGCACTGTGGGATGCTCCCAAAAGCTTTCTTTCAGGACGCTGGGGAGCGTTCCCGCGCAGGCTCCGTCTGTACCGACGATACCCATATGTGAAGACTCATTCCTGCATGTTCCTGGAGATAAAGATTTATCAAGCTCCAAGGCCAGAGTCACAAGTAAAGTAGTACGGCCGGTTACCACCTCTAAGGAGTCCTCCAGGAATGCGGTAAGATCCCCAATTCCCACCACCGGGCTCCCAGAGGTTGGCTTACCAATACCGCTCCCTACAGTTAAATATTGTGCTCGAACGATTGGAGGTAAATTATCCGCAGGAAGTTAAGCACCTCCTGAAGATATTTACGCACCATATCAACAGAAGACATGACTGGGGATTTAGGAAAATTTAACAATCTTAAGTTATTCCTACGAGTGTAATTCTCCAAGTACTCAGTCTTTTTTGATAATAAGATCTTATCTTTAGCTTAGGCAGCACATAACCCATGCAAATGTTCCAGTTCCTTTTCAACTCCCTCCAAACGTCGAACTTGCTCCATCTGAACACTTTTTGCTTCAGAAATATCATTATGCATGGATAGAGAATCTTTTTTCAATACCCCAACAACTACCATAAGGGAAGTATTAACGGTAGCAACAGCGTCCCACAGTGCTTCCATATCTACATTAGATGGCTTAATCAAACCTCGCAAGTCTGGAAGCGTATCCAAACCATCTGGCGACTCTGTAGAACTTCCACTCTATTGGACATTCTTTTCCACTCTTCTCCCATCCACAGAGCAGAAGGTAAAAATGCTGACAATTCTCCCACCGGAACAGTGCCCTCTTCACTCCCAATCGCCGACGAGCATCTCACAGCCCTGGCAGGAAGCACACTGCAAACCGGGTCAAGGCTTCCAGGTCGAGGAGGGGGGGGGACGCAACTCCGGTGACAACCACACCCCCGATGCACTCAGAGCCGACGCCTCCAATATCGCCGGCTCTGCCGAAGACGCTGCTCCATACCCCGCAGAGGTAAATCCGCATACCGCCAGCGTTTTCTGCCCTGTTGCTCCAGAAGCAGGCAACCCCGAGGGTAAGGAAGCCTGCTTTCTCTTTCGATGTCCCATCCCAAAAGACAAACGCCAAAACGGCAGCTGGGCACACAACAACCGCCGCACCACTTACCAGCGGAGAAGCTCCGATGCCATCTTGCCTCTCCCAAACTACCTTAAATTTCTCTTTTTAATACCATTCTCCAAAGCCTCTAACTTATTTTGCACAAAGGAGTTCCCTTTAATCAAAGTAGTAAGAACGTCATGGTCCTGGGTCATCTTGGTCTCAATGATTTTTTTTTAGTTTATTTGCATTTACACTATACACATTCAGGTATATACATAAATGAGAAAGAAAAGGGTCACCACAATATTATAAAAAGGGAAAAAGCAAGCAATATACAATAGACCATATTCTCATTAGTCCACAATAAAGAAGAAAAAGCAAAGGGGTTACAGGAAATTATACAGCAGTGAAGGGCACCCATAGATGCCCTAAACTAACCAAAGAAATACTATCATAATCGGCAGGTGGAGATTTATACACCAGCCATATAAAACACTACTAGAACTTCAGGCTCTTCCCTGGCCAATACGAATTCCAAGAGTTGCTTGGGTTCAAAGAATAGAAGAGATTTATCTTTAAAGGAAATAGAACACCGAGAGGGAAATTTCAAAACAAACGTTGTCCCCAGAAAAAGGACTCTGGGCCTATAACCCAGAAACTCCTTCCTCCTCATCTGGGTGGCACAAGACAAGTCAGGAAACATCCAAACCTGAGAGCCCATAAAATTCTCATTGAAATTCTTAAAATATGCACAAAAAAAATTAAACCTTTGTCAGACTCAAGGGCCATTGTGACCAGTAGGGTGGTTCTCTCAGTGACCACCTCTAAGGAATTTTTGAGGAATCCCATAAAATCCCCCGGCCCTGAATAAACAGCTTCACCACCACAGCCACTGGTGCCCAGGGATAAGTATTGTGTCTGAGTGAGGGGAGGGAGACACTCCAGGAGGGATTTTGAATGTCTCCCTGAAGTATCTCCTAACCATCTCTACCGAAGACAGAACTGGAGACCTAGGAAAGTTTAATAGCCTCAGATTGTTCTTACGAATTTGATTTTCCAGAAACTCTGTTTTCCGTGACAACAAAGTTTTATCTTTAACCTGGGCTCATGGAACTTCCTAAGTTCTTCTTCCATTCGAGAGATCTTCCCCAAATGGTCTAATTGAGTCCTTGAGACCTCTTGGAAATCCTGCTTTACTTTCATTAATTCCTTACTCACAATTCCCACAACAGCAGTAAGAGAAGAGTTTAAAGCAGCCAGAGCATCCCATAGCGCTTCCAACATTGCAGGCTTTACCAACCCTGAAGCTCCAGGAAGCTGCAATCTCCGGGCCTCACAGAATGCAACTCCAAAAAAGGAGAAGAAAGCCCTGCATTGCCAACTATTAAATGCACAGGACCAGATAGGATCGGAAACACTGCCAGAATGCCCTCTTCACCTCTCCATAACGGTGTGCTTGTTGGCAAACTGTCAGGAAGCACTCCTCCGGCTTGCACCAAACTTCTGGATCGCAGTGGGGGGGGAGGGGGGAGGAGATGCGCTGCTCCAGGGACAGCCATATCCGTGATGTGCTCAGGGCCAAAGAGAGATAACCGCTTGGCCCTGCTGAAGACGCTGCTCCAGTTCCTGAAATGAAGAAGCAACAAGAATCCAACATCCGCTGAGAAGCTGGGGCAGCTGAGCTTGAGGGTAGGCCAGCTTGTTTCCTCTTTCTGCGCCCCATAACAAGGAGAGTAGAACAGAAAGGCATCAGAGGGAGAGATCCTAAGCAGCTGACACGCCGGGGCCACCTTGCCCCTAAGGGTAGCTAATCTTGCAGACAATTTTTTAAAGTCTTCACCCTGAGTTTTCACAGTCTCTAGAGCAGAATACTTGTTCCCAAAAAAAGAAAGTCATGTGAAAGGCGCATATAGACCTCTCATACAAACATTTCTAGTTTCCTTAATTGAAACGGCCAGAGTCAATACACTGTGTTGAATTCTTTTGTCGGATCGCCTGTCGTGAGGATGAAAAAATCACTCTTGAAACAGGCCCTCCGTTTTAATCAATTTTCAAAAAACGGCCACCCGGCCCAATTGCTTGAGGTTGTATGTTCCACCGAACAAACCACCACATAATTCATAAAATGCTTTCTTTAAAAAGCTATTCATAATTCACAGTCTTATTTAAGGTGCCTAAATGCATAGTGCAATCGCATCCATAGCATTCGTTATACTCATCTGGACCGCATCCAAAGCAAAATGCGTAGACAATGTATCACTCTAGGAATACTATCCTTCACATGTGGAAACTCAATCCAGTAATTTCCCTGCCGGCTCCCCAGCTTGCCATGCTGTTGAATGCTATAAGGTGCTGTTGTCTTCAAGCTGTTGGGCACCGCGACACAACCATTGTGTTTCAAGCCTGTTCATCCCACGGCTCTTTATCAAGCTATGTTAACCCAACTTCCTGCTCCGCTAAAAGCGTAACGACGTCATCGGAAATTACTTGTTGTCATCGGGACATGATAAACGTCAAGGCACTTTAAATTCCAAGCTCAATGCAAAGACCAACATTCAACTTCGGTATTTAAACCACCAGGAGAAGTGGACTTAAGCATATATATCCATCGTTGTTCTTTATAACGAAGTTGGCCTTGCTGATCTCCCCCTCTTATCTGTGGAGGAATCATATCCAATACAAGCCATTTTAAGTGACCAAAAGAGTGATCATACTGTATACAGTGCTGCAAAGGTGCTGCCAAAACTTTAGTGTTAATCCCACAACGATGTTCACATAAGCGATTTTTCACTGCGTGTGTTTTCATTCCAACGTAAGTTTTTTCACAAGGGCATATTATTAGGTAAACTACAAAAGATGAGTTGCAGTTCGTAGCATAACATAATCTGTATCTATGTCGTGATTGTGGGTCACACCATTCAGTACCTTCCACAGCCGTGGAACAAAACTCACAGGAGCCACAGGCTTGATGACCTCCTTCAGCTCATTGAGCATCCTGTGAAAAAGAACTAGTATGAACCACTGAATCTGCTATATTGGCACTCCGGCGGTAAGCTAACATGAGAGGAAGCTGAAAACATTCATGCAAGGCTAAAATATGCCAATGGGATTTCAAAATATTTGAAATTGTTGCTGAGTGAGGCATATAAGGAAGCACACCCAAAAAATGTGCTTCTTTCTCCACTGGATGACCCACTCTATTGTCCCACCATTCCGGGTGGGTATATAAGGCGCGCTTATATGCCCTATCAGCTGTAAAGGATATCCCCGTGTTGATAACAGCAATTTTAAATCACCCGCATGCTTCCGAAATTCAGATATTGTTGAACACAAGCATCGTATGCACAAAAATTGCCCCACCGGTAATGCTCTCCATAGGGGGCCAGGATGATAGCTAGAAAATTGCAACAAGGTGTTTCGTTGTACCGGCTTCCTATATAAAGTAGGCAATATACGTTGTTGTTCTTTATATAATAGCATATCCAAAAATTCAATCTGTGAGATGTGGAACTTAGCTTCAAATTGAATATGGTTATGCAATGTATTAATCCAAAGTAAGAACTGCTGCAACCCAGCGAGGGAACCAGTCCAAACGAAAAATATAGTGTCTAAAAACCGTTTCCAAAACGAAATTTGCCTAAAACCAGCTGATCCATAAAGGTAGGTATTTTCAAAATGGGACATGTATAGAGCTGCTACTGAGGACGCAACAGTAGCGCCCATTGCTACCCCAAAACAAAAATACTGATGGTCATACATAAAAAAGTTTTTTTCTAAAACCCAGGTCAGCATCTGTAGCACAAAGTTCTTTGGCAATCTCGGTGGAAGCGAAAACGGTAATGCAGCCAAAATAGTAAATGCCTCCTGTTGATGAATACTGGTGTACAACGCTACGACATCTAGTGTCACTAAGATAGGATGACCTTGCACTGGAACCTCCTGCAATAATGACAAAAAATGGTAGGAATCACATATATATGATGTAATATGTAATGTCAAAGGCTGAACAAATTTGTCACAGAATATCGAAAGTGGTTCAAGAACCGAGGAGCGGCAAGAAACAATCAGACGTCTTGACGGATCAATTAAGGATTTGTGGACTTTAGGGACCATATAAAGAATTGGCGTTTTGTGGAATTTCGGATTCAAAAAGTCAAATTCTTTAGTAGTGATCCATCCTTGTTGTAAAGCTTGTGTAGTATAGGCTTTGATTTCCCATTGTAATTCCGGTCCAGGATATCCCCAAGTACTCGATATTATTTAGGGTTTTGTAAATGGGCCAGGACCGTGGCATGATACCGAATGGTGTCTTGAATAACCACTGCTCCCCCTTTGTCCGCCCTCCTAATCGTAAGATGTGAGGCTTTACTTAGATCATTTAAAGCTCGATGTGAGCGAGTAGAGAGGTTGGAGAATGGTCTATAAGGGATCGATTTTTCCAATTTATCCAAATCTCTAAGCACTAGTTGTTGAAAAGTAGCCAAAAATGCATCCGTACTAATAGGGGGTTGCCAGGTGGAGGGGTTGTAACAAATAGAGTTATTCATCCTGTTAGATGCTCTATCTTGGAAAAACAAAGCCGTATGCAGCTTCCTAAAAAAATCGGTGTAAAGCCACCTTCATCTTGAAATAATCATAGACAGGAGAAGGGACATATGAAAGCCCCAACTCCAGTACATGAGACTGTTCTAACATCAAATCTGTGGCGGATAAGTTGATGACTGTTGCTTTGCTAACGATCTCCGAAATGACAGTTATATCTAAGCTTTCATTTATTGCAATATAGTCTAGCTCTCCCATCTTATTTTTTAGACTTCTAGAATTTGCATATAGGCATTTCAAAGTTTGTTTTTTGCTAATATTAACAGTTTGGCTATTTAATAGGGGTTAATTTGGAATCTTTCAACTATGATTTTTACTTAAAAGCACCTGGGTTACTTTTACCTTTATTGGAACCTCTCTATTGGGATGCCCTGACTTCCGTGTGTTGCTAGTATCCTTCAAGGATACATCTTTCTGAACCATGACCTTTTGGGTGACTGTCGGCTTTCCCTTATTATCTAGTTTAAAAGCTGCTCTATCTTCTTTTTAAAGCAGCCTGGTAACACACTATTGACTGAGCACAAGCTGTGAATGAAGCATATCATTGAAGACATGAGGTAGTGGATTTAGATATGTGTGAAGAATTGTTTTTTTTGGGGGGGGGGGGAGGGGGGATCATGAGTGTGTCTTAATTTTAAGGAACAGTCATGGATCTTTACACTCAGTTCAGTTGCTCCGAGGGGGCTGAACTTTGAAGCTGATGAGGATTGGCTGGTTAACCCACATAATTTCGTATAAATGACTACTGCATGGTTTTTGACTTTCAGAAGCATGCAAAAATGTTTGCAGCTAATGGAGACCTAAAAGTTGTAGTGCTCCCTGATGCAGAAGAATAATCTTTGAAACAAGATTTGTGCTTGAGGACAATATTAAGACAACTTAAGATAACTAGATATACAAATGCACTTTTGATATTTATCTACATCTACTACTACTACTACTACTATTTAGCATTTATATAGCACCACGCATGCACCACTGTACAGATATACATACAAGAGACAGTCCCTGCTCGTCAGGGTCATGCTCACCAGAGCTTACAATCTAGTTGAGACAATACAGAGCAATAGTCAATTCGGTGCAACGCACAGTATGGTCTTTACAATTCGGTCATGAAAATTGATGGGAGTAAGGTTGAGAGAAAGAAGTAAGGATCTGAAAGCGACAGTGAAGAGGTGGGTCTTCAATCTGGATTTGAAGAGGGCCAGGGAGGGTGCCTGGCACACAGACACAGGTAAGCTGTTCCAGGCGTAAGGTGCAGCAAGGTGAAAAGAGCGAAGTCGGGAGTTAGTGGTGCGAGTGAAACGCCTAGATAGAAGATTTGTTAGCAGAGCGAAGTTCCCGAGAGGGGGTGTAAGGAGAGATAAGATATGAGAGGTATTGAGGGACCGCAGAGTGAAGCATTTATAGGTCAGCAGGAGAAGTTTGAACTGGATGCGGAATTGGACAGGGAGCCAGTGAAGCGACTTGAGAAGAGGAGTAATGTGGGCATGGCGAGGTTGACGGAAGATTAGTCAAGCAGCATGATTTTGTATAGATTGAAGGGGAAGGAGATGGCTAGCGGGAAGACCAACAAGAAGTAGGTTGCAGTAGTCAAGGCGAGAGGAGATTAAGGAGTGGATAAGGGTTTTGGTAGTGTGTTCAGAAAGGAAGGGGCGGATCTTGCTAATGTTGTAGAGAAAGAAGCGGCAGTTACGTGCTGGATATGTGTGGAGAAGGAGAGAGAGGAGTCAAAGATAACTCCCAGGTTGCAGGCCGAGGGAACAGGAAGGATCGTAGAACCATCCACAGAGACTGAGAAGCGGGGAAGAGGAGGGGAGGAGTTGGGGGGAAAGACAAGGAGTTCAGTCTTGGCCATGTTCAGCTTCAAGCGGCGATGAGACATCCAGGCAGTGATGTCAGAAAGGCAGGCAGAGATCCTGGTCTGGATTGCTGGAGAGATATTAGGTGTAGAGAGGTAGATTTGGGAGTCGTCGGCATAGAGATGGTACTGAAAGCCATGGGAGGAGATAAGTGCGCCAAGGGATTGGGTATAGAGAGAGAAAAGGAGGGGGCCCAAGATGGATCCTTGGGGTACACCAAAATGGAGTAGGGTGGGAGAGGAGGAGGATCCACCAGAGCACACACTAAAGGAGCGATGGGAGAGGTAGGAGGAGAACCAGGATAGTACAGAGCCCCTGAAACCTTGCAAGGAGAGGGTGGTGAGGAGAAGATTGTAGTCAACAGTGTCAAAGGCAGCGGAGAGGTCGAGAAGGATGAGGACTGAGTAAAAGCCAGATGTAGCCAGGAACAAGTCGTTGGAGACTTTTGTAAGAGCCATTACAGTGGAGTGTAGGGGACGGAAGCCGGATTGTAGTGGGTCCAGGAGGGCCAGGGAGGTGAGGAAGTCGAGGCAGCGGCGATGGACTGTCCGTTCTAGTAGTTTAGATATGAAGGGAAGGAGGGAGATGTGTTGATAGTTAGAAGGAAAGATGGGATCAAGAGAGAATTTCTTGAGGAGAGGTGTGACAACAGCATGTTTGAGGTCTATGGGGACAGTTGCAGTGGATAGTGAAAGGTTTAGAATGTGAGAGATGGGGGGGGACAATGGTGGGAAAGATGGGGTGTAGGAGATTTATTTTACATTTCTTATATACTGCCTTTCATGATATCAAGGCAGTTTACATTGAACAAACTGAAATTACATTGAACAGGGCATTATAACTTGGAAATAACTATTTTACAGGGAACATGGGCAATGGAGGGTTAGGTTGCTTGCCCAAGACCACAAGGAGCACCTGTGGGACTAGAAACCCCAGTCCTTCCGGCCCAAGGTTGCTGTCCTCTAGTGTGATTTGAACCCCCGACCTTCCGGCCTGAGGTAACTTGCCCAACCACTAGGCCACTCCTCCCTTGGGGATGGTTGGGGATAGGGTCAGTGGAACAGGTGGTGGGTTTGGAGGAGGAAAGAAGGAGTGCAGTTTCCTCTTCAGAGATCATAGAGAAGGAGGAGAGAGTAGCAGGGGAAGTATGGATGGGAGGGGAGAACTGAGGAGGAGGAGAGGTAGATGAGGAAGTGGGGAATTGGGGAGTAATCTTGTGAATTTTGTCATGGAAGTAGTCGGCTAGGGTTTGGGAAGAAAGGGAGGGCGGGACCGGGGGCAGGGGCACCTTGAGGAGAGAATTGAGAGTATTAAAGAGGCGGCGAGGATCGGAGGCAAGGGAGTTAGTCAGATGGATGTAGTATTCTTGTTTGGCAAGTGCTATGGCTGACTGGAAGGAGCCAAGCATGAATTTGAAGTGTAGAAGGTCTTCAGGGGAGCGGGATTTGGTCCAAGCATGTTCAGCAGAACTGGCATAGGTGCATAAATAGCGGGTTGTGGATGAGAGCCATGGCTGGGGAGTAGAACACCTGATAGGGCGTGGGCTGAGTCGGGCAAGAGTGTCAAGAGCCGAGGATAGTGCAGCATTATAAGAGGAAACTGCTTCGTCAACGGATTTGAAGGACATAATGGAGGAAAGGGATGGAGAAATGGTGGAGAAGAGTCAAGGGATCAATATTATGAAGGTTTCTAAATAGGTTGGGGGAGACAGAACGAGGGTGAGACAGCGGAAGCTGAAGATTAAAGGTTAAAAGGTGATGGTCTGATGAGGGAAGGATTGAGTTGTGGAGGTTTGAGGGAGAGGAATTGGAGAAGAGTATCAGGTCAAGGCAGTGACCATGCAGGTGGGTGGGGGCAGTGGAGTAGAGTTGGAGGTCGAATGAGGAGATGAGGGCGAGGAACTTTAAAGCATGGGGATCGGAGGGGTTATCGATATGAATGTTAAAATCGCCAAGAATAAGAGTGGGGGAAGAGGGATCCATAAAGACGGAAAGCCAAGAGTCGAAGTCAGTAAGGAAGGTCGATTTGGATTTTTTGGGTGGACGATAGATAACAGCTACTTGGAGGGGAAGTGGTGTGAAGAGGCAAATGGAGTAGACTTCAAAAGAGAGGGAAGAGTGTGACTGAGGCAGCAGGAGGGGTTGGAATTGGCAAGAGGAGAAAGTAGAAGCCCAACACCACCACCGCAGCTAGTGGATCGAGATGTATGGGTGAACTGGTAGCCCCCTTGGCAGAGAGCAGCAGTGGATGCAGTATCGTCTGGGGGGAGTCAGGTCTCAGTTAGGGCAAGAAGGTGTAGCGCATTAGAGATAAAGAGATCGTGAGTAAAAGGAAGTTTGTTAGAGACTGAGCATGCGTTCCACAGGGCACATGAGAATGGGAGGGTGGAGGGGGAAAGGAGAGGGATATGGATGAGGTTGGACAAGTTACATGAGGATTTCTTTGCAGAGTAAGGCAGTGGTCTAAGGGAGCCATTACATGAGGATCTATTTCCAGAGTAGTACAGAGATCTAGAGGGGCCGGGGTATGGGTGAGTGTCTCTGGATGAGTGTGCCCTCCCTGAGGGACATGTGGGAGGAGAAGAGGAGGGGGCATGAAGGGGGGTCTTGATTATATTAGATAGGTTACGTGAGGATCTCTTTTTTGAGTGAGACAGAACGCTAAGGGGGATAGGGTTGGGGTTGATATCTCTGGATGAGTGATTGGGGCATGAGTGAGTGAGTGAGGGAGGGTGGAAGGGGAAAGGAGAGGGATATGGATGAGATTAGATAAGGTACGTGAGGAACTCTTCTTAGAGTGAGAAAGAAATCGAGGGGGGCCAGGGTTGGGGTTGATATTACCTGATGAGAGAAGGAGGAGGAGTAGTAGAGAGCGGGGTAGAGGGGAGGCAGTGCGGCGGAAGCGAGGGTCAGGTTGCCTTAAAGAGAGGGGATTTGGTTGAATGAGGGGGAGGGTGTGATGAAGCTCAAGAGTAGATGCTAGGTGAGAGGACAGAATGGAGGGAGAAGTGAGGAAGGTGGAGGGAGCGTAGGGGGAGGAGTGTGGGTACTGGTTGGAGGGGAGGCAGTTGGGGAGTATGAGGAAGAGAAGGACAATGAGATGTGGGGCCACAGAAGAGTAGTGGGGGCTATGCAGTGTATGTTCTCTTACAAGCAATGAGGAGGGCTAATGTATCTATAGGTTAAAATACAAGCAGTGGTAGTGAGGAGACTATAGCCTGTGTAAGCAATGGATAGCAAGTTCAATATAAGCAATGTCCAGGCAAGCAGCAGATGGTAACCTACAAGCAATGAGGCGGCAGGTTAACTGTAAGCAATGGGTAGCAAGCATCTATCTCTATTGATATACAATGAACTGATGATGAAAGCTGTGAGTGATAGCAAAGTATGACTATGCTCTCTCTAGAGATTTTTGATGGTCCTCACAAAAATGTATAAGTGATTTATATTGGCTGATAAAAATTAATTGTCTGCTAAGCTTTTCATGAAGAGTGGTTGTGACTGTTTTAGTGACTAGTTATTAGAGGTCTGGTCTTTATAACACAGGCAGAAAACAGGGGTTTTTTTGGACAGTTTATATAGATTTCATGTTAGGCTATTAAGATGGTAACTTTATAATGAAACACCTATTTTTACGTGTGAAAGCAGGCTCCTAAAAGGATGTATTTTAGTCATTTACATGCATAAATGGCAGTTTACACACTTAAATGGCCTCTTATAAAATTATATTCACCATAAAAGAACTCAAATTGATTTCATGGCATGCACAGGGGTCACGTTTGGGTGGAGCATAGGCACAGCATGCAAGTACACATGTAGGTTATAAAATCCTCTAATTTACAAATATATGTGAACAAGGTAAGTATGAACATTGTCACCCGGTTGCCGGTGACACAAAGATTATGCGCCACTAGGTAGCGCTGTTAAAGAACAAAGAGTCCAAGTGTAGGGTAATAAAGGCTTTTATTCCCCGTTTAAAGCAAGGTTCAACTAAGAGATATTTTAGATAACAGAAACAGTCCTTTGTTTCAAAAGGTACCAATATTCACTGGCTAGTTAACCGTTACTTCACAGTTTAAAGCAGGTTTTCTTCAAAGTAATATTCAGTATAATAAACATCAAATTATACTTCATTTATTCTTCTGTGGAGCATATACACTTTGGAGCATAGGCAGTGCACCAATCACATTCCATTTCCTCAGGCAAAGGTGAGGGAATAGTGCTGGGAGAGTCCACTTCCATCAAATCCTCTCCCCTATACTGATTCAAAGGGCTTCCACTGTCCCTGTCTATTTCAGCATGGTAATCTACTACTTGGGAGTTTGGCTTCACATAAGCAGGGACTCTTAGGGCTGGCGGTAGTTTAGTGAACCAGTCTTGACTCTTGTTTCTCCTAGGAGGAATACTTCTTTTAGCATAACTTTTAGCAGTACAATCATTACAGTTAATCTTCAATGCCTCATACCTTGGCTCACTGAGTAAAAACTTCCGTTGCTTATAAAAATGCTTTTCCCTCTGAATAGGTGAAACTGGGCAATGATCCTCTAGAGATAAGCTTCTGTCAGAACCTCCCTCTCTGGTTCTTAGCTTTCTTCTCTCTAGGTTACAAACAGGCAGAGTATAGGAACTAGGCGTGGCAGAGCCTCTCACCTTGGAGCAACTTCCACCAAACTCCCCTTGCACAACAGGTCCAGTTTGGGCTTTCTGGCTTCCCACCTTGTGAGGTCTGTTTCTCCTCCAGCTTCCAGCTTGGCTTCTTCCACAGCAATCAGGCTTATGTCCTTGATAGCCTCCAGACTCCTCTGCTGTTTCTCCTTTTAGTCCAGCTCCAGTTCCTTCTTCCTCTTTCTCCTCCTTCCTCAGCTCCTGCTGCTTCCTCTGCTTATGCCACTGCTGCTTATGCCACTCCTCTCCAGAAGCATTCTGCTCTGGCTTATAAAGTGAACCGTTACTGCTGACTTCCTGGTTCCCTTTCAGCTGCAGGTGATCAGTGAGATTAGGTTCATTAAGACCAGTATGTCTGTTCCTGCTCCCTCTAGCTGTGCCTGAAGGTAACTGCACATCTAGTTCTTCTAAAACAGGATTTCTTTTCTTAAAACCAACTTTATTAGTGCCCGCATCATGACAACATTTATTTTATTTTTTTAGTGCCATCAAGTCAGTGTTGACTCATAGTGACCCAGCTACCTCTGGGCTTTCTTGGCAATGTATGACTGGAAGTAGATTGCCAGCCTTTTTGTCCGAGGCAATGGAGGGTAAAGTGACTTGCCCAAAGTCACAAGGAGTGCCAGTGGGAATTGAACCCTTGATTTTCTGGGT
The DNA here is from genome assembly GCA_033557465.1 of Ichthyophis bannanicus. Taxonomy (NCBI): domain Eukaryota; kingdom Metazoa; phylum Chordata; class Amphibia; order Gymnophiona; family Ichthyophiidae; genus Ichthyophis; species Ichthyophis bannanicus. The sequence goes on from CM066038.1 coordinate 170,660,346, forward strand.
ACTAGGCAGTTAGCTAACCACTAGGCTACTCCTCCACTCCATGAACATTTATACCAGCTCTATAAATGGTATAAATGTCCCCATCTTAAATTAAAGCATGTTTTTGGCCACTAATACTAGTATTTTATAAAGGAAATAGACATCTATTTTCTTTTTAAAATAGGTGTGTTTTGGCTGCCTTAAACTAGGCACTCAGTTATAAATTTAACTTCTACGGGGGTAATTTCCTATCAAGGTTAAAGTCTCGTTCTTGGTAAAATATGTTTGGTACAAAAAATTGCCTTATTGCTTCCTTATGAAACTCTTCACATGAAATATTTTTTTCAGAGCATTCTCAGAACACATTACTTTTTTTTTCTATTTATACTAAAGTGCCATTCTTTATTCTCATTTCAGGGTTTCAACTTATAAACATGCACAGTCAGTAAGCAACATATGTTATGCGACAGACGGTGGTGATGCTATAATTGCCCAACACAGACTCATATATTATCCGTTGGAAGAACAGCTCTGTTAAAGAAAAAATAAAGAAAACATTTTATGCAATAAAAAATATTAGTAAGAAAATATAAAGATTCTCAGATCTTGCAGGTGCTTTAGTTGATATTTAAAGGTCTGATTCAAGGTTTGTCAAGCAGGCCATATTTCTTTCACATAGAGAATTTCTATAACAAGATGACTAGGTATTTTTCAGCAAGAAAAGCTCCTCTGTGCAGGCGATACAAATCAGTGTACAATGCTGGGAGACTGTAGGGCAGCAAGATTTCAAATTCTATATTACATTTTGGAAGTTCTGGCGGGAATGATATAAATATAATAAAGTTTCATTCTAATTTACTGAACTGGAAGCATTTTTTCCTGCAGGGCCCAACACAAGCAAAATTTCAGCTCTTAAACCAAAATGAAGGTATGCTGCTCCAATTCAAGATAGCTGGGTAATCTTCTCATAATGCAGCTGTACAGGGGGATAAGGCTACGGGATACTGAAACAACACAATAAAGTGCTGACTGCACCCCTCATAACTGTTCAACTTGTCTTTGAAAACAATGAAAGAGCATAAAAGTAGGAACAAGGAGAAGGCAGGAAACTACAGACCTGTCAATCTGACTTTTGCAAACCTACAGAAAAAACACTAAAGAAAAAAGCCTTGCAACAAGTAGATTACAGGCACCCAGATAACCCAGTTTCATGAAGGGAATTTTATGGCAGACAAACCTTTAAATTCTTTATCTCAATCCTGTGGGGCACACCCAGCAGCCAAGTTTTAAGGCTAGACACAATGAATATGCATAGAATCAATTTGCATACAATGGCGGAAATGCATGCAGATCTATCTCGTGCATGCTTATTGTGGATATCCTGAAAATCCAACTGATTGGGTGCACCCTAAGGACTGGGTTGAAAACTAAGGCTTCTCCTCAATGCTTCTCTCCTAGCCTCATTTTCTCTGACAAGGTCTCCATCTTGTGTACCCAGTTTCCTATCTATCCCCCACCATTGTTTCCCTTCTCATCCCACTCCGTGTCCACTCCCACCACTCCCCCATCTCCCATCCCCTCCCTCAGTCATGTATGGTTTTTTGTTCACACCATCTCTTCCTTGGAATTGTCCAAGGCCCTACAGTCTTCTCGTAAGACCACCTGCTCTCTCGATTCCATCCCTTCCCATTGACTTACTGAACCCTCCCTGGCTCTTCTCCCTTATGTTCTCAGTATGTTTAATGCCAGTCTCTCCTCTGGCACTTTCCCTTCCCTCTGAAAACACGCTCTTGTCCGACCTATTCTCAAGAAAACATCCCTGTATCCTACTGTATTGGCTCACTGGCATCCTGTTTCAAACCTCCCTTTCCTTTCAAAGATACTTGAAAAGCTTGTCTTCACACAACTCTCGGCTCATAGCAATTCCACTCACACACTTCATTCATTCAAGAACATCCCTCTTAAGTGTCCAGCAATAGTCTGCAAGCATACTGGAGTTCCATTTGCCCTGGTACCTATTTTCCATTACCGAAATGTCTCGATGAATCCTTTCCCCATGTTCATTGCTGACTGCTCCTGGATTTGCAGGGAAAAAATCCAGGTGTGAATGCAGGAAGTGCATTTTCAAAGACATGTTACATCCCAGTTTCTGGTAAGATTTCAGTAGAGTATCCACTGATTCTGCGTAGTTGTCTGCCTTGTTATTTCCAAGAAGTCGTGGTAAACAGTCTTAAAGGACTCCAATGCAGCTCTTTCAGTTTCATTCAACTTTTTCATCTTTCATCAGTTTTCTAATATCAGGTCCTACAAAGATCCCTTCTTGATCTTTGCCTCACTGATTCATGGAAATGTCTTTCTTAGATATGCATATCCAAGTCCACTTCTAGCCATGGCTTTTACAAAGTTCTTCATAAGACCCAACTTTATATGGAGTGGAGGTACAAATGCAATGCAATGTGTGCCTTTGAGTCAGTCCTGACTCCTGGCGACCCAGAAGCTCCTGGGTTTTCTTGGCAGTGTCACCAGAAGTAGATTGCCAGGCCTTTCTTCCAAGGCAATGAAACATAGAAACATGATGACAGAAAAAGACCACATGGCCTATCTAGTCTGTCCTTCCATAACAACAACTACAACAGTCCACTTTTTACCTTTAGAGATCCTCTGTGTTGGTCCCATGCTTTTTTGAATTCAGTTACTGTCCTCATCTCTACCACCTCCACTGGGAGACTATTCCATGGATCCACTACTCTTTCTGAAAAGAAATATTTCCGCATATCACTCCTGAATCTATCTCCCTTCACCCTCATCCCATGTCCCCTCGTAGCAGAACTTGCTTTCAATTGAAAGAGGCTCTCTCCCTGAACATTTATGCCACGGAGGTATTTAAACATCTCAATCATATCACCTCTATCCCGCCTTTCCTCTAAGGTGTACATATTAAGATCCTTAAGTCTGTCCTCATATGCTTTATAATGAAGCCCATTAATCATTTTAGTAGCAACCCTCTGCACCGACTCCATCCTGTTCACATCCTTTTGAAAGTGCGGTCTCCAGAATTGCACACCATACTCCAAATGAGGTCGCACCAAAGACTTATACAGAGGCATTATCACCTCCTTTTTTCTGCTAGCCATTCCTCTCCGTATGCACCTAAGCATCCTTCTAGCTTTTGCCGTCGCCTTTTCTACCTGTTTAGCTACTTTAAGATCAGACACAACCACGCCTAGGTCCCGCTCTTCTTTAGTGGACAAAAGTACTTCACCTCCTATACTGTATTGCTCCCTTGGATTGCTGCAGCCCAAATGCATGACCTTACATTTTTTAACATTAAATCCCAGCTGCCAAATTCTAGACCATTCTTCAAGCTTAGCTAGATCCCTTCTCATGTTATCTACGCCTTCCTGGGTGTCTACTCTATTGCAGATTTTGGTATCATCCGTAAAGAGGCAAACCTTACCCGACAGCCCTTCCGTTATATCACTAACAAAGATGTTAAAAACAATCGGACCAAGTACAGATCCCTGGGGCACACCACTGGTAACATCCTTCTCCTCAGAGTGAGCTCCATTCACTTGTACTCTTTGTCGCCTCCCACCCAACCAATTTCTAACCCAAGCAGTAACTTTAGGGTCCATCCCTAGGGTGCTCAGTTTGTTTATAAGTTGCCTGTGAGGAACAGTGTCAAAGGCTTTAATGAAATCTAAATACACCACATCTAGAGCTCTCCCTCGGTCCAACTCCCTGGTCACCCAGTCAAAGAAATCAATCAGATTTGTCTGACAAGACCTGCCTCTGGTGAATCCATGCTGCCTCGGATCCTGTAATCCGCTGGACTCCAGAAACCTCACTATTTTCTCTTTCAGCAGCGTATCCAATAATTTACTCACCACTAAAGTTAAACTAACCGGCCTGTAGTTTTCAACCACATCCTTACTTCTGCTTTTGTGTAAAGGCACCATATGAGCCTCTCTCCAGTCCTTTGGCTCCACTCTCGACTCCAACGAGGCATTGAAAAGGTCAGCCAGTGGAGCTGCTAGAACGTCCTCAAGTTCCCTTAGTATTCTAGGGTGTATCCCATCCGGTCCCATCGCTTTGTCTACTTTAAGTTGAGCTAGTTTCTCACGAACACAGTCTTCTGAAAATTGTTCAAGATGTCCCTTGCTTCTTTTCCTGTTTGTGGGTGTTTTCTGAGGTCCTGCTCTTGGTTTTTCATCTGTGAACACAGAACAGAAATATTTGTTAAGCAATTCTGCTTTATACTTATCAGCTTCTACATATTTCTCCCCTGCACCCTTGAGTCTGACAATACCACTTTTGCCCTTCCTCTTCTCATTAACATATCTGAAAAATGTCTTATCCCTCCATTTTATTGCATTGGCTATTTCCTCCTCCTTTTGAATCTTTGCCTTCCTGACTACTTTGCTAGCTTCTCTAAGTTTTTCCAAGTATAGGAAACTGGGAGACAATGCTGTTCGAATAAAAGTGGGATTACATGATTGGATTTCTTGGCATTGTAAATAAGTTTAACTGTAGTGTTCTGGATAACCTGACATTACTGCAGTTGGAATATCGTATAGATGGAACTGTGAAACCATCAATGGACCAGTTGACCAGAAGATGATATTTTTGTAGGACAGTGTAAATGTCCTAAGAAAAATCTTGCCACTCACCTCACCCCAAAAGGAATTGATATTGGAGCATGGAAAAATCATGCAAGTGAATGTGTCCACATTGCTACGATACTGCCAGCATACATTTGATTTGGTCAGTCCAGACCTGTGCATTTTTGCTGAAGTCCCTGCAGTGCTGTGGGCAAATAAAAATAGAGATGTATAGACTGGCTGCTTCCATAGGTCAGACAACCCATTTTCAGAACCACAACCAGTCAATATTTCCCTCGTCTACTTCTCTATAGTGGACCACTAGGAAAAACAAGCAACTAGGTTTCCTGTACCTGTGATCCCACCGTATTTTATAAACACATGAAGTGGCATGGTCCAGGAAGCAAAGCCGTTTTGCCATCAGCAAGATGTTAATAATTAATTAAGCCCTCATGAGCAGGATAAAACACCCCATACTTGGTTCCCATGGTTATCAGCCAAAACAAGCACTTTTCATATGCCTGTTTATACCTGGAGCAGATCTAAAATTAGACATATTGCTGGATGTTCATGACATTTCTGAGATCATGCAGAGATGTCCAGGTTCCTGGGAACGCCCTGGCTACGCCTTCTCCATGCCCCCATTCAAATTTGTATGTCCACAGAGTTGGCTTCTAAATGGCTTTGGGCATCTCTACGTCTGTTTTTGGACATCCAAAGCATGAATAGGGCTACCAAAATGACCCCGTTTCTGTTGACAAGCCAACAGAATCAGAGAGTAGACTGCCTGCGGTCTGTGTTTTAGGGCCACATGAAGCGTGCCTTCCAGAACTGGGGGGAATAGGTTTTCATGTGATGTTTAATTTTGCAGTAATGAGTCACATGTTGTTGTTACTCCAATGGGTTTAGTTCTTGAAAGTTGGCAACGCAGAACTTGCGTGAGTAGTTTGTTGTCTGTGCTGGTATTTCCAGTAACAAACAATTTCCCTTCTTTTGGTCTTTCCTTCTTACCTTCAGCAGTGGTGGTGTGCTGTCTTAAAGTAAAAGTGAACCCAGCAAATAACTTTCTTTCTGTATCTTCTTTGAACATATATTGTTTCTTGAAGAGTGTGACCCTGACAAGAACGAATGACAGTTATTCTTTTCAAATAAAACGACATAAATAAAATAGAAACAAAGTACACAGCACTTCTTCATCCAGTGCCTCTGAGCAATGGGCCAAATAAATCAAGATTCAAGATCTAAACCGCTGCCTCTAAATCTGAAGCCTCTGAAAATCAGGAAGACATGGCCAAGTCTCCAGTAACAATTTTTGGACCCAACTTGATGTTTTGTAGCTAATAGTGCTGCGTTAAACGTCTGGTGACCAGAGAGGACCAGGATACTCCCCCAAAGGTGGGTAGTGGTGTATTCTAGCATTGATTTTGATGGTAACCACATCAAGTATTACAAGATATTGCGCATACAAACTGCATGCAGATATTCAGTGCTTAAAACAAGAGAAAGACAAAGTGACTACTGTGAAGCATGATATTTGGATGTTTCACAGCAAACCACTTCCATGTATTTTATAAAAAGATATATAAACCTCTTTTTTTGTCCTCCATCCCAAAGAGAGTACCCACTTTGCGAGATTGTTTGACTGTTCAAGATCAACCTGTGAGCACGTGGCTGGCCAGGAATGTACCACCAAATGTTTGTTAGCTTTTCTTCCACTGTTGTTTTTGCTGCCTGCAGCATAGGCTAGGGATGGGGGAGATGCACTGGCCATCTCGCTGGGGCTAGCTAGCAGCCTCTTTGGCTTTTGTGTCTACTTAGGATATTATACAAAGAACAGACATGGGCAGCTTGAACTTCAGGGAGAAAATGGGGCAGAGGAAGAGGCCATGTTTAACATTTGGGGGCACATTTACTAAACATTTTAATGCACATTCATGAAGTTAACGGACATTAAGTGCCCGCAGCGCTTTAATTTCTATGGGCGCAGTGTCACTTAACACGTTGATCTTTCCTAAACATGCTCCTAGATAGGTGACGTGATGGAGCCTATGAAAAGCCTAAAATTCAGATACTGTGGGGCGCATATTCAGCAGCAGCGGGCAGAACTTTTAAAGCACCTGGCCGCAGCCACTTTAATTAAAACTGGATATTCAGCACCAGAGCTTACATGGCATCTGGTGCTGAAGATCCGTTTTCACCAGACACAGAGCTTGCTTTCCAGGTAGTGGCAATTTTCAGCCGCTAACCAGATAGCAAATACTGGATAAAGTTAGGACAGCCATTGATCTGACCTAACCTTATACAGGTTAGCTATCTGGTTAGTGGCTGAATATCATCACTAAATGGATAGTTGCCAGGACCATCCCCACGCCGCCCACAGATTGCCCCAGTTTTGACCAGGCATTTTTCCTGTAGTTGGTGGGGATATTTACAAGCACTATCTGGATAGTGCCGCTGAATATTGGGATTGCCGTGGCTTAGTCGGTTAAAAGGTTCTTCTAACCAGCTAAACCATTTTGGTTGGCATGATCATTAAAAAAAATTAACTTGGTCTTTTCGGAGTAGAAAACTGTTGTAAACATGATAATAAATTACTCCACTCTAACATGCAGCTATTCGGATTACCAGCAATATTTCTTTATATATTATGTATTGTTACATTATTTATCTCTTCTTTTCCCATCTGTAGTCTCAGACCAGTATAGCGCTCTTGACCACTATTTGAGTGAGAAACAAATAGCGCTTTAATTGCATCAATGACTACTGGGAAACTTTTCTTTTTGTTTGAAAGCACCTTTTTTTTGTTGCAATAAATATCACCAGTTTGCTGGAAAAGAAGAGATAAATAATGTAACAATACATAATATATAAAGAAATATTGCTGGTAATCCGAATAGCTGCATGTTAGAGTGGCATGATCATTAGGCAGCTGCCTGGAACATGCTAAGGCTGCCCTACTGCTACCGCCCCTCTCCAGGACCTGCTGCAGCGGCAATGGTCACAAACAGCCCCACAGTGCCTACTTTCAACCTCTGGTGTTGCAAGGCTGCTTTTGTTCCGCTCCTGCCGAAGCCCCAATGCTGACCTCCTATTTGCAAACAGGAAGTTAGCCTCGGCAGGGCAGAAGTAGAATAGCCACACAGTGCCGGAGGTTGAAGATAAACACTGTAGGGATGTGTGTGACCACTGCCGCCACTGCAGGTCCCAGAGAGGAGGAGGTGGGAATAGTCATGTGCTCAGTTATGGTCAGATATGAGTGAGGCATTTAGTGATCTGACCATCTGTGTAGGCAACCCAGATACAACATTAATCCTATGTGCCTCTGCATTGACAGATACATTTAAATTGAATTTTGAAAATCCACATTAAGGAGGTATTTTATGAACTTTCCCATATATAAATGACTTTTATAAAATTACCTTAAAGAGACACAAAACAGTTTGCACTTTTACGTGATGCGCAGATAGTTATGCTCATGGACGGGGCACAGATGGAGCTACAAAGAATGTGCATTCTTTATAAAATATAGTTATACAGATTATATGCATGCACATTCACGCCTGCTCTCAAGCTGGTGCAAATTTCCATGACTTCATACTAGCTGCGATTTCTACTGGTTTATCCCAAGTGATTTATTGATTTATTTACAAATGTTTATGCCACCTTTCTGACGTAAACATCCATCAAAAGGCTGTACATTACAACCAAAGAATCAAAAAGAATATATACAAAAACACATTAGTCCAAAAACTAGTACAAGTTGCCCAATCCTCCTATAAAGACACATAGGTGTCTATGGAGCCTGCTTCTAAAGAACATTCCAGTAGTGGGCATTTGGGCTCCAAATCTAGCATGGAGGTCGGTGCCAATTTCAGGGGGCATGTGCATCCATCCTCTTGCCTTTGGCACATTCCTAGAGCACTGCACAGCTCAATCTTGCATGCAGATGCACTTAGAGCCCGATCCTAGAAGGGGCACGTCCGGGCTGTCTGGACGCTCCCGAGTAGGACGAACCCATTAGGTCCTGATTCTGCACTGCAGGAGCCAGACATTTCCATGGGTGCAGGATCGGGCCCTGAGATGGCCCTGCATGCCCGCAGGGATGTCCTCCCCGCATGCCCTTCTGACACCTGCAGCACTGACCCTAGGCTGGGCAGCCAGGGCCCGGATCAGGTGGCAGGGACCTACCTGCCACTTGTCCCAGCCCTGGGGGGGGGAGTTCCGGCCCTGATCGCCACAGTCCCAGCTGCTTATTCCATCTCCAAGGTGGAATAAGCAGCACATCCACCCTGACACGCAGAATGTACAGGGCCATGACCTGAATCGGCCCTGTACATCCTGCTACCTCGGCCCACCCCCGCTCCTCCCACTCCCCACTGGCTCTCCTTGTACTGCTGCTCTGGCCATGCGGGGAGAGCCTGTGGGGGAATACGAGCAGGACGGCTTCCGGGGCTGCACCTCCTGCCGGGACATGCAGCCCCGCAAGTCGCCTTGCTGAATGAGGCCCTTAATGTCATCCACTTACGCAGCATTAAGTTCACCCAGTAGATGAAGAAAGCACTCCAGGGATATTGAAGGGAAGAAACAGAGGAGCAGAAAAACGAAATTGAAAGGAAAAGGATAACAGAAAATGTCTGCAAAGAAGGAATATACTTATTTGATGTTGAGATGCATTTCTTGATGCCTGTGAGACCTGTATACAATTTGATATCTTTTATTTAGCTTGTTGATGTTTGCTGGAAAAATATGTTTCATCAATGAGACCTAAGTTACTGAGATCCCAAAATTGATTGCACACTAATTTAGCTACTGCTTTACAGAGACAACTTAAAAGCAAATCCCTCATAGGTACAATATTTATTCTATAATGAGTGTGTGTAATACAGGAAAGAAATACATGCGTTGTTTTGTTTTTTAATTCATGTGCCTTTTCAAAATATACAAAGAAAAGTATCAAAAACTATACAAATTAGTCCACGTTAAGGGGTACGCTAATACAAAAAAACAAAACAATCTGATCCCTGTATAACACTAGGCAAACCTTATTAACTAAACCAGAGTGGAGTACATTACAAAAAAGAAGGGGCAATAAACTACTCCTTCCCCCTGTAAGAAACTCTCCAATTGACCTACCTCAAGGAAAACATACCTACTATCCTAATATAATATCAAACAATGTGTGCCTTTGAGTCAATGCTGACTCCTGGCGACCCAGAAGCTCCTGCATTTACAGGGAAATTTAAGTACAAAAAAGACACTTAGTGCCAGGACTCAAGGCCTAAGCTCTAAGAAAGCTTTCCTGTGCTTCTGAGTAGATCAAAAAACCTAGATTGCATGTCCAAAGCATTTTTCATATTTTTTTGCAAAGTAAGAACGCAAAGCCTGGTCTTTATCCACTTCAGCAATAAAGTGGCCCGCAAAGGTATTTCGTCTATAGAAGATTCTAAAAACGCTGATAAATCAAGACTGTCAGCAGGAAGAATAGAATCAAAATCATCCCCTAGTTCACCACTACCCTTCGCCAGTATTATATCATTTGGGGGATATAAAAATTTTTAGAAAACTACACAGCATTCACATTTGGGTACTGTAAGATTTCTTTCAAATACTTAAGAAAAAGTATAGACAGCGAGATGAAGTGGGTGTAAGGGAAATTTTAAAAACGTAGATTCTTAGCACAAGAAGCATTTTCTATAGACTGATGCTGGATCGTTAGGAAATCTTGAGCCAAGGAGGGGAGTGCAGTTTGTGTAGCACCGACCAAGGATTCAGAATGTAAAAAATGTTTTTCAATCATAGCAAATTCAATGTCGTGCTCAGCAAGCTTCACTACTACTTCCTTTGAAAAGTCAAAAAACATAAGCAAAGAAGACTGAAGAGATAATTCCGTGCGGGAAACAATTTCCCATATGTCCTTTAAGGAAATTTCTTTTGGAAGAGCCAGTTTATTTGGTAAAAAGACAGGAGAGTCAATCGGAGAAGGCAGTGGGCATATCCGTTTCTACAAAGAACTATCTTCAATATCAGGAGTTCCTAACACAGGAGAAGAGTCCAAAAGGGAAAACCTCACCTCCTCAGGAGAGGCAACCCCTCCAGTAAGTCCAACACACCAGCTGGGTGGGGTTTCAATGGCCTGAGCATTAGGAGAAGAAGAGGGTAAGAGAGTACACACAGATAGAGAAGTGTCTACTAGGTCACACGATTGTCTCTCCAAAGCAGGAAGAAATTTAACATGGGAATCCATTGGTCCAACCATGTTGACTGCTTTATCAAAGAAACTTGGAGCAGTTCTCTGTTTTCTGTTTCCCCATAAGAGGTAACGGCACCCTACTTCAACTCCTCACATGCTCCGAATGGGCACCACCTTTGGACATGCCCCTTTGGGCACTCGCCTGCTACCGCATCCCGCAGTGGGGCTGAGGTCTTATAGCTCTTCCAACAACATCAACGCCAACGTGCTCAGTCATGCGGATGCAGAGAGCCAATGAGGTAAATGAAGATATCTGCAAACCAGAAAATAGCATCCACAGTGTCCTGCGGTGGAGCTGAGATCTTATAGCCCTTCCAACAACGTCAACACTGACGTGCTCAGTCACACAGGTGCAGGGAGCCAAAGAGGACCAGGAAGTAGCGTCCACTAAAAATACATCTGTTACATTCAGATGGAGGTGGCTTAGGAAAGTAGGCACCCCTCTGGTATTCTGTAACTCAAATTTAATCTTGCAATTTAATTAAACAATTACAAGCAAATAATGCAGAGCCGGGTATTACTTGAAATGTGTATGAAATTTCCTAACAGTTTAGGTAAAAGTTTTTTGCATTCTAGTCAATTGGATAAGCGGTAAAGTTGAAAAGATTTATGATGATAATTTTTGCATATTTAATGATCCTGTTAACCAATGTTGTTATGTACAAAGCTATTTTGTAGATTTCTAAGAACTACTGTCAATAAGTGTTATTTTTGTTTTTTATTTTATTTTTACGATGTGCCTGATAAAATGCTTTCCATTCATGGTGGATCTTTGCAAAATCAGTGGTCATGTTAGCTGGTGTTGACCAGTAATGCAAACTGCACTTCCTGACTTGTTATTTATGAGAAGAGGACTCGTGCACAGCCTTGATCAGGAGACAGGTTCAAATGTTTCCACATTTAAAAATATGATAGAAAGCAGAGAAAGCTATAGCTTAGGGGGAGGGGGGTGTAAATTAGAGCAATGACCCAGGGAAACCAGCATTCAAATCAGACTTTCTTGTGACCCTGGGCTAGTACCTTTATTAGCTGCTGCCTTGGAAGCCCATTTGGATTGCAAGGTCTTTGGGAATGGAGCTTATTGGGGCATGTTTACTAAGGTGCTGCAAGTAGCGTGGGACAAATGTGCGGTTAGCATGAGTTTTTGCAGTGGCAGAGGGGCAGCAATAAATGCAGGAGGCGTGGCTGTGGTAGGAAAGTAATGTCGCACTAGGTGCAGCAGTCATGCATTAGGAATATATGTTCATTGGGTGCAGATGCGCACTGTGAAGACAGGAGCTACTTGCCCTCTGCACTTTCGTGCTAACATCAATACAACCCCCTCCCCCCCACAAGACAGGTGTATGTCACTGGGGCCACAGCATGGTGCTGTGTGTAGGGCTGAGAGAACCTTACAGATGCTTGCAGGATGAGAGAGTACATATCCAGGTACCTGCAATATGCCATGGAACCAGAGGGGCATGTTAGCAGATAGACTGAATATGGGACTCCTGGGGATAGTTGCAGTACAAGGATGTGCCAATGCAAACAGAAGCCATGCCATACAATGTCTGAGGGAGGAGTAAGAGCAATGTAAAGGGTGGACACTGCCCACTACAACCCAGTAGGTAATGGCGTTCTTTTCCTCTTTTCTACAGCATTTTGCTTTTATTGTAAACCGCCCTGTCTTGACGTGGGCAGTATATCAAGTGTATCAATAAAGATAAAGATAAAATAGACAACAATATATGGCCCCCAACCACACCTAGAGAATATAGTGCAAGTGGCCAGTGAAGGAAAGAGAAGGCTGACTGGGGAATATGTGCATCTTGCTGCTCAACACAAAGATATGAGACAAAGTACAAGGGGATGGGGCATACAAATCATTGAAAAAACCCCTGCATAGAGACAGTGCTGCGCCCGTGTCTGTGGGAGTTAGGGCACAAACGTAGCATATGCAAGCACAGGAGGCCGGTGAAGGCAGGGTGTCAGCAATGCCCAGCAGGTGGGCACTGGAGTATGAAATCCTCTTGCTCTGAATCACCCAGGGTGTCTCACAACCTAGGATGCAGTAGTTAGGTAGCCTAGTCTCTTGTGGAGATTTGGAACTATTCCACATCATGCCCCTCATATACCAAGCAGGGATTAATGTAGACCCTCTTCATGTGGGTGAAGAGGCCATGTGCAATGGGCTTGTGCGCAGATCCAAGGTACTCAATCCCTCTCATTTTGGCTTTCAGCCTTATCATGGGATGGAAACACTGTTGTTATCTATGATGGACACTCTTCTGTCAGTTTTGATTCTGCTTACTTCCTAGTACTTTTGGACATCTCTGCAGCATATCATTCCTTGTTATTGATGAGGTTACATGACATTGGGATTTCAGGGATAGTTTATTAATTGTTGGAGTGGACGAGAGGCCTAGAGGTTGGGGCAAAGTACCTCAGGCCAGAAGGTCGGGGTTCAAATCCCACTAGAGGACAGCAACCCTGGGCCGGAAGGACTGGGGTTTCTAGTCCCACAGGTGCTCCTTGTGGTCTTGGGTAAGCCACTTAACCCTCCATTGCCCATGTTATCTCCAAGTTATAAGGCCCTGTTCAATGTAATTTCAGTTTGTTCAATGGAAACTGCCTTGATATCATGAATATATATGGGTCAATTTATAGAGCAATCAAAAGTGATCCCAAATGTAGTAATTACTCCATTAGCAACATAGAAAACATGAAGATTCTTGAGAAAAGAACTAGAACTTAACGCTTAATATTTCAAGGCTAGGGGATGTCTCAGATCAGCGGTAAAACAAAGGCACCGAAGTGTCTTATAACACCGTCACAACATCAATGACTATCCCTCTGCCAACGATGTATCTCAGCAATTTGTGCATTAGTGATGAAAAATTCAAAAGTTCCTCTCTTGTCAGAAATATTCAACAAAATACTGACAATAGTTTGAATATAGTACTTAGCTTAAAAAATGCCCCAACGCCAGCTATCACAGCGCCATTCAATGCGTTTCACTCAAGCTAATGAGTTTCTTCAGGGGGATTTCAAACTGCAAAACAAATAGCAAAAATGACACACTACTATAGTAGAATCTTCAATGCAGCAAATAAAATTTAAAAACTCGTTATACAGCTGATAACAATACCTTCAGGTAAACAGTGCTGCTGCCCACGTCTCATACAAAAGGTCAAGCTGAATCAAACAAAGTGCTCGCCAAAAAACGCCGCGCATGCGGACTAAAGACAGAGACACTATTTAAATACAAGGCATGACGTAATAAAGCAACCAAAAATGACTGAAGCGTGGTTGACTGATTTAAAGAACTAAGCCCCAATCAAGGGCTACATTAAGTCCACCAGGAGAAACTGATTGTAGTGTAAAAATTCACCACTGCTCTCGATAAGATAAAAAATCTTCCTGTGATCTACCCATAGCTCCACTGGTAATTTCTTCAATACAAAAACATTGGAGACTTTCAAACACGTGACCAAAAGTTTTACAATGTTGAACAATCGGTGCTGTCAAAATGCCATGCTTCAACCGGCTCTTGTGTTCCTGTAGCCGGAGTTTAAAAGGTCGGGTTGTTTTACCTACATACAGCAAATCGCAAGCACACCGGATGGCATAAACAATATTACTAGAAACACATGACGTGGATCCTCTTAGCTGGTACGTGCGTCCGTGATAGGTAAAATGATCAATCTCACAGGTGATGGCACAAATATTGCAACGACCACATTTCTTGTGGCCTCGTGCTGTCTCTACTATGGTAGAGGCTAATATAGTCGGCAAAACTGCAGGGCTTAATCGCTCTTTGAGATTGCGACCACGCTGCCAGACACAGCGGATCTTTTTAGTAGTTAACGCTGGAACTGAACTCAGCACATTCATATGTTTCCGGATGATCTTTTGGATCTGAAAACTCAAAGGTGAGTATCCAGTGATGAAATTAATATATTCAGTATCGAGCCGCTGAGAAGCTGTCGGAGGTTGTAGCAATTGTGTACGGTCATTAAACAACGCTCGCTGATATGCCTGATGAATTACCCTTGAGGGGTAGCCTCGCGCAGAGAAATCTTTCATCAACATGGAAGCTTGTATTTTATAGTCACATGTTTCAGAACACTTTCTACGATATCTGAAAAACTGGGAAATGGGCAGACCATCTTTCAATCGCAGAGGATGAGCACTAGTATAGTGCAAGAACGTGTTTCTGTCAACAGATTTTCTAAATAAAGATATCATGAAAGGCAGTATATAAGAAATGTTAAATAAAATAAAATTATTGTTAAATTAATTTTTGGCCAATCAAAAATTGTAAGTTAGAGTTGCCAGTGTCATCTTGATGTTCTATTACTTTGGGAGTCCCTCAGGGATCTGCGCTATCCGCTATGCTGTTTAATATCTACATTGCTCCTGTCTGTAAGGCGTTTGCTGGTTTAGATATTATGCACAGGATTTATGCTGATGATATTCAGTTTGTTGTCCTCCTTAATTCATCTATCGAGGATGCATTGGATCATGTAGAGTTATGTATTACTATTGTAAAAACTAGATGACGCATAATAAACTGTCAATGAATGTTATATGTGAAAAGCAATATTAAAGCCGTTGAAATGCTGGGGACATGGGGAAAAGAAGAAGCACTGTGAATTGTGTTGGAAAGAAAAGATAGCACTATCATCCACATTAGTATAGTCTACAGGCTCCCAACTCAAGATGACGAAATGGATAGAGACTGATCATTGATATTGCAAAGTGAACATATTGGGTGGCTTTAATCTACCAGATGTAGATTGAAGTATTCCTTTTGCAAATCTGAAAAGAAGTAAAAAGATTGTGGATGCCTTCCAAGATGCATTACTTAGACAAATGTAAAGGAACCGACCAGGGAGAGCTCAGTGCTGGATTTAGTACTCAATAATGGAGATAGCATGTTGAATGTCCAGGTGGGAGCCTTTTCGAGCAGCAGTGATCATCACACAATGTGGTTTGAGGTAAAAGCCAAGGCAGAATCCAATCACAGCAAACTCAAAGTCCTAGACTTCAAAAACGCTGACTTCAGTAAAATAGCAAAGTACCTGAAGGAGAAGTTGGGAGGGTGAGAGGAGATAAGGGAAGTGGAATTGCAGTTGGGCTAAACCAAAAGAAGCAATAAAAGGAGCAACTGATAAATATGTAAGGAAAGTAAATAAAAACAAAAGGAAAAGGAAACCTATATGGGTTCACCAAAAAGGGACTGCACTAATAAAGGCAAAACCCCCCAGCTTTCACAAAATTCAGAAGATAAAAAAAGAGGAACACAGAAAAGAATACAGCACAAAGCTAAAAAAGAGACAAAGAGAGAAATAAGGATAGCAAAAGCAAAGGTGAAAGAATAAATGGCTAAAGATGTGAAGCATAGAGACAAAACATTTTTCAGGTATATTCAGAAGAAGAGGAAGATCAGAGGTGGAATTGCAAGACTCAAAAATGCCAAGGACAAATTTATGGAAAATGAAATTGAAAAAGTGAAAATGCTAAACAAATATTTCTGTTCTGTATTCACGAAAGAAAATCCTGGAGAAGGATCACTCAATATTGACAAATATACAAATGGGAATGCAGTAGATACCACGCCATTCACAGAAGATGGTGTGTTTGAGCAGCTTGCAAAACTGAAAGTGGACAAAGCCATTGGACTGGATGGGATACATCCCAGGATACTGAAAGAGCTCACAGAGGTTCTGGCAAGGCCTTTAAAGGATGTTTTTAATAGATTCTTGGAGACAGGAGAGATTCCACAGGACTGGAGAAGGGCTGATGTGGTACCTCTTCACAAAAGTGGTAATATGAGAAAGGTGACAAACTATATGCCAGTAAGCCTTACGTCTGTGGTGGGAAAAGTAATGGAGGCACTCTTGAAAGAAAGAATAGTGGACTTTCTGGAAACCAATGGATTGCGTGATCCGAGGCAACATGGTTTTACCAGGGGAAGATCATGCCAAACAAATTTGATTGAGTTCTTTGACTGGGTGACCAGAAAACTAGATCAAGGGCATGCAATGGATTTGATATACCTAAATTTTAGCAAAACCTTTGACACTGTTGCTCATAGGAGGTGTATCAATAAACTGAGCAGTGTGGGGATAGGTCCCAAGGTAATGAACTGAATCAGAAATTGGTTGACTGACAGACGACAGAAAGTAGTGGTAAACAGAACTCACTCAGAAGAAAGGAAGGTCCATAGTGCCGTGCCTCAGGGATTGGTCCTGGGACCGATACTGTTTAATGTATTTGTGAGAGATAGTGCGGAATGCTGCTAGCTGTCCTGCCCAAATTTAGAGACACAAGTCTCCTCGCACACAGAAAGGCTCTGTGCAGGAAGATTGAGACGGGGTGGCACGGAGGTGGAGCATGAGCTGGCCAGGCACCTGAACATACAGGGCCGATTCAAGTCACAACCTTGTACATCCGAGGAGCACCAGGGGGATGCACAGCTTATTGGAATAAGCGATTAGCACCCTTGTGCCTCAACCCAGCAGCCCTCCCCAATGCAATAATGCCACTGTAGGTACTGCCCCGCTGCCCCATCCCGGCCCAGGCAGACCCACCAAGGGTCAGGCAGCGGGAAAACTGGTCTGGGGGGGCATCGAGCTATCAGCGCACCAGCAGGAGCAGAGGGGCTTGGTCATGCTGCCTCCAAGACATCCCTGCAGCTGCTACAGGGGCATGATGGGCTGTCCCGTTGCCCAATCCTCCTTCCACGGAAGCATCTAGCTTGCACAGTGCAGAATCAGGTACAATGGAGCCCATCCTGTCTGGGGACATCTGGACGGCCTAGACGTGCCCCTTTCTGAATCGAGCTCTACGTTTTTGTTATATTACTAAAACAGAAGTTCTATACTTGACATGGGCTTTACCTGACCCTATCTCTACGAGATTAGAGATTGGTGACTCTATTATCCCATTCAAACCTAAGGGCATGATTTGGATGCCCTTTTTTGACTCCCAACTCATCATGCAAAAACATGTTAAAAAAAGGTTCAAACTGCAGTTTTTAAACTGCATTTGATCCGAAGGTTGAAATCTTATTTGTCAGTAAGAATTCATTGACTATTGTTTGGGGTTTAATTCTCTCTCTTCTGGAATATTGTTAATAGTTTATATTTAGGATTACCAATACGTATTACTATCCTTCATACCCCACAATGCACCCTCCGAATATCTATGCTAACCACCTCCATCTTTGCGCGGCATCACTAACGAGTGTACTCGTCATTCCGTCTTTTGTTTTCTCGGACCGCACCTCTGAAAATCTCTCCCAGCTGAACTCTGGCTAGAACCCTCCTTTCAGCAGTTCAAGATACTCCGCAGCACACCCTACCTACCATCATGGTGAAGGGCATTCTCAATAAGTCCCCAGCTCAAGCACACCTATTTTTGTACAGATGCCTTGGTGTGGCAAGCGCCCAGCTACCGCAGAACCAGATAGCACTCTAATCATGTGCTAAACCCTGCACTCCCATCTACCACACTTTAGTAAACATGCCCGATTGTGTCTGAATTCAAATAATGAAGTGATGTGTCTTGAACATTATTTGGAAAGTCAGGTTAAAAAAAACACAAACCATTATTTCTACCTCCTTGATTATTAGTCTCATAACTGGGGCCACACCTACGAGTTCTTCCCTGCCTAACACTGTATTGTGACAGGTGGGCCATAAGTTCTAAATGCATTTAATAAGCCCCCTCCTTCCTCCATTTTTACTACCAATGAGCCGTTGCAGTGACAGGGCTGTCCAATCTATTTCATAACCTCTTATCTGATAAGAGGCACTAAGAATGTATGCAGTACATATATATGTGCATTGAAATGTTTGTGGTGTGGAAATGATTTTTTTTTTTTAATATGGCGCATGAACCACCATGCAAAATGAACACACAGAATTCAAGGTGAGAGCATTAGAAATAATTAGATCCCTGAGGCAAACTAACTTCATGCCGTACAAAGCTTACAGTCTTTCAGACCGAGAAAATAAAGCTTTATTGATGCTCCTGTTTAGTAAGATCATCTAATATCTCTTCTTCTCTGGTTACTTGCTGCCAAAGTCAGTAAATACATGAAGAGGGCATATGCTGCCCAACCAGTCCTGTTGTGACATCAGCTGAGCACCCTCTGGTGCTTAATGATTTTTATAGCTCATCTCTATGTTCTAGTAATGTCGGGCCCGATTTTTGAAAGGAATTTACACGGTTTGCAGTAAACCATGTAAATGCCTTAAATGAGGATATTCAATGGCACTTACACAGTTAATGCCACTGAATATCCCCTTCTAACTCTCCTACATGCTCCAATGCTATCCAGTTAGTATCGAAGCGTGTTGGGGGCGTTCTGGGGCAGGGCAGAGCAGAGGCGGAGACTGCCGTTAACCAGGTAGCAGCGATATTGCACCACTATCTGCTTGCAATTCATGACTAAAACTAGGCCAGCTTTCGGCTCACCTACTTTTAGCCATGGATCGCTAACCAGGTAACGATGCGATATAGAAATATAGAAACACAGAAATATGACGACAGAAAAAGACCACATGGCCTATCTAGTCTGTCCTTCCATATCAACAACTAAAACAGTCCCCTTTTTACCTTTAGAGATCCTCTGTGTTTGTCCCATGCTTCTTTGAATTCAGATACTGTCCTCATCTTTACCACCTCCACTGGGAGACTATTCCACGAATCCACCACTTTTTCTGTAAAGAAATATTTCCGCATATCACGCCTGAATCTATCCCCCTTCACCCTCATCCCATGTCCCCTCATAGCAGAACTTGCTTTCAATTAAAGGAGGCTCTACCCCTATACATTTATGCCACAGAGGTATTTAAACATCTCAATCATATCACCTCTATCTTGCCTTTCCTCTAAGGTGTACATATTAAGATCCTTAAGTCTGTCCTCATATGCTTTATAATGAAGACCACTAACCATTTTAATAGCCACCCTCTGTACTGACTTCATCCCGTTTATATCCTTTTGAAGGTACAGTCTCCAGAAACTGCACACTATACTACAAATGAGGTCGCACCAAGGACTTATACAGAGGCATTATCACCTCCTTTTTTCTGCTAGCCATTCCTCTCCGTATGCACCCAAGCATCCTTCTAGCTTTTGCCATTGCCTTTTCTACCTGTTTAGCTAAGATCATCAGACATAACCATGCCTAGGTCCCGCTCTTCTTTAGTGGACAAAAGTACTTCACCCCCTATACTGTATTGCTCCCTTGGATTGCTGAAGCCCAATTGCATGACCTTACATTTTTTAACATTAAATCCCAGCTTCCAAATTCTAGACCATTCTTCAAGCTTAGCTAGATCCCTCCTTGTGTTATCTACACCTTCCTGGGTGTCTACTCTATTGCAGATTTTGGTATCATCCACAAAGAGGCAAACCTTACCCGACAGCCCTTCCGCTATATCACTAACAAAGATATTAAAAATAATCAGACCAAGGACAGATCCCTGGGGCACACCACTGGTAACATCCTTCTCCTCAGAGTGAGCTCCATTTACCTGTACACTTTGTCGCCTCCCACCCAACCAATTTCTAACCCAAGCAGTAACTTTAGGGGCCATCCCTAGGGTGCTCAGTTTGTTTATATGTCGCCTGTGAGGAACAGTGTCAAAGGCTTTAATGAAATCTAAATACACCACATCTAGGGCTCTCCCTCGGTCCATCTCCCTGGTCACCCAGTCAAAGAAATCAATCAGATTTGTCTGACAAGACCTGCCTCTGGTGAATCCATGCTGCCTCGGATCCTGTAATCCGCTCAACTCCAGAAACCTCACTATTTTCTCTTTCAGCAGCATTTCCAATCATTTACTCACCACCGAAGTTCAACTAACCGGCCTGTAGTTTTCTGCCACATCCTTACTTCCGCTTTTGTGTAAAGGCACCATGTAAAATAGTTATCTCCAAGTTATAATGCCCTGTTCAATGTAATTTCAGTTTGTTCAATGTAAACCGCCTTGATATCATGAAAGGCGGTATATAAGAAGAAATGTTAAAAATGAGCCTCTCTCCAGTCCTTTGGCACCACTCCCGACTCCAAGGCATTGAAAAGGTCAGTCAGTGGAGCTGCTAGAATGTCCCCAGGTGGTTCCCTCAGTATTCTAGGATGTATCCCATACGGTCCCATCACTTTGTCTACTTTAATTTGAGCTAGTTTCTCACAAACGCAGTCTTCTGAGAATTGTTCAAGATGTCCCTCGCTTCTGTTCCTGTTTGTGGGTGTTTTCTGAGGTCCTGCTCCTGGTTCTTCATCTGTGAACACAGAACAGAAATATTTGTTAAGCAATTCTGCTTTATCATCATCAGCTTCTACATATTCCTCCCCTCCTTGAGTCTGAAAATACCACTTTTGCCCTTCCTCTTCTAACATATCTGAAAAATGTCTTATCCCCCCCCCCCCCCCATTTTATTGCATTGGCTATTTCCTCCTCTTTTTGAAAGTTTTTCCAAATATAGATGCCTGTTTTCCTCTCTCTGCATCTCTTCTATTTCATGAAGGTCTCCCTCTTTTTCTTCACCTTTTCAGCTACTTTTTTCGAAAGTCATAGCGGTCTCCTTTTCCTTTTACCTTTATTTTCCATTTTAACAAAAAGGTTGGTTGCCCTTAAAATATCCCCTTTCAGTTTTGCCTAGTTTTTCTACATCCCCCAGCTGTTCCCATCCCACTAGCAACTCCCTGAGGTAATGGCCCATCTTGGCAAAGTTAGTCTTCCTAAAGTCTAAGACCTTCACCTATGAATGGATTCTAACAGCCCTAGTACTAATACTGAACCACACTATCTGGTGATCACTGGATGCAAAATGATCTCCCACTGTAACAACAGAGACACTTTCACCAATGGTAAGCGCCAAGTCCAGTATGGCCCCTTCACGTGTGGGGTCTGTTACCAATTACCTGAATAGTTCTCCCTGTAGAGAATCCAGGATCTCTTTACTTCTAGATGATACTGCAGCAGGAATGTGCCAATCAACATCTAGCATTTTGAAATCCCCTATCAGTAGCACTTCCCTTTCCTAGCAATGCTGCGTATGTCTTCAATTAACTCTCTGTCCACCTCTTCCTCTTGTGAGGGAGGTCTGTATATCACACTAATGCAAATAGCTTTCTCTTTCCCTCTTTCTAGTTTAACCCACAATGCCTCCTCCTCTCCCTTTTAAGCTCTGTAATTCCAAAGCTTTAATAGTATTTTTTACACATAGTGCCACTCCTCCTCCCCTTCTTCCTACCCTGTCCTTTCTGAATAAAGTATAGCCAGGTATAGTTACATCCCAGTCATGGTTTTCTGTAAACCATGTTTCTGTAACTGCCACTAAATCCAAGTCGGCCACTCCCTCCAAAGCTTCAACATCAGGGATCTTATTTTCCATGCTACGAGCATTTATACACACTGCTTTCCATATGTTACCCCTGTTACCCATTTCCATAAAGGTATTTAATGTATCACTTACCTGGCGGCTTTCACTTACCTGGGGGTTTTCTTCACCCATCCCCAACGAATCTAGTTTAAAGCCCTCTTCAGTAGATTAGCCAGTCTACTACCGAAGACGTGTCGACCTTTCTTGGACAGATGGATGCCATCTCTGCTCTGTAACCCTTGGAACAGCATCCCATGGTCTAGGAAACCAAAATTCTCTCGATGACACCATCCACGCAGCCATGCATTCATCTCCAGGATGCGAGCCTCTCTTTCTTGGCCTTTACCCTCAACAGGGAGGATTGAAGAGAACACCACCTGTGCACCTAACTGCTTTACCCTCTGTCCCATGAAGTCACTTTTGATATGCTCAGAGGGATACCTGGCAGTATCATTTGTTCCGACATGGATTAGCAACATTGGGTAATAGTCAGTGGGCTTGATGAGTCTTGTCAAACTCTCTGTAACATCTTGGATTTTGGCATCAGGCAGACAGCATACCTTTCTGGACATCAAGTCTGGTCATCAGATGGACGCCTCAGTACCCCTTGGAAGAGAGTCACCAACCGCCACTACCCTTCGCTTCCTTGTGTCACTAATTCTGCAACTTTGGGGTACTTGAGCTCTGGTTCTTCCCTTTCCAGGGATGCTTTCACCTCCTCCACTTCCAGGGCTGCATAATGGTTCTTCAATTCAAGGGCTTTTTTGTACTGCCTATGATCTTCCCTTTCCCTCCTCCATCCCTACAGACCCCTCATAGGTTGTCTCGTTTTCCTCAGTTTGTTGGTCTGTCTTTCTCTGACCTACTCTTCTGTTCTCTTTCCTTTCTCTACCTCTGTCCCTTTCCTATTGCACTAATGGAGTTCTGTATCTTCTATTCTCTCTTTCTAGCAGCAATGTTATGCCCCTTATTATAAGCTTGTTGTAAACCGCGCTGGTGTCTTTGGCATGTGCGGTATATCAAGAAACGAATAAAGATAAAGAAAGAAGTTGGATTGGTGATTCTGCAGGCCCTGGTGACTTGTGTTCAACCTTCATCATTCTGTCGGCACCCATCTTCTCCTCTGCTGGAGAGCTTGGTTGCTGCAAGAAGCATCTCATCAATGTACTTCTCACTGTCTTGAATGCTCCTCAGCCTCGCCACCTCCTCTCTGAGTTCTTTGTGATCTGAACTGTACTATGATCTGAAGGCGAGTGAAGCCATGCTGGAGCATCATTTGAGGTCAATGGATGGACTGTTCCTTCTTATGCATCATTATAACTTTGAATTTGATTTAAAATTGTGTATCTGAGGGCGCTGGATTAGATGTTTGTGAGGATGGATTTGAATAGGGGAGAGGGTGTGAGTCTTTGGAAAATTGAGATCAGGCTTAATTGGATCCTGAGTGCATGGGTGAGAAGAGTGGGTCAGGTGGTGGATGATGGGGTACAGATTGGATGTGGTAAGAGTGTACATCTTGCTAGACATATCTTTGGATTGGTGTGAATGGCCTGTGTTGCTCCCCTTGGTATGTCCTTGGTGGAGAGCTGTGTCTGGAGTGAATGTGGAGGACTTCTTGTGGATTGAATGCTTTAGGCTAGGTGTGTCTAGTGGCTTGCTGTTTGGGATCATTTCAGCGGGGAATGAATTGGTTGTGTGAATGTCTATGGATGGTTCAGATAAGGTTATAGAAGGGGTGTGCTTTATAAGGAGTGTGAACTAGGGAAAGAATTGGCATTCATGATGGATGTGATTGGGATGAGTAGTTCGAAGGGTGAGTTCTCCTAAGACAGGGCCAGCTAGCTATGTTTAGGAAGGGGGATGAGGTTAAAACTGCAAATTTGTAGAATGGGAGGGATGGAAAGTTCTTGTAATGATATCTTCACAAGCCCGCAGGTGGGGGATGACCATCAGATAGATAGCTCCATGGGGCACATGTAGGTTGCATTTGGATTTCATTGTTAGTTGCAGTGAGTTTGTTTGACTCCTAGTAGATGTGACACATTGTGTCAGCAGTTTAATTACAGCGTCAAATATTATTAACAAATGTAAATATGGAAAGCTCTATATTTGAGATTTTGCCATGCCATCCCTATGAGCCCAAAAGATGAAGCTTAGTTTAATTGAGAATGGAGGCAATGTTGACATTTCTAACCCTAAATTTGAAGGGGCTATATAGTCCAATAAGGAAAAGCAAATTTACTTTATTTAAAGAAGAAAAGCCTTGATGTTGCCTTATTGCAAAATATACCTTTAAATCATAAGAAATTGCTCAACTTGATGAGCAAATGGCATGAAGTGAAAGGTTTTTCAGCTACCAACATAAGAATGGGGTTGCAAGTCTCTTTTTGCACTTTATTTCAAAATTTGGTGATGCAGAAGGGTGTTGGGATAAAGTGGGTGATTGAAGGTGACATTTTACTTACCAGTTTCCAGACAAGTGTGTTGTGTTCTCCTGCCAGCAGATTAGTGGAGACAAAGAAATAATGAAAAGCCCAGGTTTCAATGACATCACTCCTATGCCTCTATTCGCCTCAGCCACCAGAGGTCCCTTTGTGATTCATCCCAAAGCATATTGGAGAAACATGGCAAGCCTCACACAACCTCAATTGTGAGCAATAAGAGTAATCAACAGTATGGTTATATTTTATTTGATATACCACAACATTGCATAGCAGTCTATGTGGTGTACAATAATTAAAAAGAAAAGAAGTGAAAGGAACTCTATAGTGCAGATAGGACAATATAGGAAAGATAGGAACAGCATAGAAAAGACAGGCAAACGGAATAAGACATAACTACACACAATTCTCTTAGACTATAGGGTTGTCCTTACCATGCCCAAAGGGTGCCATCGTACTCAGGTAAGAAAGCTACTTAAAACAACTCTATTTACAGAATACTACAAGGACATCACCTGAACTGACTCCTATGAGCAGTAAATACAACGATATACAGGCCCGGATCTTAGATCACCTTTACACATGGCTCTAATCTTGTATATATGTATATTGCTCACTTTGTATATAACTCACCGATAAAATCTAGCACTCTGCACCCCACATCACTCTTCTTGACCTTCCACTGCATGCTACTGACCACACAATTACCTCGATTGTTTGATGTGCTAAACCGCTTTGATTTAATGATAAAGCGGTATACTAAATCCATCTAAATAAATAAATAAATAAATAAGATGTATAGGAAAGCAAAACAGAAGGTTGTCAGTAGAAGATGAACCTGCAGAGCCGAGTATAAGAATCATAGCAGACCCAAAGGCACTGTAGCAGAAGAAGAGAGCAAAGACAGTTTCAGGGACAGGCCCTGGACTGGTCTAGCAGGAATCAAGGAAAGGATATTAACCGGTAAGTATAATGTCACCTTCCATATCATCCAGCCCAGACAAGTGGGATGTACTAAAGTTACAAAACCACTGGGCAGGAAGAAGACAGAGCAGCTCGCAAAACCCTTGAACCAAAGGCCGTGTCCGCTCATGCGTGAATATCCAAATGGAAATGCTTGACAAGGGGAAAATGATGCCAATGTTGCTGCTCAACAATGTCTGAAGGGCCACCGAGCTCCACTCCGCCCACAAGGACGCTTATACTCAGGTAGAATTTATTTATTTATTTATTTAACAGTTTTTATATACCGCCTTCTCTTAAAAATCAAATGGGCCTACTTAATTAATTCAGAGGCTAAACTAATTTGAGTTCAACTCATAATTTGTCCATATGATAAAACTTCTGTACATGTACCAATGGCCAGAATTCAAGTGAACAACCTCTTATCAGAGCCATTTTCCTTACATAAAGGCATTAGGCCGGGATGCCTTCTGTCCTCACTTCTCTTTGATATTGTGCTTGAGCTGCAGGCTATTGTCATAAAATACGATAAGGATATCCAAATGACAGTAAAGGTTAAGGTCAAATGCAAACTCTGTATGTGCGGATGATATTCTGATAGTAATTACTGTTGAACTATTGTCCTAAAGGTTCTACATGTTACTGGCAGAGCTCCCTCCTTATCCACATATGGGAAGACAGGATGTGGCACACAGTAAAGTATCCGGGTATATGGTTTGACAGAACTCTGGAGGACAAGATGAACAGGAGCAATATGGAGCAAATTATTGCCACAGCGAATGACTTCATGACTAGTTGGACCCCTTGTATATTACATGGTGGGGTAGATTAGAGTTATCAAAATGTTTACAGCCCCCAAGCTAAATTATTTTTTCTAGTATATGTTCAATTCGATTTCTAGAGTCTATGTTTTAAAAGATCCTCGTTATTTTCCTGTGGTGAAATAACATTTCGAGAATCACCTTATCTAAATTTAAACAAGACAAAGATTTAGGAAAGTGGGTTAAATTTTCCAAATTTCCAAGCATATCACCAAGCAGGGCGTTGATAGTTTGAGAATGCTTCACAGACTGATAAACTAGTTTGGCTATGATTGGAAGAAGGTACCTTAGCTCCCCTGCCACTGCATTTGATTCCAGCTATGAGACTTAAGGCTGATTTGCAAGAACTGTTTATATTAGTAGCCATGATAGAAGCATTAAGAAAATTAGAAAGGGTGGTTCATGAGACAGCCCCCCCCTCAAAAAAGCTGCCTACTTAGCCCACTCTCGTTTCTCCTTTTCTAAACAGGATTGTTAATCGACTACAATGGCAAGAGAAACGATTATGGACTCTGGGGCAGGTGATTATGGAAGTAAGGTACAAAATTTTCCAAGAGTTCCAGGAGGAATTTGGGTTACCCAATAAGTTGTTCTTTCAGTAGCTTCAATTGCATCTCTGCTTAAGTGCCACTAGGTGTGTTCTTTTGTCTTTTTCAAAGCATTGGAAATCAGAGAGGGGAATTTTAGAAAGGACATCCAAGTGCAATCTGGAACATCTAAGCCTGAATGTCGGAAAAAAAAAAAGCAGGCATATCCAGTTGCAGACATGAAGACCAACTGAGATTTACACTGGAAGAGCTATGAGTGATGAGGTGGCCAGGTGTCACCTTCTGAGGACCGGCAACAGGCAGACAATAGGTAAAAGGAACTTCGGAACACAGGAAAGGGAAGGAGAAAAATGATACGGCACAGGGGAGGATAACATTCATAGGAAGAGGCGAGAACATGGAGATGGGAGGAAGAGAAGAAAAGAGATAGGGGAAGGGATGATTGTGGGGGAGGGATGCGAGCATGTGGTAGAATGGAGGAAAGAGTGTGCCCCCCCAACTTCCCATACATTCTCCTCCACAATACCTCTGCCCCACACACTCATCCTAAATACCCATCCCTGCCTCAGACACCCTCTATTCTACAGACCTCCACACATATACTTAAACCTCCTTTTTTTTTTTTTTTTTAATACAAATTAACATCCATACAATATCCATGAATGAAAATGGAAAAATGGAAAAAACAAAATATACATCATTAGGTAATAATTACAGCCATCCCACACTCATTTTCCCTCCGTCAGTCCACAAAAATTAGGAAATAGGGGAGTACTAGGTAATAATCAGACAGATAAATGATACAGTAACATATCAAACAATCACACAAATATTATAACAGGCGAATGGGAGACTTACACGTCAGCTGTATGAGAAGTTATAACATCCTCGACATCACTCACTTCCCTAGACTCCAAGAAAGCTAACAACTGCTTGGGCTCAAAAAACAGAAACATTTTTTGCTTAAAATTAACATAACATTTCACAGGAAATTTAAGTTGGAAGGAAGCGCCCAAGGCCAAAGTCCTAGGGCGAGGAGCCAAAAACTCCTTCCTTCTCAATTGGGAAATTCGTGATAAATCAGGAAATACTCTTACTCTCGAGCCCATAAAAGCTTCATTAGCTTTCCTAAAATACATTTTAAGAATAAACATTTTATCAGTCTCCAAAGCAAAAGTAGCAAGGAGGGTAGTTCTTTCCATAACAATCCACTTTTAACCTTGCACTTCCCCCCAACAGAAAAGACCACTGCTTAAACCACATCTCCGGGTGGGAATGAGGACTAAATTGGAGTCACTCAAGGAACCACAATTAACAGGTAAGTGTAATTACCATTTCCTTATCGTTCCTCCAGTTTAGTCCTCAAACTCTGGGATGTATCAGAGCAGTACTCATTGGGAGGGACCTTTCCAGCCAGATCTCAATACCACCTCCCCGAAAGCGGTATCCTTAGCCACCAAAACATCTAGGCGGTAGTGCTTACTGAAAGTATGGAGAAACGACCAAGTGATCGCTCTACAGAGGACTACTGGCGGAATCAAACTGTGCTCCACCCAGGAAGTTGCTTGCGCTCTGGTAAATTGAACTTGGAAGACTACTGGGACTATATGGTCCCGTAGAGGATAAGCCGACACAATTGCCGCTCTAATCCATCCATAGAAAGAATACTTCGCCGTCGCTGCCCCTTTGCGGGGCCCTCTGAACAATCCGAAAAGAAACGATCCGACTTGTGAAAAATTTCAGAAACCTATAACCACTGCCGTAATGCTCTCTCGATGTCCAAAGAGCGCAATCTATGGACTGATACGCTGCGCTCTGCTGCACCTAGCGCTGGAAGCGAGCCCGTGTAATTCAGGTGAAACAGCGACACTGCCTTTGGCAAAACCAACGGAACTGGCCGCAAGGCCACCTTCTCTGTGAAAGAAAAAACAAGAACCGGTTTCTGCCAGGCCAACGCCTGCTACTCTGAAATTCGCCTCACAGAACATATGGCCACCAAACCTACTGTCTTCCAGGTTAAATCCTTAACCGCCTCCTGTTGCAAGGGTTCACCTGGCGCGCTAACTAACGCCCCTAAAAACAAAGTGCGCTCTCCCGGTGGAATTAATATTCTACGAGAGGGTGTAGTCTGGTAACCACCTGAGATAGCGCAACACATTGACCTGTGTATGAGAGCCACTCTCTGTATACTGTCCCTATAGCAAGACAGAACTGCTCACTGAACTCTTAAGAAACTGGCTGCTAACCCTTTAGCCAACCCGTCCTGTAGAAACTTGATACCAAGATAACTGACATTGTTGTCGCGCGAACGTGCCTCCACAGACACCAACCCCAGCATGTGTGCAAGGGAAGTAGCATTTTTTTTCCCGCGGCCAGGTGGCGATCACTGCTGCCAAGTAACTTTTTATCCTTAACCTTACCCTTTCTGTGGCCACACCGTAAGCAAGAACTGATCCACCTGAGGCATTGAAGGGGACCCTGGAGCCACCGATTCTCCAACGTCAGTAACCTCCATGGATTTCCGTCGAGCCACCGTATGAGGTCGTCGTCCCACGAGTGTCTCGGCCAGCCCGAGGCCCCTTCCCTGATACGCTTCAAAATGCTGCATCACTCGCCTATTAGTGCTCCCGGAGGCAAGACCTAGAGCAGCCCGGACGACGACCACCGCTGTACCAGTGCATCGATACCACGCGTCAATGCCTTCCAACAGCTCTTCGCTATCGTCTGCCAAAGAAGCGACCGATGTTTGCCGCCTAAAATGTTACCACAAAGTCTATTGGTTGCTTCTATTTGCGACCGATCTGTGCAAACACCTCCGGATGCAACTCCCATTCTTCGGCTTCTACTCAAACCCTGGTGAGGAAACCCGCTCTCACCTTGTTCCGTCCCACAATATGCGCTGTCGAGATCGCTGGAAGCCGAGGTTCTATCCACGCAAACAGACCCTCTGCCTCGGGGTTGTCGGAGAACACTCGTACCGCTTGAACTGTCAGTATAGCATCGAACGCCCGGAATGCCCCGCGTCCCGCTCGCAATTCCAGTTGGTTGATTGATCACCGGGTCCTCCTGCATACTGCAAGAGCCTTGTGCGAAAAGAACTCCGCCATGTAGCTGAGTTTAAAAATTGTGGCCAAGCTCCTGGAGGAAAGGTCCACAACCTCTCATTAAAAAGAACCTGAGAAAATTAGGAGTTTATTTGATTGTTTATATTGTGGTGATGCACATGCAGCACAGCCCTTTAAAACTGAAAAAAAAAGAGTTTTTTTTTTCATAAACGGGGGATGGGCTCACCAAAGCATAGCTCCCAGACAGAAAGAGAAACTAAAGCACACAATAGCAGAGCTAGCCTGAAGCCACACCCAGCCTCTAGAGCAGCTGCAGGGAGAGAGAGCGTGGGGCCAGAGAAGGAAACAAGCTACAGAACATTTAAGCTGCGTCACTCAGTAAGTGAACAGGAACAGGAAGGAGGGCAGAGAAGGACGCCCAGAGAACAGGAAAGACTGCAGAGAGAGACGGCCAGAAGGCAGGAAAGACTGCAGGAAAGAAGCCACGAGGAGAGGCAGAGAGTCCAGAGAGACCAGGGGAAGAGACAGCATTACAAGGCTGTGAGACCTGGTGGTTCAAAGGGGACCAGCCACAACTCCCAAGGCAAGTGTTAAGGCTGTGGGCAAGAAAGGAGCTGGAGAAGAATTCAGAACTATACGTCTGATTCTGAAGACAGCAGCTCAAGTCCTGGGCCCTTAGACAGACAGTACAGAAAGCCTGATAAAAGGAGGGTTTCTGCAAGCCAAGCAACTCCTATATTTCCTGAAGTTGAGTTGTTAAGGGAAAGAAGGGCAAGAGGTTCTGACCCAGTTAAAAAGGGGAGCAGGAATCTTAAATGGGGAAAAAGTAATTAGTCCTTACCTGCTAATTAGTGTTCCTGAAGGAACTCCAGTCCAGTCCCTTTACTCTCGGGTTGCGCAACCCTTCCAGCAGCTTGGAGGCTGAGCCCATCATCGTTTTGATGATGGTGTGGTATAAATACCACTGGCACCACCCCTAGGCACCAGTAATCTAATGCAAAAGCAGAACTGACAGATAACCGTAACTATAACGTTTAAAAACAAACTCAAACTAAAGGAACCAAAGTATTTTCTATATATAGCCATATATGATATTATTATTATTATTATTATTTATTTTTTTTTTCAACTGACAGAACAGCGGTAAGGGAGGGAGAGGGGGGAAGGAGAAGGCTCACCCGAGGCCGCCCCAGCCCTTGGACACTCATCCCTGGACCTCCCAAGCTCTTATCCCCGCCGCTTGGGCTCTTCCTACCGGGGTTTCCATCTTCCGCCTCGCTCCGTGCCTCGACTTCGGTCCTTTATTCTCTTCTGACCACTAGAAAGTCGAACCTGGGCGGGATCAGGGACTGGACTGGAGTTCCTTCAGGAACACTAATTAGCAGGTAAGGACTAATTACTTTTTCCTTAGCAGAACTCCAGTCCAGTCCCTTTACTCTCGGGATGTAACAGAGCAGTTCATACCTGGGTGGGGTTCGCTAACCCGGACCGAAGTACCGCACCCGCAAACCTGGTGTCTGCTCTACTCTGGACATCCAGTCTGTAGTGCTTGGAAAAGGTATGCAGCGAGGACCAGGTAGCCGCTCTACAGATGTCTAGCGGCGGAACCAAGCTGTGCTCTGCCCAGGAAGCTGCCTGCGCTCGAGTCGAATGCGCGCGAAGCCCTGTTGGGACCTGCCTCCCCTTGAGAATGTAGGCAGAGGCGATGGTCTCCCTGATCCACCTAGAAATGGACGCTTTGGCCGCCGCTTGTCCCTTGTGTGGCCCTCCAAATTGAATGAAGAGCCGATCGGACTTGCGGAAAGCCGCAGTGCGTGAAAGATACCGTCTGAGCACTCTACGCAAATCTAGTAGGCGCAGTTTGTTACTCTCTCCTATCTGTGCTTCTCCTGCGAAGGACGGAAGTGAGACTGTTTGGTTCATATGAAAAGGGGAGGAGACCTTGGGTAGGAAAGAAGGGACTGTCCGTAAGACCACCTTATCCTTGAAAAAGGACAGGAAGGGAGGTCGAGAAGAGAGAGCTTGAAGCTCGGAGACCCTCCTGGCCGAACAAATAGCTACCAAAAACACCGTCTTGAGGGTCAAGTCTTTTAGGGAGGAACTCCTAGCCAGTTCGAAGGGTTCCCTGGTTAGGGAATCCAAAACCAGGTTTAAGTCCCAAGGGGGAATCACTGATCTTTGTTGAGGTCGTAAGTGCTTGACCGCCCTCAGGAATCTACTCACATCAACATGCTCTCCTAGGGACTTGCCCCGCACCTTACCTCTATAACAAGAGATGGCCGCTAGCTGGACTCGTAGCGAGCTGTGAGCCAAACCTTTCTCGAAACCTGCTTGTAAGAACCCTAACACCTCCGGAACTGAGGCTTCTGAGGGTTTCTTATGGTGATCGGCGCACCACGCCTCGAATATGCGCCAAACCCTGACATAGGATAGACAGGTCGAGCGTTTCCGAGCGTTCAACAGTGTTGCAATTACCGAGGCTGAGTAACCTCGCTTCACGAGCCGAGCCCTCTCAAGGGCCAAGCCGTAAGCGAGAATCGATGCACGTGGGGCATGAGTACCGGACCCTGCCGTAGTAGATCCTTTCTGTCGGGGAGCCTCCAAGGGCGATGAGCCGTAAGTCTCACCAGGTCTGCATACCATGGGCGACGTGGCCAATCCGGAGCTATGAGTATTACCAGACCTGGATGGGCCTCTATTCGTCTTAGAACTCTCCCTATGAGGGCCCAGGGCGGGAACACGTACAGGAGACCTTCCGAAGGCCACTTCTGGACCAGGGCATCCAAGCCCTCTGACATCCTTTCTTTTCTTCGACTGAAGAACCGACTCGCTTTGGAAGATTTGTAGCGCGCCATGAGGTCCATGATCGGTGCTCCCCAGCGGGCTACCACTTGGTCGAACACTTCCTGCGCTAGTTCCCATTCTCCGTGGTCTATCTTGTGTCTGCTGAGATAATCGGCCGTCACATTGTCTGTTCCCGCCACGTGTTGAGCTGACAGGTTCAATAGATGTGCTTCGGCCCACTGAAGGAGGCTGTCTGCCTCCTTCTCCAGCAGCGGGCTGCTCGTCCCCCCTTGGCGGTTGATGTAGGCCACCGTGGTGACATTGTCCGAGAGGACGCGGACCGCCCTTTGCCGTACCAAGGGCTCGAGAGCTGTGAGAGCTAGCGCCACTGTCCTCAGCTCTAACCTGTTGATGGACCACCGAGCTTCCGTCGGGGTCCAGCTCCCCTGTGCGAACTGTCCCTCGCAATGAGCCCCCCATCCTGTGAGGCTTGCATCCGTCGTTAGTTGTATCCATTGCGGTGGGTCTAGGGGCATCCCGCATCCAAGGTTCTTCGGGCGCTCCCACCAGAGGAGAGTCCTTCTGACCTGAAGAGGACAAGGCAGCTGCATGGATAAGGGATGAAGCTGCGGGGACCACCGTCGTAACAATGCACGTTGGAGGGGTCGCATATGTGCCTTGGCCCACGGTACTACCTCTATCGCTGCCGCCATGGTGCCCAGCAGTTGAAGGTAATGCCAGGCGGTAGGGATCCGTCTTGCAATGAAGCGAGAAACCAGATTCCTCAGATCTCGTAACCTCTGTTCCGACAGGAAGACTCTTCCTCTCCTTGTGTCGAATCGTGCTCCGAGGTAATCGATCTCCTGTGAGGGGATTAATCTGCTCTTTGCCCGATTGATGACCCAACCCAACTCCTCCAGGAATTCCACCACTCTGGTCGTAGCTGCATGACTCTCTGACTCGGTTTTTGCCCGAATCAGCCAATCGTCCAGGTATGGATGAACTAGAATCCCTTCCTTGCGAAGAGCCGCGGCTACGACTACCATTACCTTGGTGAATGTCCTGGGAGCTGTTGCTAGGCCAAAGGGAAGAGCCTGGAACTGAAAATGACCCCTCGGCACTGCAAATCTCAGGAACTGCTGATGAGATTTTCGGACCGGGATATGTAAGTATGCTTCCGTCAAGTCCAGCGATGTTAGAAACTCCCCCTGTCTTACCGCTGCAATGACCGACCTCAGAGTCTCCATTCGAAAATGAGGAACCGAGAGACAACGATTGACTTGCTTTAAGTCCAGGATTGGGCGGAAGGACCCTTCTTTCTTTGGCACCACAAAGTAGATCGAGTATCGACCGGAGCCGTATTGGTCTCTCGGGACCGGGGTCACCGCTCCCAACTCGATCAGCCTTGAAAGGGTGTCTTCTATTGCTGCTCTCCTTTCTGGAGATCCGCAGGGAGATTGCATAAAGGCTGGGGGTACTTTCTTTGTGAACTCGAGGGCATAACCCTCTCTGATTATTTCGAGTACCCAACGATCCGATGTGACTCGGGCCCAGGCGGGAAAGAACTGCCTTAACCGGGCCCCCCACCAGCAGGCCTTTTTCCTGGGCCCCCGTCGTTTCATTGTGTTTTCCTAGGGCCTGAGGAAGCGGAGGAAGACCCAAAGCCTCTTCCTGCTCCTCGAAACCCTCGGAAACCTTGACCTCTAGGAAAGGGGCGACCCCTAGTAAAGAAATTCTGTCTGAACGGCCGGAACCTACGAGAGTCCCTGGTTTGATTGCGAGTAGGGACCGTCGAACGGTTTTGTTTGGGTCTATCTTCCGGGAGCCTACCTCCCTTAGACTCGCCCAGGTCTTTCACTAGCTTTTCTAGGTCTTCACCAAATAGTAGTCTCCCCTTGAAGGGGAGGCGACTCAGGCGAGCCTTCGAGGAGGGGTCCGCCGCCCAATTGCGTAGCCACAGATATCTCCTGGCTGCTACCACCGAAGCCATATTTTTGGCTAGGCTTCTAATAAGGTCGTACTGACTATCCGCTAGAAAGGCGGAGCCTGACTCTAAGCGTGCAGCACTAGCTTGCGCGTCAGTGGCGGCGCTATCCGCTAGTTGAAGCTGTTGAGCCCACCTCAGGCAGGCTCTTGCTACCCATGCTCCTGAAACTGAGGCCTGCAGGGCGAGGGCACTAACATCGAAGGCTTGCTTCAATAACGAGTCAAGCTTTCTATCCTGACTATCCTTAAGTGCTGCGCCGCCCTCGACCGGAATGGTCGTTTTCTTTGTCACAGCTGAGACCGCCGCATCTACCTTCGGGGATTTCAGCAGGTCCTTGTCCGCTTCCGGCACTGGGTACAAGCGAGACATGGCTCGTACCCCCCTTAGACTGGACTCAGGTTGATCCCACTCCTCCTGGATCATCTGACATACCACCCTGTGGACCGGAAAGACTTTCTGTGTTTTTCTGACGGCTTGGATCAAAGGATCCTCCAACGCTTCTTCTTCTGCAGGGATGTCTGATGCCATATTGAGCACCTTCATGGACTCATTAATTAAGGATGGGAGCTCTTCCCGGCGAAATACTCTAACTATTCTGGAGTGCTCTTCTTCTGGGATCTCCCCCTCCTCCAGCTCTTCATCTTCCTCGCCCACTTCCCTGTCTGAGCCCTCCTCATCCGGGGTGGTAGGGGAAGGAGGCGTGAGAGGTTCCTCACCCATTAGTCTAGAGCGCTTAGGGGGGGCTCCAGGGTCATGGGAGCTTGTCTTCCCTGGACCGGGTCGACCACCCTCTCTCGGCATTGGAGGCCCCATGACTCCCTGCTGACGCATACAATAAGCTTTTGTGTAGGAGGAGGACAAATTCTGGTGAAAAAAACTCCCAACCCCTCCCTCCGTTCCACTGGGGGCCGAGGGAAGAGTCTGCGAGGAGCCTGGACAGACCAATGTAGAGGGCGGAGGGATGGTAGAAGAATCCTCTCCCCCTTCCCTGGAACCTTGAGAGACCTGAGCAGGCTGATCCCTGGCCAACTGAATCTCCTGCTCAACAGAAGCTGCTTCAGCAGCACAACCCCGGCAAATGCCTGCCTCAGAATCCGCCATTCTGCGTGTGCCGCAGGACGGGCAGCGTAATTTCCCCGTCATTCTTGCTCCTCTCTAGGTTTTGTATTCAAGAGTCCCCCCCCTGAGAGAGAGGATCCGGAGAACCAAAAGGCAAAGGACCAGAAATCAAACCTGAACTAGACTGAATTAAAACTAAAGAAAAAACAAAACTTTCTTAGGAACAGTAAGGGGAGGGGGGGGTATGCAAGGACCCAACCAAGCCCCAAAAAGGCAAAAATAAAAAGGAATAAAGTTAATAAAATAAAGAATAAATTCTTAAAAATTAAGAATACATTCAGAGATCTTGAGACTCTGCAATACTTGCGGTTTCTGTGACCCGATGTTCCCTGAGCCGCGCTCGGCACGATGAATCCGCTGACTGAAGATAGACTCCACGTGGTAGGCCTCAGCCACGTGGAGTCAGGATGTGCAGCCGGCGAACTTGCTTTTACTGCCGGCTCCCCCAGCCGTTAGGGCAAGAATGCCTCGACGATCTGCCGCCGCCTCTAGCGCTCAGCTTGGGGAGACGCTGAAAGCGCGAGGCGGCAGGGAGGCCGGGATAGTAGCGTTGCTGTCCCCGTACTCAGCCCCCGAATCGGGGCTTCAGCGTGGGGATGCCTCCAGCGCTCAGTCCGCCACGGGGACTTCGGCGCGAGGCAACAGAGAGAGGAGCAGAAAACTGAAGTCCCGGATGCCGCACCCGCGGGGGGGGGGGGGGGAGGAATGCCCGAAGCGGCCTGCTGCCCAGGAAACAACCTTCTCCTTCCCATGGACTCCGGAGGACCGGGAAGGGGGGGGGGGGGGGATAAGGAACTAGAGATTCCGAAAAGAGAAACACCCGGGAGTAGAGAAGAACTCCCTCAACTAAATAAGGTAAATCAAAGAAATTAAAGCAATTAACTAAAAGGTTAATAAAAGGTTAAGAAAGGAACTAAAAGACCAGTAAGCTCTTGGCTTACGGTAGCCCTCCAGCTGCTTGGAGGCTGAGAATACTGGTGCCTAGGGGTGGTGCCAGTGGTATTTATACCACACCATCATCAAAACGATGATGGGCTCAGCCTCCAAGCTGCTGGAAGGGTTGCGCAACCCGAGAGTAAAGGGACTGGACTGGAGTTCTGCTAAGGAAAGCTTTTTAAACTTTTAAAGGAAGTGCAGCTGAGCGTTCCACAACGTGCCCCAAGCCCTGAGCCTTACAGCACACAGGAGGAGATGGAAGTGGAGCTTTATCCAGATAGTCCAATGTCCTCAGAAGAGTCAATGGAATGTGGGCTTTGCACAAGCAAGGTTTAAAGCTTTTATGGAAGACTGTCTTACTGAAGTTTAACTTTTGTTGAACTGTGCAGTTAACAGTGTTACGCTGGTTTGTTAAACTGAAGAAGTCAAAGTTAACCCAGGAGTGGAGGAAAACTACTTGGAAAGTGTTTGCTGAGAAAGTTTGCTGGAGAAAGTATCCTGTTTTCAGTTTGTTATTTTTGTTAGCCTTATCAAGGTCATTTGTCAAAAGTTGACTCCGCAAAGAAAAAAATAAAAATCAATTTATTTCACAAATTGTCCTGTGAGCCTCATCCACTCGTACTGCTTGCAAAGCAAGCCACAACTACATTAAAAGAGCCTCAGCTAATACGTTGGAGCGTTAAAAGAAGAGTGATGACCGGCACGCCCCACTAGGCAGCCGCCTAACAGGGCAGCGCGCCGCCACAATATACACCATCTTTCTACCATTCAAGATGGCCTACAAGATACACCTCCTACCAGAGTGTCACATCTGTTAAACATGTAACAGAACTCCTTGAATATGAGCATACCTGAATTTGCTGCTGCCGTACAAGCAATGTGTAACATATTTGTCACTCTGGGAAACTGCCTGGCACCTGTGACCTGGACTGGCTCCTATAGGAAACAGGACACTGGACTCGAAGGACCCTGGTCTGACCCAGCATGGCACTTCTTGCATCCTTATGAATGGAACCTGCCCAAGATCTCTTCCTTGGATGTACCAGACCGAGCCTAGCTCCATGATCCTGTAGCTAGCTCACACGGCACAGTGAGGCTCAGCGATGTCTTGGAGAGGAGGAGCCCTAGCAGCTGGGGCAAACTGCCAGAGGACCAAGGGTTTGAACCCCACTTGAGAACAGCAACCACGGGCCACAAGAACTGGGGTCCCCGGTCCCACCGGTGGTCCTTCCGGCCTTGACTAATCCACTCAACCCTCCATTGCTTCAGGCACAAACACTGAAATTACGAGCCCTTCAGGGATAAGGGAAATATAAATACAGCATCTGAATGTATGCCCCCTAGCCTTTCAGAAAAAAACAGCATACTAAATAAATAAATGCCTGGGAATATGCGACTTTTATAAAACCCTGGCAGTGAAGTGACATTAAGGCTGAAGCTGGCTGGTGGGCTTCTTTTCCTGTTCTCCCAGTCCTTGTGCCAGCATGGAGAAGAGGCTGAGAATAGATTGTCCAGCGGTCCTGGGAACTTGCCTCCTGGACAGCAGAAACGTAGAGGGACTAGGATTTGGTGACAAAGCCAAAGAGAAAAAGAAGCTGGTGCCTGCGACACTGTATCTGATCAGTCCGGCTCACACCACCTCAGATCGTACGACTGCACCTCCAACCCCATGCAACACAATGAGAACCTCTCTCACTTTATTACAAGGGATATCCCCCATTGCTGGCAAATTAAATGAGCATGAGATTACAGTCTGAGCATAGAAATGCAGTCCCCCTCTACAGTGAGAGCACCCGAACAATCGTGCTTAATCAAATGTGAATACATACCAAATACCCATCTACATACCCGGGTGACCCCACTCCCGTCACCCAAACCCTGGGCAGAGAATACACTTGAACCTAGGTTGAATACATGAAACAGTCATAGAGTATTGACTTCAGCTATGAAACCTTCCAGCGCCCTGTAGCACTAAGCCCCTGATTGTGCTACCCAGAAGTACTTCTCGTTATCTTCAGCACGGGCCATTTAACCAGATGGCACAGATGGGCTAGTGGCCCTGCTAAGTGCTTAAAACTCCGCTCTGATTTCACAGGCTCTAGACATAGATGATGCTGAGGCAGCCATGAGGTAGCTATAGGTAGCCCTTCCCCCAAGCCATGCTGCGAACTGTAGATAGCCCTTCCCCCAAGCCATGCTGCAAGCCATGAGGCTCTGATCAGCCTGACCCTTCCCCCGCAAGCCATGAGGTAATCAGCCTGCTAAGAGAGACATTGAGATTCCAGTAGGCACCCTTCCCCCACTCCAGGTCTGAGCACAGTATTTCCCTAGCCCTGAAACCAACAGACCAGAGCATACCGGTTTGGACAGGTCACCCAGGTACCTCCCCAGGGGCTGCTGATTGGTGGGCAGGAAATACCTGTGGCAAATGGGATTGTAGAATGAGTTTAAAACTGTACTGTATATAAGGCATTGTAGGCCGTCCCTCGGGGTTCAGACCCTTGTGGAGGTTGCTGGTATCTCTGTCTGATCCTGTGTGCACATTAAAAGTTCCTGTTTGCATTCCAGCCAGTCTGAGAGTCTTCCTTCTGTGGGTGAGTGATAGAATAAGAGCTTTTCACAGCGATTGCTGTAACATTTTGGTGCATTGGCCGGGAAATATTAAAAGAAAAGCCTCTCTCATCACACCCACGGTGGGAAGACTTCTGCTTTTGCAGCATCTGGGCCTCCACCAGTCAGGGACCGGCCCCTCCAGGTGATTAACTGTCCTTGGCGCCCCCGGGTCACTTTGTGCTCGGAAGGACACCTTGATTTGTTTGGACAGCTGGTCCCTGCGGTTGAATCCCCGATTGAAAAACCAGCTGGATAGACTGGCATCCAAACTTCCTGTCTGATCAGAGTTCTGGTGAGTACTGCTACCTTGTCTGGGGCTAGTTCTGTACTCTATCTGTGAGTCCTGGTAATTTCTGGGAACCTGTAGCAGCCTGATCAACTGCACGAGCAGTCCTAGTAGGGGCCTTAGTGGCCCTGAAGCCATTGCTCGTCCTGTATCTGAATCTGAATACCGGTAAAATCTGAATATCTGAAACTGCAGTAATCTGAGATCTTTTAAAAGCGCTGCCGAAAGAAAAAATGTAACTAAATATAGCACTTGATAAGTTAAACATACCTGAGATAAAGAATAGATCGCTGCTTCTCTTCTTTCCGTTCTGCTTGTGGAGAGTTTTTCTGAAGCGTGACTGCAAGGAGAGGGCTCTAATATGCTTCCGTTCCGTTTCTAATTTGTGTTAATTTCTGCTCCGGTGTGAATTCTGCCCTCCATGTGCTCCGGTGTGGTTTTACTGCCTTTCTCTGAACCCCCGATGTAATTTCTGTGCTCCGATGTAAGTTTCTGTTCCCCCATGCTGCTACTGTGTGATTTCTGTGCTCCGATGTTGAATTCTGCCCTCCATGTGCTCCGGTGTGGATCTACTGCCTTTCCCTGAACCCCCGATGTAGTTTCTGTGCTCCAACGTAAATTTCTGTCCCCCCTCCCATGTTGCCGCTGTGTTAATTTCTGCTCCGATGTGAACTTCTCTCTCCGTTGTGCCCCGATGTGAATTTCTGCCTTCTCTTGGGCCTCCGCTGAGGTTTTGTGCCTCTCGGTGCTGTCCCGGTGCACAGCTGACCCCCGCTGAATTTTCCGGTGTTCCCTTGAGCCCCCGCTAAGGTTCCGGCCTTCCCTGGGCCCCCGCCGAATTTCTCTGCCTTCCCTGAGCCCCCGCCGAATTTCTCTGCCTTCCCTGGGCCCCCGCCGAATTTCTCTGCCTTCCCTGAGCCCCCGCCGAATTTCTCTGCCTTCCCTGTGCCCCCGCCTATTTTCTCTGCCTTCCCTGGGCCCCCGCCGAATTTCTCTGCCTTCCCTGGGCCCCCGCCGAATTTCTCTGCCTTCCCTGGGCCCCCGCCGAATTTCTCTGCCTTCCCTGAGCCCCCGCCGAATTTCTCTGCCTTCCCTGAGCCCCCGCCAAGTTTCTCTGCCTTCCCTGGGCCCCCGCCGAATTTCTCTGCCTTCCCTGGGCCCCCGCCGAATTTCTCTGCCTTCCCTGGGCCCCCGCCGAATTTCTCTGCCTTCCCTGGGCCCCCGCCGAGTTTCTCTGCCTTCCATTGGGCCCCCGCCGAATTTCTCTGCCTTCCCTGGGCCCCCGCCGAGTTTCTCTGCCTTCCCTGGGCCCCCGCCGAGTTTCTCTGCCTTCCCTGGGCCCCCGCCGAGTTTGTCTGCCTTCCCTGAGCCCCCGCTGGGTTTCCTGCCTTTAAAACCAAAAATAAATAAATAAAATGCTAACCTTTTGTTTTTTGGTTGATTGAAAGAGAGGTGATGCTTGGAAGTCCACCATTTCCCCTTTTTTTTTCCATCTGTGGAGAGCCGGTGTGGAGGAGCACGAGGAGGTAGCAGCCATCTTGTGGACACCACGTGCGTTTCTCTGCAGAGGTATTGGGCTGCCCTGGAGTGATCCTGGAGCTCCATCTAGTGGTCATTTAAAAACTAGCTGTATTTTTATCCTTATGGTTAAAGTGATCCTGGAGCTCCATCTAGTGGACATTAGAAAATAGCTAGCTATATTTCTCATACTGTATTTCTAATATCCTCATGGTAAAAGTTAAATCCTATGATACAGCTAGAGAGAGTGTCTGTGATGTATTTGTAACAAGCTGCTACTGAGGAAAGAGAGTGTATGAGTATTCGCTGCTGAGACGTCTCTGTTTTCTGTTTTCCCTCTTTTTTTTTTTTCCCTTTGTGGTCCTGTGTGTTTTGTGCAACCAAACTCTGCCTGTTACCAGGATTATATTGTATATTGTATTCCCAGAAGTGAGATTAGAAAATTTACACTGAACATTGTGATTTGTGAATTGTGATTAGAGCATGGGGTCCGGAGGCTAAATTATAGTGAAGGAGTATCCGGACCAGCTTCCCTATATAGATTCATGGCTGGCCCATATAGTTAATGTACTGTTATGTAAAAATTGCTAGTGGCTCTGTGTTTGTTAGTGGCTCTGTGTTTAGTTGTGACATTAGGGAAAGAAAGTTTTTGTCCAGACATTAGGTCTTTATATTTCAGGATTGATTTTGATACTCTATCAGTAAAAGGTGAAGTTATTGACGAGTCGCCCCTGTGTCCCCAAACAGTGAAAAACACCAGGTCTACTGATTGCAGGGAAGGGGACAGTTTGGAAAGGGGGGGGGGGTTGCTGTGTGTGGACTGTGGTACTGGTATATCAGTGAAGGAAGACAATTGCATTGTTTGATGCATATCCAATTTCATTGCTATGTTTCATGCATGATCAGTGGTCAGGAACCAGGTGTTTTGGTCACACCTATCAGCGGTGTCTGGGGGTTTTTTGGAACTGCTGAAATAGTTTGCATAGCTATAGAAAGATACTGGGAGGAGTTCCTTCTTCTAGCAGATGAATGGAGGCCCATTAGAAAGGAAAAAAAAAAAAAAAAAAGAAATCATCTAGGAGTCTTTCTCCTAGAGGACAAAGAACCCCAATTCACCTAGCCACACCTAGCCTGCAAACAATCCTCTTGTCATCAATTTTAATTGTAGAGTTTGAGCTTCTAGAACCATGAGGTGCCTCCTTTGAGCATCCTCAAATGTCTGCTGGAAGCAAACAAAGGCTGGAGAAAAATCCTTATAAGATCATGAAGAAATGAAGATTTTTTTTTTACTTGTCCTTTAAAGCCTGGATTTTCTCTGGTACATATATTTGGTTTTGACTGCACATACAAACTTAAGCAAGTAATACTTCTGCATGATATGCCATCTTTGGCAGTTTATTCTGCAGACAGTAAATGCTGTGCTGATGATTGCGTTCTTTCCTGCTTGGTACATTAAACTGCCTTGATCAACTGTATTCATTTTTCTGATACTACAATGATATTGCATTCCAGATATCCACCAACCTTCTTATAAAGTATCAGTTTCATGCCTGTTTTGAACTATAAGATACAAGGTAATCACTTTGCCTTGTTAAGCTCTGTGCTGATGAATGATGAACAGGACAGTAACATCATAGGTGCTATTTAGAATAAATTCACCTGTCCTGCTGTATTTGAATTTTACATGTTGGTGTCCAGAGTTCAGGAGCACAATATATTATAGCACTGTGAGATACAAATCTTTTTAGTTTATACATTTGTACTTTGTTACCAAATATACTGGTAGGAGTACATTATGTAGAGGTCCAGTATACACAGCAATAAGATGAGTAAATATTAAATTTTGGAAAGGGGCTGATCTGAAATCGCTTGGTTCCCAAGTATATAAAGCAAATTTAGTGGAAAGATGGAACTGTGATTCCCAGAAATATGGAAATATTTGTAAAAATATTATTTACAAATATAATGATAACATTAACTCGAGTTGATTGGATAAAACTAAATCTTACTTGTCAGCAATGATCCAGGAGAGCTTTGAGAAAATGAATGAGAGAGAGGGGCAGAAGGTGAGACGACAGCCTAGGAAAAAGGCAATAAAACGTGCTACTCCAAGTGTGATGATCTGGGCCACTGGAATTCTGACTGCTCTAAGACTCCTCGAGGACCCACAAGGCCTGAGAAAACACGAACCTTGTACATTTATGCCTCTGAAGAGACATGAATAGGCAGGGGGGAATAGGCCAAGAAGAACCCGAGGAAGTATTGCCATGAGGCCTATTCACAAATGCCTTGCAGGCCAAGAAGAACCAGAAGGAGTATCGCCATGAGGCCCAACCACCAATGCCTTGTACCCTCTTAGTCTCTCACCTCAAGAGGATCTCTTTTGACACCATAATTAATGGATAGCTTACATAAATCCTTGTGGACCACTGCATTTTCAAGATCAGTCCAAGTATTTTTTAAGTTTCCTACAGTACTCTCACTGGGAACCAGGTGTACAATAGACTCTAGTCATACATGAGAGATATGTGGCTGTCATGTTAGGAGCCATATTTCTTTCTATTGGAATTGATGTATCGTTTTATATTGAAGATTGTTTAGACAGTCGCTATTTAGAATGAGCACCCATGCCAATCTAGAACTGCACCAATTAAGTTAGTGGGAAATGGACACTGTTTACAACAATACTATGTCTCTAACAATTGTTTTAGCAGCCTTGCCAGATAAGGATACATTAGTATGGTATAGAAAAAAGAAAAAAATTGAAGGACCTATGTATGTAGTTGGCGGAAAGTGTTGTGAGGGGTAAAGTGATATATTAAGAAGAAGGACTCTGATGGACAGTAAACTGATGAAGGTAA
This sequence comes from Ichthyophis bannanicus, assembly GCA_033557465.1. Classification (NCBI taxonomy): domain Eukaryota; kingdom Metazoa; phylum Chordata; class Amphibia; order Gymnophiona; family Ichthyophiidae; genus Ichthyophis; species Ichthyophis bannanicus. The sequence goes on from CM066038.1 coordinate 170,704,503, forward strand.
TTAATGATGTGGAAGGACTCTGATGGACAGTAAACTGATGAAGGTAATTAATGATGTGGAAGGACTCTGATGGACAGTAAACTGGTGAAGGCAATTTAATGATGTGAAGTGATGTATCTGGCTAATGAATATAAAAAATGATGAGCATTTATTCAACTATGCCATCTCCAGTATCTTCAATTTAGGAAGTCATCTAGGCCCCACCACAATACTCAAAGATTGTAAGTAGGCACCTGGAGACAGGCTGGGTGCACCTTGCATCCTGATGAGCTTTGGAAAAAACCCCGCACTGACCATGTGGCACTTCCAGATGTTTTTTTTGCCTTACTTTTCCTCTGTGTGTCCTGGCCAGGCATGCAGAGGCAAAGGGGGATAAATTGATGACAAATTCTCACAGGCAAAAAAATTGGTGTGATTCTAAAACTTGTCAGAATTACAGAACACGCGCGTGCACTTGTCTGATCTGTAAACATGTGGAGATCAGTCAAGGGCATAATGGAATATTTCCTACCAGCAAAGGAACCTCCAGTGATAATGGATCCAGGAGTGGAAGCAGGATCTGCTGACTCCCCAGTGGCGAGACCCGTATACTGTTCTGCGGACCACCCCCACGGCTGTCAAGGTGGCTGAAGTTGCTCCGAGGATCCATCACTCTCGTGTCAAGGCCGCTGCACCAGAAATTGTTCCAGCCTGGACTTCTGTCACAGTTCCAAACCAGCCCCTACGCTTTGACACTTCTGCCCAGTACGGGGTTCTAACAGACTGCCGACGAACTCTGGACCACCGGAGAGACCGATTTACAGACACCTTTCCTGGAACCGGGATCAGACTGAGAAAAGGTGCCTTAGCTGATATAGACTTGCTTTCAAACAAGTGCAGAGACTACTAACACAGCAGTATTACTTGCCCAAACTGCTCTGAACATGCAGACCTTTGTATACGTAACTCTCTACCTTAACTTGTCCCATTGCTGTACCGTACATTTTAACCAGGTGCCTTTTTCCTTACAGGTTGTTTCCACCCTTGGCACCCTGGTAGAACGCAAGGCGGCTGCCACGGTCATGGCCCTGACCCAATATACTCCTCTGCGGCTTGCCTCCAGTAATACAGCCCTCAACCGCCTCTAGCGGTTGAGGTCTTACTTAAAAAGGGGGGAATGAGGCAGCCATGAGGTAGCTATAGGTAGCCCTTCCCCCAAGCCATGCTGCGAACTGTAGATAGCCCTTCCCCCAAGCCATGCTGCAAGCCATGAGGCTCTGATCAGCCTGACCCTTCCCCCGCAAGCCATGAGGTAATCAGCCTGCTAAGAGAGACATTGAGATTCCAGTAGGCACCCTTCCCCCACTCCAGGTCTGAGCACAGTATTTCCCTAGCCCTGAAACCAACAGACCAGAGCATACCGGTTTGGACAGGTCACCCAGGTACCTCCCCAGGGGCTGCTGATTGGTGGGCAGGAAATACCTGTGGCAAATGGGATTGTAGAATGAGTTTAAAAACTGTACTGTATATAAGGCATTGTAGGCCGTCCCTCGGGGTTCAGACCCTTGTGGAGGTTGCTGGTATCTCTGTCTGATCCTGTGTGCACATTAAAAGTTCCTGTTTGCATTCCAGCCAGTCTGAGAGTCTTCCTTCTGTGGGTGAGTGATAGAATAAGAGCTTTTCACAGCGATTGCTGTAACAATGCAACTGCTACCATACCCTGCCGACAATCGGAGAGATAGCCTCTGTTCCTGGGATGGGCATGCTAAGGGAGCTATGAGACATACCGGCACCCTCCCCCCCTCCCCCCGGCATTCCTGCAAGCAGAGAGATAGCTGTGGGGGATACAGACAGCCGTGCAAGTGGATGTCTTAGAGGTTGCTGCCTGTGTAACCCTAAAGATGAATGCGAGTTCGTATTGTACAAACCCCCACAGGGTGGGAGCACTAAATAATATCTGTGATTTATGAACAGCGCCGCCATCTGGTGGCCTTTACGGCACTACAACCATATTAACAATACAGCAGTTAAGGGTCAAAGTCTGGGTCATATAGTCCTGATTTGCCGGATTTTACAGTTGCTTGTTTAATCCCTAACCCTGAGAGTCTCAGGAGGGCCTAGTGCATATTTTAACTCTTACTTGCAGAGATCAATCTGATAACTGCTGTATACAGTCGGTTACAAAAAGAAATTATTGGGTGTATCTGCTGCCCTCTGGTGCCCATTGACAGAATGACAGGCACTTCTTAGCTCACAGGGCTTTTTTTTTTTTTTTTAATCACCTTAAGCATTCTTAAACCTGTCCCTGTGAAACCACAGGTTCTCGGGCTATGCCCATTTTACTATAGAATACCTTTGTAGACAGAGAATACCAAAAGAGCTATTGTCTGAAGCACCCTTGTATCCTATCTCTCCTACTAACTTCAAGCTAGGGCTCTGCCCTTGCCGAAAACCTAAAAGATGGCAATTTGCCAAGTATCCCGGGACGAACCTGATGCTTCTCAGATGCATGGCCAGGAGGGAGAGAACATGTGGCCTCAGATCCATACACAAACTACTGTCTGATAATAAACTTAAGGATAAAGTAAGCATAAAGAGGACTGACAACAGACCCCGTAAAGCTGGGGAACCCCCTAAGCTCAAAAACCCTCCAAACCAAAGAAAGTAACAATAAGGCTAAGCACTCAACTACTAGGTCTGTCGTCTGCCTCACTCAGGCAGACCGCTGCAGCTCCCGCCACGTGGTCCAAAAACAGAGAGAAAATGGCCGCCCCTTCACCAAAGAATCTTGGCACCAAAAAATAACGGCCGCTGCAAAATGGAGGTCCCAGCAGCCCGACAGAGCTTGAAGACCTTACCATCAAGGCCCGAAGGCCACGCAGCTTGCACCTGCTGCCGCGCTTTCACCCGACCCTCAAGCCGCACTGCCATGACCGGCAGTCACGGCGAGGGCCGCTCAGCTGGTTCCCCAGAGCAACTGAAGATCCCACAGCAACAAAGAGACTCCGTCTCACACATCTTCCGTGTGGCTGTACGGGGCTCCGGAGCTCTCTCCCGTGCCGTCACGGGAGAGAGATCCGCCCGGCGAATGCCTGCATCAAGTGAGGGTGATTGACCAAGAGGGAAGGCGGGAGCTGTTACTAAATTTAAAGAGCAAGGCTCAAAATTAAAACTACTTTAAAACTAAGGAACTGGCCTCCTAACCAACTAAAAGGAACTAATCCTTGATTACCAAGTACCAAAATGTAAATGAATTAACGGCAAAATTTAAAGGTAAAATTAAAGGTAAAATTAAAATTAACTAGAAATAGAATTTGTCACACTAAATGCTCCTTATCTATTTCCTCAAGTGAGCCCAGAACCTAGACTCACTACGTCCTCCTGCTGCATGGAGACTGGACACACTGGGGGCTGATGGGAGAGACCAGCAGGCTATATCCAGTGATGTCATGACTTTGACATGCCCAGTCTCCAAGCTGCAGTAGGAGGTACACTACCCAGAGGTTGAGGACTAAACTGGAGGAATGATAAGGAATAACTATTTTAAAGGGGATGGAAGGATATCCTTATGAGGAAAGGCTTAAAAGGTTAGGGCTCTTCAACTTGGAAAAGAGACAGCTGAGGGGAGATATTACAGAAGTCTATAAAATAATGAATGGTTTGGAACAAGTAAGTGTAGATTGGTTGTTTACTCCTTCAGAAAGTAGAAAGATTAGGGAACATGCAATGAAGCTACAATGTAATATATTTAAGACAAATTGTAGAAAATATTTTTTTCACTCAATGAATAAACAAACTCTGGAATTCTGTTACCAGAAGATGCCATAAAAGCTGTTAGTGTGGCTAGGATTAAAAGAGGTTTGGACAAGTTCCTGGAGAAAAAGTCCATAAACTATTATTAAAGTGGACTGGGGAAATCCACTGCTTATCTCTGGGGCAAGCGGCATGGAATCTGTATACTTTTAGGAACCTAACAAGTACTTGTGACCTGGATTGGCCAGTATTGGAAACAGGATACTGGGTTGGATGAACCCTTGGTCTGAACCAATATGGCATATCTTATGTTCTTATGTTCTAACAATCTATTTTTAGTGCATCTCATCTGAATCCTATCAGATGTTACAGACACAAAATAGGACAAATGTTTTTATTCTATTGAATAAATTACTTTGATGCTAGATAACAGACTGCCTTACCCAAATGACGAGTTGGTGTCAAAACAACAAACTCGCAATAAACTACAACAAGACCGAAGCTTTAATCATCACTCGGAACCAAAGCTTCATACACCCGCCAAATATCAAGATACAAAACACTACTATACCAATAAGATCAGAAATGAGATACCTCGGAGTTACTCTGGACAATAAACTAAACCTCAAGCCACACATCAACAAAACAATCCAAAAAGTCTACTACAGGATGCGAATCATCAGGAGACTGAAATCACTCCTCGCCCTAGAACACTTTCGTACCGTCTGTCAAGCACTGATAACCCCACTACTGGACTTCTGCAATCCGATATACCTTGGACTCCCGAAACAAGCCCTCAAACCACTCCAGCTAGCACAAAACACTGCAGCACGAATAATATCCGGTACTGCAAGACAGGAGCACATCACACCTACCTTAAAGGACTTACACTGGCTCCCAATCGGTGCACGCATCAGATACAAAACTATCATAAACCTATTCAAGATAAATCAGCACACATCAGCCAACAGCCTGCACACCCTCATACAACCAGACACCAGCACACGTCCTAGAAGAAAACAAACACACAACCGAGTCAGCACCCCAAGTGAATTCAAACACACACGCAAGGACACAACAGACAGAGCAATCTCCATGGCTGCTCCAACAATATGGAACAAACTACCGGACGAGTTGAGGGCAACTACAGACCTCAAAGACTTTAGAAAACAGCTAAAAAACATGCTGTTCATAGAACACTATGGACACATCACATAACCTCAGAGAATTTTTAACAGCACATGATACCGCCTAAACACTGTATGTATAGAAAATGTTTTTTGCATCACTGTATATAGCCCATATTGTACATAGCTCAAACCACTCTAGCACACAATACAACACACATTGTACATAGCTCAAACCAATCTAGCACACAATACAACACACACTCAACTAAATATCACCCTCACTGCATGTTTAACACTCTCACTTTACCCGATTGTTTGCTGTGATACCACCTTGATTAATAAGATAAGGCGGTTTAGAAATACTGTTAAATAAATAAATAAAATAAATTTGTGTTTTGTAATTAATCTAAAATTAGTACTAGTGGAATATGTAAACTAGCCATACAATGTTACACTCCTGATAGCAACCCTAAAGTACTAGCATAGGGTATTTTGAAATGTACTCAGTTTAAAGTTATTCTACTTTTGTCTTTCATACCCAATTACTTAGTAATTTTTTTTTCTTTCTTTCATTTCATATTGTCTTGTAAAGCCAAAGAACATTCACAGTGGTCACATACTTTATGGCCCTCAAATGTCAATAATCATTTTTAACTCATCTACTTAATCGCTTGTCCAGGAGCCAGCTGTTGCAGCATTCTGCCAGCTGTTGCAAGGTTCTAATGAAAATGGAACTCTGCAGGACTTAAATGATGAAACGAGAACTCAAATTCTATTTTCATGTACAAAACTCTTCTACTCCCAGATTCATTAATATTGTATTTAGTTCTAGATTATTTAGGGCTATGCTAAAGTCCACAGAGGTTTTGCATTGAATGCGCAAAATAAATGCACATTAAGTGCAAAGCCTCCACATTAGCTGTCCGTGATGTGACCAGCATGTCATCGCAGCTAATGCGCAATGGGTTACCTAAACATGCGGTGCACTAATGCAGATGCACCCATCAACACTCACAGAGGTGTCATTAGGTGCACTGGTGCTATTTGCCACATTGTCAGGATGCACAACAATTGCCCTCACAGTAGCACTAATGTGCTCTCTATGCCCATGCTCCTCCCTTTAGCGTGATGGCTTACTATGCAATTTGCCACATGGTCACTGGCATGCCCCCGTGTTAGTGGCCCGTAGCCTGAGTTTACTCCGTTCTTTTCATGCTGGAACTAGTCTAGCATTAAGGAAGTGATTCTATAAGGCACGTGCAGAAAGTTAGATTATGAAACTGCCCTCTATATGTGAACTATTTATTTATTTATTTAATAGGGGGCGTTTTATATCGCTTTATCATTTTAATCAAAGTGGTTTACATTGTAACTTAAACTCAATAATGTACATTAAACAGGAACAATGATGAACTAGTTTTCATAGCTAATCCAGAAGTGAAACTACCTGGATTATTGTGCAATTCGCTCTGTGATTAACTAATATGAACTCAAAGACAGAACCAGCCCCAGAGTTGGTTCAAGGTGTTAGCACCATAGGCAAGCCTTAAGCCTTATGTGACCGCTCCCCCCCCCGCCCCCCGACTGTCAGAATCAATTGTTCAGCTTTGAATGCCCTGATCTTTGCCACCCCCAGAAGCTGCAGCCCTAGGCGACCACCTAATATGCTTGATGGTTGGGCCAGCCCTGCTCAAAGGGCTCTATCTATGAGTCAGTTTTCCAACAGACACAAAGATGTTTTCAAAGAAAGAATGTAGAAAAACTTTTAGTCAGTCAAGCCCAAAATGGGGGTGGTGGCCATTAGTACTGCTGCATTAAGCAGTGAATCTAGACCGACTTCACATTCACTTCTGGATTAGAGGTTTGTGTAAAAGAAGTTAATGCATGCTATATACCAGGCACTGTTCCCTCTAAGCTGTGCGCGTGTGCGCGCGCACACACCTCGCCGAGTGAGCGCACATACTTACAACAGAGCGCACAAAAATTGCGGTTCTGATTCTGATAGAAAACAACACAGACATTCTTAAAATTGAAAAGTTGTTGTGTATTTACGGTTTTCACAAGTTCTACAATATTTTCTAGTGCAATCAGTGTGGTGTACATACTGTATTCTGACGTGTAGTCAAATTTTAAAGTATATAACTCCAAGTGTCGTTATGTGGCGCACAAAAATTTAACCTTCCTTCAAAGGTTGCACAGCTGATATTTTATGCGCACACAGCCTACAGAAAATTAGAGGGAACATTGATACCAGGGGTTCTCAACCCTGTCCTCGGGACCCACCTAGCCAGTCGGGTTTTCAGGATAACCACAATGAATATGTATGAGAGAGATTTGCATACACTGCCTCCATTATATGCAAATCTCTCCCATGCATATTCATTGTGGTTATCCTGAAAACCCGACTGGCTAGGTGGGTCCCGAGGTCAGGGTTGAGAACCCCTGCTATATACACTTCCAAAGCATCCTGAAGCCCATTTGCAATACGGAAGTAAAGATCTGCTAGCTCTAATATTCTCCACGACTATGGCCCTAACTACAACTAGCAACATTTCCAAGATACACAGATCAAAATATGACAAAGCTTGGCCTCACATGCAAAAAACACGAGCTAGGGAACCAGCCAAGCACCATTGCACTCGCACATTCAAACTATCACTCATTGAAACACCCAACACGACACAAACTCATCAAATGTGCTATGATTAACGCAAGATCAGTATGAAATAAAATTCCCATAATACTGGATTACATCACTGACAATCATTTAGACATCATGCTTATCACAGAAACATGGTTGAATTACAAAGATGTTGTAATAGCAAACCAATTAATACCTTCTTCATAAGCATTATACAATTGCCCCAGAACATCAAAGCGAGGGGGCGGAGTCCTTGTTATCGCCAAAGAGGACCTTCACTTCAAAACCCACAAAACCTCCTCCTCCTCAAATGGCATAGACTTAATCGCCATCTCTAACAAACACCTATTGATTTGTCTGGCTTACCATTCACCTTCATCAAGATCAAATGACCTGTCACCCTTAATTGAGAAGCATGTTCTCATAATCTAACCAACAAATGGTTCGTACTCCTGGGAGACCTCAGCCTGCCTTCCATGACAACACAGTAGTCATCCAGCCTTCTCGACGCTATAGAAGCACTCCACCTGGAGCAGATCATCCCCAATTCTACCCACATGATAAGTGGATTGCTAGACCTCATCTTCACTCCAACTGACTAGGCATTTACCCACCTATTTCCACCAACCCAAACACCATCAATCCCATGGTCTGATCATTATCCAGTTACATTCTTCCTGCCACCTAACCAAACTAAAGATGTTCACACTGCCACACAGATCAAAACACTCAAATTTTGACCATTCGCCAAAGAGGCCTTCTTGAACTGTGTACTGCCGCTACTAAATTCACAACAAACAGACCTGGATGCCATTATAAAAGACTGGATTGACACAATCTCCTTCTATGCCATAACCCCCAACACCTCATCGAAAAGAAGAAGAAACCGATACGCCCCATGGTATTCACCTAACCTCAAACAACTGAAAACAAAATATGAAGACTTGAGAGAAAATGGAGACATTACGGAGACTCATCCCATCAAGCAGTATAAAGAACTGCCCAAGTTGAGTACTGCTCACAGACCATACAAAGCAAGAGAGAACATCACACAAAACTACTTAAATCCTCCCTTAACCACCCAAGGGAGCTAACAAAGCCCCCCAGCTCAAACAACACAGCTAAAGCCTTATACCCACACATGATGGCAAAATATCTCCAAGATAAATCCAACAAATCCTCATCAGGAACTGCCCTCCTAACACCACCCAACAACAAGCTTACCACCTGCAAAACCTGAGACAGATTTCACAACATTTCTGCAAAACAACTAGAAACGATCATCACCAATATAAACACCACAACCTCCACCTTGGACTCGTGCTCTGTCTCATGGATCAAAGTCTCTAAACAAGAGCTGAACCCAATCCTACTTAATATAACTCAGCTATCTCTATCTCGGGGCTACATGCCCAAAAACCTAAAGTGAACATCTATCAGACCCTTACTGAAGCACCTTACGTTGGACCCTATACTACCAGCTTCCTACAGGCCAATCTCAAGTATACCATTCGTAGTCAAGATAATTGAAAAGGCAGTCCAAATTCAACTGCAAGACCACATAGAATCTCACTCCCCACTTGACTTACACCAACACAGTTTCCAACCTTCACATAGCGTTGAGACCCTTATCATATCTCTACTTGACAACCTTATCATAGGTACAGACAAACCTACCCAAGTATATGTACCTATTTTTCTAGACAGCACATCAGTCTTTGACTCCATATGTCATAACCAACTCTTATCACACCTACAATCAATAGGTATAGCAGGCACTACCCTGCAATGGTTTCATTCATCTCTCAACGACAGACAAGTGAGAGTCGGACACAGTACCTCCAAATAATACCAGCTAAAGCAAGATCTCCCCTCAAGGGCTCCACACTTTCTCTTATGTTCAACATATTCATACAACCAATATGTGTCATCATGCAACAATACAATCTTTTACCACTTGTACGTTGATATCCTCATTTACACCACATTCAACACGGATAACCCAGATCACATAAACATAGGAAACTGCCTAAAAGCCAAGAGCAATTGGATCTCAGAGCATAACCTATCAACCAGAACAAAACAGAGGTTCTACAGTACATATAGCACAAAACCACACATATAATCCATCTCCAACTATCTGCTTAGCAAATATGATCCTGGATGTAAAGAACCACGTCAAATACTTGGGAGTCACACTGGACAAAGGACTAACCTTCCAAAACCATATCAGAAATGTCACCAAAGCAACATACTATAAGCTAAGAGTACTTAACAGGCTCCACCCATTACTTGACCGCTCCGATTTCAGAGACATCTGCCAGGCACTCATCATGCCAATTGTAGATTACTGCAATATCATCTATCAAAGTCTACCAAGAGCAACTATTCATCCCCTACAAATGGTTCAAAATACAGCTGCAAGGGCAACATCAAATTCACCATGCCATAATCAAATCACACCCATACTTCAAAACTTGCACAAGGCTCCCAATACACATGCAAATTAACCTCAAAACCATTATAACTACCTTCAAAATACTCCATCACTAATTTGCTCAAGTTCTTCAAAACCTAATTTCGAAACCACCAGAAACTAGGACAAGATGCACAGCAAATCAAGGAATGTTAACAATCCCACCGCTTCAAGACAGATGCAATCAGAATGCTCCAAAAGAGCATTCTCGCTTTACGCACCACATATTTGGATCTCATTACCCAATGATGTATGGTCAATAAAAGACAAAAAAAGCTGGTACCAAGACTGGCGGATTTTCAGGTTCTTCCTTTATTGACCAATAAAGGAAGAACCTGAAAATCCGCCAGTCCTGGTACCTGCTTTTTTTGTCACTAGTTGTTTGCTGCAGGTACTTTGTGGTCTGTTTGGTTCGGTCAATAAAATACACCATGGAATTACGCCGGAGAATAAAGACACACTTATTTACACAGCACTATAGCACCAACTTAGCTGCACAGTCATGAACCTATAATGTTATACTCCCACAGCTGCACAGTCATGAACCTATAATGTTATACTCCCACAGCACTACAGCAATAAATTATTATACAATTAATCTGACTAAATTAATCATGCCCCATGTATGCTCCTAGAGCTTCCAAGTTAAAATCCCATCACATGAAGAATGTTGTAAAACTATTACTATACCATTGTTAAGAGCACCTACTATTGAATTTTGCTTAATTGCACCTTCTATTGAATTGTCTACGAGTTGTTACTTCAAGTTAGTAAAATATCTTCATCTATCAACTTAATTGTGAATTCCCTTTCTGCCTTTTAAGTTCATTGTAAACTGCTGCGACGGTATAAAAAACTTGCTAAATAAATAAATACAATAAATAAATAGTAAAATGAGCTGTGCATATTCAAATGACATGGTAACAAGGTCATTGGTTATTCCACACAGATGCAGAAAAATGCACAGAAGACCGAAAGGCCAATCGCAGAGTTCAGTAGCACCACTGTTCAAAGGCTTGATTGGAGGTGAAGTAAAACTTCAGCATGTGTAGTAGAAGGAAACTTTGATGCATGTAGGAGAAGGTAACTTTGGCATGTGAAACTTCAGCACATATAGGAGAAAACAGATCAGTATGGTGGCTTTGCAGTGGTGTCCATTCCTTATTACTGTGCCTATAAAATATATATAGGCGACCTCCACAAAACACTGTTTCGGGCACTAGAGTTAACTATACAACTTTCCTCATTGCCATGCGAGCAAACAATTACTACTTGGCACCGAAGATTGTTATTTTAAATAAAATAAATTATTTTAAATTTCAATATGGATATGTCACCCCTAGTGCATAAGTGGTTATGCGTCTGGTGCCTGCTGCACATTTAGGCTTCAAAGGGTGGTTCGTAAAATGTGACTCTGTATGGATTGTGTATAGTGATTAGTAAGCAGCAATACCACTTGCCCTAGCATCATGCTAATAGTATAACTACTGGGGATTTTTCTAGCTGGCTTCCTAATTTGGAGGGTAGGGGGACGAGCTAGAGATGTAGCACAGTTAATAAAAGGATGTGTTTTTGAGGGAAGCTTGTCTTTTTTCCTTCCTCTTCTTCTGCCTCTCAGAAACAGACTGAGTGCCCAGCAGCCCAGGTGCCCAAGTTATATGGAAGATGGATCTCAAGCATTAATCCAATCCTGGGGTAAATAATCCCAGGGAAATCAAGGAGTGGGACACAGAAAAGACAGAAGAGTAATCCAAAGGGAAATCAAGACTGATACTCCTAAGAGAGGCAGGGCCAGATTTCTACTGTGGGCACCTGATGACCTCTGCCCAGATCCTACCCTGTCCCAATCTCCTCATTTTATCTACCATTGCAATATTAGCAATCATAGTTGGAACAGTATTAGCAAATTTCAGTGTACAGCCTGCCTACATTGCAGGGCTTCCATATGATATAGTGGCAAGGTCATAGAACAGATAAAAACCGTTCCCTGAAGCATGAAAGCAGTGCATGTGAGGACACCATTTCACTCAACCATGTGGATCAAACACAACGAGATACTGGTGTGCATATGACTATTGCCACAGTTACCAAGATCACAGCAGGAAAAGCTGGAGGAGCTCTTCATACTCTCATAAGGGATGACAGTTGGTGGGAGAGTTCACAAGGGCCACAAGGCACAGGTACATGAAGCAGAATCATTTAATGGGGGCAGTGGTTCCATGAGTCAACACAGTAAACATCGGCTCCCTTTAGTCATGTTCTTCCATAAAAGCCTTCTACAACAGTCTTTCATAATGGTTTCACAGCAACATGCCACTCAGAGGTCTAAGAGATAAATTCAAAAAGTCGTTCATGTGCTAATCAGTGCTTTTGAGAATTTCTTACTACCCTTGTTGCAATTATAAAAATAAATCTTTATTCAACTAAAGAGGTCTCAGACTGTTGTGGCTCTGCTGTATAGACTGCTGTCTTCTTCAAAGCAGGTTGCCCTTTCGCATCAACGACCTCCAGAAACACATTTGAACGACTTCGGTGCTTATGTTTAGAGCAAATAGAGACAGGAAGGAGGGGAAAATCCTTGGATCAAACATTAATTATATGTGAGCAAAGGTGGATTTATGTCTTCAATACAGTGGTCCCTAAGGGACTCAATGCCTCCATACAATGGGCGAATTGTGTTTGAGTAGTTGAGTCAGCTATATGATTTTTATAGCCCCTATAGTTCCCTCAGTCTAGTGGTCGTTGGAGAAATTTTACAAAAAAGAAAAAATAATTTTTTTGAACGAGACGAGTATGACGTGTTAACAGCTGATTGGAGCACATGGTATTTATGAGTCCATTTAAACAAGGAAGGAGAGTCTGTACACCGCATGCGCGGCGTTTTGGAAGCAACCGGCAAAGAGAAAGGAACACTCACCGGGATAACGTGGGCAGCATAGCCGATAAAATGAAGGTATGCCCTCAACTAACCAACAGATTCGGTCTAACTTTGAATATGTTAAATTCAATTTTAATTTTTAGTGAGAAATGGGAATGACATTAATGTGTAATTTCTTTTAATGCAGTAAGAAAAACTAGAGACGCTGAACATGACAGATTGAGTGATCCCCTGATGAAATCATAGTGTGAAACTCATGAATGGTACTTGGGAAGAGCGGGATCTCTATTATGTTCACATCAGTGGGGTTATGTACGCAAGATAAGTACTACCTAAGATAAATCTATAAGATTGCAAGTAGAGTTAGTAACCTCACTGAGTTTCTGGAGGTCGTTGATGCGAAAGGGCAACCTGCTTTGAAGAAGACAGCAATCTATACAGCAGAGCCACAACAGTCTGAGATCTCTTTAGTTGAATAAAGATTTATTTTTATAATTGCAACAAGGGTAGTAAGAAATTCTCAAAAGCACTGATTAGCACATGAACGACTTTTTGAATTTATCTGTTATTCGTTCAGGAACAGACCTTCAACAGATGTAACTCATAGGTCTAAGGCAGAGGTTCTCAACTCCAGTCCTGGAGGGCCAAACACCATTCAGGTTTTCAGGCTGTCCCTAATAAATATGTATGAGATGCATTTGCATGCACTGCCCCCATTGTATTCAAATGTATCTCATGCATATTCATTAGGGACAGCCTGAAAACCTGAATGGTGTTTGGCCCTCCAGGACTGGAGTTGGGAACCTCTGGTCTAAGGGTCTACAGGGCCCTGTCTTCATATGAAGTGTTAGTCTGTATCATGCTGTTTTTATTTTAATTTTGATGTGCTATTTATGTATATAAATTTAAGTGAAATTAAATCATGTATTATATCTGTAATTGCTTTGGGTCTAAATTGTGACAAGGAATGTTAAGTAATAAAGTCAAATCAATCAAATCAGTCTCAGTGCCATCACAGAAGATATAAGCAGGCTCCAGGACTGTGACAAATACAACTGATAAAGTAGGAGGAAATTCTTCAATTCCAGCTCCAGGGTTAGCAGAGGCAACTTTTGTGGGGACCTCCTCTCAAACCAATCTACCTTAACCAGCCACCCCAAGCTCTGGGATGCAGTTCCCAGATCCCTGACACAGAATTCACATGAGCCGCTATATTCACATATTCTACTTGCTAGAGAAGCATAGGAAGTAGGAGTCAAATAGAAAACAAAGAAAAATGGAGGCGTAAACAATAAACTGGCCCAGAAAGATGCAATCAATTAAGAGGGCCTTCATTTGTCTAGTTGTAGTGAAGTGCAGGGCTGACCTTCATGGACCTTTCACTTATGGTCCTACTTAGAAACATAGAAATATGACGGAAGAAAAAGACCACATGGCCTATCTTGTCTGCCCTTCCATATCAACTACAATAGTCCCCTTTTTACCTTTAGAGATCCTCTGTGTTTGTCCCATGCTTTTTTGAATTCAGATACTGTCCTCGTATTCACCACCTCCAATGGCAAATTATTCCACGCATTTACCACTCTTTCCATAAAGAAATATTTCCACAGATTACTCCTGAGTCTATCCCCTTTCACTCTCATCCTATGTCCCCTCGTAGCAGAGTTGGCCATCAACTGAAAGAGACTCTCCTATGCATGTATGCCATGGAGGTATCTAAATGTCTCTATCATATCGCCCCTATCCCTCCTTTCCTCTAAAGCAGAGGTACTCAAATCCAGTCCTGGAGGGCCGCAAACCAGTCAGGTTTTCGGGATATCCCTAATAAATATGCATGAGATATATTTGCATGCACTGCCTCCATTGTATTTGAATCTATCTCATGCATATTCATTAGGGATGTCCCAAAAACCTGACTGGTTTGCGGCCCTCCAGGACTGGATTTGAGTACCTCTGCTCTAAAGTATACTTTTTAAGATCTTTAAGTCTTTCCTCATATGCTTCATAATGAAGACCACTAACCATTTTAGTAGCCACCCTCTGCACCGACTTGGATAACATCCTGGAAGCAAACAGACAGTATGAGAGAGTTTGCCTGGTTAAACTTAGACAAAGCATTCAAGGAAAAGATGGCAGCCAAATCCACTATGTTGTGATCAATGCAAGCTATAAACCTGTAACAGACATCTATGATAAACTGTGCCCATGACACTAAAACAAGTAAAATGAAACCACTGAATTGTTCTTTTTGGAGTCTTGCTAGCAATGTCCACAGGCATGGGGAACCTTCAGCGCTGTTGTACCTTTCTTGGAGATTTAACAGGAATATTTGCTCTACATTTGCTCTTTCAAAAAGTGATATTGCTTACAGGTATGTTCAAAATGTACAGTTGTGAACTCTGTCTCCAAGTGCCCCAAGAAGGGATGGGCTGCTGCTGATAGGATTCGCTATGGGGTAGAAAGAAATGGCAAGTGTCTCTGTAAAAAATGGCTTGCCACTCCTGATCCAATGCCCATGACATGGCACTCCCAATTTCTTTGCTTCAGAAAAGTGCAGCCCAAGGGAGCAGGAGCGATTAACAACATTTTCTTATCTTTCTTGCAGACCAAGCAGATGCTTCCTCCTCCCACACAGTTCAATGTGATGTTTGAACTTCATGTGCCCATACAGTATGGAGCACAGACGGTTCAAACATTGTACTGAACTGCTCCATGTGGGAGAAGGAAGTGTCAGCGCAGTCTGCAAAGAAGAAAAATTTAGTTAATCCTCCCTTGGACTATCCTATTCAAAAACCATTTTGAATTGTAGAAAAACGGTATATAAAAATGTTAAACAAATAAATATATCTTACTGTGTAGAGACACCACTGGTGGAGAGAGAGAATGGAACTTGGGTCAGGCTCTGCTCCGGCATGATCACCGCCACACCTGCCCCAGGAACCATGTGTCTGCTATTACTATTCCTCCAACTCTGCCTTCTCAATGGTCTCTTCCTCTCTTCCTAGCCCTGTCTTTTCCTGAAGCTTTCCAGTAACTTTAAGAGGTGATCCGGTGCATGGACAGAAGACTCAGGAAGTAGATGAGGGCTTCAGGAAGGAGAACTAAGATTAGGTGCATGCTTGAGTGGGTGGAAACAAGAATAAGGATTTAAGGTTTGGGTAGGATGGCAGGGATTGAGGAATTAGGTAGGAGAGTGGAAGAGCATGGGTTTGGGAAGAAGAGTGAGTAAGTGAATAGGGAATGGGTGAGGAGGAGAGTGGGGACTGAGAGATTCAATGGGTATGCAACTATTTGGCAATTTGGTGAAGGATATGACTAAGAGTATATTAGATTTGAAGGATGGTGTGAGACTGCATGGAGAGGGATAGAAAGATGCTGTGAAGGACCTAGAGTGGTTGATAGGCAGTGGAAAGAGATAGGGGCAGTGAAGGTGGGATGTATGAGGGAGGTGGAAATAATAAAGCTGGAGGGTGGAAATAATAATCACGCTAAAACAGAAGCCCTAATAGTAACTAAAAACACAACTTTCATTCCCCCAACACACATTACATTGCAAAATAATGATATCAAAATAAAAACTGAAATACGTTACCTAGGCGTAATACTAGACAAACACCTCAGTATGGACACACATATACGAAATATAACAAAAAAAGTTTATTTTAAACTTAAAGTATTAAAACAACTCCGCCCCCTAATGCACCTACAGGATTTTCAACGTTTAATACAAGCTATAATAACTCCCCATTTCGACTTTGCGAACTTAACCCTACTAGGCGTAACAAAGCATAATTTTAAAAAACTTCAACTAGCACAAAATGCAGCAGCCAGGACTATCATGAATGCCCCACCATTCCACCATATAACACCTATTTTAGAATATTTACACTGGCTCCCGATTCAATGCCGGATTCAGTATAAAACTTTTTTAACTACTTACAAAGTCATAAATAACACAGCACCTCTTACTTTAAACAACCTTATCAATAAAGAACCCAATCATAATCTTCAAAGACGAGACCAACTAAATAAACTAATAACACCAAAGGATTTTATAAAGGCCAAAAAATCAACAAACAAGAAAGCATTCTCTCATGCTGCCCCTGTAACTTGGAACAACATTCCTTCGGTATTAAGATCCTTACCTCAAATCATGGAGTTCAGGAAAAAACTTAAAACACATTTATTCGCAACATACTATGGATCCTTGTCGAACTCACCTTTTCAACAAGAAAAAGGATAGTTTCACCAGCTGACATAACCCATCTCTGAACTGAAATAAGTGCTAAAACCCCAAACCGATGTTTTTGAAAACATACATACCTTGTACATAGTTATAATCCGGTTCTTTGTATATAGTTTACAACTGTTAATTGTAAGATTGAACTTCTTGTAGTTTCACATTGTTATATGTAAAAACAGCATTGCCTGGTTTACTGCTGTTCCATGTAAACCGCAACTGATCAATGGAAGGTGCGGTATATAAAAACTCGCTAATTAAATTAAAAATTAAAATTAAAGAGATGAAAGAAGGGTAAAAGGAAACTGGTTAGGGAGTAAGTGACAGAAGAAAGGGGGGGCTAAAGGCCAGGATGGAACTTGAGCTGGTGATGGAATGAAAGGCAGAGGACGGTAGAGGAGGGTGAAAGACAAGAGGAGAATGGTAAGGCTGGGAGAGCAGGTGAGAATGGGAGATGGAAAAGTAGTAGATAGTGAGAAGTGAAAAGGAGAAGACTGAGGACTAGCGGGTGAGAGGGGAAGGAGGAATGCTGAAATATAAGCAGATACAAGAAAAAAAAGAGAGAAGAAATGAGGAGACACTGGAAACAGGCTTAAAATATACAAAACACACTTATCTTCAAAAACATATATGGCTTCAAAGTACTTGTCTGATGTTATTTGTTGTTGTTAAGTGCCATCGAGTCGGTGCCAACTCATGGCGACCCTCTGGATAGTAGTCCTAAATATGTTCGGTCTTCAGTCAGGCAGCTCATTGTTGAAAGACTGGCACTCATAGTTTCTGTTATTGTATCAATCCATCTCATTGCTGTCCTTGATCTTTTGCGTTGACCTTCTACCTTGCCAAGCATGATGTCTTTCTCTAATGATATCTCTCTTCGCATTATGTGTCCAAAGTATGAAAGTCGCTTGTCATCAGAGCTTATAAAGAAAGCTAAGGTTTGATCTCCTCTAATACTGACTGGTTTGTTCTTCAGGCACTCCATGGGATACAAAGTATTCGTCGCCAGCACCATAAATCAAAGGCATCAATTTTCTTCCTTCTATCTCTTTAACTGTCCAACTTTTGCATCCATATGACGTTACTGAAAATGCCATAGCTTGAACAAGTCAAATCTTTGTATGGAGAGAGACATCTCTGCTCTTGAGAATCTTGTCTAGGTCCTTCATAGCCATTCTGCCAAGAGCAATGCGTCATCTGATTTCTTGACTGCTTGTTGCTTCTTTATTGATAGTTGATCCAAGTAGGTTAAAGTTGACCACTATTTCAATTTCTTCTCCATCAATGATGAACTTATTGATTTTACCATTTGCCATGATCTTTTTCTTCCTTACATTAAGGTGCAGGCCCATTTTAACACTATCTTCCTTGATCTTGAGAAGCAAATGTTTCAGATTGTCTTCACTTTCATTCAGTAATGTGGTATCATCAGCATAGTGAAGGTTGTTGATGAGTCTCCCACCAATCTTCACACCTCTTTGTCTTCATATAGTCCTGCTTCTCTGATGATTTGTTCTACATATAAATTAAATAGATGGGGGAAAGTATGCAGCCTTGTCGAACACTTTTGCTTAATTTAAACCATTCTGTTTCTCCTTGTTCTGTTCGAACTGTTGCTTCTTGATCAATCTAAAGGTTGGCCAAGAGAACAATCAGCTGTACTTGTATACCCATGCTTCTTAATGTGGCCCAGAGTTTCTTATGTTTACACAGTCAAAAGCCTTGCAGTAGTCAATAAAATACATATAGATATCTTTTTGGTATTCTTGAGTCTTTTCAAGGATCCATCTCACATCCACGATGATGTCTCTTGTTCCTCGCCCTTTCCTGAACCCTGGGCTATCTGGGCTTCGCAATGCACCCCCCCCCCCAACCCATCAGACTGGCGTCCGTCTTCAGTGGAAGCCATTGAAGCATCTCTAGAGGCATTCCCGCAAGGAGCTTGTTAGGCTGAAGCCACCACCAGAGGGCCTTCCAAGCATCCTCCGGACAAGTAGCAGACACAAACGCGGATGGTGCTGAGCCGATCACCTGTGTAACAATGCGCTTTGCAACGGTCTCATGTATGCCCGAGCCCAGGGAACCAGCTCGATCGATGCGGCCATGGAGTCCAAGACCTGCAGGTACTTCCATGCTGCTGGCCCCTTCATCCGAAGAAACTGTTGTATCTGAGCTTGCAATCTGTGCACCCAATCCAATGGCAAGGACACCCGGCCAATATCAGTCTGGAACTGAGCTCCCAGGAACTCCAAATCCTGCGATGGCTGTAGATGACTCTTGGCAAAGTTGACCACCCAGCCTAGTCGCTGCAGAAATTCGATAACTCTCACCATGACCAGCTCACTTCTTCTCTGGATTTCACCCAAATGAACCACTCGCTGAGATAGGGATGTACCAGCATCCCTTTCTGGTAAAGCGCTACCACCGCCACCACCACCACTGCCACTATCATGACCTTGGTGAAGGTCCATGGTGCCGTCACCAGTCCAAACAGCAACACCAGAAATTGAAACTGGCCCAGTGGCATCATGAACCGCAAAAACTGCTGATGATCAGGCCAAATGGGAATATGCAGGTAAGCTTCTGTTAAATCGAGTGAGGTTAAAACTTCCCTGCTCGAACCGCCACTATAACTGACGGAAGTGTTTCTATCCGTAAATGAGGCACCCACAAAGATCGATTGACCTGTTTTCTTGGGGACCAAGAAGTATATGGAGTATCGACCACCTCCGCATTGGTCTTCTGGTACAGCCACTACGACCTGCAAGGCCTGCAAATGGAGAAGGGTTTGGTGCACGGTCTGAAGCTTGCACAGCGCCCTGCATGGCGAGACAACTAAGGTTTCCTAGATAGCATGGGCAAACTCTAGGGAGTACCCCCATCTTATGACCTCCAGCACCACTGGTCGGAAGTGATCTGGGCCCAGGCAACGTAAAATTCCCATAGCCAACCTCCCACAGGAATTAGGCACACCTGTCCCATTTTGCTTCATTGTGACTTTTTGGGGCTTGAGGAGGATGAGGGATAAAAACCTCTGCCGGTTTCTTGAAACCCTCAAAAAGGCTGACACCTAGAGGGAAAATGCCCTCTCTAGTACAGCGCAAACCATACTGTGCGAAAACACCTAAAGTTCCTCGTCTGCCCACGTCCTGGGTCCGAGGACCGAACGGGCTTCTGCTTGTCCTTGGGAAGTCTTCCCCCCCCTTTAGACGCTCCCAAATCCTTTACCAACTTTTCCAGATCCTCTCCAAAGAAGAGCCTGTCCCAAAAAGGGAGTTTACGGAGATGAGACTTGGAGGAGACAGCCGCAGACCAATTTTGCAGCCACAAATAGCGCCGAGCTACCACCGAGGCCATCCCTTTAAACAAGGACCTGTTCAGGTCATAGAAGGCATCCACCAAGTAAGCTGTTCTTAACTCCAGCTTAGTTGCCTCTGGTGGGTGGAGCTGAATCTCCCACCATACTCTCCAAAATCCCTTGGGCCCAGCGCAAACGCGCTTGAGCCACAAAGACATCGTATACTGATGCCTGTAAAGACAGCGCATTAATATCGAAGGCCTGCTTAAAAAGGGTCTCCAACTTTCTAACTTGTACATCCTTGAGAGCCGAACTGCCCTCCACCGGAATTGTGGTTTTCTTTGTGACTGTGGAGACTGCCGCGTCCATCTTTGGGGGGATCACAAAATCTCCTTGTCCAGACCAGGAAGAGGGTAAAGGCATCTTTTCGTCTGTGTGCCTTTGAGAGCAGTCTCCAGGACCTCCCATTCATCCTGAATCATCTGTTGGACCACACAATGCAGAGGAATAACCCTCTGCATTGTCTTAACTGCCTGGAAAAGTGGGTCTTCCAATGGCTCCTCTTCTAACAGAGCTTCCATTCGAACATTCAGCACTTTTGAGGAATGAGCAATCAAAGCCCCCAATTCTTCCCTACGGAAGACCCTGACAATGCAGAAATCCTCCCCCTGAGGAATCTCGCCCTCTTCCAGGTCTGACTCAGCCCTTGGCTCAACCTCCTGGTCATCTGTCGCATATGACGGCAGTGACCCTAATGCATCCAAAGGTCTTCCTCCAATCTCTGCCTGCTCAGCCCAGGCTCCCCCTCCACCCTATCCTTCGAGGGAGGCCCTGGAGCACTATGTTTGTGGGCCTTCTCCTGGACCACCGGCGGCACCCCCCCCCCCTCACGCTGCTTCATACAAAAGGCCTTATGCATGAGGAGGATGAACTCCAGTGAAACCCTCCCTGGGAGTGCTTCCATCAGTTCTTCCTTAGACGAGGAGGCTCTACCTGCTCTCTTTCCCTTGCTTTTGAGATTTTTTTGTAGTAGGGCGTCGCCACCTCACTGCCATCCCCCCCAGAAGGGGTCGCAGTACAGGGTGATGGCGAAATGCACCCCCCCCTCCCCCCCAAGGGCTGAGTAGCATTCTTTCCATTTCCCAAAGATGGATCCGATCTCTCCTCCCCAAACCCAACCTCCACAGGCTGGGATTCGGCCTCTCAGCCAGAGCAGAAACTGACTGATGAGACCGAACCTCTGCGAGACTCACATGACAAACACACTGGCTTGGCAGGCATGTTAGATCCCTCCAGAGCCACACACTAGTCCACTTTTGGCTTTTCCCTTTTTTTTTTAAACACTATTAAGACTACTCAGGATTTCTTTACCTTAACACATCCATGGTGAGGGGGCCTCCAGACAAAAAATAATAAAACGCGAGTGTAAACCCCGAAGTCCGCAGAGATCCCCCCCCCCAGAAAATAAGAAATACACATTGAAGATGGCGGCCATTCCTGCGCTCACTGGGAAAGAGAGACATCACACCATGTGGTCCGGGCAATGCCGCCAATGTTTCCCTGCCCCTCACTTACCGGCACTGGCAAGTCCACTGTAAGGAGAGCCCTCCTACTAACAACCATCTGCCCCCAAGTACAGGTCCCCAATTGGAGCTGTGCAAGGTACTGCGGTCACTCCTTCCTTAAAAGATTTTTTATTTTTTTTAAACTTTAACAGCAAATCTAGCTCTCAACGCCTTAAATGAAACCAAATCAGCCAAATAATCAATGATCTAAATTTTCCTAGTTGTTTCTTGAGTGAGTCCAAGAGAATCACACCACTCCAGCTGCTTGGAGACTGAGATACTGGAGTCTGATGGGAGGTGCCAGCTGCCTTTCTAGGGTGAGGTCACGAAAGATGACATGCTCAGTCTCCAAACTGCTGGTGGGGCGTGATTACCCATAGGTGACTGGACTGGAGAAACGATAAAGAATATAGATTTGACATGACTAACTGCCAGCTTGCTGACTGTTTTTATGTGTGTATGACTATATATGTGGCTTTTACTATTGCTTTTACTTCTGCGTTTCTTTTACATTTCATATATTGTTTTATTATGTAAACCATTCTAATGAACCTTTTAATAAACCATATGCTTTCCAGGTGTATGGATGGCAGAATGAGAGCTTTTCTGATGCCTATTCATGCTCTGGAGAAGGAATAGGTATGGACAGTCCTGTGAGTGGGTAGGGACATGCTCGTCATTTCTGAAATCAGGAGCACACGTAAAACTAGCCTAGAATGCCCTTGGTCATGCATCCGTTACACCCCTTCGTGACCTGGATGTCCTACCATTGGGGACATCTATAGAAATGGCTTCTAAAATGGCTCCAGGGACTTCTCTGTGATTTGGACTTCTGAGTGTCCACTTTCAGCCATCCAAAGCATGAACAGGGCTTCTAAAATAACTCCCATAGCCTTCCTACCCCCCTCCCCCATCTACTATCCTGCATGGTGCTGGCTGGTATCTGATTCTTTCTGCAGCACTTAACTGATAAATTTATTACCAGGGGTGGCCCATGGGTGATGCGGGGCCATGTGCAGAGACTCATTTTGGGGCCTCATTTGCATATCCACTGGACCTCATTTGCAAAAATTTAATTTATTTTAAAATGTATATGTTACCCATCTAAAATTTTAAGTAGCTTTCAAAGGAGCCCTTCACAAGCCTTTTTTCTCCTGGCAATGGACTTAGGGGCATGTTTACTAAATATTAATGTGTGTTAAATGCTACTGCGCCAATAGAAAAAAATGGGTGTTCCTGCATTTAACACACATTAACATTTGTGAATGTGCATTAATGAGTGTCTGAATACCATTTGCATGGGCAGTGAGGATAAAGAAAGACTGCCAGATTTCTACATTACTATACAGCAGTATCAACTGCCAGGCTTTTTTTTTTCATGCCATCAAGTCAGTGCTGACTTCTGGCAACCCAGCTACCCCTATGGTTTCTTGGCAATGTATCACCAGATGTAGATTGTGAGACCTTTTTCTTCTGAGGCAATGGAGGTTAAAGTGACTTGCTCAAAGTCACAAGTAGTACCAGTGAGAATCAAACCCTTGATCTTCTGAGTACTAGGCAATTGCTCTAAACACTAGGCTACTCCTCCACTCTGCCAGGCACATTAGGAAGTACCATAAAACCTGCCCATTTAGAACCCATAGCAAACCCGCCATATCATAACAGCACTACCAGGACTCACAAAGCACTAAACCTTACCTATCAAACACTGCAAATATTAAACCAATACGTCTCAGAGATTACCAGTACATCTCATTCTAGGGAAAGGGAACAAGTGGCACTGTCACATAGAAACTACATGAACAGAATACCTCAGCTCGGTTACACATGCAGAACATAGACGTCATCAAACATAGAACAAGGGATCACAATTTAGAAATATAAAGACATTAATTAAACTAGGAGTTCCCAAAAGCCAAACTTGGAATATAGAACAACAATAAGAGATATAAAACTATCAAGAAAATAATTAAACTAGGAGCCCCAAAAGCCAAACTTGGAATGTACAACAACACTAAAAGGCTTGTTTACAAAGCTGCAGTAGCGGTTTCCAATCTTTATCGGAAACCGCTACTGTGGCTTTGTAAACAAGCCACTAAGAGATATAAAACTATCAATTTCTTTTTGTACTAAACACAAGACGTTAGCGATGCACATTTCCCAATTCTGACATATTCCAGTTAATAAATTCAAAATAAAAAAGCATTTCTCTACCTTTTGTTGTTTGGGCATTTTCATTTTCAGTTGCAATTGCTCCAGTCACTTTCTTCTGGTTTCTTTGTGTCTTCTGCTAACTCTCCATTGTCCGTTGTCCATTTGTCCTTTCTTCTCTCTTCTAGTTTTTTCCATTCTCTCTCTCTACATCTGCTTTAACATACTGATCTTTCCCCTTTTGCTCTTTCCTCCATTTTTCTTTATTCCTTTTTCATCCACTCAAATTTCACCCTTCCATCCTCAGTCCCCACTTACTCTCCAAATACCCGGCAAATCATAGATTTTTCTTCCCTCCCACACAAAATATCTTTTCCCCTCTCTATCCTCACTCTCCCAGCCCCATCCCCTTCTAGCCCCCCCCCCCAACAACAGCTCCCTTCTAGTTCCAGCCCCTCCTACTCCCTTCTAGTCCCATTCTCCCATCCTCCGGCATCAGCCCATTACCAGTCCTAGCCCCTCCATCAGCCCATCCAGTCCAAACCCCCAATCAGCCCATTTCTAATCCTAGTCCCCCCCCATCAGCCATTTCCAGTCCTATCCTAGCCCCCCCATCAACCCATTTCAGTCCAAGCCCTCCCAATCAGCCCGTTTCCAGTCCTAGCCCCCATGACGAGCCCCCGCCTGCCTGACCAGCTTCACAGGGAGCCAGGGAGGCCCAAAGCCCTCGTTCACCTCTGCACAGCCGCTAGAGTGAAGAGCGGCGTTTTCCTTTGCTCTGGAAGCGATGTTCTCTTGTAGCTCGCCCGCTGAGTGCCAGGAGGTTACAGGCCATTTCCTGTCTTGCGTGAAACAGGAAATGCCTTTTAACCTCTCAGCAATCAGCACGTCGGCTGGCTGCAAGAGAACACAGCTGCTGGACTGAAGGAAAACCCTTTTCACTCCGGTGGCTGTGCAGAGGTGAGCGGAGCTTTGGAATTCCCCAGATCCCTCTGAAGCCGGTCAGGCAGGCAGACAGCATGTGCGGAATGATGTTGGCGCAGGCCCCCTGAAGTGAGGGGCCCTGTTCGAACAATATTCTCGCACAATGGTTGGGTCAGCCCTGTTTGTTACTAATCATGATTCATTTGGTATACGACACAATTTGTTATTGTTGTAGAGCAGACCTATTAAAGTACCTTTGTCTATCTAAAGCAGTTTATTATAAGTTGCACTATTACTATAAGCAGTTCCAGATTATCTGCTTAATCATGTGCTAATGAAGCCTTCCAGGAGTTTTACCAATCTATAGTCTGTAGAACAACAAATGTTTTCTTGCCTTAGGCTCCATTTGACCTGCCCCTGTAGCTCAACCCTTCCTAACTGAAGAGAATGAT
This sequence comes from Ichthyophis bannanicus, assembly GCA_033557465.1. Taxonomy (NCBI): domain Eukaryota; kingdom Metazoa; phylum Chordata; class Amphibia; order Gymnophiona; family Ichthyophiidae; genus Ichthyophis; species Ichthyophis bannanicus. Next base: position 170,729,990 of record CM066038.1, read on the forward strand.
TTTGCTATTTTTGGGAGCAAAATGTGAGCAAGCGCCTCCCCCCCCCCCCCCCCTTAAAATTTCTACATCCAATATCTGTGAATTACTTAATTTCAACTCTTTGATTCCATTACTTTTGACTCCCTGCCTGCCTGGGCAGTTGTTGCTAAAATAAAGCCTGTAGTTATTGGGGTGTGCAACTGGGAGCATGCAGTTTTCCTGGGCACCACAAAAATTTAAGGTGCACGCAAATCACTTGTATGCGTGTAAACCTACAAATTAACATGCGTGCAAGTGATTTTTGCAGTTTAAAAAGTTCTAGCATGCATATTATGCGGGCACAGAGAATGACTAGGTGAAACTAACACAAAAAAGCCTAAAAACTAAAAAAAAGGGTATTAAAAATTAGCACAAATATAACTTAATTTGGCCACGCACACCTCTAATAGTTACAGCCGACAGGGAAATAGGCCAGTTCCTAAACTATAATCCTTTCAAGTGAGAATCAATTAAATCATCTCAGCAAGTTTAGGGAAGAGCTAATAACTTATCCTTCATCGGATCCCTGCCATTAAAGTTGTTATTTCACTGAAGGTTAAAACTTCTAGACTAGCTAACCAAGAGTTAATTGAAACCTTTCTCCTCTACTCCTTGCCACATGAGTGTAGAAGTCTCCAGGGTAAAACTCTCTTCTACGTGTGCTTTTATATAATTGCCCCAGAGGTTTTGCACACAAAAATCCATGTAGTGAAAAGAAAGCCTATACTTTTACATGTCCTGCATTGAATCATTAAATGAAATGAAATATTTTTTAAAATACTCGCACCCATATTTGGAGGTAATTTTATAAGGGGGATGTACTTTTAGGTGCCAAGTACATTATGGGAGTTATTTTATTCATTAAAGCCACATACGTGCATTAATGACCTGTTATCAAATACTGACCAGTGTAAAAGTATTACCTGTTGCTCGATGGCACGAACTTTGCTGATGGCATGTGCAAGGATAGAATTTGGGTAGAGCACAGGGGGGCACAGAACTACATGCATGGACTATAAAATACTGTGATTTATTACTACTACTACTATTTAGCACTTATAAAGCGCCACGCACGCAGCGCTGCACAGCTAACCTACAAGAGGTAGCCAACATACAAGAGACAGTCCCTGCCCGTCACAGTCATGCTCATCGGAGCTTACAATCTAGTTAGAAGAGTACAGAGCATTAGTCAGTTCTGCGGAAGGTACGATGTGGTACAGTTTGATCTATAGTTTGGTCGTAAACGTTGACGGGAGTTAGGGTAAGATGAGGATGGACGTCAGGATCTGAATGCAACGGTGAAGAGGTGGGTCTTCAACCTGGATTTGAAGAGGGCCAGGGAGGGTGTCTGGCGCACAGACGCAGGTAAGCTGTTCCAGGCGTATGGTGCAGCAAGGTGAAAGGAGCGCAGTCGGGAGTTTGCGGTGTGGGTGAAAGGCACTGATAGAAGTAATTTGTTGGTGGAGCGGAAGTTTTGAGCGGGGACGTAGGAAGAGATAAGAGGTATTGAGGGGCCATAGAGTGAATGCATTTATAGGTCAGCAGAAGCTTGAATTGGATGCGGAATAGGACAGGGAGCCAGTGAAGTGACTTGAGAAGAGGAGTAATGTGGGCATGGTGAGGTTGGCAGAACATTAGTCGAGCAGCATGATTTTGTATAGATTGAAGGGGAAGGAGGTGGCTCACGGGGAGACCAGCGAGGAGTAGGTTGCAGTAGTCGAGGCGAGAGGAGATTAAGGAGTGGATAAGCGTTTTGGTAGTGTGTTCAGAGAGGAAGGGGTGGATTTTGCTGATGTTGTAGAGAAAGAAGCGGCAGGTCTTAGCTACAAGCTGGATATGAGCAGAGGAGAGAGAGGTGTCAAAGATAACCCCTAGACTGCAAGCCGAGGGAACAGGAAGGATAGTAGATCCATCCACCTGGACTGAGAGAGGGGGAAGTGGGGGGGAGGAGTTGGGTGGAAAGACAAGGAGTTCAGTCTTTGCCATGTTCAGTTTCAATCGGCGATGAGACATCCAGGCAGCGATGTCCGAGAGACAGGCAGAGATCTTGGACTGGGTTGCCGGAGAAATATTAGGTGTAGAGAGGTAAATTTGGGAGTCATCGGCATAGAGATGGTACTGAAAGCCATGGGAGGAGATAAGCGCTCCGAGGCCTTGGGTTTAGAGAGAGAAAAGGAGGGGGCCCAAGACAGATCCCTAAGGTACACCTACCTGGAGCGGGATAGAGGAGAAGGAGAGGCCACCAGCGCATACACTGAATGAGCGATGGGAGAGGTAGGAGGAGAACCAGGATAGTATAGAGTCCTTGAAGCCAAGCGAGGAGAGGGTGGTGAGGAGAAGGCTGTGGTCAACGGTATCAAAGGCAGCAGAAAGGTCAAGAAGGATGAGGATAGAATAGAGGCCCTTAGATTTGGCCAGGAACAGGTCGTTGGTGACTTTTGTGAGTGCCGTTTCAGTGGAGTGTAGGGGACGGAAGCTGGATTGTAGTGGGTCCAGGAGGGCCTGGGAGGTGAGGAAGTTGAGGCAGCGACGGTGGACTGCTCGTTCTAATAGTTTGGATATTTATTTATTTATTTATATTTCTTATATACCGCGCTCTTTCAATCAGTGCGGTTCACATATGAACAAATTTAAACACAATGAACACAGTCAGCATTGGTTTTTTACAATGAACAGGGTACAAAAAACTTGGCGGTAAACAGGGTTAACTATATACAAAAACTTGGCGGTAAACAGGGTTAAACTATATACATGGTAATTTTTGGTTATTTGCATGGTAGTGGTAAATACAGTAAAATTACAAGTACAGTATAATACGGTGTGAATAGAGTATGCAAGTATGAACCATCATGAATTAACCATTTTCTACCGGGGTCAAGTGGGAAAGACCGGTATGGGGGCTAAGTTCATTCGGAGTAGCTTCAGGGTAGTATATTAGGAACAAATGATATTTTAAGGCCTTTCTGAATGTCATTAGACTTGTGATGGCTCTGATTTCGGGTGGGAGGGCATTCCAGGCTCTGGGCGCAAACAGTGAGAAAGCTCTAGAGGCTGTTGATTTAGAGCATTTCGTAAGGAGTTTCGGAAGGTCCATGGAGTTCAATGTAACAGATCTCCTGGATCTGTTTGTTGGAGTAACACAAAAAAGAGCACTGACTCACAGAGAGTCCAAACAAACAAACAAGGGCGAGCAGAAAAAGAAGAATGTCACATAACAAAATGCTAAAAAATTGAAATGGAGGCGTTGAAACAACGCAGTTAAAAGGACATATGTATAAGGTCAGCAAATGCTGACCAGAACATAGACAGTTGATGTTTGAAGCAAATGATAAGGAACATTCTGTAAAACTAAACTGTTTTTGGGATTTTATCTCTATAGTATTCAAGTTTATCCTGTTATTTAACATTTTGTATGAAGCTCTCTTTGAATGCTTTCACTTTCGGCTCTAGTTTTAGTTGCCGGTTTATCATTCATGCTTGCACCTTTTCTTTACAACAGCACCGGTCTTTTAATCAGTGTCAGTTCAGGTTGTACGACGTCTTTTTGCATGGGAATCCACTATATAATTTTTGGGCATTGCCTTTGAACTGTTGGTATTTTGATTTTATATTAAACGGACAACCCCACCTCTTTTCATTTTTATGCCGTTTTTGATATATATCTTTATATATTGTTTTATACAATATCAGTATTGCAGCATATAACAATTCCCCCTTTTCTTCCTTGTGTCCTTTATATAACTTTACAATGACAAACTGCCGGGTTTCCCCCCTTTTTTTATTAGTCTTGTGATTATTATATTTTTTATGTCAGGTATTGCCAGCCGGTTGTTGCACAACTATATTTTCTAAATAGGGCTTGGTTGGATGGGGTTTAGTTTTACAGAATGTTCCTTATCATTTGGTTCAAACATCAACTGTCTATGTTCTGGTCAGCATTTGCTGACCTTATACATATCTCCTTTTAACTGCGTTGTTTCAACGCCTCCATTTCAATTTTTTAGCATTTTGTTATGTGACATTCTTCTTTTTTATTACAACCTGGTGCATCACATTTTACGTTTTGTGATTTTTGATTTTTTATTGTTTGATAAGTTGGGTGTTTGCCCTTTGAGTATGACTCACTTGTTTTTAAGTACAAGCTCAATATATATTTTGAGTATGGCTCGAATGTTTCTAAATTTTCAATATAAGAATAATATATATATTTCTTCTGGTGCTCTCATTTCATATTTTACACAATTCCCACATTATCACAGTTCTGTTACCGAGCGTGGTCCCTACACCATTCTTATTTATTTATTTATTATATTTTTTAACTAGCTCTTGGGTAGACAGGCTGATTTTACATTTACCTTATGATTTTTATATGGTAGCACCTTACTACAACACTAGTTGTATCACATTTTTTAAGTCTGCTTATGATATATATTTTTTAATAGCTTTTTTTATTGTGGTTTGAGTATTTATTAACCATGTTTAGTAGTAAACCTTTTTACATTTGAAGTTATGTTTTTATTAGTCACTTTGGTGTTACATTAATTCAGTATCGCATTTTAAATGTGCATAATTTATGTTGTGTTAGGTCTGGGTTTCCCATTTCTGGTTTGTCCAGTCATTAGTTCACTTATTGCATTTTATTTGCTTTAATGTTTCAATGTGTTTATTGTTTTTCAGCATTATTAATCACATTTATTGGTTACGTATTCTCATGCGCTCCATCTAATGTATTGAATTAATACAGTGTGAGTATATTATGATTTACATTTTATATTATATTTATTGTCTTTTTATATTTTTTATATTACTTGTGATCAGTTATTTTAAACTTATATTACTGTTTTATTATGGTGTATTGTGTTTTATGCTTTTATTTATTTGTTTGCATTCCTCTAGCCACTTGATGAAGGCATCTGCCGAAAGGCGTCGGGGTTTGGTTGTTCAATAAAAGCGCAAGTGACCTTTTTCTGCTCGCCCTTGTTTGTTTGTCTGTTTGTTGGAGTGACATGTATCAAATTGCTGATAAGTGATAGAGATGGGCTCTTTGAGGCTTTAAAAGTCATGACCAGGGTTTTATATAGGGTTCTGGCCTGGAGGGGTAACCAGTGTAAACTCTTCAGTATTGGAGTTATGTGCTCTGAGCGTGGAGCACCTACGAGAATTCTCGCGGCTGCATTCATGGCCAGACGGAGGGGGTTTAGAGTAGATTGCGGGAGACCGTGTAGAATCTAGGTGTGGTAATACCAAGGTTTGGAAGATTGTGCGGAAGTCGGAGTAGTCGAGTAGAGGTCGGAGATTACGTAGGGATCGAATCCTGAGGTAAATTGCGTTCGTTGTTTTCTTGATGTGTGCTGACATATCAAGCCGCTGGTCTAATGTAATCCCTAAGTAACGGATTGTGGGTTGTGCCTTCAGCTCAATGTTGTTTACTTGTAATGAGGTAGGGGGTATGAATGATGGATTCCGTGTAACAAATAGAACGTCTGTTTTGTGATATGAAGGGAAGGAGGGAGATGGGTCGATAGTTAGAGGGGCATGTGGGATCAAGTGAGGGTTTCTTGAGGAGGGGTGTGACAACAGCATGTTTGAAGTAAATGGGGACAGTTGCAGTGGAGGGAGAAAGGTTGAGGATATGAATGATGGAGGGGACAATGGTGATGGAGATGGAACGTAGGAGATGGGTGGGGATAGAGTCTGGTGAACAGGGTGGTGGGTTTGGAGGAGGAAAGGAGGAGTGTGATTTCTTCAGAAATCGGAGGGGAGGAGGAGAGGGTGGCGGGGGGAGTATGGATGGGTTCTTCAGAGATCGGAGGGAAGGGGGAGAGGGTGGCGGGGGAGGATGGAAGGGGGAGAGGGTGGCGGGGGAGGATGGATGGGGGAGGAGGTGGGGGAGGATGGATGAGGAGGAGAATTGGGGAGGTAGATGGGGTAGGGAATTGGAGGGTAATTTTGTGGATTTTGTCATGGAAGTAGTCGGCTAGGGTTTGGGGCGGGGGGACCTTGAGGAGAGAATTGAGGGTATTAAAAGAGATGGCGAGGAACAGAGGCAAGGGAGTTGGTCAGACGGATGTAATAATCTTGTTTGGCAAGTGCCAAGGCTGACTGGAAGGAGCCAAGCATGAATTTGAAGTGTAAAAGGACTTCCGGGGAGCGGGATTTGGACCAAGCTCGATAGGCAGAACGGGCGCAGATACGTACAAAACGGATTGTGAGTGAAAGCCAGGGTTAGGGAGTAGATCGTTTTACAGGACGTGGGGTGGGAGGGGCAAGAGTGTCAAGGGCTGAGGATAGTGTAACATTGGATGAAGATAATGCCTCTTTGACGGACTCAGATGATAAAATGGAGGAAAGAGATGGAGAAATGGTGGAGGAGAGAGTCAGGGGATCAATATTACTAAGGTTTCTAAATAGGTCAGAGGAGACAGGACGAGGTTGGGATGGCAGAAGCTGAAGAGTAAATGTTAAGAGGTGATGGTCAGATGAGGGAAGGATTGATTTGCGGTCATTTGAGGGAGAAGAATTGGAGAAGAGTATTAGGTCAAGGCAGTGGCCGTGTAGGTGTGTGGGAGCAGTGGAGCAAAGTTGGAGGTCGAACGAGGAGGTAAGAGCGAGGACCTTAGAGGCATGGGGGTCGGAGGGGTTGTCGATGTGAATGCTGAAATCGCCAAGAATAAGAGTAGGGGAGGAGGGATCCATAAAGGCAGAAAGCCAGGAGTTGAAGTCGGTGAGGAAGGTTGATTTGGATTTGTCGGGTGGGCGATAAATAACAGCTACTTGGAGGGGAAGTGGTGCGAGGAGGCGAATGGAGTGGACTTCGAAGAAGGGGGAGTGTGATTGGGGTGGCAGGAAGGGTTGGAATTGGCAGGAGGGAGCGAGAAGGGAATTCTTATCAGAGTAGCGTAGGGGTCTATTTCTAGGGTAATATCGAGATTTAGAGGGAACAGGGTGTGGGTGGGTATGTCTGGGTGTATGTGCTCTCCAAGGGGGATATGAGGGAGGGGAAATGAGAGGTAAATTGATGGTATCCGGTAGGTTGTGTGAGGGATTATTTTTGGGGATAGGGTTGGATGAGTGGCTGTGGGATGAATGGGGGAGGGCGCAAGGAGGGAGGAGTGGGATGTGGATGAGATTAGATGGGGTACGTGAGGAACTATTTTTAGTGTGAGATCGGGGGGGGGAGCAGGGTTGGGGTTGATATTACCTGATGAGAGAATGAGTATAAGAGAGCGAGGTAAAGTGGAGATAGTACGTCGAAAGCGAGGGTGGGGTTGCTTTAAGGAGCGGGGCTGGTTGAATGCGGGGGATGGTGTGAAGAAGCTCAAGAGCAGATGCTAGTCTAGGGGGCAGAATGAGTTAAGCACATTCTTGCAAAAATCCAGGTGAAAACATTTAAAGGTTAGCACATTAACTATAAATATGCTGTTTTCCCCACCCTGTCTGTGTATCTTACTCGCTCTTCCTTCCCACTGCTTTTTTCTGATCTTGAACAGCTCCTGTCATTTTCAACTGGATAAGCTAGTGCTCCTTGATGTTGTTGTCCATGTTACTGTGATCCCTTGACCACGAAGGGTCCCCCTGCACAACCACCAAGTCTCTTGATCACTGCGCTATGTTTCCTTACTGTTTGCTGCTGTGGATTGCCTCCTCCATCTCTCTGAAGCCCCCTATTCCTGCATCTCCCCTTCTGATCTCTCCTTTGCTGTCCCATCCCCTTCCATCCCATCGTGATCAGGATATTCTCCAATGAAAGGGCAATGATATACTGTTGTTTTGCTCTTCTACCTGAACCTGTCTGGCACAATCTCTCACACATTCCTGGCCCTTTTGAGCAAGTATACTTGGGCAGCAAGTATACTCTTTATGTTATTTCATTATGAAATGAAACTATCCTTTTCAGTTTTTACGTTATGCTTATCTCACCTAAACAAATCTAGATTTCTTAGAATCTTCTATCCACTTTTGGCCAATAATCACTGCAATGGTTCTGGAATGTGAGACAATGGCTTCAGAATGCTGTGCAGGGTGATCTGTTTTTTTGCAGTGATGCTTCTCCTTCAGAAGAGCTGCCCAGTGTACAGGTCTCTTCTCTGTAGCTACCGAATTGGTGCCACCCAGCCTGCTCCCGTCCTATTTCTATATACCTGGAACCCACTGCTGCTGCCATTTTTGGGATCGGCCCCTTTTGCCATTGGCGATCCACCCTTACCGATTAAACCTTGCCCCTCCTAACACCCTTTCCTCCCCCTTCTACGTACAGGCCTTGAGGGCAGCCCGTGTTACATGACCCCTGCCCCCTATAGGACTCAGCCTTAAGCGAGTTGGGCGATGGGAGGGAGGCGACAGGCGAGTAGGCCTCGGGCCTCGTTTCTCCTCTTCCTTTTTAAAAACCTCCACCTACAACTTTCACGGAGATGTTCCCGTTTTCATCAGCTGGGTCACCAGGAACGTTTTCAAAAGAAAGCAAACTCCAGTTTAGAGCCACGGAACGGCACACTGTGACTGAGGCATATATGCAGCTGCCCAGCCCAGAAAAAGAAACGCCCCTGCCTGCAAGCTGCAATAATATCAGAGAGGGAGAGGAAGAAAGCGAGATTGCTGGGAGCTCTCACACCCTTGACGGAGGCAAGGCATTCGTGGCAGGGATGCAAACATAATTCAATTGCAGCAAGGCGTCGCGGATGTCTGATTTTGCATACGTGGGCTTGGCACACTTGGGTTTTGACAGAGAAAGGCCGCTGCAGCGGATGAATGGAGGGTGTGCGGGCTGCCGCTGCCCGAGCTGCAAAAGACTGTGCGGCTGCGACAGGGGAGGACTACAGCCGCCGGCAGCCTCAGCGCGCATGCGCGCTCTTAGCCACTGACTCCTCTATATTCTACCAGCCAAGGTACCAAGGAAAAAAATCAGCATTTTATAGAAAGAAGAAGCTACTGGGGGGAAATAATACTCAGGATATCCAGTACCAACAGGTAGGAGGATATACTTTTAGATAAGTTTTGTTTTGGGGTAGCGGGGGAGAAAGGGAGAGATGCAATGGCTATTGAAGTGCGGTTAATTTTACATATTCATAGCAGAGGTTTTTAATAATAAACTGCATAATGGAAGTATACACAAACAATGCATCTTCAAGCAGGCTTTGCACCTTCTGAGATGCATATCTGGAAAGCATTTGCAAGACAGGGGGAAAGCCACTGCATTCCACCAAAACAAAACAAAAAATGAAGTATATACTTCTTGCACAAAGCTAACTAGGCTGTGGATATACTGTGCACATACAAATATCCCTATCTATATATATATAAAGAGAGAGAGAGGGAGATACACACACACACACATACATTTATTGATATATATTCTATATATGCACATTTTAAAATGTGGTATCAACCTGTTTGCACTAAACAGTCATATGCAATTAGACTTACATAGATTTTGTCTTGATTTAGTCAGATTTTCTTTTTGGCTGCAAAATATCATTCATGTGAATAATGGAGCTTTAAACCTTAATGTGTCTGTCATTGCTGTCCAGCCAGAACATAATAGATTTTTGTACCAAATATACATCGGATTGCAGCACACAGGGAGAACTGTGTAAATCGCTGAGGCTTAATTGCCTAAAGAAAGACCAGTTTATTGTATGTTTATTTAAACAAAAACAGCTATTGCTTCCAACCTGATGTGGATTATTCCCCTGGGTGTGCCTTCTCTACAATATTTATATTAATCAAGGCAAATAATAATGTTGAGTTATTTAAGATTTCTAAAAATCTGAAAATAATTATACTGGCATATACCTCCTGTGTATCAAGCCTAAATTATGAAATCACGTTTAAAGAGCAATAATGATTTTTTTTTTGCCTGTGCAATGCGTATGTAAGAACAGTGTCTGATTAATGTGGTTTGGTGACTTTGGTTAGAAAACATAAATTCTGCAGGATTTCTTTGGGTGTGATCCATATCAATACAGCAGCTGCCTTTGGAAAAAAATCTGACATGTTCAGCAGACCTATATATATATATATATATATATATATATATATATATATATATATATATATATAATGCCCATTTCTTCAAGGTTTCCAGTTGGGTTTGTTTTTTCATTGTGCATTAGTGGGGTTCTGCAGATATATTGTGTGTGGTAAAGGATCTTCCAATCTGTTGGAGAAAAACAGTTTTGCATAATATGTAAGGCAGAGATATAATAAGTGCTCAGTTGAAAAACAATGGCAGAATAGAAAACAGTTCTCTGAAATTACCCCTCAAATTTCTTATATCTGTGAAAATGATACAAATGCTTGAAACCAGTGTAAACTAATATAGTACTTGCTTTTACAAGCCCATTTTCTCCATAAATTAACAATTTTATGTTAGCCCTTTCTTATAGAATTTTTTGCTACCTTATGAAAACTGATAGCTTGATATTTTTTCCAGATATTTTTGACATCATGACACACCAGAAAGAAGGAAAAACAGGATGTTTGACTAGACACCAAATCATTTCTTTTGGGGGATTACACCTGCAGTAAAATGCATGGATCTATCTTTTCCTTGTCCTTATATATAGATCATGAGACTTGACTGAAACAATATCCATATTATCCATCCATCTATGGCGAACTACAGCCATGCAGCTGACAACATTTTGCAAAATCTCTCCCCTCTAACAGCGTTCCTCAAACTGACTTCACTGGGTTTCATTATAGGAGTCAGTGTGGTGGGTAACCTTTTGATCTCTATCTTGCTAGTCAAAGATAAGACCTTGCACAGAGCTCCATACTACTTACTGCTGGATCTTTGCTGCTCAGATATCCTCAGATCTGCGATTTGTTTCCCATTTGTATTCACATCCGTCAAGAATGGCTCCACCTGGACGTATGGAACTCTGACCTGCAAAGTGATTGCATTTCTGGGGGTTTTGTCTTGTTTCCACACCGCTTTTATGCTATTCTGCATAAGCGTCACCAGATACTTAGCCATAGCCCACCATCGGTTTTATACAAAAAGGCTGACATTTTGGACTTGCTTGGCAGTGGTTTGTATGGTGTGGACCCTTTCTGTTGCTATGGCTTTCCCCCCAGTTTTAGATGTGGGCACTTATTCTTTCATCAGGGAGGAAGACCAGTGTACCTTTCAACATCGCTCCTTCAGGGCAAATGATTCCTTGGGATTTATGCTACTGCTTGCCCTCATTCTCCTAGCCACACAGCTTGTCTACCTCAAGCTGATTTTTTTTGTTCACGACCGCAGGAAAATGAAGCCAGTCCAGTTTGTTGCAGCAGTGAGCCAGAATTGGACTTTTCATGGGCCTGGAGCTAGTGGTCAAGCTGCTGCTAACTGGCTAGCTGGATTTGGAAGGGGCCCCACACCACCCACCCTATTGGGCATCAGGCAAAATGCAAACACCACGGGCAGGAGGAGGCTATTGGTCTTAGATGAGTTCAAAATGGAAAAAAGAATAAGTAGAATGTTCTATATTATGACTTTCCTCTTTCTGACCTTGTGGGGTCCTTATTTGGTAGCATGTTACTGGAGAGTTTTTGCAAGAGGGCCTGTTGTACCAGGAGGATTTCTAACAGCTGCTGTCTGGATGAGTTTTGCCCAAGCTGGAATCAATCCTTTTGTCTGCATTTTCTCCAACAGGGAGCTGAGGCGCTGCTTCAGTACAACCCTTCTCTACTGCAGAAAATCCAGGTTGCCAAGGGAACCTTACTGTGTTATATGAGGGAGCATCTGTAAATCTTTAGTCTTGTGAAACACTACCCTTCTCTGCTAAGCAATTGTGGCCTCTAGCCATGTCTTGAGAAGAGAATCAAGAATGGAATGTCAGCAGTTGAATGGATTTGGGCAAAATTGTGCATTCTTTCCGATAGCTCACCTGTAATCCTAATTTAAACCTAAAAGCAATCCTGCTGACCATCAGTGAAGGTTTGTAATTAAAGAAAAAGGACTGATCCTACTGCTTTGAATTCTTTTATGTGGTTAAAACCTATATAATGAGAGTAGCGGGTGCTAGGTGTCTGTGCAAAGTGCTGTGTATCTCACTACATGCAATTAAGACCATCTGAAAAGTTTTAGCATTGGACATCTTATCAAACTGATGAGGTATGTTGGTAAAACTAATTTTAGAAGTGTGAAGACTTTACAAACATTTCATACCAATTTATTGTTTTGGAAAGACTGAAAATTGGGATCTTCAAGTACTGTAACTGATTAAGGATGTGCCATGCATTATTGGATTATCATACATACAGATCTGTTTGCCTTCTGAGTAAGTTTTGGAGTACATTCCAAAGCAGTATTTTTGCTCCAATTAGATTTAACTTTTTTTCCAAATATACTTTCCATATAGCATTTTCCTTAACAGTGAAAATACTAGCATTTAAACTGCATTATGTGGGGGTTTTTTTTGCTGATTTGGTATAATGTTCATTTGACTCATACTTAAAAAAAACGTTTTCAAAAAGCAAACAAAAGAGCTAGATAGAGTATTAGGCAACATAGTATCCCATTTGCAGTATCACAGGATTTACATATTGAAATTATGCTGATGCAGAATAAAGACTGAACATGTTGCCTTAAAGGGTCATCTAGTATCTTCCATTTTGTTTAAGCCTTGAATCAAATAAGCAAGAGAAACTGAATCCGTGACTCTGGTCAACTGTTTGAGAGTGCATGAAAGAATATTTCCCACCCCCCCCCATCACATTTTCACATCCGCCCCCCTCCCAAGATCCATTAGCCCCAGATTCCCCACATCATTGGGATGGTATGAATTTTTTCTAGGTGTGCAGTCAATTCTCTTTTATTCTAAGAAACACAGGCAGTAGATGTAAGTTTCTATTTTAAGACAGCTGTCATGGGGAGACCGGAGCCTTAGTACGATATCTTGCACAATTTGTGAAGCATTTATTCTACTGAAGGCACAGTCTTGTTTATATTTTCTGCACATTTGGTGTATTGGTTGTTTTAAAATTAAGTTTTAACTTGTAAAAGCATATACTATGATTTATAGTATTTTAGAAATACATTGAGTCTGTGAGTCTTTCATTATTTAAGATGCAGATGTGTGTGAATTTCAATATAAAGTTGCATTTGCCAAAATTTACTTGTGTAGCCTGTTAATTTTCTTGGAATAAAATTTTACATTTTTCCAGTTATGCAAATAACCCTTTTCAATTTTGTCTAAAGAGCTGCAATAGCTTGCACTATTTTGAATGTGGACATATCATAGATTATTATTTGCTGCCTCTGTATTCCCAACCTATATATACCTGAATGATGGAGCCCACAGGGATGATAAATGATATTATCTAGACTAGCACTGTTGAGTAGTTTATCATAATTAGCTTTCTATCCATTCAAATGTGACAATAACTAAAAGGTGTGGTTCACCAGGCAGCAAGTATCTGATCATGGTACCAACTTTCCAGTTTGCTTAATTGCAGAGACTGCTTCTCGAAGGATAGCACTCTTTTATTTTGTTTAGTTGCTGTTTTAATTTTATTTTTAGAAACTAGGGATCCTTCTTAAATATCAACCTATTTTGTCTTTCATTTTACTTATATGAACAAAGAGTTAACTGAAATGTATGAAGGCAATTGCCAATTACGGAAGTATGTATGCTCTACTAAGTTCAAGGAACAGAGGAATAGACTGAAGGAAGGCCCTGGTCATCTTCCATCCCAAAATTCTTTTGTTCTTTTCTTGCTAACATCAGAATTCTCTCGTTTTATCATATTAATCTAGTACAGTATACAAGACATTTATGAACAACCTTTCTCAATGAAAATGTTCATCAGAACACAGAGAAAGGATTAAGGCCTCAATTCAGAAAATGTTTGTGTGGGAAAATCTTTTCTACCAAGATAAAAATCTTTGTACTGAAAATAAAATACAAAACTATCTTAGTAGTTTCAGATAATAGGGGTTGACATGTTGTAAACCCAACTCTGACTATCAGTCATGCAATAAAAAATTTTCCGTAAATGTCTGTTCTCTCCCTTGTCTCTCTTTGCTCTTTCCCCTGATGAGGTACACTGCCTCTGGAAGAAGGGTGGAGAATTATTACTGAGCATGCTCCACATGCCACTACAGACTGAGGTCAAAATCAGTTGCTCACACTTTGGGAGAAAAGGATCTTTCTCTTTCTTGCCTGTACCATGCACATATAAATCAGAGCTGAAATAATGAACTTGTGGAACTTGAGCTTATCAAACTTGCTCCCACAAACTCACAGTAGATATTTTAAAAAGGAAGTACCTCTTGGCGCTATCATGCTCTCCAGTTTCTTAAGAGGAATTTATTTTTAGTATGGAAAGATAACACACCAAAGAAATATCCTACGTCAACTTATGTTGCCGAGGCCATCTGCTTCCCAGACCAGCCAAGTTTCTTCTAGTTGTCCTCTCACCAACACCCCTGCAATCTTCTGATTTTCAGCTCATTTATACCCTTTGATTTAAAGCAACAAGTCATAGATTTTATTTATTTATGTGAACTTGTATGCTGCCTTTCTGAAACAATCAATTCAAGCAGCTCATAAAATTGAACTATATAACAATGACCATGTCTTGCAGTTACTACCAGTGGCCTCTGAATTCTTAAGTGCAGAAACATACTTGTATAAGAAGCTTCCTACTACTGTACCTAGGGTCACTCTAACATAGCAGCAGTAGCAGCATCTCAGGATTCTGTAGTCTGGAAGAGGGTTTGGCACTGCAGGAACCCATTATCCTATAAACACTTGTGTCCTCAGTCAGCCTTTGGTCTCCTTTATTGTGTAGGCATGCGAATTATCACAGCGCATACTACTATTAGAGCATGCTCTAAAAAGATAGAAGAGTGAAATAAGATTGTTAGTTGGCTCCATATTTTCAAGACCCAGTCCTGGTTTCACCCCAATGCAGGTATGGAATTGAAGTCTTGGTTTTCTGAGGGAATGAAATAAGAAGATCAGAACTACAAGTCCCAGCATTCAGTGGAGTAAACCAAGACTGATGCAACCTCTCCTCAAAATCTGGATCCAGTTGGCAACCCTAGAGCAAATCCAACCTTAGAAAACGGACATGTTAGTGCAGGATCCATGGAGGAGTAGCCTAGTGGTTAGAACAACAGCCTACCACCCAGGAGATTGGAGTTTGCTTCCTGCTGGCACTCCTTGTGATGTTGGGCAAATCACTTTATCCTGTCTTGCCTTGGAAATAAAGACCTGGTCATACCTTGCCAAGAAAACCCAGGGACTGTTGGGTTGTCAAGAGTCAGCATTGACTTGTTGGCACTTAAAAAGAAAGTGCAGGAACCATCTGTAAAAATCTATATACCCTGTTTATCCCAAGTTTTATTCCCTGTTATAATGTAAACACAAACTAGTCTTGACTAAATTGTGCAACCTTTGTTGAATGTAAACCGCACTGATAACAAATAGCGCGGTATATAAAAGATGTTAAATAAATAAATAAATAAAAACTGTATGGTAAACATTTATACAACTACTCAGAAGCATTATCTGGATACATCCGGATGACTGTCAGCAGTACTAGAGTGGCCTTTAAGGAAATTAAGAAGTTCCCAAACAACATTGAATCATTAATCTAACCATATAAAGGGAACTCAAGGTACCCCCCCCCCCCCCACCTTCTGACTTTAGGAGTAATATAGAAACAGGAGATATTCCCCACCTCCAGCACAGAGAAGATCAGAAGCAGTGCACATTGTAATTATCTATGAAATAGCATAATAATACATCTTTTACCATTTCTATCAGTGTTTTGCTGTTCAATTATTTGGGTACTGACATGTCATCTCTATTGTGTCTGTGCAAAGTTGTTGCATGTGCAGTTGATAGGTAGAAACGTCGGAACGGAAAGAGCTTTGCCTTTTGAAGGATGTTAATTGAGGTTAGGGAGTATGGAACTAAAAGGTGTGCAATACTGGCATGGTGGAAACAGTTTTAGGGTGGTAAAGAGGAAGAGAGATGGAAATATAAGTACAGTGCATTGCAAAGATATTCATCTCCTCTGTATTTGTCCTGTTTTGTCGCATTACAACCTGGAATTAAAATGGAGTTTTGAGGATTAGCACCATGTGATATACACAACAGGCCTACGACTTTGAAGGTGCAAAATATCCTTTATTATGACACAAACAATAATTAA
Organism: Ichthyophis bannanicus; assembly: GCA_033557465.1. Classification (NCBI taxonomy): domain Eukaryota; kingdom Metazoa; phylum Chordata; class Amphibia; order Gymnophiona; family Ichthyophiidae; genus Ichthyophis; species Ichthyophis bannanicus. Next base: position 170,746,163 of record CM066038.1, read on the forward strand.
GATAAAAAAACCTGAAAGTAGGAGTGTGCATATGTATTTACCCCCCAAAGTCAATACGTTGTGGAGCCACCTTTTGCTGCAATTACAGCTGCAAGTCTCTTGGGGTATGTCTTTATTAGCTTAGCACATCTATCCACTAGGATTTTCACCCATTCCTTAAGGCAAAACTGTTCCAACTCATTCAAGTTAGATGGGTTGCGTTGGTGTACAGCAATCTTCAAGTAATGCCACAGATTCTCAATTGCACTGAGGTCTGGGATTTGGCTAGGCCATTCCAAGATATTTAAAGGTTCACTTTAAACCAGCTGTAGCAGTATGTTTAGAGTCATTGTCCCTGCTGGAAGGTGAACCTTCGTCCCAGTCTCAAATCTCTGGCAGAGTGAAACAGGTTTTCCTCAAGACTTGCCCTGTATTTAGTGCCATCCATCGTTCCTTCAATCCTGACCAGTTTTCCTGTCCCTGCCAATGAAAAACATCCCCACAGCATGTTGCTGCCACCACCATGTTTCACTGTGGGAACAGTATTCTCAGGGTGATGGAAAGTGTTGGGTTTGTGCCACACATGGCGTTTCCCATGATGGCCAAAAAGTTCAATTTTCATCTCATCTGACCAGAGAACCTTCTTCCATGTATTTGGGGGGTCCGCCACATGCTATTGTGCAAACTCCAAACGTGTTTTCTTATTTCTTTCTTTAAGCAATGTGTTTTTTTCTGGCCACTCCTCCATAAATCCCCACTCTGTGGAGTGTATGGCTTAAATTGGTCCTATGGACAGATACTCCCATCTCCGCTGTGGATCTTTGTAGCACCTTCAGCGTTATCCTTGGTGTCTTTGTAACACCTCTGATTAATGCCCTCCTTGCCCAGTCTGTGAGTTTTGGTGGGCGGCCTTCTCTTGTGAAGTTTGTAGTGGTGCCATATTCTTTCTATTTTGTTATAATGGATTTAATGGTGCTCCGTGGGATATTCAGAATTTGGGATTTTTTTTATAATGCAACCCTGATCTATACTTCTTCACAAATATGTCTCTGATCTGTTTGGAGTGCTCCTTGGTCTTCATGTTGCTTGCTTAGTGGTGTTGCAGAGTCAGGGGCCTTTCAGATCAGACTCGTATTTATAGAAGCATCATGTGACAGATCATGTGACACTGATTGCACACAGATGGACCCTAATCAGCTAATTATATGACTTCTGAGGTTAATTGGTTGGACCAGATGTTATTTAGGGGTTTCAGACAAAAGGGATGAATACATATGCACTCACAACTTTTCAGTTTTTATTTGTTTTTTATATATACAAGGTATTTTATTGTCATTTCACTTCACAAATTTGGACTATATTGTTAGGTCCATTACCTAACATCCAAATGAATCTCCATTTTCATTTCAGGTTGTAGGTAATGTGACAAAACAGAACAAAAACCAAGGGGATGAATACTTTCACAAGGCACTGTAAAAGTAGAGGACAAATGCAGATAAAGATAGTGGTGGAGTAACGGGAAGATGAGTACAGAAAACTGGATGGAACCAGTTGCACTGCTATAGGCTATATCAAGTCAACTGTAAAAACTGTAAGCATGAAAACAAGGATGTGGAAAAAAATATTAAAGGTTTTGAAAAACATGGCAGGTTGTAAAGTATGTGTGTTTGTGTGACCTTTTGAGAGTAAAGAGGGAAGTAATAGGGTGTAATGTAAGAAGAGGATGTGTAAGGAAGAAGTGTGAGGGAAAAGTAGATAAAAGGAACCCAAAGACTGTGGCGAGCAGAGATCCACTAAACATTGTGATCAGTTGTTGTTGTTTTTTTTTTATTATTCTAATGCATTTTGGATTTGGCAGTGAAGCATGGAATAACATTTTGGAAAATGAATAAATAAATAAATATGCAGAGCCCTGTCTTTCATAGGCAGCAGAAAGGGTGATCCACAGAGGCCACAGAAGGGGCCCGGTCCTGCCCTCACCAATATTTTGCCCAACACAGCATCAGCATCTAGAGAGCTTAGGGGCAGGGCTGGAAATTAATGTGTTTGTCTCCTTTAAACAAAAAGATGTTGCGCTGTCCATGCTGTCTTTGGAACATTTTCCCATGATTTTACTGGATTGTCTTTTTGCAAGAAGGCATCGTATTCTGATCCGTGCCAATCATGGGAAAACTCACACATTTAAAAGCAGGAGTTTGTTTCCCAGGCCATGATTGTGATCTGTTGTCATATTTCTAGTTTCCAGGCAGGGAAAGAAATACCGTAAATGCATGTAGAAAATGGCAATGAGAGACTAGGGGAGAAGAACAAAAGCAGCGTGCAAGGTCATCATCTGGGAAACAGTAGCAGAGCAAAAGGTAAAAGAGAAGAGGGTGAGATTAGGAAGTGAGAGAAACATAGGAGGAGTAGCAAAGATGAGTACAAGAGGAGTTCCCACTGAGTTCAATGAATCTGCTTGACTGTTGAGGAATTAGTCTTGACTGACAGGAATCATTTTAGCGTTTTGAATGCACTCAGCAGCTTTGTTTTCTTCACTTTTCGCAAGTTGCTTTGGGTTGCCAAAACTGATGTGTATTGAACTATAGTGCATGTAATGACTCTACTTGACCAGGGGCCATAAACCATAACTCTCTCTGGAATAATGCAGTAGGCATAGACCCCGAGTCTGGCCATTAGGTGTCACCATTGGGCAATAGCTGAGACTGTCTTCTCCTAGGAATTCTGAATGCTGCCTATACAACACAAGCACCAGCTGGCCTAAGGAGCAGTAAGCAGGTCTGCAAATTGACTTCAGGTTTTACATTTGGCAATGCACAGTAGTGCCACTGAGCAACTCAGGTAGCTAGCAGCATTTTTACAGAATACATAGATTTCCCTCCCCCCTGCCCACTACTGTGTGGCATGAGGAGTGGAGGAGTGACCTAGTGGTTGGGGCAAGGTACTTCAGGCCATAAGGTCGGGGGGTTCAAATCCCACTAGAGGACCACAGCCTTGGGCCGGAAGGACTGGGGTTTCTAGTCCCACAAGTGCTCCTTGTGGTCTTGGGCAAGCCACTTAACCCTCCATTGTCCATGTTCCCTGTAAAATAGTTATCTCCAAGTTATAATGCCCTGTTCAATGTAATTTCAGTTTGTTCAATGTAAACCGCACTGATGCAGAATAGCGCAGTATATAAGAGAATGTAAATAAATAAATAAATAAAAATGAGTAAATCCCCATAGAACAGCACTGAAAGTCCCACAATCTAGCTCAAATATTTACCATAGGTGGCAGAATGGGGTGGGCCATGGGGGCCATAGACCTATCAAAATTCTGCCCAACACAGCATTAGCAATTAGAGAGCTTGCAGGCGGGGCTGGAGATTAGTTTGTTTGGCCCCTCCAACTAAAAAGCTGTTCCACTGCCCCTGAATATTTCCATTGCAGTGTGAGAGGAAAAAAGCCATAAGACAAATATCTCCAGGTACCCAACCATTTATTATAGCAGGGGTTCTCAATCCAGGCCTCGGAACCTAGCCAGTCAGGTCTTCAGGATAACCACAATGAATATGCATGATAATGATCTGCATACAATGGGAGCAATATATGCAAATCTCTCTTACATATATTCATTGTGGTTATCCTGAAAACCTGACTGGCTAGGTGTGTCTCAAAGACAGGTTGAAAACTCCTGGTACACAGAGAGAATAATTCTAGGGCAATATCTCTGATCTACTGTTAGGCCCCTTCCATCAAATTTTTTAAAAAAAGACCTAAAAACCTGTTTTTTGTCAGGAGGCATTTGAGTTGGGAAATTAACCTGGTGGCTGTGCTGGGATTCTTCAGAAGTGATTGTTATGTTATCTCTTATTTTTTTATTTTTTTTTTGTTTTATTGAATAATTGTATTTTTGTTACATATTTTTGTTGATTGTGTACATTGCCTTGATGTGTCTTTTCTGACCCAAAGTTTGATTAATCAAATCTTTAAAAATATCAATAATAATGAAGAACTGGAAAAGACTACCAAATACCATGATTTACAAATGAAATCTGAAAAATTTGGAAAAAGAAATTAAATGGGGTTCCCATTGTTCTTGGAGCACTGGGTGCCTTACCAAAAGAACAAAAATAATTTGAATTTGGGACAAATTACAACAGACGAGCTACAAAAAACATCATTACTGGGCACCTCCTATATTATTCTATGGTACCTTTATGATTCCCAAGTCCTTGGGTAGGGCTCAAAAAATGAAGAAGAAAACCAGCCAACATTTGGTGTGACTCACTATTTGTGGACTGAGGATAATAATAATATAAAAAGAGGCCAGGGAAACATTAGAATCACATTTACTAAGATGTTTCTTCCATTCTGCATGCATGGGTTTAGATATGGAGTATTCCTATTTACAAGAACACTTCAGGGCATGCTAACCGTTAGTGTGGGGTTTACCATCTGCTAAGTCTGCTGCGGCAACCATTACTGTGCGCTAAAAATGTGCAATAGCAGTAAAAATCCCATTGCGGTTAACATAGGCTTCATTGGTGTACTCTTCCACAGTCAATGTGGCGTTAAGTGCACCTGTACTAATGTTAACATTCATGGTTAGAGCACAGCCATAACACCCATGCTAACCGCTATGCACCGTCAGCGCCCAAGTTCCATCGTCCAACCCACCTAGTCTCCACCCAATTATGCACCACCCTGTTAGCATGGGAGTTTTTAGCATGGGGCCCCATGCTAACTTTTAATGTGGAGCTTACCAGGTACTAAACGGCACGTTAACGGTTAGCGTGCTTTGGTACAAGAAAGAAATGCTAGCAGAGAACAGACTTTTAAACATCAGACTAGATAATGAACTCTCACATGCAAGATTGGTAGACTATTTTAAGAAACTGCACATCAATTTATTTGTAGTAATAGCATTTTGGAACAGAAAAGAATATGCACAAAAACTGAATCATTAAAATGTGAAACTAAAGCAGTGGTTCTCAACCTAGTCCTCAATGGAAGCAGTGCATGCAGATCTATCTTACGCATATTCATTGTGGATATCCTGAAAACCTGGCTGGCCTGGGGGTCCCAGAGGATTGGGTTGAGAATCATTGAACTAAAGCTTATGCATATTAGGTGCTTCTTTCTCCAGTGGCCACATTTATGTAGGGCAGGCGTCGTTTGCAAAATTCCTGAGTCACATAAATGTCCAAATAGTTTGTGCTGTTTGGCCAGGACATTTTTTCTTTCCTGCAATAAAAAAGACATTCAGCCTGACTTAGGGGTTATCTACATTTACATTTTGTACGCTTTCACATTTTACAGAATGGAAGCCTCAGAGCTGCATTTCCCCATTTTGTACATATGTGAGGTGGGCCCTAAGGAATTTCTCCTACAAGCTCAAAATGGTTGCATATAATTGAATATGTATGAAACAAAATGAGAATCTTTCCTCAAAACTGGTGTTTCTCAAGGGAGTGCTGCCTTCTAGGCTTGCTGTATTTGTGTATGCACTTTAAGGCAGCAAGGTACTGTAGCTATGCAGTCCAATTGCACATTATTTTCCAATTTTTAACATTTTATATTAAGCTTTTTTTCCCTTTCTACCAGCAAAGAGGCAAACGTGCGTAATAGTGATGTCATGAATAACTTGCTCTGTTTTTTCTACAATATGTCTATTGATACATCTGCATTTGACTTTTCATTCTTACCTTACTGTTTCTTTTTAGCTGTAAATATGTATCAGATGCACATGTGCATGATCTAGAAATCAACTAAACTGTTGCTATTTCAATAATTTATATTTGAATGGCTGCCACCACTGGTACAGGAAAAAGAAATTTCTCTGCATGTTGGTTGAAATGCATTATTAGCCTGAAACAGGTAGAAGCCCATGCAAATTCACAGGGAGGCTTTGGTCTACTGTGTTGAGCACTTTTTGTATGGTTACTGTTGTCTCTTAAATTCCGTGTTTGAAGATAGGCTGAAGAGACAATGATTTATTCTTAGAGAGCCATAGAAAAGTGAGTGATTAAATTGCAAGATCTTGAAGCAGTGTTAAATGTTGTCTGGATAATACTCACATGAGCTATTTTCACATCCAGCATCATGATAGCTGACACTGCGCATAGTCAACATTTTTTGGATAATTTGTAGAGCGTGTTCATTTCTTTCTTTGGTTTGTAAATTAGGAGTTTTCGGTAAAAACATCTAGGGCCAGTGCAAAGCTAGCTACTGGTTACCTAGGTGAACCTTCATGTATGTGTGTGCCCACCTTACTTACAGGTAATAGAATGTGCTGATGGTTCTTTAAGTTTGTGTGTCAATCAGGATCTATTATTTTGCTTTGACTGCTACTGCCATTTGCTGCCCCCGAAAAGGTGCTGCCCTAGGTGATTGCCTAGTCTTGTCTAATGGTTGTGAAGGCCCTGGTAACATTGCATTTACACAAAACCAGACAGTTGTGCTGTTAATGTTTAGATAATACTGTGAAAACATATTTTACATCATTGTATTGTTGGTTATCTTTTACAACATACATGAGCACAATCTAATTTCATTTTGAGAGTCTCTTTAGTTCGATACTCAGTTCATGAGCCAGCCAATGCAAATATCTCTTTGCTTAAACTCCATTTAATGATCAAGTTTCATTTCCCTTTCTCGTTTGCATTTTCTCTAAACTTAAGTTTTTATTGATACGATTTCATGTTATTCTCTGGCATATCAATTCGGTCACATTGATTTTGACTGGTTGCCAACTGTTAAAATAGGTGGTATTTGAGTAGACTCATCAGGTAATATTTGCCACAGATTGAAAGGATGCAAGAGAAGGGATTACCATAGAGGTCCTAGAGATGACTTCAACTATGCCCATGGAGTGGTCTCCAAGGACTGATTCACCCAAATCCATATGCAACACATGTATGGCTTCATTAGCCCTCTAACCCAGTGTTTCTCAAGCCAGTCCTAGAGCATCACCTGGCCATTCTAGGTTTTAGGTTATCCACAATGAATACTGTATGTATGAGAGGGAAGCAGTACATGCAAATCTATCTCATACAATGTCATCAAGGATATCCTGAAATCCAGATTAGTTAGGGGGATACTATGGGACTGGCTTGGATGACTGCCTTCACCAATCAGACCTTAGTTTTCAACACTTTCAAATCTTTCTGGGCCAGCCCAAGGGCTCAGTGGTAGTGCTGCATGCTACTCTGCAGCGGAGATAGGACTAGAGTCCAAGCAATCGTGGGAGATACTGCAGAGAAAGTGTATTTACAATTCTTGGGAGGAATTGTTCAATGACAACACTTAGTGGTTAGATTTACAGATTACATTAGCAGTGGTTCAGAGTGGAGGAGTGGCCTAGTGGTTATTGCACTGGCTTGAGAACCCAAAGACCAGGGTTCAATTCCCATTAGCACTCCTTATGGCCTTGGGCAAGTCACTTAACCCTCCATTGCTCAGAAAAATCCAAGTTATCAATGTCCCTGTTTAATGTACATTTACCAAGTTTAAGTTACAATGTAAACCACTTTGATTGAAATGATAAAGTGGTATAAAAAAACCTGTAAAATAAATTAAAAAAATTCTAGTAGAAGCCCTGGTATGCAACTCTTACCTGAAAAGACTAACCTGTGTGACTTCAGATGGGGATATATCAACAGAACAAAAATTCTAGGGTATTTGTGAATGAAGGTTCTTGGCACAGTAGCCTAGAAGGAAATCTCAACCCAACCCCCCCCTCCCCTTCCTGATTATTCATGTCTTTTGCTGTACCTATGCCTTGGATTGGCCACAGTTAGAAACAGGATATTGGGCTTGATGGACCTTGGTCTGACTCAATATGTCATATCTTATGTTCTTACTCTATATGAGAAGATCGTGTCTCACATTTTCCCAAATTTTTAAAGCATCCCTAACTTTCAGTTTGCTCAGATCAATTATAAAGAGTCAAAGCTGCTTTTCCTTACCTTTCAAGGATGATCATCTTTTCTAAATCTCCCCTCCTCTTTTAAGTGCTCCAGTAAGTTTTATAATCTTGAAAATGCCTCTTTTCTGCTTTCTTCAGTCTCTCCTGTCTTCCTTTCCCATTCCAAGCCCCTATCTTTGGGTCACCCTTCACCATACACATCTTTAACTGGTACATTTTCACCTTCTCCACAACAATAATCCCATGTGATCCTTGTTATGAATCTCATTATGACACATACAGGTATCATTATTGAGATTTTGATTGAAATAATGTGCCCTTTACTAATATTTCTATACTGTCTTTATGGTTTATTCATTCTTCATATACCGCCCCTTTAGTCATTAGTGGTTATTTTGTATCATTCAAACATTCATTGCTTACTCATGCACAAAGCTCACAATGGTTGCTAGACCTCCAATATGCATTATTATCTTTTTTTTTTTAAGTGTCTTCACATCAATGCTGACTCCTGGCAACCCAGCAGTCTCTGGGTTTTCTTGACAAGATAAGGCCAGAATTAGATTGCCAGGTTTGTTCTTCCAAGACAATGGAGGGTAAAATGACTTGTCCAAGGCCACAAGGAGTGCCAGTAGGAAACAAATGCAGATCTCTTGGATAGTAGGCTATTGCTCTAACCACTATGCTCCTCCACTCCATTATTATCCTATCCATCTAGTTTATGACATGTACTGCTAAAGCAGTTATGAATTACACCATGAGCTTCACATACACTAATGTACGGACTGAGAGAAAAAAACATTACTCACTTCATGAGCCAGCCAGTGCAGATATCTCATTGCAGAAACTCCATTGTAATATGTTTTTAACGATCAAGCTTCATTTTGTTTCCCTTTTGCAGAGTCTCTAAAACTGAGCAGCTTTTTATCCATACAATTTCATGTTATTCTCTGGCATCTCAATTCAATCATGTTAGCTTTGGTTAAATGCTGTTGTTGTTGTTAAGTGCCGTCGAGTCGGAGTCGACTCATGGCGACCCTCTGGATAGCTATCCTAAATTGTGTTCGGTCTTCAGTCAGGCGGCTCATTGTTGACAGACTGGTACCCGTAGCTGCTGTTATTGTATCAATCCATCTCATTGCTGGCCTGCCTCTTTTGCGTTGACCTTCTTTCTTGCCAAGCATGATGTCTTTCTCTAATGATCTCTCTCTTCGCATGATGTGTCCAAAGTATGAAAGTCGAAGTCTTGTCATCTGAGCTTCTAAAGAAAGCTTAGGTTTGATCTCCTCTAGTACCGACTGGTTTGTTCTTCGGGCAGTCCATGGTATGCACAGTATTCGCCGCCAGCACCATAATTCAAAGGCATCAATTTTCTTCCTGTCTGTCTTTTTCACTGTCCAGCTTTCACATCCATATGATGTTATTGAAAATACCATGGCTTGAACAAGTCGAATCTTTGTATGGAGAGAGACATCTCTGCTCTTGAGAATCTTATCTAGGTCTTTCATAGCCATTCTGCCAAGAGCAATGCGTCATCTGATTTCTTGAGTGTTTGTTTATTGATAGTTGATCCAAGTAGGTTAAAGTTGTTCACAATTTCAATTTCTTCTCCTTCAACGATGAACCTGTTGATTATGCCAGTTGTCATGATCTTTGTCTTCTTTACATTAAGGTGCAGGCCCATTTTGAGACTATGTTCTTTGATTGTGAGAAGCAAATGTTTCAGATCATCTTCACTTTCAGCCAGTAATGTAGTATCATCAGCATAGCGAAGGTTGTTGATGAGTCTTCCACCAATCTTCACACCTATGTTGATGAGTCTTCCACCAATCTTCACACCTCTGTTGTCTTCATACAATCCTGCTTCTCTGATGATTTGTTCTGCATATAAATTAAACAGGTAGGGGGAAAGTATGCAGCCTTGTCTTACACCTTTGCTTATTTTAAACCATTCTGTTTCTCCTTGTTCCGTTCGAACTGTTGCTTCTTGATCAATGTACAGATTGCGCAAGAGAACGATCAGGTGTTCTGGTATACCCATGCTTCTTAATGTGGCCCAGAGTTTCTCATGGTTTACACAGTCAAAAGCCTTGATATAGTCGATAAAGCACAAATAGATATCCTTTTGGTATTCTTTAGTCTTTTCAAGGATCCATCTCACATCCGCAATGATGTCTCTCATTCCTCGCCCTTTCCTGAACCTTGATTGCACTTCAGGTAGTTCTTGTTCCAGGTATGATTGTAGTCTCTTTTGAATAATCTTCAGTAGAATCTTGCTGGCATGTGGGATCAGAGCGATTGTTCGATAATTTCCACAGTCAGTTGGATCACCTTTCTTTAGTATTGGTATAAACACAGATCTTTTCCAGTCAGTTGGCCATGATGTTGTCTTCATATTTCTTGGCAGAGCCTTGTAAGTATGGTAACAGCTGCATCAGATTGCTGCAATACCTCTATAGGAATGCTATCAATGCCTGGTGCTTTGTTCTTTGATAAGGCTTTCATTGCTGCTTCAACTTCTTCTTTCATCACCAATGGTTCCCGATCATAAGGTACAGGTTGAAACGGCTGTTGGTCAACTTGATCTTTATCATATAAAAACTCTGTATATTCCTTCCACCTTTTCTTGATCTTCTCAGCATCATTCAACATAGAACCTTGAGCATCTTGTAACATTCCAATTCGAAGCTGGAACTTTTTCTTTAAGTCTCGTAGCTTTAGAAAAGCCGATCTTGTTCTTCCTCTAATAGTTAAATGCTAACCATTGTAAAAAGAGATATTGGGGTAGGATTTGTGAGAATATATTTGCTAGGATCTCTGAAGGAAAGGAAGGGATTGTAAAAGTTAATAGTTCTTATGGATGGGCAGATTGGATAGGCCGTATGGTCTTTATCTGCTGTCCTTTTCTATGTTATGTTTCTATGTTATTTTTTTTTAATATTTTTGGGAAGGTTGTGGACATAAACATGCAGGGAGCTCATTCATTTTCTCTCTGGTGCTATGCCTATCTGGTGGCATGAGTTACCTTTCACTCCTGTTCTTCCCTCCTTCCAAAAGATAAGATAAAATAAAATATACTCTATCAGTTCTGGTACTAAGAGATCTCAAGGGCTACAAACCAGTCTGATAGTCGGGACATCGCTCATGAATATGCAAGAAAGATATTTGCATACAATGGAGGGAATGGACATGCAAATCTCTCATAGGTTCAGAAGGTAAAGCCTAGAAACTGATTTGCAGCCCTTGAGATCCCTGCTATTACAAATTGTTAGCATCCTTCCTTTACTCTTACATTACAACCCAGCAGATTCAAAATAGAATAAATTACAACCTCAGCAGGTAGTGTGCAAGAGCAGGGTCCCCTATTAAAAGACTCAAGATCCCTTAGAACTCTTTAGCAAACTGTCAGAGAAAGACTTCTTTAATTCCAGTTCACAGTACTGGACCTGAACACTAGTACTTTTCTTAACATTAGCCATGTAGCAAAATACAAGAGCACAGAACACATATTAGAAGATTTGAGATAAATGTTTATTCTTTTTCATTTAAAAAAAAAAATTCCTATACTGCATCCCCAGCATAGCTGTCCAAGATAATTTACAGTAGGGATGTGGATATCAAATAAAATGTTTGGTTCATGTTTGTTATCAACTCATTTTTCCTGATTTTCAAGCATTTTTTTGTGTTGATTTGGCCCATTTATTTTTGAGGTATGCACTGTATGTGTGCAAGAGTTTGAAATGGAGCGCAATAAATTCTGGTGCATGCTTGCTAAAATATGCTATCGTAATGCACATTAGGGCCCAAAATCTAGTGAGGGGAAGGGTCGTCCCCTTGCTAATCAATAGAGGCTTGCCTTGCATGTTCTCATGCAGTTTGCATGGGTCAGAGATCCATGGCATGCTAAGCCATCAGCCACAATTAATACAGGTGCACTTACCACCATCCACTGAAGTGAGGGTAATTTCACCTACACTAAACTGCAACATGAGTGCACACTAATGATGCCCACACTAACCACAACATACAATCAACGCCTACACTCCACCCCTAACCCACCCGGTCTCTGCTCCAGCCCAAGCTAAGCAATTGGGATGGGATTTTTTTTGTGACTGAATTTTTAGCATGCGGTAATGGTTACTGCAGCGCACTAAGTATGTGATAAACCCTGTGCTAACCATTACCACACTTTAATAAATACATCCATATACAATATGAGCCCGATTCCATCCGGACGCACAGAGGGAATCTCAATTCTGATCCCACAGGGCACATCTAGCCCTGCGGGATCAGAATCTCAAACAGGCCTGTACATGCAAGCCAGGACCCCGATTCTGTCTGGCCTACACATACAGGCCTTGCCCGACTAACTCAGTCAGGGCTTTTCAATGAAGCCATGGTGTCCGGTTGCCATGACACTGCGGCTCCATTGAAAAGCCACGATCCTCGGCCACCAGCTCCCAAAGTGTTTTCCCCACAGCCTGACCCCTGATCTGGCCTCCCAGGGCCAGGGTCAGGCTGCGGGGAATGCTCTCTGTCCCCTGCCCCCCTTCCCAGCCCCGGGCCTGCCGTTCCTCCCACATCAGGGAACGTATTCCACCTCAGAGGTGGAATAAGTTCCCTGTCCATGCCATTGGCCCCGGATGAACAGGGCCGACATTCGAATCGGCCATGTATGTCCAGAGCCAACGACCACCCGCCCCAACGTGACCCCCGATCCGCCTCTTCCCTGCCCCGTCTAACTTCACTGTACAACGATTGGGGAAGTTAGATGGGATCGGGAGGGGGAACGAATAGCAGGAATGGATGTCCCAATGGAATAAGCCTATGTATGCATAAATTCATAGGTACACATGCAATTTGCATACACATTAAATTTTTAGGCGGCTAAACAAACCGAATGTGTACTCACAGATGCACACCCCCTAGTTTACAGCAGAGAATATAAAATTTCAAATTAAAAACTGTTGCTACATGAACTAACTGTATCAAAACACTCAAAGAGTCAAAACAACAATAGTTGCCTCAAACATTAAGGAGTCTGTCTACTAAAGGTTTTTCCCATTTGTGCCTATGGGGAAAATGCTTAGTTGACAAAACCCTTAATGCCATCAATTAATATAGCTTCAGCAACATAATGCTCATAAATACAAAACAATAAAGCTGCCCCAATACATGCTTAACACACCAGGTTCCCTGGCACCAAACTGGGCACAGTTTCACAGCTATTAATAAACTGTGCCATCATCCTCACATTCATACAAAAGTAATCTCCCTTGCCCCAAACCAACATGCCAACAGTCATACAAAACACCAACAGTTCCAGAAAGATCCCAGCCCCTCCCCCACCATTCTCAATGCCCATGCCACAACTTTCCAACTACTAAGCAAATAATCAGCAATGAAAGTAAATATTCACTCTTAATCCTCAGGGGAAAAAAATAGTTTCTATTTTTTTCAGAAGATGAAATTGTTGTATTCCAGTCTGACCATTCCACAAAAATGGAGATATAGCTAGCAATTTCCTAGCCTTAAACTGGGCGGTTCATGTACCTTTTCCAGATGGGGTACACAAAAGCATCTCCCAACTGAAACTAAACACCCTGTGTGGAATGTGCCACAGTAACCTGTTCAGCATATATCAGGATCTGTTGCCCCTCAAGGCCTGGAACGCCAAGGTCAAGAGCTAAGCTTTGCTCGAGCAGTAATAGAAAGCCAGTGCCGGCTGCAGAAGAAGAGCACAGCACGTATCCTTTCCAAATACTCCAACGTCACGCACCTTACCGTGTACTAGACTACCCACATACCGACTGTTAGAGTAGTATAGTGGGAAATAGTTAAAACCTGTATTACAGTTTTCAGTGGATGATGTAATTTTCGCCTTGCTCTCGATTTTAAGAAGGTGTTACAAGTGCCAGGCAAACCTGAGACTCCATATTAAACAGAGAATGACTCACTGAGCCAGGAACAAGGAAATAATTAAGCAACACAAATATAGGAAAACTTCCAAAGCAGTGTGAGTTGCAGCTGCAATGCAGAAGGACAACGGGACTCCTAACGTACGGATATATTATGTTTATTTATTCAAAACTCTTGTAGACCTCTTCTTTAGGGGCTTTGTTATTAAAGTGCCAGCAAGGGTCTGCTCTTACTGCCCATTGTGATTAAAAAACAATGTGTGATAAGTGCAGTAGTCATGCCCAGCATGTTTTCAGCAGTTAACAGCATTCACAATTAACACAGGAGTAGCTAATGCCACCCACAGAGGTACCGTTAAGTGCACCCGCCTTAATTACCACATTGCCAATGAGTATGCAATATGTACTCCTACGCTAACTGCAATGTGCTCTTCCATGCCTACACTCCACCCCTAACCTGACCATTCCCTGCCCCATTGCATGATGGGCGATGAACACATATTTTAGCACATTCTAACTATCATACCCATGTGGTAACAGTTAATGTGGCCCCCTTGCACACTTTAGTAAAAGGGCCCTTTAATCGTTCCAACTGTCCAAAGCAGTTTACACATTAAGATCCTAACTACAAACAAATCTATCATTTTTTAAATTTATTTTGATGCTTATATACAACAAATCTTATAGATTCTATGCAGTTTATAAAATATAATGTTGGAATAGCGTAACTACTTCACACAAAATGCATGAGAAAACTTGTCAGAATCATGTCCATGAAAAACATGGCAGCCACACAATTACACGACCATGTGCATTTTTATAAGGAGTCCTGTGAAAGCACACCCCATGTGTGCATGTAAATCACGGTATTTCAGTGCATTATGGGCATAAGTGAGCATTTATGTGTGAACCTTAGGCGGGCGCTGTCCTGAAAGTACACACATCAGGCCAATGGTGTGCATTTTCACTGTGGGGGAGTGCTTGGGAAGAGCTTGGGTGGCGAGTGGGCAAAGTACAGAAGTATTATTGGATAATCTAGGCACTCGTGATGGGGTATGTGATTGTGCCTAAGATTAACGAGCATACTTAGCCACTTAACATTAGCATTCTATAAAGAAAAGTAAATGCCTTCTTGTCTTTATAAAATAGGCCATATAGAGGCACATAAAAGCACACCTCAAGTAGGTGGGACTTTATAAAACTACCCTCCATCTGTTTAGCATGTGAAACCAAATGTACAAAGTTATTTATCTGGGCTTAGCTCATACCTTTTCTTTTAAATTCATATACAGCAGGTATTTCCCTGATCCTGGAGAGCTTGCAGTCTACGTTTGTACCTGAGAATGGGGCTAGAGGAGATAGAAAAAAATCTGTTTTCAATTTAGTGATTTGAATGATAGTTTTTAAAACTTACATCCATTATCTTTATATTTTGTAAAGTACGTGGGGGGGGGGGGTGAGGAATGCATTACCATCTCTATTTCTGGGTCAATTTGCTTGGAAGTGATATTGTTGCTGTCATGGGGTGGATGGGGTGGGGGGGGGGCAAGGTAATGACTCCTCTTCCACTAAAAAGGTGTGAGGGAGGGAACTAAAATGTCCCTTCCCCCCCCATACACACACCTCCCCCCCCCCCAACACACACATACACACTTAGGATAAGCGTCCCAGATTTGCCTGCAAAAAATCTGGTAACCCTATAGAAGGAGTATTGTGGAGAATGTAGCTTTTGGGCTGTGAACTGAAAATGTGCAATGGTTATACTGGAAATTGTGATGTTATATGTGGTTTTCTCTTCGGTGAATTAGTATATGTGGTACAAAGTATCCTATGAGGATAGAACAGTAAGCATAAGAGCCAGCTATGTGGCTTGAGCACCCCACATATTGGTCAGCTTCCTTCACTGTTTCCAGGGAGGGGTAATTTGTGTTGAGTTTAGCATCCTCCGTCTCTTGTAAAGTTGGCACTTATAGCAGTAGATAGTGTTTTATGGCATTCAAATTAAGAGCTTTATACGGGAATATAAACTAGGATTATGCTCTGTAATTTGACATTTTAAAGTGTATGATTTGTGGTGTGCAAAATTTATGATTTCATTTTTGTTATACCTTGTTTATCCCATTGAATCTTAAATGTTCATCAAACTGCTTTCAAAAAGATTAAAAGAAGAATGTTTAGAAGTGGACGGCGGAAAGATATCCTTCCTAAGTGCTGGCAATGGAGTCTAAGCATGCTCTACATGGTTCCCATGTCCTGTTCCAGATTTTTATAGTATCCTTAGGGTAGAGGGAGATCGTAGAAAGGATGACAAGGCCCTTGCTTACTGACATAATGATGATAATGTATTGCAGTGTTCAGCAGGGCCGATGTTAGGCATGCAGGGGATCAGTGCAGAAACTGGTGTAGGAGCCCCAAAGCCCACCTGTAGGCTACTCCTCCTTCAGCTTGAGGTAGGCTTGGGGTCCCCTGTGCAGTGGGGACCCAGGGAAATTGCCCTGTTTGGCACCCCCTAATGCCTTCAGAATAGGGGTCAGCCTATAACATTACATAAAGAAGGCTTATGTAACTTTTCTGATCCATGTATCTTTTACATACTGTAGGTCTGTTTGTTTTATTCAAAAACTCACTGAACATTCATATGCTGCAAAATTTTTAATGTCATGAACTTAGGTGTCTCAAGCCCTGAATGCATATTCTGTGATGCCAGGCAAAGATGTGTATCAGAACTGGAAAATGCATCAATGGTACTGACTTAACGGGCCGATGCAAGAAAGACTAGTGTGCCCTTTGCACAGAGATAATGCAACTTATACACACAAGTTCCAGCATGCCAAATGCAGAAAAGAGATTGATGCTCATGTTAACAACAAAAGAAAAAATATGCGCACACAGCAACACCAAGCGTATTTAAATAATATGCAAATGAGCTGCAGGTATTAAAATAGAATGCTAATAAGGTCTGCATCAATGCAGAGAAATGCGTACAAGATTACATAACCAGCAGAAGCGCCAATATCTCTACGCCTGGTCTGAGGTAACTTAAACATTTTGCGTGTGTAGGAAAAGACTTTTTCAGACTATGTACTGGTGAACAGTTACCTTCGATGTGAAAGTTTTCTGCATGCATCTTTCAGCATATTAGCAAAAGTTCGGCATTGAAGAAGAAGAAATGATGTTTTTTTGCTTCTTATCCTTGTGTGTTTTTTGGACTCATTTATATTGATTATCTTTTATTTTAGGGCTCTTTGTTGTGATTTCATAAAAAAAAGGTTTTGGGGCAAAATAGTGTTGACTATTATGGCACGAGCGCTAAAAGAACCTGCACATCCTGTACGCAAAACGTGAACGTTTGACATTTACATGCATGCATACACAACCACTTGTAGGGTGTCTGTTGTTTGCACAAGCGTTGGCTCCCCTCCTTTCAACTTTATGCCAAAGTTTTGCACACAGCTCATTTGCATACACACCCTTTGTTACATGCCAGCGTTGAAGTCTCGCACTATTGGGGTGCTGTAAAAACACGCACACAGCTAATAGCGCACGACTTCAGCACCTGCTTTCTGCACCAGCATGTTAAAGCTTTGCCTTCCTTCCAGGACTATTGGATTGTCAGAATATTTATCATATTCCTGTACTGTTTGATAATACAATTGAAAACATAACAGCAATTGTTCAAATGTACTGTTTCAGACTCTCATTTGAAAATGTGATGATATAGGCCCATGGTCTATAAAATTCACAAGTGTGCAAAGAATTATGTAGGCCTATAAAATACAGATTTTCACATGAATAGGTCAGACATCCCATGTGCTGACCACATATCTCCTTTGCAACATAAAAGAAAATATTGGAAGCAGAATGGGAGTCATTTTATAAGGAGCTACAGAAAGGTTTCACCATTTATGCTTGGAAATCATGTATTTTCAATTACTTACATACATTAATGGGCACTTACAGTGTACGTGCACTTTAGGCGGTTGCTATTCTGCAAGTACAAGTATCGTGCTGATCACGCAGATTTTCACTGTGAGTATGCACATGGGTGGAGCTTGGACAGAGCACAAATTTATGTGCATAAATTATGAAATATTAGAATTAATGTCCGTTCTTGAAAAACTTAGGGATGTGCATTTAAACCTGCCATAGTGCTGAGGCAATGGCTTGCACCCAGATTTAACTATTTGTGCCACTGTTTTATAAAGCATGCGTGTCCTTGATGTTATAAAACAAGTGTTGATGACATGTAGAAAAATGCATGTTAACTATGTGAGCGTTTCTAAAATTAGCCTGCACATATCCAGAAATCTCATGTTTCTACAGTCTGGGGATGTTGCAGAATGGAGACCATCACTAGTAGAACAGTTTTAGAATTAGATCACAGGGAAAAGCTGACAGGTGCTTGAGAATGCATGGTTTGGAGTAAAGTGTCTTCAGAGGATACGACTAAAACTGGAAAATTAGAGTAACCTCACAGAGAGGATCTGGGAAAGTCAAGGCAGCTCAGAAGGATTTAAATCAAAGCAGGCATTAGAGTTGCATTTGTAAACCCACATTTGGTTTGTTTGGGTGCCTAAAAATGTAAAGTACATGCAAATTGCTTGTGCACGTTTATACCTATGAATTAATATGCATACAGCCAAATGCATACATTTTTTTTTCAAAATTTTCAAATGTATACAAAGTAAACATTCAGGAAAAATAAACAACCAATTTCGACTTAAGAAATAAGAAAATGCAAGGAAAATTTTTTAAATCAGAAGAAATACAAGCCCACATCAAGAGAGGCTATCTAAGGGCCCACACCCCCACTAATAATGAAGACCCTAATCATACAAGCAACTAAGACCCGAAAAAAACAAGAAAAATTAACATCCTTACTTATCATTATCCTTATCAAGCAGGAACCGTTCCAACTGTGATGGTTCCATGAAAGTAAATTTTGTACCCCTTTAGGTGACCAAACACTTACAGGGGTACTTCAAAGAAAACGTAGCTCCGATAGCCAAAACCCTAGGTCTAATTTGAAGAACATTTTTCGACGTGATTGGGTGACTTTTGCAACATCAGGAAAAACCATTAATTGTTGACCACAAAAAAGAAATATTCTTCTTAGAAAAGTAAAGACGAAAAATCATCCCTTTCACCGCCTCTGAATGAAAAGTAACCAACAATGTCGCCCTCAGAGACCTTTTCAAAGGAGGTCTCCAGAAAGGTAGTTAAATCTAATTCATCCAAATCAACTAAGTGATCCATTTCCCCCTCTGGAGCTTTATCCAAAACCCGATGTGGTAAATAATATATGGAAGAAATAGAAGAATCATCAAAAGAAGAATAACACAATATCTCTTTAACATATTTTTTGAAAAGCTCCAAAGGGAAAATGAGACGAATCTTAGAAAATGCAAAAATCTAAGATTTCTGGCCCGGGCAACATTTTCCAAAGCTTCCATTTTGGATTGAAGAAACAAACTATCCTTAATAAAAGCATTATTTGCTGTTTGAACCCCGTTTATGGTGGCTTCTATCTTGCGGGTTCTTTCACAAACAGCTGATAAGGTCTCCCCATGGCTCCGAAGGGCTACAGAAGTGCCCTCCGTAAGCTCACACAGCTGAGCAAGAGTACCCGACAAAACTCCCTCTACCCTACGAATAGCTGAGAACACATCATTCAAGGAAACCTTTGCCCCCGAGGGAGAAGAGGCTCCCATTACCATCCCAGCAACCGCTAGTGTTACTGGCGCTGGATAATGCAACTCCACACGGGGAAAATCAAAGAAAATGCTCCCATCTTGAGGGAGAGGGGTGGAGGCCACCATTTTAGGAGAACCCGCTTCTATCGCGGGGTACCCACAGGGAGGCACAGCAATATCAAAACCTGGTTGAGGGGGAGGGGTATGCACCCCCGAACTTAAGGAAACCTCAGAAGGTGAAACTACGTCCAAAGCAGAGACTCCAGAAGACAGAGGGGGAACAATATTCACTACATGATGGTCCATAGGGCCAACAGCTTTCCCCAAGGACACAGGGCCCTTACCGCGTGCCTTCCGTTTCTCCATTGTTACCAAGACAGAAAAAAGTTATCACCAAGGCTCCCAAGTGCTCCAAAGGGGCTCCTAAGAGGCAGATGTGCCCCTTAGGTCACGCCCTTTCGGGCACACGCCTATAGCCGCTCGCCCACGTACCACGGCACATACAAACTTTTAAACCTCACCGCAAGGAAGGGGCAGCTGTAGTCCGGTCTGTGATAGGTGGAAGATGTAGAAGGAAGTGCTGCAAACACTGTCCAAGCCCCAAGTAGCCTCCAATGCACCAGAGCACACACAAACTTTTAAACCTCACCGCAAGGGAGGGGCAGCTGTAGTCCAGTCTGTGATAGGTGGAAGATGTAGAAGGAAGTGCTGCAAACACTGTCCAAGCCCTAAGTAGCCTCCCAAATGCAAACATTTTTAAATTATTGCATGTATGTAATACTCACTTAAGAAAATAAATAGGTTAAATGAACATGAAAAATGTACAAAAATTGGGAAAAATTAATTTTAAATGAGCATGAACAGAACTTTTATGGCTGTGTACATCCCTAACAAAAATAAATAATTCCAAATTACCATTAAACTACTGATAAATAAAGTCAATAGGAGCAAAAAGAATATACTTAGGGGTGTATGGCATGTATATGCAATAACCAAAAATCTGAAAAATGAGATTAAAGAGCCGGAGTGTATGGCACTAAATGAAGATTACATACATGAAGGCAGATTTTAAATAGTACATGGAGAGGGGAATTCATGCGTTTAGGAGTTTCTTGAAAATAAGTGCAGGACTGCATGTTGATGTCTCTCCCTGTGCAGTGGGAACAGTGATTTTAAAAAGCTGCACATGGGGTAAAAATCTGTGCAAAGACCCCCATGTGTGCATGGAAGCAGTGATTCCGATCCCTCTCAAAACCTCCCACTCCATTTCCCAATCTCATCTCTGGCCTTGCCCAGGGGTCATTGGTGTCTAGGATGAGAAGGAGCAATCCCCAATCGCTCCTGCTCCCCATGACCCTAGGTTCAAACTGGCATCTATGACTCCTAGCGGTAATCTCACGGTATTACTGCTAGGGGTCAGACTGCCAAATAAGGGATTAGAGGTGAGGGGCCTTACAGGGGAATTATTCTTGCTATGGAGGCGGTTAGGTGGGGGGGTTCTTGCAGGGGGATCAGATGTAAGGAGAAGTTCTGATGACTTTGAGGAGTGGGGGATCACCTGTCGGGGAGATTGGGAGTGATTGTAAGCTCTAATGGGGAGGTGGTTTGGAGGGGTATCAGATGTCAGGCAGAGGTGATTGGGGTTGGAATGATTGTCAGGTGAGAATGATGGGGGTGAGGGCAGATGTCAGCATTGACAGGTGTCCCTTCCAAAAGGCACTGGGTCAGCTATAAATCCAACATCTACATTTTTCTATAGTAATGTGGATGTGCCTTATAAGATGGCGAATCCATGCCAATATTGTAGGTCCACTCTAACCACACCCCCTTGGCATCTACTTTTAGCAAGTATCTCCATGTGTATAGAGCCCCTGTTCTAAATGGCATTTACACATGTACTGTATGCCAATCTACATATGTAAATGCTGCTTAATATTCCTCCAAGAGACCAGGTGGAAAGAAGATAGCTCATGGAATACTAAAATACAAACTAAATTGATACCCCAAAATAATCTAATGAAAGTAAAGTAAACTATCCAGTCAGAGAATAATAACCTTACATATACCACTATTTCAAAAATACTCATGCTAAACATTTTACTATATTATACTGAAGACCATCATATTAAGAACTAACTGCTTTATTTATATCATGACAGTATCGAGATTCCACTTCAGGAGTTCTATTTTATAATAACTGGTTAACTACCACAGAGTTAACGCACATTGCAATGTGCATATTTCATGCCTAGTTTATGAAGTGTGATCAAAAAGTATCGAGACTTGATGTGTAGCTGTATAACAATACATTGCACCATGATGCTATTAAGCATGCAGTGATCTAGTTATGTGCTCTACATGTGCAGAGTGTAGCGTGGCTGCAGCACACCTGTACTTTTTAATCACGTGATGTTTGGTATCGTGTAAAAGCAGTTCGTTAGATTTATGATGAGTGAAAAAATTTAACAGTGAATTTGCATTAAATTCTGCCAGAAATTTGGAGATTCATGCAAAGAGACTTATGATAAGTTACAGCAAGAAATGGCGATGAATACATGAGTTGTGCTCAAGTTTATGAATGGTTCAAACGTTGCCAAGAGGTCCACCAAGGTGTTGACAGTGACAAACATTCTAGAAGGCCATCCACGAGCAGGAATGAAGACAAAGTGGTAGCAGTGCGTGCCGCAATGCGCTCAAATCATCGATTGACTATCAGGGAGCTTGCTGAGGTCATGGACATCAGTTTCAGGTCGGTACAGTCCATTCTTACTGTTGATTTGAGGATGAGATATGTGTCTGCAAAATTTGTGCTGAAGCTTCTGTCCCCTGACCAAAAAGATTATCGACTGTCTGCAGCCAGGGAATTGTTGTAATGTATTGAAAATGACTTCGATTTCATCAAAAAGATGATTGCTGGTGATGAATCATGGGTTTATGGTTATGACCCGGGAACAATCCTCACAATGGAAGACTCCGAACTCTCCCAGACACAAGAAAGCCTGTCAGGTGAGGAGCAATGTCAAGGTCATGCTCATGGTTTTCTTTGATTACCAGGATATTGTTTATCATGAATATGCTCCAAAGGGCCAAACCATCAATAAGGAGAACTATGTTCAAGTTCTGACTCGTTTGAGAGATGCAATTGGTGATAAGAGGCTAGAGTAACACAGGAATGGTGAATAGTTGCTGCATCACGATAATACCCCAGTTCACCCATTACATCTTGTCCAACAGTTCTTGGCCAAACACCAAATTGAGCAAGTCCTTTAGCCTCCGTACTCACCTGACCTCACACCCTGTGACCTTTTCTTGTTTCCAAAACTGAAATTACCACTGAAAGGAAGGAGATTTGATAACTTGGAGACCATTAAGCAAAATTCAACACAGCAGCTTCACAGCATAACAAAAGAGGCATTTCAAAATTGTTTCCAGTAATGGCAGGAATGCTGGAGGAAGTGTATTTTATCAGAAGGGGACTACTTTGAAGGCGACTGAGTGCGATAACTGTCAGTGTTATACTTCTTGTACAAGTCTCGATACTATTTGATCGCACCTTGTATAAAGTTCACATGAGTTTTACTTTATAAAACAAGGACAAAGTTGGTTAGATACATGCGACAAATCTAGGTGCGACCACTTGCTCCATTCCTAGGGCTGGTGTAAATGTGCATGCCCAGATTTATAAAGAACATGTGTAAGTTATAGTATTTTATAACATACATTCATAAATTTGCACTCCGCCCAAGCTCTGCTTATACCCCGCCCCTAGCCTTATCCTTATTTAAAGCATGCACTATCAGCCTGATGTGTGTACCTGCAGAATAATGTCCTACTAAAGTACACCCATAAAAGCCCATCCATGCATATAGGTCATGGAAACTAAATGACTTACGTATGTTGATGGTGTATAACTATGTGGCTCTAATGATCTGGAAAAGGGAACAGTGAGTGAGGTGATCAAATGCAGAGGTGAAGTAAAATTATTTAAAGTATTTAAAATATAAGCATACTTTGAGGAATTGCAAGAAGATCGGAAAGTGAACCCTAAACAGCAGACGCAATGTAATTACTATATGTGCACTGTGCCACATTTGTAAGCTGAGAAACGATTCATGGCGCCTTTCCATTGTTCACACATTCTACACGCTATTTTCTTTTTTGCTTCTTTAATGTATGTTACTGCTTTGTAAATGCTGTTTCCTATGGGCAGAAGTGTCCCTTATTCCACTCCTGCCCCATCTCTGGCTGCATTCAAGCTGGTACCGGTCTCGTAATACTAACTCCTAGTGCTAGCACCCAAACTCTGTGTACTTTTATGCTGATCAGTATTTTTTTTTTTAATTCTTTATTTTCGTTTTATAACAACAAAGGAAAAGGAAGACATACAGCTAAAAGACAGATACATAACGTGTAATACATACACCAAAGTAAACCCCTACCACCCCCCTCCCCCCTGCTTCTTCTCTAGAAAACTAAGCATTCCCGAAGCGGGCGTGTACTTACATTATTGTGTTACAAAACCTAACGGTGATCTAAAACATGATGAGTGCACATTATACAGGCATGTTGGAGCAATGAGCAGATTGTACATAATCATTAAGCATCTGCCATTTAGACAAGCGAGAGTGAGTTTGGACATGGGGAATAGCTCTCCGAGGTATCTGCTCATATTTACTATATAAGCAGACGAGGTTCCACCATTCATTGACAGTAAGTCGAGAGCTATCCTTCCAATTCCTCGTGATTAAGCATATGGCGATACCCAGCATGAAATCAAGGAGAAAGCGACCCTTCTTAGGAAGAGAGGGGACCTCCGCCACAGAGCGGAGTCCCACAACCTTCCAAGAGAGAGGTTCGTGAAAGTGTAAGATAACTTGAATACGACCCCAGACCCGCCCCCAATAGACCTGTAGTTGAGGACATTCATAAATAACATGAGCGAAGGTTCCCACAGCAGTATGGCAAGACCAACACAGGTCCCTAGCATTTGGGTTCCATTTGGCTATTTTTTCTGGGGTATAAAAGCATCTGTGTGCAAAAAAGAAGAGAGTTTGGGTAACAGAGGCAGACCGGGAAACCCGCACTACTTTGCTCCAGAAAACGCTCCATTGCACAGGGGTTAAAGTGGTTTGCAGTTCGCGCTCCCAGGCTTGTTGGGCTCTAAAAGTGGCCGTGTCTGTACCCTGACATATTATTTTATAAAAGTTAGAGGCTACCCCATGTGTACTACTAATAGAGTGAACTATCTCTAATAGCCCATCCTCAGTAGGGGCAGAGGGCGGCATGATTCGAGCACTTTTGAGGCAGTGTTGAAGCTGCATCAATTGAAAGTAGTGTTTCGCTGGTAACGCAAATTCCTTTTGTAAATCAGAAAAGGTTTTCCAACGAGCTGCAGAGAAAAGCTGTTGGGGTGTCCAGATCCCCCTGGAGTACCAGGGTTTCCAGGCTATTGTTCTATTTAGGACTTGAATTCTGGGGTTATTCCATAGCGGGAGTCCGTCCTGAGGACATACATTCGGGCCCAGTGATAGAATGAGAGTGTTAAAGGCCGCAAGAGTATCGACAATCATTGGTGGATGGCGGGTGTCTACTTGATAGGACATACCGGGGAGATGGGTCAACGGAATTGGGCTACTAAGCTCCTCTTCTATGTCAAGCCAAACTGGTCTGCTGTCTGTTGAGGCAGCTAGCCATCGGGCACCTTGCTTAAGTAGGAAGGCTTGATGATATCTAAGAAAATCAGGAAATCTGGTACCCCCTCGTTCCTTTGCAGACTGCAATTTATGTTTAGCTATCCTTGGTGGCTTGCCCTGCCAGAGATAACGGACGAGAAGGCCCTCAATATCTTTATAAGTATGTAACGGAAGTAAGCATGGCAGCATTTCTAAAATGTAGTTCACTTTGGGGACTATCATCATTTTCACAGTTTCTAAGCGGCCCCACCATGTGAGAGATAAGGGAGACCAACGATTTGTGAGTTCACGGACTTTGGAGACTACCTCTTTGGCATTAAAACTGATAGTGTCTTCTAAAGGAGAACAGTAATGGACCCCGAGATACTTCACCATGCGGGATCGCCAAAGGAAGGGAAAGGCCTGCATGTCAGCCTCATGTACCCAGCGGTTCAGTGGGAATGCTACAGATTTGGTCCAGTTAATTTTATAGCCCGATAATTGTGAGTATCCGTCAATCAGATCCAAGACAGCTGGGACCGAATCGAGGGATACGAAGAGCATAAGGTCATCTGCATATGCAGAGAGTTTAATCTCCCTATGACTAAAGGGGACACCTCGAATACGTGCAGACTGTCTAATAAGGAGGGCTAGGGGTTCAAGAGCGAGATCAAAGAGCATTGGTGATAGGGGGCAACCTTGACGCGTGCCTCTTTGGAGGTTAAATGGCTGAGATTTGATGGCGTTTACACAAATACTGGCGACGGGTTGAGTATACATGACTTGGAGATATCGGAGGAAGCCCTCTCCAAAGCCATACCATCGGAGAACTGCAAATAAGAAGGGCCATTCTAGACGATCAAAGGCTTTTTCGGCATCCAGGGAAAGACCCACCCATGGATGGTCGAGATTGGCAGCACTGGATAGCACATGGCACAAGGTCCGAGCATTGTCAGCAGTTGATCTGCCGGGTATAAAACCGCATTGGTCGGGGTGAATTAGGGTAGCCATCATGTCAGATAGCCGGGTGGCCAAGATCGTTGCGAAGATCTTATAATCGGCATTAAGTAGGGAGATTGGACGGTAGTTGGCGGTCAGTAGCGGGTCTCTGCCTTCTTTCTCAAATACTACCACATTAGCTGCAGAAAAGGATCCCAAAGAGGATGTATCTACCGCAAGGGCAGTAAAATAGAGTTTTAAATAGGGAACTAAATCTGCACTGAACGTTCTGTAGAATTCGGTCGGGAGACCATCGGGCCCTGCGGCACGGCCCGAGGCTGTTCGTTTTAGGGCAGATTCGATCTCTGAGGTAGAGAAGGGTTCATCCATCGCATCCCTATCATCTTCAGAGAGGGTCGGCCGCTGAATGCCAGAAAGCAATCGCTCGAATGTCTCTGACGAGAACTCACATTCAGATTGATATAGGCGGGTATAGAAATCCCGAAAGAGCTCTACAATGTCGGAGTCTGTGGTCACTATGCCCCCTCCCTGTGGAGCTCGAAGGGCCGCTACGCGTTTGGCTTCTTTTTGACCTTTCAAGGCATTGGCTAAGAGTCGACCGGCTCGGTTATTTTCACGATAATATGTCCCTCGCTGAAGCTCAATACTCTTAGAAGCTGCAGTTGAGAGGATTGAATTATATTGAAAACGGAGACGCTGTAATCGAATTAATACACATGGGTCAGTACGTGAAGTTAGAACTCGTTCGCCTGCTTTTATTTGTTGGTCTAGTATGAGCAGCTGCTGTTTGCGTTGTTTCCGCAGGCGGATTTGATAGCTAGTGATCGTTGCCCGAATGGCCGCTTTGAAGCCCTCCCACCAAGCCCAGTTCGCAGTATCTTGGGGTAGATTAAAGTGGAAGTAATCCTGTATGGCTGCTCGAATTTCTGACTGGAACTCTGGCTGAGTTAACAGGGCTCTATCAAAGAACCAGGCTCCCGAGTTCCCCTGGGGTGCAGTAGTGTGTAATTGAAAGGAAATGGCAGCATGATCTGAAATATGTTGGGAGTGAATCTTTGCAGTGTCCACCTGAGGAACTAACAGTTTTGAGATTAGAAAGAAGTCTATGCGAGACTGAGATTTATGAGGGGAGGAGAAGAAGGTGAAGTCAAGCTCATTGGGGTGTAGTAACCGCCATAGATCAACTAAAGCAAGATCCTTGATCAGGGAGGTAAGCGTGGCGTGACTCTTGGGGGGACCACTCGTCCTAGGCGGCTGTTTGTCAATCAGGGGATCAAGGACTAGATTGAAATCCCCCCCAATGATCAATGAAGTATTAGCAGAAGCCTGCGCAACCTGAGCAATGGTAGCAAAAAAGGCAGGGTCATCAACATTAGGAGCGTAAAGGCATATACATGTAACTTCAAGGCTACCTATCTTGAGGTGAACTCTAGACCATCTACCTTCTGTATCTGAGCTAGTCGCAATAATAGTAGCATGCAAAGATTTCCTAACCAGTATGGCAACCCCACATTTCTTAGAAACGGCTGGGGAGTAGGCGGCCACCATGTAAGGTTTAATATTGAGTTTAAGAGTTTCCTTCGAATTTAAATGCGTTTCTTGGAGAAAAATCAGATCCGCTGCCTCCTGACTGAGGTAGCTTAGGATTTTCTTCCGTTTTATCGGATTATTGATTCCTTTTACGTTCAATGAGAAAATCTTACATGGTGCCATCAATCGGTAATAGACATTTTAGGTAAGGGCGCTTGATAACATATAACATAAGCAGAATCTGTACAACAATATCATAATCACCGAGTATTCTGGCTAATACACCCCATATTGAAAAGTATGTACCAACGTATCTTAGAGAAGAAGCAAAACCCCCAAAGAATATGGCGACCATATGTCTGCGGGAGGAGGCCCTAGAGAGGAAATGGAAAGACATATAAAAAAAAGAAAAGAAACACCAGAGTCCATAATTAACACTGTCTCTGATACTCATCGAGGCTACTGTGGGTAGATGGAGTCGGGTCACAGATACATCAAGAGTAAGGCAACAGACTGCCCACTCCAGACTCTTTGCTAGGCTGCGGCAGATCCAATATGGCAGGTACAGCGGATATGAGGAGACTTGCAGGAATATTCTGGAAGTCAGCGCATCAAGTCGGCTTCTTTGGAATCCAAAAACTCCGCTAGTAGATCAGGGTCCTCAAATGTTCTTGTCTGATTGTGAAGCGTGACTCGGAGCTTGGCCGGGTACTTCAGGCCATAGCGTGCTTGTAGTTGTTGAAGCCTCGGCCGGAATTCCAGAAAGCGCTTTCGGCGGTCGACCGTGGGTTTAGCCAAGTCGGGATAGAAGGAGATCTTGTGGCTCTCAAACTCCATATGTCCCTTTGCCCGAGAGGCACTTAGAATTTGCTCCACGTGTTGATATCTCAAAAGTCGAAAAATGATAGGCCGCGGGGTCTTCCTGTTGAGCGTTATGCTTGTGGGTACACGATGAGCGCGATCAATCTCCAAATCTTTGGTAAAAGTGATTTGGAGCAGGGAAGGGAGGATTTTGCATAAAAACTCTTTCATGTCTCCCGATTCCGCTCCCTCCGGTATGCCCACGAGTCGTATGTTGTTGCGGCGCGCTCTATTATTGCCATCTTCCACCTCTTTCTGCAAGGCCCGCACCTGGCGTTCAACTTTGTCGAGTTTGGACAACCGGGCCGCATGGGAGTCCAATATGCTCTCCATTTTGTCCTGACGCGAAGAAAGCCCTTCTAGCTTGCTTTGCAGCACACCAAAATCTTCCCGCAGCGCTCGGAGTGCTTCACCGTTTGCCTGCACGAGGTTTTTGACCCCTCTAATCTCTACGAGGATTTCCTGCTGCGTTTCGGGGCCCTCGCACAAGGCCGGCCCCTTCTGCGGGGACGGAGGTTCAGTTTTGGACCGTTTGCCGTGAGAAGCCGCTGGAGATCCAAATTCCAGGCGCGTTGGTTTGGTCCCCGCCATCTCACCAATGTGCCCCGGCAAGATCAGAGTAGAAGTTCCAAGTATGTGAGGTGTTAATTCAGGATTCTGAGTAGGCCTCTCGGGAGCCTCAGCGTTATGCGACCATCCCGCTGGACATCAGGCTCCGCCCCCCGCTGATCAGTATTTTATAAGAGGCCATTTACCTCTGTATGCGCAGGAATGACTTTATGAAATTACCTCCTTAAAGTGTTGCCAGAGAAAGGATTGTGCAGAAAGCAAAGGTTTTCAGCTCATTTTAAGTTCATTTGGACTCGTATCAATTTTTAGACTTTTTTCAGTTCATTTCACACATTCATTCTAATAAAATTCCTTAATGTGCCTTAGGGGGTTATTTTCAAAGACCAATTCGTGCTTTGGATGTTTGAAAATGGGCACAGAGATGTCCAAAGCATGGAGATGTCCCCAGAGCCATTTTAGAAGCTGCCTCTGTGGATGTTTCTGGTATGAGGACATTCCTGTCCAAAAGGGGACATGGTGGGGGTCATTCTGAGCTGCGTTTAGTGGGGATGTACATCCGGTTTTGACGTACATCTCTGCTAAATGCTGACGCCTGATGCTGGATCCTGAGCTCCCCACACATACAGAGGAGATGTGCAGGGAGCTCTGGTTGGGGGCGGGAGGGGACAGGCCGGAGAAGGAGCGGGGACGGGCTGGAGGCAGGACCCTGACCCCTGTGGGCGGATTCTGGTCGCGGACCTGTACGTCTGGGACTGCAGAGTTATTCGGGGGACTTATTTCACCTCGTAGGTGGAATGTCCCCCCGGAGGAATGGGATTGACACCCGTGGCCTGCCAAAATCAGGCAGGTCGCTCCGGGGGTCAGGAGGCAGGGGAAAAGGGACATTTGTAGGCATGTGGGACAATAGGACTCCTGCATGGTGTCCTGGTGCTATGATAATAGGATGCCATGGCACCGGGCTCCATGCAGGGACCTTGGGAGGCTTAGACGGGGAAAGCACTGAACAAACAGTGAGCCAGAATCGGGGTACATCCTTCCCGTCCAGGCTCAGTGGATCCGATTCTACTCCCGTGGGAGCATCTAGCTCCTGTAGGTGCAGAATCGGATGCACAGCTGTCCCATCCTTGTCCAATTTCAGTAATGCCCTGGATATCCTGAGCCACTTTCAAGCTTATACCTGATCTAGGCATGAATAGGCTCGTTTGGTCAGCTAGCTATCTGGAGGTTGTGGATATGGAGGTACACTCATTTCCCCTATCTTTTCCATGCCAATAATGAACACTGATGAGGACTGAGGGCTCATGTTATGTTCCCATGCTTCTGGACATCTCCTTAAACTAGCATGCATGCAATAGACGTCCTCACCCCATGCTTTCCGAAGGGGAAAATCTATGTAGCCACAGGCATGAAAGTCCATGTTGGGGATGTCTATGTTACTAAAACTGGGCGGAGACATGGAGGCCCGTGACATTTTTCAGCATGTTCAGTCCTAGTTGTTCCCAATTGGACTTGGATGTCCTTTATGAAATGCCACATCACAACTTTTTGACATGTGCTAATTGACTTAATGTTCATTAATTCATTGGTTAACCTGCACTAAACTGAATGTGTGTTAATGAATGCACATCCCTAGACAGTAATATCATTGGGTTTAACAAAGGATTGGACAATTTCCTAGAACAGCGCTATATAAATGATTAATAGTAGCAGAAGTAGAATATATCCTTTAGTTTCTATTAGTAAAGGAAACTTTGGACTCATCACTTCTGTGAATCAGCCACAGGGAAGGAATCTACCCATTAGGATCTAGTAGGTTCTTCCAAGTGATCTGTACTGTCAGACGGGCTGTTAGGGTTTCTTTTTACATTGAAAAACAACAAACCTAAGGAAACCTACAAGGAATGGGCCGACTTATTTTTACACAGGACCATCATAAACTTACTCTTCGCTTGCTTTCAATATTGGTCATCAGTCCCATATAGTAATATACCATTTTTATCTTTGCATTTAAAATCACAGTCACTTATTGCATTGTTCCACACATTCAATTAACAACTCAAAGTGTCCACAAAAATATTGGCAGGTACGTGTCTTGGAAACCATTCTATAAGTTAGAGCTCACGTTCAATCATTTTACTTATCTCTGACACAATCATCTAAGTTCACCATAGCAATACTGTTAAATCACTGAAGTCCCTATCTCTGCAGCATTCTTTGGCCCAACCTGGTGCAGCAATTTTGATATTTGCATCGAGGACTCAGTGGGTGCAAATCAAAATAGCTAATAATAATCACAAACATCAATGGGCTATCCTAAAGCGTCCTGATGCCATGATATCAACAACTTTATTGATTGGTGTAATGTAACAAACAGTGTGAAAGTTAAATAATAGAGTTCCATTTGATATTATCATTAAGACCAAGGGGTCTGACAGAATTAAGTTTAAAAATATAAATTTTTTCCAGCAAGGTCAATAGTGCTCTCTGATCTCCTCTCAATAGGGCCTGGGAACGTGATCAATAAAGAGCCAATGTAATTCATTAAATGAATGAACCTTATTATTTTTTTTATTTTAACATTTCTTATATACCGCCTTTCATGATATCAAGGCGGTTTACATTGAACAAACTGAAATTACATTGAACAGGGCATTATAACTTGGAGATAACTATTTTACAGGGAACATGGGCTATGGAGGGTTAAGTGGCTTGCCCAAGACCACAAGGAGCACCTGTGGGACTAGAAACCCCAGTCCTTCCGGTCCAAGGTTGCTGTCCTCTAGTGGGATTTGAACCCCCAACCTTCCGGCCTGAAGTACCTTGCCCCAACCACTAGGCCACTCCTCCACTCTGACAGTGAGACACCAAAGTGGCCGTCAAGATCCTGGTTGTCAAACAATTCTTGTGTTCAATTAATCTCACCTTCATTTTTCAGGAAGTTATGCCAATGTAAAGCAAGGGACATATAATAATATAGATGATAAACTCAGACATGCTAGTGGTGTTATGCCTCAGGGTGTAATTTAATATGAGAAACTAGGTGCATCAACTGAGTATATGCCACCTGGGGTCTGGGTGCAAAAATTGCATCGACTGCATGAAGTACATGTGCTTGGTACTTCGTGACCCCGGGCATGCCGGACTGGCTTCAGGCCCTTTGCCGATGGGTTGGCCCGATTGGCCCAATCCATCGTTTTACCTGGGCCCCCTTTTCCTTTTCTGGGGTACTCTTTATCTATCGGTACTTTTTCTCTGCTGTGACAAACTCCGCCCCCCCCAACCGTCCCTACATCCCAGGTGTGTAAGGTGCGGCTGTGCTCTCTGCTGGGGACAAAGGAAGTGGCTGCTTTTGCCCCTTCCTTTTATCTTGGCCCCCCGCCCCTACCTCCCTTCTTGCTGCCTCGGCTTCCCCTTCCTGGCCCTCTTCTGCCTGCAGCTGGGTCATGGGGCCTGCCCCTTTATTAGGCCGGTCCCACCATGACCCCAGACATGCTGGACTGGCTTCAGGCCCTTTGCCATTCCCCTTCCCCCTCCCTTTATGCCTCTCCTTGTAAATAACAGCCCAATCCATTGTTTGTTTCTTAAACTGTTTTATTAGTGGATTTTTTCAGGCCACATCTTCTGGATACACAGTCGCTTTGACCCTTAACAACAATAACCACAATCACGGTAACCATTGCTACCCATAGGTACACAATGGGTAACAATGAGTAAACAATGAATACACTCTTGACTTTAGGCTAGCTAATGTGGAGGGGCACCGCCATCCCATCTGCCAAGTTCAGCAACCCTGGCCCATCCTGTGGCCAACATTGCCACCCCCTTTACACTTCCCCATCACCATCACCATCACCATGTTGGTGACCAGGTACCCCCCCACTCCCAGTAATCGAGGCCAGGCACCCCTGTCCCTGGTACCTGGCCCCCCTTTCCACTGAGCCCAGGCACCCTCAGCCTGGTACCTGGGCCCCCTTTTCCTTTCCCAGGGTACTCCTCCCCTCCTTCTCTATCAGGAGGGTCCGCTGGCCTGACTCATCCCATAGTGAGTATCGAACTAATGGCCCGCCGCAGACCCTCTATGAACAGCTCCAGGCCAGTTTTGTTCAGGTGAACCCCATCCGCGAGTACATGATCCCCCCCCCCAAGATGCCCCGATGATGCACTACAACTAATATGAGAAACTAGGTGCATCAACTGAATATGTTGTCTAGGGTCTGGGTACAAAAATTGCATCAACTACATGATGTGCATATGACCTAGATTGGCCACTGTTGGAAACAGGATACTGGGCTCGATGGACCTTGGTCTGACCCAATATGGCATATCTTATGTTCTTATGCTTGGTACTTTATTAGATATGGTGCTTACTGTAAGAACATAAGAAGATAAGATATGCCATACTGGGTCAGACCAAGGGTTTGTTTCTGTTTCCAGCAGTGGCTAATCCATGTCACAAGTACCTGTCAGGTTCCCAAAAGGTACACAGATTCCACAATGCTTAACCTGGAGTAAGCAGTGGATTTTCCTCTTTAATAATGGTTCATGGACTTTTCCTCCAGAAATTTGTCCACACCTTTTTTAAAGTTATCTACACTAACAGCTTTTACTACATCCTCCGGTAACAAATTCCAGAGTTTGATTACACATTGAGTGAAAAAATATTTTCTCTGATTAGTCTTAAATGTGCTACATTGTGGCTTCATTGTGTGACCTCTAGTCTTTCTACATCTTGAAGGAGTTCCACTCCACTCGTTATTTTATAGACCTCTATCATATCTCCCCTCAGCTTTCTCTTTTACAAACTGAAGAGCTTTGACCTTTTAAACTTTTCCTTGTAGGGGAATACTTCCATTGCCTTTTATCAATTTGGTCATTTTTTTTTTTTTGTACCTTTTCTAAAACTGCTATATCCTTTTTAAACTATGGCAAACAGAATTGCACACAATATTCAAGATCTACTTATCTCCCCCTCTGCTTCTCCCTTTGTTCGTTCTGCATTCTCTACCACCCCCCTCTCCTAGTCTGATCATCATTGCATTGTCTTCTCTCTGTGGTTCCCTTCCTTAACTCATTCCCTCAGTCCCTGAACATATTCTTCATCACTTCCTCTGAGACCACGCATCACGCTGCTCACATAACAGCAGTTCCCCTCTTCAGACACTCTTTTCCTGGCTGATTTTACCTCTCTTCCACCTGATCTCCAAATACAATCCTGGAATTCTGTTCTGTCCTCAACTCTTGATCAGATAGACCCCCTCCGTCCAGTTCCAGCATCACCTGCCTGCACCTTTCTCCCTTGGTATCACCTCAAGTCTCCGCCTCCGATGTACATATCTCCGTCATGCTGAATGCTGCTGGCGCAGTAATCCCTCTTCTGACTCCCTCCATCATTTCTATCAATATCATCCTTTTGTTGCGCTCCACATTTCCTACCTGCCCTTCCCCTTTGTCTCTGGATCTCCCCTCCTCCCCCGTGACTCCTCAGTCATCCCCCATGTTAGTTCCCTGTCTATTGCATACATGGTCCTCATTCCGTCACATTTTGGCTGCAGAACTATCCAAGGCTCTCACCGCTTCACCAAGACCACATGTCCTACTGATCATATTCCCTCAG
The DNA here is from genome assembly GCA_033557465.1 of Ichthyophis bannanicus. Classification (NCBI taxonomy): domain Eukaryota; kingdom Metazoa; phylum Chordata; class Amphibia; order Gymnophiona; family Ichthyophiidae; genus Ichthyophis; species Ichthyophis bannanicus. The sequence goes on from CM066038.1 coordinate 170,780,865, forward strand.
TCTGGTTGCTGGAACCCTCGTTTACGCTCTTTCCCATCATCCTTTCCATGTTCACTTCCAGCCTCTCCTCTGGCTCCTTCCCTACTCCCTGGAAGCACACACTGATCCACTCCATCTTAAGAAACTCCTTATTAGACCCTTCTGTTCTGGCCCACTGGTTCCCTGTGTCTAACCTCCCCTTCTTATCCAAGTCCTTGAGAAACTAGTCTTTGCACAGCAATCTTCACACCTAATCACCACTCATACCCTTTACCCTGTCAGTCTGGTTTTAGATCAGGCCACAGTACCGAAACCATCCTTCTTTCCTTCTTGAATGAACTGCAGATTTCACGCAATTATAGTGATTTCTCATTGACTGTCTCTCTAGATCTTGTCTTGGTTTTTGATCCGGTCAATCACTGCACCCTTCTTTCTCATCTATATGACACTGGGGATCACGGAACCATGCTGAATTCGTTTCGCTTTTTTCTCGCTGCCAGATCCTTTTTTGTGCTTTCTCGTTCCTCTTCTTCCCCTGTTTATGTTTATGTTTATTTCATTTGATATACCGCCCTTAAGGAGAGACAGAGCGGTTCACAGTATACAAAAACAATTTAAAGAAGGCGCGGGGCCAGAAAGGAGGAAAAGGAAGTTACAATGAATGATAGGAAAGCAGGAGAAAAGAAGGGGACAATACAGAACTTAGGGGTTAGGTGTCACACAGAAGGGGGAGGGAAGGTCAAAGGCCAGGGAGAAGAGGTGGGTCTTTAAGTCGTGCTTAAAGGTAGGGTGATGGGGCTCGAGTCGGAGGGAGGTGGGAAGTGAGTTCCACAGGGCGGGGCCTGCGAAGAAGAAGGCTGAGGAGCGGGTGGACTGAAGGTGAGCAAGGGAGGGGGAAGGGAGATTGAGGCGGTTGAGATAGAATGATCGAGGAGTGTGTCTGGGAGTGTGGAAGGTGATAAGATCTGCCAAGTATTGGGGGGTGCTGGTGTGGAGAGCCTGGTGGACAAGAGTGAGTAGCTTAAACAGGGAGCGGAAGGGTACAGGTAGCCAATGAAGCTGAAGAAGTAGAGGTGACACATGATCTCATTGGGAAGAGTGGGTGATAATGCGGGAAGCAGTATTTTGGATTCTTTGTAATCTGTTGAGTTGGGATTTAGGGAGGCCGGTGAAGACAGAGTTAGAAAAATCGACGCATGACATGACTAAGGACAGAAGCAGTGTGGTAAGGGCAGGAGGAGTGAAAAAGGGGCGAATTGCACGGATTACCCCCCTCACCTATGGTGTCCCACAGGGCTCTGTCCTGGCCCCTCTCCTCTTCAACATTTTTCTGACACCTCTTTCCCTTATTATAAAAAAAAAAAAAAATTTCGAGAGCTGTTTTGGTTATTCCACGTAATTTTTATGTTTTGTGGTGCGCTGAATCCGAAAATGACCTCCATTTTGTCATAGGACTTCACATTTCCTGACAATTTAGGTAACTATGTTAAATAAGGCAATACCTCAAAATAAATGGAAATAGACTTATAAAATTAAAGTTTAATTACAATATTTTCATGAAAATCCTTTTTTGAACTGAAATGAGCTCACCTACACACACTAAACTCGATTCTTCTTCCTTGTGAGGCTCCTCTTGGTGCATTTACGCTTGTCAGTAGCATCTGGAATGTTTCTCTGAAGCATCCAACAGTAGTCTGCCATCATTGTAATGCTCCATTTTCCCTGGTATCTCCTTTCCATCTCTTTAATGTCTTGGTGGAACCGTTCACCTTGTTCCTCACTCACAGCTCCCAAGTTTTCAGAAAAGTAGTCAAGGTGGGACTGGAGGAAATGCACTTTCAAACTCATCAGGCAACCTAAAACTTGAAATGCTTTCAGCATTCGTCCGACGATCTTTTTGTAGTGAGGATCTTTGTTATTGCCTAAAAATTTCTGTACGACTTCTTTAAATGCAATCCACCCTTCTTTTTGAGGATCCGTCATGGTATTGACAAACTCTTGATCAACTATAAGCCTTCTAATGTCTGGTCCGATGAACACACCTTCCTTCAATTTTGCCTCCGACAGGCCTGGAAACTTGGTGACCAAGTATTTGAAGCATTCTCCATCTCTTGGAAGTGATTTTACGAATTGCTTCATCAATCCCAATATTATGTGGAGAGGTGGTAGAAGAACTTTATGGGAAGGTACCAAAGTTTCTTGGAGGACATTTTTTTCACCGACTGTTAGCATCCTCGGCTGCCAACTCTTCTTGGTCCAGTGATTTTGTCGGTCTCGACTGTCCCATAGACACAGAAAACAAGGATATTTGGTATACCCAGCTTGTTGCCCGAGCAGCATGCACAAGACTTTCAAGTCCCCACACACTTGCCAACCATGGTCTTCATATTTAAGTTTACGAAGAACCAATTCCAAGTTCTCGTAGGTTTCCTTCAAGTGTACGGAATGACCTACAGGTATGGAAGCGTAAAAATCATTTTGGAGTAAAACTGCTTTGAGACTTCTTTTTGAAGAATCTATAAAAAGACGCCATTGCTTTGACTCATATTGGATTTTAAATTGACCCATCAGACCTTCGACATCGATGCAATAAACCAACTTGTCTTCCTGGGCGAAGTAAGGAACGAACTCCTTTTCACGATGTCTGAACCATGAAGATGACACTCCTGGCAACAATAAATTCCTGCTTTTCAGCCTTGATCCGAGTAACTCAGCGGCATCTTTGGGAAGATTCAAGTCTCTTACCAAATCATTCATCTCCTCCTGAGAAAACAATTTTGGTCTTGTATCATCTTCAAAGTCAGAACTTGATTCATCATCTGGTTCAGGTATGACTTCACCTTCATCGGAGTTAGGTATCTCTTCCAAGGTAGCAGGGGGCTTGGGTACTGGTATATCTGTGCCATGGGGGATGGGACGAATTGCCGAGTGAAGATTGGGGTATGAAATGGAATGCTTCCATTTGGAATTAAACCCTTTCACATTGCATGAACAAAAGTAACAGTCGTCACTATGGTTCTTTTGCTCTCGCCATACCATAGGAATCCCATAACAGAAAGATTTTTTCTTACCCTTGAACCAGTTTCGGAGGTCCTCAACACACCGTCTGCACACTTTATGAGGCACCCAGACTTTATCTTGATCTCCAATTTTTAGTCCAAAGTATGCAAAGTATACTTTTTTCACAAAATCTGTAATATTCTGCTGTTGCTTCAACACTGTATATTCACCACAGATGAAACAGAAACTGTCTGGCGAATTAATACACTTTCGCGGAGCCATAACATAACGGTTGAAGAATGACGAGCTAACACGAATTGCGATGAAAAAGTGTGAACAGCCTAGAACCAAGAACCTGATGATGATTCATGCACAAGTGTGGCATGCAGGAGAGAGCAGCTCTGTGTCTGTACACGAGATGTCACAGTGCTGGCCACGCCCCCTGCACTGACCGGAGCTGCTGCTATCTGCCCTGTGTCTCTCTCCCACTGGATTCTTCAGGAAAGATTAAACCCTTCTACCATTAGAAGCACAGACTTAAAACTTGCTTAGCTTATGTATATATTGCAGACCATCAGATTTACAGTGCTATATTTTTTTTTACATAACTCGGACAACCCCTTTAAGGTTTCTTTGGCATTTTATATCTTAAATGCACTTATGTGAATTAATTAATAGTAATTTGAATTAATTAATAGTAATTTGAAAAAATTTGATAAATTTGAAGACAATTTTGCATGTTGTGGCAAATCATGACGTCTAGGAGTTTTTCAATATTTTATTTGTTTTCAGCACACCAAAATACATGGAAATTAGATGAAAATAATCAAACAGCTTTTTAGTCGCAGACCTGTGTTATCCAACAATGCAGTATATCAGCGTACTATTATGCTGATGATGCAATTCTTCTTCATCACACTAATCCTTGCGCTCCTGACCAAACACTACTGAATTCCTGTCTTTCTCATATTCACTCCTGGACGCTAGCAAATTTCCTAAAACTTACTTCCACAAAATCAGCAGCTTTCTGGTTTACTTATGGTGCCTCCTGTCTGCCCTTGGCCCCCCCTGCTCACATCCACCATGGTCCCATTGGTCACTTCTCTTTGTGACCTTGGTGTCACTCTGGACTCCTCATTATTTTTCAGTGAACATCTCTCATCCCTCATACGCCATTCTGTTCACTCCTTACATCAAATCCGTGCAGTTCGTCCTTTCCTCACTATTTCTTCCCTAACCACACTTCTCCTCTCAGTTGTTATCACATAGTTGTAATATTGCAACACTGCCTTAGCTGGACTTCCTCAGTATCAACTTCAGAGACTTCAGTTACTTCAGAACACTGCTGCACTCATCATTACTCATGCCTCCAGGTCAGACCACATCACCCCCTTACTCATTCACCTTCACTGGCCCCCTGCCAAATACAGAATTCATTACAAGATAGTAACTACTGTTCATAGGATCATCTACACTGGTATTCCGTAGTATCTCTTTGATCTCATCCACTTCCACACTCCTCATCGCCTCCTCCATTCTGTTTATGTAAACCGGCTCTTTCTCCCTCCTGTCTCCTGGACCCACCTTGAATCAACCTGCAACTCCGCTTTCTTTTTCCTAGGTCCTGCCCTCTGGAACTCGCTCCCCCAAGCACTCCGTTCAGAACCTTCTTTTCCAACCTTTAAAGCTTCACTGAATACCCACCTATTTCATGTTGCCTTTGACCTTTCCCTCCCTGACCTAGACCACCTCTTTGTGCTCTTTATCTTTCTCCTTTCTTACTATGTCTCGCTCTCCTATCCTGTCCAATAATGGCATTCTGTTCACCTTTCTGCCTTGCAGCTACTACTTTATTTATTTATTTAGACAGATTTGTATGCCACTTTATCCTTCAAGCAAGGTGGTCACGTCACATCACAAATGGAGAGTTACAGTTATTTATTTATTTATTATTTATTTATTTACAGTCTCTTATATACCGCACTATTCAGCATCAGCGCAGTTTACATGGAACAAAAATGCTCAGTACAGTTAACACGTATGAGTTTACAGATAACAGGGCAAAAAACTTGGATAACAGGGGTAAACTATTTACAAAACTTGCTACATAGAGTCATATGAACAGGAGAGTTTCATAGAAACATATGCACCACTAAGGGTTAGAGTATCTGTCTTGGCGTGTTGTTGAGATTCCATATATTTGCTTAGCGAATTGTATCGTTGGCCTCTATGGGGTGTCGTTGGGCTCTATGAGGTACTTGTTGAAAGGTGGAATTTGAGGGCTTTCCTAAACTGTGTTAGGCTCTTAATAGCCCGGATACCTGGGGGTAATGCATTCCAGCATTTTGGCGCACTGAGACTAAAGGCCCTATTGGCTGTAGATGTAGTGCAATCTGTTAGTGCTTTTGGGACTTTTAGAGAGTTTATAGCCGTGGATCTTCTTGCTCTATTTGGAGATGTGGTATGGATGAGGGCAGTTAAGGATGCAGAGGAGAGCTTGTTAACAGCTTTAAAAGTGAGTAACAAGGTCTTAAAAACGATTCTAGCCTGGATGGGTAGCCAATGTAACTGTATCAGCAGAGGCATCATGTGGTCACTCCTGGAGGCTCTATGGAGGACCCTTGCTGCCGCGTTCATGGCGAGCTGCAGCGGGTTCAAGGTGGATTGGGGAAGACCTTGTAGGATGGCATTGGCATAGTCAAAATGAGGTATGATCAACGCCTGGTAGATTGTCCTGAAATCATTTGGTTCCAGCATGGATCGTAAATGCCTAAGTGAGCGGATCTTGTAGTATATTGCTCTGACTGTGTTTCCTATGTGGGCCTTCATGTCCAGGTGTTGATCCAAAGTGACTCCCAGGTAACGTATTGAAGGTTTAGATTGTAACTCAGCTTCATTTACTTTAAGATATTGTGGTGGGGTAAAGTTAGGGTTCCTCGTAATGAAGAGTACTTCCATTTTCTTATGTTGTATTCGGAGGTTTTGGGAGAGAAGCCAGTCAGATATTGCATTGAAACAGCTCGTCAGTGGGGAGAGGTCCAAATGTTCAGTAGAGAAGGGTATGTAAAGCAGGACGTCATCAGCGTATAACATGCAATCAACATTGAAGGACCAGATGATCTTACAAATTGGCTGCATGTAAATGTTGAACAATAGGGCAGAAAGGGAGGATCCTTGTGGGACTCCCTGGCTTTGGTGGAAGGGTTCTGAAGTTGTCCCTCCAGAACGTACATGCTGCCATCTTCCAGACGGTAAGATCTGCACCATTCAAGCGCTCTTCCAGTAATGCCTTTCTCGATTAGTCGTCCTAAGAGAAGCTCATGACTTACTGAATCAAAAGCTGCAGCGATGTCCAGGAAGATGAGAGCAAATCCTTGACGGATGTCATCAATGCCGGTGATTATCTTGCAGAAGAGAGTGGTAAGAAGAGTTTCCACTCCATGGAATTCCCTGAAACCATTTAACATTAGGGTACGTGTAAACATTTAGACAGTACAGTTACTTATCAGCATTTAGACAGTACAATTGAAGGTAACATTTAACATGAGGGTATTTAATAACGCGGTATGATAAACTTGTGTATGTGGATAGGATGGGTGTGTGCTTAGTTGGCGGCGGAAGTAGTATTTCAGTATGGGTATGGGATGTTGCCTGGATTGTCAACCACTCTGACGTTACTGCCTGGGCAGTATGTTGTTGTTGTTAAGTTCCATTGAGTCTCATGGCAACCTCATAGTTGTCCTAAACTGTGTTCAGTCTTCAGTCAGGCAGCTCATTGTTGACAGAGTGACACCCATAGCTGCTGTTATTGTATCAATCCATGTCATTGCTGGCCTTCCTCTTTTGCATTGACCTTCTGCCTTGCCAAGCATTAGGGCAATATATCAAGTATGAAATAAAGATAAAGATAAAGAGGTGTGGTCACACCATGGAGCGATACAGAGGTATTATAATATCCTTGGTTTTATTCTCCATTCCTTTCCTTATGATTCCTAGCATTCTATTTGCTTTTATGGTCACTGCTGCACACTAGGCAGAGGGTTTCAATGTATTATTCTTTTTTGCTTTTGTCAGTTGTACACTTAACCTCATTACCTCCTGGTTCCATTCTAATCAGCTTAAATTAACCCCCCAAAAACTAGCTTTCTGGTTTACTGGAAGCTCTGCTCCATCTTCATTTGTGCCTTCCCTTGATTATTTGCCTATCCAAGTTACCTCTACTTTGAAATATCTTGGTACTATCCTTGACTCAGATCTATCCTTCTCACAACACATAAATTAAGTAGTTTAAAAAGTAGTTTTTCTTACATTGATGTCGTACTGTTCGTCCGTTTCTTGATACTTCTGCCATGACCTCTCTGCTACTTAGCTGTGTTATCACTTAACTGGATTATTGTAATTCCATTTATACTGGTTTGTCTCTGTCCTCTTTGAAGCACCTTTAAGCAATCCAGATCACAGCAGTTTGCATATTATCCTTTGCAGGAAAATTTGATAACGTCACTCCGCTCTTGAAAGTCCATCATTGGCTGACAGTCTCAACTTGGGTTCAATTTAAGCTATTGACACAATTGCACATAACGTCCTTTCAAATGGTTCTACCATTTATCTGCTATCTTTTCTCACATTCGGTATCCTGTCTCCGATTCTTTCCTCATCAAAGCTAGACTAGAAATTGTGTGTCTATCTGCAATTTTTCTTCTCTGTCCCCACTCTTTGGAATACCCTTGCCCTGATCCCTCTGTCTTGAATCTCTTATACATCCTTGAGATCTCAGCTTAAGGCATATCTCTTTTCTCAGGCTTTTGGAGCCGAAGTCATCTGGGACCCAAACATACCCCTTGTGAATTTTCACTTTCTCCATCCTGTTATTTTATGGCATTCTTTTCCTGGTTTTCTGGTTTTAGTTTTGCAAACCACTTTAACTCTTTATAAAAAGGCAGCATATAAAGATTCAAATAAACGTAAACATAGACATTATCCACGATGATGCCCAGAGTCTTTTCCTGATGTGGAACCTTGCATCATGTAACTGTAGCTGTTCTTCCTAGGTGCATAACTTTGCACTTGTCCACATTAAATTTCATCTGCCATTTGGACACCCATCTCCCAGTTTCTCAAGGCCATCTTGCAATTTTTCACAGTCCTCTTGTGTTTTAACAACTTTGAATAATTTTGTGTCTTCTGCAAATTTGATCACCTCACTTGTTATTCCCATTTCCAGGTCATTTAGGAATATCTTAAAAAGCAGCGGATCCAGTACAAATCCCTGGGGTACTCCACTATTCATGTTTCTCCATTGAGAAAATTGGCCATTTAGCCCTATTCTCTGTTTTCTATCTTTTAACCACTTCCTAATAATAGTACACTGCCTCCTATCCCATGACTTTTTCATTTCCTCAAGAGTCTGTCATGTGCAACCTTGCCAAAGGCTTTCTGAAAATCCAGAAATATTATATAAACCAGCTCACCTTTATCTACTTGTTTACTCACACCTCAAAAAAATGTAGCAGATTAGTGAGACAAAACTTTCTTTGGCTAAATCCATGTAGGCTTTGTCCAATTAAACCATGACTATCTATATGTTCAGTAATTCTGTTCTTTATAATGGTTTCTACCATTTTGTCCAGAACTGACGTCAGGTCCACCAGTCTGTATTTCCCGGATCATTTCTGCACCCTTTTAAAAAATTGGCATTGACCATTAGTTCTGTCTGGACCACTCTATCGCATAAATTAGTGCCCCAAATAAATTGCAAAGCACTTACTAGGTTCTTAGCATATACATAGTTACTAGTGTTAATTGGGTAATCTTAGAAAAAAGTTATTGTTCCTTTGCATTGTTCATAGACCACTTTAGGTTCAGGGGTTTTTTTTAATGTCCTTTTGGTTATATTGTACAATGACTCTCTTCATAAAAGTGGTTCATAAATCTTAATAAAACAAATAAATAAATAAATGGGTTGACCATGTAGCTCTATGTCAAGTGGGATAGCTCAGCTCTTCCTGGCTTTACCCGATTGCATGCAAGGAGATGTAGTCATGCATTTCTTTGGGAATCAGTAGGGAAATAGGAACTTTATCTCCATGCATGCAGTGCAGACAGGATTGTATCCTCCTATACTAGAAGTCATTGGATTATCCTACTTGTAGTGCATCACAATTGTTTATTTGCACCATTTCCTCTGCATAGACTTAGACTTGAAATGATTTAAACTAAGGGTTTCAGCGCTCCACTGTGGCATTCAGGCACAGAAACAGCTAGTTGGTGATGTTTTAGAAGTCGAACGTGGCAGTTGAATCAGGAAAACATTTATGCTTTAATGGACAGAACATTCCTTTTCTAGTGTGTTGCCACCGTTTGAATCTGAACAATCACATTATCATAATGGAACAAAGTGTCACGGAGATGGTGACATCAGAAGTTATTTTCTGCATAAGGTTTTGCATATTCAGGCACACAGCAGTCTCATATGAGGACGATGGTTTCTTTATGCTCCTTTCTTGGTGATTGTAATATTATTTACTTAAACAAAACATGATTTTTTTCAGTCATAGGTAGGGATAGGTAAATAGAGATACATTTAATGAAGAAAAACATAATCATTCCCTTTTAAAACAAGGAACACCAAGCCAGTCACTAAGTACCACATTTTGTCAAGTCAGTATTCCCTTCAATGGAATTGTTTTGATTTGAAGACAGGTTTTTTGCTCAATTGATAGGCAAACTGGAATTTATATTGTTTCAAGCTATCCTCTGTGCTTTAAATTCAAGGCCAATGGAAACTGGATTTCTCATTTTCTTAGGGGCATATTTACTAGGTCAAGGGGCCCTAATTACAAATATCATGTGCTAACCATTAACCCACTTAATAAACATGCCCCTGTCTAATTTGCTTGAGGCAAGTTGGAATATTAATAAAGTTTGTTTGACATAAAAAGAAAAGAAAAGTTACACAGGCGACTTATAAATAAATTGAGCACCCTAAGGACAGACCCTAAAGTGACCAAGTGGGTTAGAAATTGGTTGAGTGGGAGGCAACAAAGGGTATAGGTAAATGGAGCTCACTCTGAGAAGTATGTTGCCAGTGGGGTGTCATAGGGATCTGTCCTTGGGTCGATTCTTTTTTTTTATTTATTTATTTATTTATTTATTTTTATTTTTATTTCTTATATACCGCGCTTTTAATCAGTGCAGTTTACAAATGAACAATTCAAACACAATGATACAGTCAGCATTGGGTTTTTTTACAATGAACAGGGTACAAAAAACTTGGCGGTAAACAGGGTTAACTATATACAAAAAACGTGGTGGAAAGTAGGATTAACTATGTACATGGCATTTTTGGTTAACTACATGGTAGTGGTAAATAGATATAATTATAATACAGTATAAATACTGAAATGAGCTGGAGCGCTGCCTACACACCTCCGCCTGTTGTCCACCATCTCCAAAAATGGCGGTTCCTGGCACCACCCTTTTAAAAAATGGCGGACCCCAAGCGGGGGTGCCCAGGCAGCGCTACCGTTCAATTGGAAAGGTACTGGGGTGGGGGTGATTCAGGGGCTGCTAGGTCTATTTGTTGTTTAGGTTGCGAGGGGGTGGGGGGTTCAGGGGGGTCCTCTAAGCCACCAGTTCTATTTTCTTTTTAAGGGAGGAGGGGGTGGTCCTGACCGCTAGGCCACCAGGGATTCACTATCTGTCAGGACACTGGCCCCCAACAGTATTTTGATGGCATCGGGAGCTTTTCTTTATGCAGCGATTGTCACCGATGCCATCAAAATGCTGTCGGGTGGGGGGGATTGTGGCTGCTGGCCACCAGGGATTCACTGTCTGTCAGTGCGCTGGTTCGGCAACCTCAGGAAATTTTAGGAAAGGATTTGGACGAACCGGCTGAATCCCACCACTGCTTCAGGAGCTAGGCCAGGCCAGTGTTTATCCATGGGCAGCAGGGCAGTTGGGCTCCTGTTGTGCAGGGGCCCAGGGCAGTTGCCCCTTTTGCTTATAGGCAAAAGCAGCCCTGCTCCAATATATCGAGCTTCCCCTTTTGCCCTTCCTTTCATTTCTTTCTTTATTCCATCGTTATCCACTCAAATTTCACTTACTCTCTATCTAGTCCTCATACTCCTTTCTGTCTTTTCACCTATCGACATTCCATCCTCCTCCAGTCCAGCACAGCCCATGTCCCCTGTCTTGCTCCTTCTCTGGTTTCTTATTCCTTTTTTTCACCCATTCTCCAGTACCATATTTCTACCATCCGTACTCACCAACCTCTCACTCATTTTCCTTCCAACCTTGTAGGGCTTCTCCCACATAGTTCTACCATGTCCATGGTCTCCCCCTCCCCCCCCCCCCCGAGTTCAGCATCTCCTCTCTTTCTCTTCCACTCTCCAACCCATTTCTTCCCCCTCCCTCCAGAGCCCAGCAGCTTCTTATCACCTCCCCCTTCTCCACCCCCAAGTGGTCCACATCTCCTCCCTCTCTCTTTGCTCCCTCCTCAGTCCAGTATCTCCCCTCTCTCTGTACCCCTGCCAAGTCCCGCATCTCCTCCAATCCCCTAACAGTTCACCCTCTCCTTATCCTCTCTAATATTTATTTATTTATTTATTTATTTATTTACATTCTCTTATATACCGCGCTATTCTGCATCAGTGCGGTTTACATTGAACAAACTGAAATTACATTGAACAGGGCATTATAACTTGGAGATAACTATTTTACAGGGAACATGGGCTATGGAGGGTTAAGTGGCTTGCCCAAGACCACAATATCCCTGCATCTCTCCTTTCTCTCTTCTCTAATAGTCTAACATCTCCCCACTCTCTCTCTGTAACAGCATAATCTCACTCTCTCTCTGTGCTCTTGTTTTAATAGCTCAGTATCTCTATCCCTCCCTTCCAGTCCAGCATCTCCTGTCTCTCTCTCTGTCCTTTCAATAGTCCAGCATCTTCCCCTCCCCCCCGCATTGCCTCAGTAATAGCTGAGCATCTGCCCCTCTCTCATTCTCTCTGCCCCCCCCCCTCCAAAGCAAAAAGACTATGACACCATCCTCAAATTGACTTCTTCTTTGCCAGTCAGCAGGAGCAGCTGGTGATGCTTATATCATTCACTTCCAATGTGCAGTTCAATGGCCCATGCACCTAAAGTGAATGCTAGACTCAGCGGCAGCTGCTGCGACTGACTCGGAGGAGAGATTAAGCTGGGGCCAAGGCCATGCAATTTTCCTGTCACAAGGTCTGGGAAGGGACTTGAGAGAACTGTAAGCCCTGCTGCCCCATTCTGTGCAAGTGCACCTCTTGGATAGTGGGTAGTGCCAGCCCTGTCTATTTCTTTTTTTTTTTTTTTTTATTGAAAGGCTTCCAGAATATACAGAGCATCATAGACCACAAAAATCTTCAAAGAAGATGCAACAATAATAACATAACTTCAGATCACAACAACAGTAGTCAACAATATGCCTTCATTTTTGCAATTTTAAGAGTGAGGAAACAGGGAATAGTAACCCCCCAGCCTCCCTTTCCCCCCCCCCCCGAAACCTCCCTAACCCAGTACCCCCCTCCCACCCCACCTCCCAATCTCCCCCACTACGGCTCGCTAATGTTCAAGCACGGGAGTGTGGTGAGCAAAGGACACACTCAGGGGGCAAGCTCCCTTTAGAGTTTGAATGTTCCCTCCCTTTTAGCCAGCATAGTCACGTACCATATCGAGAGACAAAGGGCGCCCACACCAGCTCAAAGTGCGCCAGGCGCATCCTACTGACCGCTACCCCTTGTTCCATGGCATAGATATCCCACATCCGTTCCAGCCAAGCCTGAAAGGAAGGGGCCGAGGCACGTTTCCAGGCTGCAGCAAGGGATAGTCTAGCTGCATTCAGGCCATGGCGAAGTAGAGCAAGTTGCATAGTCCGTGCATCCGGCACCGGGGCCCCAAACAGGAAGATCCCGGGATCCCAAGGGACACTCACTCCCAAAAGCAATTGCATCCGGTATTGTATATCCCTCCAAAAGGCGCGAATGTGGGGGCAGTCCCACCAAATATGCCCTAAGGTACCCCGTTGCCCACAGTTACGCCAGCAGAGGTCCACCGCCCCAGGATATATGCGCGCTATCCGCGCCGGGGTCATATACCAACGGTACAGGATTTTATAATTGGTTTCACGGGCATTAATCGCTACCGCACTCTTCCACAATTGAGTTTCCACCCGTTCCCACTCCTGCTCAGTGTAGGAGAGGCTCAAGTCGGAGTTCCAAAGTTCCCTGTGCCTAGTAGAATACGATTGGGATCCCTGCAAGTGGGCATACAAAGTCACCACGAGTCCCTTAGTGGTAGTGCACCCCTCACAATAGCGTTCCAATTCTGTCAGGGCCCGAGCAACCTGGGGCCGAACAAGTTTTGATCGGACCCAGTGTGTCACTTGCAAATATTGAAAGTGTTGCTCGGCCGGAATGTCAAATTCGTCTTGTATCGCACGAAGGTTGTAGATGACCATCAGCAAAAAGTTGTCCGACCCGACTAAGGCCACGGTGTCCCCACTGCCGAAAGACTGTATCACTTAACCCCGGCGGGAAAGAGGCGTTATCCACTATAGGGGCTAAGGGGATTAAATCCAGGTCACGAGATCGAAAGTGCCGGTCCCAACAACGGAGGGTATGAAGTATATAGGGATTGCTGGTGCGGATACCACGGCGGAGTTTTGGGCCAAGCCACAGCCAATCTCCCAAACCGGCTCCCCCTGCCAAGTTCATTTCCAGTTGTACCCATCGCTTAGTGCTATCAGCAATCATCCACTCCACCCCTGCCCGGCATTGCGCCGCCGCATAATACCAATGCAGATTGGGCATGCCCATACCTCCAGAGCGCATACGAGCATAAAGAACCTGTCGCTCCAAGCGCGGTCGGCGATAACGCCAAATGAATTTCAGAAGCAGCTGCTGCCAGGTCGCCAAGGTAGCCCGTGCGATGGGGAGCGGCAGAACCTGAAAAAGGTAGAGAAAGCGTGGAACAACCACCATCTTGGCTACGGCTATACGCCCGAACCAGGAGAGGAGCAGTCCATTCCATACCTCTAGATCCCGCCGAACCTGACGAAGCAAGGGATCGTAGTTGGCTTTAAAGAGGTCTGCCCTCTCCACAGTCAAGTGCACCCCTAAATAGCGTAGAGCTCCGGCCACCCAACGAAAAGGGTAAGCCGCTTGAAGTTCTGCACAAACCGCCCCGGGGACCCCAACATTCAAGATCTCCGATTTAGTGTAATTAATTTTAAAACCAGATACCCGAGCATAGTTTTCGAACAACTGCATCGCAACTGGGAGGGAAGTGGACGGATCGACCAGGGACAGTATGATGTCATCCGCAAAAAGTGCAGTCCTATATTCCGCAGGGCCAATAAGAACCCCCCGCAAACCTAAATGTTCTCGGAAGCTTTGAGCCAAGGGTTCCATCGCGAGCGCAAAGAGCAGGGGCGAAAGAGGGCAACCCTGTCGCGTGCCCCGTTCCAGCAAGAAACGCCTCGAGTGTCCCCCATTGACCCGAACACACGCCTGGGGCATCTGATAAAGGCTACGAACCCAATGGATAAAATTTGAGCCGAAGCCCATTGTCTCCAGCACGCACCATAAAAATTCCCAATCGACCCGATCGAAAGCTTTTTCTGCGTCCATCCCCACCAGCAGGGCTGGTTGAGGTTCCCGCTGGGCAACGTGTATGACCTGCAGCATACGTCGGATGTTGTCTGCAGCCTGGCGGCCTGGCACGAAGCCAACCTGATCCGGGTGGACCAAGCTCGGAAGGACCCGATTCAGGCGCACCGCCAACACAGAGGCAAAGATTTTAACGTCAACGTTTAACAGGGAGATGGGGCGGTATGACGCCGCGTCGTGCAGTGGTTTACCAGGCTTGGGTATCATCACGATCAATGCCTCGCGTAGGGACGGCGGTAACGAGGCCCCTGCCAAAATCTCATTGAACAAGATAGTCAAGGTTGGCGCCAATTGTATCCTAAACTTCTTATAATATTCTGCTGGGAAGCCGTCACTGCCCGGCGCACTGCCAGCTTTCAATCGTCGAATTGCCATTTCCACTTCGTCTACCGTTAAATCAAGATCTAGCTGAGCTCGATCAGAGTCGGAGAGGTGTGGCAAACCATTCCCCTGCAAATAATCTTGTACGCGGTCCCGTTCAAAGGGCTCCGCCTTATAGAGCTGCTCCAGAAAGTCAGCAAAGAGATCACGTATCTCCCTGGAAATAACCCTCCTCCGTCCCCCAGCCTCGCGCAGTTCCCGCACCACTCTCGTGGATTGTTGTTGGCGAAGACGCAAAGCTAGGAAGCGGCCTGTTTTGTTCCCATGCTCATAAAAAGTTTGCCGTAGTTTCCGGCGCTTATTATCTAATTCTTTCTGCAGACACGCATCCAAGTTGGCTCGAGCAGCCCGCCACTGATGCAAGGCCTGCCGGGAACCAGTTCGGGCGTGTTCCAGACCGAGGCGAGTAGCCTCCTCCACCAACAAGTTGTGGTCACGTGTCCACATTTTGCGCGTGCGAGCTGCCTCCGCCATGAGTTGACCTCGAGCCGTAGCCTTATAAGCATCCCACACCGTGGGAAGAGGAACATCCCCAGAATTGTTAAGCTCAAAAAATTCCGTGATAAAACGGATATGGTCCTGCACTGCGCCCTGCCTCCGCAAGAACCTCACGTCTAGGCGCCAAAGCCGTTGGTGTTCACTGTACAATCCAGCCGGGAGAGCGAGCCAACACGGGGCGTGATCTGACCAAGTCAGCGCTCCATGACCAGCCTGCACTCTCCTGTCCATCAGGCGCTGATCCAATAGAAAATAGTCAATTCGAGTGTGAACTTGATGGACCGGGGAGTAGTACGTATAGCCTCTTTCCCCCCCATGAGTGTCCCTCCAAACGTCCCGCAAACCTAAGTCGAGCATAAGACGCTGTAGGGCTCTTGCTGACACCCCACTCGCCCCCCAGCGCGGCTAGTGGAATCCAGATGGGGCACCAGATGCGTGTTACAATCCCCCCCCAGAACAATGGGGCCCCTTGCAAAATCCGCCAGCAAGGCTTTCAACCATGCAAAAAAGGCCCCTTGGCCTGTATTGGGAGCGTAAACATTAGCTAAGGTTAGTAAATGCCCTTCTAAGCGGATATTCAAGAAAAACCACCTCCCCAGAGCATCTTGCTGTATCTCCTCTATCTGGAGAGAGAGGCTCTGGTGAAAGAGGAAGGCTACTCCCCGTTTCTTCC
This sequence comes from Ichthyophis bannanicus, assembly GCA_033557465.1. Taxonomy (NCBI): domain Eukaryota; kingdom Metazoa; phylum Chordata; class Amphibia; order Gymnophiona; family Ichthyophiidae; genus Ichthyophis; species Ichthyophis bannanicus. The sequence goes on from CM066038.1 coordinate 170,797,095, forward strand.
GTCCTTGTGCATCTGAGGCCACCCGCACCTCAGTATACGGGGACCTCTTTAGCCAGCCCTGCTTACAGGTCTGAAGATGGGTCTCCTGTAAGTAAACAATGTCCCCCCGCAGGGTGCGCAGTTCTGAGAACAGCAGGGACCTCTTCCTCGGGGAGTTGAGGCCCCTAACATTCAAAGAAATAAAGTGCACCATTAGCAGTTACAATCCACTCTATCGCTGCCACCCACTATCCAAAAGGTCCCAGTGATATCTCCCCCCCAGCAGACCCGGGTAATTGGTGAGTCGGGCCCACCCACTCCACCCTCCAAGAACAGGAGCCATAGTCCCTCCTCCCAAGCCCAAGCACACCCCTCAATTCCACATTGAAAAAGAACCTCCCCTCCCACCCCCCTTCCCGTCAATACCACCTGCCTGTTTAAATTATTACAGGACACGGTAAATTGACCACAAACCCCGAACCCCCCAGAACCCCTCAGAGCAAGAATTCAGCCTAAACAATGAAAAGACAGAGAAAAACATACTCCCCACTACTCCTCCACCCCCCCCCCCAGGTCATCAAACTCATCGTACCCCTTTATCAAAGCAATAACATCAACAGAACATTTGCAGCTCATCCGCCACCCCTCATGTATCAAAAAAAAAAAAAAAAAAAGCGAGGGACCCCAGTCTAATGCTCACCACCACTCATTCAAAAATCAGGGGACCCGCAGATTGAGACTCCTTAGAGAAGAAAAAGTAAGAGGAGCTCCTCAAGTCCACAAAAAGAGATCAAGTGGACTTGCCCACTCGAGTCCACCTGGAGTGTTGGGGCTTAGGGGTGGCGGATGAGGCTGAGCATTGTCATCTACTAAACCCGCCTGGCGAAGGGCTCGCCAAGCTTCAGTGTAGTCCTTTGCAGAGATCTTTTTGTTGCCCAGAAGGAAGTTCATCCTAAATGGAAAGGACCAGGAATAGCAAATCCCTTTGCTGTTCAGGACCGCTGAGACTGGTTTCATCTCTCTCCGCCGCGCCAGGGTGAACGTCGAGAGGTCCTGGTAGATGGACACGGATGCATCCTGAAAGCGGACCATCTTTTTCTCCCTGCCTCGACGGATAAGGAGCTCAGCATCAGAATAGCGCAAAAATCTCACGATGACATCACGAGGCTGGTTATTGGGGGGTTTCCCCAAAGCGCGGTGAACTCATTCAATTTCCATACCAGTGGCGTGCGCAGCCAGGTCCTCCGTCGAGAGCAATTCCGCTATCAGCAGTTTAAGTATAGTTGGCAGATCTTCTCCGCCCCCTTCCACCTCTGGGATCCCACGGAAACGCACATTGTTGCGGCGGGAACAGTTTTCAATGTCATCAATTTTATAAGTCAGTTCCATTGCTTGCACGTGCTGCCGGTCTAAAGCACATTGTAAATCCATCAAAGTCCCATCTTGTTCTACCATTTTGGTCTCCACGTCTTCTACTCGGGTTCCCAGTTCCTTGACGTCAGTCCTGAGTTCGGCGACATCTTTCATCAGGTCCTCCCGTAGCACACGAAATTCATTAGCTAATTCCGCAAAGCCCCTCCGGAGTTCTTGTTTGAGATGAGCCGAGGAGAGTTGCCCATGCGGATCCAAGTCCTCCTCGCTGACAGTCTCATCATCAGAGCCTGATGGGGGGGGTTGCTCGTGTGGACTACTGGGGGCTCCGGACTTACTCTGCAAGCGCTGGGAGGAGCGCATCCCCTCCCGAGTTTCAGAGCTTTTGGCTTTAGTAGCCATCTTACAGTGTCACCAAAGTCACACAGTGGTAGGAGAGAGATGTGTCCAATGCCAGCAAAAGTGGGGATAGCAAGGAGGCAATGGCGTCTAGGGCTTCACACATCCACAGCGCAATCACCACCTCACAGTGTCAGGAGACGTGCACAAGTAATGTCAGCAAAGCATAGGGCCCTGAATAAACAGAGAGGCCAAAGGAGAAAGCTGCCTCAGCCCTCCCAGGATAGCAGACATTCAACAAGGCCCCTAAGGACCACTCAGGGCGGATGTAAAGTTTGGGCTGGACACCAAGCCACTAGAGTGTATCCCCGGTCACCAGCTCCAAATTCAAGCCACAGTGCCACAGTGTAGAGGAGGAGAGGATTGGCGCTTAAACTTACCCCCCTCGGGGTGAGTTGCACTGGCAGGAGAGGCTAGCAGGCACCAGCTGATGGCACGTGGTCTCCTCGCTGTATTCGCAGGTCTTACCGGCAGGGATCCATCAGCTCATGTAGAGGCCTCAGCGCCGGGAGTCGTTGCCCCCTCTGGTCCACGGGCTGCCGCACGTTCCACGGTGCAGCACCCGAGAGGCAGCTGCTCAGGCTTTCAGGGCTCCGCTCCGCTCCAGCGGTGTTTGAACCCGACGCGGGACCTAGATGGTGGATCGGGCAGGCCCAGAGCCAGCAACAGACGGAGGCGGCCAGCAGGCCACGCTTCAGGGGCGATCCCCGCGCTTTTCAGGACTCCAGAGTGCCCGCCGAACCGTTGGTTTATGTTCCGATGGGGACCGCTTGCTCACGCCGACCCAGGGTAGGTAGAGGGGAGCAGGTTGCTGCAGTTAGCGCATGTTTTCTGGTGTTTGTGGGGTTGTGAGGACGGAGCTCTTCTAAAATGCGGCCATCACCGGGTCGATTCTTTTTAACATTTCTGTTAGTGATATTGCATAAGAGCTGTCAGGTAAGATTTGCATCTTTGCAAGTGATATTAAAATCTGCAATAGAGTAGATACCCAGGCAGGAGTACTGTAGATAACATGAGGGGGAATCTAACTAAGCTTGAAGAATGGTTGAGAATTTGGCTGTTAAGATTTAACGCTAAAAAATGTAGAGTCATGCATTTGGGCTGCAAAAATCCAAGGGTGCAGTACAGTTTAGGAGGTGAAGTACTTCTGTCCATGAAAGAAGAGTGGGACCTGGGCGTGATTGTTTCTGATGATCTTAAAGTGGCTAGACAGGTAGAAAAGGTGACGATGAAAGCCAGAAAGATGCTTGGGTGCATGGGAAGAGGAATGGCCAGCAGGAAAAAGGAGGTGATAGTATCTCTCTATAAGTCTTTAGTGAGACCTCATTTGGAGTATTGTGTGCAATTCTGGAGACCACACCTTTAAAAGGATATAAACAGGATGGAGTCAGTACAGAAGGTAGCTACTAAAATGGTCAGTGGTCTTCATTATAAACCAAACGGGGACAGACTTAAAGATCTCAATATGTATACTTTAAAGGAAAGGCAGGATAGAGGAGATATGATAGAAATGTTTAAATACCTCCGTGGCAAAAATGCACAGGAGGAGATCCTCTTTCAATTGGAAGAAAGCTCTGCAATAAGGGGACATAGGATGAGGGTGAAAGGGGATAGACTTAGAAGTAATATGCGCAAATATTTCTTTATGGAAAGAGTGGTAGATATGTGGAATAGTCCCCCAGTAGAGGTAGTAGAAATGAGAACAGTATCTGAATTCAAGAAGGCATGGGACAAACACAGAAGATCTTTAAAGGAAATAAAGAACTATAGTAGTTGATATGGAAGGGCAGAATGGATAGGCCATGTGGTCTTTTTCTGCCGTCATTTTTTTATGTTTCTATATTGTATAAAAAAGTGGACTGTTGTGCTGTCATAATGAGGCTCACTAATCAATAATAGATAACATCATATTTTTTGGAATTTCTTTTCATACACATGCAGGGTAATTTTGTAACAGGGCATCTAGGTTAGGCAGTCAAAACATGCATATTTTAAGCCTATTATATAAAGACAAGTAGGCGCCTTACACATGCTCTATAGCAGGTATAAATGAAAGCGATAAGGTTCACAAGTGTGCTCATAAATGAAAGTATTTTATAATCAATGTGCCTTCTTGCTACTAGAGAATACACCACTTCACATTAAAGTTCATACTTTTAGGCTGGTTGGTATTTTCTAAGAAGCCATTAATGTGCATAAAATGCTATATCTGCATGTTAATGACTACCAAAAACTACCTCCTTGAAGCGGAGCAGCCAACTCTCTGTTTTCTGGAAGGAGATGTGTAGCCATTCCTGTTTTTTAAACTTACATCCCAATGTATTGTGGCATTTTCATAGTTGCATGAGATATCATTGTCAAATTACTGCCAGGTTAGGCTTCTGATGGTTTAGAAAAAAGACAAATGAGAGGAGATAAGATGGAATTTTAATAAAATCATGAGTGAGATGGAAAGATTAAGAAACAGATGCCTAACCTTTCAAACGACACTGAAACAAGAGGATATTCCATTAAACTATTGACCAGTAGATTGAAAAAACAATCATAGGAAGTTTTTTTTTCATGCAGTATAATATTAAGTTGTGGAATCCATTTCCAGAACACGTAGTCAAAGTGGCTAGCATAGCAGAGTTCAAAAAGAGGTTTTTAGCACGTTCAGAGAGGAAAAAATGATCACCCAAGTAGATTTTTGTAGAGCCTTCATTTATCTCTGGAAATGAACTATGAGAAATTGATCTGCTTCCTGGAATCTGCCGGGTACTTGTGACCCAGACTGGCCACTGTCAAAGATACTAGGCTCGATGGATTTTGGCCTGACTCAGCATGATTTTTCTTATGTTTTATTTATTTATTTGATTTATTTTCACAAAATTTGTTATACCACTAATGGTACAATCATCATAGTGGTTCACAAAGCCAAAAATGGAAAACTGGAAACAAACATATAGAGCAATAAACAAAAATACTGTATCCCTTTCCTGACAAGAGAATGGAAACATGTGGAGGGGGTGTCATTGGACAACAATATCAACCAAGACAAAAACATAGAGAACACAAGGAAAAGATGAAAGATTAAAAGGAGAATTTGTCTAAGAGATATAAATAAGGATAGCAAGATATTTATTGAAAGGCACGCTCCAAAAAACAGGTCTTAAGGCAAGTCTTGAATTTCTTGTAAGAGGCATCTTACAAGAGTTTCGTATGTAATTCATCTGTGCAATAAGAGTATCTATTAATTAAATATGGATAGCCAAAACAAATATCTTTTATAACAGAGAAATAATCTAATACTTACTGCAGGTTTCCGATCTTCAAAAAGGTAGACTAAAGAACTCTGTTGCAATCTGATGGAATTCATGATTTCCATAGGTTTACCAGATGATTGATGGTATTGCTCTATCACATGCATGGACTTATGGTCTGGAATAATTCTATGAAAAGCAGGACCTTATGGTCGTAGATGATAAATGGAAAAACCAAGATTGTCTGATATCATGGAACTATCTGATAACTCTATATTTGTAGTTGTTTCTTCCCTTTGAGTTCAGCAGAACAGATATAAAATTTTATGGTATAGGATAAGGTAAAAAAAAATCCAAGAGCAACCCATACGTTTCCTCTGGAGGGCCGATGACTGAACAGTTCTGCTAAACTGATGATGTCATCAGCATGTATAACTTTGTTCCTCTTGAGAGGCTCAGGTTTTAGTGATGCTGCTGAATTTTCATTTTAATAAATGAAAGATGAATTCATAACCTGCTGGCACCATTCAGGAGAAATAAAAAGTACAATGGTCCTGCTTTAATAAGTAAAAACTGTTTAATATCACTTCACCTTTATGGGCATGGTTATATTTTAATTTGAGACGTTCAGTAAAAGTGTGCCATGTTGTCTGATATGCTCAGTAGCCTGTACAGCAAGGAATTTTTGTCACAGGAATGAATGAGTAAGCCTGACCCTAAGCAACATACTGGCAAGCTAGATGTTTGTAACATTTGCCGTATTTACCGGGAATGTATGAGAAAATAACTGCTTGAAAATAAGAATGGGAAACATACATTGTTAAAGGATAACTGAGGTCATGTCATCTATTCAACAGGTAGAGCTGAAGGATGGAGAGTTCTGTGCAGCCTCCCAGTGCAACAAGGCATTTCCTACCATGGCATCTGCAGACATTTACCCCCCAAATTTTCAACCGTAATTAGTATAAGAGTGTATAAACCAAACCAAAAATGGAGTTCAAACTAAAGTCTAAGGAGCCCTTTTACTAAAGTGCATTAAAATTTTGCAGTGACTGCCTGTGAGCTGCAAAGGTTAATGCACAGTAACTGCAAAGCCTCTGCATTACCTTCTACACAGATGCACTTAGAAGGGAATTTTATAAAGTCATTTCCCAGGCGTATGTGGTCACATATGTGCGTTAGTGACTTCTGATAAAATTCTAGCTGGTGCAAAAGTATGTGCTGCCGCATGAAGGCACATACATTACCTGTAGGCATTGCTAAGGGGTGCAGTTTGGGTACAGCATGGGCAGAGCACACAAGCATGCACATACATACGTAAGATACAGGTGAACATTTACACAAGCTCCAAAACTGGTAGAAATATCTGCACCTGCAAAGAAGATGAACGTTTTACCACATAGGGGCCCTTTTACTAAAGCCTGCTGGGTGGTTAGCACATGTTTTAGCGTGTGCTCACTGTCCACAGTGACGCCTAATGTGGAGGAAGCGAGCAATTGCTAAGATGTACATTAATTGACCAGCACGCGACGGGGTGGGGACTGGGTGAGTTAGGAGTGAAGTGTTGGCGTTGACTGCACATTGCACTTAGCACGGGCAGCATTAGCGTAAGCTCACTGTCAATGTGGCAGTAAGTATGGATGCACCTAATTATATCTCTATGGGTATTGTTAGGTGCACCTGCTTGAACTGCGCTGCACATTAGTGTACACATTCATGTGCTAACAGCTGGGAACATGCTGGTCACATTCCCGACAACTACTGCGGAGGATTTGCACTTAACATACATTAAAAATTCATGACCTTAATAGGATTTAGTAAAAAGACCTCTTAAGCTAGTATTTTAAAAAAAATTTGAGCTCGATATCAGCACTGTTGGCTAGTGCTACGAAAGCAGCTAGCCATCGGCACTGAACTTTAAACTCAGATATTCAATGCCAGGGTCATATCCTGGTTCTAGCATTGAATTGCCATGAAGTTGACTCGGCAGCAGTGTTATTGAGCCACTGACCAGTTAGCTTCTGCAATGAAAGTCAGGCCAGGGTTTCCTGCGCCTGACGTTCGCCATGTATTTTACACTTCATATTCATGCTTGGCTCCTTCCAGTCAGCCATAGCACTTGCCCAACAAGAATACTACATCTATCTGACTAACTCTCTTGCATCTGATCCTCGTCGTCTCTTCAATACCCTCAGCTCTCTCCTCAAGGTGCCCCCCCTGGTCCCGCCCTCCCTTTCTGCCCAAACACTGGCTGAATACTTCCATGACAAAATCCACAAGATTACCCTCCAATTCCCCATTTCCTCTTCTACCTCCCTGCCTCTCCAATTCTCCCCCCCCCCCATCCCTACTACCTCTGCTACCCTCTCCTCCTTCCCTGTGATCTCTGAAGAGGAAACCACACTCCTCCTTTCCTCCTCCAAACCCACCACCTGTTCCTCTGATCCTATCCCCACCCATCTCCTAAGCCCCATCTCCCCCACCATTGTCCCTTCCATCTCTTTTATTCTCAACCTTTCACTCTGCACCGCAACTGTCCCCGCAGACTTCAAGCATGCTGTGGTCACACCTCTCCTCAAGAAACCCTCACTCGATCCCACCTGTCCTTTTAACTATCAACCAATCTCCTTCCTTCCCTTCATATCCAAACTACTTGAACAGGCAGTCCACTGCCGCTGCCTCGACTTCCTCTCCTCTCAGGCCCTCCTCGACCCTCTACAGTCTGGCTTCTGTCCCTTAAACTCCACTGAAACGGCTCTTACCAAAGTCTCCAGTGACTTGTTCCTGGCTAAATGTAAGGGCCTCTACTCTGTCCTCATCCTTCTTGACCTCTCTGCTGCTTTTGACACTGTTGATCACAAATGTCTCCTCAATACCCTCTCCTCACTTGGTTTTAAGGGCTCCGTACTATCCTAGTTTTCCTCCTACCTCTCCCATCGCTCCTTCAGTGTATGCTCCGGTGGCTCCGCCTCCTCTCCTACCCCGCTCCCAGTTGGTGTACCTCAAGGATATGTCCTGGGTCCACTCCTTTTCTCTCCCTATACCCAATCCCTTGGTGTGCTTATCTCCTCCCATGGCTTTCAGTACCATCTCTATGCTGACGATTCCCAAATCTACCTCTCTATGCCTATAATCTCTCCAACATTCCAGACCAAGATCTCTGCCTGCCTATCCGACATTGCTGCCTGGATGTCTCACCGCCGCTTAAAATTGAACATGTCTAAGACTGAACTCCTTATATTTCCCCCCAAAACTTCCCCTCCTCTCCCTCCTTTCTCAGTCTCCGAGGATGGCTCCACGATCCTTCCTGTTCCCTCAGCCCGCAATTTGGGGGTTATCTTTGACTCCTCCCTCTCCTTCTCCACACATATCCAGCTCGTAGCTAAGACCTGCCATTTCTTTCTCTACAACATTAGCAAAATCTGTCCCTTCCTTTCTGAACACACTACTAAAACGCTTGTCCATTCCTTAATCTCCTCTCGCCTCGACTACTGCAACCTACTCCTTACTGGTCTTCCTATGAGCCATCTCTTTCCCCTTCAATCTATTCAAAACTCTGCTGCTCAACTCATCTTCCGCCAACCTCGCCATGCCCACATTACCCCCCTCCTCAGGTCACTTCACTGGCTCCCTATCCATTTCTGCATCCAGTTCAAACTTCTCCTCCTAACCTATAGATGCATTCACTCTATGGCCCCTCACTACCTTTCTTCCCTTATCTCGCCTTACAACCCCTCTTGGAAACTTTGCTCTTCTGACAAACTACTTCTATCCAGGCCCTTTACTCACACCCCTAACTCCAGACTTCGCGCCTTTCACCTTGCTGTACCTTACACCTGGAACAACCTACCCGTGTCTGTACGCCAGGCACCCTCCCTAGCCCTCTTCAAATCCAGGTTGAAGACCCACCTCTTCATTGTCACTTTCAGATCCTGACTCTGTCCTTCGTCTTGCACCGACTTCCATCTTTTGTCTTGACTAAATTGTAAATGCCATATTTTGTTTTTGCCCTGAATAGCCCGCTGCTATATGTTTTGTCTTGACTAGATTGTAAGCTCCGATGAGCAGGGACTGTCTCTTGCATGTATATCTGTACAGCGCTGCGTGTGACTGGTAGCGCTATATAAATGCTTAATAGTAGTAGTAATGTATCACTTAATAGTAGTAGTAATGTAACCGGGCAGCGACTCAATATCGCCCTGGAGTGCCCCGATGCTAAGCGGTTACAAAGTGGCATTTACACAGTCTGTAGGTCTGCAACCATGCCTCTGAATATTCCCTCCTTTGTATTTATGCAGATTATATGTTGAAAGACCAAGCAATTGCAACTTGTTCAGAAAACAGCTGGAAGAAGTAAAAATCAGAAAGGAAAAAAGGGAAAAGTTAATAGGAAGTATGCTGAAAGCTCATCATAAAGAAATTTTCCCAATACACTGTTCTAGGTAAACCTTATAAGAGGACATCAAGGGGCATGTTGACTAAAGGGCACTACCCACGTAGTGCAGGGTAAGCATGCGTTATCAGAGTCATGCTAAAAAGTAGCATGTTGCTGCGTGCTAAAAAATCCATGCTGCCTGGGTAGCATGTGTATGGGCGACAAGTAGGTGGGGTGTAGGCATTCCTGCCATATGCTGCTAGTGTGGGTCTTGAAAGTCCACATTGCCAGTGCTAGGCAGGAAGCAAAAAGCTCCAGCACAATGGGTGGCAATAGTTGTTCCCCATGACGGTTTATTACAGGCCAAGCCATGCTTGATAGTGCCGCTGCCCGGTTAGCTTCTGGCTTCTGCGGCGACCTGGATATTCAATACCAATGACTGATATGGCTCTGGCAATGAATATCCAAGATTAGTTTTCAGCACCCCCCCTCCCCAGTTTCTATCCAGATCCAAAACAAAATCGACTATGTTGCTGTTGCTGTTTGTTCTTTAAAAACCTCTAATGCAGGCGTTCTCAATGACCCATCATGTTTTCAGGATAACCACAATGAATATGCATGAGAAAGAGGTGCATATAATGGAGGCAGTACATGCAAATCTATCTCATGCAGGTTTGGGAACCCTTGCTCTAACCCAGTAATTTTACTTGGAAGTATCTAAATTTTACTGCATAAGCTGAGAATTCTGTTGATAAATAGATTTTTCCAGCATGGCCAAAGCATTCCAAATTCCATCCAAGGGATAGTCTTAGGCTTTATTAACAGTGGTTTAAAACTTTCCATACTGATACCAGAGTTCCCAAGTTACCCAGCTTTAGCAGTGAGATATTTTACAAGTTCTGGTTTTAAATTTCCATTGCAGTGCAGTATGGTCTTTGTAGTCCTTGATTTTATCCATTGGGATCAGTGCTGCAGCTCCTATAATGCACCAGAATGAGATTGTCAGAAATCCAGGACTGACTTAAAATCTCGCTCCTGGAACTGGGTAACTTGGCAACTCTGTTATACCAGGTTCGTGTGAATCTGACAATTATGGAGAATCAGATTTTTGTTATGGATATCAGACTTAGCACATCTAGTCCTATGGATAACCTTGATTGAGCTCCAAGATAACAAAGTAGAGCAATCACAGGTAGAGGAGATCCCATGCTTCCAGCCACCACTCTGGTCTGATTGCTGATACCTTCTGTCTGTGTCAGACTCATACTGGAAGCTTCCACTACCTGCTTACCTAGCTGAGCCAGAGAAATTTGCAGCTCTGGATTTAAAGTTATCTCGTGGTCCAGACAGTCAGCATGCAATCCTTCTCATGCTGGCCCTCCAATGACCCCGCCATCATTGGAACATTCTCACAAGTGGCAAATGAGTTCATGGGTCCCGAGCGGTAAATTCTTAGTGGTTCTGTGGGAGAAAGCCAGGGCTTCTTTTTTTTTATCCATCAATCATGAGGAAAATTTACACAAGGTAAAATTCGGGAGAGAGGCTCAGCAAAAAGCTTAAGCCACTGCCATCTTGGGTCCGCCCCCTAAACCAAGCTAGTATTTTATAAAGAGCAGTAATGCTTGCTTGTCTTTATAAGATAGGCTTAAAATAGATACTTTAACACACTAGGCATCCCCTTAAAAAAATTACCCTCTTAATGTCACTTATTGAGGTGGCATTATGCTGCATTAATAGTTAACATCTCCACTCCATGCTGTGCAGTGAACGTGGGAATTAGCGTATGCTAACTGTCAAGCCACTGTGTTAACTGTTCACTATTTAATATACACCATTTCCCATGTTAACTGCTTAACATACTTTAGTAAAAGGTCTCCTAAGTTTACTTAGCAATTTGTAATGTCAGATAGATATAAATGCACATTATAGATGTTGCATGGAGATTGAACTGAGATGGTCAGGTCAGGACATACTCGATTCCGACAGTATTTTAGAAACAACTCTGCTAATCATGGAGCTATTTATAAAAAAAAAAAAAAACAGAAGGAAGTGCAGGAACACATGTGCATTGTGCATTGCAAGAGACGCCATTTTACAAATTTACATGTGGGAAAACTCAATGGCGGAAACCTGATAACAGACATGTAAGTACCAGCACTTATATGTGCATGTGAGCCATTCTGCAAACTTAGAAGGGTAGCTGCTGCTAAATAACTACATAGGGCACTAGATTGAATTCATTTAATTTTGGAGGGGGAACTAAACTGGGGGTGGGGGGGGGGGTTAAAGAGGATAAGCTCCTTAATCTCTCCTGTAAAGGGCTGAGCAGAATGTGCACATCTTAAAAACCTATATGTGCCAGGGAATGGGCGTTAATCTGAACGAGAAAAATTTGGGAGAGTTAGAATATATAGCAATAAATGAGAGGTTAGATATGATTGGAATCTCAGAGACATGGTGGAAGGAGGACAACCAGTGGGACACTGTGATACCTGGGTACAAACTATATCGTAATGATAGAGCTTATCAAATTGGTGGAGGGGTTGCGCTCTATCTTAGAAAGGACATTGAGTCAGAAAGGATTAAAGTTTTGCAGGAAACAAAATTTGTTGTAGAATCTCTATGGATTGAAATTCCATGTAAAAAGGGGAAAGCGATGGCAGTGGGGGTGTACTATCGACCGCCTGGCCAGAATGAACAAATGGGTCATGAAATGCTCAAAGAAATCAAGGAAGCTAACAAAAGTTACAGCGCAGTAATAATAATAGGTGATTTCAATTACCCCGGTATCGACTGGGTCAGTGTCACGGCAGGACATGCTAGGGAGATAAAGTTCCTAAATTAAATAAATGACTGCTTCTTGGAGCAGCTGGTTTATGAACCGACCAGAGGGGAAGCCAAATTATACCTAGTCCTTAGTGGAACACCAGATCTAGTGCAAGAGATAAGGATGTTGGGGCCACTTGGCAATAGTGATCATAGCATGATCGCATTTGATTTAATTAGTGGAAGAGGGATAGTAAGGAAATCCACAGTACTACCTTTTAACTTTTGAAAGGGAGACTATGATAAAATGAGGAAAATAGTTAAGAAAAAACTAAAAGGAGCAGTTGCAAAGGTTAAAGACTTACATCAAGCTTGGGTGTTGTTGAAAAATACTATCTTGGAAGCCCAGACCAGCTGTATTCCACGCTTCAAGAAAAGTGGAAGGAAGTCCAAAAAACTGCCAGCATGGTTTAAAGGTGAGGTCAGAGAGGCTGTTGCCAAAAAAGCATCTTTCAGGAAATGGAAAAAAAGAGCCAAACCTGGAAACAGCACAAGCACTGGCAAGTCAAATGCAAGGCATTGATAAGGCAGTCAAAGGGAAAATTCGAGAAGAAGCTTGCTGTGGAAGCAAAAATGCGAAATAAAGACTTTTTCAAGTATATTCGTAGCAAAAAACCTGTGAGAGAGTCAGTTGGTCCATTAGATGATAGAGGGGTTAAAGGGGCACTAAGAGGCGACAAGGCGATAGCGGAGAGACTGAATGAATTCTTTGCTTCGGTCTTTACTGAGGAAGATGTAGGGATGTTACCCATGACTGAAGTGGTATTTAAAGGTGCAGAAGAATTGAAGGAAATATCGATACATCAGGAAGATGTATTACAACTATTAGATAAACTGAAGAGTAGCAAATCACCTGGGCCAGATGGTATACATCCAAGGGTGTTGAAAGAACTGAAATATGAGATTGCAGACCTGATATTAGTAATCTGTGAATTTTCATTAAAATCATCTCTAATACCTGAAGATTGGAGGATCGCCAATGTAACACCAATTTTTAAAAAGGGTTCCAGGGGTGATCCGGGAAACTACAGACCAGTGAGCCTGGCATCAGTACCGGGAAAAATGGTAGAAACCATCATAAAGAATAAAATTACTTAGCATGTAGATTGTCATGGCATAATGGAGACTGCCAACATGGCTTTAGACAAGGAAGATCTTGTCTTACTAATCTGTTATGTTTTTTTGAAGGTGTGAATAAACAGGTGGACAAAGGTGAGTCGGTTGATATAGTGTATCTGGACTTTCAGAAAGCTTTGACAAGGTCCCTCATCAGAGACTTTTGGCAAAACTAAAGAGTCATGGGATAGGAGGCAGTATACTATTGTGGATCAGGAACTGGTTAAAAGATAGAAAGCAGAGGTTTGGGCTAAATGGCCAATTTTCCCAATGGAGAAAGGTGAATAGTGGTGTACTCCAGGGATCTGTGCTGGGTCTGCTGCTTTTTGACATATTCATAAATGACCTGGAAAGGGGAATAACGAGGGAGGTTATCAAATTTGCAGATGACACAAAACTATTTAAAGTTGTTAAAACCCAAGAGGATTGTAGAAAATTGCAAGAGGATCTTGATAAATTGGAAGAATGGGCATCAAAATGGCAGATGAAATTTAATGTGGACAAGTGCAAAGTTATGCACCTAGGGAAGAACTACCCAAACTATGGTTACACAATGCAAGGTTCCACATTAGGAACCATCACCCAGGAAAAAGATTTAGGCGTCATTGTGGATAACATGTTAAAACCCTCGGCCCAGTGTGCAGCAGTGGCCAAGAGAGCAAATAGAATGCTAGGTATCATAAGGAAAGGAATGGAAAATAAAACAAAATATATTATAATGCCTCTATATCGTTCCATGGTGAGACCGCACCTTGAATATTGTGTGCAATTCTGGTCGCAATATCTTAAAAAGGATATAGCAATATTAGAAAAGGTTCAGAGAAGAGCCACCAAAATGGTAAAGGGGATGGAAGGATACTCCTATGAAGAAAGGCTAAAAAGGTTAGGGCTCTTTAACCTGGCAAAGAGACGGCTTAGGGGAGATATGATAGAAGTCTATAAATTAATGAACGGAGTGGAACGGGTAAACGTAGATTGATTGATTGTTTACGTTATCAGAATATAGAAAGACTAGGGGACATGCAATGAAGCTACAGGGTAAACTATTTAAGACTAATAAAAGAAAATATTTTTTCACTCAACGTGTAATCAAACTCTGGAATTTGTTTCCGGAGGATGTAGTAAAGGCTGTTAGTGTAGCTGGGTTTAAAAAAGGTTTGGACGAGTGCCTGGAGGAAAGGTCCATAAACCATTATTAAGAAGGGACCCAGGATATCAATGCTTGACCCAGTACAAGCATTGTGGAACCTGTGTCTTTTGGGGAAACTGCTAGGTACGTATGACTTAGATTGGCCACTGTTGGAAACAGGATACTGGGCTTGATGGACCTTGGTCTGACCCAGTATGGCATATCTTATGTTCTTATGATGAGCAAGAATTGCATTAAATAGGAAGCATTTAAATTATGTGATAGAATGCTCTGATAATGGTGTAGACAGGACTTCATTCAAGCTCAATTTGTAAGTATATCACTCCCAATAATATGGACAAATTTCTACAAAGTCATCAATTTCCATGAATTGATCTTTTCCCTTTTAATCTTTGTGAGTTTATCATCATTTTGGCTTCCAAGAACATAAGAATGCATCCAAGATATTTGGAGGGGAAGGGTTGACGTCTATATTTTAAAATTTAACAGAACCCTGGAGCACAAATAGATCTGCATAGAATAATGAGCTATAAGGAGCATTCATAGTATAAACTTGTCAAAGTTAAGAGTGGTTATGCCCAGCAAAGTTCTTTCACAAGTAATCTTAAGACATGATGAGATCTCATGCACAGCTGCTATCTGCTCTTGTAAATCCCTGGATGTGCAGACTTTTCTGGTAGCATCTAAGAGGATTGACTTAATAGGCAGCTTATTTGGCCAGTACTTGCCTTTACACACTATCACAAATCTTCACTGAAATACCACCATCAGTATTGTTCACAAAATCATGCAAAATTCCTTTTCATGTATATTAATAAATTAACAGTGATAGAATAATCCCATTTATGATGTTTTCATGGGCTTCAGCGGCTAGTATGATAAACTCTGCGGTTTTTCATGTCTTGTTGCGTCTTTGTAACTGAAACCAGCATGGCCCTGAAAACTGCCAAGTTCATTTAAGACACCCTAAATTTAACAAAAATGATTGTGCTTCTGTTCAGAAGTGGAAGAACATTCATTTGTATTCCAAGGTAAAGATCCCTTGGCTTGAAGTTGTCTGCATCCAGTATGAAATTAAGAATATTGTTGACATTTAGATTGGATCATATGGATAGTACTACAGGTCTGAATCTTGATAATGGTAACTGCATGTTTGTGAAAGGACCGAAAATTTTGCTGAATGTTCATTTTCTTTGTCATGCCAGTGAAATTAATGCTGTAAATCCCCATCTTAGACAGAATTTATTAGTGAGAAAAGACACGTCTAGGTATGAATGTGGAGGCAGAGGACAGTATTTTACAAAAGGCTCCACTGTGTGCAGAGCCTTTTGTAAAACACATGTAAGGACATGCAGATGGATTTGCCACCAAGCACAGTGGGAGGAACCATTTTACCAATCTGCACGTGGGAAATCGGAGTATCATAAAGACAGCAGCTTCCATGTGGAACTGATAATTTTGCAACTTCCAGGAACAAATGCTACCAGTTTCACAGGCAGTTGGGCTGTTTTGCAGACCTATGTAGATAAGTACCACCAATTAAATACTGAGGCCTCAGGGGGGATTTTTTATTTTCATTTTGGAGGAAGAAATATACAACGAGGGATTAAGAAGAAGAATCCCTTAATCTCTTGTGGAAAAGCCCTGACCTTAACAAGGACTTTTTAAAAAATCTATGAATGCCTCAGAGCTGGTGTAAAACCTGACATAGAAACTTTTTGCCATATACGCAGATTCCCTTTGTAAAATGGGGAACACACATGTAGATTTTTGTTCTGCCCAAACCACGCCCCAGAGAAATCTCCCCACATAAATAGAAGCTTTCTGAAATCGCATTTATATGTGAATTCCATTCTACATGTGTAAATGCCACTAAAATACCCCCCATCATCTATTCTTCAACTGTTTATCCTAATTTTATCGACCTACAAATCTTGCCATTATTATTCGGAATCCACAAAAAATGTGTCATTGCCAGAGTTGGCTGTCTTTCTTCTCATGATTGAGCCTTACCCAAGGGCTTGGGAATCATAGAGGTATTATTATTAATATGTGCCCTTATCCAGGCCACTTTCCAAAATTGAAAAAAAGTCCTAGGCTACAGTGCAAAACATGTGAAGACAAATTTTAGATGGCACATGGAGATCAGAAATGAGAAGTTGAGGTTGGGACGTTTACAATTCCAGTGTTATTTTAGAAAAGACTTTGGCAATCATGAAGCCTTTTCAAAAATAAATATGTATTTATTTATTTATTTAACTGCATTTATATCCCACTTTTCACTGGGTCAAAGCTGTTTAACATAAAAGGGGAGGGGGACAATAATCAAGTTGACAGAAAGAGGGAGGTGGGCCATCATCAGGGGAATAACATTGTTGATCTTCACAAAAAGTAACAGTACTAGACAGTAGACGTTTTTTGGTAGTCTCTTAGATGGTTGCTGGGGGGGGGTAGGTCATGGGGTTCTGGTGAGCAGTTATTGAGAGTTGTCTGTTTCAGGTCCAAGATATTTATGAAACAGGATGTTTTTTAACTGTTTCCGGAGTGCAGAGAGGTCTTTGGTGCTTTGGATCTGGTTCGGGAGGGAGTTCCAGAGGGAGGGTGCATACAGTTCGAATGCTCTGTTGCAGGTTTGCTGATTGAACTTAGTTCGTTCATGGGGGATAGTGAAAGTGTTGCTGGTGGTCTGATGGGTTGGTCTGTTGAGAGTAGGGTGAGGTAGTAGAGTCCGAAGTTGTGTGGTCTGGGTTTGATGGAGGGCTTTGTGGATAGGTAAGAGGGATTTGTATTTAATCCTTGCTTCGAGGGGCATGATGTGAAGTTCTCTCAGGACTGGGGTGATGTGATAGTGTTTTTTTGCCTTCTGGATGATTCTTGCGGTGGTGTTTAAGGCAGTCCGTAGGGGGTTGGTGTGGGCGGCGGGTAGTCCGTGATAAATTGCATTGCAGTAGTCCAGGTGGGGGAGCGCCATGGCCTGCATGACTGTTCTGAAGTCCTGTGGGTCGATGAGTGGTCTCCTGACTACACTCATCAACCCACAAGATGTGCAGGAGTACACATATATTGACCGACATGTAAAGTTGCAGGAGCCATTTTACATGTGCGAACAATCAATGGCTACAACTCGGCAATTTACAGGTGTTAAATACAAATTTATATATGTGCATGCAGCATTTAACAACTTACACATTTAACTAACATGTGTGAGTATTTTGCAAACCTATACCTTTAAATGCCGCCATTAGCTATAGAGATCTATCTTTAATTCATTCAAATTTGGAGGGGGGAAATAATGAGGAATTAAGGAAGATAATCTCCTTAATCCCTCTTATAAAGGGCTGGCTGAAATAAACAATTTTTATAAAACTGTACATGCTCAGGAACAGCTGTAAAACCCAACATGGATAATTTTGATTATACATGTGCTTTCCCTATGGTGTAGATTCTGAGCAGCGTTTAGTGGGGATGGACGTCCAGTTCGGATGTCCATCCCCGCTGAACAGTTGGGTGGTGATTCCACCCACAGAGCTCCCCGTACATACAGCAGAAATGTGCGGGGAGCTCTGTACGGGGGTGAGAGGGGCAGGCCGAGGGAAGCATGATGGCGGGCATGGGGCGTGATGCCTACCCCGGATATACAGAGCTGTTTCCGAGGTCGGCACTGTATGTCTAGGGTCGGCCATTTAAAAGGGGTACTTATTCCACCTCGGAGGTGGAATACATCCCCCTGGATATCGGGGGCTGCTGGAGCCAGGGTGCAGAGAACATGTGAGGGGGTGCAGGGGGTAGCCCACAGCCAGACCTTAGCCATGGAAGGCCCAATTGGGGGTCGGGCTGTGGGGAAAACAGAGTCTGCTGTGGCCGCTGGGAACGTGGCAACATAAAGCCATGACACTGCGGATCCATGCAGGGGCCAGACTGAGCTAGCCGGGGATGTGGCTGGACGTCTGGGGTGTCTGAATTGGGGCACGTCCCGGAAGTCCAGTCATTATGCCGCGATTCTGCTCCTGCGATGCCGTCTAGCCCTCATGGGAGCAGAATCAGGTGCATCCCCTGTCTGTCCAGATATCTGGACGTCCGGACGGCCCGGGGACACACAACTCAGAATTGGCTTCCACCTGAAATGGAGACTATGCATGGAGATTTTTGATCACCTAGGCCATGCTTCCTTGTGATTTCTATATATTATGGATATTCCCTTGTAAATTTAGCCCTTTATAAAATTGCTATTTCCATATGTAAATATTAGATTTTCCATGTAGAAATTGCAAATAAGGCTTCTAAAATAACTCCCACAATATGTGGTGAGAGTTAGGAAAAAAAATCTCCATAAGGGTTTAATAGAAAGCTAAACGAGAATGAGCTTAATTTTGAAGATAAACAAAGTTGAAGGATCCTGGACATCTGGTGGGAACTTGTTTCAAAAAAGAAGGGGCAAGTGGTATAAAAAAACAAAACTGTGAAGAGACTTGGGTGTTGGACACGGCAACAAGGGCATGTTTTCAAGAGCAAAGAGAACATAAAGGAGCATTATAAGAGATTTGAATGATAAAGAAGTAAGGATATGACCACGGATGAACTTAAAGATACAGGGCCAGATTTTTGAAGGCATTTATCTGGGATTTTCAAAAGGCACCTACATGGGTAGTGCCTTTTGAAAATCTTGGATAAGTCCCTAACGCGCCCAGATGCTAAGCGGTTAGCATCGGGGTGTGTTAGGGGCGGAACAGGGGTGGAGGAAAGGGCGAAATGGGTAGCAGAGATTTTCAATGCTACCTGCTTAGCCTTCTGCGCCTTAAAGATAGGTAAGGTTTTTCCTTGCATATCTTTAAGGCGTAGGGGCTAAATGGGTAGCATCTAAAATCGCTACCCATTTAGCCTTGGCAGTTGCCAGTGCATCCAGACAATCCTGGATTTTCACTTCCGCCACCGGGTTAAGGGGGTCGGTGGGCAGGCTATGAGCCGCCATGGCGCATAGCCTGCCTAATTAAAAATTGGGCCCACAGACAATAATTTTAAAGTGGCAGTAGACCTTCACAAGGAACCAGTGCTGAGTAACTAGAGAGATATGGAAATAAATTAGACAGAGAAACCAATGGTGAGCTGGTCCTGGAAAACAAGAAAACTGGATTCTTTGTACTTTATTACAAATAGTGTTTAAACATAGGAATTATGGCAGTATTATTCACTCTCAGCCTTCAAAGGTCGCCAATAGGTCACGTTTTCAAGACATCACTAATGCATATGAATAAGAGAGACGTCCATACAATGGAAGTAGTATGCATGAAATTATGTCTCATACATATTCATTAGGAATATCCTGAATACTCCACTCATTGGTGGCCTCAAGGACTGGGAGTGAATACCACAGAATTATGATGCTGTATATAAGTTTTTGAACTCCCACAAGTCGTCTCTTCAGATGACATCTGAGGAATGGACATGTGAGGTTCTGAAAGCTTGTGCATAACATCCTTGGGTGACCTTTGTGTTAGTCCCTTATAAAGTATTACAACTTCTGGAGGATGAATCTTAAAACCAGAATTGTTCTTGTTAGTTAAAATAGACACTAAGGAAAGGTGCAGCAGGGGCTCTGTATGGCTTTTGTAAAATATTCTGCCCATTGTGAACACTCAAACTTAGACATTCCTTTTTCTACCTAGATTCCCTATGCAAAATCAGACATTAAAACTGTCAGGTTATTGCCCTTTGAGGATTTATGGATTTGAGCCCTGAATTTAGACCAAGTATGGGGTGTTTGGCAGAGTTTGAAAAGCACCCAAAAGTCTGTAGCTGCACTCAGGTAGAAAAAGCCCAGATCTGAAACTGGCAAACAATAAGAGCTGAAGCAGAAACTGGCATTGGAGCTTGCAGTGAAGCAGGTAACCAAAATTGTAAGTAAATCTGAAATGTAGGCCTGTAGTTCTGCTTGAATAATTTCAACAAGTAGATAGTGGATCAGCCTGGAGAACAGTAACTTGGTAACAAGGATTTAGCATACAGGAGGCTCAGTAGCAAGCAGGCTGGTTAGCCTTTGGGTAGCCAAGAACAGTTCCCTGCTTCCCAGCAATCCCTTTAAACTGAGCACCAACCAACTCTTGATATGTGGGAATGTGGTCCTGACAGTCTTTCTTTAAGGCTTTCACCTGTTGTAGACCAGTAACAGATCTGATGGTGAGGACTTCCCTCCTGAATTCTGAGGCTGGCCCGAGTTCAAGCCTATCAGGGCAAAAGAAATAACTTACTATAGAAAAGACAAGATGAAAGGAACCTGAACCACATAATTCTGAATTAGATGCATTTCTATAAAAGCTATGTTTTCTTACACATGTCACCAGTAACCTCCCCAGAGCCAGGGGCATGTAGGGTAGATCAGCCTGGGCTATCCAAACTTAAGGAGCAGGATAGTGCAGTTGGCCCTGCACTGCCTTCTGGGAGTTGTAGTCCCTCTTTACTCTCTAAGCCAGGAATAATTGTAGTCGAGTGGGTTAGGCAAAAATGACAAGGTTTTATTTCCCCTTCCGGGTGGATTAATTGCAAATGAAATTAAGGACAAAAATGACCATACTTCTGGTATAAAGAAAAACACTTCAGGAACATAAACAGCTTCTTTGGCTTTCAACATACAGTGTTCAGAACCAACTTAAATGCAGCAGTCCCTTTTCAAACAAAGGCAAACACTCTTGCTTTTCCCACTGCTGTTCCAACAGCCTGGTTAACAGCTAGTTCAGCAAAGTGATATGACGTGATCAGCTAGGGAAAGCATGCAATCCATCTGCTCATCTGATATCTGTTCGGTAACCTACTCTGTCTGCATTTCCTCACAGTCACTTTCAGATAGGTAAGTTTGTGGATAATTATACGGTGTTTCAAAATGCAGTCCCTCTCTATTTCCCCGAGACCTCTCTTCACCGGGTTCTAAAGAGCAGAGTGGAGCATTACCGTATATATGGGATTTAGCATAGGGAGAGTCCAGCAAATCTTGGCAATCACAAGGAAAACCTTCAAACCTAGTTTCCTTTCTACACAGTTTATACAGCCTACCTTTTGGCTTCTTCACGGAAGTATTTCTTAGCACAGCTGGGTCAGCAAGGATTTCACACACCGGCTGTGTTTTCCTGCCTTTTAGCCTTTCCTCTTTCTCAGTCATACAAATGTCCTCTGGCCAGCACGTCTCTCTCTCAGGAGATTCTGTGTGCTCCCAAACCAGCCTTTCAGGTAGTCTCTCCCACTGGCTGCCTTCACAATAAGACCTCAGTCTAGGATTGCTCCCACCTGGCTTTTGGGCACGGGCTCTTTGAGACTTTGTTACTCTGGCTTCCTGTGCTGAATCTCCCGTCCTCGTCTCTCCCTCTCTGGACCTGAAGCTCTCCATTCTGGAACTCTCTTCTGGTCTCCTTCTCCAACTCCAGCTGGTTCTCCCTCTCCCACTCCAACTCTTTTCTGGTGAGTACTTTTTATATCCCTGTGTCTTATGGCTTAACTGTGCCCCTCCCCCAACCAGGTGCTTCTCCTTAATCCCTGAGCTCGGGGCTATGATGCAGTTTGGGCGTGTCTTCTCCCCTCATGACTCACTCTGTTTATGTTGTCCTTGGCAACCCTGGGCCATGTGCTCTGCCTGGCTGTCAGTTTCTGAAGCAATCTCTTCTGCTTCACCCAGTTCCATAGCCTCGGAAGGATCCTCTACATGACACACAACATAAGCAGCAATCTTGCTTCATTTAAACAACATAGTGTAGTCAGGGTGGATTGTATACCATAAAAGAGATAGCGGACCAAAAATATAAAGGAGAGAGATGCTCGTCCGTACTACAATTAACAGATAGAAAACATTGCCCCAGCATAATTTCAAGTCTTCTTGCAGTTAATAAAATAATCATTACAATATTATTTCATTTTCATGTTCAAAAGCTTGAGACATTGATTTTTCCCTTTTGATAGTTTCCTTGCAGCAATACTGTACCTTTTCATTTTCTTCCTCTTTGGAAAACCTGCATACTATTTGGAAAACCTGCATACTATTAATGTCTTCCAAAATATGTCATGTCAAGGCAAGAAAGTTAAAGAACTGTTACACAGTGTATTTTATTTTAACCAGGAAAGAAAATGCTTGCATGCATTGTTGATTGTGATACAAATAATATATTCTTCTTGAGTACTAATCTGTGGCTGGGAAATTAGGATTCAGCAGGATTAAGGGCTAAGGGTATCTGTGCCTTAAAAAATAAGTGCAGTTTTATCAGTCTTGCTTTTAAACATGTCTGAGAAGTTTGAATGGTTGGTAGCAAAGCTCAATAATGCTTCAGAAAATAGTAAATGGCAATAACATTA
The DNA here is from genome assembly GCA_033557465.1 of Ichthyophis bannanicus. Taxonomy (NCBI): domain Eukaryota; kingdom Metazoa; phylum Chordata; class Amphibia; order Gymnophiona; family Ichthyophiidae; genus Ichthyophis; species Ichthyophis bannanicus. The sequence continues at coordinate 170,819,884 of CM066038.1, forward strand.
AGAGAACTGTTTCTTAAACATGGGTTACTGACCTGCAATTTCATCTTTCAAGTGATGTTTTTCTTCGCTATCATTCAGAGGCTCTTAATGAAGACTATATTTCCAAAGGTGTTGTATTACTATACTGCTGGTGCATTGGGACCGGTTGAACAGCCTACTTGTTAGTGCTCTGTGCTGCATGTACAGTGGAAGATAAGGGCTTAAGCATCAAATGCTGTGCTTTGTCCTCTAGCTGATCGAGGGCGAAAGAGCTGCTGTGCTAAAGTATTCCTCAGAGATTATGGGTTAAACATTCTTGTTTTTTTTTACAAATATACCTTGTGGTTCTAGCAATATTACAAGTTGACCTTGGAAGGACTATAACTTGACCTCTACGTCATCGTCATGGGTGGTTGCTCTGTAAGTTCATCAGCATTTGGAAAAGGCCTAGAAATACTGTGTAGAGACACAAAGGGCATTCTAGGGGTGCCTACGTCCCTCTACATAAGGAGCCTAGCTAGAAGTGATGTCTGTTGGCAAGTGATAGTATGCACATGTGCACGCCAGCAGAGGTACACCCTACTGCTGAATTGCCCCTGTGGTGCTGGAATTACAAGGCTTCTGCAGACACCACGAAGCAGTTTGAACCTTAGCGGACAGACTTCTCAACAGTATGGGCGCCACCATCTTCTTCCTCCTGCAGATGGTTAGGCCCGTCCTGTTGAGTAGTCTGTCCACTGCGACCCAGCTGTCTTCTAGGAGGCAGTGGTATAAGCACAACATCGGTAGAAGGAAAGGGAAAGTAGCACTGGTGCCGTTAGTTGGCATGAGGACAAGTGCTGGGACTGCCACAGGTGTCTGCTAATATTTTTAAATTTTCTAACATTTGCATGACCGTGCAAGTTTTCTTCAGGAAGAATGTGTTTTTTGTATTTTCATCTTTGTAACCACTGCCATTTTAACAAGGAAAAATCTTGATACTTTCATAGGAGATATAATTTGATTGTTTATTTGTCAATTTCTTGGTTCCTATAAATTACAAAGTCATATTGGAGGAGTAGCCTAGTGGTTAGGACACTGGCTTTGTAACCAAGCAACCAGGGTTCACTTCCCACTAGCACTCCTTGTAGCCTTGGGCAAGTCACTTAACCTTCCATTGTCTCAGAAGACAGGCCTGGCTATCTACTTCTGGTCACACTGCCAAGAAAACCCAGGAGCTTCTGGGTCGCTAGTAGTCAGCACCCAATCAAAGGCACACATTGCATTTGCAGTGTCTAGAATCTTACAGGCTAACAGATTCTTGGAGTTTAGACTTGTTTTTTCCTTCCTTTCTTGGGCCAACTTTTTCCCCACCTTTTACTCTTTGGTGTGCATTTGGCACACTTTTCACTTCCATTTCAACTTGTTGCATTTTCTAATTTCCTTGGCACACTTAATTCTTTTTTTCAGAGATCTGGTACTTCCTTCTTACATTTCTGTCCACCTCATTTTCTTCTTCTCTACTTCTAAGACTTTAATAGTTAGCTTGGCAGTTATGAAGACTCCTTGCTTTTTAGCCATCTGTCCATTCTTTACTTTTTCACTTCTTCCAATTAGAAACAGGAAAGTGTCCTCACCTGCAGCATTAACATGCACGCAGCTTACCAGTTAGATTTGCCAATATTGGGTCAGACCAAAAGTCTATCAGGCCCAGTATCCTATTTCCAACAGTGGTCAATGCAGTCACAACTTCCCAAAAAGTAGACTTCCCCTCATTCAGAAGGCACCACTTGGGGGTGGGAGTGAGAGTAGATTAGTGGTTGAGTATGAGGGGAGAGTGGATGAGCGATTGAATCTGGGGATGACGGGTGAGAATGGAGAAGGATTAAACCTGGAGTGTATGAAAAAGGGGGTGAGCTGTTCTGGGAGGGTGCGAGAGAGGGATGAACCAGAGGAAAGCAGAGATGAGGGAAAGTGATTGAGAGAACATGGAAGGAAAGAGGATGTCAGAGGTAAAGGGGAAAATTGGTAGTGACTTACATACCTCACCCATTCAAATACATTGTACCCAGTCTTTCACTAACCAGTCTAGAGCGAGGTGTAAAACCAACCAGAAAGCAAGACACACATTCACAATGGTTGTCATTCACCTTTGCGAGTGTGTGTCTTGCTTTTTGGTTGGACTGCGCCCAGCCCTCATTATCCAGGCAGTCACACCCCCACACACACATCCAAATTGCACAACCAATCCAAATTGCACATCCAATTGCACAACCACACAAATCCACTCACTCACTCATCCATACCATCCACTCATTCCATCACTCACACATCGATATTTGAGTAATTTGATTTTGTCACAATCTAGAGCCCCCTGAAAAAGACAGACAGCCACACACACACACACACAAACTTGCACGTACAGGTCTCCCAAGATACACACCACACAGATACAGCCACCTGAGACAGACTGAGGCACACTCCACTTACACAGAGCTGCCTGAGACAGATACTCCCCCCCACACACACAGCCACCAGACATACAGCCACCCAAGATAGACAGATACCCCCATAGCCCCACAGTCATCTGAAACAAACATACCACACACACACACACACACACAGAATTGCCCAAGATAGGCACACACCCACACACGCATGGAGGCCAATTCCATAATATGCATGTCTGGTCTACAGACACATCCAAATTGAAAAAGGGACCTAATTCCACAGCCACGGGTATAGATACGCCTGCAGTTCCAGATTCGGGGACATAGACATTTCCAGCATGGCACAAGCAAACCCCTATGGAAAAACATGGGTCCTGCTGTTATAACAAAATAAAAGTATATGCAGCAAATGGTTTGGATGTCCCCATGCTCACCGTATTCTGAAAAGATAGATGTTTCCGATCCTGCCCATTTCCAGAGTCAGAGTCATGTCTCCTCTGTTAAAACATGCATCTCCTAAGCCGTTCCTCTCACTGACAGTGTTGTGCTGATGCAAACTATACATAAATACTGATGATACATAAATGGTGATGCAAACTAGACTAGATATACTAGTCTGCTGTATGCCCAGAAAATTGCAAGATTATCCCAGTGCACTCAAAGACATAATAACAGCAAGTAGAAAGTGATATGTCTGTCATGACATACCTTGTATCAAAACATACATGGCAGTAGAAGAAATCCTTGGTTATTCTTTCATTGGTCATCTATAAAAACAGTCTTTACAATTCTAAGTATGGACCCCTTATCCACCTCACAAAAACCTCATTCAACTTTGAAATTCCCAAAGGATGCATTGTGTTGGTGAGTGACATATCAATGCTCTTCAAATGACTATGGCTCTCTGGCTATGACATCCGTTACCCACATATAAGGGTATTGGCATTTTACACAACAGCTCCCTGCATGTCCACTCTCTGTCCTAATTTATGTTGGTCTGTATACATCTGCTATGTGTGGGGCAAACCTGCCTGCCTTTCCACAGTCTGCTGTGTGGCAGTGCTCCCCCGGTCAGGCCTATGTGGGCATGGAAGGGGAGATCTCTGTGCCATCATACCAAGTAGCCAGCCTCCAGATATATCACCACTCTTGCAGTTCTCATAGATCATGGATTGGGTAAGGATGTAGGTCTCATGGAACAATCTGGGAAATGTTGACACAACATAAGTCATGTTTCCCAGTGCCTGGCACAGCGGATGTATGGCTGCCCTATCACACTACCAACAATATATGATCTTATTAGAGTACCTTATGAAAGATATTTCAGAAAAAATCACAAAAAGTTCTCCTTAGCTAATTGTCAAAACATATCCCTTTCGTGAACAACTTTAACCTACTTGGATCAACTATCAATAAAGAAGCAACAAGCAGTCAAGAAATCAGACGACGCATTGCTCTTGGCAGAATGGCTATGAAAGGCCTAGATAAGATTCTCAAGAGCAGAGATGTCTCTCTTCATACAAAGATTCGACTTGTTCAAGCCATGGTATTTTCAATAACATCATATGGATGTGAAAGCTGGAGAGTGAAAAAGATAGACAGGAAGAAAATTGATGCCTTTGAATTATGGTGCTGGCGGCGAATACTGTGTATACCATGTATACCATGGACTGCCCGAAGAACAAACCAGTCGGTACTAGAGGAGATCAAACCTAAGCTTTCTTTAGAAGCTCAGATGACAAGACTTCGACTTTCATACTTTGGACACATCATGCGAAGAGAGAGATCATTAGAGAAAGACATCATGCTTGTCAAGTTAGAAGGTAAACGCAAAAGAGGAAGGCCAGCAATGAGATGGATTGATACAATAACAGCAGCTACGGGTACCAGTCTGTCAACAATGAGCTGCCTGACTCAAGACCGAACACAATTTAGGATAGCTATCCAGAGGGTCGCCATGAGTCGACTCCGACTCGACGGCACTTAACAACAACATCCCTTTCAATAATAAGAGACCCTCAGAATAAGAGCATTCAACGGTGCAAAAAGCGCTAATCCATGCCCAAAAGCACAACATTGGTCTCTTTAAATGTGAACATTTTTTGAGACTGATGATCTGACCCGTCTTTATGGGTTGGCACTATGGCACTGTGCCAGGGGCCCTGCACGCTCCAGCAGCTGCTTGTTGTAATGTTTTAGTTTTATAAGTCCTTTTTATGTTTAAGACATTTAAAGTTTATTTTTTTATTATGTTATTTCTTTACTTATTCTAATTTCAATTTATTTTTTTACATTTTTATTTTACACTCGTAAAGTTTTTGAAAGTTATTTTTAAATGCTTTGGTCCTTCGTTCAGCTTGTTCAGTGTTCCTGAACAGTAGACTGTAGACCGGGAACCAGGCTATCATAATCTACTTCCGGTTTAACTTGTAAACACTGAAAGATGCTGACATCTCACCTGACAGCGTAACATTTAATTTAAATAATATTAAATAGTATTAAACTACAAAGAAGTCTGAAGGTCTGACATGTTATATAATATAATATATATGTTTGCTATTCTTTGTAATGTAAATGTAATGTAAACACAAGTTTTGTCATGGTCGTCTGCTATTACTAAGTTTTGCTGGTTTAATTTAACCATGTCTGTGTGGTTAGTTTTACTGGTTACTGTAATATTAACTTGCTTATATATTTTATATTACAGATTATATAACAAAACTACAGTTAATATAACGGCATGACTTCAAGGGAGCGTGACATAAACCGCAAGTATAAGTCCAGTTGGCAAAAATGCCATGAACAGGCGCAGCGGGATGCTGTCGCTATAACTGGAACACTGTCGATTATGACGTACTTTGGGCAGACAACTCAGCCCTGCTTGACCGCTCCAGCTCAGGAGGCTGAGGTAGGAGTAGATGTCGAAGCTTCAATGACTGCGACTACTAACGTAAATGAGACAGCAGTTAAAACTGAAGAGAAAATGGAATTGAACTGTCCGCCATTCCAGCAGGCAGAAAACCCTGCAACGGACGTTACCGAGTTTCTAGAACTTGATGATGTTCCAGTTCAGTGTCTATCTGCTGTCTGCTACTCTACAGACCTCAGCGAATGGCCCGTTGAGATTGTCAATGACATGCGCGAATACTGGGCGACAGCAGGTAGTGCAAAATGTGCCCACTGGGACTCGGATTTCACTTCAACTAGAACTGTCTATGCAGTCGATAGAAAACCAAGGAAATGCTCTCATAACCTGTTCAAAACAACTCATCCGCTGTCGAAGGAACCTATCGATCGTGACTGGCTTTGCTATTCACCATCTAAGCTTCATCTATTTTGCTTTCCATGCAAGCTAATGTCACCAGAAGTTGTAGTCTTCGGCACAAAAGGTTTTTGCAAGTGGAAGCACAAGAAGCAACAAATCATGGAGCACAAGGTCAGTTCTACTCATCGAGCATCCGTGATTAAAGTTTTAACGCAACATGACACAGCAAAATGTGTTGATCAGGCACTAGTAAAGCAACGTGACAAACAACGTGAGTATTGGCGTGCTGTTCTCGAGCGGTTGCTTGAAACTATTTCCTTTTTATCTGAACGTGGCCTGGTCTTTAGAGGTGACAACCAGATCGTTGGCTCTGCCTATAATGGCAATGATTTGGGAATCTTTGAACTTATATCAAAATTTGATCCCTTCATGGCACAACACCTGCAGATGCATGCTAACAAGGGAAAAGGACACACTTCATACCTGTCTGCCAACATCTGCAATCAACTAATTCAGCTGATTGGCCAGTCAGTTGTCGATCGGATTAAGGCTGAAGTTCAGTCTGCCAAGTACTTCTCAATCTCAGTTGATTTGAAGCCTGATATAACACACCAGGATCATCTGGCCCTGTTGAGCGGTTCTTTACATTTCTACCTCAGGAAGGTCACAAAGGTGAACAACGTGCAGATAGCTTGCTTCAGTTTCTGCACAGCTGGAGGATCAACACTGACGATTGTCGAGGACAGTCATATGATAATGCCAGCAACATGAGTGGAAAATACAGAGGTATGCAGGCTCTTATATGGCAGGTAAATCCTCATGCCACCTACATACCCTGTGCAGGCCATTCCTTGAACCTTGTTGGTCAGTGTGCAGCAGCCTGTTGTGCCAATGCCGTATCGTTCTTTGACTGTCCAACGGCTGTATGTATTTTTTGCTGGTTCGAAAGCAAGCTGGGCCATCCTGAAGGACAAGCTTGAACAGACTGCAGGCCGGCTAACACTAAAGAGACTGTCCGACACACGGTGGTCAGCATGATTTGATGCAGCAAATGCTCTGGTGAGGGACTATGATGAGATTGTCAAAGCTCTGGAAGACATTATAGATGACAAAGTGGGCGAACACAAAGCAGAGACATGTCAAGAAGCCAGTGGATTGCATGATTGAATGCAGTGCCTTGAGATGGGCATAATGGCTGCTTTCTGGCAGAAGGTTCTCGCAAGATTCCTCGTTGCAGTCAACTGATCAAAACTTGAATTCTGTTGCTGAGATTTATGACTCACTGCAGATGTACATCCAAAGCCTTCATGAACAGTTCAACCACTTTGAAGCACACGGCAAAGACTAGTCACGCTGTGAAAACTATCGGGCTGATCTCAGCAAGCGAGTACACAGACGAAATCGCAGATACGACGAATACGGCGTGGACACTGAGATTCAGTTGCAACCATGTGATAAATTCCGTACTGACACATTCATCATTATCATCGACAGCCTCGCTGCTGCACTGTCGAAGTGCAAAGAAGCATATGCTGAATTGGCCGACCAATTTGCTTTCTTGCGTAAAATTTCATCACTTTCTGATGCAGAAATTCGAGAAGGTGCAAGCAAATTAGTTAATCGTTATGCCTCCGATCTGCAGCCTGAACTGGCGGAAGAGTTAGTACAATTTAAGGCAGCTCTGCAAACAAAGTTGGGTAAGGAAGCATTGCAGGCGTCGGAGTCGGATGACCTGGAGGAAGATAAGAATGATGATCCAGAGTGGAGGAGTGGCCTAGAGGTTGGGGCAAGGTACTTCAGGCCAGAAGGTCGGGGGTTCAAATCCCATTAGAGGACAGCAACCTTGGGCCGGAAGGACTGGGGTTTCTAGTCCCACGGGTGCTCCTTGTAGTCTTGGGCAAGCCACTTAACCCTCCATAGCCCATGTTCCCTGTAAAGTAGTTATTTCCAAGTTATAATGCCCTGTTCAATGTAATTTCAGTTTGTTCAATGTAAACCGCACTGATGCAATATAGCGCGGTATATAAGAGAATGTAAATAAAATAAAAATATATAAATAATACTACAATCTGCAGCAAGATCGAAATTCAGTTGCATCGCTTCATCGTTGATAATGGCCTCCATAGCATGTTTGCGAACACAGAGATCGCGCTGTGCATTTTCCTCTGCCTCATGGTGACGAACTGCTCAGGTGAGCAGTCATTCAGCAAGCTGAAGATGATTAAGAATCATCTCAGATCAACAATGTCGCACGAGCGTCTGAACATGCTTAGCTTGTTGAGTATCGAGCAGGACCTTCTGAGAGAGTGCATTATCCATGACTTTGCATTAACACATGTTCGAACTTTGACATGTTGATACTTAGCTAACTGTCAGCAGTCAGCACATGGAATGTGCATTAATGCATTGCAAAGTTGGAATGCTTGAAACTGTAAATTTCCAATTCGATTGTTAAGTGTTTGACAAGCTGACAGCTGTTTGTGATTTGTGATCTGGACATATGATTGTCGGCTTTGTCAGTCAGTTTGTCAGTAATTGATTAAAGTTGATTTCAATGATTTGTAGCGAAATGATGTCACGAGTGACTTTAGTGAGGAGTCCATGACATGGGCAGCAGAGCTCATCATGTGGGATCCGGCCCATCCGGGGCCCCTGCAGGCCACCAGGTGCCAGGGGCCTCACACTGGCAAAAGACAGGCCAGCCGATGATGGTGCTTTTCAGCATGGATGGTTGCACAGGAGGATTGGCAGATCCTCCTATGCAGCCCTCAAACCACACACACACACACACACACAAAACACACAGCTCGCACACACACACACACACACACAAAACACAGCTCACACACATGCACACACACACACACACACACACACACACATCACACAGCTCACACACACTGTGGTAAGGAGAGCTGTGCAGAGGAAATGGAATGGGAGGAAAATGAGCCCTGTCCCTTTAAATCTGGAGAGGAAAGCAGTTCCTATAGAAACCACAAGCCTCCAAAGCAGAGTATACCGAGCACTAAGCCCCGCCCACCTAGTGACATCAGGGCTAGGTTGAGCACTGATGAGGTGCACGTGAGTAGGAAGAAGGGTGTGGTGCCTGAAAGGCAGCATTTAAAAGTGCTTCCGTTTTTTTGGAAGAGGCAGAGCAGGCAATTCTTAGAGTTCGTGGAGTTTCAGAGGCAGTTGATGCAGTTCAAGCAAGGGAAGCTGGTTCTGAAGAGGACAAGTTTGAAGTCAGAAACTTGCTGGGTCCTGAAGCAGGTACTTTAGTTCCAGTGTTAAAGGGAACTTCAGGAAGAAGCCTGGCTGATCCACATGCAAGGGTGAATGAGAAGCAGAGGGTGTCTGGAACCCAGAGCAGGCAACAGTATCTAGGACAAAGACGTGTTTCCAGGTGGGGAAACAGATTTAAGCAGCCCTTAAGCCTTGAAGGTAATGGAAATGTCTTATCTTTAATTCCTACCAAAAGCCAAGCTGAAGGAATAGTTAAAGAATTAAAAGACAGTGCTAAACGTTGTGTTCCCCTGAACCCTGAAAGGCAAACGTTTAATAAGCATAGAATATATGCCAGTGACTGCCAAGCCTCAACTCTGAAAGAGATTGCTAGCCTGTTGAAAAGGAGAGAGAAACTCCATTACAAGAGCCCGTGGCTGGAGACCACAGGGAACAGCTGCTGTTAAAACTAAATGAGCTGATATGGAAGGAGAATAGCCAGTCTCCTGATATACAGGATAAGGAAGATAGTCACAGCGAATCTATGAATGAGATGGAAATAGATTTGTGTGAAAACCCTAATGATTCTGATGTAGAGGAAATGCAGTGTTCTTTTTGCATGGCCAAGAACCTGAATATGTGCTAAATTCATTATCTATGTGAAGGACTGTTTCATGAAAGCAATTAAGGACTTGTGCTGCACATTGCTTAAAGAAAGGAAACGTGCTGGTAGTGGAAATACTGCCAAGTGTTTGCCTGCCTAACTTGTGTAGAGTGAAAAGCTCTTTTGAAAGTGAAAAGCAAGAAGCTAATCTGAACAACAGATTGAGCTTTAGAAGCTTGTTCCTCGCTGAAAGCTAAGAGCTGATATTCAAAGGACATTCCTGTATGTTTGTGTTAAGCCTGTTTTCACATTCTTTGTTTGCATTATTGGAGAATTATCCAATTTCAGTTGGGGTCATGAATTCAATGCGGAGGGGAAATCCCAAAATAAATTCTCTGTTTTGCCTAATTACTGTGTGGTCACACTCCTTGCTCTAAAACTACATTACCCAGCAGCCCTCCTCGGCAGCCATTTTGGACAGAAGTAATAGTAGAGAGTAAGACAGGCGAGCCCACCTGCTCCCAGGCTACCGCCTGGACGGGTGGACGCGACAACACACACACACTCACTTTCAGTCATAAAACAATACTTCTGCAAAAAAGATGCCCTGAACCTATAAATAATAGCTGGTATAACATAATAGCATGTAGTCCAAGGACTAAAAATATGATCTCCATTTCTCATCCAAACAAGAATCCTTTTCATACTCACTCATATACTATTCCTACATCAACAGTTCCATTTTTCAGGACACAGGCATTGTTAGATTCTCCTAGATTAGCTCCTTTAGCACAAACAGCAAAGGTCAGCATGGCCAGAATAATCACTATTGCTCTTCTTAATATTTCTTTCAAGGTAGTTATTAATGCCTTTTTAGCGAACAAGATTCCCACACCTCTGATTTCTGTTCTTTATAAATGCATCTTGTGGTGTTTTTCCATACTGCAGTCCACCATTTTAGAACAGACTAGTCACCACCTTTATATAAACACAGCAGAATATTTTCTAAGTACTGGCCTTATTCCATGTCTCCATCAAGTATAATGGGCATGTCTGCGGGGACCTCCCAAAACATATATGGGCCTTTCCTGAATACACTTTATATGTCTCTGTGGCAAACTACTCCTCTGTTCCGCTCTTCACAGACACCTTCTGAGATCCCTGTGTTAACAAGATATACATCTGCAGGCACTATGTACCAGAATATGCTCGTAGATGTTTTCAGCAGATAAATGTCTCCGGCACACATACAAACCCTTATTCAGTTTCTGGAATGACCTCCACAGCCACCCAAGACAGACAAAACCCCACACACGCAGGCACCTGAGGCAAATGCACACACACAAATAGACCCACACACATTCCAACACACACCTTTTGACATCCCACCCTCACATCTCCAGAGGTAAAAAGAGAAACTCTCCTTGTGACCATAGATATGCACATCATACCATTGACTCACAGATACATAGGCACCTCACGTGCATCATCAGTTACTACTCACACTCTGCCCACCCATCCAGAAACCCACTCATACACCTCCTGGTACCTTACTGAAACACACTTTACTATGGCTGTTTCAACTGAATCCCCCACACAGAAATTTCTAAAGCTGCAAAATGGAGAACTTGGGAAATGCACCGTTATGTCACAGTCTATCTTCATAGTCTTATTTCATTAAGTGCCGTCGAGTTGGTGTCAACTCTTGGTGACCCTCTGGATAGTTGTCCTAAACTGTGTTCAGTCTTCAGTCAAGTGGCTCATTGTTGATAGAGTGGCTCCCATAGCTGCTGTTATTGTATCAATCCATGAATTCTTTGCTTCGGTCTTTACTGAGGAAGATGTAGGGATGTTACCCATGACCGAAGTGGTATTTAAAGGTGGGAAGAATTGAAGGAAATATCGATACATCGGGAAGATGTCTTACAACTATTAGATAAACTGAAGAGTAGCAAATCACCTGGGCCGGATGGTATACATCAAAGGGTGTTGAAAGAACTGAAATATGAGATTGCAGACCTGCTATCAGTAATCTGTGAACTATCATTAAAATCATATCTAATACCTGAAGATTGGAGGATCGCCAATGTAACACCAATTTTTAAAAAGGGTTCCAGGGGTGATCCGGGAAACTACAGACCGGTGAGCCTGACGTCAGTACCGGGAAAAATGGTAGAAACCATCATAAAGAATAAAATTACTCAGCATGTAGATAGTCACAACCTAATGGGAGACAGCCAGCATGGCTTTAGACAAGGAAGATCTTGTCTTACTAATCTGTTATGTTTTTTTGAAGGAGTGAATAAACAGGTGGACAAAGGTTAGTCGGTTGATATTGTGTATCTGGACTTTCAGAAAGCCTTTGACAAGGTCCCTCATCAGAGACATTTGGCAAAACTAAAGAGTCATGGGATAGGAGGCAGTGTACTATTGTGGATCAGGTACTGGTTAAAAGATAGAAAGCAGAGGGTAGGGCTAAATGGCCAATTTTCCCAATGGAGAAAGGTGAATAGTGGTGTACCCCAGGGATCTGTGCTGGGTCCGCTGCTTTTTGACATATTCATAAATGACCTGGAAAGTGGAATAACGAGTGAGGTTATCAAATTTGCAGGTGACACAAAACTATTTAAAGTTGTTAAAACCCAAGAGGATTGTGAAAAATTGCAAGAGGATCTTGATAAATTGGAAGACTGGGCATCAAAATGGCAGAAGAAATTTAATGTGGACAAGTACAAGGTTATGCACCTAGGGAAGAAAAACCCAAACTATAGTTACACGATGCAAGGTTCCACATTAGGAACCACCACCCAGGAAAGAGATTTAGGCGTCATTGTGGATACCATGTTAAAACCCTCGGCCCAGTGTGCAGCGGCGGCCAAGAGAGCAAATAGAATGCTAGGTATGATAAGGAAAGGAATGGAAAATAAAACAAAAGATATTATAATGCCTCTATATCGTTCCATGGTGAGACCGTACCTTGAATATTGTGTGCAATTCTGGTCGTCGTATCTTAAAAAGGATATAGCTATTTTAGAAAAGGTTCAGAGAAGAGCCACCAAAATGGTAAAGGGGATGGAAGGATACTCCTATGAAGAAAGGCTAAAAAGGTTAGGGCTCTTTAACCTGGAAAAGAGACGGCTGAGGGGGAGATATGATAGAAGTCTATAAATTAATGAACGGAGTGGAACGGGTAAACGTAGATCGATTGTTTACGTTATCAGAATATAGAAAGACTAGGGGACATGCAATGAAGCTACAGGGTAAACTATTTAAGACTAATTAAAGAAAATATTTTTTCACTCAACGTGTAATCAAACTCTGGAATTTGTTACCGGAGGATGTAGTAAAGGCTGTTAGTGTAGCTGGGTTTAAAAAAGGTTTGGACAAGTTCCTGGAGGAAAGGTCCATAAACCATTATTAAGAAGTGACCGAAGATATCAATGCTTGACCCAGTACAAGCATTGTGGAACTTGTGTCTCTTGGGAAACTGCTAGGTACATATGACCTAGATTGGCCACTGTTGGAAACAGAATACTGGGCTTGATGGACCTTGGTCTGACCCAGTATGGCATATCTTATGTTCATATGTTCTTATCTCATTGCTGACCTTCCTTTTTTGCGTTGACCTTCTACCTTACCAAGCATGATATCATTCTTTAACGATTTCTCTCTCTGAATGATGTGTCCACAGTATGAAAATCAAAATTTTGTTATCTGAGCTTCTAAAGAAAGCTTAGGTTTGATCTCCTCTGGTACTGACTAGTATGTTCTTCGAGCAGTCCATGGTATACACAGTATTCGTCGCAAGCATCATAATTCAAAAGCATCGATTTTCTTCCTGTCTATCTTTTTCACTGTCCAAATTTTGTATCCTTATGACATCATTGAAAATGCCATGGCTTGAACAAGTCGAATCTTTGTATGGAGAGAGACATCTCTGCCCTTGAGAATCTTGTCTAGGTCTTTCATAGCCATTCTGCCAAGCGCAATGCATCATCTGATTTCTAGACTGCTTGTTGTTTCTTTATTGATAGTTGATTCAGAGTAGTTTATAGTTGTCAACTATTTCCATTTCTTCTCCATCAATGATGAACTTATTAACTTTGCCAGCTGTCAGGATCTTTGTCTTCTTTATATTAAGGTGTGGGCCCATTTTAAGTCTATGTTCTTTGATCTTGAGAAACAAATGTTTCAGATCGTCTTCACTTTCAGCCAGTAATGTGGTATCATCAGCATAGCAAAAGTTGTTGATGAGTCTTCCACCAATCTTCACACCTCGGTTGTCTTCATACAGTCCTGCTTCTCTTTTGATTTGTTCTGCATATAAATTAAATAGGTAGGGGGAAAGTATGCAGCCTTGTCGTACACCTTTGCTGATTTGAAACCATTCTGTTTCTCCTTGTTCCGTTCGAACTGTTGATTCTTGATCAATGTAAATGTTGTGCAAGATAACTATTGAATGTTCTGGTATACCCATGCTTCTTAATGTGGCCCAGAGTTTCTCATGGATTACACAATCAAAATCCTTTCTGTAGTTAATAAAACACATATACGTATAGATATCCTTGTTGTGTCTTTTCAAGGATCCATCTCACATCTGCGATTATGTCTATTGTTCCTTGCCCTTTTCTGAACCCTGCTTGCATTTCCGGCAATTCTAATCCCAGGTATGTTTGTAGTCTCTGCTGAATAATCTTGAGTAAAATCTTGCTAGCATGTGGGGATCAGAGCTATTTTGCGATAATTTCCACAGTCAGTTATATCACCTTTCTTTAGTATTGGTATAAAGACAGATCTTTTCCAGTCAGTTGGCCATGATGTTGTCTTCCAAAGTTCCTGCAGAGTCTTATAAGTATGATAACAGCTTCATATGATGCTGTAATACACTAGTGGGGATACCATCAATGCCCAGTGCTTTGTTCTTTGATAAGGCTTTCAATGCTTCTTCAACTTCTTTCATCACCAATGCTTCCAGATCAAAAGGAAAGGGTTGAAATGGCTGTTGGTTCACTTGATCTTAATGATATAATGACTCAGTATATTACTTCTGCCTTTCTTGATCTTCTCAGCATCATTCAATATGAATTCTTGAACATCTTGTAGCATTCCAATTTGAGGCTGGAATTTTTCTTTAACTCTAGTAGCTTTAGGAAAGCTGATATTGTTCTTCCTCTAATAGTTTCTGATTCTATTTTCTTGCATGCAGCATTGTAGTACTTCTCCTTATTTTGTCTTGCTGCCTGTTGGAAATCTCTGAGTTCTGTGATTGCCTCTCTTTCTCCTCTGGCTTTAACTTCTCTGCATTTCTGGGCAATTTTCAGAGTTTCTTTGGTCATCCATTTTGGCCGTTTTTGCTTTTTCACCTTTTGTAGAGACTTCTCACTTCTTCCAACACAACCTTCTTGATATCATCTCATAACTCTTCTGGAGCTCTGTCATTTGTATTTAAAGCAGCAAGTCAATTTTGCAGGTCTTTAAATTCTGGTTGCATATTCTCTGGTTGCATATTTTGCTACATTCATGAGTGGCTTACTCTTTTTCAACTTTAGTTTGAGTTGTGATCTGTACCACAGTCGGGTCCAGGTATTGTCTTGTTGATGTTTTAGAACTTTTCCATTGTTGACTTCCACAGATGTAGTCAATTTGATTTTTGTACAATCCATTGGGCGAAGTCCATGTGTACAGTCTCTGCTTGTGTTACTGGAAGAAGGTGTTTGAGATGAATAGATCATTGGTCTTGCAGAATTTTATCAAGTCTTTCTCCAGCTTCATTTCTATTGCCAAGTTCATATTTTCCAACCATTTTGCCATCTTCTTTGTTGCCAACATTTGTGTTCCAGTCACCCATGACTATCAGGATATCCTGTTTTCATGTTTTGTCAATTTCAGCTTGTACGTTTTCATAGAACTCATCAATTCATCCTCTTTGGCAGCTTTTGTTGGGGCATATACCTAAATTATAGTTATGTTGATGGGCATTCCTTGTTGACAAATAGAAATTAAGCATGCACTGACTGCATTGTATTTTATTATAGTTCTTTCAAGTTTCTTCTTGATAATAAATGCAATACCATTTCTTCTTTGTCTTTCATTTCCAGCATAGTAGACCATGTAATCATCAGGTGCAAAGTGCCCGATGCCAGTTCATTTCATTTCACTGACACAAAACAGATCAAATTGTGCACATTCCGTTTCATTCTTGACCACCTCCAACTTCCCTTGGTTCATGGTTCTTGCATTCCATGTCCCAATATGTAAGACATCTTTGCAGCTTCTCACTCACATTTCATGCACAGCTACAACAGTAGTCAGACATTCCGCGGGCTTTGATCCAACCATATCATAAATGCTGGCTTTACTCTGAAAAGTCTTCAGCTCCTCACTAGTAGCCAGTTGAGTACCTTCCGACCTGGGGGTCTCGTCTTCCAGTACTAGAGTGCTCTTTGTTTTGTTGTGACTATTCATTGGGTTTTCATGGCAAGATATGTAAGTATCTTTCCTTTCTTCCTTGCCTTTCTTCCATGCAGGTAATTCTAGTGTTGCTGCTGTTGTCACAGAACTATGATCCTCTGCCACAAACGCCATCCCATTCTGTTGCTGCCCAGATGGGTGTTTTGTCTTGGTCTGGCACCTCAGCTGAGACCTGTCCATCTTGGGGGGACCCTGCCAGTAGTTAATCTATGATATCTTAGCTCTCAGCATCACTGTTGCACACAAGCCCTTACAGCACAACAAGCAGCAAACCAAGTGAGAGTATTTCTTCATATAGTTGCTCTTATCACCATTTTGAAGATGGTACTCAATTTCTCTTCATCTTCTCCTCCTCATCCTTCTAAGTATGCACTTATCTGTCTTTCTATTCTCTTGGAAGTGTTTACCTAGGGATGTGCATTTGGTTTTTGATTTTGATTTGGAAATCGTTATGCATATAAAGAACACACACTAAATTGATTTTGTGCACAGAAAGGGGTTATTATAGAAGACCAATTGGTGATTTACATGTGTATAATCAGCCATATGCATGTATAAATCACACCCATGTAATAAATGTCCATTTTAGAAAGGGCTGTTTTACATGCGGATAACCACACCATGTTGAACGTGCAAGTTGATGTGCCAGGAGCACGTCAGGACCATGGTCCAAGTGGAACAGAACTCTACACATGTATCCTCAATTTCATATAGGAGATACATTTGTAAATCTGACAGTGCCGATGCCCAGATTTACACCCGCTTCTTGACACAAACAGCTATTGCAGCCACCTCCTTATAGGGGGCATTAAGAGGGATAGTCCTCTTAATCCCCCAATATTTATTTCTACTTCCATCTTGACACAGGACAAGAATAGAAGCCTCTGTAGGAGAATAAGAGTGGCTGCATGTCTTTGTTTGAAATGCAAGTGTATGTTCCAGGCTTTTCTCTATCAATATTTCCCATGTGTATATTTGTGAAATGGCTCTTTCTTGCTGCACATGGATACAGATTCCCTTGCGTGCCTGCACTTTCACCTTACAACAGGTTGCTGTTAATGTTCACGTGTATCTGGAGGGGCGGAGATACGACAATTTCATATCGACCTCATACATGCACACCCTCCCTTTTAAGGTTGACATAGATTTGCAGATGTTTCCACTTGCATGTTCCTCCCACCACATCAATGGCCTTTCCCTTATATGCTTTATATGCATTAAAAAATGTGTATGTGTTAATCAACTTTTGCATACATTAATTTCTGAAATGAACCAAAAAATATGAAAAATAAATTGGTCAACATATCTGAAAACTAACCAAAATATTTTTTCCATGCATACCCCTACTTTATACTTTCTCATGTCGACTGCATTCAAAATGGGGGTTCTCTTTTCCCTATCACTTGAATTTCTTGAACTCAACCAAACTTATTTTTCCATAGGGTCCACATTCCTCCCTTTCTGAGAGTCAGCCTAAAGCCTGAGGTTCATCTTTGACCGCTCTTTTGCTTTTCCTGTCAGATTTCTGCTATTCACTTTTCTCTCGGTTATCAATTCTGCCTTACTTGGAAATTCATGATAAGGTGTGAGAGATGACCTCCTGAAGTGGGTTGGATGGGAAGCTACAACAAAAGTGGCTTCATTAGAGATGATGGAAGAAAGGTATTGATTCAGCAATTTTGACTCATTTCAAACTGATTGCGTGCTTGTTAGGACATTGCAAGTACAGTACATTTTGGTGCAATTTCAAAGAAGGAAATCTGAACACAATCTGCAAATTGCTATTATTTCACATAAGGTTGGATATTGACGATTTGGGACTTATGATCACCCACAGATTTGTAATGGAATAAGTCGCTAACAAAGATCAATGACCTCATTCTGATGTTAAAGAACTGAAATATATGCATTGTTTAGTTGCCATAATATTAAAAATGAATGTTACTGGATCTACTTTCCATACCTTGGCAGTAAATATTATAAGCTTTGTGTTGTGTCTAAAAAATTATTGTATTGTGAAAAAAAAACTTCTTATTGGGGGAGAGAGGAAGGAGATTGCCCTTAGCCAACACAAAGCTCTTGTCTGGTGTCATGGCAGCTGCAATGGTTCAAACAATCACAGGAAAAACAAATCAGCATGATCTTCACATTTAAAAAGATATCTTGTCCAGGAAAGACGTAATTTTAAGCAGAAAAGCCGAGATCCTAAATGTGAAATCATTTGAGCAAAGCTTTAACTGAGGTACATAAAAATGCAAGTTAACGATCTTGGCTTTGCCAGTCAATATTAATGTCTTCAATCCAGGTAGCAGTAATCAACTGCTTTGTGTACTGCATCTGTGTAGGGAGATTACCAGCAGCTGAATGCAATATCTATAGTGTGATTCTACGTCACAACATAATAGGCAGTAAAAAGCTTCTAATAAATGCTTCGGTGTCTTATCAACTTTCCACAAAATGTTAAACTTGCTTATGACCCAAGCAGTTTGACTGCTTGCCTCTTTTATTAAGAGTCCATTTTACTAAAGCCCACTATGGATTTGCCATTAATGTACTGATCTCAGCCGTGTTAATGGGAAAGGCTGCAGGATAGCTGTTGAGGGAATGTTCAGTATGTCCCTAGATCATGTTCACTTAACAACACCTATTTAGAGGAGTTCTTAGGGGAACCTACATTAGGAGTCCCGTTGATGTTGAGCGTGCGATGATTGTCCTGGTGCTAGCAGCAATGGGCTCTCCACTCCAACCTACATTGGCTGATAATGCATGTTTTAATGCACAAAGGCAGACAAATTATCAGGTGTTAATGTTCCTGACTACCTGTTACCATGCATTAAAACGCCTGTTAATCTGACAACGGACTTTAATAAAAGAGGCCCTAAGTATCACTATGGTGAAATTAGAATGTGAAAGGCCTTTCTGAATTCTTAAGCAGGTGGGGTTGCATAGTAACATAATAGATATCAGCAGATAAGGACACTTTTGGCCCGTCAGTCTCCTATTTAACCCTGTACACACAGGGTATAGCTAAGAATATGTTCTAGCTGCCAATTCTAGAAACCCCTGAAGAAGCTAAAATTAGCGAAATGCAAAGGACACCAAGGGAAGGCGTTGGGG
This sequence comes from Ichthyophis bannanicus, assembly GCA_033557465.1. NCBI lineage: Eukaryota > Metazoa > Chordata > Amphibia > Gymnophiona > Ichthyophiidae > Ichthyophis > Ichthyophis bannanicus. The sequence goes on from CM066038.1 coordinate 170,838,971, forward strand.
CAGTGAAAAAGAGACAGATAAGTTATATTTCTGTCTCGCTTTTGTCATACTTTAAGCTGTTTTTTTAGATATGGAGAATGGTCCTTGATGCAAAAAAGGCAAATGTTCACAGAGTGGAGTCTGAGTTTTATGCTGAATAAGTCTGAGACCACCCATATATAAAAAATTGGATATTGAAATTCAGTATATTGTGAAAACTGCAACCATAACAGTGTGATTGAAATTGAGTGAGAAGTACGCTTTAAATTCTAGAAACTCGACCGCCCATGCTGTTTTTACTCTGGTTATCTCCACTGTTTCCTGTAAGGTGTGTGGGTGTGCCACTGCACAGGATTCCTCAAGCAGCCACACATTGCATTTGAAGCCGCACAGACCTGGTCCCAGCAAGGGAGTGGAAGGAGTAGCAATAAGGTTACCAAAGCTCACCAATTTCGGGGAGGTTGTCTCTGAATTTTGAACTAATGTCCCCAACTCCATGGACTAAAACCACCTCCTGTCCCTGATTTCTGTACAGACAGAGGCACAGGACTTTTCTTCTGCTACAAGTCCCTCCAATGGAGTGCAAGTGGCTTATCAAGTCTTCTCCATCCTCCCCCTCCATCCCTCCACATCAGCAGCAGGGAACGTGCTCAGTAGCACGTCAGCTTCCTGTGCCATGGAGAAGTAGCATTCTCTGTAAATCTGGGGGACGTCTCCCCCCCCCCTCCAGCTCCTCAGTCCCAAAACTCCAAGGCGCTACTTTTTCTCTAAATGTCCCAGATTTCCCCTCCAAAAATCTAGCAACCTTAAATAGCAAGAGCCCGTCTTATTCCTCCATCCTGTGATCACGTTAGGAACTTGCAGGCCAGCATTTACTGCAGGCTGATCTCACAATGAACACGAGCAGCATATAGGAAGTGCTGACTCGCATCTTTTGACTATACTTATGTACTGGTACAGCCGATCGATCATGATAGCAGTACTGCTCATTTGCCCGGCATTTTGCTTGACCCAAAGGTCAATGCATTAACAACCTAACCAAAAAATACATGCCAGGAACCATTTAATCGATCTGAGAAACTATTGAAGAATTGAATTACTTCTTAGAACTAAAATGATAATTAATATTAGAAGAAACAGGGCTCAAAACGGTTTTTTTTTGTAATACTGAGCCATTCATTGGCCCCTTTACGGGATCAATTCTGTTCATAAAAAATTGTTTAATCCTTGCTCAGTGTTTTAAAGCACTGCTGTCCCATGTGTTTAATTTCAATTAAAAGCTTTCATGAACAGCCATAAATATAAAAAAAAGACTTTTATTTATCTTAGAAAGATTGAGTCAAAACCCCCCAAAAAGGTTCAAGACCTAATCACAGATGTAATTCCAAATTGCTGCACAGTACTAGTATGCCACATAATGCTCCCCCCCCCCCATAAAAACGGAAGTCGGCATCGGGTCTTGGAGGGAGCGGAAGACAAACAGCCTCATGGCGCTGGAGTTTGAAGGTGAGCACTGTGGGGTTGTCTGAGACCCCCTGCCTCTGCTACAGGTCCCATAGGAAAGTGGCAGCTGTGGCAATGGGAGCCAGGGAGGAGGTGGAAGCGGGAGCAGGGGGAGGCAAAGGGTGAGGTTTCCCTAGGGTGCTTCATCTTCTTGCGCTGACCCTGACCAGGGATGTTCTGTATTTTTATAACTTCTGTGTTCTGCTCTTTTTTGTTAGTCTTATTTTATTTATTTTGACCTCTGTGACTTTTACTGTGAGATGCCAACCCTGATATTCGTATCCTTATTTGCCTTTGTTTCTTAGGGAAAGGGGGAATTGGATTTAGCTCATGCCTGTCTCAGACATTCAAGGCAAGTTAAATTGAAGTATAGTAGATATTTTTCTGACCTCAGAGGGCTTAGAAGCTAGCAGGCTGATGCAGAAAGCCGGCACTGAAGTCACAAGCTATTAGTTGTGTATGTGATTTCGTAGCATGCTGATAGTGTTAAACTTCAGCGCCGGTATGCAGGAAAGGGATATGCAAATGAATTGTGCGCAAAACTTCGGCATAAAGTTGAAAGGAGGGGAGCCAATGAATGTGCAGACACTAGACACACTACAAGTGGCTGCGTGCTCAGGCGCGTAAATCTCAAACGCTCACATTAAGTGCATAGGACATGCAGATGCTTTTGGTGCTCACCCATAACCAATATTATTTCACCCAAGAACACCTTTTTATAAAATCACAACAAAGAGACATAACAGTAAATGGAGCATGATATAAGTGAGTCCAAAGAGCATACAAAGATAAGAAGCAAAAAACATTTATTCTTGAATGCTGAACTTTTGCTTATATGCTGAAAGATATGTGCAGAAACATTTCACATCAAAGGTAACTGTTCACCAATACATAGGGTTGCCAACTGGCTCCAGATGCGCCCGACAAGCTTGATCCAGTCCTGGGTCTACCCCATTGCATGCAGGGACATGTAGTCTTGTTTTTCTTATGGAGTGCAATGGAGAAATCAGAACTACATGTCCCTGCATGCAATGGGGTAAACCCAGGACTGGATCAAACCTGTCGGGCGCATCTGGAGCCAGTTGGTAACCCTACCAATACATACCCTGAAACAGTCTTTTTCTGCATGCGCAAGATTTTTAAGTCACCTCAGGCCAGGCGGAGAGATTATGGTGCTCCTGCTGGTTATATAATCCTGTAAACAGACCTATTAGCATCCCATTTTAATATGTGCAGCTGATTTGCATATTATTTAAATATGCTTGGTGTTGCTGTGTGAACAGACTTTTTTTTTTTTGCTGTTTACACACACATCAATCTCTTTTCTGCATTTGGCATAGCAGTACTAGTGCATATATGTTGCTATTTGCATGCAAAGAGTGCGCTAGTCTTTCTGCATCGGCCCGTAAGTTTGTACCTGAGGGGATGGAGAGTTAAGTGGCTTACCCAAGATCACAAGGAGCAACCGTAGGATTCAAGCCTGACTTCCCTGGTTCTTAGCCCACTGCTCTAACCATTAGGTTACTCTTGTCAGTTCAGCTTCCTTTTCCCCTCATCTTCTCTTGCTCACCAAGCCCGGCTGTACCCTCTGGGATCTGTAGCTTTTACCTCATCCCGAGAAAATAAGAGTGACCTCTCAGCTGTTGTCCCTACACTCCTCCTTGAGAACTCTGTTCAGCAAGCAAATCACTTTTATCTGTGCCCTTCTCTACCACCGCCAACTTCACACTTTGTTCTTTCCACCTTGCTGCATTGTATACCTGGAACAGACTACCCGAGTTGATACATCAGGCTCCATCTCTGGCTCTGTTCAAATCCAGGCTAAAAATCCACCTCTTCAAGGCTGCTTTTGAATCTTGATCCCCTTAGTCTCCTGCTTTCTATCATGTGTGTTATAACTAGGGTTGCCAACCAGCCGGTTTTCAGCCGGCCTGGCCGGTTTTCCTGTGGTCGGGCCGGCTGCCGGCAGAGAACCGAAACCGGCCATTGAAAAGCCGTTTTTTTGCTCTGGCTGCGAGATTGGGAGCGGCCAGAGCAGAAAACTGGCTTTGCGCTTGCGATCGCGATTGCGATCACAGTCCTGGCCCCCCCTTGCAGCCGCTGCTGCTGCTTCTTACAGAGCAGCGGCTGCAATAAAGTTAATTTAAAAGTAAGAAATCCTGTGAGGGGCCTTCCGGCCCTATGAAACTCCTTCTGCAGTGCCCGCCCCTCTGATGTCACTTCCTTTTCAGCCAGGGACCCTGCAGAAGGAGTTTCATAGGAGCTGAGGGTTTCTCACAGGTTTCCTTAATTTTAAATTAACTTTATTGCAGCTGCTGCTCAGTAAGAAGCAGGAGCAGCAGCTGCACGGGAGGGGGGTACTACAAATGGGCTGTGATGGGGGGGGACCTGTACTGGAAAAGGGCTATAGTGTGGGGGGGGGGACTTGGACTGGAAATGGGTTATGATGGGGGGACCTGGACCAGAAAAGGACTATGGGGGGGGGACTTGGACTGGAAATGGGCTGTGATGGAGGGGGGGGGGCCCTGGCTTGTAAAAGGGCTATGGGGGGACATGGACTGGAAATGGGTTGTTATGGGGGGAGGACATTGACTGGAAAAGGGCTATGATGGGGGGGGGACTTGGACTGGAAATGGGCTATGGTGGAGGGAGGGGGAACTTGGACTGGAAATAGGCTGTGATTAGGGGGCTAGGACTGCAAATGGGCTGTGATGGTGGGGGGGGGGCTAGGACTGCCACTGGGCTGTGATGGTGGGGGGCCTAGGACTGGAAATAGGCTGTGATGGGGACTTGGACTGTAAATGGGCTGTGATTGGGGGGCGGGGGCTAGGACTGGAAATGGCCTGTGATGTGAGGGCTAGCACTGGAAATGGGCTTATGAAGAGCTGGAATAGGACTGGAAATGGGCTGATGTGGCGCATGGGAGAATGGGACTAGAAGGGAGTGGATGCTGGGTGGGTCTAGAACTATAAGGGAACTGATTTTGAGGGAGGACTAGAATGGATGGGGAATGAGAATGGAGAGGGGAAAAATATTTTGTGTGGAAGAAAAGTCTATGATGGGTCGGGTATTGGGAGAGTAAGAGGGGCTTGAGAATGGAAGGGTGAAATTTAAATGGATGATAAAGGATAAGGAAAGAATTGGGGGAAAGAGCAAAAGGGAAACAATCAGTATGTTAAAGCAGATATAGAGAGAGAATGGAAAACATCTAAAAGAGAAGAAAGGACAAATGGATAGCTCGCAGAAGACACAAAGAAACCAGAAGAAAGTGACTGGAGCAATTGCAACTGAAAAATGAAATGCCCAAACACAAGGTAGAAAAATACTTTTTATTTTGAATTTATTAACTGGAATATGTCTGGTCTGGGAAGTGTGTATTGCTAACATCTTTGTGTTTTTGTTTCGTGCAAGAGGAAATTACTTTATAGTTTTATTTCTCCAGTGTTGTACATTTCATGTTTGGATTTTGGGGTTCCCAGTTTAATTATTATCTGACCAAGGAAGTTAGCCTACACGTATCCTTGGTAATTTTTGTGGGTGGGGCTGGGGGTGGGGCAGGGGTGGGACTAGGGGAGGAGAATGGGTGGAGCATGGCGAGCCAAAGGTGTCGGATTTTTCTCGGTGAAAAAGTTGGCAACCCTAGTTATAACCATTTCCTCTTAGTTTTACCCTAGTCCGCTGTTTGTTGTGTTTGACTGTCTTTGTATCTTGGATAGATTGCATGCTTTATTGAGCAAGGCCTATCTGTTACGTGTTTGGGTACAGTGCTATGTATGCCTTGTACCTCTATACAAATGATAAGTAGTTGTAGTCATATTATTAGTAAAACCCATGATTCTGCTAGTATTGCTGCTGTGCTCTCTCCCTGGGAAGTTGTAGTCATCCCTGTGTGTCGGTGTCTAGCTACATTGCTGCCAAGGGCGTCACTTGTGTGTTTTTACACGATGGTCACATCTAGCAAGGCAAAACAGGGCTCTACAAGCAGACCTTGAGATCAATTCAACCAGCTGTAGGCTTGTAGATTAGCCCTGTTTCTATCTCTAGTTCTGGCTTATCCCAAAAGCATGAGGTCAGGTGGTCGGGGAGGTCTGTCATTGAGGACCACATTAAAACATGGTGTGTCATTAGATCATTACAGTGGCCATGAGAAGGTACAGAAATATAGTTTTCTTCTTGAAAATGCTGGTTGTTGCCTACATGGAATAACCAGTTACAGTGTAGTAATGAGGGTCTTTACTCAAATCTAGCCTCTAGAGACTTTTAAAATGAGGATGGTGCCTGAAAACATAGCATCTTGCTTTCCTGAGGCCATTTTTTAGGGGACCTTCACACCCCATGGGGACATGGCATCTAGTCGCCCATCTCAACAATATCCATCCTTGAAATGCAAACAAAACGTTATGCTACATGATGTCTTTTAGTCAACAGGTGATCCCAGAACTACCTCGAGCAGAGATATATATACAACCAAAAAGAGATGTTCTAAGTTCTTCATGACTTTCGGGTGCTTTTTCTGTTTGTTTCACACACTCATTTTTAATGTGCATTATATGCTTGTTAGAACTTTCTAATGCATACAGATTGACTGTATATGCATTAATTCATAGGTTTACTCACGTGCAATTCTTAAAAACGCTTAAACAAATGCACTCTAATAAATGATCACTTTTCCAAGCAGCCTGTGGGAAAGAGAAGGGGAGGGGGAAAGCCTGGAGCAGTCTCCCTAATCCATCTCCTCTTTACATGTTGCTCCAACCTATGACCTGTCTTTCTCCCTGGCTTCACAGTCCCATTTCCTTTTTGTCTAGAGATTAAGCCCTGGTAAGGAGATGCGGTCTCATCCTATGTGAAGGGTCCTGTACACAGTGATTCAACTTACACTAGTACCTTGGTGCAAGAGAGCCTGTGAAATTTACTTTTTAATTTATTTTAAATAGATTTATAGTCTGCATTAGCAAAGGATCTAAGCCGATGACATAATAATATAGCATACAGGCAAACTAAAATACTCAGACTATCCTGGTTTCTTTTGCTTTGGTCTTACTGCTGAGCTTGCAGAAGATGAGAACTGGAGAGGAGAACACTGGCCTGACGATCAGTCCCAGCAATCAAGAATGAAAGGAAAGTGGCAGTGCAGCTACTGAGGCCCAAGAAAGGAGATGCCCACAGTGATTGAAGCCAAGCTGCATAACAAAGAAAGGAGGCAGGCCGCCTTGCCAGGGTCACTATAACTAAGTGGTTTTCTGAGTACCCTGCTTCCTGAGGAGACAACCGTCTAAATCACAAATCTTAGTCAACATTTTAATTACACCATATATCCTGGTGCTAAGAGACAGATTCAGCCTAATTGAGGAAAGATAAGGAGGACTAGAGAGGATCATTCCTTATCTGCATACAAGGGTTTTCAGATGCCAAAGTAATTTGAGATATAAGAACATAAGATATGCCACACTGGATCAGACTGAGGGTCCATGAAGCCCAGTATCCTGTTTCCAACAGTGGCCAATCCAGGTCACAAGTACCTGTCAGGTTCCCCAAGGGTATGCAGATTCCATGCTGCTTGTCCTATGGGTAAGCAGTGGATTTCCCCGGCCCTCTTTAATAATTGTGTATGAACTTTTCCCCCATGAACTCATCCAAACCTCTTCTAAATCCAGCTACACTAAAAGGTTTTTACTACATCTTCTGGTAACGAATTCCAGAGTTTGATTATGTGTTGAGTGAAAAAATATTTTCTCTGATTAGTCTTAAATGTGCTAAATTGTAGCTTCATTGCATGTCCCTGTCTTTCTACTCTTTGAAGGAATAAACAATTTTTCTTGCTCTTCTCTGTACCTTTTCTTATTCTGCTATATCCTTTTTAAGATATGACAACCAGAATTGCACACAATATTCAAGGTGTGGTCGCACCATGAAACAATACAGAGGCATTATAATATTCTTTGTTTTATTCTCCATTCCTTTCTTCCTATGATTCCCAGCGTTCTATTGCTTTCTTGACTACTGCTGCACATTGGGCAGAGGATTTCAACATATTATCCACGATGATGCCCAGATCCTTTTCTTGAGTGATGATTCCTAATGTGGAACCTTAGTTTGGGTTGTTCTTCCCTAAGTGCATAACTTTGAACTTGCCCGCTTTAAATTTCATTTGCCATTTGGACGTCCAGTATTCCAATTTATCAAAGTCCTCTTGCAATTTTTTACAGTCCTCTTGTGTTTTATCAACTTTGAATAAATTTGTGTCATCTGCAAATTTGATAACCTCACTCATTCCCATTTCCAGTTCATTTTTAAATATGATAAAAAGCAGCACAGATCCCTGGAGTAATCCATTATTCACCTTTCTCCACTGAGAAATTGGCCATTTAGCCCAACTCTCTGTTTTTCTATCTTTTAACCAGTTCCTGATCCACAATAGTACACTGCCTCCTTTCCCATGACTTTTAATTTCCCCAAGAGTCTCTCATGAGGGACTTTGTCAAAGGCTTTCTGAAAATCGAGATACACTATATCAACCATCTCACCTTTGTTTATTCACACCTTCAAAAAAAATATATAAGAAATTATTAAGATGACTTTGCTTGGCTAAATCCATTTCATTTCATTTTCATGTATTAAAACTTGATATACTGCTCTTAGTGGGGACAACGGAGCAGTTTACATAAAATAAATCAATTTAAAAACCAGAAAAGAACTCTATAATTTAATAGGAAAGAGAGACAAGATGAGATAACAGACACAAGAAAGGGTAACAGAGGAAACACAAGGAAGACATTTATGGTGCCAAGAAGCATGGTACATCCATGTGCAGCTGTAGGGTGGGGTTGGGTGAGGTCCGATGGAAGACTGAAGGCTGTACAGAACTAATGGGTCTTGAGTAATGTTTTGAATTTGACATAAGTATGTTCCAGATGGGGTGGAAGATTATTCCATAGGAAAGGGCCCAGGAAATAGAAAGCTGAATGTTGTGTGACTTCGAGATATGCCTGAGAGGGAGAAGGAAGGAAAATGCGATTCATATGAAGTGAACGGAGGGAACGATGAGGGGTGTGCAAGAGGACAGCCGAAGAAAAATATGAAGGGGTAGCAGTATGGAGTGTTTAATGAACCTGTTGGCTTTCTCCCATTGAATCATGACTATCTACATGCTCAGAAATGTTTTTCTTTTATAATCGTTTCTACCATTTTGCCCAGTACTAATGTCGGGCTAACCGGTCTATATTTCGCAGATCATCCCTGGAACCCTTTTCAAAAATTGGCGTTACATTGGCCACTCTCCAATCTTCAGGTACTACAGATGAATTTATGAATAGGTTACAGATTACTAATAGTAGTTCTGCAATCTCATATTTCATTTCTTTTAGCACCCTGAGATTTCACCATAGGCCAGTTAGTCTAACCTCTGTGGTGAGTAAATTATTGGAAATGCTGCTCAAAGAGAAAATAGTGAGGTTTCTGGAGTCCAGTGGATTACAGGATCGGAGGCAGTATGAATTCACCAGAGGCAGACAAATCTGATTGATTTCTTTATCTGGATGACCAGGGAGTTGGACCAAGGGAGATCCCTAGATGTGGTGTACTTGGATTTCAGTAAAGTCTTTGACACTGTTCCACACAAGCAACTTATCAACAAACTGAGCACCTTAGGGATGGACCCTAAAATTACTGATTGGATTAGAAATTAGTTGAGTGGGAGGTGACAAAGGGTACAGGTAAATGGAGCACACTCTGAGGAGAGGGAGGTTACCAGTAGTGTGCCACAGGGATCTGTCCTTGGTCCAATTCTTTTTAACATCTTTGTTAGTGATATTGCGGAAGGGCTGTTGGGTAAGGTTTGCCTCTTTGTGGATGATACCAAAATGTGCAATAGAGTGGACACCCAGGAGGGAGTAGATAACATGAGGAGGGTTCTAGCTAAACTTGAAGAATGGTCTAGAATTTGGCAGCTGAGATTTTATGCTAAAAAATGCAGGGTCATGCATTTGGGCTGCAAACATCCAAGGGAGTGGTACAGTGTAAGGGGTGAAGTACTTCTATCAACAAAAGAAGAGCGGGACCTTGATGTGATTGTGTCTGATGATCTTAAAATAGCTAAAAAGGTAGAAAAGGTGATGGCAAAAGCTAGAAAGATGCTTGGCTGCATAGGGAGAGGAATTGCCAGCAGAAAAAAGGAGGTTATAGTGCCTCTGTATAAGTCTTTGGTGCGACCTCATTTGGAGTATTGTGTGCAATTCTGGAGACCACACTTTCAAAAGGATATAAACAGGTTGGAATTGGTACAAAGGGTGGCTACAAAAATGGTTAGTGGTCTTTGTTATAGAGCATATGAGGACAGACTTAAAGATGATAATATGTATACTTTGGAGGAAAGGCAGGAAAGAGGAGATATGATAGAGACGTTTAAATACCCCCATGGCATAAATGCACAGGAGGAGAGCCTCTTTCGATTGAAAGCAAGCTCTACTACAAGGGGACAAAGCATGAGGGTGAAAGGGGATAGACTCAGGGGTAATATGTAGAAATATTTCTCTAGGAAAGAGTAGTAGATGTGTGGAATAGTCTCCCAGTGGAGGTAGTAGAGATGAGGACAGTATCTGAATTAAAAAAAGCATGGGACAAACACAGAGGATCTCTAAACGAAAAGAGGAGACTATTGTAGTAGTTGATATGAAAGGGCAGAATAGATAGACCATGTGGTCTTTTTCTGCCGTCATGTTTCTATGTTTCTAACTGTATTATGTATTCATACATAAATAAAAGGCCATGAGCCCACTGTGAAGCATCTGTGAGTAATGTGGCAGCAAGCTCCCAGAGGTGGCACTACATCCCACTGCACTGCATCAACAAGGCTACCTTGCACAAGGAGTATATAAATTCAGTAAAGGAAGGAACCAGTCGACGCTGGAATTAAGCTTCCATATATGGCAGTCTGACCTCGCCCAGGCGCCACCATTTTTTAAGATGGTGGTAAAAGAATGGGAGCGCGTGGGCAGTGCTGCTGCTCGTTTGTAAAGGTACTGGAAGGGGGGAGGAGGTGGGGGTTACGGGGCCACTGGGCCACCAGGATTATTTTTAGTTGGGCAGGTGGGGGTTCAGGGCTGCAGAACCACCAGGATTATTTTTAGTTGGTCAGGTGAGGGTTTTGAGGCCACTGGGCCACCAAGATTATTTTTGGTTGGGGGTAGGGGGATCAGGGCCACTGGGCCACCAACGATTTGCTTTCTGTCGTGGGTACTGACCCCCTGACAGTATTTTGATGGCATCAGGAGTTTTTCCCGATGCCTGGATCATCTTTGACATTTCCCCTCAGATGATCCAGGCATCGGGGAAAGTACTCAATGCCACCAAAATACTGTCCAGGGGCACATGCAAGATGTTTAAGCCACCTCAAGACCAGGCATAGAGGTATATGCGCTAAGGCTTGTTGCAAAATCCTCTAGGTGTTTCTCTGCATTGGGCGTAGGCAATATTATTTATTTATTTATTTTATTTACATTCTCTTATATACCATGCTATTCTGCATCAGTGCGGTTTATATTGAACAAACTGAAATTACATTGAACAGGGCATTATAACTTGGAGATAACTATTTTTACAGGGAACATGGGCTATGGAGGGTTAAGTGGTTTGCCCAAGACCACAAGGAGCACCTGTGGGACTAGAAACCCCAGTCCTTCCGGCCCAAGGTTGCTGTCCTCTAGTGGGATTTGAACCCCCAACCTTCTGGCCTGAAGTACCTTGCCCCAACTACTAGGCCACTCCTCTACTCCATTTTATTATGTGCAGCTCAATTTCACTATAATTTAAATCTTGATAAATTGGAAGACTGGGCATCAAAATGGCAGATGAAATTTAATGTGGATAAGTGCAAAGTTATGCACCTAGGGAAGAACAACCCAAACTATGGTTACACGATGCAAGGTTCCACATTAGGAACCACCACCCAGATAAAAGATTTAGGCATCATTGTGGATAACATGTTAAAACCCTCGGCCCAGTGTGCAGTGGCGGCCAAGAGAGCAAATAGAATGCTAGGTATCATAAGGAAAGGAATGGAAAATAAAACAGAAGATATTATAATGCCTCTATATCACTCCATGGTGAGGCCGCACCTTGAATATTGTGTGCAATTCTAGTCGCCGTATCTTAAAAAGAATATAGGATTATTAGAAAAGGTTCAGAGAAGAGCCACCAAAATGGTAAAGGGGATGGAAGGATACTCCTATGAAGAAAGGCTAAAAAGGTTAGGGCTCTTTAACCTGGAAAAGAGACGGCTGAGGGGAGATATGATAGAAGTCTATAAATTAATGAACGGAGTGGAACGGGTAAACGTAGATCGATTGTTTACATTATCAGAATATAGAAAGACTAGGGGACATGCAATGAAGCTACAGCACTTAAGACTAATAAAAGAAAATATTTTTTCACTCAACGTGTAATCAAATTCTGGAATTTGTTATTGGAGGATGTAGTAAAGGCTGTTAGTGTAGCTGGGTTTAAAAAAAGGTTTGGACAAGTTCCTGGAGGAAAGGTCCATAAACCATGATTAAGAAGGGACCCAGGATATCAATGCTTGACCTAGTACAAGCATTGTGGAACCTGTGTCATTTGGGGAAACTGCTAGGTACGTATGACCTAGATTGGCCACTGTTGGAAACAGGATACTGGGCTTGATGGACCATGGTCTGACCCAGTATGGCATATCTTATGTTCTTATTATGTTCTTATGTACTCTTGGCGTTAATTGACATGTGTGTCTGTCTCTTTTCTGCCTTTGGCAGTGGCAGTAAATGTGCTTAAAAGTGGTGTTATTTGTGCTTAAAGAACGTGCTAGTTTTCTTCATCAGCCCATAAGTGCAAAGAACACAACAGCAATCGAGGGACAGGATACCCTAACTGGCAGCAAGATGGGGTGCCCCAGCGAGTCCCTATGAGGATAGGAGTTGGCACCACAGAAAGCAGTGTAGTGGGCATACCAAATGTGCCCACACAATATAACAATGGTGCCAAATGTGCCAGCAAGTATGGAAGGTTAGCCTAGCCTAGCATGACATGGCGGGTTGACACTGACCTTGGCGAGTGGCTGGCATGAGAAGGGAATAACACTGACCCAGCTTGGTGGGAGCAACCATCAGGAGATTGACTTGGGTGGCAGGTGGATGTCCCACCCCTATTGTTCTGCATGTTATTCCACTTAACTTGTGTCACGAGTGTTATGTTATTGGGGGAGGAGAAGACTGAGGGGTTGGACTGCCTGCCAACATTACTATTCAGAAGTCAGTTTTGCAAACCAGAGCCAGTAAATAACTTGCTGCCCCATGTGTGTGGTACAAGTGTGAGTGACTGATAGAAAAGCACAGGTCCTGTAACCATCTAATTAAGCATATAGCTCTGGCTATGCATTGTGTAGCAAGATTTGGATTTGAGATTTAATTACACACCTTTTCCAAATCCAAGCTCAAGGCGAGGTACAATCAGGGACACATTATTTCCCTGTCCAAGTAGATTTACAATCTAGGTGAGGCACTGGCGGGTGAAGTAGCATGTCCAAAGTCACAAGGATTCTCAATGGTAGAAGCAGGATTTTAACCCTGGCATGCCCAGTTCTCAACCCACTAGGCTACTCCTATGTTGATACTATAAGCTTTGTATTTCTTCTGTATAAGTGACTATTGCTATATTTTATACCCAAGCCTAAGGGTTTTTGAGTTTTTATTTTGGTAACTACATGAGATTTTCTCTTCAGAATAGTCTTTTCCAAGAGAGATGTGTCTTCCTCCTCATATCCTGAATAATTAGTACATTTTCTCTGTTATTTCAAATTATTTACATTTCATGTGGAAGTTGTATTCATGAAGTTGCCATATATATTAAAATCTTGCTGTTCTTTGCTACAGTATGTACCCACATTAGTCATTGCCACTAGTAGAGTGTTTGTGCAACCGGTATTGTGTATAAACCTTTTACTGAGCTTTTGGAGGGAGGGGTTGTGTGGCCCTTAATGTTGATGGCATTGTATCAACAGAAGGCTTGTAAACCTTTTTTTCCATTTTCTTCCTATTTTCAAGAGTCTGTGTTTCGCTTCTTTGAGTTGTAAGATTGCATATTTTGTTTTCATATTAATTCCTCCCTACTCACTCACCACCACCACAACCCGGGGAAGGGGGAGGGTATATGAAAATACTGTACAGGGTGGCCCAAAAAAAGTGAGAACATCTCGTAGCATATAAGTTATTTAAAAATTCAAAAAGACAGATGTAAACGATTGACAAATTTAAAAAAAAAGATGGCGACCGGAAATTGTCGAAATAAAAACATTATATAGCTAAAAAAGGTAAATAAGTAAACTATTTAAGCTTTCATTTACAAGATGTTCTCACTTTTTTGAGCCACCCTGTATATTTATTTATTTACATTCTCTTATATACTGTGCTATTCTGCATCAGTGTGGTTTACATTGAACAAACTGAAATTACATCGTACAGGGCATTATAACTTGGTAATAACTATTTTACAGGGAACATGGGCTATGGAGGGTTAAGTGGTTTGCCCAAGACCACAAGGAGCACCTGTGGGACTAGAAACCCCAGTCCTTCTGGCCCAAGGTTGCTTCCCTCTAGAGGGGTTTGAACCCCTCACCTTCTGGCCTGAAGTACCTTGCCCAAACCACTAGGCCACTCCTCCACTCTTTTATGTTATGTTGCTAAATCTACAAGGGGGTTATCAGGAAAGTATATCACTTTCCTGATAACCCCCTTGTAGATTTAGCAACATAACAATGCAAATTTCACTTTCCTGATAACCCCCTTGTAGATTTAGCAACATAACAATGCAAATTTCCATAAACTGATATATAGTCGAGGAAAAGGATCCTGCTAGAGCATTTCTAATTCAAGGAATCCCTCAAAATTCAGCTAGTGATAGAAAAAGATACTGACCTGGAAAGTGTACAAATATTTGGACTAATCTATAGCTCTACTCAAGAGAATCTGATGGCCCTGTGCAGTGTATCTTTTATGCTACAGTTTTAAATAATTGCCTCATTGGAGAGTACCTAGAACTGAGGTCACTTTCCGGAAACTTCTAGTCCCGAAAGAAGCTTCTAGCGTCCCTGAATTGTCACCAGATGGCAGCACTTTAATACCTGGTAGGGATGTGCATAATGCAAACATTTGTGTTTCATTTTCATTTTTATAGGCTTTTTCCCTATTTTTGGATATTGATTTTTGGCTTATTTCACACATTAGAACTTTATAATGCATGCTAATTAATTTAGTGTGTGTTAATTCATAAATTGGTAGCATGCACTAAGTTTTTAAAGACAAGCTAAAGAATTGAATGCATCCTAATGAATCCACAGTCTTAATAGATAAATTTACTGCTTGTTTGTGCCTTTTAAAAATACCATGGTGCTGGTAGTAGTAGCAGCACAGCACAGCTGTAGAAGTGAAGAAACATACTTCCGCTTCTGTGTAAAACCTTACTACAATGCTGTGTAGTGTTTAGTGGTGGTGTGGGGCAGGAAGGGGAGGGGAGGAGAGGAGGTGACTGGCTGGGCCTGATTGATGAGGGCTGGGAAGGAGAGAAAATGACTGGTTGGGACTGATTCTGAGATCTGGGGGAGAGATAGCTGGCTAGGTGGGGTATGGGATTGGGGCTGGAAGAAGGCTGATGCTGTGGGGGAGGTATAGAAGACTGGAAAGGAGCTGATGCTGGAGAAGATTGGAAGAGGGTTGATGGTTGAGAGGAGCAGGATTGAAGAGGGCTTATGCAGGAAGGGGTTGGGGCAGAAAATAGGTTGATGATGGGTATGTGGGGCCTGGGACTGGAAAGGGTTAGGGCTAGTTCTGGTTCTTGGAGGGAGGGCTGAGAGTAGAGTTGGTCTGGAGTTGATTCTGATTCTTAGGGGGCCTGGGGCTCTTGCTGGGTCTTGGGGACTGGAAAGGAGCTGGGGCTGATGCAGAGTCTGGGGTGGCTGCAACAGGAAGGGGCTAATCCTGGGGGAGACTGTGACTGGAAGGGGGCTGGCACTGGAAGTAGGCTTATTCTAGAGGACTGGGACCAGAAAGGATTTGGAATGGAAGGAGACTGATGCTAGAGATGGTAGGATGGCATTTGGACTGGAAAGAGCTTATGATAGGACTGGGACTAGAAGAAGGCTGATGCTAGGTCTGAGAGGGCCAGGACTGAAAGGGGGCTGATGCTGTCAGATGTTGTGATCAGGGTGTGAAAAAAGAGGAGATGCTGGATGAGTGAGAAGGGAGAATAGATATTGTCTGTGGGAGGGGGGAAGAGGCAAGGGTCTATAGAGTGGAAGGTTGAGAAGGAAGGAATGCTGGGGTAAGAAGGAGGAGAAGCAGGGTTAATGAGTATTGGAGAAAGAAGTAAATGGATGTGTGCTGGGAAAGGAGAGTAGGAAAGAGGAAGGCAGGTACTTGAGACATGGGGATGCAGGAGAGCAGGGATTCAGACTTAGGTAGTGACTAAGACTGGTGGGAGAATAGAAGAAAAGAGACTCTAAGATTCACTTGGTACTGGGATTGTAAATTGGGACTCAGAGTTTAGGTGGGATTGTGCGTGAAGACCATGAGATTGGGTAGTGGAAGAGTGGGGATTTGGAGAGTAGCTGGAGGGATAGTGGGCACTAAGAAATTGACCAGAGATTAGGACAATAGGGACTAGATGACTGGGTGAGAGGCATGAATAGGATGGTGAAAGTGAATGCAGAAATATTGAGAGTGGAAAGGGTTTGAAGGATATGGTAGATTTGGAGAGGAGTTGAAAGACAGCTGAAAAGGACAGATTAGAGATGAAGGGGTTAGGGGAGCTGATTACCTGCTGCTTACCACTAAGAGGGAGAACAGTTGAGAGCCTGCCCGCAGCCCCAGCATCTCCATGGATATCTCCAGTATCCCCGGGGACCCTATAAAACGTTTGCCGGTGAACTGACCCATTTGGAGTTGATTACCTGCTGCTTACCGTTAAGAGGGAGAACAGCTGAGAGCCTACCCGGAGCCCCAGCATCGCTTAGATATCTTCAGCCTCTCTGGGAGCCCTATAAAATCTTGACTACCCCTGCACATGGCCAGTACCATGCAGCCGGGGGTATGTACTAAGGGGCATGTAACAAGGGGCTTTTTAGGCCCCTTTTGAGCCCCTTTGGAGCCTTTGGAGTCACTGAGTGAGACAGAGGGAGCAGTGTTGTGTATAGCTGAAATGCCAGGAAAACGGAAGGTGAAGAGCGCCAAACTTGTAACAGGATGGATAAGCATCTTTTACCGAAGGTCAGTGGTATGGGGCAAGCTGAGTTAGAATCTGGGTTTCTGGGTGATGAAGCTTCTCTCAGCTTCTTGGCGTGGACTCCACCTCCTCACCCAGCTTTGCAGAGTAGTTCCCAGGTTGAGGGTTTGGGGCTAAGTCTGGGTGATCACGGAAATGTTGTTGAGATGCCTTGTCCTAAGTTTATGGACTGCAATTTGGATAGGGTTCCGATTTCATCAGAGGCCTCTTCAGTGTCATTGCAGGTTATTTGGCAAGTTGTGTCAAGAACTAAACATATTTTGACAACAGTTATTCCTCAGCTCTGTACTTTCTCACAGGAAACAACTGCTAAGCTAAGCAGGTGGACACCTTATTGGAGACTATGGGGAAGAAACTCTCCATTTTGGATGCCCAGGTTGCCTCCCTGAATTCAATTGGTGTGTCTTCTATCAAAGACAGCCTACTGGTTCACCACATGATGGAATCCTTAGACGATATGCTTTGTGCTAAGAATTTGAGATTTGTAAATTTTCTCTCTACCCACCTTCTGGCACCTGATATTCTGTTACGGAAATATTCTAAAGAAGTGTTGTTACTGTATAATGCTGAAGTTATCGGGATATGTTCCTGATAGACTTGTGAGGACATTCTCTGGTCAGGAGGGGGAGGGAAATCTGGTACTTAAGCCAGATTTAAGTCTCTCTGCCTTTCTGGAGGACTCACAAGATACTTTCAATACTAGGGCTATGTTGGTGGTTTCACTTATGGGCCAATCTGATAAAATATTAGTTTTGAAGAATTATTTTAGGTTTAAGGAAGCTCTCTTTGGTGGTGGAAAAATTCAATTATTTCCTGATGTATCAAAAGATACCCAAGTAAGAAGAAAGGCTTTACTTTCTCTTAAATCCAGGGTGCTGGGATTATCCAGCACCTTTTATTTAAGATTTCCTTGTAAATGTTTAATTTCCTTGAGAGGGGTGACATATGTCTTTCAAGATCCTTCTCACTTGGAGCAATTGTTGTTGGAGAGAGAGGCAACCACACCGATGGTTGGGGGGGGGGGGGTGTTAGGAGGGTAGATAATGCAATATGGTTTATGGTGCTATCTAGGATGTATGATTTGTGGCAGCACTTGGAGAGGTTTATATAGTATGTATACATCTTTGATTTTCTTATTAAGTTGTTTTCTGTGTTTTTTGTGTTCCTGTTTATGTGGGCTAGTTATTCCAAATGCCTTGTTGTCTTTTATCTGCAAGATATTTGATGCTTCTGTTTTCCTTTGTTTTGGAAGATGTTTCTTATACTCTTTATCCGAACTGTAAGAATTAGAAATGAAATAATAAATAATAAAAAAAGAAGGGTCTGGTCTCTGAGGGATGCAAGAGAAGGTAGAAATGGCAGAAGTGAAAGGGCAAATGGAAGACTGGATAGGGTATAAGGCATAAGAAAGGGATTGGAGGTTGAGAGGAGATAAGTGATAGGGAAGAATTGGGGTTGATTAGGGGATGAGAGGCAGAAGAAGATATATGAGGCTGAGGAGGTGACAAGTACCGAGGAAGGAAACAGACTAGAAAGTGGGTGAAAGACAGGAGAATAGGAAGCTGGAAAAGGAATAAGACAAAAAATTCAATCCTCAAAAAATAACAGTAAACTAATCATCAAAATCAAAATAACACTTCTATGAAAATAACGTCCAAATCCATAAAGGCTTATAAAAACAAATAGAGAGGGGGCAGTGACATCAATATCTCAATTCAACAGGGTACATAAAACAAGGCAGCTTAATCTGTGATTGCCTTGTAAGCCCTTAGATGACATCATATACGACTACAATTTTCTCAGTTACAAAAGCGGTTTAAAAAAATGCAAACATCCATAACAACTTATCTTCTCAACGTTTTGCTCAGCCTAGAAGATCAAATACAGCCTCGATGTTGGCAGCGTTTTGCTTCCTAGCTGCTTCAGGAGGCATATTATAATCTAGTTTGACACTAGAGCAGAAAAAATAAAATCACAAAATTAGCACCAATGCATACGAAATCATGGTGACAATCAATATTCAAAATACAAAAATGCCCATAAAATAATAAAACTACTCATAATGATACACATAATATACTATGTGCCCAGTTTTCGAAGGCATTTACATGGGTAACTACCATAGTTACCCATGTAAATGCCTTATATAGGATTTTCGAAAGGCACCTACATGGGTAGTGCCCTTCGAAAATCCCGGATAAGTCCTTAACGCACCCAGAAGCTATGTGGTTAGCATTGGAGCATGTTAGGGGCATTCTGGGGTGGAGTGGGGACAGAGGAAAGGGCTAAAAGGGTATTTCCGATTTTCGATGCTACCCGCTTAGCCCTCTGCGCCTTAAAGATAGGTGAGGTTTTTCCTTACCTATCTTTCACTTTCAGCATCGAAAATCAGTGCTACCCAGCTAGTTCCTGTGGCTTCTGGGTTGTGCGGCAAGACCTGTATTTTCAATGCTGGGGCTGCATATCACCCTGGCATTGAAAATCCAGGTTAGATGGATTGCGGGCAGGCTATGCGCTGATGTGGCGCATAGCAGCGCCCAGATGAAAATCGAGCCCTATGTTTCCTTACCTCTCATCGCATTTAATACTTATGGGCAATCTATATCAAACATCAATTTAAAGTAAACTCCTACAGTGATGCAAATAAATGAAAACCTTTATTCGCAATTAACTTTCAGCTAAACTCTGTGTATCACCAAATCTATTTAAAAAGAACTATCTGAGTCACCCCTTCACTCCGAGGGTACATATCTTAAAGTAATCTGATGCCGTTTATCAAAAGCATAGCTCTATAAAAATACTCTATACCCATTAAACTTTAAACAAATTCACATTGGAAGGCTACCCGACTACCAATGACATGATGTATGGATATCGGGAATCTACCGACCCAAGATAACAGGGTCTAATGGCCTCATGAAACCTTACCACATTTAAACAGCGTACCAGGGTTTAAAATGGCTCTTAATAGTGCTGTTAAACCATTTGTAAAAAACGAACCTTCATAAAGGTGCTGTTTCCTATTTATACAAATCTAACATCACATGTTGTTAATTAGATAGCCAAGACAATAAAATCTACCCAAAAACAAGTTATAGAAACTAAAAACTTTCAAACTTCCAGAGGATCAACTGGGGATTACTCGAAACAATGTTTCTCAAATCCTATTCATCTCATTATACCACCAACAAAAAGGGAGAAGCTACACAGTTTCAAGAATTTAGACTATATTCCTATGGTCACACACACCCATGGCTGTCAATCAGAGGCAGCCCCCAACCAGCAACTCTCTGGCAAGACTTTTATGCAGTAATATACCTTATGGAGTGGAGGAGTAGCCTAGTGGTTAGAGCATCTGCCTAGTACCCAGAAAATCAAGGGTTTGATTCCCACTGACACTCCTTCTGACCTTGGGTAAGTCATTTTACCCTCCATTGCCTTGGAAGAAAAGGCCTGGCAATCTACTCCCAGTGATACATTACCAAGAAAACCCAGAGGCAGTTGAGTTTGCCAGGAGTCAGCACTGACTTAAGAACACAAAAGAAAATAACCCCACCACTTCATATACCAATATATGGAATACTCCCAAACTTAGAAAACCTCAATATAATCCTAACATATATGCCAATCCACAGCTGCATTCAGACCTTCAGGACAGACAGTATTTAAAGTAAAGATTCAATTTTATTCTTTATGTATTAAACATTAGCCGCGATTGCCCCTTCAAGAGTTAGGAGGGACATGATCTAAACTGAAAACTTGAAGATCATCGACTATATGCCCCAAAGACATACAATGTTGAAGCATAGGGGCCTCAATAATACTACAATTTAAGTGACTTCTAATATGCATACCCACAACTCTCTTGTTTAGCAAATATATAACAGGTTGCAGGTGCATCTCACAGCATAAACTATAAAAGTCGATCTACATGTTGTATGCCATTGCAACCTATATGTTTGACCCTTATGCTGAAATTCCTTAGGTTCTAAAGACACTTTACATATCTGACATTGTCCACATATGGAGTGACTCCCCTCTTTCTACCATTCTCTCTAATAATAGAGGAAACTTGGCAGGACTTATTGATTCTCTAATGTTCTTTTTTTTTTTAAACTTTTATTTTCATTTTGCAACAAACAAAAGAAACAACACACCAAAAGAGACAAAACAGGTATACAATAAGGAAAAGTAAACCCATTACCCCCCACCCCGATGCTTCTTCTCTACCCGATTATATCAGCATGTGAGCGCTTCCAATTAACAGTGATTATACATCAAACGATCAAAAGAGTATCTACAATACAGCATGATCATGGGACAGAGATATATACAAAGTTAGACAGTCAGATGAGAGCATTTAGCAAAATGTACATAGTCATTGAGCAGCTTCCATTGAGACCAATGAGAAGGAGTCTGAACGGAGGAAGCGAACAGACGAGGTATTTGTTCATATTTACTGTAAAGACAGGCATGATTCCACCATTCATTGGGGCTCAGATGGGAGCTAATTTTCCAGTATTACTTAATTAGGGAAATAGCAATGCCAAGCATAAAGTTCGAAAGGAGATAAGCCATTTTTGGGAGAGAGGGGATCCCCGCAATTGGGCGAAGTCCCACTATCCTCCAAGAAAGGGGCTCCTGAGAGTGCGAGATAGACTAAATACGACCCCAGACCCGACGCCAGTAAGACTGTAGTGCGGGATATTCATGCATAACATGAGGCAATGAACCAATGGCCGCAGGACGTGTCCAGAAACCATTGCCCTGAGTAGTGTTCCATTTGTCTAATCTGTGAGAAGTGTAAAAACACCGGTGGGCTAGAAAGAAGAGGGCCTGAGTGAGTGAGGCGGATCGGGAACCCGTGTCCCTCTACTCCAGATAAGGCTCCATTGCTCCGAGGTCAATGTCACATGCAATTCTCTCTCCCATACTTTCTGCGCTATAGGGGTATCTCTAATTATAGCATTACATAAGGTTTAGTAAAATTGGATGCTACACCCGGTGAACTACCGAGAGATCGGAAAGTCTCCAATCAACCTTATGTAGGGAATGCCGATGGCGGGAGTACTCTAGGGCTCCGAAGGCGATGCTGAAGTTGCACTGACCAGAGTCGGGAGTCTAAAGATTGCATAAGAGTATTAAAGGCACCTAAAGTGTCTAAAAGCATTGGTAGATAGTAGGAGTCTGATGGGAGAGTCATACCAGGGAAAAAGATAAGAGGAATCGGTTTGCAAAGGCCCGCTTCTATATCTAGCCACACAGGTCTACTCGGTACTGGATCTTCCAACCAACGAGCACCTTGTTTGAGAAGAAAGGATTGAGGGAACACTTGAGTAAAATCGCCACCAAGTATTAATGGAGCATTGGCAGAGGCCAAGGCCAACTGCGCAATACTTGCATAGTAAGCAGGGTTGTCCACATTCGGGGCATAATGCAAATACACGTGAATTCACTATCTCCAACCTCAAGGTGTACACGGGCCCATCTACCCTCCTTGTCAGCGCTAATATCAGGTACAGTAGCAGGCAAAGACTTCTTAACCAGAATGGTTATCCCGTACCATTTGGAAACGGTGGGAGAATAGGCAGCTACCCTGTGAGGCTTAGCATTGAGTTTCAGTGTTTGAGCAGAGTTTAAATGCGTTTCCTGAAGAAACACTAAATCAACATGCACATGGCTAAGATAGCTAAGGATTTTCTTTCCTTTGAGTGGACCATTAATGCCTTTGACGGTGAATGATAAGATTTTACATAAGGCCATTCAGAAAAGTTAAAAATTCTGAACATGATAGCACACATAATTTCACTATATCCCTCAAACTGACTGTATCTGGCTGTACACATGACATAGGAAAAATAAGCTAATATAATACAATGAAGCGCCCCACATTAACAAAGAAAACCGCAGTACGGTAGAGGAGAAGCAAAACCCCAAAATTACTGGCGACCATGTGTCTGCGGGGAGAAACCCCAGAGAAGGCCGAAATTGAAAAAACACATAACCTGTAGGACTGTGCGTGCTCCGAATCCGACCGAGGCACACATCATGAAGGGATAGGAGACCAAAAAAACAAAAGTCATATAGAGAAAGAAAGAAAGTCCAGACTATTTCTGTGCTTGGCTATGACCGCCGCATCGGGCCCTTCAAAATGGCGGATAGAGCCGGCAGATAAGAGTCCAAGATTTGGGATTAGCGCATCTGCTCTGCTTCTTTGGAGTCTAAAAATGTTGATAGTAGATCAGGATCTTCGAACGTCCTGGTTTGGTTGTGGAGAGTCACTCGGAGCTTCGCTGGATACAACAGGCCAAAGCGAGCCTGTAGCTGTTGAAGTCGAGGGCGAAAAGCAAGGAGTTTCTTCCGACGGTCAACGGTAGGCTTTGCCAAATCAGGAAAGAAGGAGACCTTACGACCTTCAAATTCCAAATGATGATTCGCTCGGGCAGCATGTAAAATTTGTTCCACTTGTTGATATCGTAGCAAGCTAAAGATAATAGGCCGGGGGGTCGTGCGGTTGAGCGTCATGTGGGCAGGAACACGGTGTGCGCGATCGATTTCCAGTTCTCTGTGAAAAGTGATCTTCAGCAAGGAGGGAAGAGTTTTGAGCAAGAATTCTCTTATATCTCCTGCTTCCACCCCCTCCGGCATTCCGAGGAGCCTCACATTGTTGCGACGGGCTCGATTATTGCTATCTTCTAACTCCTTTTGAAGATTCTGTATCTGGCGCTCAGCCTTGTCCAGTTTGCCCAAGCGCACCTCGTGCGAGTCGAGGACCCCCGCCATGTTGTCCTGCCGTAATGAAAGACTTTCAAGTCGGTCCTGGAGCACTCCAAAGTCTTCTCGCATGGCTCGAAGCGCTTCTCCATTGGACTGCACCAATTCCTTCACGCCGCGTATTTCCTCCAAAATCTCCAGGTGCATTTCGGGGTTTTCACGAAATGGGACCATCTTCTGTGGGGAGGACACCTCTGTTTTGGAGCGTTTTCCGTGAGAAGAAGAAGGAAACCCGAAGTCCAAGCGCGCTGGTTTATGGGCCGCCATCCCCCCCGAGGTGCCCCGGTCAGCTCGGAGCGAAATAGTAAATTTGTAGAGGTATTAAGTCAGGATTCTAAGTAGGCCTCTCGGGAGCTTCAACGCAAAGCGTCCTACCCGCTGGACATCAGGCTCCGCCCCCTCGATTCTCTAATGTTCTGATTTCTTGAACACCATTCTAGTTTTCACTTGCTGTAAACCAGACATCACATTCAAAATTCCTACATGTTTCTGTACAACTTTCTTTATTTTCACATAGTCAGATGAAAACTGCATAATCAGATGAATAAATGAGCTATCTTCTCGACCATCAACCGATGGTTCACTTTCTAACAGTAGATCTCTATATTATAGAGGGCACGTGTCCTAGCCCTAGGCACTACCTGATAAGGGTACCCATGTTGAATGAAATCATTTGCTCAGATTTCTAGACTGAACTAAAATCTTTAGAACTACAGTTTTGGCAAGCTAGTTTTAAAAGCTGGGTGAGGTGCGTGCTACTATAATGTAGCAGTGTATTCCAGTCTGTTTCTTTCTTGAAAACACTCGTATGGAATGAACCATTAATTTTCCTCACCATAATATCTAAGTAAGATATTTTTTCATTGCTGTGGGCTAACATCAACTAAATGTTAGGGTCGACTGAATTCAGCCAACTACCAAACCTATCTAATGACTCGAAATCTCCACTCCACAAGACAAAAATGTCATGAATATAATGCTTCCATAATGACAAATCTGTCTTATAGGGACACTATGGCAACCATTGTTTGTTTTTTCAAATTTAGCTATACATAGGTTTTCTATTGAGGGGGCCATAGTAGCCCCATTGCAACGTCTTGCACTTGCTAATAGAATCTAGTGTCAAACATGAAAAAATTATCGGTCATTGCTATGGTAATTAAGGAAACCAAAAAATCAACATGATTCTGTGTCAAATTTCCACTTCCCATCAATGCTTCCTTAATTACTAGTAAAACTTTACTTTGAGGTATATTTTTATAGAGTGAGGTGACGTCCAATGCAACTAATATTAAGTCATCCCATGTATGTTCCTTCTCAAAATCCCTTAACACATTCAAAAAGTGTCTAGAATCTTTTAGATATGAAGGAATCCTAATGAGTAATGGTCTTAAATATGAATCAACAAAAGTAGAGAGGGGTTCTAACCAAAATCCCCTGGAGGAAACTATCGGGCGGCCCAGAGGGTTCAGTAATGTTTTGTGAATTTTAGGTAACAGATATAGTAAAGGAATTATAGAGTTAACAGGATTTAAATAATGATATTCTTTTTTATTCAAATAATATTGAATTAACCCCCATTGTGTAAGTGATTTGATCTTCTTTTCCAATAATGCTTATAAGTGGTTATGTCACTTAATTGACACAAATCCTCTGTTCGATATGCTTTAGCGTCCATTAGGACAATAGCGTCACCTTTGTTTGCCCTCTTTATGACTATATCAGGATTGGAATGTAACTATGACAGGACTGTCTGTTCGTCTCTTGATAGCATGTGTACAGTAAGCTCTTGTTGAAGCTATATCACTCAAAACTAGATCTTTCAAGGTTAAAATTGTGGGGTGAGGTGCCCTGGGTGGAACCCATTTGTATTGGAATGCTGTTTTATTCTACCCACCTCATCACTATCGAAACAAATCATTCCCTATATTCTCATCCTTATTACAATCAACCTGATTAACATGCATAACATTATTTCCAAAAAGAGCTTTTATGTTCAATTTACATATAAAAATTTCTCAAAGGCTATTCCAAGATGGTGGCGTGAGCGTTTGAGTTGAACATGCCTAAACGTAAAGGCAAATCGAAGGTCTTACCCGCGGAGCCTTTGCCTGCCGATTCCAAGGGTCCTATGGATCGTTTCGTTCAACTGACAGAGATTCAGAAACGGGAGATTAGAGCGGGCGCTGCAGCGGTGGATGAGGTGGTTTCTCCGTTGCCTGCCCTTGAGATGTCTCTCTCCCCTGATGAGCGGCTTCCTCCCCCACGCGGGACTAAAAGGAGCAGTTGCAAAGGTTAAAGACGTACATCAAGCTTGGGTGTTGTTGAAAAATACTATCTTGGAAGCCCAGACCAGCTGTATTCCACGCTTTAAGAAAAGTGGAAGGAAGTCCAAAAAATTGCCAGCATGGTTTAAAGCTGAGGTCAGAGAGGCTGTTGTTGCCAAAAAAGCATCTTTCAAGAAATGGAAAAAAGAGTCAAATGATGAAACCTGGAAACAGCACAAGCACTGGCAAGTCAAATGCAAGGCATTGATAAGGCAGGCAAAGAGAGAATTTGAGAAGAAGCTTGCTGCGGAAGCAAAAACGCGAAATAAAGACCTTTTCAAGTACATTCGTAGCAAAAAACCCGT
Source organism: Ichthyophis bannanicus (assembly GCA_033557465.1). Classification (NCBI taxonomy): domain Eukaryota; kingdom Metazoa; phylum Chordata; class Amphibia; order Gymnophiona; family Ichthyophiidae; genus Ichthyophis; species Ichthyophis bannanicus. The sequence goes on from CM066038.1 coordinate 170,865,162, forward strand.
GAGAGAGTCAGTTGGTCCATTAGATGATAAAGGGGTTAAAGGAGCACTAAGAGGCGACAAGGCGATAGCGGAGAGACTGAATGAATTCTTTGCTTCGGTCTTTACTGAGGAAGATGTAGGGATGTTACCCACGACTGAAGTGGTATTTAAAGGTGTGGAAGAATTGAAGGAAATATCGATACATCGGGAAGATGTCCTACAACTATTAGATAAACTGAAGAGTAGCAAATCACCTGGGCCGGATGGTATACATCCAAGGGTGTTGAAAGAACTGAAATTTGAGATTGCAGACCTGCTATGAGTAATCTGTGAACTATCATTAAAATCATCTCTAATACCTGAGGATTGGAGGATCGCCAATGTAACACCAATTTTTAAAAAGGGTTCGAGGGGTGATCCGGGAAACTACAGACCGGTGAGCCTGACATCAGTACCGGGAAAAATGGTAGAAACCATCATAAAGAATAAAATTACTCAGCATATAGATAGTCATGACCTAATGGGAGACAGCCAACATGGCTTTAGACAAGGAAGATCTTGTCTTACTAATCTGTTATGTTTTTTTGAAGGAGTGAATAAACAGGTGGACAAAGGTGAGTCGGTTGATATTGTGTATCTGGACTTTCAGAAAGCCTTTGACAAGGTCCCTCATGAGAGACTTTTGGCAAAACTAAAGAGTCATGGGATAGGAGGCAGTGTACTACTGTGGATCAGGAACTGGTTAAAAGATAGAAAGCAGAGGGTAGGGCTAAATGGCCAATTTTCCCAATGGAGAAAGGTGAATAGTGGTGTACCCCAGGGATCTGTGCTGGGTCCGCTGCTTTTTGACATATTCATAAATGACCTGGAAAGTGGAATAACGAGTGAGGTTATCAAATTTGCTGATGACACAAAACTATTTAAAGTTGTTAAAACCCAGGAGGATTGTGGAAAATTGCAAGAGGATCTTGATAAATTGGAAGACTGGGCATCAAAATGGCAGATGAAATTTAATGTGGAGAAGTGCAAGGTTATGCACCTAGGGAAGAACAACCCAAACTATGGTTACACGATGCAAGGTTCCACATTAGGAACCACCACCCAAGAAAAAGATTTAGGCGTCCTTGTGGATACCATGTTAAAACCCTCGGCCCAGTGTGCAGCGGCGGCCAAGAGAGCAAATAGAATGCTAGGTATGATAAGGAAAGGAATGGAAAATAAAACAAAAGATATTATAATGCCTCTATATCGTTCCATGGTGAGACCGCACCTTGAATATTGTGTGCAATTCTGGTCGCCATATCTTAAAAAGGATATAGCAATTTTAGAAAAGGTTCAGAGAAGAGCCACCAAAATGGTAAAGGGGATGGAAGGCTACTCCTATGAAGAAAGGCTAAAAAGGTTGGGGCTCTTTAACCTGGAAAAGAGACGGCTGAGGGGAGATATGATAGAAGTCTATAAATTAATGAACGGAGTGGAACGGGTAAACGTAGATCGATTGTTTACCTTATCAGAATATAGAAAGACTAGGGGACATGCAATGAAGCTACAGGGTAAACTATTTAAGACTAATAAAAGAAAATATTTTTTCACTCAACGTGTAATCAAACTCTGGAATTTGTTACCGGAGGATGTAGTAAAGGCTGTTAGTGTAGCTGGGTTTAAAAAAGGTTTGGACAAGTTCCTGGAGGAAAGGTCCATAAACCATTATTAAGAAGGGACCCAGGATATCAATGCTTGAACCAATACAAGCATTGTGGAACCTGTGTCCCTTGGGGAAACTGCTAGGTACGTATGACCTAGATTGGCCACTGTTGGAAACAGAATACTGGGCTTGATGGACCTTGGTCTGACCCAGTATGGCATATCTTATGTTCTTATGTTCTTATGCCCGGCGCTTCTTCCCGCGAGAGGAGAGGCTGCCCCCCCCCGGAGAGTGTGGTGCTGCGTCTGATGTGCGGGCCTCGTCGGAAGTATGCCCCGGAGAGCAGCCATCGTAGGTGTTGGCTGTGGAAATGGCCCCGTGCTCCAGCTTGGGGGTAGATTTACCATCTCGCAAAGTGGAGGAAGTTGATGTTCATTCCCTTGTGTCGACGGCTGATATTTCTAAAGGTACTTCCATACACCGCCCCAAAGAGATATCTCTAGAGACAATTTGGGAAGCGATTTCACAGCTCTCCTCCGCCGTTAGCAAGCAGACAGAGTTAACAATGCAGCGGTTGGAAAAGCTAGAAACTGACTCTTTCGGCGTTCAGGGAGAGTTGGCTAACCTTCGTTCAAAGATTGAGACTGGGGAACAGCAAATGACTCAGTTGTCTTTAGTGAATGACTCTGTAATAAAGGATAATGTCTCTGTAAGAATGAAATTGGAGAATTTAGAGAATGCTGTACGAGCTTCAAATATTCGTTTACTGAATTTTCCTATGATACTTTCTTTGTCCCCTATTGAAGTGTTTAAAAAATACATACAGGAAGTTTTAAATGTTCCATCTGAATTAATTCCCCCAGTTGTGAAGGCCTTTTTCCTACCTCAGGGTAAAAAGGAAGGGAAGATAGTTGAGGGTGCTTTAGACATGGATGTTTTTTTTTTTTTTTTTAAACTTTTATTTTCATTTTGCAACAAACAAAAGAAACAACACACCAAAAAAGACAAAACAAGCATACAATAAGGAAAAGTAAACCCATTACCCCCCACCCCGATGCTTCTTCTCTACCCGATTATATCAGCATGTGAGCGCTTCCAATTAACAGTGATTATACATCAAACGATCAAAAGAGTATCTACAATACAGCATGATCATGAGACAAAGATATATACAAAGTCAGACAGTCAAATGAGAGCATTTAGCAAAATGTACATAGTCATTGAGCAGCTTCCATTGAGACCAATGAGAAGGAGTCTGAACGGAGAAAGCGAACAGACGAGGTATTTGTTCATATTTACTGTAAAGACAGGCATGATTCCCCCAGTCATTGGGGCTCAAATGGGAGCTAAGCTTCCAGTATTACTTAATTAGGGAAATACTTACTTAGGGAAATAGCAATGCTAAGCATGAAGTTCGAAAGGAGATAAGCCATTTTTGGGAGAGAGGGGATCCCCGCAACTGGGCGAAGTCCCACTATCCTCCAAGAAAGGGGCTCCTGAGAGTGCGAGATAGACTAAATACGACCCCAGACCCGACGCCAGTAATACTGTAGTGCGGGATATTCATGCATAACATGAGGCAATGAACCAATGGCCGCGGGACGTGTCCAGCAACCATTGCCCTGAGTAGTGTTCCATTTGTCTAATCTGTGAGAAGTGTAAAAACACCGGTGGGCTAGAAAGGAGAGGGTCTGAATGAGTGAGGCGGATCGGGAACCCGTATCCCTCTACTCCTGATAAGGCTCTATTGCTCCGAGATCGAAGTCACATGCAATTCTCTCTCCCATACTTTCTGCGCTATAGGGGTATCTCTAGGTATAGCATTACAGAAGGTTTAGTAAAATTGGATGCTACACCGGTGAATTACCGAGAGGTCGGAAAGTCTCCGATCAACCTTATATAGAGAATGCCGATGGCGGGAGTACTCTAATGGATCAAAGGCGATGCTGAAGTTGCACTGACCAGAGTCGGGAGTCTAAAGATTGCATAAAAGTAGTAAAGGCACCTAAAGTGTCTAAAAGCATTGGTGGATAGTGGGAGTCTGATGGGAGAGTCATAACAGGGAGAAAGGTAAGAGGAATCGGTTCGCGAAGGCCCGCTTCTGTATCTAGCCACACAGGTCTGCTCGGTACTGGCTCTTCCAACCAACGAGCACCTTGTTTGAGAAGAAAAGATTGAGGGAGCACTTGAGTAAATCGCCACCAAGTATTAATGGAGCATTGGCAGAGGCCGAGGCCAACTGCGCAATACTTGCATAGTAAGCAGGGTTGTCCACATTCGGGGCATAATGCAAATACACGTGAATTAACTATCTCCAACCTCAAGGTGTACACGGGCCCATCTACCCTTCTTGTCAGCGCTAATATCAGATACAGTAGCGTGCTAAGACTTCTTAACCAAAGTGGCTATCCCGTACCATTTGAAACCAGTGGGAGAATAGGCAGCTACCATGTGAGGCTTAGCATTGAGTTTCAGTGTTTCAGCAGAGTTTAAATGCGTTTCCTGAAGAAACACTAAATCAACATGCTCATGGCTAAGATAGCTAAGGATTTTCTTTCCGTTGAGTGGACCATTAATGCCTTTGACGGTGAATGATAAAATTTTACATAAGGCCATACAGAAAAGTTAAAAATTCTGAGCATGATAGCACACATAATTTCACTGTGTCCCTCAAACTGACTGTATCTGGCTGTACACATGACATAGGAAAAATAAACTAAAATAATACAATGAAGCGCCCCACATTAACAAAGAAAACCGCAGTACGGTAGAGGAGAAGCAAAACCCCAAAATTACTGGCGACCATGTGTCTGCGGGGAGAAACCCCAGAGAAGGCCTAAATTGAAAAAACACATAACCTGTAGGACTGTGCGTGCTCCGAATCCGACCGAGGCACACATCATGAAGGGATAGGAGACCAAAAAACAAAAGTCATATAGAGAAAGAAAGAAAGTCCAGGCTATTTCTGTGCTTGGCTATGACCGCCGCATCGGGCCCTTCAAAATGGCGGATAGAGCCGGCAAATAAGAGTCCAAACTTTGGGATTAGCGCATCTGCTCTGCTTCTTTGGAGTCTAAAAATGTTGATAGTAGATCAGGATCTTCGAACGTCCTGGTTTGGTTATGGAGAGTCACTCGGAGCTTCGCTGGATACAACAGGCCAAAGCGAGCCTGTAGCTGTTGAAGTCGAGGGCGAAAAGCAAGGAGTTTCTTCCGACGGTCAACGGTAGGCTTTGCCAAATCAGGAAAGAAGGAGACCTTACGACCTTCAAATTCCAAATGATGATTCGCTCGGGCAGCATGTAAAATTTGTTCCACTTGTTGATATCGTAGCAAGCTAAAGATAATAGGCCGGGGGGTCGTGCGGTTGAGCGCCATGTGAGCAGGAACACGGTGTGCACGATCGATTTCCAGTTCTTTATGAAAGGTGATCTTCAGCAAGGAGGGAAGAGTTTTGAGCAAGAATTCTCTTATATCTCCTGCTTCCACCCCCTCCGGCACTCCGAGGAGCCTCACATTGTTGCGACGGGCTCGATTATTGCTATCTTCTAACTCCTTTCGAAGATTCTGTATCTGACGCTCAGCCTCGTCCAGTTTGCCCAAGCGCACCTCGTGCGAGTCGAGGACCCCCGCCATGTTGTCCTGCCGTAATGAAAGACTTTCAAGTCTGTCTTGGAGCACTCCAAAGTCTTCTCGCATGGCTCGAAGCGCTTCTCCATTGGACTGCACCAATTCCTTCACGCTGCGTATTTCTTCCAAAATCGCCAGGTGCATCTCGGGGTTTTCACGAAATGGAACCATCTTCTGTGGGGAGGACACCTCTGTTTTGGAGCGTTTTCCGTGAGAAGAAGAAGGAGACCCGAAGTCCAAGCGCGCTGGTTTGTGGGCCGCCATTCCCCCCGAGGTGCCCCGGTCAGCTCGGAGCGAAATAGTAAATTTGTGTAGGTATTAAGTCAGGATTCTAAGTAGGCCTCTCGGGAGCTTCAACGCAAAGCGTCCTACCCGCTGGACATCAGGCTCCGCCCCCCAGACATGGATGTTTTGGATGTTTCTGCTCTTTTACAGTCACCTAAGGAAGCTGACCTATCTGTCTCTACAATGTTGGTAACATTTGCAATTTCATCAGATAGAGATTGGATATTAAAATTATATTTTAAGAAACGTTCCATGCTATTTATGGGGAAGAGGGTTGTAATGTTTCCCGACGTCTCAAGGGAGACTCAGAAACGCCAGAGGGCTTTTTTGTTGTTGAGACCTGGTGCGGTTCAAATTGGTGCTTCATTTATACTGCGATTCCCATGTAAATGTATTATTTCTTTTCAGGATAGGAAATATGTATTTTTTCAGCCTGATGACCTATCATCATTTATTAGTTCTCGGATTGTGACATCTTCCCCCTAGTGATTGTCCTCATCATATTGATTGATATATCTCTGTCCCACACCTCTGTCTTTATTCCTGAATCATAGTTCCTTTTGGATTAAGGAACCACATATCCTTATATTTGTTTTCATTGCTGACCCCTCTATTATTGTGGGCTAAATATACGCTTGTATGTATTATTTCTTAGACTTTTTCCTAATGATTTGTACTTTGCAAGTTTGTTGTTTTCTGTACAAGTGATTGCTTGATTGTTATTGTAAAATTCATAAATGCAAAATAAAAAAAAATAATTCTCAAAATCAATTCTAAATTGAAATGAATTTTGAGATATTTTTGGCACAAAGGAGAGGCCACGACTCAAGGCTTTCTCCTGTGCCAAAGTCAAGTTTTTAAGGATGACAGATTTACAACAACTGATTCTGAGGGTTTTTCTGTGATCTGGTCCAAGGCAACATTGTTGTAGAGCATCTGGGGGGTTGATCTCACCAATTTCATCGATCTCTTCATTTCCTGAAGCCCTTTCCTCTGTCCAAAAAATGTTGCTCGTCTTCTGAGAGACGATAATCAGAATTAGATGATTCACCGTGGAGAAATTAAACCCCACTCGTTTCATCATCTTTTTTTCAGGATTCATCCATGAATAGATTTATCCAGTTTTATAATCTTGATCATCATGGATAGTTCCTTTAAATAGATTCAGTGATACACAGATTTTAGCTGAAAGATAATTGCAAATAAAGGTTTTCATTTATTTGAATCACACTGTAGGGGTTTATTTTAAGTTGGTGTTTGACAAAGATATATAGGGACCAATATTCAAAGCAATAGGCATCACATAGGTGCCATAAATGATGATTTACCTGTGTAAAACTGCCATAAAACCGGGTTGAATGGATTTTCACGTACCCAGTTACATTTGAAAATGAGACTAATACTAACCAGATATCAGTGAGGGCATAACAGGTCATGCCATGAGCATAGCACTGCCATACCCACATAGCATAGATATTCAATGGGCCTGGCCGCCTTCCTGAAATGCCATAAACCGCGTAAGACTAGGCGAGGGTTGCTGGCTCCTAGGAGAGCAGGAACGGCCATGGCAAAGCCATGTATCAGACAAAACCCATGTATTAGCAAAGCGTAAGCAATGTGGGGAGTGATCAGGCTCATCCAGAAGCGAAGACAGTGCCAAGGAGCCTGAGCACAGAGGAGCAGATGGCAAAATGTACAACAACTGCAATGGGCAGTCACCCAGTGCCAGAGGTGCAGATGCCAGGCTCCCCTGGTGCACAGGCCCAGGGTCACCTACTTCCAGCACCGAGGAGGAGGTATACCAGAGCTCAGTCAGGATGTGCCATCCTCAGTCAGAATGTGGAACAAGCCAATGCTAGAAATCAGGCACTGCCAGTGGCAGTTTGAGTCACCATCACTCTTTCATTCCTGGCCACAGGGAGCTTCCAACATGTCATTGGGGCCATAACAGACATCACCCAGCCTGCTACAAGCCATTGTATTGCTGCTGATACCGCGACCCTGCTGCGATGACTGAGATACCTCATTACATTCCCCAGGACACCAGAGGAGTGACAGGATACAATGCAGGCCTTTTATGACATCGCTGGCTTTCCCTTGGTCTTTGGTATTATAAACTACATGCATATAGCTCCTAGGGCATCCAGATAAGACCAGAGGGTCTACAGGAACTGGCACAATTACATCTCAATGAACATGCAAGCGATGGTGAATGTGAACATGGTCATCACAGATGTGTGTGCCAGGTTCCTGGGCTCATTCCATGATGCATTTATCCTGACACAGTCAGGCTTGGGCCTTGCAGCTGCCAGTGGTGACCTAGGAGAGGCCTGGTTGCTTGGTAAGTATACACTGCTGTAAGCCATTGTGTAGCAATGTGAGTAATGCACACATCCCTGTGTAGGTGCACCACAGAAGGGAGCCCCATGAGGGTTCATATGAATGCTGAGATGCCCCAACCATTGTAATTTAAAGACCCGATTGCCACCACGAGGGTCATATGGAACATGGTCAATGACTGTCCAATGAAGATCCTCAAAATTATGGACAAATGTCAAACAGTGATCTACCATCGGGGCAGATTACAATGGTTGGAGCAGCGCTGGATTTACCAATTAAATACAATATATCCCCTTGGACTCAACAAAGAAATAGATTGGCTGAGTTTGTTCTGATTTTGACCAATGAAGTGTGGGTTTCCCTAATGATGTGGGGTATTCCTTCTCCTCTCATTGGTGGATCTGTTGAATACTATGCTTTCATGCAGCCAATAGAAACATATGCAGACTCTCAAATGCACACTTGGCATTTTATGGCAGTTGCACTGCAAATCCTGGCAGGTTTGACATACTTCCTTGTCGGTGCTTGATACAGGATCTCTAATAGACTTGAAATGTGCATGTCGCATGATTTTGGAAGTGACTTTCGTTGGATTTTGAAACAGTTGGTTCAGCCAAAGAGATAAGTGTGCTTTGCTTTATGAATTAGATTATTAAAATGGATATTATCAGCATTCGGGATTGAGAAATGCTCCTCTCCTATTGGAATACCCGACAAAAATACTAGTTTCTTTTTGGGGGATTCTGCTTTTGTAGGTGATTTTTCTTGTTTTTGATTTGATAGTAATCACTGAATTTGGGGTTCATTTTTTGGCCTGAATGTGGAAGGGCAGGTTGATCCACTGAGGCCCATGGTAAACTTAAATGACACCCAGTACCACTTCGGTGTTAGATGTACAGTCCCAGCAAGCAACACACAAAAACACAAATTACACAAAGATGCAAGTTTGTAATGTGGCCCGCTGAAACTGACAAAGGATGGATGTGCACAGCCACAAAGAGATCCCCTACCTGCCCCCACAGATCCCCGAAAATGCCCTGACCAGGCCCCTCTCCAGCTGGGGTCAGAGAAGAGGTGAGGCCCTAAACTGCCTGCTTGACCCTGGATATATGACAGGCCCTACAGGCATGGGTGCACAGCCACCGTAGATGGGCCTGCTGTCTCTGCCAACTGTACAGACCTATCCATGCTATGACATCAACTGAGGGGGTCTGGCCCCCCTACCATAACTCTCCCCATCTTCTCATTGCAGATAGTAGACACAGTGGCCATGATCAACTCCCCTAATGTGGCTATGTGTGGCAGGTTTGGGGTCTCACCCACAACCAGTGGATATCACCAATGGACTATAGTCAGCAGCGGCGCACATGATATGCAGTGGGATGACTTTCCGCCTCAATAAAAGCATGCTACATGGCTCCATGATCAGAAACACCCTTGTTATGTGGCTTCATTCCAGTTCTGGTTAGCCTATCACATTTACCATACCACGCCCCTGCCTATGGGACATAGCCACATGTATGTTCACATGTCCCTGTACAATAGCCATGATCACATTGTCAGTACACAGATCATGATTCCACATCCTTACCATGTTGGTGTCAGAATGTAGCACAATGTGGCAGCATAGTCCAGGCTGTACACAATGTCACAGACATGACTCTGTACTTCTGTGCAACACACATCCCGTACATTGGCATAGTAGCCCAACCATGTGACAGTGTGCATGGACATGGGTATGAGGGAGTGGATGGGGCATGGGAGAGGCCACAGGATGGCAGCCCAGTGTCCCAGTGGAGCCTGAAGGAGTGCATTGATGGCAGTGTGACTACACACAAATGCCAGGGTGAGGCACACACATCATCTACCAGGTCACACATCTGGCATGCAGTAGTATCTTCTCGTCCTCCTGTGTGGCAGAGGTGGAACTATCATAGCCGGAAAGCCCACTAATGGTAACCTCATCCACAAACTGGAAGACCTGTCCCTCTAGAGGGGTGATCTGGTGCTGGCATTTACATGACAGCTTGTTGTTTGCTGCCCTCTTTTCCTTGGCTGTTTGCCACATCACCTGCCACTTCTTCTTGATGTCCTCAACATCCCTTTTGGGGTGCTGCACTGCATTGAACTTCTTTTCTCTACCCTGCCATGCCCTCTGTTGGGTGCTGGCAACCACTGCATATTAGTTTCTAATTTGTGGTTTCTTATTTTTTAACTAGGTGATAGTCAATATTTTCCATATGCCACCTGGGTGAGGGATTCTGTTAACATATTGGTTCTGTAGTAGTGGTATATTGATTATTGAATATTGTGTGCAATTCTGGTCACCTTATCTTAAAAGCAGAATTAGAAAAGGTACAGAGAAGAGCTACCAAAATGGCAAAGGGGATGGGAGGATACCCCTATGAGGAGAGGCTAACAAGGTTAGGGCTCTTCAACCTGGAAAAGAGACAGCTGAGGGTAGATATGATAGAGGTCTATAAATTAATGAATGGAGTGGAACGGGTAAATGTGGATTGATTGTTTATGCCATTAAATATAGAAAGACTAGGGGACATGCAATGAAGCTACAGTGTAACCCATTTAAGACTAAAAAGAGAAAATATTTTTTCACTCAACGCGTAATCAAACTCTGGAATTCGTTACTGAAGGATGTAGTAAAAGCTGTTAGTGTAGGATTGGACAAGTTCCTGGAGGAAAGGTCTATAAACCATTATTAAAGGGAATCCGGGAAATCCACTGCTTGCCCCAATACAAGCATTGTGGAACCTGTGTGTCTTTTGGAAAAACCGCTAGGTACTTGTGACCTAGGTTGGCCACTGTTGGAAACAGGACACTGGGCTTGATGGACCTTGGTCTGACCCAGTATGGCATATCTTATGTTCTTATGGTATATTGGTGTTCTAGACTATTTGCAATGCTGACTTTTCATAGGTTAGACTGATGCAGTTTGAGTTCTTCTACTTGGTGCTGGTATGGTATCATAAGCTTTTGAGTGTCCATTTGCAGGATTTTGTGGTACTACACGTAAATGTCTGACAGTGGAGAGAGTTTGTGCTGTTATCACCGATATGACATCAGAATTTGAATAGAATGATTTTGTATGTTGAGTTGTCAAATGAAATATTCTACTTCTGCTCTGCACCCGTTGTTGGGAGAGTTTTAGTAGTCATTCTGGGAACGTTCCATATGAATGAATAATAATACTCTTTTTGCTGATGAACGCAAATTAGCTTGTGTATTTTCAAAATATATATAGATAATATTGGGCCATTTAAATTGTTAAATGGCAAGATATTATCCTTATATTTGTGAGCCATGTCAGAGGAGGAGCAAGGGCAGGCCTGAAAATTATTTGGATAGAGGCGATATTCAGCCACTATTTGGATAAGTTGTACATTTACTTTAGGCCTGTAATTTTGCTATTGCAGATAGTGTTAATGTAGTCATTGTACTGAAAATGTACTTCTATTTACGCAACTTATACCACAAGATTTGTCCCAGGGAAGGGACACAAAAGCATAAGTTGGTTCAGGGCATCACAACCCATGAGCGAGCCATGCCTGGAGGACACAAATTTATACATTTTTAGAGCCATGAAAGGTGAAAAACCCCCAAGTTACTCCTCCTGGTAACATATACATCATGTGGTGTTTCTGCATATTTCGCTCATCTGCATCTGCTATACTCAGATATCCATTGTCTTTTGCTTCTGCATCAAGTCATTGTAGCTGCTGTCTTTTATTAGTTTAGACTGCACATCTTCCACCAGCTATTGGTACCTACTTCTTTCAATAGTCCATTATATGCAGTGGCACATATGGGTAGCTGGCCTCAAAAATAGAATTCACTTTCCAGGCCAATAACCGGTCAACTTGTGATAGTCAGGTCAATTGCACATCCTTTGGTGTTTTCCCTGGGTTTACCTAGTAGTGATGTTTCCAGTTTTTTGGCAGAGGCAGAAAAGCGAAATCAACATCAGGCTAGATGGGACCTCATTTCCAGTATCTCCCAAATCCAATAATGCTGCTTCAGTGAGATGTGAACCAGGGGACCAGACCATACCCCCAGTGCTAATCCCAGAAAAGCCAAAGAATACATGGGCTTGCAGGCAAGATCTAGATAATCTTGATAGGTAGCTGCTACTGGGGCTAACACATGTCCTCCCAAAGAGCCCCAAGCCTCACTCCCTTCCCAGTCTAGCTCATTGGGTGCAGGGTCCCATTTTATCAATGCTTCCACCCAATTCTGGAGAGCAACTATGTTGTTTCTCTAATCTTTCTTAGTAGATTTCCTTCGGTTTCCCACAAATGCAACCTTGGTTAGCAGGGAGACCCAATGACAGGAGCTAGTCCTGGATTACTTCTTTCTCTTCGAGTTCTTGGTTCATTGGAGCTGCAGTCTCAGTGTACCTGGTAGGTGAAATTCAACTAGCATAAGGAAACTGGAGATCTGTCTTCACGACTCTCCTCTCGCTGGGGCCCACTATTTGAACTACTGCTTGATAGCATTTGGGATTTGGAATAAGGCAGTCTTCGGATTTGTCAAGTTTCTCCCAATGGTAAGGAACAGTCCTATCTCTGGGACAGTACTCAGGGAAGGGAGGCCTCTCCTGGAGCTTCCTTTCAAACGAATGACCATGGCAACCCTCACACTGAAGTACCATGGATATCCACTTTTGCTGAAAATAACAATCTTGACTTTCTTAAGAAATGCATATTGCTGTATCTTTAACCATTAACCAAACCCGGCCCTGTACTTGATAAGTGGTGTAGGTTCAGATATTCAATGCGATTAACATGGTTAGTAAAGTTGTTAACTGGGTTAATCATGGTGAATGTGATAGACAGTGGCACTAACACGTTAGTGCCACTGAATATTCGTGACTGCTAGCGCTACACACCCCAGTGCTAAACAAAGCATGTCAGGGGCAAACTGGGATGTTAACCAGGCAGTGGCAATATTGAGCCCCTACCCAGTTAGCGTATGTGGCAAAAGCCAGGCACAGGAAACCCTTGCCTAACTTTCTCCATGTATTGCTAACCAGGCAGCGGCTCGAAATCATGCTGCCCAGTTGGCAAACAGGGTGTTTAACTTTCATCGCCGGTGGCTAGCAGCATTGGCAGAGGACAAGGCAAGGACATGGTGGCTTGGTTGTAACTCAATCTCAGTTCTCATTTCCATCAAGCTATCTGCTTACATCTCTCTGTCACAGTCCTAAGCTGGGCACTATCTGCAGTCCTTCTCTGCTCTGTTCCTGTATGGGGCTTCTTCAACTCTGTTGAATGTCCAGAAGCAATATGTGAGAGGATGGAGATAGACACTACATCCTTCCCTGGCTGGAGAACACATGATGTTATAAATGGTTCCTACTGTCCATAGCAACAGTGTGGCCATCCATGTCCTTCACAAGGAAACCTGGGTGCAAGCCTGGGGCGGTCACAAACATCGCTGACTTAAAGCCCAGGTTTCAAATATCATCTTTACACTCACACAAACTAATCTCGATAACAATAGAGTTCCCAAAAAATAAACTATTACTTATAGGGAGAGATCTCAGGATGGCTATAGAACCCTTCACATGACAAATCACTTTGCCATAGGGACTAGCGAGATCCTCACATCATTGATCTCCAACCCCCTCCAGTTTAATAATAGTAATAGATTATTTTTGGGGAACTCTATTGTTATTGAGATTAGTTTGTGTGAGTGTAAAGATGATATTTGAAAGTTTTTGAATAGATTGTGAAAATACTGTGAAATATTGTAGAATATTAAGAGTGTTTTGTGTTTTATTGTAATAGTTTACTCTTAGGGCAGGGTTTTAAATTTTTTTTATGCATAAAACTAACCCATTTGGAGAAACTGCCCCAAGAAAAACACCAGAATGGCATTGATAATAGAGGTGTCAGTTCCAGGTGATTATTCAGTGAATCGAGTGGAGAGGGAGCTGATCCTGAAGTATCAAGAGAATGTAGCAGAAATATACAGAAATATTTCCCATTGTTTTGGGAGCCACAGGCCTGATAATGAAGAACTTCCAGTCATATCTTGACAAATTATCCATGCATATTACATCTTATGAACTCCAGAAGGAAGCTCTCTTTGAAACAATGCAAGTACTACGGTGAGCATTAGCAGTACATTTGAGATACTGAGGTTATACTCCACAAGTCCACATATCCTAGCTTAAGAGTGTAGTTCATGACTGTCATGGTATACGCAAAACCATGACAGTCATGAACTACACTCCTAAGAAAATGTCCCTGCGAAAATGTTGATAGCCTGCATATACTGGCTGGGGCAAAATGGTAGGGTCCTGAACACAAAGCATACTGGAATGGTGAGGGTCCTGAAAAAATCCTTACACATAGTTACCTAGCAATTACTTTTGCAAACCAGAGTCAGTGGATCCATTGAGTAACTGTGATACAGTAATGCAGGTCCTATAAACTGCGTCAGCTCTACCTGTGCAAAGTACAAGAAGATTCAGCGCTGATGTGGGAAGTTTTGTTTTTCTTTTTTTATGAGTAACTGTTGCTTATATTTTATACCCACACAAAGCAGTTTTTGAGTTTCTGTTTTGGTACTGACTGCATACAATTTTCTGTTTTGAATAGTCTTTTCAGTGAAGGATGTGCCTCCCCCTCATAACCGAAGTAATAAGAATATTTTATCTGTTGTTTTAGCCTGTGCATATTTCATGACACAGTCGTGCCTCGTTTGTTTTCATTTTCTTGCCATATATATCTTAAAGCCTGTTTTTCCCTTACCATATACCTGCATTTGACCTTGCCACTATTCTGGGATATTTCAGTAAAACAAAGTTCTCATCTGTAGCAGGTGTTCTCCGTGGACAGCAGGGTGATGTCTTTGACAGAGTCTCACGTGGGAACCATGCCCACCTCCTTCTAGAAACTCTTATATTGATTCCACCACAGATGAGTTACCGCAGGTGAATAACTTTGTTTTCTTTGTGGACAAGGATGATACATATTGTATGTGTTTCTATATGGGATTCCCTAACTACTGGCTGCCTCACAACGAAAAAAGGGTGATGAAGTGTCACAACTGGTGAACATAAGAGTACACAACTTTTTATTTGGCAACAGGCTTTTATGCAATCGCATATGAACAATGAGAAAGCACGAAATAAAAAAGAACAAGGCTTAGTTGGGATAGAGTTGGATTTTCATCCCTGAACAGGTTTTGAAGTACGAATTGGCTGACTCTGCTTCCGTGTCAGGAGTCCATTTCCAGACAGTAGTGAGATGAGAAAATGTGGACAGAAGTCCAATGTCAGCTCTGCAAAGGGAGCTTTCATCAGCTGAGTTAAAACCATGTTGAGGTCTCAAGACACTACAGGAGGGTTAAGGGAGGCTTTGTAAAAAGCAAGGCCAACATTAAGTGAACAACTAAAGGCTGTAAAGGGTTGGGTTTACCTTCTATATGATGGTCGTAAACACCACATACAGTGAGGTATACTCTTACAGAATTGGTTTTTAAGCCAGACTCAGATAAATGTAAAGGATATTCAAACAACTTTTCTGTTGGAAATGAGAGAGTCTAGAGCAGGGGTTCTCAACCCTGTCCTCGGGACCCACCTAGCCAGTCGGGTTTTCAGGATAACCACAATGAATATGTATGAGAGAGATTTGCATACAGGGAGGAGTGGTCTCATGGTTAGGACAAGGTACTTCAGGCCGGAGGGCTGGGGGTTCAAGTCCCACCTGGGGACAGTAATCTCAGGCCGGAGGGACTGGGATTTCTAGTCCTATAGGCACTCCTTGTGGTCTTGGGCAAGCCACTTAACCCTCCATTGCCCATGTTCCCTGTAAGTATTAGCGTATGTGTCTCATATCCCCTCGTGTTAAATGTATCCCCCAATTGACTGCTTTGACCCAGTGAAAAGCGGGATATAAATACAGCTAAATAAAATACACTGCCTTCATTATATGCAAATGTCTCCCATGCATATTCTTTGTGGTTATCCTGAAAACCTGACTGGCTAGGTGGGTCCCGAGGACAGGGTTGAGAACCCCTGGTCTAGAGCCTGTCCTTCACAACAGACTGCAAACCTCCTCCACTTAAAACTATATGATCCTTGTATGAAAGCTCTCCTGGAGGCCAGGAGGATGGTGGTGACACAAACTGTCAAGTTCAGAGAGGACAAAGTTATCACCTCAACATTTGAGCTGTGAGGGTAAGGGACTTGATGCTGGGGTGCGATAGCATCCCCTGATCTTGCATAATTAGGACAGGTGAGCCACCTAGACAAACCAGGTCCCTGATGGAAAGCTTCAGAAGAAGAGGAAACCATGTTTGTCTGGGGCCAATAAGGCACTATGGGCCCGATCCAGGAAGGCGAATAGCAGGACTGTACATCCTGATGGGACGTCCAGCCCCGCTATCCGCCCTCAACCTATTCCACCTCCTTGCCCGCTGCATGTACAGAGCCATTGTGCATGCTGCAGGGGATGGGGGTGGCACAGGTCAGAGGGTAGAGCATGGGCAGGCCCGACCCCTGGACATACAGGGCTGATTCCAGTGATGGCCCTGTATGTCTGGGGATCGCTGGGGGGATGCCATGCTTATTTCACTTCTGAGGTTGAATAAGCATGGGACACCCCTCTGATCCTGCCTGGCAACTCTCCCCCCCCCCCCCCCAGAGCCCGGCAGCTCCCACACAGATCAACAGAACACCCACAGTGAGTCCCTGCCGCACTATCCGGGCCTTGGCTGCCCCCATTGGAGGTCAGGCAATGGAATGACAGGGAGGGCACTTCGACAATCACACCGACATGCAGGGGCACACTGGGCTGTCTAAGGGCCTGATCCTGCACCCGCGGGGAAAGTCTGGCTCCCGCGGTGCAGAAACAGGTCCCAACAGGCCCGTTCTGCTTGGGACCATCCAGATGGCCTGGACGTGCCCTACTGGGAAAGGGCGCCACGAGTATCATTATGCCCCCATTGTCTCTGAGTTTCAGGAGAGTTTTTGCTGTCAGAGGAATAGTAGGAGCATCTGAAGCAAGTTTGCTGTGCATCCCCATGCTGGAATAGAAATGAGTAGCAAAGGGATGAGAAATGAGTAGTGAATAAATCTATCAAGGGGTTGCACTACTCTAGAAAAATGGTCTGAGCCACTCCCCAGTTCAGGGTCTATTCATAAGATTAAAGGACATGGTTTGGCCTGTCCGCTGGGGCATTCTCCCCGCCAGGCAGGTATGTGGCTTTGAGAGTCATCTCCCTTAGAAGTGGTAAAGCTTCACATCATGATATATGACCATGTCCCTCCCTGTTGATGTAGTACATTGCAACTTGATTGTATGTCTGAATAATGACAATTTGGTTGGCCAACCAATCTCTGAAAGCCTTTAGAACATGCAAGATTATCAGATAAATTTAATGGAACTCAAAGTAAAGGCTTTCTTGGGTGGACCAAAAACCCTTACTGCAGAACCCATCTACAGTACGTGGACTCCTCAGCCCAGCTTGGATGCATCTGTCATGAGCAACTTTTGGTGGGGAGGAATTTGAAAAGGGAGACCTTTGGCCAGCCTTTGCACTTACCACCCACTAATTTTGCTCTTAGCACACGGTAATTATAAAAACGTACCACATTTTAGTGCATATGCCCCTATGTGTCTTTATAAAATCATGTCAGAAAACCTGTCAGAATCGAAGCTAAAATGCAGCCTTTGTAAACCCCCTTAAAGAAAATATTATGAAAAGTAGTATATAAAGCCAATATATCTATTCAAATCAAATTGTTCAGTGACGCCTTTTCTTGTGCCTCACAATCTTTGTATTCTCATTTTTGCTCTCCTTTTAAATTGCATCAGCTATTAGAATGCTCTCTATGCTGGGGTGAAGCTTATATCTCTCTGGCATATACAGCTCCTGCAGAATACTGCTGTATGACTTGTCAGGAATGCCAACAAACACGATCTCGTCTCCTTTGCCAGTGGTGTAACACTGGCTCCCTATATCTTTTTGGATCCAGTTTAAGCTGCTAACCATTACTCACAGGATCCTTCAAATAGGCATTTCCTCTTGCCTTTTCAACTGTCTTGATCCCCACCAACTAGCTCGCTTGCTACATTCATCTGTTGAGAATTTGCCGAGCATCCCTCCCTCTGCTATCATTTGTCTGGAGGTGACATGGGAGTTGGTCTTTTCTTCCATGCCTCTGTTCTCTAGAGCTCTCTACCTGCTTATCTTCCGGCTGAAACTTCTAGGGCAGAATTTAAGTCAGGCTGATTATTGCTGTAGATGTACTATTTCTTATATACCCTGATATATGGATGAGTTACTGTATGTTTACTGAATAATTACTGCTTGCTTTATGTTTAATCAGATGGTAAACTGCAGTTGTGAATTTGCATTTGAAGGGTGGTATATCAAGTATATGAATAAGCTAAACTAAATAGCCACATAACATTAACACCTGCTTGAGAGCAGGTACTGTAGATGCGTATTTCACCACCCTACATTCATACTTCATGACTCTTCGCAAGCTACACCCAAACTATGCACCTGAACATACCTACACGCAGGTCATGTGAAAGTATCCGTACTCTTATCACTGTGTGCTGTCTTACACATGAATTCCATCTGGTAATTTTATAAAAGACATTTTACAATGTAAAATAAGGTATATGCATGAAAAGGTCTTTATGAAATTACCCTCTAAGGGGGTAATTTTATAAGGAGCTTGCTAAAATTTCACGCCATCAATAAACATAAATCACAATAGTTTAGTGATTTATACACGTAAATGGGTATTTGCATGTTGAAATGATGAAGTCACATTTTTATAAGTATGTGCGTTATCCTGATGGCGTGTACTTTCACTGTGGATGTGCGCATGGGCGGAGGGCGGGCAGAGCATACTAGCCATGTATAAATTCTAAGGACCCAGTTTTCAGTTGGGCAGGGCCGTGTAGCCCTGCCCACAACCCCTTAACTCCAGATTTTCACTTCCATGACGACAGACGTGAAACTCTGGCGTTCGCTGCACAGCTGGAAAGCCGCTGAGCCTAATCGGGCAACAGCGATTCTGGATGCTGTCCGGTTAACCCCGGCACCTTAAAGATAGGCGGGGGTTCATTCACCTGTCTTTAAGGCACAGAGCGCTGTCCAGGCAGCATCGAAAATCGCTGCTGCTGGTTAGCGCCATTCCCTGCTTCTGCTCCACCCTGGAATGCCCCCAACACACCCTGATGCTAATCGGATAGCATCGGGGCACGTAGGGGAATTAATCGGGGGGTTTTCAAAGGCACTAGCCATGTAGGTGACTTTGAAAATCCCCGATTAAGGCATTTACACAGTTAACGTGGTTAACATGTGACTGTGTAAATGCCTTTGAAAATCAGGCCCTAAAATCTTAGATGGATTATGATTACTTCATACAAACCCTGCAAGCTTCTGTATTCAGGTCACATATGGTAGAGCTTCTCCATCTCCTATATGGCTGTGCGGAATGCATCAGTAGCATTCGGTTGATAAGTATGTCAAAGGTGCCTCTTATCCAAGCCACTGTATGCACTGGCCATAAACCTTTCCTGGCCCATGCTATACAGGAAAACCACTGGACTGATGAAGGAGGAACCCAACCTGTGGTGACTATCTTGGTTTATGCTGAAGCAGTACTCTTTCTTGCTCTGGCCTGGTTGATTTGAAGAGTGTACAGACTTAACAGTGGGTCTATTTCATTGAATCCTCAGTGAAGATCAACTGGACTCTTAGTAGAACAGATGGACATGATCCCCAAGTGTTTTTGTGACTTTGCCTGGAGCAGGGAGACCCTGAAATACTTTGAAGCTCTTTAACTACAGAAGCCATGCATTCTGCTGAAATTGCTGCTCCTTTGTGGTAGGGTCTTGATGATCAACTAGTGGTAGCAAGTATGCTCTCACTTTAGTTGATCACCTTGAATCTGACCCAGAGTTCTTTGCCTGGATACAAAGAAAGCATCTAGATTTCTTTGAGCTGGGAAATATAGAGTCACTGGGTGTTCTGAGCCTCCCTCTGGAAGAAGATGGGCAAAGCCTGGAATGCTTCCTAAGCCACACCCTGTAGAAGGTCACATATATAGGTTTACCCCCTTTGGGGGTCATTGTGAACTGCGAATGCTGAACACCAGGCTCCCCACATGTATATCGGCATTGTGTGGGGAGCTCTGGAGGGGGGCAGGAGGGGGAGGGCCGAAGGAGGAGCGAGGGCGGGGTGGAGGTGGGACCCTGACCCCAGACATACAGGGCAGATTGCAATCAAGACCCTGCATGTCCAGGGTTGCCGTCTTAGATGGAGGACTTATTCCACCTTAGAGATGTAATAAATCCCCCCAATATAGTAGGACAGTGCGATGGGGCCAGCACTGACCAGGTGAGTGTACAGGGGCAGCCCTACCACCCGATCCTGGCCTTGACAGGCCCAATCAAGGGTTGCGCAGCAGGAAATGGGTAACTGACCTTGCTTGTGGCCGATCGGGCTCCTGCAAGGCATCCCGGTGCTATGGAGATGGGATGCCATGGCACCGAGGCTCCATGCAGGAGTCTTGGGTGGGTTGTATGGAGAACAGGCTGGACATACAGCAGCAAAGAATCGGGGAACGTCCTGCATCTAATTCTGATCCTGTGTGAACATATAGCTCCTGTGGGTTCAGAATCAGGTGCCAATCTGGCCCGTCCAGATTTTGGATGTCCAGACAGGCCGGACGGGCCCCGATGGTAATCAGGCCCTATGTGGGTGTACTAGTCTGTTATGTTTTTGGTCAGTTTTGCATCATGCTATGGCCCTGGAGCTTTTCTGTTTTCATCTGATTGATTTCGGCAGTCATCTCAGAGCTGCTGGTCTTCGTTGAAGATATAACAGAACCCCTTTCCTTGCACTCCCTCTGAGATGATAGGAAAAATATTCTGCTGTATCCCCCCTCCCAATCCCAACCCAACTCCCAATAGTTATTTTAAAAAACCCAAGTGACTCTGAGCCCCTTTCCCATCCTGTCTCCCAAATCCTCCCATGATTAGGGAGGGCAATTTTTAGACTGCTGATTTTTATGGGTCAAATGCTCTTTATCTGTACCAATTATTATGAAATTTGTCTTCCAAATGTGTTCATTCCCTTTCCTCACAAATTATGTATGCTCAGTTTTTCATTTGCGATTTGCAGTAATGTTATGTTTGTCACTGTTTGGGGGTTATTTTAGAAGCCTTCTTTTCAATCTCCACCTGAAAAATCTGCAGTTTTATGTGGAAATGGCATCCACATGTAAATGTGGATTTTAAAAAGAGATATATTTCTACATGGATGGCCATAATATGTAGAAACTGGAAGGGGAATGTTGGGGGCATGGTTAAGGCATGGCCTGGAAGGGTCAAAAATCTATGTCTCCTCCCCATTTCATATGACAACAATTGCCCACATTGGGATTTACAGATGCTCCCTGATCTTTCAAGTCTCATTGCAACCAGCCCTTTACAAGAGGTGTTAAGAGGGTTAAACTCCTTGATCCTCCATTGTTTATTCCCCCCCCCTCCCAATTGACATGAATTAAAAATTGCAACCTCTGTAGTTACATGGCAGCATACGAACTTACATGTGTAAGCTGCATACCACCAGTTTATACATGGAAATGCCCGCACTTACACATGTAAGCTGCCCTGTTTGCGCCACTGATTTTTCTATGTGTAGGTTTATGAACGGGCTCCTTCGGTTCCACGTGTTTGCACCTACACCTGCCTCCCTGCACATCCTTATAAATCAGGAAAGGCTCCATGTTTGGCAGAGCGTTTTCTAAAATAGCGCTGGAACTGTGTAGGTCCCAAAATAATGCTACCAGATGTCCCCGATTTTCAGGGATTATCCCTGATTTTGAAATAGTGTCCCCAACTCCATGGACTAACCACCCCCTGTCCCAATTTCACTGGGAACAGAGGCAAAGGACTTTGCTTCTCCTGCCTATCTCTTTCATGCAGTCTTCTCGATCCTGGTAAGATATAAAATTAATTTCTTTTCTGAAAATAATGGGAATTTTAGAAATGTATAGACTATTTTTCAATCATCTACAAAATAAAGTTTGAGCATATATTTATATACACACGCTTATAACTCAAGAAGGACTGCTACCGTCTTTTTTAAACTTTTAAAATTACTGAATGCTATCTAGACTGGTCATTTCGAAATATATGGGGAAAAGAATCCCAAGGAGAGAGGATCCCTTGCCCGCCCAGCCCAGTTTAGTCTTGCCCAGGTGTCCCAGATTTGCTCTTCAAAAATGTGATAAGAATATAACATAAGAACATAAGATATGCCATACAGGATTAGACCAAGGTCCAACAAGTCAGTATCCTGTTTCCAACAGTGGTCAATCCAGGTCACAAGTACCTAGCAGTTTCCCCAAAAGACACACAGTGCTTGTATTGGGTTGTCTTTAATAATGGTTTATGGACCTTTCCTACAGGAACTTATCAAAATCTTTTTTAAACCCAGCTACACTAACAGCTTTTACTACATCCTCTGGTAACGAATTCCAAAGTTTGATTATTGAGTGAAAAAATATTTTCTTTCATTGGTCTTAAATTGGTTACAATGTAGCTTCATCTCATGTCCCCTAGTCTTTCTATTTTTTGATGGCAGAAACAATCAATCTATGTTTACCCGTTCCACTCCATTCATTAATTTATAGACTTCTATGGTATCTCCCCTCAACCGTCTCTTTTCCAGGTTGAAGAGCCCTAACCTTTTAAGCCTCTCCTCATAGGGGTATCTTTCCATCCCCTTTACCATTTTGGAGGCTCTTCTCTGTACTTTTTCTAATTCCGTTATATCCTTTTTAAGATATGGTGACCAGAATTGCACCATGGTGCAGTCGCACCATGGAACAATACAGATGCATTATAATATCTTTGTTTTATCCTCCATTTCTTTCCTTATGATTCCTAACATTCTATTTGCCTTCTTGGCTGCCGCTGCATACTGGGCAGAGAGTTTCTACGTTTTATCTGCCTAAATCTTTTTTCTGAGTGGTGGTTCCTAATGTAGAACCTTGCATCGTGTAACCATAGTTTGGGTTGCTCTTTCCTAGGTGCATAACTTTTCACTTGACCAAAAAAGAGCACCTACTTGCAACAAAACGGGAGACACAAAGAGCAAGAAGTGTGGTGGTTACATGCACTTTATTAATAAAGAAACGCCCCAATGTGTTTCGGCAACGCCTTCATCAGGGGGCTGAGAACTGCAAACAATAATAAATAGATAAATAAAAACATATATAATAAATACATACTCAAACAATCTTAAAAATATCTAAACATAAAAATTAAAAATGCATATATATAACAAAATTATATATAAAAGAATGTATATGATATAATAAACATAGAAAAAAGTTAAAAAGATAAATAGGAATATAAAATACAAGAAGGACAAACATAGGCTAAGTTAGTGCAAAAGGAAGAATAATAACATCCCAAGAAAAACAATTTTGTAAAAATACTTACGGTTATAAATATCATTAAAATGATGAAGCGCACAGAAGAAAAACAATTGCATAGAAATAAATCAATCCTATGGTAATTGAGCTAAAAAATTATAAACATAATAATTAGCATCAAAAGAACATATTTTATATTCATATTTATCTTTTTAACAATCCTCTTGGGTTTTAACAAATTTGAATAATTTTGTGTCATCTGCAAATTTGACTACCTCACTTGTTGTTCCCATTTCCAGGTCATTTATGAATATGTTAAAAAGCAGCAGACCCAGCACAGATCCCTGGGGTAATCCATTTTTCACCTTTCTCTGTTGGGAAAATTGGCCATTTGGCCGTGCCTTCTGCTTTCTGTCTTTTATTTATTTATTTTATTTAACATTTCTTATATACTGCCTTTCATGATATCAAGGCGGCTTACATTGAACAAACTGAAATTACATTGAACAGGGCATTATAACTTGGAGATAACAATTTACAGGGAACATGGGCAATGGAGGGTTAAGTGGCTTGCCCAAGACCACAAGGAGCACCTGTGGGACTAGAAACCCCAGTCCTTCCGGCCCAAGGTTGCTGTCCTCTAGTGGGATTTGAACCCCTGACCTTCTGGCCTGACCACTAGGCCACTCCTCCCTTTTAACCAGTTCCTGATCCACAATAATCTACTGCCTTCTATCCCATGACTTTTTAATTTCACCAAGAGTCTCACATGAAGGACCTTCTCAAAGGCTTTCTGAAAATCCAGATACGCTATATCAGTCGGCTTTTTCTACCTGTTTGTTCACACTCTCAAAAAAATATAACAGATTAGTAAGACAAGACCTTCCTTGGCTAACGCTGTGTTGGCTGTCTCCCATTAAACCATGACTATCTACATGTTCAGTAATTTTGTTCTTTATAATGTTTTTTACCATTTTGCCCGGTTCTGACTTCAGGCTCACCAGTCTGCAGTTTCCCGGATCACCCCTGGAACTCTTTTTAAAAATTGGCATTACATTGGCCATTTGCCAATCTTCAGGTATTACAGATGATTTTAATGATAGCTCACAGATTACTAATTTTTTTTTAGTGCTACTCCTGGAGACCCAACTCCCTTTGGGTTTTCTTGGCAATGTATCATCAGAAGTAGATTGTCAGGCATTTTCTTCTGGGGCAATGGAGGGTAAAGTGACTTGCTCTTACCACTAGGCTACTCCTCCATTCAGATTACTAATAGTAGGTCTCAGTTCTGATCTTCATGTATTATCTAAAATTTGCCTTTGGATTTTTGTTTAGATCAAATTCATCTTCATTCCTTTTTAAAGTGGTAACCGGTTTTGCCTCAATGACCTTACCCTAACTTAAGATGGGATGAAGAGTTTGCCACTCTAAAGCAGGTCTGCTTTACGTATAGAAATCAAAGCTACAGGTCCTTGTATGCTGTATGATAAAGGCATGACTGTGAAAAAAATGGAAATGAGGTAGAAGAAAATTAACAATTAATAGCTGTCTAGATAGCATTCAGTAATTAATAGCTAATTAATTAATAGCTGTGTTTATATACCGCCGTATCAATATGTCAAAGCAGTTTATATGAAACAAGTGGGCAACAATGGCTTTACAAAGAACAAGAAAAAAGGGGGCGAGGGAAGTTGAGAGTACACAGATATGAAGTATTAACAACTGAAAGCGGTTATTAATACAGTGAATAAATATTTACAAAGCCCTGCTATCAGAAAAACATTCAATAAAGAAGTGACCCAAGCATCTTTCTAAAAGTCAATAAGTCGTCTATGACTCATAAGAAGTCAGGAATCACATTCCATAGTGTGAAGGCAAAGAGGGAGAAAGCCCTCTCTAAAGTAGTGCAAGACGACTTTGTATGTAGAAGAGGTATACACAAGGTGCTGAGTGAGCTAGTTCTTCTGTTCCTGTTATTTGGAGTTTTTTGAATGAGTTTTTAGGTATACCAAGGATAATACATGTGTTGCTTTGAAGATGGTGAGCAGTCATTTATATTTTATTCTTTGAATAATGGTAACCAATGTAATTCTTTGAGAATAGGAGTAATATGTACTGATTTGGGGGGTATTACTGAGAATGCACACAGCTGTATTCAAGGCTAGTTGTAATGGGTGGATGGCGGAAATAGGGAGGCCTTGAAAAAGTGGTCAATGTGGGAGAAAATTAAAGCTTGTAAGATGGTAGGAAATCATTGTAATCAGCAAGGGTTTAAGGTGTCATATTAATCTTAGCTTGTGATATATATTTCTGGTGATGCTGTTGATGTGGGAAGAAAAAGATAACTGTTGGCCAATGGAGATACCCAAATAATGGACTTGATGTTTAACTTGTAGCTGCTTGTCATCAATTACAAGGAATTCAGGTGGAGTAAACTTATTGATCTTGCTAAGGAAGAGTCCGTCTGTTTTACTATGGTTGATTATAAGGTTGTTAATTGAGAACCACTGAGTGATGGCGGTGAAACATTCCTTGATATTGATCAACACAGGCTTAGTGGTATCTATTGGAGCATAAAGCATGATGTCATCAGCATAAACATGAAATAAGATATTGTATGCTCTTATGATAGAACATAATGGTTGCAAAAAGACGATAAACAAGAGGGAAGACAAAGCCGATTCCTGAGATACTCCTGAAAGGGTGATGGATGCTTGGAATGCCCTCCCATTGGAAGTGATAGGACAAATACAGTGACAGAATTCAAAATGGCATGGAACAGACACAGTGGATCCCTTTATAGCAACAGGGTAAAATCAAAATACAGTGTCATGCGAAAGTATTTATCCCCTTAGTTTTTGTCCTGTTTTGTCGCATTATGTAAAACCTGGAATGAAAATGGAGGTTCATTTGGATGTTAGGTAATGAACCTAACAATATAGACCAAATTGGTGAAGTGAAATGACAATAAAATACTTTGTATATATAAAAAAACAAGTAAAAACTGAAAAGTTGTGAGTGTATATGTATTCATCCCTTTGCTATGAAACCCTTAAATAAGATCTGGTCCAACCAATTAACCTCAGAAGTCACATAATTAGTTGATTAGGGTACACCTGTGTGCAATCAGTGTCACATGATTTGTCACATGATGCCTATATAAAATATACCTGTTCTGAAAGGTCCCTGACTCTGTAACACCATTAAACAAGCAACATGAAGACCAAGGAGCACTCCAAACAGGTCAGAGACAAAGTTGGAGAAGTATAGATCAGGGTTGCATTATAAAAAAAATATCCCAAATTCTGAATATCCCATGGAGCACCATTAAATCCATTATAACAAAATGGAAAGAATATGGCACCACTACAAACCTGACAAGAAAAGGCTGCCCACCAAAACTCACAGACCAGGCAAAGAGGGCATTGATCAGAGATGCTATAAAGACACCAAGGATAACACTGAAGGAGCTACAAAGATCCACAGTGGAGATGGGAGTATCTGTCCATAGGACCACTCTAAGCCATACACTCCACAGAGTGGGGATTTATGGAAGAGAGGCCAGAAAAAAAGCCATTGCTGAAAGAAACAAATTAGGAAACATGTTTGGAGTTTGCACAACAGCATGCGGCGGACCCCCCAAACACATGGAAGGAGGTTCTCTGGTCAGATGAGATGAAAATTGAACTTTTTGGCCATCATGAGAAACTCCATGTGTGGCACAAACCCAACACTTCCCATCACCCCGAGAACACCATTCCCACAGTGAAACATGGTGTGGCAGCATCATGCTGTGGGGATGTTTTTCATTGGCAGGGACAGGAAAACTGGATTAAAGGAACGATGGATGGCGCTAAATACAGGGCAATTCTTGAGGAAAATCTGTTTCAGTCTGCCAGAGATTTGAGACTGGGATGAAGATTCACCTTTCAGCAGGACAATGACCCTAAACATACTGTTAAAGCTAGTTTTAAGGGAAACATTTAAATGCCTTGAAATGGCCTAATTAAAGCCCAGCCCTCAGTCCAATTGAGAATCTGTACACCAACACAACCCATCTGTACACCAACACAACCCATCTAACTTAAAGGAGTTGGAGCAGTTTTGCCTTAAGGAATGGGTGAAAATCCTAGTGGCTGGATGTGCTAAGCTAATAGAGATATACCCTAGGAGACATGCAGCTGTAATTGCAGCAAAAGGTGACTCTAGAACGTATTGACTTTGGGGGGTGAATACATATGCACACTCCTGCTTTCAGGTTTTTTGTCTTATTGTTTGTGTCACAATAAAGGATATTTTGCACCTTCAAAGTCGTAGGCCTGTTGTGTATATCACATGGTGCTAATCCCTAAAACTCCATTTTAATTCCAGGTTGTAATGCGGCAAAACAGGACAAACACAGAAGGTATGAATACTTTTGCAATGCACTGTAAACATAACTCTCTCTTACATCTCAACAAATAGAGGTGACCTGCTTGGAGAGGTGGGTACACCCCTAAACAAAGGCATGGGGAGGGCTGACCTGCACCGAGTGGCAGGTGCACCTACTCATGTCTCCTTGCTGGGCAGACTAGATGGACCATACTGGTCTTTATCTGCCATCATATACTATGTTACTATGTATATGGGTCATTGCTTATTTTCACTTGAAGTTGATGATTTAAGAAGTAGGATTTAAACCATTTAAGTGTAGTGCCTCTTAGTCCTATGTTATGGAGTCTATCAATCATTAAGTTGTGTGGAATTGAATCAAAAGCTGCTTTAACATCGATGAAGATTAGAATGAAACCTCTATTGGGCTTATCAATTCCTTTTATTAGATTATCCATAAGCACAGTCATTAAAGATTCAGTTCCATGATGTGATCTATAGCCATATTGTTCATCCAAAGGGAAGTGACAGTCTATGTAGTCCTGGAGCTGTGTCTGAACTACCTTTTCTATTCCAGAAAAGGAATACTGTCAATTGGTCTATATGAGATAGGTTGTCTGGGGTCGTTTGCTGAAGCTTTTCTTATTGACCGAACGGATGCCATTTTTAGATCTGCGAGCAAGTATCCCTGGGACAGAAATAACTATGCAATTTTTAGGATAGTGGGAGAGAACTCTGCTCTAGCAGCTTGTATCCAACTAACTGGACATGGATCTGTGTGTGAGATGTTGTGATGTAATGATAATGCAATGTATGTTTCCCTCACCTTTGTTTAACTTTGTGCTGTATTAACCGCTTTGATTGAAGGAAAAGGCGGGATACAAAACATGTTAAATAAATAAATAAATAAAAATTAATACTTGTGATAAATCTGTCCAGCTGTTTATCTGAGATGGTGAAGAAAGAGTCCTAGGTAGTTCCACATTCTGTGAGTTAAAGAGATGGGGAGTTAAAACCTGAGAGGGGTGAAGAGTTGGAAGGATTGGTGAAAGATTTAAAATGTTCTGCCACGACGTGCACTTCTTCCTTGTGCAATGACAAATCTTTTGTTAAAGATTTTACTACTTCAAAGAGTTCCCGTGGGCGAGGTAAAGAGGTTTGGAATAACTTTGAATAATAGTCTCTTCTAGCCTTATTTGTAGCTGTCCGATATTCATATAGCTTTGATGTGTATAAATCAAGGTTGTTTGTTGTCCTGGAGCACCTCCACCTTCTCTCTAGAGCTCTTAATTTATGCTTGAGGTCCTTAAGACTAGGGGAATATCAGCATGCAGAATGTACTCTGCAGCAGTTTATATGTGCGATTAGTTTTATGGCTATGTTGGATATGGTTATGTTCCAATCGCGTATTAATGTGTCAAGATTGTCAGAAGAGTTTTGAAGTTGAGGTAATAGCTTCTCCAAAAAGTCTTTTTTATCAAAGTTCTGGAATCTACATAATATAGCTTGAGCTGAGGAACTCTTGTGTGTGGGTAAATTCTGGGGTAGGAGTGTAGAGATTATTTTGTAATCAGTCCAGGGACTAAGGTGAGAGTGGCTTGAATAAAGGTATACGTATTGAGCAGCAACTGTGGTACAAAAATCATATCTAGTATATTTCCTTTGGCATGCATAGGTTGTTTGATAAACTGAGTATATTCCATAGCATCGATAGCATTTAAACAAGCTTTTGATGTGTTGGCAGGGATTGAGGGGAGGTTAAGGTCACCCAGAAGAATTAAGTGATTAGAATGAGACTTGCGGCTGCACAATGCCTCAAGAAGTACGTCTAGATTATCTGATTTAGCACTTGGGGATCTGTATACTAGCATTGATGGACATGTATCTGTTTGTAATTGTTAAACTATCTAAGCCCTTATCTGAGTGTAAGGTTAGAGTTTGGAAATTGAGGTGCTCTTTTGC
The DNA here is from genome assembly GCA_033557465.1 of Ichthyophis bannanicus. Taxonomy (NCBI): domain Eukaryota; kingdom Metazoa; phylum Chordata; class Amphibia; order Gymnophiona; family Ichthyophiidae; genus Ichthyophis; species Ichthyophis bannanicus. The sequence goes on from CM066038.1 coordinate 170,894,809, forward strand.
AATAATAAATACACCTCTGCCTTTGTCTTGTTTTCTTGTTGAATTGAAAAAGGAGTACTTATGCGTGGTTAGTTGATTTATTAGAACATTCAGTGTCTGTGAACCAAGATTCAGTGACACATAAGATGTCAATGTGGTTCTCTATTGAGTAATCATATATATATTTATTTATTTTATTTATTTAACAGGTTTTTTTTATTCCGCCCTATCATTAATTCAGGGTGGTTAGCATATAATATAGCACCAAAACCATAGAACAGGGTGCTGAACTTGGATGATGATATGGGGTTCAATGGTATGTTTTAAAGAACAGCTATTAATAGACCCGTGGGAGAGATTAACTGCAATTATGTTTACAGACTGCAGTAGTTATATTTATGCAATGTGCTCATGGGGTGGGTCCATAGTATTCCATAAAGAGATAGGTTTTTATTGCTTTCCTGTAGTCCGATAAGTCCTTGATGGCTTGTATTGAGGTAGGTAATTCGGGTTTTGTGTCATTCTGATCTAGCATTAAAAAGTGAACATGTTAACAGAGGGAGAGCATGAGAGGGGGCTCATGATGATAATAGCACTTTGTGTGAGCGAGGCTTAATGTGGATGAGGTGATGGTGTGTTCTGCATCTGTTCCTAGTATTGTGCATGATGTATTGTGTATAGTGCTAGAATGAATGATTGGTAAAAACTGTAAAGGATGGTAGAAATACATAATGGGGAGGAGGAGAAAGGTAGGATGCATGAGGGACACACCAGTATGAGCAGGAGTCATGGCAAGTAATGCTGATAGAGTACTGCTAAAACACAGCTTACTTTGTTGAAATATGATGGCTTGGTTTGGGTTCCACACGTTGATGTAGCTGTTACGAGGGGTGTCTGATAATCTTAAATATCTGTAAGGCTTACACCCAGTTCCATTCCATGCCTAATGTACATCTAATCTAAACAGAGTTAAAAGCAAAATCCTGCAAGTTCTCTTGAAAAAGTAGAACTAAGCATACCACATTTCATATTCAAAAAGATCTAAACACGGCGTTGGAACTCATAATAAGACCTAGAAAATCACTTTCAGTATGAAGTGTGATTCTATTTTTGGAGTTCGTTTAGTAACCCTCAACCCAGTTTTGAATACAATCTCTGTAAGTGACTTACTGGCAGCCTTGTGCGTTTGAATAAAAGGGCTTTTAATCAAAGGGTTTGATTCTTGCAAGTTTGCCTGGATTCTTCTAGCAATGTGAAAAACTTCACCAGCTGTTCTTTGACATACTTCCAACTTAACACTGAAACATCTCCTTTCCAGGAACAGGCTATGAAGAATCCTGATAGGAAAGGAAAGTTGAAAATTGCTCTCCTGTGGGTAATTTTATCAATGATTTTTCACGCATAACATTGTTAAAGCACATTTCTGCAATTTTTGTTTTCAGCAGCAAAGTGAGAAAAAGGTTCCAGGGGTGTACATAGAAGAAACAGGCATAAATTCCTCACCAGCACTTACCACAGTCCTAGGAGCTAACCTTTAACATCTCCTCAGACCATCCCTATGTTGAGCTCAGCCTTTTGGTCTCTCATGCACTTCTCTACGCTGCATAACTAATTGCTTCATTACCATCCATTTAAATGGATTTAAATGTGTGGCGCGCTGCCGTTAGCACAGGCATTTGTGCATTGATTTTGCTTACATTCGATTCCTTCCTGCATTCTGTGCAAATACAGCGCCATTGCTTGCTCTAACCGCAGCGCACTTTGCGGCATCCAGTTCACAGACACTTGTTTCTGGAGAGGGAATGAACTGAAAGAAAGATGGACAAAGGAAGGGAGTCAGCAAGCTCCACCAGGCTATTTTCCAGCTTGAGGTTTGCAATGCAATGTGTGCCATCGAGTCAATGCTGAGTCACTTCTTGAGGTTTGACAAGCATCTAATTAAGCACAGAGGGTATGTCTATGAGGTGCTGTGACTCAGAGGTGCATCACAAGAACTCCTGCTGCAAAATTCAAGGCATCAGCCTTCTCGAGGTCTGCACTATGCTCCCGTCCTATCCAGACAAAGGCTCAGGGAAGAAGTATACAGGCTAGACCACAGCTTTGCTCACCTGATATCACATTCAGTGGGAAGGAGGGACATCCCGGGGCTATGGCTGAGGACCACTCCAGGAAGGATCCTTTCCTTCTAACTCCAGGTACCTCTGAGGGAACCACAAACAGATCATCCCCTGCTGCACTCTGAGCTGTAGACTTGCTTCAGGAAGGTGGATCAAAGAATGAAAACCTAGCCAAAGCAGGGGCGGCTCAAGGCAATCTGCTGCCTGAGGTGAAGGATGAGATGGTGCCTCCCCTCCCCTGTAGAGGGGGGCAGGGCTTTTTCAGAACTCTAATCAGGGGCTGAACCAAACAAAAAAGACGATTAGATTATATGGAGGAAATGCATGATGTTTGCATACCAAGGAATTAAAAGAGAACCAACAGCACAGTTTATAAAACTAAATTATAGCTCATTTTTATTTTGTTGTTATAAACTGTGTTACAGTCCTTGCTTTTCCTTTTTCAACATATATTTTGCATGCACAGAACCCCCTTCAACAGTGGGTGCAGAGCAGAACCAGGGCATTCACCCACAGAACTCAATATCTTAAAAAAAAAAATCTGATTCTGATCATCTCACTAACAACAGCAACAACAAACATTCTCCAGTACCAGGCATATTGTGAACTAGTACAAAACCCTACAACAAAGTAAGAGCAAATCTACCATACCATACCATATCAGCACAAACTTTCAAAACTCACATAAGGAGCCCATCCAAAAAAAGTGTCACTGTAAATACTACAGTGGGCCCTGGAACATCCATACACCTGTTTGAAAAGCTGAACAAGTCAAATTACTACAGTACAGTACAGATCTTTATGTACAAACTCCATGTTAAGAGAACACCTGACCTCAGTCACACACTCAGAACACAGACCCTCACCAAGTACAGAATAAGTAACCACAATCTAAAGCAAAAATAAAAATATGTAGACAGAATTTAAACTGAAACCCCAAGAAGCCAGACTCCGCATGCAATGCAACATCAGATAAATAAGAGATGCAGTTCCCCAATACTGGGTAAAATATAAAAATAGCACAAAGTTCAATTACTAAAATTAAATAAAATGATTTTTTCTACCTTTATTGTCTGACCATTTTATTCTCTGATAATGCTGGTCCCGATCTGAGGCTTCTGTTTTCCTGTCTTCTCTTAGCTCTCTTTCTGTGGTCCATCTGCCATTTCTTATCTCTTCTTTTGTTTTCTTCATTTCCTTCCATCAGACCATTTCCAGTTCCAGTAACCCTCCCCAGTATCAGCCCCCTTTCCAGTCCTCCCCTCCCAGTACCTTACAATGTCAACTGCCTTGTGTTTCCACAACTGCCACTGGTGTCCATTCCCTTCTAGTCCCCCTCCTTCCCCACTGTCCATCCCCGTCTAATCCAAATACCATCCCAGGTATCAGCTCACGTCCACTCTCAGTGCCACCCTCCCAGTCAGCTCCCTCCCAGTCACCCTACCCTTTGTCCATCTCCCTTCCAGTGCCATTCACATGTCAGCTCCCTTCCAGCCTCCTCCCCATTATCCAGCCACCTACCACTCCCATCCCCAAGTGTCAGCTCCCTTCCAGTCCCACTTCAGTACATCCCTGGTGTTAGCTCCTTTCCAGCCCCCTCCCTCCCCCGTGTCAGCTCCCTTTCTGCCATCTCCTTCCCTTGGCAGACCCTCTCAGTATCTGCTCCCTTTCAGTCCTATTCTCCCATCCCCATGCATCAGCCCATTTCTACCCTAGCCACTAGTTTTATTCCAGGGCCAGTAGCACTCTCCTCCCCTCCCCCATCAGGCCATTTCCAGTCTCAGCCCATTTCCAGTCCTATCCACCTTCTCAGCCCACTCCAGTCCTAGCCTCTCCAATCAGCCCCTTACCATTCCTATCTCATTTCCAGTGCTAGCCCTCCCATCAGCCCATTACCAGTCCTACCCCCCCAATAAGTCAATTTCCAGTCCTAGCCCCCCAATCAGCTCATTTCCTGTCCTAGACCCCTAATCAGCCCATTTCCAGTCTAACCCCACCGATCAGCCCATTACTAGTCTTAGTCCCTCCTTCCAATCTGTCTATTTCCATTCTTAACCCCCCCATCAGCCCATTTCCAGTCCTAGCCCCCCCATCAGCCCATTACTATTTTGAGTGCTACCCTGCCAGCCCAGCCCAGCCAGACCTTCTCAGCTGATATGCAGGGAAATTTAAAAAAATAAATAAATGTTTGGAGAAGCTGTTGCCGCTACTGCAGTGGCAGAATCAAGTGCACCATGGCCCCCCGCTGCCCCGGAAGAGCCCTGCCATTCTTTTCCCTATACTGTCTCAGAAATGCCTGTTTCCCATCAGTGCCAGTAGGCTCAACTTTAACAGAGCCATGGGAAAGAAGGGAAATGCTCTCCCTTCACGACTCTGCAAAGCTGAGCCAGTGCCAGGAAAAGAGTGGCAGGGCTCTTCCGGGGCAGCGGGGGGCCGTGGGGCACTTGATTCTGTTGCTGCAGTGGCGGCGGCAGCTTCTCCAACCTTTTTTTTTTCTGTTTTATTTTGTTTAAATTTTGAAGGTCGAGTGAGGCAGCCTTTTTCGGGGCATTTTTTGCCACCCCCAAAAAGTTGCCGCCTGAGGCCACCACCTCACTTGGCCTCATTATAGAGCTGCCCCTGAGCCAAAGTACTACCTGGAGGCCCCTCAATTTCTGTGATTATCTAAACTGCTTTTGTAGCTTGGTTGCATACCATTCTTTGTACTGCAAAACTTTCTTTCTTTGGAGGACTTTTTTATGTTATTTTGTCTCCCTCTCTCGGCCAGGAGTAAATGGCCAGAGTACTAAAACACAGGGGAATTTACTATTAACTGTAGTTGTGCACAAAGGAAAGCCTCTGCTAAGAATTTCTTGTTTTTACCGTAGTATAATTATGTCATCTGCCTATTTCAGCATGCATTGTTTCTTTGTTCTTGCAAGCTTATTCATGTTATAGAGATTCATGGGTTCTCTTCTGTTTCTTGCTTCTTATCATTGACCCAGGAAGTGACAGTTTGTTGCAATAGGCTGGCTAAATGTGTTGATTTTTGATCTCAGCCTAGGGTAGGAGCTCATACAGTCTCTCATTGCACTTGTTCTCTATCTCTCCCATCTCCATCTGGCTTTTGGTCCCAGAACCCTAATTCCAGGATGTGGCACACATGATATAGGTAAGGCCCAGGGGCTTTAAAGTGTAATTGGACCCTTCCACTATTTAGCATTGCCAACTGGCTGGTTTTCAGCAAATCTGGTCGCTTTTTATATGGCCAGGGCAGCTAGGGTTGCCAATTTTTTGAAAGAGAAAAACTCGTGGGGCACATGTCATGCCTGTGCCCCACCCCTGGCCCGCACCTTGCCCCACCTTCCAAAATAACTGCAATGACAGAAGCAGTGCAAGCTTCATCCCATTGGGGTAGGAAGGGGAAGGTGAGGAATACAAGAGATTGACTATTCAACTCCCACTGAATCACAGTCCTCTCCTCAAGTCTCTAACACACATATTCTCCCCATACTATATTAAATCCAAACCTATATTCTGCATCCATAGAACCCTTCCCCTAGCACCTCCTTCAAAAATGAATGCAGAGCAGAGGTACGACATTTCCCTTTTAATATCATCTCAGTACCAGACATATTGTGAAGTAATACAAAACTCTACCAAAAGGTTGCTCGAGACCTAGCGCACATCTACAATGACAACACTAACTTCCAAACCTCACACATCAAGGCCTCTACCTAGGAAAAGGAAGGACATTAAACATTACAGTGAGCCCTAGAACGTCAATCCACCTACTGAGAAAACTGAACAAACTTGCCTTGAATCCTTACCCATCTGTAAATGATGGGACTGGTCTGGTGAGCTGGTGTTGATGGTTCGGCTCACCCACACTCGTCTCCCACAGTCTCACAACAGCAATGGGCCATCGTGGATACCAGTGCCGGCTGGGTCACACCTCTGGCTGGCTGACAGGCAGTGCTGTGACCAGTGGCAAAAAGGTTTGACATGTACAATACGGGATTCAATAAATGTGCCAAACAACAAAAGAGGCTCGATAGCCCTCACACCTCACTTCCACCCCAACAAAAATGCCAGCCATCCCTCCTTCCCAATCTTCTTTTCCCCTGCCACTCAATGCAACAGCTTATTTCTCTCATACCCCTTGTTCTTCTCTCTACTTTTGTCTCCTATTTCCTTCACCCCACATTCCCCTCTCCCTTATCCTACTGTCCTCTTACCTCCTTTCTCTTACACCCACCCTCTCAACCCCCTACTACTTTCTCTTCCCCTCCTTTTGCCATATTCACTTTCTTCCTGACTGCATTCCATACTCCCCTCTGTCTTCCCTTCTTGTGCTGCAAACTTCCGTCATTCTGTCCACCAACTGTTACACTTCTTCATCTTAGTTATAACTACCACAGTCTCACCTGTTCCCAGACTTGACGACTCATCCACTTTTGGACAACTTACCATCTCTATCCAACCTGCCATTTCACTCCCTCAGATTCATCCTGTCATTCTCAAGCTTTCCAAGCTTATTCTGTCATTTGGAATGGGTGTGGGTGGGTGGGATATATGGGTGAAGGGTTGATTGGAGGTGGGCATTGTGGATAGAGAGGTGGGAGTGTCTAAAAGTGCTTTATTGTGGTCTTTGTGCACATGTACCTGAATGAATGCAAGGTTGTGTATGTGTGTGTAACTGAGTGGATTTGCTGGAGAAAGGGGACATGACTGTGGGGGTGCATGTATGTGACCGGGTGCTGTGCATGTATGAATGAATGAGGGATGTCTAAGTGTGTAGAAGGGATCAGTGCATGAATGTGCTGTGTGTCTGAATGGATGAGAATGAGTGTGTGGATTGTGTGTGTGTGTGTATGTATGTAAATGATTGCATAAGAATGGAGTGAGAGGGTGTGGTGTGTTTGAAAGTGATGCTTGAGTTACCTATTTTCTCCTCTCTTCTTCTTCTTACCATCTCCCCTCCATTCTTCTCTTCTGTCTGCCCTTCTCCTTTCTTTATTTTCCCTCCAATCTATCTCCTCTCCTTTTCTTCATATCCCCTCCTTTGCCTTTACCCTCCAACCAAAGGCTGATGACCACACCCCCACACCCAGACTCTGCCACTCATCCACTCATCCCCAGCTCACACTCACACTCCAGGCATGTCTCCTCATTTTGGTCGTTTCCTAGGCTCATTCCCTCTCCCCCTTGTTCTGGCTCAACTTCCCAGTCTCATCCTCTCCCATCCACAACCAAAAGCTTATTCCCACATTTGCCATCTGCCCTCCACCCAACAGTGACCACCATCTCCCTTTCAGACCCTTCTCCCCCTCCCTGCCTGTTGCTGATGCTTCTGAAGCTGAGACTTGAAAAAAAAAAAGCTTGGACCTGTGCATCATTCTGCTCCTGTGGGTGGCCCAGCTGGTCCTACCCCCTCTGATGTTACATCAGGGGGGATTTCTGAAGGCACTTGTACATGCCTCCCTTCACTGCTGCCACTCCCACAGATGTTTAAATATTCTGCTCTGAACATCACAAATTCAAACTAGACACCATTTCCAAAATGTTATTTCATGTAGTTTTTAATTTTTATTAGTAAACATTTTATAAGCAATAATCAAAGCCCTATTCACATTCAGCAATGTGCATTCTTTTGCCTCCTTACTGCAGAGGTGGTCTGGTGGTGTGATAAGGGAGGAACAATGGTTGGAATGCAGAGGGGCAAGGGGGTAGAGGGAGGGAGGGGCAAGGGTAGGGGCAAATGGTGGGTTTTCTTGTTCAAAAAGTCGACAGTCCTATTGCCTTCTATAGGAGGACAGACTAGGGCTGGAGGGCTTATAAGAAGAAAAAGTTATATTTGTTTATTGAATTGAGCATATAGAATGGTAAAGTATTGTGAGTGAAGAGTGGGAATTGCGGATGATTTTTCTGATCATCGTAAGGTGGCTAAACAAGCAGAAAAGGTGATGGTGAAAGCCAGAAAGATGCTTAGGGCCTAGCATCAGCAAAGTACTTTTAGCTTAAATTTAAAACACAGAAAAGAGCTTTCTGGTTAAATTTAGAACCCAGCAGAGAGCTTGTAGTTTAAATTTCATAAGAAGTTAGAGCCTAGCAGCAGCTAAGAGCTATAATTTAAATCAAATCAGAATTTAGTTTAGTACAAAAGGCAAAACAGGGTCTGTACTCTTTGAGCAACAAATAAAGTCTTCTAGAGACCTTTACAAAGAGGCCTTCTACCTAGGGGGCAAGAGACCTGTGAAACTTTTTCAATAGGTGTTAACACCAGGTGGCAGATCAAAAGGCCATTTTGAAAGACTCCTCCTATCCAAGCAAGGACTGTTAATTACCCAGGAAGTTGGTCACAGCTTACTTCAGCAGCACAGGCATAAATAGCTCAACCAGAGCTCTGTGATCCTCTGTCTTGAAGGACTAGAAAAAGGGACTGTTACTTCTGGAGAGAGATCTGCAACTGTGAGTATATACTTCTGGTTATTTTCTAAAAGGAATTCTTTGTATTAAAGCTAATTAATCTGTGAATCCACTATTTTTGTTAAATCAGTCAGGGTCTAGTAGCAGCAGTTTAAGTTGAAATTTAAAACACAGAGGAGAACTTTCTGGTTACATTTCATACCCAGCAGAGAGCTTGTAGTTTAAATTTAATAGTCACTCAGGGCCTAGTAACAGCAAAGTACTTTTAGTTTAAATTTAAAACACAGAAGAGAGCTTTCTGGTTACATTTGGAACCCAGCAGAGAGCTTGTAGTTTACATTTAATAGTCACTCAGGGCCTAGTATCAGAAAATTACTTTTAGTTTTAAAACACAGAGGAGAACTTTCTGGTTACATTTCATACCCAGCAGAGAGCTTGTAGTTTAAATTTAATAGTCACTCAGGGCCTAGTAACAGCAAAGTACTTTTAGTTTAAATTTAAAACACAGAAGAGAGCTTTCTGGTTACATTTGGAACCCAGCAGAGAGCTTGTAGTCTAAATTTAATAGTCACTCAGGGCCTAGCATCAGTAAAGTACTTTTAGTTTAAATTTAAAACACAGAAGAAAGCTTTCTGGTTACATTTGGAACCCAGCAGAGAGCTTGTAATCTAAATTTAATAGTCACTCAGGGCCTAGCATCAGCAAAGTACTTTTAGCTTAAATTTAAAACACAGAAAATAGCTTTCTGGTTAAATTTAGAACCCAGCAGAGAGCTTGTAGTTTAAATTTCATAAGAAGTTAGAGCCTAGCAGCAGCTAAGAGCTATAATTTAAATCAAATCAGAATATAGCTTACCTCAGTAGCACAAGACAGCGTACTGTGTAGCAGCCCTCTTTTACTAAGTGTTATTTCCCTCCCTCCCTCCCCACACCAACCCACCCCTTGGATAATCGTAGCTTTATAGGTACTTACACATCTTAAAAGACAGGAGGTGCTCTCAGGTGAAGCTCATTACCCAAATCAGTCATACACTAAGGACATGAGATTAGTTAAGCTTCAGGTGAACAAGGTATATTACACGTATTAGGTACAGTTTTATTAGTATAAATATCCATAGCAACCCTTAGTAAGTAAAGAACTTAGATCTAAACACAAACTTAAAACTAAGATGCAGACAGCAGTCCAGCAGCGGGATGGGGGCTTTCCAGTCTTTTGCATTGAGTGTCACATGTATGATTTTCTCCCAGTTGATGAGAGGTCTTACGTGTGCACTAGGTGCAAGGAGCTCTTTGCTCTCAGGGAACGAGTCCATTCTCTAGAGGCTAAAGTAGCAGACTTGGAAAGCATAAGACAGACAGAGAGGTACATAGACGAGACCTACAGGGATATAGTCCTGAAGTCCCACCTCCAGTCTGGCAGCATCCCTGTTGCCATGGAGGAAAGAGGTCACGTCACAAGAGAGCATCACCCTGGTGTGGCAGGAAGTGATCCCGTAACTAGGACCTGTCCTCCAGGTGATGTAAAACCCTCTCGCACCGAGGAAGTTTCTCCAGGGCCATGTGCCCATGAGGGACGGGTTAGGACAGCCGTTATAGTTGGTGATTCGATCATTAGGCATGTAGATAGCTGGGTGGCTGGTGGACGTGAGGATCGCATTGTAACATGCCTGCCTGGTGAGAAGGTAGCGGACCTCACGCGCCACCTAGATAAGGTCTTAGATAGTGCTGGGGAGGAGTCTGCTGTCTTGGTACATGTCGGTACCAATGACATAGGAAAATGTGGTAGGGAGGTTCTGGAGGCTAAATTTAGGCTTTTAGGTAGGAAGTTGAAATCCAGAACTTCCAGGGTAGCATTCTCCGAAATGCTTCCTGTTCCATGCGCAGGACCCAAAAGGCAGGCAGAGCTCCAGAGTCTCAATGCGTGGATGAGACAATGGTGCAGAGATGAGGGTTTGGGATTTGTTAGGAACTGGGGAACATTCTGGGGAAAGGAGGGGCTCTTCCGAAGGGATGGGCTTCACCTTAACCGGGATGGAACCAGGCTGCTGGCATTAACCTTTAAAAAGGAGATAGAGCAGCTTTTTTTTTTTTTTTTTCAAAACTTTATTTAAACACCAAGTCAACACAATATCACAAACAGCACAACAGCCCCCGAGCGGGGTGGGTCTCTGATCCCCACATCAGGGGATGCACAACAACAGAAAAGTGGTGTTACATTTTTTACAATAAAGTAGTGGAACATCCTCCCCCCCCCCCCCCGGAGACATGGTCAACACCCGTACGGGGAGCCTCCCCCAGACCAAGCAAACTAGTGTACCACCCACATTAACAGCTAATCACCCACATCGACATTGGCAGGTTCCAGTATCGCCCATTGCAAAACTTCATTACGACTACGGGGGCCCAACCGCTGAATGTAGGGATCCCACAGCGCCTGGAAAGTGAGCCACCTCTTAGGGTTACCCCGAGCGCTCCAGCACTCAGTCAGCATCAACTGATGAAAGGAATTCCGCCATTCCCAGTAGGACGGCGGGTCCCGTTCTCGCCAGCTACGAAGTAAGGGTCCCTTGGCCACCAAGCAGGCCTTACGCACCAACATCCTCCCCCACTTGCCTTTGGGTAAGGTTATTCCCAGGCAATCCAACGTAACAAATAGGGCATCCAACCGACCCGTTGCCCCAACAGGTCTTGCATATACGCAGCAATCCGTGACCAGTATGGCCGAAGATGCCGACAACTCCACCACATATGCAATAAGTCGCCATCGGTATCGAGCATCTCGGGCAACTGCCATCCTCCGTCAAGTGGCTACGAAAGGCCCTCCGTGGCGAAAAGTGTACCCGTGTCAGGGATCTAAAGTGTATTTCCCTCCATCGCACTCCCTCTGCTAAGTGAACCATACGCCGAAGACCCCGAAGAACAGTACCCGGGGGGACCTCGCGCTGCAGTTCTGCGGCCCATGCGAGTTCCACTGGCCGGTAGTCCGGCAACTGCCGAAAGCCATCTAATCATACTCGCAGACGACGAATGGACGGCAGAAAGTCTCCCCCCAGATCAAAAAATTCAATTATCTGCGCCGAACGATCTGCGTGGAGCTCGGCCTCCGGAAGCGAAGCCACATAGTGAGAAAGTTGCAGATAAGAAAACGGGTGCACCAAAGCCAGCCCATACTCTGTTTTAAGCGTTGGAAAAGACTTACACCGGCCTTCAGTATCCACCACATGCTCGACAGTTCGCATCCCTTTCGCTACCCACGCCCGCAAAGTAGCGTTCTCCGTGCCGGGCGTAAAGGTAACATTCCCCCGGAGTGGAAGCCAGCTGGAAATTTTCCAACTCCTCTTCCAGTAGCGGTTAAGCTGCCGCCAAGTCCTCCGAACGGCTCCCAGTAGTACGCTGCCGGTAATATAAGACGGTAACAAACGGTCTTCATGGTGTAGAATGGCTAACAAGGAATACGGGGCAGCACAGGTCTCCTCAACCCGCCGCGGCGTAAAAATCTCAGTCTCCCCCAGCCAGTCCCCTAGGTGCCGAGCCTGACAGGCCAAAGCGTAGGCCCCCAGATCCGGGATCCCCATACCCCCCTGCCTCCATCCCCCCCTCAGCCTTACGTACGGAATTCGGGCTCTCGCCCCTTTCCATAAGAAACCTTTCAACATGCCTTCAAGGCGTACTAAGTCCCGCCGTAGGACCCAAACCGGAAGAGTTTGTAGCCAGTAGAGGATTTGAGGGAGAAGGACCATTTTTATCGCTGCTATTCTGCCCGATAAGGACAAAGGGAGGGGTCTCCACGTTTGGAACTGGCCTCGTAGTTTATGCATAACTCGCCGTAGGTTTACCTGATAGAGCTGTGCCGCTCTAGGCGTGAGATAGAGCAGCTTTTAAACTAGATATTAGGGGAAAGCCGACAGTCGCCCAAGAGCGGATGGTTCGGAAGAATGTATCTTTGAAGGATACTACCAAAAGCAGAGAGGTTCCACAAAAGAGTAAAGTAGCCCAAATACCCTCAAGTATGGAGCAGACAGAGCTTAAAGATCCCAAATTACCCATGTCTAACAATAGCCAAATTAATATGAATAAAATACATTCTCTAAAATGCCTGTATGCAAATGCTAGAAGTCTAAAAAATAAGATGGGAGAGTTAGAATATATAGCACTAAATGAAAGGTTAGATATGATTGGAATATCAGAGACATGGTGGAAGGAGGTCAACCAGTGGGACACTGTGATACTTGGGTACAAACTATATCGTAATGATAGAGCTTATCAAATTGGTGGAGGGGTTGCGCTCTATCTTAGAAAGGGCATTGAGTCAGAAAGGATTAAAGTTTTGCAGGAAACAAAATCTGCTGTAGAATCTATATGGATTGAAATTCCATGTAAAAGGGGGAAGGCAATGGCAATGGGGGTGTACTATCGAGCGCCTGGCCACAATGATCAAATGGATGATGAAATGCTCAAAGAAATCAAGGAAGCTAACAAAAGTTACAGCGCAGTAATAATAATGGGTGATTTCAACTATCCCGGTATCGGCTGGGTCAGTGTCACGTCAGGACATGCTAGGGAGATAAAGTTCCTAGATGAAATAAATGACTGCTTCTTGGAGCAGCTGGTTCATGAACCGACCAGAGGGGAAGCCATATTAGACCTAATCCTTAGTGGAACACCAGTTCTAGTGCAAGAGATAAGGTTGTTGGGGCCACTTGGCAATAGTGATCATAGCATGATTGCCTTTGATTAAATTAGTGGAGGAGGGATAGTAAGGAAATCTACAGTACTACCTTTTAACTTTCGAAAGGGAGACTATGATAAAATGAGGAAAACAGTTAAGAAAAAACTAAAAGGAGCAGTTGCAAAGGTTAAAGACGTACATCAGGCTTGGCTGTTGTTGAAAAATACTATCTTGGAAGCCCAGACCAGCTGTATTCCACGCTTTAAGAAAAGTGGAAGGAAGTCCCAAAAACTGCCAGCATGGTTTAAAGGTGAGGTCAGAGAGGCTGTTGTTGCCAAAAAAGCATCTTTCAGGAAATGGAAAAAAGAGCCAAATGACGAAACCTGGAAACAGCACAAGCACTGGCAAGTGAAATGCAAGGCATTGATAAGGCAGGCAAAGGGAGAATTTGAGAAGAAGCTTGCTGCGGAAGCAAAAACGTGAAGTAAAGACCTTTTCAAGTACATTCATAGCAAAAAACCTGTGAGAGAGTCAGTTGGTCCATTAGATGATAAAGGGGTTAAAGGAGCACTAAGAGGCGACAAGGCGATAGCGGAGAGACTGAATATATTCTTTGCTTCAGTCTTTACTGAGGAAGATGTAGGGATGTTACCCATGACTGAAGTGGTATTTAAAGGTGCGGAAGAATTGAAGGAAATATTGATACATCGGGAAGATGTATTACAACTATTAGATAAGCTGAAGAGTAGCAAATCACCTGGGCCGGATGGTATATATCCAAGGGTGTTGAAAGAACTGAAATATTAGCAATCTGTGAACTATCATTAAAATCATCTATAATACCTGAAGATTGGAGGATCGCCAATGTAACACCAATTTTTAAAAATGGTTCCAGGGGTGATCCGGGAAACTACAGACCGGTGAGCCTGACATCAGTACCGGGAAAAATAGTAGAAACCATCATAAAGAATAAAATTACTCAGCATGTAGATAGCATGACCTAATGGGAGACAGCCAACATGGCTTTAGATAAGGAAGATCTTGTCTTACTAATCTGTTATGTTTTTTTGAAGGAGTGAATAATCAGGTGGACAAAGGAGAGTCGGTTGATATTGTGTATCTGGACTTTCAGAAAGCCTTTGACAAGGTCCCTCATCAGAGACTTTTGGCAAAACTAAAGAGTCATGGGATAGGAGGCAGTGTATTATTGTGGATCAGGAACTGGTTAAAAGATAGAAAGCAGAGGGTAGGGCTAAATGGCCAATTTTCGCAATGGAGAAAGGTGAATAGTGGTGTACCCCAAGGATCTGTGCTGGGTCCGCTGCTTTTTGACATATTCATAAATGACCTGGAAAGTGGAATAACGAGTGAGGTTATCAAATTTGCGGATGACACAAAACTATTTAAAGTTGTTAAAACCCAAGAGGATTGTAGAAAATTGCAAGAGGATCTTGATAAATTGGAAGACTGGGCATCAAAATGGCAGATGAAATTTAATGTGGACAAGTGCAAGGTTATGCACCTTGGGAAGAACAACCCAAACTATGGTTACACGATGCAAGGTTCCACATTAGGAACCACCATCCAGGAAAAAGATTTAGGCGTCATTGTGGATACCATGTTAAAACCCTCGGCCCAGTGTGCAGCAGCGGCCAAGAGAGCAAATAGAATGCTAGGTATGATAAGGAAAGGAATGGAAAATAAAACAAAAGATATTATAATGCCTCTATATCGTTCCATGGTGAGACCGCACCTTGAATATTGTGTGCAATTCTGGTCGCCGTATCTTAAAAAGGATATAGCGATTTTAGAAAAGGTTCAGAGAAGAGCCACCAAAATGGTAAAGGGGATGGAAGGATACTCCTATGAAGAAGGCTAAAAGGTTAGGGCTCTTTAACCTGGAAAAGAGATGGCTGAGGGGAGATATGATAGAAGTCTATAAATTAATGAACGGAGTGGAACGGGTAAACGTAGATCGATTGTTTACATTATCAGAATATAGAAAGACTAGGGGACATGCAATGAAGCTACAGGGTAAACTATTTAAGACTAATAAAATAAATATTTTTTCACTCAACGTTTAATCAAACTCTGGAATTTGTTACCGGAGAATGTAGTAAAGGCTGTTAGTGTAGCTGGGTTTAAAAAAGGTTTGGACAAGTTCCTGGAGGAAAGGTCCATAAACCATTATTAAGAAGGGACCCAGGATATCAATGCTTGAACCAATACAAGCATTGTGGAACCTGTGTCCCTTGGGGAAACTGCTAGGTACATATGACCTAGATTGGTCACTGTTGGAAACAGAATACTGGGCTTGATGGACCTTGGTCTGACCCAGTATGGCATATCTTATGTTCTTATGTTCTTATGCTTGGGTGCATAGGGAGAGGAATGGCCAGCAGATATAGTATAGGGGGTGAAGTACTTTTGTCCACTAAAGAAGAGCGGGACCTAGGTGTGATTTTGTCTGATTATCTTAAAGTAGCTAAACAGGTAGAAAAGGTGACCGCAAAAGCTAGAAGGATACTTGGGTGCATAGGGAGAGGAATGGCCAGCAGATATAGTATAGGGGGTAAAGTACTTTTGTCCACTAAAGAAGAGAGGGAACTCATCATGGTTGTGTCTGATGATCTTAAAGTAGCTAAACAGGTAGAAAAGGTGACAGAAAAAGCTAGAAGGATGCTTGGGTGCATAGGGAGAGGAATGGAAAGCAGAAGAAAGGAGGTGATAGTGCCTCTGTATAAGTCTTTGGTGCGACCTCGTTGGGAGTATTGTGTGCAATTATGGAGACCGCACCTTCAAAAGGATATAAACAGGCTGGAGTCAGTACAGAGGGTGGCTACTAAAATGATTAGTGGTCTTCATTATAAAGCATATGGGGACAGACGTAAGGATCTTAATATGTATACCTTAGAGGAAAGGCGGGATAGAGGTGATATGATTGAGACATTTAAATACCTCCATGGCATAAATGCAAGGAGGAGAGCCTCTTTCGACTGAAAGCAAGCTCTGCTACGAGGGGACATGGGATGAGGGAGAAAGGGGATAGATTCAGGAGTGATATGCAGAAAAATGTCTTTATGGAAAGAGTGGTGGATGCGTGGCATAGTCTCCCGATGGAGGTGGTAGAGATGAGGACAGTATCTGAATTCAAAGAAGCATGGGACAAACACAGAGGATCTCTAAAGGAAAAAGGGAACTGTTGTAGTGATTGATATTGTGGCCTCCTTGCCCTGCCTAGGCGGTTGCCTAAAGAAGGGAAAGGGGGCCCTTTCAATGTCCCCTTTATGTGAGCTCCCAGAGCTAGGGCTTCTGGGAGTTGTAGTTGCTTGTACTGAGTTGTAGTTGTGAATAAATGATTAAGCCGAGGGTTTGAAAGCAACACAGGAAATTTATTTTCCTCCTTGGTTCAAGGAACTTCCATAGAAGCTTGGCACATCATATAAGGTAAGATACTTTTCCTCAAAAGAAAGATAACTTCTGTACAAACTTTTTCCAGAGTCTCTAATTACACAGGTACACTACCAAAAAACATCCTCCAGTTTTGCAACTGATTCCTATAGATTTTGGGGTGCTGAATCCAGGAAAAATAGCCAAAATGTTCCATCACGTCACCGCGAGCCACAATTTTTGAAGTATTTCAGCAAAGAGGAAGATTTGATATTTTGCAACGATATATACGGAGTGATGGAAAAGTTTAAACTCAAGTATGATCCTGCTGAATGGCGGCTGTTCATTGATTCGTCAAAAGACAGCATAAAAGGTGTTCTTCTTCATAATGGCAACACATTCGCTTCAGTTCCTATTGCTCACTCTGTTATTCTCCAAGAAAAATACGAGAATTTGGCCCTGATTCTTCAGAAGATTCGTTATGATGAGCATAAGTGGATGAATTTGTGGAGACTTTAAAATTCTATCCATGCTATTAGGGCAGCAATCCAGTTTCACCAAATATCCCTGCTTCCTTTGCTTGTGGGATAGCCGGGCCCGCGACCTACACTGGGGGAAAAAGACTGGCCAATTCGGGAGTATTTGAGACCCGGTGAGAAAAATGTTCTTCATGAGAGCTTGGTACCTCGTGATAAAATTCTATTACCACCTCTCCACATTAAGTTGGGTCTCATTAAGCAATTCATCAAGTCCCTTCCAAAAGATGGTGAGTGCTTTCGGTACCTTTGCTCAAAGTTCCCCCGACTTTCTGAAGCAAAGCTAAAGGAAGGAGTGTTTGTTGGCCCTGATATAAGGAAACTCATTTCAGATGGAGCATTCGCTGAAACGATGTCTGAGAAGGAAAAAGAAGCCTCGGATTCCTTCAAGGATGTTGTTCTCAAATTCTTGGGGAACAAGCGGGATGAGAACTATAAGGATATTGTTGCCAGGATGCTCAATGCCTTCAAAGAACAAGGCTGTAACATGAGCCTGAAAGTCCATTTCTTGCACTCCCATGTGAACTACTTTCCCGAAAACTTGGGGGCGTACAGTGAAGAACAAGGTGAAAGGTTTCACCAGGACATCAAGGACGCAGAGAGAAGGTACCAAGGAAGATGGAACACCACTATGATGGCTGATTTCTGCTGGTTGCTGCTGCGGGAAACCCCAGATGAAAAATACGCCAAGCAGCGCACCAAGAGAAGCATTCGGGGGAAGAAGAAACGGGCCCACCAGGAGATTGATTGACCCAAGAATGACTTTAAAATCTAAACTGTGTTGACAATATCGTGTTTTTACTAAACTTTGAAATAAAAATTTGCTAGTTATTACCACAGTGTCGGATCTCATTTATTAGAATTTTATTTTCACACCATCGGGTGTTTGTCTTCATGTATTGCAATGGTGCGGTTTGCGTTTTCTATTCTTACATACATACCTGTACAACATTTTTTGCACATTTCTTTGCTTTGCTTTGTGTCTAACCTCGCTCTTATATGCTCAATGTTTGTGCACATGTATGTGGCTGTTTTAAGTGCAGACAATTTTGCTACCATCACAGTGTGTTTTGTTGACATTACTCTATTCTTATGTGCTGCCTTGTTACAATTTTCTTTATTCTTATTTGAATAACTACTAAACAATTAGTATAAAGAATTCATCCAAGAAACTTTTATCTCGATCGCACTCAATCTGAAACGTTCACCTCAAACTGCTAACCCAATGTAGCAAAAAAATCTGTACGTGATGGAGCAAATTGGTTACCAGATTTGGATTCAGCGCACCAAAAAACGTAAAAATCAATCGAAACATTAGAGGCAGTTTAAAAAAAAAATTTTTTAGTGTACCTGTGTTACCTTTGCTTCCCTCAGCAAGGTAAATATCTCTTCACGCCACAAATTATCACGTTACAGTCTCTGGCTAGCTTTAGCTTCAAAATAGCGTTCTTTAAACTGCAACACTTATACTTTAAGCCAAAACAATGGTCTTTAAACTGCAGCACTTATACCTTAAGTTTTCCTTTTTACTTGGATTATCACAGGTTTTGTTAATTGCTCCAGACACATTCAGAATGCAGTCCTGACAGTCTCATGCATTTTAAAACCACAGCAGCAACTTCATATCAAATCTTCTTAGGCTTGTTTTAACCACAGACATTCAAGCATAATAAGTCTGGGATTTTCTTCAGGTTTACAATCTATAGGTTTTCACTTTACCCTCCAAGATAAAGCACAGTCCATCTCACATTCTGAGAAATCATATTCAATATCAGCCTCATCTATTTGCATACACTCACAGTCAGACTCTGCAGTCTCCAGACTGGAAACAGCTTGGGACAATGTGGGTTTAATTTCTTCCAGCAGCTTAACAACCCGTTCCCAATGAGACCTCCATCTTGGCTCAGGGGTGTTATCAGGACACAGGAAATCCTTATCCCATAGCAAGCTATTTAGAACTTCTAAAGAATTCAGCTCCTTTCTTTTAACATCTCTCTTTAACAGCCTTCCCCGAGGTAAACCTCTTTGACCCAGCTCCTCCTGGAAAGTCCCCGTACCTGGGTTATAGACATCAGTCTCTTCAGGAATAAACCTCCTGCTTTCTAGACCAGCTGTAGCCTTTCTACCACACTGGCTCTGCTCAAGACTCTTTTGTTGGCTATGAGGAGAGACTTCCCTTAAGCTGTCATTAGAGTACCTTTCTCTGGGCTCTTTGCTAGAATCCTTTCTTTCTGTTTCCTTCAGGATTTCTTCCACTTCTGTGTATCTGCTGTTCTCTTGGTTGTGCTTGCTCCTGATTTCTCTTCCGTTCCCCCTTCCGTCTCTCTCACTTCCTGTTCTCTGGGGCTTGAATGAGTGGGAATGCCCTTCACCTTTCCACTCCTCCCTCAGCTGTCTCTCATTACCTCCCTTAGTTGCTATGGTGTTGGGGCGTGGCCAGGGGCGGCCCAAGGGGGGTGCGGGGCCATGTGCGGAGACTCGGTGCGGGGCCTTATTTGCATAAGTGGCCTTATTTGCATAAATATTTGCATAATGTTACCAAACACTAACTTTTAGTAAACATGTCTCTTAATGAGTGTATGGATAAAGAAAGACTAAAAGATTTCTACATTACTATAATCCAGTGCCAACCGCCAGCACATTAGGAACTACTACAAACGCTGCCCATTTTGAACCCATAGCAAAACAGCCGTATCCTGACAGCATTACCAGGACTCACAAAGCTCATTACCATACCTATCAAAAGGCAAACACTGCAAATATTAAACCAATACATTTCAGAGAATACTGGGGAAAGAGAACAAGTGGCAATGTCAAATAGGAATTACATAAACAGAATACCTCAGCTCAGTTACACATGCAGAACATAGGACCATCACCAAACAAGGAATCGCAATTTAGAAACAGGAAGGCAATAATTAAACTGGGAACCCCAAAAGCCAAACTTGGAATGTACAACAACACTGTAGAAATAAAACTATAAATCAATTTCCTCTTGTACCAAACAAAGCGCAGACGTTAATGATGCACATTTCCCAGAGCTTTCATATTCCAGTTAATAAATTCAAAATAAAGAGATATCTTTCTACCTTTTGTGCATTTTTTTTCAGTTGCAATTGCTCCAGCCACTTTCTTCTGGTTTCTTCATGTTTTCTGCTAACTCTCCATTGTCTGCTGTCCATTTGTCCTTTCTTCTCTCTTCTAGTTTTCTTTCCATCCTCTCTCTCTACATCTGCTTTAACATACTAATCTTTCTCCTTTTGCTCTTTCCTCATTCTTATTTCATCCACACAAATTTTACCCCTCCATCCTCAATCCCCACTTACTCTCCCAATACCCGGCCAATTGTAGATTTTTCATCCCTCCCACACAAAATATTTTTCCCCTCTCCATTTTACTCTCCCAGCCCCATCCCATTCTAATCCTCCCCCAACATCAGCTCCCTTCTAGTTCCAGTCTCACCCAGCATCCATTCCCTTCTAGTCCCTGCATCAGCCCATTTCCAGTCCTAGCCCCCCATCAACCCATTTCCAGTCCTAGCTCCCCCATCCATTTTCAGTCTGAGTCCCTTCATCAGCTCATTTCCAATCCTAGCCCCCCATCAGCCCATTTCTAGTCATTTCCTATCCCCACCATCAGCCCATGTCAAATCCTAGCTCCCCTCCACTCAGCCCAATTCCAGTCCAAGCCCCCCCATGAGCCTACTTCCAGTTCTAGCCCCTCCATGAGTCCATTTCAATTCAAGCCCCCACCACAGCCCATTTCCAATCTTAGCTCCCCCAACCGCCCAGGTCCAGTCCTATCCTAGCTGCTCCATCAGCCCAGGGTCAGTCCTAGCTCCCGTCCCTCGCAGCCCCTTTCCATTCCAAGCTCCCTCCCCATCACTATTTGCAGTTCAAGCCTCCCTGTCCACTCAGTCCATTTCCAGTCATAGCAATCCCCCAACCCATTACCAGTCCTAGCCCCCATCAACCCATTTTCAGTTTAAGCCCCCCCTATAACCCATTACCAGTCCTAACCCCCCCATCAGCCCACTTCCAGTCTTAACCCCATCAGCCCATTTCCAGTCAGCCCCCCATAGCCCATTGCCAGTCCTAACCCCCCACCCCCATCAGCCCACAGCCCATTACCAGTCCTAACCACATCAGCCCACCTCAAGTCCTAACCCCTCCCCATCAGCCCATTTCCTGTCCTAGTGCCCCCATAGCCCATTAGCAGTCCTAACCCCCCATAGCCCATTAGCAATCCTATCCCCAGATCACCCTATTTCCAGACAGCCCCCATCAGCCCACATCCCATTACCAGTCTTAACCACCCCCCCAGCCCATTTCCAGTCCTAATCCCCCCCTCACCCCATGTCCAGTCTGCGTCAATCAACCCCCAGCCCATTTCAAGTCCTAACCCCCCCCCCCAGCCCATTTCCAGACAGCCTCCATCAGCCCCCAGCCCATTACCAGTCTTAACCCCCCCCAGCCCATTTCCAGTCCTACCCCCCCAGACCATTTCCAGTCAGCCTCCATCAGCCCCAGCCCATTAGCAGTCTTAACCCCCCCCTAGCCCATTTCCAGTCCTAACACCCCCCCCCCAGCCCATTTCCAGTCAGCCTCCATCAGCCCCCCAGCCCATTACAGTCTTAACCCCCCCTCCCCTTCTCTTCCCTTCTGGCAAATTTAAAAAAAAAACCTGGCTCTAGCTGCTGCCGCTGCCGCGTCCGTCGCAGCAGCAGCAGAATGGAGTGTCCCGCGGGGCCCCCTCTCCTCGTTGAGCCCTCTGCAAGGGCTTTCAGATTCGCGAAGGGAGAGTGCTCCCTCGCGTCTCTGTAAAGCCCGCAGGGGCTAATGGGAAATTTCCCATCAGCCCCTCGCGTCTAAAGGGGCAGATGGGAAATTTCCCATTAGCCCCTGCGGGCTTTACAGAGACGCGAGGGAGCACTCTCCCTTCGCGAATCTGAAAGCCCTTGCAGGGGGCTCAACGAGGAGAAGGGGCCCCGCGGGACACTCCATTCTGCCGCTGCTGCGACGGACGCGGCAGCGGCAGCAGCCAGAGACAGGTTTTTTTAAAATGTAATTAAAAAAAAAAAAGCAGAATGTTCTTTGCGCGGGGCCCCCTGAAACGCGGGGCCCTGTGCAAAAAACATTCTTGCTCAATGGACGGGTCGGCCCTGGGCGTGGCCTTAGGACAGCAGCTTTAGATATGTTTCTTTTCTCTCTAGCTGAACTTTTAAAGTCACAGCTCCCTGCACTTTCTTTCTGCCTGGAGGTAAAGGTCTGTGTTTTTTCTATTTCTCCGGGCTCTGGAGCAGATTCGTCACCACAATATGGAAGGACAGACTAGATAGGCCATGTGGTCTTTTTCTGTCATCATGTTTCCATGTTTCTGTTTCTAAGAAGGTGATAGTGCCTCTGTATAAGTCTTTGGTGAGACCTCATTTGGAGTATTGTGTGCAGTTCTGGAGCCCACACTTTCAAAAGGATATAATCAGGATGGAGTCAGTGCAGAGAATGGCTACCTAAATGGTCAGCAGGCTTCATCGTAAGGCATAAAGATCTCAATATGTATACTTTTGAGGAAAAGCAGGAGAGGGGCAATATAATAGAGATGTTAAATACCTCCATGGTGTAAATTGTCGTGACCCCAGCGCCGGCCGAGGGCCTAGAGGCATAGGGCTGCCATTTTTAGTCCTCTAATAAAGGAATTAAACCCTATTCTTGTCCACAGGGAGGCATTCTGGGACTTGTAGTGTTTCCTCGTTCAAGGATAGTCGTGTAAGCCAAGGGTTAAAGGCAAAGACAAAAGTTTATTTTTCCCCAAAAAGCACTAAAGTTCAAACACACTACGTCAGGATATTCTTCTCCAAGCAATACTTCAGAAATTATACATAAGCTGGAACTGAGGAAGCTTCATAAGCTTTTAAAACATGTGCAGTTGTTTTCATAAGGTTATCAGCAAAACAAAATACAGCTTCTCTGTTTAAGCAAAGTTAAATGTCCTCATTTACCTTCTGCTCCTTTAAACACAAAAATGTAGAAGCTGGCAACGTTCTCTTGAGTTAGTAGGTATTTCTTAGTAAAACAAAACTAGGTTCATTCACACTACTTCTCAAGACCTTTCTTTATCAAGCATTTCTTATCAACAGACTTTCATAGCTTCTGTCTGGCATAACGTACATTCCATTGGCAATTCACCTGATATGGAGTTTTGCTCCACACAGTCCACTTGCATATCCTCTTAGCATATATGTCTGGCAATGAACTCCCACAATCTGCTCCTCGGTGAATGCTCTGGGTAAATCCCTGGACTTCCCTCCAGCACTGGTTTCCCCGGTAAGGAATGTCTGTACCTCTAGTATGGGATATCTCTCCCTGGTTCAGTTTCTTTGGTTCCTCTCGGCTGTTCAGCCACGGTTCTTTGCTCCAGGCTGGGGTTTGGTTACTTCTAGCTATAGCCTTGTTCACCCACCTTTGAGCAGCTTGAAACCTTCGGTCCAAGACCCGAGGTTGAAGACTTCCCTGCTTTCTTTCTCTAAGCAAAGCACAAGTGGTTTCTTGGCTCTCAGGCTCCTTCCACGTCCTTCTCCTTCACCTGATGTTTCCTCCTCTGAGTTCCTCTCTCTGAACTCCTGGAACAGCTGAAACACGCTGAACTCTCTGAACCTGCCCACGATTCTGGACTGGAACTGGAACACAAACAGTTTGAACCGCAACCTGATCCTGAACCCCCTTCTCCCCTTCTGAGCAGGGTTTATAAGGCTGCTTCTTAGCTAGCCTTTCTCTGTCTCTGCACAGGTGTTTTCCATTACCCCCTAAGCTTGCACTTACGTCAGCAGAGCTTGGGTGTGGCAAACTGGCTCTATCAAGTCCGTGCTTTCTTTCTTTGACTGCAGTCTGGAACCTGTGAAATTCAGGAATGTCTCTTTCCTTAAAGGTATATTCACTATCTTTTCCTATTTCCATCGGTTCAGCAGGGCTCTCCTCATCACAAAATTCACAGGAGGAGAGCTTCTTTTGATTGAAAAAAAGATCTTCAATGAGGGGGCATAGGATGAAGCTGTAAGGGGAAGACTCAGGAGTAATTTGAGAAAATATGTCTTCATGGAAAGAGTGGTAGATGCATGGAATAGTCTCCTAGTGGAGGTAATAGAGACGAGGACTATATCTGAATTCAAAGAATGCATGGGAGAAACAGAAGATCGCTACGGGGAAAAAAAGGACTTTAAAGCTTAGTGGTTAGTATGGAAGGGCAGACTGGATAGGCCATATGCCCTTTATCTGTGGTAATTTTTCCATGTATCAATGTGTCTGAATGCCTACCCTAAAAAGAGGGTGATATCCTCCTCCAGGCAATAGGAGTTGAACGATCTAGAAGAGCAGGTGTCATAAAAGTCAGCCATTCCTTAGAAACAGGGTTGCCAGCTGGCCCCAGCTTTGTCCATCTGGGTTTGATCCAGTCCTGGATTTAACCCAGTACATGCAAAGATTTTGAGTTTTGATTTGCCAATTAATGTTCCTTAAGAAAATCAAAACTACAAGTTCCCAGATGTAGTGGTGGGTTGACAGGAAGGTTGGGTTTTGGAAAACATAGTATAGTTGTAATAAAAATGATTTGGCTTCTATTGTAATCTGTTCTGTATAGTTTAGATAGCTGAAAGAAGCAGACTGTAAGTCTTGAAATTAAATTACATTAAATCATCTCCATTGGGCAAAGCTGGAACCAGCTGACCAACCTACTCAGAAACCTTTTATAACAAATCCTTGACAGAGCTGCCAACTTATGGGTTTCCAGGAGAGAAATTTTAGGCCAGTCCTGAATTTCTGACAATCTCAGCCTGATGCATTATGGACCCACCGCACTGATTTCAAGGGGTGGAATCAGAAGGCTGAATTTTTAAAAGCATTTAGCTGGGTAGCAGCTGCTATCCAAATAAATGCTGCTAAGCCCCATATATTCAGCAGCTCTATACAGACAGTGCCACGGACTGCTGCGGCACTATCTGGATAGTGCTGGACAGTTGCGGAGAGGGGCCAAGTAAGGGCAGAGAAGCGATGTATTCAGATAGCAGCAATTTTTGAGATAGCTTTTCACTTTTTCTAAGTTATCCAGAGAGTTATTCTATGTCCTATCCATAGACCACATCTAGATAGTGGGTGAAAATTGCCGCTATCTGGATAGTGGCCGCACATGCCAAATATTTACGGGCACCCACTATGCAGACAGTGCCACTGAATATCTGAATTAACTTTCAGCAGGCTTTTAAAATCAGCACCGATGGCTGTGGCTCTATATATGCTCAAAAGACTACAAATACCACACTACTTTGGGATGTAAGTTCAGATCCAGGACAGGCCAAAAGGCTTCTCATAGAACTTGGAAACTAACTTTTTTTATAGAACAATGGAAAACAACCCATTGAAATGCGTCCAGTTCTATTTTAAAAGTGTATCTGAGTCTAACCTCCCTCCCACTGTTTAAACATAACCTCAGTTGAGAAAAGCATAAACTTGTTAAGAGAATGTGCTGTGTGAGAACTCCCTCCATGATAAATGTCTGTTATGCCACCAATCCTGCATTGTAAAAGCTTTCTTCATGCTAAATGGGTTTTATGAAAAGTTAGGAATTATTTATTCGTTTATGAACTATAGAACCAAGTCACTGGTGACAACATAGTATAAATGAAGGAAACATTTAAATGCTCAAGATTGCTTTGTATATGAACTAGCAGGTAAGTTTTCAAATGCACTTATTAGGATAGGAGGGCCTGATATGCAGATAAGTGCTGGTTAAAGCGATATGTTACTGGCTGGATTGTGCTGAGGTGGTCCGAGAGCTGAGCGGGGCAGGTCCCTCCATTTATCTATATAATGGCAATTTTCAGTGCCACTTAGGACAGCAATGGCTATCTGGATAGCTAGCCATATAAGTGCTGAAAATCACTATAATGAGGATAGTGGCCGGCATATTCAGGCTGTGGCCGCTATCCAGATACTACACTGAATATCTGGTTTTTATTTAACTGTGGCAGCCAGAGTTTAAAGGATAACACTGACCACTGTGCTTAAATATTGACCTGTTTTTTTGGGGCGGATGCAGTAAAGAAACATACTTTAACTGAAAGGTGTCATGAGAAGGAGGCAGAAGTCTAGCTAGCAATGTTTTTGCTCCTAACACACTGGACCCAATTTTTAGCCGAGCATCTGGGGCATAAATTGAAACCTCTAAACAAAACATTTAAATTTATGCTGATATTCAGCAGTGCTATGTGTTTGTTTAGCACCATAGAATATAGGCGCCTGGGTATACGCAACAGTATGCACATAATTTATATATTTTGGTGCCAAAAATAGGTGTCTAAACCTTTAGATCATGCATTTGACCAAACATTGCAGGTTCTACCAGGTTTTCTGGCGTCTGAATCAAACGCATAATCCAGACATTTAGATGCTGAAAATCAGCACCTAGACGTATAAACTATGGGGTTCATTTTAAATTGCTTAGACGTGATTTGGACATCTGAGAACATGCTCGTGGATGTCCAAATAAAGTGACATCCCCAAAACGATTTCAGAAACAGAGCTTTTAGATGTCTCCACTGCGGGAACATCTAGATAGGCAGGAAGTGTGATGGAGACATGTCTGGGATGGTACTACAGATATAGACGTCCTCGATCGATCTTAGAACCCTCAGGGACATCTGTGCCTGCTACCAAACGTAGACCTGCTCCAGGCATGAATAAGCATTGGAAAAGTGCTAATTTCAGCACTAAAACCTCTGGAGCGTGTCAAGAAGTTGGCACAATACTATCCACAGTACTCTTCACAATGACCATGCTATATTGTGTGTGTTAGTGCAAACCCAAAACAAGTTTCCCTATTGCAGCATGTCTCATAGACATCCCCAGTTTTAAATACTTTGCCGAGATGTCTACATATGCAGATGTCCTTATCAGGCAATTCACTTTCATGAAATTGTGCTCAAACTTGGGCATGCTTGCTGGTTTTAGACATTCAGTTTGCATTTAGACGTCCTATGTAAAATGTGCCTTCATGCGTTTTTGCAGCCCCACCCCAGAACGCCCCAATCCACCTTTCCCACAAAACATATAACATTATGCAAAGAGCGGGGCATTTATATTCTGTTCTACATATAATGTGGCCAAAAAATGTTTTAAAGCACCTAGATGTTCAGCACAGTGCCAAATGTCTAGGTGCTTCTTAAATATTGACCCTCCTCTGTTTTGCAAACTCTAGTGCTTTTAGGGGTAAGTTTACTAAAGCATGATAGTTTACCAAGCCTTCAGCTCCAGAAATAGTGTGGAGGTGGCACCAGACCCCTGCTAATGAATAGGGGTGTGCACAGCATTTCCCCAAGCAGTTAACATGGCTCCAGTACCACCCCTGCGGTAATCCCATTGCTGCAAGTACCATGGATGCAGTTGCCTCTATCCGTCAAGGTTTGGTTGCAAGATGCAACCCAAAATCAACGTCCACACTTTGCTCCTAACCTTCCCCATCTCGGCCTCAACCCACACCAGGCATTTGGCATGGGATTTTCAGCGTGTGCTAACAGTTACCGCCCATACAGTTAACCCCATACTAACCATTAGCACGCTTTAGTAAATGTGCCTCTTAGTCTTCTCTGGCAAATTTGACATGAGGGTGTGTTTTAAAAAAAAAACAAAAGATGGATTTAATTGATAATTTTAGATTATTGATGTGTTTATTTTAATTCATTGTATTTTTGTGTATTGGATTAGTTTGTAAACCACTTGGGTTGAACTTTGTTTTAAGGGAGGCAGTATATAACTACGGCATAATATAACATAGCATCTGTCTTTGGGAACTCTAGAGAGTAAAGATCTCTGGATAATCAGGTGTGTCAAATAGCAATGGTCATAAATGGAGCTATTTGGGAGCTATACATACTCAGCACAGCTGCAAAATAGAAATTCAAGGCATGCAAGAGTGAAGCTACCAGACATGTCATTAATGCCCTCGGTTAATAGGGTGCAAGCTTGCAACATTAGACTGCAGCCTTTGCTGGTCACCCGGCTAGGTTTTCCACTGAGAAGTCTAGAATATAAAAGCTGCTGTGGAAAGCTGTGATACTGAAAGACAGTGTGATATTGACCAGTTGTACAAACCTCTGATGAGAGAAACACTGCTCCGATCTCTGCCTCCTCCTAGCAACTGGTGAAAAAATGCCCTAATGAGGGAGCAGGCTGGGCAATTCAAAACACTTTTCTACTGCACAGATGTGCAATACACGCCTTGTGACAGCTTGTAGAGAAAAAGGGAAATGGAAGTTATCAATGTCCCTGTTTAATGTACATTACCAAGTTTAAGTTACAATGTAAAACCTCTTTGACTAAAAATGATAAAGCGGTATAAAAAGTCTGTCAAATAAGCAAATTAATAAATAACTGTGGAACAACAGGCAAAAGGGGGCTTGATTAAGGAGACTGTTCTCTCCTCTGCTCCAGACTCACCCCTCCTCTCCTCTTCCGGCAGACTGCCTGGAATTGAAGGGCTGGAGAAAAACATCCTTGTTGCCCTGGAGTGTGAAAAGAAGTGGTGGAACTAAATTCCAGGTTGTTCCCCCAGAAATTAAGCTCTGGCTCTGAGTTTATCTGAATATATCCCAAGAAGGATGCCAAGGAGTTTGCTCAAACTCCTAACCATACCAGATATTCCCCCATTCTTCTTTTACAAAGCGGAGTGAGCTTGGGAGGGTAATTATAGAGTTGCCAAGTTACCCAGTTCCAGGAGTGAGATTATAAGCCAGTCCTGGAGTTCTGACAAGCTCATCCTGATGCATTTTGGGACTTGCAGCACTAATTTCAATGGGAAAAATCAGGGACTACGAATATCATACTGCATTGCAATATCAAATTTTAAACCAGAACTGACAAAAAAATCTCAGTCCTGGAACTGGATAACTTGGCAACTCTGTAATTGTAGAGCTCAAGTCTACAGACTTAAAGCTAAAACCCTGTTCCCAGTGCCCGAACCTGTTTTGCAATGGTTTCTACGGTACAGAAGATGTAAAGCAGCTAGTATGAGCGTAATGTTTTATGCTGTTCTCTGCATTGATTAGCATGGAAATGCAGAATATAAGAATGCTAAATACAGAAAGACTTTTGTGTTACTTTCATCTGCTATTGGAAACTGCCTTAAAGCTGCACAAACAAACCCTTGTTGAACTATTTACCCACCTGGCTAAGCTGACCTGAAAGCTCACCCCCATTTGTCTTACTCTCCACTCTGCCTATGGAATGACCCAAAAAAGATTTACCCACACCCTTATGCTATTTTAGTTACTTCCCTGAGTCCTCGAACCCACATCTATTTATTTTTATCCAATGAAGGAGTATCTCACGAGGTTGCTTTGCTGCAGCTATATAGGCTCCACCATACTTTAGGAGAGAAATGTGTCGCTTTTATTTTCTTTGCCTCTCTTGGCAAAATGTGGAAGCCTAGCAGAAACAGGCCGTGCCATGCTCTCACTAAATACAGAGAGCCTGATAGTCAAAAAACTGTTGAGTCCCTAAATTTAGACTCCTAAGTTAGACTCCTACATTGTTTCTATTTTCAGCCAAACGTAGGAGCCTAAGTTTTCAGCTGAAAAATTCATCTTAATTTAGAAGCTTAAAAGTTATGGGGCTGATATTCTGCAGCAGCAATTAAGCTAATTAAAGCATCTATCTACCACCACGTTAATTAAACCCTGATATTCAGCGTCAGAACTTGACAGCGGCAATATTCAGCTGCTAACTGGATAGGCAAAGCCGGTTAAAGTCAGGACAGCTGGTTAAGCTATCTGGTTAGTGATTGAATATCCCCGCTAACCAGATAGCAATTGGCACTGCCCTGATCCACCTACAGTCCACCCCGGTTTTAAATGGCCATTTTGTACACTATCTTTGTTGATATTCAGTGGCACTAACCAGCAGGTCTGCTAATTGACTAAAATGCTTTGACTATCCACCTCTATGTTTATAAAACGAAGGCTTGCCATTCATTTGCCTAGATTTATGAACCTAATTCATGAATCTAGTGCTGGAAATCAGTGCTAAACTCCTAGCTTTTTAACCCTGCCCTAAATCTACGCATGTTGCCACCCACTTCTTTTGTTTCTAAGTTTAGGAGTTAAGGTTTCAAAGAGGCCAATTTAAAAGCATAACTGTCACATCACCTTTATGTGGGCTATTGCTGTTGTTAATGTGTTTTGGAAATTGTATCTTTGATATTGTGATATTTCCTCATGGATGGCATTTCTTGTTTTTGTTTATGTGTGGATTTTTATTGTTAAATCTCTAATAAACATATTGATACAAAAGCATAACTGTCAAAGTTAGAAGCATAAATTCTTTAGCTAAGGGGCCCAGAAATTCCGTGGGAAATGCATATGCAGTTCGCCACACATCAAGCAGGAACAGACGTTTTACAAAGGAAGACATTAAAAAAGAGCATCATCAGTCAGGGGTTTGGGCACTTTTGCAGGTAAGCAGAGATTGTCAACCTATGCAATAAGTGCCACCACTTACACAGGTAAATGCAATATTTTACAAAACTGGAAGCCAAGCTAGAAAACAGTGATTTGTGGCGTTTTGAAGTAGTTTTAAAGTTTTAAACACAGTTGCCCCCCTCAATCACGCCAGTAAATGCCATGCCCAAATGAGCAGTCACCCGATACTTGCATGTGCCCCAGAGCAGGCATAACTGCCGACATCTGGATTTGATGAAAGAGATATGTATTTCCTTTGCAAACCAGGAAACACATGTATATTGTTCAGGCTCACAGAAATCATTCCAAGAAAAGTGTGCATGCTATTGACATAGTCATGTAGGGAACTGCTTTCCCCAAATCACTGCATAGACACAATGGGCCTTTTATACATGCAAAGTTGCTAGTCACATGTGCATGTGCCACATGAGCCTTTTAAAATGAACTGCTTGGTCTTTCACACATGCCCACTGTTCATGTTCACACAACCACACCTGTAGGACATTGCATCACACGCAATATTTAAACATAGAAACATGGAAAACTTTGACAAATAAAGACCATATGGCCTATCCAGTCTGCCCATCCATAACAACTACAATCTCTTCCTTTCCTTCAAAGATCCTCTGTATTTGTCCCATGCTTTTTTAAATTCAGATACGGTTGCAATCTCCATCACTTCCACAGGGAGGCTGTTGCATACATTCACCACCCTTTCTGTAAATAAATATTCTCAGATTACTCCTGAAGTTACCCCCTTTCACTTTCATCTTATGACCCCTCATTCCAGAGTTTCCTTTCAATTGGAAGAGGGCCATTGCCTGTGTATTTATTCCATGGAGGAATGAGGGATGCTGGTAAGTCTTTGGCTTTGTAAAGAAAACAAAAAGCTACAGGTTTGAAAATATTTATTTGCTCAACATATTCCCCCCTGAGCTCCACACACTTATTACTTTGTTGCTGCATCTTTTTCAAGCCCTCCAAATAAAACTCTGATGGTTGCTCTGCAAACCACTCATCGGCAGCTGATGCGGCCTCCTCAATGCTTGAAAGCTTTCTTCCCTTCAAGTGTTTTTTTGAGGTTACGGAACAGGTAATAGTCAGAAGGGGCCAGGTCAGGTGAGTATGCCGGGTATTTCAGCACTTCAAAGCGTAGATCAGCCAATTTCTGCTGTGTGATGGCTGCAGTGGGAGAGGCATTGTCCTGCAGAAACAAGATGCATTTTGACAGCTTGCCTCAACGTTTGGAGACCAATTCCTGCTTCAATTTGCCCAGAAGTGAAACATAGTAGTTTGCCATGATGGTTGCACCCTTTTCCAGGTAACACTGTTCAACAGCCAAAATGCTTCGGACACGAAAGCAGCTGTTCTAAACTAATTTAAGGCTGCTGAACACAGAAATCATAATGGAAATGGCTGATTAGGTCTAGTTGCTAAGATATATGCTATTAATTAGTCATTAGGGGCTATTAACTGTGTATTATGCAACATTTGCGTGAGATTGCATAATCTCTACTTGCAACCAATAGAAATATCTGTCCAAAACCAGATGATGCAATCAGTATTTAAATTTGCAACACTTGACAGTATAAATCTTAAGGTGTATTAGTCACAGAAAAATGAAAAATTAATTATTTTGCATTATTTTATGCCGATAGGTCAATCACAGCGTATTCGGCGATGCATCGTACTTGTGTTAATAATGCAGATAATTTCTGCTATATTTGTGGTGACGTGACTTTTACATCACAAAAGCGGAATATGACTGTGGCAGTTAAGAAAACCTACAAATTATATTTTGGCTCCGGAATAGGAGATCAGAATAAGAGCTGGGCGCCACACATATGCTGCAATACATGTGCAACAAATCTCAGGCAATAGATGAATAGGAAAAGTCAATCAATGCCTTTTGTAGTTCCAATGATCTGGAGAGAGCCCACGGATCACGTCAGCAATTGCTACTTCTGCATGGTTCCTCCAATTCAGAAAGGCATATCCAGAAAGAGTAAGTGGACCGTGCAATATCCAAATATTCCATCTGCAATACGCCCAGTGCCTCATGGAGAAGGGTTGCCGATTCCCAAAATGTCAGCATCATTATCATTAGAATCAAGTGAGGAAGAGGATGAAGTTTGTAGTCATGAACCGTCAACCTCACGTGACCCAGAGTTTCTTACGCAAGGTGAATTGAATGAACTTGTCAGGTATTTGGATCTCCCAAAGAATAAAGCTGAGCTTTTGGGTTCCAGACTACAGCAGTGGAATCTTATGGCTGGTGACGTTCGAATTTCTTTTTTCTGGGACCGTCAGAAAGACTTGGGGGCATGTTTACTAAAACCCCGGTAGAGTGCGGGCCGCGGTAGAGTGCGGATGCCATATAAGGAGTGGGTGTTCCGTCCTGAAAAAGAAAAGCCGGAATTTAAATATGCGCTAAGGTGCGCGGCGCCCTTGTGCGCCCCGCACCTTAGTGCATCAGATGGCTGCGCAGGAGGCATATGTGGTACGCTGATAAGCAAGCAGAAGAGCAGAGCCACAGCACAATGGTTAAGGCACCTACCAATAATGCAGGGAGCAGCGGTTCAATCCCCCACAGTGCTCAATGACACTGGCTGAGTTGTTAATTTATGAGGCAGAGAAATACTGGGCAGCCTAAAGCGGGGCGCTGATGTTTTGGGCGGCATAAGGCGGAGTGCTGATGTTTTTGGCGGCAGTCTAATACTGGGAGGTATAAGCAGCGCGCTGATGTGCAAACAGAAGAGCAGAGCCACAGCACAATGGTGAAGGCACTTACCAATGGTGCAGGGATCAGGGGTTCAATCCCCCACAGTGCCCAATGAACAAGACTGGCTGAGACATTGCATATTATGGGGAAGAGTGCTTTAGGGGGCATGTTATTTTTAGTTTAATTATCATTACTAGCAAACGCACCCTCAAAGCGTGTAAACATAAGGCACCCTATAAGGCACTTTTTAAAGTGCACTGTCCGCCAAGGCACCCTAGAATGTTGCTTATAGGGCACTTTAGAGGGTGCCGTATGAGGTACCGCAAGGTCAGAGTACTGTTTTTGATGGCAGCACTGTGCAGTTTAAGGAATGAAAAGCATGCGTAGGTGCGCTGACATGCATGGAGGAGCAGCAGTGGAGCACAATGGTTAAAGCACTGACTGCTGATACAGGGGTCATGAGGTAGCTCCCCAGGGTGCCTAATACATAAGGCTGGCTGTGGCATCAGCTTTGCAATGTACATATCTGTTCCTGCAGCACCGTATGTGTATTTTATTAATTGCTGCCAGCAAACACGCCCTCACGTGCCGTAATGGAAGGTGCCGTAAAAGGCACCCTGTATGGCACTCCATAGGGCACATTATAAAGTGCACTGTCCGCCATGGCACCCTAATATATCCCCTATAGGGCACCCTATAAGTTGCGTCACAGGATAATGTATAGTGCACCTTATATGGACGAGAACCATAAGGTGCCCTATAGGGTGCCCTATAAAGCGCTCTCAGAGGCACCCTATGGGTACAGTACGCTGAGGGTGTTTTTGCTGGCATCAAAATATGTATGTTAAAGAAAAACAATGCTTTGGATAACTCTTTCAAATAACCCCACTGTGGGTTTGAACCCATAACCTCTGCCTTTACAAGTAGTGAAGTAACCATTAGGCTACAGCTCTATAGCTGCTAGCAAGCCCCTGGCTGGCTGCAGAGAGCCTGCATGTCACCACACAGACAGTCTGCTGTGGTCTCCAGGATAGGGTTAGCCCACCCGTACCCATGATGCACTGCACATGCAAATCAGCTGTCCACAGATGAACACAAGATGGGGAATGCACCCCCACAGCACTTCGGCCTGGTAGGAGGAAGTGACCGGGTGCACCCACACAGCACCTCGGCCTGGTAGGGGGTATGGACTGGGTGTTTTACTGGCACAGAGTAGCTACACACCGTCACATTGTGCGGGTACTGTGCTCATCCTGAGTGTGCGATGAGGCGCCCAGCATCAGGTCCACAACACCTTCCATGGTTGATGGAGGCCATGGCCCTCCATCAATAAATCCACATTCTACCTCCCTGCAAAGGTGGCAGTAGAGGGGACCATCAACCCCAGTCCTGCTGAGGAACAGACACAACACAGGGCAGTTAATGCAGCTCTATACACATCCATAACACAATAGCAGACAGACATTAGACAAGGTTATGGTAAGCTGCACACCACCACTATCTGTTATTCTTCTGCAGCAAGCCATCAGCCACTGCACCCTGCTCCAGCAAGACACATACCAACTACAAACAGTCTGCTAGTTAGTCCATAGTGCATGTTCCCAGTGGAAATGCATGCATGCACCCAGAACTGGGATGTCAGCATACACAGCAAGCAGATATATCAGTGACTGGGCCCCAAAAGGAAACCCAAAACTATCACACAAGAGAAATATCATATAGCACTATGGGGGTGCCTAGCCATGCTGTGGTCACTGCACAGTCAGGGTGAGAGTGATCTCTCAGCAGGACATACTAAGGTCACCCTGTCTGTGTAGGTGGTGGCTGGGCACTACAATGTCCCAGTCAGTGCCCTATGCACTGTGCAGATGCACCCTGGCCAGGCCACCCAGTCTGGCCTATACCCATGGTACCTTGCTCCTCATTATGCACATTGGTAGCCCAATACTGGAAACATTGCTGGCAGTGTGGGCTGTGGAAGGTGTTTGCAGCCACCACACACTGGATAGCCAGACAGCCATCCCCACACCTATGCCAGCATTGTGCTATTATAGATGAGGTCAGCAGCCATAACCACCACACCAGTCCTGGGCACAGTACAGGCATGGATATGGTACTCAATACGGTTGGGGGTCACCCACCAGGGTGGTAGACACTGTCAGGGACCAGACCTGCAGCACACACCGCAAACATCAGAATGATTGTTATGGTGGAGCTCAATGACCAAAATGTGCTTAACGTAGGAAATGATATATGGCAGTTATCATAGGAAGCATTTGATAGCTGTATACCGTATACCCAGGTGTAGGGTGGCATTGCTAAGGTTTGCAACTGCTAGTATTGGGAGATACAGGCAGGGCCCAATGTCCTGCCTCTCCAGGAGGCATTGGCCAATGCGGCCTGTGGGGGGGTGTGTGGGTGTGTCTGGCCCTGTTGGCTGCTGCTTTATGGCAGGGTTTCCCGACTCCAGTCCTGGTGTTCCCAACACTGTTCGGGTTTTTATGCTGTCCCTCATAAATATGCATGAGCTACATCTGCATACCATGGGGGTGGTGCATAGACATGCAGCACAGGCATCATTATTAGAGGCAGCATGGGACCTGAATGGTGTGGGGCCCTCCAGGACTGCATTTGGGAGACTCTGCTCTAGGTAATGCGCCTGTTTATGGTGTCTGTGATTGGTGTGGTAAAATATAAGCGTATTAACAATGCATATGTTCTCAGCTATACAGTTTTGTCCTTACTATCACGGTTTAGTTGTGGGAAAAATATGTGGACAGGTTTGGCAGTAGCCCCAGCTGTGCTTTGAACCTGTGCCCTTCTGTTCTTGCACACACTGTCTGTGTGCACTGCACCACTGTGTTGCCACAGTTGTGCTGTATTCCCTGGGGAGGCCATGACTGTACATGCGACAGAGCCTGTCTGTTGCGGTGGACCGTGCCAGCCTGCACAGGCCTAGGCCACTGTGTGCTGTGGCTTGCAGCCACTGGTCCCTCCGCCACCTGTACTCTTCCGCCAACATGCTGACATGTTCTTATCTTGGAAAAAGCATGTGACCGGATTGAGTTGTGGCACTCCAGGATTGTATTTGGGGGAATTGGCTGTAGGTAATGGCCATTGGTATGGTTTGTGTGCGGTGTAGGGTAAAGTATGGGTGTTTGCACCATGCTTATGTGCTCTGCAATACAGGGGTGTCCTGACTATCACTGTTTTGTGGTGGGTAAAACTATGGGGATTGGGTTGTCATGAGCCCTAGCTGGGTTTTGAACCTGTGACTCTCTGGTCCTACAGGCACTGGCTGTGTCTGCTACACCACACTGTGGCCACAGAGACAGTGCAGTCCCTGGAGATAAATAACCTGACCGAACGGCTCAGAAAACCTTCTCTGCACAATTTTACTGTGGACTCATTCACCTTGTATGGTGAAAAAAGGGCAAATAAACCTCAGAAATGACCTCGAAAAAAGGGGAAAACAAACATAACCAAGCTGGGCACCAGTAATATCAATGGGCAACATTAATAACACTCTCAGGTAAACTCCAAAAAAAAGAAATGATTTTTGGAAGGGTCTACGCTCTGTAGACCCTTCCATAGATCATTCCTTTTTTTTGGAGCTTTCCTGGGAGTGTTTTTTATTGTTGGCCATTGATATCAATGTTGCCCAGCTGGATTATAATTTTTAAAGTTTTTTTTGTGGTCATTTCCATTGTTTATTTGACATTTTGTTCTGTGCACATGTATCACACTGCTCACGTAATTTAGGTTTCCCCGGTTTTGCTGTACATTGCTGACGGAAATGGTTTCTCTTCCCTTTAAATGCAGTCGCGGTAGTTTTTACTTGTAAATTCGGCCCCGCTCCTGTGCGGGGAGCCTCTCCCCTCCCACTTTCCACCCATTGACCCCGTCTCTCCGCCCCTCGGGGGCCTTCCTCCGCCCTCCTTTCGCCTTTCCCCGCCTCTATCGCACAGTACCGCACCGC
The DNA here is from genome assembly GCA_033557465.1 of Ichthyophis bannanicus. NCBI lineage: Eukaryota > Metazoa > Chordata > Amphibia > Gymnophiona > Ichthyophiidae > Ichthyophis > Ichthyophis bannanicus. Next base: position 170,932,109 of record CM066038.1, read on the forward strand.
ACACGTGCGCGTGTTCGTCGCACGTGTGCGGGGCCCGTTAGTGTGACGCGCACTCGTGCAGGGCACTTAAGAGCACTTAAGTGCATCTTTTTCGCACGCTCAAGTGCGCCCCGCACAAGTGCGCAGTTTAGTAAACATACCCCTTGGTGTCATTCTTTTTCAAAGAAAGTGATCTTGCTGCATGCAACAACGTAAAAGGTTTAATGGCAGCTCTCAATATCAATTACAATGCAGATGATTGGAGGCACTTCATTGTTTCATCCAAAGCAAGTCTTAAAGCTGTATTGCTGCATAATGGCAACTTGCTACCATCAATTCCTATTGGCCATGCAGCTTTTATTCAAGAGACTTATGACAATATGAAACAACTTTTGAAATGTATAAACTATGATCAACATCTATGGTCAATCTGTGGTGACTTCAAAGTGGTCGCCCTCTTGCTTGGTCTTCAGGGTGGATACACCAAGTACTGCTGCTTCCTGTGTGAATGGGATAGTCGTGCTAGAGATTGTCATTTCGTCAAAAGGGACTGGCCACTCTATCAGTCACTGGATCCTGGAAGCAAAAATGTTCTGTTTCCAGCACTTGTAGACAGCAACAAGATTTTGATGTCTTCCTTGCATATCAAGTTGGGACTAATGAAAAACTTTGCAAGGCAATGGATAAAACTAAACCTGCTTAGTGGTAAATTTCCTAGACTGAGTAATGCCAAAGTTAAGGAAGGAGTTTTGTTGGCCCTCAGATTCGTGCACTTCTTCAAGATGATGAATTTCTTTGTTTATTGCGTGGAAAGGAAAAGGCTGCATGGATAGCATTTGAATCAGTGACACAAACCTTTCTTGGAAACAACAAAGCAAATAATTACCAAGAGATTGTTCAAAATCTTCTTAAGGCATACAAAAACCTTGGTTGCAACATGTCCTTAAAGATTCATTTTCTACACTCTCATCTAGATGTTTTCCCACAAAATTGCAGAGCAGTAAGTGATGAACATGGAGAATGATTTCACCAAAACATTGCAGTCATGGAAAAGAGGTATCAGGGTAAATGGAGTCCATCAATGCTTGCAGACTACTGCTGGGCAGTGACAAGGGATATTCCATTGCTTCAGTAGAAGAAACAGATCAGGAAGAGTCATGAGGCCACTGAATGAGAACAAAAATTACTAGAATGTACTTACAAATGTTCTTAATGAAAGTTAAATTGCAGACATAATTACTCCTCTGTTTCTTCTAAGTACTTTTATGAACTTTATTTTATAAAAACAAGCTTGTTATTGTGCAAAGTTTCCTTTGTAATAAGATTTTGATTTACATCTAAGGATTTAGGCTCAATTTTCACCATATATAGTGGTAAAATGTACATTCTTCAACATATCATAGAAACAGGAGTTAATTGACCAATTTCACTATCATATTTGAATTCAGCGTATCAAATCCATTAAGAAATAGCACATTTAATTTCTGAAGCAAACAATTTTTGAAAATTTGTAGAACAGTGAATCAACAAGCAAAATTCCATCTTTGTCCCAGAAGACAGATGCCATCATCTTGCTTGCTGATTTCTGAGTCTTGAACATCTGAGGATGTGGAGAACCACTGTATCTCCACTTTTTGGATTGTTCTTTGATTTCTGGACCATACATATTTATTTAGAATTTCTTATATACCGCACTATTCGGCATCAGCGCGGTTTACATATAACAGAAAAATCAGACAGGAAAACATGTGTCTGAGTTTACAATTAACCAGACAACAAACTTGGATAACAAGGAAGGGTTTACAATTAACAAGGTAGCAAAAATGTGGATAACAAGGATAACTATGGATCCAAGGATAACAAGGATAACATATGGATAACAAGGATAACATATGGATCCAAGTTTCATCCATAGTGACAAGACAATCTAAAAATCTCACAGCATTCCTCTGAAATGGGTCCAAAATGGCATGTGAAGCAACCACTCAATCAAGCTTCTGCTCAGCATGGAAGCTTTTGGGAGCCCATTTGGCTGAGAGCTTCCTCATGTCTAAAATGTCATGGATGATATAGCCCACATATTCTTGAGATATCTTCAGTGTCTCTGTTATCTTTTTAGCTGATATTCTTCAATCCTCCAGGATCATGGATGAATGGCATCCACGATTTCTGGAATTGTCACCTCACTTGGTCTCCCAGGACGTTCTTCATCTTCAGTGCTGAAATGTCCTGTCATAAACTTAGCAACCTAGTTCTTGATTGTAGAGTAGGAAGGACAATTATCACCTAATGTAACCAACATATCATTGTATATTTGTTAGGCCAAGTTCCCTTTTAAGAAAAAATATTTCATCATTGCTCAGCATTCTTTTGTCGTGAAATCTCCATTGTTTTGTGACATTCTGGCTTCAGACTTACAGAAAAGTATATGAGTTACAATCATGATGAGATCTTTAAGCCTATCCCTATATGCCTTGTTACAAAGTTCCCTAAACATTTTAGTAGCTGTCCTCTGGACTGACCCCATCTTGTTTATATTGGTCTGAAGACACAATCTCCAGAATTGTACACAATACTCCAAATGAGGTCTCACCAGAAAGTTGTAGAAAGCTTCTATTACCTCCTTTTTCTTGCTGGCCATTCCTCTTCCTAAGCATCCTTCTGGCTTTTCCCATCATCTTTTCTACCTACTTGGCTACTTTAAGATCATCCAATGCGATTATCCCCAGGTCCTACTGTTCTTTCATGGACTGAATTACTTCACTCCCTATACTGTACTGCTCCCTTGGGTTTTTGCAGCTCAAATGCCTGGCCTTGCATTTTTTAGCATTAAATCTTAGCTTCCAAATTCTCAGTCATTCTTCAAACTTTACTAGATCCCTCCTCATGTTATGTACACCTTCCAGGGTGTCTACCCCGTTGCAGGTTTTTGTATCATCCTCAAAGAAGCATACCTTTCCTGACAGACCCTCCACAATATTGTTTACACAAATGTTAAAAAGAACACGACCAAGGACTGATCCCCAAGGCCTGCTAGTGGTAATGGCCCTATCTTCAGAGTGAACTCCATTTACAACTATCCTCTGTCACCTCCCACTCAACCAGTTTCTTACCCAGTCAGTCACTTTAGATCCATTCCAAGGGCAATAAGTTGATTTATAAAAGTCATTAATGTGGAACAGTGTCAAAGGCCTTGCTGAAATCTAAGTATACTACATCTAGCACTCTCCCTCAATCCAGTTCTCTGGTCACCCAGTAAAAACAAACTCAATCAGATTCATCTGACAAATCTACCTCTAGCAAAGTCATGCTGTCTCAGATCCTGTAATCCCCTGGATTCCAGAAATGGCACCATTCTCTGATTTAGCAGCATTTCCATTAATTTACTCACCACAGAAGCCAGACCAACTGGTCTGTAGTTGCCAACCTCTATCTTACTTCCACTTTTGTGAACAGGAATCCACATTCACCTATCTCCAGTTCTCTGGAATCACTCATCACTCTAAAGAAGCATTGGAAATGTCAGCCAGAGTTGCTGCCAGGACTTCCCTAAGCCCTTTCAATACCATCATATGAATCCCATCTGGCCCCATCACTTTGTCCACTTTTAGTTTTGCTAACTCCTCACAAACATAGTCTTCTGAAAATTGTTTGAGTTCTCATTCAGCCATTTACTTCATACAATTGACCAAACAGTAGACTGGAGGCTCATCCTCAGTGGCTCAAAACTATAGAATAATTTTTGCCCCTTGTAGCTTTCTACAGCAACTTCCCCCTTATAGCACTCTATAGTAAGCCCATAGCCTGCAGCCTTGAACAGCTCATATCATAATTAACATTTACAGTTATCTTTTCTAAGTGCATTCTTCAAACAGGCAATGACATTCCTATTGTAAGATTCTTGCCTTTAGCTTACGTGCATAGCTCTAATAACATAGCTTAATGTAAAAGGCATTCACAAACAACCTAAACTTTCTAAACAAAATTGCTCAGTTACTTCTTCGTCCTCTAAGCACAATGCTAAATGCATTCACAAGCAACTAATGTAGTTTCCACAATTGCTGCTCCCAGCTTCTTTGTTTCCAAATATTATAAGCATTAAAACCTTAGCAAGGCCCAATGCCACAACTTTAATTCTAATTAGAAGGTTATTTCATAAGAGCCCCTGCTCAGCAATAAGCCGAGCCCTCCCACCGTTCTTTGGCAACATTCTATACCACGGCACATTTGGCTTTTAGTCCGAACATTTCACACAGCACACATATATTGTTTCTCTGCCTCTGCCATAAATATTAGCAGTTCTTATCCATAAATGAAGAACAGCATTTTAGTTCGTACCTTAATTTCAGGTTCTGACAACTATGACTACAACATTCCCACCTAAAGGTGTTGAGCTCTTAAACCCATACTTCTGGCTTGGATAGCAGGAGCTCTCCTAGCCTGCTTCCAGTCTCCTCGTCTCTTTGCCAACAGTCTGGCTTTTTGAGTTCTGGCTGCTCTGTTACTATATATCCCAGATTGCTTATTTCTGGGTTGAAGTGAGCTCACAGAAGTCAGAAATCAGACGTCTAGACACATAGCTATAACTTGAAATGTCTAACTTTGATGTTTCAGGCTATTGGTGTCTGCATATTCCACCACTGTGTTTATGCAGGTTGAATTTTTGAGGAAGCTCGAGGGCATCTAGCAGGCCACCCAGGCCACTCCTCCAGGATACCCCCCTTCTACTTGGTAGTCCTCATGCTGAGGACATCTATATGCCCGGTTTCTAAATTAGGTCCAGGGATGCTCTTATGATTTGACCATCTGTGTTCCCATTTTGAGATGTCCAAAGCACAAATAGGGCTTCTAAAATAACTGCCTTAGTGCTACACAGATATATAACATAGACAGTTCTCACACCTCAAATGTCCCAAAACCCATCTTCTTTTCAGATGGATAATTTTAGTCATAGAATGGTTATACATCCAAAATTATTCATTTAAGTGGCCTGAAAGTTTTTTAAAGGCTTATGAGGTCATGTCAGGAGTGCCAGGATTCAAATCCATGACCCAAAGGACCAGAAACTGCCATAAATTTTACACAGCCTTGATCCAGCCCCTAGATCCTTTGAGTAGGGTGGTGGAAAGAGATTCCCATCCTGAAAGAAGCTCTTTAAACCAGAAAGTGGTGTGTCTCCCATATATAAGGAAGCCAGACTAATAATATACCCTTGCTGCTCTAACAAGTCATCCAATGGGCCTTTCCTATATCTGGCTTGTATTCTGGCTCTACTTGTCTTTGTTGCTACCTGGTGTACAATCTGCTTTCTGTTCCCGGTTCCTGATTAACATCTGTTTAATTACCTGCTGTATAAAATATTTTTCCTCTGCTTGCTGTCCTGGTTCCTACTCCCAGTCTGTCTTTCAACCCCAGCCTGGAATTACCTCTGCCTCCTGTTCCTGCCTGTTGGACTATCCTGCTCTGGACAAGTCTAACCATCTCTCTCTGGCCCGGTCCCTGACATGTCAGCCCTGCCACTGAACACATAAGTGCTTTGGAATATTGACCTCTTTGTCTGTCTTTGTATTGTTTTGAATTATGCAAAGAAGAAAAAGAGTTTGAAGATGATTCTCATGTTACAGAGTGAGAAGAATGGAAAGATGACATTATTGATGGAGATAGGAGAGGGGTGAAGGGTTTTAGAGGAAAGATCAGAAGTTCTATTTTGACCATGATCAAGTTTAAATGATGACGAGTCATCCAGGTGGCAATGCTGGACAAGCAGGCTGAGATTTAGGACTGGGTTCGTAGTGGAAATTCTGGTGCAAAGAGACACAAGGCACCATGCAGGACATGGACAGATATATAAAGGAAAATAAACCATTTGGCCACTTATACAGTTCCCATCAGCTACTGAGGCACTGGGAAGTCTACAAATGTCTCCTTTTGGTTTTGAGGCAAGAAAATGCCTCAAAACCAAAGGAAGGAATGTTTAAAAACATAAAAAGGAATTATTATTTAATTTATGGCCTAGACCAAGTCATAGCAAACTTCAGATCTACTATTTACTGTTCACTCTTGCCCCTATGATACAAATTGGATTAATCAAAAATATGTAAGAACCATAAACCTTTCGCACACAATGTATGGAAAAGGCATGAACATTGATCACAGCTGGCAGAAGGACCTTCCACTGGGGTTGTTCTTAGCGTCCAAGTACTGATCTCCATAGATCAACTGCAAAAATGGTGGCAATTGGCTAGTGGTGGCCACAGAGACAGCTATGGAGACAATGACCATAGTCATATTCATTCAGATATTGAGCATGTGATCCTTGCAGATGCGCAACACTAGCAGAGCTATTTAAAGGGACTGCATGTGTTCCTGCTTACTAAACACACTTGAAATACATTCTATATTCATTTCTGAAAATAAACAATAGCTTTCATAAAAGGGGCAGGAAGGGCGAGTGGCAGCAGTCAATCTTCTGGCTCAATGAGTGTCAAGTCTTTGTGCATGGTGGGGTTTACTACATATTTGGTGACAGAGTTGGTAAAGCAACTAATAGGAATGTTTTTCTATCATATCCCAGTGGCTGATGGATCCACTAGTTTGCAAGTTCCCTAGATTTTGTCACAAGTGGCAGTGGAATTTAAACGCTGGTCTTCTTTGGTTACCAGGCCAGTACTTTAATTACTAGGCTACTCCTCCACTCCAGTACAATCTATCAATCACTTGTATATTCTAGCAACATCATAGCTCATTCTTCACTGACCTGATAAAAGGAGCACAACTCTTTGGAGCTAGTGATTAATGATTTAAGTCACTCCAATAAAAAGGTATCACATACAATTTTTTTTTGTTGATCTTCGTTACAACATAAATGAAACAAAACCAAACTGCAAGTAATAATGTAGCCCTAGCAAGGTAGGTGTAGAGGTTGCTCACAACCACCCAGTTTATTAGTATGAGGTTAGTGCAAGATAGATGCAGCTCCCTTTTCCCGCATAAACCTGACCAGTCTGCCCATTATCCATCAGAGCTTATTTGAATGGACCCAATGTAAGAAAAACTCTCAAAGGATAATCAGAAATTTATATCAGGTTAATCAACTGAAGAGGTGAATCTGCCTACATCAAAGTGGTAATTATATTGCTACCTGTCCGACATAACACCAGATTTAGGGTAGTAGGTACTTAGCCATATTAGAAGCAGCAGGTGATGTGTTACTTCTTTCTGTTACCACAGGAATATCCTGATTTAATGTAGAATATATGAAACTAAAGAATGCAGGATGCAGGATGGAGTCGGTGCAGAGGGTTGCTACCAAAATGATTAATGGGCTTCATTATAAAGCATATGAGGACAGACTTAAGGATCTTAATATGTACACCTTAGAGGAAAGGCGGGATAGAGGTGATATGATTGAGATGTTTAAATACCTCCGTGGCATAAATGTTCAGGGAGAGAGCCTCTTTCAATTGAAAGCAAGTTCTGCTACGAGGGGACATGGGATGAGGGTGAAGGGAGATAGATTCAGGAGTGATATGCGGAAATATTTCTTTACGGAAAGAGTAGTGGATCCGTGGAATAGTCTCCCAGTGGAGGTGGTAGAGATGAGGACAGTAACTGAATTCAAGAAAGCATGGGACCAACACAGAGGATCTCTAAAGGCAAAAAGTGGACTGTTGTAGTTGTTATGGAAGGACAGACTAGATAGGCCATGTGGTCTTTTTCTGTCGTCATATTTCTATGTTTCTATGTTGTTTCTATTAAAATAGCCACACTAAAATAACATTGCCTTTTTAATACTTCCATGTTCTGTATTGTTCCCTGTAGCCTATAGTAATCAGTCTGAGAAATATAGATGGTTAGCATGGGTTTCAGGGGCTTAGTGAGCGGAGGGGCACTAGCACATGGAGTCTTTCCCCCACTTGGTCCTGGACAACCCCCTTCCCCCCCCCCAAACACAAATTCAGGCTTCCATGCCCTTTCAGACATACACACAAGGGTCTTCTAATCCCCACTTGATTTCTAAGGTAGCTTTTTGGTATTCCAAACTGTTAAAGTACCTTGAGTTCCCTATGCTCCCCATCCTGTTCAACAAATTTAGAAAGCAGTCTTCAAGGCCCCCTCCAAACTGTGTTTATAGTCCGCATCAGTGGGAGTGAGTTTCTGTCTTCCCAGCAGTAGCATCAAATCCAGTCTGGCATCATGCCACTGAGTGGAGGCCACTTTGCAAGTCTGAGGAGGGGGAGGCTAGTACAGTCAAACCTCGGTTTTCATTTGCCCCGGTTTTCATACGCTTCGGTTTTCAACGTCTTTTCTGACTGAGATTTTGTCCCGGTTTTCATGCATTGCTTCGGTTTTCAACGTCTTTTGACTGAGATTTTGTCCCGGTAGCAGGGAAGAAAAGCTGTCAACGTAAGCAGGAGATGTTGCATGAATGTGGAGGCAGTTCTTTCTCTTGCAGGGTACGTCTGAAGCTATATCATTAAGATTTTCTCTGCCATTCTGAAGCATTGAGCAGATCATGTAAAGGTATTTTAATGGACTGAATTCAATGTGATTCCGAAGAGAGCTGGGCACAGCAGCTTGTCAGGGGTGGCTAAGGCCAGATGTTAACATACTGTACTGTACAGTACTGTACTTAGCTTGCTTTCAGTGATGTTAAATGTTCATTTATCCATTTCATTAGTCATTTATATTTATTTCTCATTGTTTTCTGTATGTAAAAATATAGTTATTCTCTATAAATTTATTTTTTGTGAATATTTTTGGGTGTCTGGAACGGATTAATTGGATTTACATTATTTCTTATGGGAAATATTGCTTCAGTTTTCATACGTTTCGGTTTTAGTCAGACTTTTTCGAACGGATTAATCATGAAAACCGAGGTTTGACTGTATGATGTTTACTCTCAGGAGGGGGAGGGTAATGGCATACATTAAGATGGCCCTCCAAGGCCAGAAAGGTTAGCTATCTCCAGCGCTGTAGTTAACTTTGCAGTGCTAAGATGGTAGTGTTAACACTCTTAGCTATTAACGGTGGATTATATATCCAGCATCAGCACCAGCAGAAGCACTTACATGAATGGAGACAGTAGGGGGGTGTGCAGCTCAAAAATGTTTGTGTAATTTCCTCTATTGTTTGCAGATTTTTTTGTTTTGTTTCATTTTATTTGTAAACTTTCATTTCAGGGCAATTTCATCAGTAGTGCACAATCTCGCACAATAATGCACGCTCTCACACAACAGTGCACATTGTATTAATAAGCACATTATTCTTCAAAATACGGCCATAAAGTTAGATACGCACTCTGAAGTTTCCGACCACATTACACCACTGTTAGAATCTTATCACTGGCTTCTGGTGCCATATCACATTAAATTTAAAATTATTCTGCTAGCTCACAAGGCCTTCTACTCAGGGCTCCCACTTTATTTGTCTGACTCCATTATCCCCCAATGTCCCTGCCAGATCTCTTCATTCCCAGTCTCGTAATAGACTTGATCCATCTAACAGTTGTGCTTGTCATGAATCTACCCAGCATAGTGCTTTTTTCTTTCTGTCGCCTGCATTGTGGAATTCTATTCCTTGGTACATTAGACAGGATTCTGCACTGAAATCCTTCAAGAAATCTTTGAAATCTTATTTTTTTCAATTAGCCTTTGGCGAGTCCTAAGTGGGAGGGATCCGACTCATTGGTCTGTTTCACTGTCCAATCCTTCCCCCCCCCCTTTTTTTTAAGCTATTGTATTTTAACGTTATTATATTGTAAACTGCTCTGATATTTTTAGTTAAGAGTGGTATATCAAGCTTCATTAAATCATAAACCATAATAAGAACCTATCGAGGAATAATGCACACTATTAATAACATGGGAAAAATCACAAAATTACCATTTTTTTGGGCTAAAAACGATATGAAACAACATGGGAAATATTGTTTACATTTCCCATGTTTCAAATTAATGAACATCTCTAGAAAATAGTGCACATTGGGGGTCATTTATTAGAAGTGCATGCTAACACTGTTAATGCAGGTTTTAGGTCAGGGTCCATTTTATGCAATGGACCCTGCAGCAATTAATGCATATTAACAGCATATCACTCATTAAGAGGGAATTTTATAAGGAGATGTCTACTTTACACCTAGCATAAATTTATGCATGTAATCGTAAGGCACAACCACGCCAGCCCTAGAACTGGTGTAAATGCCAATGCCTAGATGTCTAAAAAGCATACATAAGTTATAGTTACACTAGCTATTATAATTCCTGTTGTTTAATACCCCTCGTTGGGTTCATCTTAGAGGCAATAATTTACTAAGCAGTAATAAAGGCTGCGCGATGTCTTACACATTGGAACATGGAACGTACGAAGCATGAACCAAGGGAAGTTGGAGGTGGTCAAGAATGAAATGGAACATGTACAACTTGATCTGTTGGGTGTCAGCGAACTGAAATGGACTGGCATCGGGCACTTTGCATCAGATGATCACATGATCTACTATGCTGGAAATGAAAGACAAAGAAGAAATGGTGTTGCATTTATAATAAAGAAGAAACTTGCAAGAACTGTAATGAATTTACAATGCAGTCAGCCAACGCTTAATCTCTATTCATCTACGAGGAATGCCTATCAACACAACTATAATTCAAGTATATGCCCCAACAACAGCTGCAGAAGAGAATGAAATTGAAGAGTTCTATGAACAAGTACAAGCTGAAATTGACAGAACATGCAAACAGGATATCCTGATAGTCATGGGTGATTGGAACGCAAAGGTTGGCAACAAAGAAGAAGACAAAGTAGTTGGAAAATATGGACTTGGCAACAGAAATGAAGCTGGAGAAAGACTGATAGAATTCTGCAAGACCAACGATCTATTCATCTCGAACACCTTCTTCCAGCAACACAAGCGGCGACTGTACATATGGACTTCACCCAATGGATTGTATAAAAATCAAATTGACTACATCTGTGGAAGTCAACGATGGAAAAGCTCTATAACATCAACAAAGACAAAACCTGGAGCTGACTGTGGTACAGATCATCAACTACTAGTATGCAAACTCAAGCTAAAGCTGAAAAAGAGCAAACCACTCATGAATGCAGCAAAATATGACCTTGAGAATATACCACTGGAATTTAAAGACTGCCTGCAAAATCGATTTTCTGCTTTAGATACAAATGATAGAGTTCCAGAAGAGTTATGGAATGACATCAAGAAGGTTGTGTTGGAAGAAAGCGAGAAGTCTCTACAAAAGGTAAAAAAGAAAAAAATGGCCTAAATGGATGACGGAAGAAACTCTGAAAATTGCCCAGAAACTCAGAGAAGCTAAAGCCAGAGGAGAAAGAAAGACAATCACAGAACTCAACAGAGATTTCCAACGTGCAGCAAGACAGGACAAGGAAAAGTACTACAATGACGCATGCAAGGAAATAGAAGCAGAAACTATTAGAGGAAGAACAAGATCAGCTTTCCTAAAGCTACGAGAGTTAAAGAAAAAGTTCCAGCCTAGAATTGGAATGTTACAAGATGCTCAAGGTTCTATGTTGAATGATGCTGAGAAGATCAATAAAAGATGGAAGGAATATACAGAGTTTTTATATGATAAAGATCAAGTGGACCAACGGCCGTTTCAACCTGTACCTTATGATCTGGAACCAATTGTGATGAAAGAAGTAGTTGAAGCAGCATTGAAAGCCTTATCAAAGAACAAAGCACCAGGCATTGATTGCATTCCCATAGAAGTATTACAGCAATCTGATGCAGCTGTTACCGTACTTACAAGGCTCTGCCAAGAAATATGGAAGACAGCATCATGGCCAACTGACTGGAAAAGATCTGTGTTTATACCAATACTAAAGAAAGGTGATCCAACTGACTGTGGAAATTATCGCACAATCGCTCTGATCCCACATGCCAGCAAGATTCTACTGAAGGTTATTCAAAAGAGACTACAATCATACCTGGAACAAGAATTACCTGAAGTGCAAGCAGGGTTCAGAAAAGGGCGAGGAACGAGAGACATCACTGCGGATGTGAGATGGATCCTTGAAAAAACTAAAGAATACCAAAAGGATATCTATTTGTGCTTTATCAATTATAGCAAAGCTTTTGACTGTGTAAACCATGAGAAACTCTGGGCCACATTAAGAAGCATGGGTATTTTAGAACACCTGATCGTTCTCTTGCACAATCTATATGTTGATCAAGAAGCAACAGTTTGAATGGAACAAGGAGAAACAGAATGGTTTAAAATAAGCAAAGGTGTAAGACAAGGCTGCATACTTTCCCCCTACCTGTTTAATTTATATGCAGAACAAATCATCAGAGAAGCAGGATTGTATGAAGACAACAGAGGTGTGAAGATTGGTGGAAGACTCATCAACAACCTTCGCTATGCTGATGATACCACATTACTGGCGGAAAGTGAAGGTGATCTGAAACAATTGCTTCTCACAATCAAAGAACATAGTCTTAAAATGGGCCTGCACCTTAATGTAAAGAAGACAAAGATCATGACAACTGGCATAATCAACAGGTTCATTGTCGAAGGAGAAGAAATTGAAATCGTGAATAACTTTAACCTACTTGGATCAACTATCAATAAAGAAGCAACAAGCAGTCAAGAAATCAGACGACGCATTGCTCTTGGCAGAATGGCTATGAAAGACCTAGATAAGATTCTCAAGAGCAGAGATGTCTCTCTCCATACAAAGATTCGACTTGTTCAAGCCATGGTATTTTCAATAACATCATATGGATGTGAAAGCTGGACAGTGAAAAAGACAGACAGGAAGATAATTGATGCCTTTGAATTATGGTGCTGGCTGCGAATACTGTGTAACCCATGGACTGCCCGAAGAACAAACCAGTCTGTATTAGAGGAGATCAAACCTAAGCTTTCTTTAGAAGCTCAGATGACAAGACTTCGACTTTCATACTTTGGACACATCATGCGGAGAGAGAGATCATTAGAGAAAGACATCATGCTTGGCAAGATAGAAGTTCAACGCAAAAGAGGAAGGCCAGCAATGAGATGGATCGATACAATAACAGCAGCTACGGGTACCAGTCTGTCAACAATGAGTTGCCTGACTGAAGACCGGACACAATTTAGGATAGCTATCCAGAGGGTCGCCATGAGTCGACTCCGACTCCGACTTGACGGCACTTAACAACAACAACAATAAAGGCAGGCATAACATTTCAGAGCAACTCAATGTATTTTATTACAAAACAAAATGAAATTACATGTAGCTCATACTAGCAACTGTGTCTTTGAGATATTGTTTATCAATGTTCACTTTGAGCTCTTTTCATTCCAAACCCGTTTCTCAATTTCTGCTCTGATGAAAGGAGGAGGCCGACTGAGAGGACGCTTGACAGCCTCCGACAGAATATCCTGTGGCAGTCCTGTCTGCCATGCCGTGCCTGAGATGATACTTCTCAGCAGGGCCGGATTTACCTATACGCCATGTACACCATGGCGTAGGGCCCACAGCTGGCAAGGGCCCACAAAAATAGAACAAATTAGCTTTTTTTTTTAAACAAAATTTAAAAAAAAACCTGCTGGCTGCCGCCGCGGGGCCCCTCTGCTGCCGCGGCAGCATGGACTGACCCGCGGGGGCCCCCTCTGCAAGCTGAATCCGTCGGTCCCATCAGCCCCTGCGGGCTTAACAGAGACGCGAGGGAAACACTCTCCCTTCGCGCCTCTCACAGCCTGCACGGAGGGAGGGAGGGACCGACGGACCGACGGATTCAGCTTGCAGAGGGGGCCCCCCGCGGGTCAGTCCATGCTGCCGCAGCAGCAGAGGGGGCCCTGCGGCGGCAGCCAGCAGTTTTCTTTTTTTAATTAAATTTTACTTTAGGCCGATGGGGGGGGGGGGTAGGACTGGTAATGGGTTATTGGGGGGGCTGGGGCTGGGACTGGAAATGGGCTGGGGGGGTTAAGGCTGGAGGTGGGCTGATGGGGTTAGGACTGGTAATGGGCTGTGGGATGTTGGGGGGGTTTAGAACTGGTAATGGGCTTTGGGGGGGTTAAGACTGGTAATGGGCTGTGGGCTGTCTGTCTGGTAATGGGCTATGGGGGGCTAGGACTGGAAATGGGCTGGGGGGGTTAAGACTGGAGGTGGGCTGATGGGGTTAGGACTGGTAATGGGCTGTGGGCTGTTGGGGGGGGGTTAGAACTGGTAATGGGCTTTGGGGGGGTTAAGACTGGTAATGGGCTGTGGGCTGATGGGGGCTGTCTGGTAATGGGCTATGGGGGGGCTAGGACTGGAAATGGGCTGGGGGGGTTAAGATTGGAGGTGGGCTGATGGGGTTAGGATTGGTAATGGACTGTGGGCTGATGGGGGGGGGGGGTTAGGACTGGCAATGGGCTATGGGGGGCTGACTGGAAATGGGTTGATGGGGTTAGGACTGGAAGTGGGCTGATGGGGGTTAGGACTGGTAATGGGTTATAGGGGGGCTTAAACTGAAAATGGGGTGATGGGGGGTTAGGACTGGAAATGGGCTGATGGGTGGCTAGGACTGGAAATGGGCTGATGGGTGGCTAGGACTGGAAATGGGCTGATGCAGGGACTAGAAGGGAATGGATGCTGGGTGAGGCTGGAACTAGAAGGGAGCTGATGTTGGGGGAGGATTAGAATGGGATGGGGCTGGAAGAGTAAAATGGAGAAGGGAAAAATATTTTGTGTGGGAGGGATAAAAAATCTACAATTGGCCAGGTATTGGGAGAGTAAGTGGGGATTGAGGATGGAGGGGTAAAATTTGAGTGGATGAAATAGGAATGAGGAAAGAGCAAAAGGAGAAAGATTAGTATGTTAAAGCAGATGTAGAGAGAGAATGGAAAAAAACTAGAAGAGAGAAGAAAGGACAAATGGACAGCAGACGATGGAGAGTTAGCAGAAGACACGAAGAAACCAGAAGAAAGTGGCTGGAGCAATTGCAGCTGAAAAAAATGCAGAAAAGGTAGAAGAATATCTCTTTATTTTGAATTTATTAATTGGAATATGTCAGCTCTGGTAAATGTGCATCATTAACGTCTGCGCTTTGTTTAGTACAAGAGCAAATTAATGTATAGTTTCATTTCTACAGTGTTGTACATTCCAAGTTTGGCTTTTGGGATTCCCAGTTTAATTATTGTCTTCCTGTTTCTAAATTGTGATTACTTGTTTGGTGATGGTCTATGTTCTGCATGTGTAACTGAGCTGAGGTGTTCTGTTTATATAAATCCTATTTGACATTGCCAATTGTTCTCTTTCCCCAGTAGGTCATGTATTGTTGTTCTCTGAAATGTATTGGTTTAATATTTGCAGTGTTGCCTTTTGATTGGTAGAGTATGGTGCTTTGTGAGTCCTGGTAGTGCTGTTAGGATACGGCGGGTTTGCTATGGGTTCTAAATGGGCAGTGTTTGTAGTAGTTCCTAATGTGTCTGGCAGTTGGCACTGGATTATAGTAATGTAGAAATCTTTTAGTCTTTCTTTATCCATACACTCATT
This sequence comes from Ichthyophis bannanicus, assembly GCA_033557465.1. Taxonomy (NCBI): domain Eukaryota; kingdom Metazoa; phylum Chordata; class Amphibia; order Gymnophiona; family Ichthyophiidae; genus Ichthyophis; species Ichthyophis bannanicus. The sequence goes on from CM066038.1 coordinate 170,947,585, forward strand.
AAGAGGCACGTTTACTAAAAGTTAGTATATGGTAACATTATGCAAATATTTATGCAAATGAGGCCCCTTATGCAAATGAGGCCCCGCACCCCCCCTTGGGCCGCCCCTGCTGGGGGCCCACAATTTTTGTTGGCGTAGGGCCTCACTCAAGGTAAATCCGGCCCTGCTTCTCAGAGAGATTCCTGGATCCTGTTTTGGGGAAAGGTTTCATAGTAGCGCTTTAAAAATGTTTAATAGCAGTAGTAGTAGTTTGTCTCCGGTTTATTGGCTTTGTGCCCTGTTCATTTTTTTTAAAAATCGTTTTGTATAAAACTAAAGGAGTCCAATATCCAAAGAGATGTATCCGGTTAACAGGACCTGCTAACTGGATAAACCCACAGAGAGGACAGTACCAATGAATATCCCTTCTACCCTCTATCCCACTACCCTTAATTAACAGATCTCTAGGAGAACTCTATTAATTAAATGTCATGCCCCTTTAAGGGCAACTGAGCTTTTGTAAACCTGTGATAAGAATTGTATTAGTCCCAGTAACTGAATAACCTACAACATTAGGGTGATACATTCTGCCATTTCTGTCTATAATTTTGTTTTGGTTTTTTTTGTGCCTTTGAGTCAGTCCTGACTCCTGGCGACCCAATAGTCACATGAAAATGATGATGAATTTAAATGTTTCATGAATATAGTTCCATCCTACATTCCCAAAATTCTCATTTATTCCAAAATTCTCATCTCTGAAGTTATACTAATGCAGGCCACACACAGACCAGATTTTCCTTCTATCCCTAATGAATAAGCAGGAGATAGATTTGCATTCAGTGGAGATAGCATGCAAATCTCTTTCATGCATATTCATTAGGGATATCCTCAAGGACTGAACTTAGAGGAGCCTAGTCTAATGTTTCATATGCTGTCTGGTCCACTGTGCAAAAAAGAAAGGCCATCCTAATTCTCCAAAGATTGTTTGTCAAAGAAAATCATCAAAGTAGTTGAATAAAGATATACTCTCTTTTATGTTAACAAATGTTTTAAGATGCAAGCTCTAGGAGCTCCTGAGATCCTTACCCAGCCAATACTTAGCATTATAGTTGTAAAATATATTACATATATATATATATTTTTTAATTTATATATATATATATATAATTACCCAAGTAGATTGCTGATGAGGTTTCATGCTACAATCGTAATCAGAAAGATTTACGCTACTGCGCTGCATTCAATGAACCAGCCTCTTCACCGAATATAAAACATAGCTTGTGGTATACCAAGAAAAGAATAAAGTCCAATTGAAAATAACAAACCCCATTCCCAAATCGTAAGGAAAAGGTTTTAAATTGATTGTCTTCATTAATCTGACTAAGATAATTTATGGTTTAATATCATTTGCTTCCCCACAGGGCCTTTTCAAAACAAAAAGAATGGATATAGCCAATTGTACAGAATGCTCGTCTGGAAACTGTAGATTCAGCTTTTGGAAATGTCTTAGATCGCCAACATCAAAAAGGCGATTATTTTTCCACCAGAACAAAAATGCAGTGCACAATAAGCAAGGCATTTGTGGGGAATTTGTTTGACAAAGGATGGATGAATGCCCTCACAGTTGTAATTCTTATAAGTAATTATCATATGACCAAACACCACTCACCATCTTCTCAACACCATCCAAACAACGCATTGAGGACACCATTGTTGGCATCAACATGACTATCGCCCAAACTGATCCATGCCCAGCGTTCTGGATTAAGGAACTTCGGACCGACTTCAGTCCCTTCATATCTAAACTCATGGAACAATCTTTCACTACAGGAGTTTTCCCACGTATCCTCAAGCGCACATCTATAAGACCCTTACTAAAAAACAACAAGCTCAACCCTCAGAAGCCTGAATCATATAGACCGATATCAAGTATACCGTTTCTGGCAAAAATAATGGAAAAGGAAGTTCAAAGACAAATCCAAGATCATATTGATACCAACGCACCACTGGACCCATGCCAGCACGGTTTTAGAGAAGCTCATGGTGTTGAAACACTTCTCACCACACTCTTCAGTAGCATAATAACAGGCATTGACAACATCCGCCAAGGGTTCGTCCTTGTCTTCCTAGACATTGCAGCAGCGTTTGACTCCGTTAGCCATGAGTGCCTCCTTGAACGACTCAAGGATAAAGGAATCACCGATAAAGCACTTGAGTGGTGTATGTCCTACCTTTCTGATAGATGGCAGCAGGTACGATCCAGCAATACATCATCTGATCCGTTCCACCAAAAACAAGGTGTTCCACAAGGGTCCTCCCTCTCCGCCCTGTTGTTCAATATATACATGCAGCCTATCTGCAACCTGATCCGGTCCTTCAGTGTTAACTGCCTTATTTACGCTGATGACGTGCTGTTATACATGCCTTTTGCAACAGAGAAACCCAACCTCACACCTATAACAAACTGCATAAATGAAGTTTCTAACTGGCTGCAATCCCAAAACCTTAGGATCCAACACAAGGAAAACGGAGGTTTTATTACAAGAAATCGAAACTTCACTGCTCCGTCTTTCATAAAAGTGAAGGATGCAGATCTCCAGACCAAGCCCACTATCAGATACCTAGGCGTGACCTTAGACCAGCACTTGGATATGAAGGCGCACATAGGAAACATTGTAAGAGCGGTATACCATAAAATCCGATCCCTTAGACATCTAAGATCCCTGCTTGCACCTGACGATTTCAGAACCATCTATCAGGCACTAATCATACCGCATTTTGATTATGCAAATTCAATCCTGCAAGGTCTCCCTCAAGCCACCTTAAATCCACTTCAACTTGCAATGAATGCCGCAGCAAGAGTTCTACATGGCGCTTCTAGGAAAGACCATGTCACACCCATTCTAAAACATCTCCACTGGCTCCCAATACAAGGTAGAATCACTTACAAGACCTTACTACTTACATTCAAGGTTATTAAAGGTCTTTCGTCGGCATCATTGACTGAACTAATCCAGACAACTCCTCTCAATAGGGACAGAAGGTCAGTAACACTTAACACCCTGGTAGTCCCAAAACTAATAACACAATGCACCAAGGCAACAGTAGGCAGGGCCTACAATTTCTGCGCACCAAGGTACTGGAACAGCCTCCCTCTCGGCATCCGATCAATCCAGGACTTATTTCAGTTCAGAAAGGCCTTAAAACTTCACCTCTTCCTCCAGTTTTACCCAGAAGCCAATGTGGACGCTGCACCATCCTCACAAGCCTCTCAGAACCCCCTTGACTGAAGTCAAAAGAGTTCCCAATTATGTCTTAAATTGTAAATAGTTACCTGTTATCCAAGTTGCATTACCTGTTCAACTGTAAACACAAAGTACCATCAGAAATGTGTATTTTATTGTTCATTGTAAACCACACTGATGCTGAATAGCGCGGTATAAAAGAGACTCTAATAAAAAAAATAAATATAAAAATAAGAATATAAGAGATGCCATACTGGGTCAGACTAAAGGTCCATCAAGCACAGAATCTTGTTTCCAACAGTGGCCAATCCAGGTCAGAAGTACCTGTCAGGTTCCCAATAGGTAGAAAGATTCCATCCTGCTTATCCCAGGGGTAAGCAGTGGATTTCCCCAGTCCACTTTAATAATGACTTATGGACTTTTCCTCCGAGAACTTGTCTAAACATTTTTTAAACTCAGCTACACTAACAGCTTTTACTACATCCTCCAGCATAGAATTCCAAAGCTTAATTACAGGTTGAATGAAAAAATATTTTCTCCAATTAGACTTAAATGTGATGAACTTGCATTATTTGTTTGCGGCTCTGCTGTGCGCTGAGATTGTTCGTGCTTTCTGATGGGATGGTGATGGGGTCTTGGAAATATTTTCGGAAGCCTCTTGTTTAAATAGGCAGATCTACCAAGTTAACCGGGAAGGAAGAATTTTGGCTCATCTTGGATTTCTGACAACCCTATCCAGATGCATTAAGGGACCCGCAACACTGATTTCAATGAATAGAATCAGGAACCACGCTGGGCAAAATCTCTCCCTCCTGCATCTAGGAAACTTAGAAGCTCTGAATAGGTCCTACAATTTTTCCATTGGAAAAAAATATTTGATTGAATGTAAAAAAAATGTTAAATTTGGACAGTGAAAATTCATTTTTAGAACTTCACTAAGTAGGAGAATAACTAATTTTGACTTATAATCTTTTTTTTTCACAAATGCAAACCAACAAACAAGTTATAGGTGATACTTTTATTGAACTAAATACAATTGTGATTAATGATCAAGAATTATATTCCCTTCATTAGATCTGTACAAATGAATCAAGAATGAAAGTGTCTAACTAGTGAATTAACTAGTGGTGCGGTGTTGATGGTTTCAGGTTCTCTTCCTTTGAGCACCGTCTGTTCTACCATGCTCCCACCATCAAGTAGCAACAGGGTTACATGATCATATTTGATCCAGAAAAAAAGCTTAACAGCTGCATTCTGCATCTTCTGAAGATGCTTCATAGACATTTGTGAAATGCCAGATGAAACCTAACCTATGTAAGACCAAGGCATAGGGAAGTATATGCAAATCCTTATTTTCCAATAAGAAGTGAAGAAAACAAATATGTCTAAGTAAACAAAAGGATTTCTTCACTTCTTATGAAATGTAAGGCCCAACACTCAATCTAAAATCTAACATAACACCTAAGATTTTGAAAGTGTTTCCTTGATAGGTATCTGATGCCTGGATAGGCAAGGATTTTGTCTTACTAATCCAAAAGGCTTCTGACTTTTGTGAATTCAATTCTTTTTAACATTTTTGTTAGTGATATTGCGGAAGGACTGTCAACAGGGCTGCCCATCTATTGTGCGAGAATGTTGTTCGCACAGGGCACCGCACTTCAGGGAGCCGCACGCCAACAACATCTCACTTTCGGCACCAGCAGGCAGGATGGCTTTAGAAGGAGCCAGAGAAGTCCCAGCTCACCTCTGATAGCCGCCGAATTGAAGAGCGCCTTTTTTCCTCACTTTGGCAGCTGTATTATAGTATAGGCCGCTGGTGCACTGAGTGCCTGAAAACAGGAAGTTCCCTTTGACCTCCGGCGCGCCAGTCGCCTATACTACAACACAGCCGCTGAAGTGAAGAAAAAAGGTGCTCTTCACTTCGGCGGCTATCAGAGGTAAGCTGAGGCTTCTCCGGCTCCATCTAAAGCCTGTTGGACAGTCGCGGGGCTCTTTGGGGGAGGGAGGCTAAGACTGGAAATAGCTGATGCTGAGGGGGCTTGGACTGGAAATTGTCTGAGTGGTGGGGAGCTTGGACTGGAAAATGGCTGAGTGGGTAGGAACTAGGACTGGAAATAGCTGATGGGGAGGGGGGCTTGGACTGGAGGCTGAGTTGGGGGAGCTAGGACTGGAAATGAGCTGATGGAGGGGCTAGGATAGGACTGAAAATGGGCTGATGGGGGGCTTGGATTGGAAATGGGCTGGAGGGGATAGGATAGGACTAGAAATGGGCTGATTGGGGACTAGGATAGGACTGGAAATAGCTGATGGGGGGCTAGGATTGGAAATGGACTGATGGTGGGCTAGGATAGAACTGGAAAAGGCTGATGGAGAGCTAGGATTGGAAAAGGGCTAATGGGGGGCTGGAATAGGACTGGAAATAGGCTGATGTGTAGGGATGGGAGAATGGGATTAGAAGGGAGCGGATGCTGGGTGGGGCTGAAACTAGAAGGGATGTTGGGGGAGGACTAGAATGGGATGGGGCTGGGGGAGTGAGGATGGAGAGGGGAAAAAATATTTTGTGTGGGAGGGATGAAAAATCTACGATTGGCCAGGTATAGGGAGAGTAAGTGGGGATTGAGGATGGAGAAATTATGAGTGTGTGTTTGCCAGAGTTTAGAAATCTATGGATTTCACTGATTTCACTTTAAATGCCAAGCGGAATTTAGTACTATGGTGTGTTCTAAAATCTGACTGGTAGGAATGTAAAATATTTTTTCTTGTTTATAAAGTTTCTTTACTGTAGAGTAATGTAAAAAAAATGAAGGGAATTGATGGAGAGGGAGAAGGAGATTGATACACATGCACAGAGATCACTGCTGATAAAATTTACTGTATGAGGTTATATCTTCTCTGAATGATACTTATAGCCCATTGGATAATTATCCTATTGGAGATTTTAAAAAGTTAGGTATAGAGATCAAGGACACAGTTGTTAAGGTGGCAGCCAATTCTGATCGGGGAATGTCTGGGCCATCCAGACGGCCAAAAAATGGATGGCCCAAAACGTACACGAGTCTGCAACCGTGGGAGCTAGATGTTCCCACAGTTGCAGAATCATGCACTTGGATGGCCTAGCATGCCCCTGATTCTGCCGCAGGAGATGTCCATTCCCCTACCTGGCCGGCCCACCCTATGCTCTTTCCGGTGTGCTGGTGCCGTGACTTCTCATTGCCATGGCACCGGGATGCTGAGCAGGAGCGTCAAAGACCCAAACCCTGAGTTGTTCATTGTTTCACCATTGCCCAACCTTCGGCGGGGTCTGCAAGGGCCGGGATCAGGCAGGGGACCTTCCGTGGCTCCTTGGTTTGTGGAGGGTTGCTAAGCCTGATCATCAGTGTTGATGGGACTTATTCCAACTCTGAGGTGGAATAAGTCCCACATCCATCCTTGAATAGCCAGACATACAGGGCCAGGAGCAGAATAGGCCCTGTACGTCCAGCTTATGTGGCCCACCCCGCTCCACCCACTCTGTTTCTGGCCCTCCCCCTTCCACCCCCATCCAGTGCTCCCCAAACATTGCTGCTGTATGTGCAGGGCCAAACTTGTACCTGATTCTGCAACCACGAGAGCTAGACATTCCCACAGTTGCAGAATCAGGCACTTAGACGGATTGGATGGGCCCCAATTCTGCCACGGGAGATGTCCTTCCCCCTTCCCGGCCAGCCCACCCCATGCTCCTGCACAGCAGCAGCAGCACAAAATGCCCGACATCGCCGACAACTTCCTTTCCCCACTGTCTGGCCCTCAGTGGATGCAGCCAGGGATCGGGTGGCAGAGCCTTACCTTCAGCAACCCTGGGAATTTTGGGAGTCTGCGTGCCCCAATCTCTGCTACCACTGGGACTTATTCCACCTCTGAGATGGAATAAATCCCATGTCTAACCAGTGTCCGGTGGACGTACAGGGCCATGGCCTGAATATGCCCTCTATGTCTGGGTTATGCGGTCCGCCTCCACTCTACCCATTCTGTGCCCCAGTCCAGAGCTCCCTGCACAAATGCCCTGTGCGTAAGGGTAGCTCTTGGGTCAGAATATGACCCCTACGAATAGCAGGGGCGGCATGTCCAAACCAGACATATATCCCTGCTATTCGCAGGTCAGAATGACCCCCTAAGTGAATAGATCTTTATCATGCGGGGTGGTTCTGATGGTTCTTAAAGAAGCTTCTTTCTTTCCATTGTTAAAACATGCGTCTCTGGAAACTAATGATTCTCATAATTACAGACCTATTTCTTCATTACCTTTTCTAGCTAAAGTATTAGAGAGAGTTGTTCTGAATCAATTACAAAATTTTGTGAATATGCATGATGTTTTGAGTCTTTTTCAATTTGGCTTTAGAAAATATCATGGGATGGAGACCCTGTTCTTGGCTAGCATGAATGACTTCTTGCATGGTTTTGATAGCGGGAAGTCTTTTTTGGTAGTGCTGTTAGATATTTCATCAGCTTTCGATACTGTAGATCAGAGGTACTCAAATCCAGTCCTGGAGGGCCGCAAACCAGTCAGGTTTTCGGGATATCCCTAATGAATATGCATGAGATAGATTCAAATAGAACGGAGGCAGTGCATGCATATTCATGCATATTCATTAGGGATATCCCGAAAACCTGACTGGTTTGCGGCCCTCCAGGACTGGATTTGAGTACCTCTGCTGTAGATCATGTTTTGTTGTCAAAGCTTTGTGAGATTGGGATTACTGGTGTTGTGTATGATTGGTTCAAATTTTTCTTGCATATTCATAAGTTTCAAGTTCGGTCTGCTGGAAATTATCTTTGGCATACGATATCTTCTGTTGTCCCTCAAGGATCGGCATTATCAGCATTGTTATTTATATCTATATTGCCTTGATTAGCAAAGGGGCTCATTCTAGAAAATGAATAAGCATTTGGACGTGCACCGGGGACATTTATGTGCTGAAAACATCTACGAACGTATTCCGGTACATGGCATCCATGCACATTTATCTTGCTAGCACAGGGATGTCCGAGCATCATTCACATTTACGGCCTGACCCGCTGACGTGCCCATTAGTTCTGCCAGAGACATGGAATAAGGCCAGTACTTAGAAAATTTTCATGCTATATTCTACAATTCGTCCCTTCAAGTGAGAGTGTGTGTGGGTGGCTTGAGGGTTGCATGGGAGGATCTGGTATGCTGATCTGCAATTCAGGGAGCACATGACTGCCTGGCCAGTACCTGGACCTTATGGATGACCGCAGTATCACCAGGTTCCACTGTGATATGGCAGCTATACATCAGCTGTGCCAGACACTGGGAGACATGACTGATGTTGTGCCAACATTCCCCAGATTGTGCCATCAGGAGTACATTCTTACCCAGTCCAGGAACTATGCAAGCTACGAGAGTGGTGATATATCTGGAGGCTGGCTACCTAGTATAATGGTACAGACATCCCCCCTCTGATGCCCACACAGGCCTGACCAGGGGAGCATTGCCACAAAGCAGACTGTCAGAAGGCAGGCAGGGTTGCCCCACAGATAGCAGATGTATGAGGACCAAAGTAAGCCAGAACAGAGCTGACATTGTATGTAGGGGTCATTAGCGGGATGGGAACAGCTGAGGGATGTAGAAAAGCAATGGGCAAAATTGAAGGGGGATATTTTAAGGGCAGCAAACCTTTCTGTTAGGTAGATAAATGTAAAAGGAAAAAGAGGCCACTATGGTTCTCAAAGGAGTAGAGGAGTAGCCTAAGTGGTTAGAACACTGGCTTGGTAACCAAACAACCATGGTTCAAGTCCCACTAGCACTCCTTGTGGCCTTGGGCAAGTCAATTAACCCTCCATTGCCTTGGAAGAAAGGCCTGGCAATCTACTTCTGGTCACACTGCCAAGAAAACTCAGGAGCTTCTGGATCACCAGGAGTCAGCATTGACTCAAAGGCACACATTACATTGCATGGTTCTCAAAAGAAGTAGCTGAAAAGGTGAAGAAAAAGAAGGTGGCCTTCATAAATACAAGAGATCACACAGAGAGGAAGACAAGCATCTATATTTGGAAAACTTAGAGAAGCTAGCAAAGTAGTCAGGAAACAAAGATACAAAAAGAAGAAGAAATAGCCAGTGCAATAAAATAGAGGGGATAAGACATTTTTCAAATACGTTAGTGAGAGAATGAAGTGCAAAAGTGGTGTTGTTAGACGCAAGGGTGAAGGGGAGGAATATGTAGAAGATGATGAGAATAAAGCAAAATTGCTTTCTGTGTTCACAGATGAAGGGCCAGGAGCTCAGAAAACACCCACAAATAGAAACAAAAGTGACGGGGATCTTGAACGATTTTCAGAAGACTATGTTCATGAGGAACTAGATAAACTAAAAGTAGACAAAGCGATGGGACCAGATGGGATACATCCGAGAATATTGAAGGAACTTGGGGACATTCTAGCGTCTTCACTGACTGACCTTTTCAATGCTTCTTTAGAGTTGGGAGTGGTCCCAGAGGACTGGAAAAAGGAACATATGGTCCCTTTACACAAAAGTGGAAGTAAGGATGAGGTTGAAAACTACAGGCTGGTTAGTCTAATCTCTGTGGTGAGTAAATTATTGGAAACACTGCTAAAAGGGAAGATGGTGAGATTTCTGGAGTCCAGTGGATTGCAGGATCTGAGGCAACATAGGTTTACCAGAGGCAGGTCTTGTCAGACAAATCTGATTTCTTTGACTGAGTGACCAGGGAGTTAGACCAAAGGAGAGCCCTAGATATGGTGTACTTAGATTTCAGTAAAGCCTTTGACACCATTCCACACAGATTACTTATAAACAAGCAGAGCACCCTAGGGATGGACCCTAAAGTGACTGACTGGGTTATAAAATGGCTACGTGGGAGGTGACAAAAGGTAAATGGAACTCACTCTGAGAAGAAGGTTACCAGTGGTGTGCCACAGGGATCTGTCCTTGGTCTGATTCTTTTTAAAAATCTTTGTTAGTGATATTACAGAAGGGCTGTCAGGTAAGGTTTGCCTCTTTACCTGTCTCTACCAAAATCTGCAATGGTAAAGTATTTGACAGCTGAGATTTAATGCTAAAAAATGCAGGGTCATGCATTAGGGCTGCAAAAATCCAAGGGAATGGTACAGTGTAAGGGGTGACGTATTTCTGTCCACAAAAGAAGAGCAGGACTTGGGCATGATTGTTTCTGATGATCTTAAGGTTGCTAGACAGGTAGAAAAGGTGGTGGCAAAAGCCAGAAGATTGCTTGGGTACAAAGGGAGAGGAATGTCCAGCTGAAAAAAGGAGGTGATAATGCTTCTGTATAAGTCTTTGATGTGACCACATTTGTAGCATTGTGTGTAATTCTGGAGACATAGGAGCACATTTGGAGCATTGTGTGTAATTCTGGAGACATAGGAGACAACAGGACATAGATAGGATAAAGTTTGTGTACTACTAAATGGTTAATGGTCTTCATTATAAAGCATATGAGGCGAGAATAAAAGATCTTAATATGTATACATTAGAGGAAAGACAGGATAGAGGAGATAAGAGAGACATTTAAATACCACCATTGCATAAATGCACAAGAAGAGATCCTCTTTTGATTGAAAGCAAGTCTGCTACAAGGGGACATAGGATGAGGATGAAAGGGATTAGATTCGTGAGTAATATGTTGAAATATGTCTTTATGGAAAGAGAGGTAAATGCATGGAATATTCTCCCAGTGGAGGTAATAGAGATGAGGACAGTATGGGAGTCATTCTGAGCAGCGTTTAGCAGGGATGTACATCCCGTTTGGATGTACATCCCCGCTAAATGCCCATGATAGATTCCATGCCCAAAACTCCTCACATATACAGAGAAGATGTGCAGGAGCTCTGGATGAGGGTGGACTGGAGAAGGAGCGTGTGCAGGGTGGAGGCAGGACCCTGACCATGGATGTACAGGGCCAATTCCGGTCACGGCCCTGTACATCTGGGGGTTCTAAGGCTAGACGGGAAACTTATTTCACCTCTGAGGTGGAGTAAGTCCCCCCGACAGAGGAGTGTGGCACTGGTGGATCCCCCAGATGAATGGAGTCGCAGCAGGAGGTGCCCCGCTGCCCAATCCCAGTTTTGGGAAGTCCCCTGGGGGTCAGGCAGTGGGAAAAGGCAGATTACTGCTGTGGCGGGGAAGCAGGGTATCTGCATGGCGTCCCAGTGCCATGGTGATGGGACGCCATGGCACCGGGGCTCCATGCAGGCGCTGCGGCTGGGTTCAACGGAGAATAGGCTGGACGTCTGGACCCTCAGAATCGGGGCACGACCTGCCCATTCAAGCCCTCTGCACCTGATTCTGCTCCCATGGGACGTCTAGCTCCTGCGGATGCAGAATTGGGTGCAGATCCAACCGGTCCAGCTTTTAGACATCCAGACAGGCCCTGTTCTGAATTGGCCTCTATCTGAATACAAAAAGATAAACACAGACGATCTCTAAAGGAAAAGATGGGACTTTAGTTTTTGATATAGAAGGGCAGACAAGATAGGCCATGTGGTCTTTTTCTGCTGTCATATTTCTATGTTTCTATGTATGGGACAGGTGTAGCCACATATAGAGAGCAGCTGTGAGAAAATCCAGTACCCAGATATGTGGGAAACAGATGCTATAGCCAGAAAGCCATTGTCATTAGAGGTATACCACAATTACAAAAACAAAACACTCAACAAAAGTAACCCCAAACAAAAGAAGAGTGAATAGGCAAAATGTGAGCATAAATCAAAATAAAGACCTAGAAATTTCTTGTCGGAAGATCAGCCATGAGGTTAATAGCCTCCCGAAGCTGTTACTTCCATTTTAATCAATTTTATAGAAATTCTTATATGCCCCCTAAAGAGCAAGAAAAGGTGGAAAAAAGAAACCACAAATAGGTGCCACCTTCATAATAATTTAGAAACCCCAAATTTTTTTTTTTTAAAATTAAGCATTATCCTTTAACTTATCTGAATCGTCATAGGTCATTTGAAGTCCCAACATCAACCGATCAAGGTACTCTTCAATTTCATAGAAATACCAAAACGGAGATGTTCCAAAAACAGCAGTTGTCCGAAAGAACACAGCACTGCGTTTCGGGCATATCTAACTTCCATGCCCTTAACGCTTTAGTAAACTGCCATGCTGGTGAGTAGAATGCCGTATTGCATCTCCACCTCTCCGAGACGCCGGCGCATGCTCTTTACGAATCCGAGAATCATGGGAAAGACTCAATCTTTAAATAGGCAGCTGGGCCAATAAGGCAACAGATCACCCTTCAAAACCAGCCAAACAGACTGTAATGACAGGAGAGGGGTCATCAAGACTTAATCAAAGCAAATACTTTACAGGATACTTATCCAGTCCAATTCGCGATTTAGTCTTGATGGTTCCACAGTAGACCAGGTGAAAATCCATTTTTGTTCCAAAACCTGAAGTCGTTGTTCACGATCTCCACCTCTAGGGTTCTCAGGCACATGATCAAGCACACGCCAATTCAAATCCTCAAAGGAATGATGATAATCCAAGCAGTGTTGTACAATTGGAGCTGATACCGTACCAGTCCTAAGTCGAGAAGCATGCTCTCCAAGGCGAACTTTTACAGCACGCACTGTTCGCCCTATGTACAATAAATTACAGGGGCAGATCAAAACGTAAACCACATAAGAAGTTAAACATGTGGTAAGCCAACGAACTCGATGGACAAAATTAGAACCTGGCACTGCCCATTCAAAGCCCAGTATGGTCTGAGAACAAAAAACACAGGAAGTACATGAGAAGTGTCCCATTTCCAATGAATCTCTCAATAAAACTCTATCCAGAGGGGAAACTGTGACACCCACCATATCACGAAGATTAGAACCTCTGGAATGTGCTATTCTTAATGGTCCCTGAAAGCACGGGTGTAATTGCAAAACATGCCAATGTTTGAGAAGAATTTTACGCACTTGAGGAGTATGAGACATATAGGGAAGTACCCCCACAATCATTTCAGAAGAAGCATTGGAATTCAAATCATTAGAGGACTGTGAAGCAGATAAAGGGAACAGCCATTCTCTATGAGTATAACGTGCCCGCAAAAAAGCTTGTCTAATAATTTTCTTAGGATAACCCCGTTGGGCCAACCTATGTGATAAATCAGCTGCATGCTTTAAAAATTCCTCCAATTCCGAGCAAAGTCGTCGTAGCCTCAAAAATTGGCCATAAGGAAGACCTTTCTTTAGAGACAGTGGATGGAAACTAGAAAATGCTAAAAGCGTGTTCCGCTGCACAGACTTACGATATAATGTGGTTTGAAGAGCATTGTCATTAGAGGAGCATAGGTTTGCTGCTCAGCAATATAATGCATCCTTTGGGGAACTGCAAAGTTAGTTTAGGTTTTTGTGAGGTTGGTAAGGGCCCATATTTTGCATTTTAAGGAGTGTTTTTAGAAATGACCAATGCAAAAATAACTGAGGCAGTGTTATACTGCCAATTAATGTGTGATGGCAAACATGTTAATATTTATTTGATCTTATAATACATAAGAGTGCACTGAGATTACTTTGCAATGTTCTGGGCTTGAAACAAACTAGTATATATGGTCTAGTTTGTAGCAGTTTTTATGTATCATCACTATTTATGTCTAGTTTGCATCAGCAAAACACTGTCAGTGAGAACAGCAGATTAGGAAATGCATGTTTTAACTGAGGAGATATGGCCACCAGAGGTAACCATGGTTATTTCACAGAGACAAGCATGATCGGAAACGTGCAACTTTACAGAATACAGTGAGTGTGGGGATGCCCAAAACGCTTTCAGCATTTACCCGTGTATTAATTTTGGCAAGGGACATGTTTCTACTCTTCACTCTATGGTCCGTGCCTGTACCTGTATGTGGGTCTTGCGCTGGATACGTGTACAAGCCGGCTGAACAGCATGCTCGACATGCCATGCCAGACACATCTATGGGACAATTCCAGAAACACAGGCACATCGATACCTACGGATTTGGAATTTGCATGGAATCATTCCTGCGCCCAATTTAAACGTGTCCTTTGGAAATAACCGGCCTATATGGAATCTGCCTCAAAGTGTTTACTGGCCTAAATCTTGTCTTTTGGATGTATGCTGATGATATTCATTTTTTGTTCCAATTGATTCCACTATTCAGGAAACTCTTGATTTGGTGGCTGTATATTTCAGGATTGTTAGAGCTTATATGACCCATAACAGGCTTATGCTCAGTGTTGGTAAGACAGAGATTTCACATTTGTCTTTGGATTCTTCTCCATTGACTTCAATGCAGTTAAGAGTTGACAACTGGATGCTTCCTGTCTCTACTCAAGTTAGTGATTTAGGTTTGCTTTTGGTTAGCCAATTATCATTGGTCCCTCATATTCAAAGAAGGCTGCTTTCTTTAAATTGAATATCATTCGCAGATTAAAACCATTCTTAGTGGAAAATAATTTTCGCACAGTAGTGCAAACTCCTTTTTAGCTCCACTTGATTATTGTAGCTGTTTATTTTTAGGTTTGCCCATACGAGTGATTTAGCTATTACAATTAGTGCAAAACGCTGCTGCATGACTTATTATAGAAGTAAATTGCATCAAACACATTATGCCTGTCTTGCAAGTTACACTGGTTACCTATTAAATGGCGTATTATTAATAAGATTCAGATTTTTGTTTTTAAATCTCTTAATTATGTAGCACCACAATGTTTTTCAGTGGTTTTGAGAATTTATTGTCCGCCATGCTTTTTGCATTCTCAGGCTACTCTTTGATTGGAAATGCCATCGTTTTGTGAGGTGCACTTTTTTAGGAGGAGGATGTTTCTCTTCTATACCGCGCTGATGTTGAATAGTGTGGTATAGAAGAGAAATTAAATAAATAAATAAAAACGTTTTCTATGAAAGCATCTAAGCTCTGGAATTCACTTCTGGTATAGATGCTCCTCTTGCCTGACAGAGGAGTATTTAGGAAGCATCTTAGGACCTACCTTTTTGAACAACCATAGGCAGTGGTTTAGTTAGATAGTAGCTATTTGAGAGCAGATGATTTATTTACTTTATTTACTTTTTTATTTATTTATTTTTATTTAGCTATTGTTATTTTTATTTTGTTTGTTATTCATTTGTTTTTATTACGTTTAGTTCTTGAGATTTTCTCATTTGTTTTATATTTTTGAGTTATTGTGTATGTCTTTTGTACTCCGCCTAGGTTGTTATGCAGAATATAAATCTTTTTAAATAAATTACTCAACATAGTCCCAGGCATATACAAACTAAAAGGGCAACCAAAGCAAAAGCCATCATTACTGGCCAGCATTTAGTAAACATAGTAAATAAAGGCAGATAAAGACCAGAATGGTCCATTCCATGTGATGAGTATGGTGCCCAAGATCGTATCTGCCATTTCATGCAGGTGATATCCATTTATGCCTTTCTTTAGGGTTGTACCTGTAGGTCCATGCAAGTTACCCCTCTATGCCTTTGTATAGGGTTGTAACTGCTGCTCCAAGCAAGTTCCCACTCCATACCTTTGTTTAGAGTTTTACCTGCCTTTCTGTGCTTTTGTTTAGAGTTTGTCTAAGCACATATACCATTAGGATGGCATGCTGACATGACATGAAAGCAAAGTTAAGAATGGTAACTGGAGAGAAGCAAAAAGAGATACCTTGAGCAGGAAAGGCAAAAAAAAAGAGACTTCCTCCTTCTGGAAAGGTTAGCAAATCAACAGCCTGGGTGCAGTCAACTAGAGAAATGGAAGGACCATGTAAGAAGTAAAGTACACAGCATGGACTTGGCAGACACATAGCAAGAGACATTACAAAGGGAACCCAACAAAAGAATAATAGTATCGCCACAGAAAGGCCGAATCATTCAATCACATTGTCTTTTTTGTCTTTCCTATCATGTGAATTGCCTCCAAATAGGTGAAACCCTTTTGCCCAAAAGATGTAATTTGGGCCTGTGGAGAGTCATTTATAAGGGGGATCCTAGTTAAAAGATTGTTATAGGGCGCCTATGTTAAACCTACTTTATAACCACGAGTGTGCTTACTTGTCTTTATAAAATACTAGCATAAGTAGTATAATGTGTGCCTATATTTTTCAAGTACACATGTAAATTATAGCATTTTATAACCTGTGTGTAGACTTGCATCTTCTGCTCACACTATACCCAAACTCCACCCATGTGCATGCCCACTGATAAAGTACCTACCATTGTGCCAAAGCGTGTACGTTTACACTGGTCGGTATTTTATAAGATGGCCACATATGCATAGGACTGACTTAAAAAATGACCTCTTCAATGTTTAATGAATTTGATTGACTGTCTTTCGAATCAGGACATCAAGGCAGTGAACTATGTCAGTCCAAAATTCTAGCAACTACATAAAAGCAGACAGCATATAAACTGGCAAAACTGATGAAACAGGAAAGTAGTCTAGTATGGACCACCTTCTGTATCTATAAGTATAATTTTTACAAGGTTTTCCATGAGAGGTCATGTACATACCAGTAGAAAAAGAACTTAGAAAACTGCCCTTCCTGAATTTATTTATTTCTTTAGACAGTTTTGTATACTGCCTTATCCTTCAATCAAAGCGGTCACAGCACAATTGGGGGATACATTTAACATGTGGGGATATGAGAAACATACACTAATACTTACAGGGAACATGGGCAATGGAGGGTTAAGTGGCTTACCCAAGACCACAAGGAGCATCTGTGTGACTAGAAACCCCAGTCCTTCTGGCCCAAGGTTGCTGTCCTCTAGTGGGATTTGAACCCCTGACCTTCTGGCCTGAAGTACCTTGCCCCAACCACTAGGCTACTCCTCCCTCCTCCCTTTACATTGATGGTGGCTTATGAATGAGGAAAGCCAGATGGCATGCACTGGGGAAAAGGGTGGCACAGAGATTTCATTTTGAAATCCCATCACCCACTTTCCTCTGCATATTTTTGCACCAGCCTGCTGATTTTTAAAGGGAAGTTCCATGAAGAATTTCCCTTTTGAAAATCAGTTTGCAAGCACTGTGAGTAATTTACACACATTTTTTATAATTTTATCACTCACTTCATTATGTTAATGCAAAGTGTCTTGCAATATCTAAACAATAAATATAAAATAACAATACAACCAGTAAATCATAATTAAAAACTAAACTCCAACCCAGTTTAACAAAAAAAACCCACACGTAAAAAGCTAGACCTTTAAAAACTTGCACAACTGCAACATATATAGTTTTCTTCTCATTTCATAGCAAAAAGCATTCCTGAGCATCGACCAGCAAATATGAAGGCCTGCTACCTAGCAGAAACCAAGTTTACATCAGCAGGGCCTAGAACACATAGAAGTCCTTACTGTGAGGTTCACAAGCACTGGGAAGCAGCACAATGATACAAAAATGTGCCCTCCATTTGTATTTTCACTTCCTATTTTAATATATCTGTTTTATTTTAAATCTTTTGTCTGTCAGCAATGGCCATGCATATTCATTGATGGTGGTTTACAAATAAGAGGTTACATTTTCTATAGATAAATGAACTTAAGGGCAGCCAGCTCTACTTCCAGATCATTTATTGGACACATTTTAAGACCCCTCATTGGCTCTTAGCATATTATTTTAAAGTACTCCCTTATGTCCACCTCACTACTCTCTAACAATTATCATCTGGTCCATCAAGTAGAGTCATTATTCATCTGGGAGGGATTATAAACACTAGAAATTATTATCACCTTTACTAATATTCGGCAATGTTTTCTTTTAGTTCCAGTGAAAGTCATATAGTTTTGTCATTCAAAGGAATGCTCTATTATTATGGAAGCTTGTTGCTACTGTATAATTTTAAGAAATCAGCATTTTTGTTGAGTTTGTAATTTTGCTCAAGCTAACTGCTGCATGGCCCACTTTATGATCAAATCTCTTATTAATCGCAAGAAACACAGAAGCTTACCTTTGGGCAAAACATTTTGACATACAAAGACAATATTGCTCCATCCCATAGACTCAATAAAAGATATCCCCAATAAAAGATATCCCCAGACAACACACTGGTCCTTATATAGAGCCAAGCTGAAAAAATAAATGTTTCCTCTCCTTCCCTTTTATGCCCACCAAGTCACCCATCCCTCAACCTGCAGTCCCACCCTACCACTTCCCACCCTTCCCAGATCAACACTTAAACAAACGTACAATTCAACACCAAAATGCAAGCTCTAACTGACAACTTATGTAAATAGGCTTCCCAGATCCCCAAAAATTTGGGATGTAGCCAAGAGGTCAAAAATGCCGCTTTTGCAATAGGACCTGATCAATACTACAGCTCATGAAATATGTTTTTGGTCAAAATCACTCATTTGTATATTCTTTACAAGAGCAATTGCTGTAACAGCAAAGAAAAAACAATACCCTGTTTCCTGAAAAATTACAATTCATAGGTCCTCTTCTGGTATCTGAATTATAATTCATTATTGTTGGTGCTACATAATAGTGCAACCTAGTGTTCAAAGTTGACAATGTCCATGACACCTTATCTGCTCCAGATGGAGATAAGAAGGTCATTTTAGAAGCTCTAAGCATGATTTGGACGTCTGAAAATGGGTATGCAGATGTCGAAATCATAGAGACATCCCTGGAACCATTTTGCAAAAAGGCTCTGAAGATGTCCCTATGCTGGAGTAATCTATCCTGCACAGGGGCACAGATGGGGGCATGTTCGGGGTGTTCCTGAGAACTTAACATAAAAACCTAACAGCAGAAAAAGACCATATGGCCTATCTAGTCTGCTCTTCCATATCAAATACTATAGTCTCTTTTTTTACTTTAGAGATCTTCTGTGTTTGTTTCATGCTTTCTTGAATTTAGATATTGTCCTCATCCCTTAGACATGCATGCCCAGTTTCAAAAATAGTAAGCACGCCTCTGCCCCAGTTCAAGTCTATACCTGCTCCAGGGCATGAATAGACATCTGAAAAGTGTCTGTTTCCCTAGAAAAGTCATTGGAGGATAAAGAGGAGATAGAACTCTGTACAGTCCACAATGGTAAAAAGAATTGATGGAATTTGAGGATACCTGCTGTGTGGTTGTTGAGCTGTAAAACATCTTCACTACTTGAAAGGCAGGATGGAGAATGTCTACAGTCTATGGTACAGTACATCCATATCGGGGACATCTATGTTTATGGAATCACCTTACTTGCTAACCGTTTTTGGGGACATTTTGGTCAGGACATCCCAAAAAGCATCTAGACGTACTTTCTAAAATGCTTCTTCATGCATCAATGTTCACCTTGATTTCCACTAAAGTGAGGTAGAATTGCATTAAAGATAGCAAATGTGCATTCACTCTGTCATAGTCCCTATTGTTTGGAATCATAACAAGAGACCTGATCTAAACTTAATATCAGTATCAAGGAGTTTACAGGAGTTATACCTAGTCCTCCTTAAAAGATAAGAACTCGAGATTTGTTTGGTATGATCCAAGATGGAGCTGTGAGCTGTTGCAGCTAAGGATGTTCTATGGCTCTGGGTGTGTGCCGATGTTTTTGGGTGCTCCCGCTGCCTGAGATATGGACAAATGGAAGGGGAAGGGGCAAGCTTTGCTTCTGGAAAGCTCCATTTCCCAGCCTTTGCGCCAAAAATGCTTTTGGCATTTCCTCAGTCTCCCCAGCATCCTTTCCCCAGGGCCAGCCCGATGGATGAACATTGGGCAGCAGTGTAGAGGGGGGTTTGTTAAGCCCTATAGTGCGGATGCCGGCCCCGAGACCCGGAAGTGTGGGAGCTGTGGGATCATCGGAGAGGCTACAGACCAGTGTGTGGTTGTTGGCATCTCTCTACCAGGAGGCGTTCCTGTGGCGGAGTCGTCCTGCCTTGTGGATGTGATTGCCAGAGCTTCACTGAATGGCCTGCAGTGGTCCGTGAGTTCCTTCACATAGGGGATGGGAGAGGCTCTCTCCGGGTGTATTTTTCAGGAGGTTCAGAAACCAGCAGTTGTGACCTTGGAGTCACTGTGGGATGTGATTCAGGGACTGAGCTCCTCCATGCAGACTTTATTCAATAGATTGGTAGGTGATTTGTCTATTGTGTCACAGTCGGTAGTTGAATACTCTCAGGCTTTGAATCAAATTTATGCTAGTTGTGATGGTCATGTGTGATTACTTTAAATTTGTTCCTTGTAAAAGTTATGTTTGATTGCTCAAAATTGTTCCTTGTAAAGTTATGTTGCAATGTAAACCACCCCTGATCTCTGGAAGGGGCGGTATAGAAAAACTTTTCAAATAAATAAATAAATGGTCTTGAGTGAAAAGTGACTGCTGTTCAGACTTTGGGGGATGCCCTAGTTAAAGATAAGAACATCTCTCACAGATGGATGGAACATTTGGAAAATTAGGTGCACTGGAATAACTTCCCTCTGTTGAACTTTCCCAGGTCACCCCTCATATCAGCGATGGATATGGTTAAAAAATATCTGACCAAGGTTTTGGGTATGGATGCTGGCTCCCTTCCTCCTCAAGTCAGGGCCCAATACCTGTCCACAGGAAGTTCCATGCCTGGGGTCAGGTGGATCCTGTGAGTTTAAATCTCACAGAGTTTTTGGAGTCCTCTATCGAGGTGGTTAACCAGCGATCCATCCTAGTTGTCACATTTGCCTTAGAGTTTGACCACAATTCTGTTTTCAAAATGTATTTCTGCTCAATGAATAAGCTGTTTTTTGGC
Organism: Ichthyophis bannanicus; assembly: GCA_033557465.1. Lineage (NCBI taxonomy): Eukaryota > Metazoa > Chordata > Amphibia > Gymnophiona > Ichthyophiidae > Ichthyophis > Ichthyophis bannanicus. The sequence continues at coordinate 170,968,514 of CM066038.1, forward strand.
TCTAAAATGTGTGTATTTCAAGATCTTTCTAGATTCACACAGAAGCGGTGCCAGAAGTTCTTGGTACTACGTTCTAGGGGCTTAGCTTCGTGTTACGATTTCCATCTATATGTTAGATTGTTTGTGAGGGGAAAAACGTTTTATTTTTTGAGCCTAAACAGCTAATTGATTTCTTAATGGCCACCACTGTAGGCACCACTGTAGGCACCACTGTAGACCCGCTGGGAAAGGTATAGGTGGGGGGGGGGGGCATTCTTAGGGATTGCATTAATATATTGTATCAATATATTTACTTTGTATATACTTTTTTCCTTATTACTTGGATCTATTTACCTCTAATGTGGTCTAATTGGTTTGTACATTTTTTTCTTTAGCAACAGAGTTCTGTGCTAGATATTTCCTTTGTATTTGCTAAATTGCTTTTCACTTTCTTTTTGGAGTGTAAGAGTTGAAATTCTAATAAATAGAAAAGAAATAAGAACTCAACTCACCTTAAGGGCAATGGGCCCAAACTAGAGGAAGGAAGGCCCTGGACTCCCTGAAGTTTTGGAGAGCGGGAAGATGAGCTCCTCCTCACTTTCCCGCTCACCCAACCAGCAGCCACAGATCCAGCATTTAAATTCAAAGGGCCGCAAGGGCCGAAGAGGAGTGGCATGGGAACACTGGACTGTCTGAAGCATCGGAGAGCAGGAAGGTGAGCTCCTTCCCGCTCCCCTGCTCACCCAACCAGTGACCACAGTTCCAGCATTTAAATTCAAAGGGCCGCAAGGCGCCCCCCTGTGCCTGAGGGCATCACGAGAAGGCCCATAGGCGTGATCCTTAGAGTGGCCTGCAGAGTAACATAACTATCAGCAGCAGCTAAAGCAGCTGTTGCAGCTCCTCCTTCCACTGTTATTTTTCCATAAATAAATGAAGCAGCCTCCCGACGACTCCAGCCATAGAGCTATGTAAATAGCATATGATCTCAATGCTGCACCACCAGGTTAACCAACAGTTCCTCTTATATACCTGCAACCACAACACTGCCCATATTGCTGCTCTTCCCACTTGGCCAAATAATTCCCTACTTCAGTTCCCCCTGCACACACACTTTAACACTTATCCAACATGCTCTGCCTCATTTCATACCTCATCATACTGCTTCTTGCTGCTCATACAGTCACACAAACTTCCACACTCACCACATTTTCCATCATTCCAGTCATACAGCACCTATACAACACCATCAGACTTCTTCCCTTCACCTCCAAACCTCGATACAGAAATGCTTACAACCTAATCAAAATTCAACCGTCCCCCGGATTTTCCACTCCTCCAGCAGATTTACCTTCCACTCAGCCACTCAAATGTGTCCTCATCAACACATATTCTATCTGTAACTAAATCCCTATCCTGGTTGACTACATTAAGCTTAATCACATTGACATACTTTGAATAATGGAATCATGGCTCAAAAAATCCAACACAGTCCTATTAAATCAACTTTCTATCCTCATATACCAGCTCTTCAATCACACCAGAACTACTAGAAAGGGAAGAGGTGTAATTATAATTGCCAAGGAGGACCTCTAATTCAAAATGACCAACTCCAGCTCTACCAATGACTTGGACATTATCACTATATCCAACACCCACCTATCAGTCTGCCTTACGTACAGAAAACCAACTGCAGGATCCAACGACCTCTCACCTCTAATTGAAGAGGCATTTTCCAACAACCACAAAAAGAAATGGTTCATCTTCCTGGTGACCTCAATCTTCCCATCTTATCTAACAAACAATCCTTACCTTTCCTCCAAACAATGGAAGCACTCCAGCTCAGGCAAATTGTTTCAGAATCCACTCACTCCAGGGGGGGAACCCTAGACCTGATATTTACTCCAGCCACATGGCCACACCAACACCTTTCCTCAATGACTCAAAACACCCCAATACCTTGATCTGACCACAACATGCTCACCTTTTTCCTACCAAACCTCTACAATGCATCTACCCACAAACAGAGACTCCTTCATCCTCAACATCCTACCTATGACCCAAGTGGATCTAACCAACCTCGAATCCTCTATATCTGAATGGAACAACTACATATCATCTGTGCTACTACACCCATCATCCCAACTAGGATCAAAAGATCATACCATGTACCTTGATTCACACTCAAGCTCAAAACCTTAAAGAACAAGCTCGGGCAACTAGAGTGTAAATGGAGACGCCAAAAGGACCCATCCAACCACTCAGCATACACAGCAGCCCAGTCTGAATACTGCTCACTCACTCTCCAAAAAAAAGGAATACCATATTAACCTAATTAAAGCATCTCTCAATCGACTTAGAGAACTGTTCGACATAGCCTTGAACCTACTCAAAAATCCAACCACCAACAAATCTGATGCCACCCTCCAACCTGCCAACATGGCACAATTTCTGCAATCTAAGCAAGCATCCTCCACCAGAATATCCTGACTCTCCACCCCTTCCTCCATTACCCCAAGCAACCAAACCTGGACAACATTCAATCCTTTGTCTGCTCAGAAACTGGAAAAGATCATCACAAACCTAAACAACACTATCTCCTTGCTCGATCCCTGTCTGTTCACCTGGATCAAAATTACCAAAGAAGAGCTCATCCCAACCATTCAACCCATCATACAAATTTCACTAACACTAGGTTGCATGCCAACAGCCCTCAAGCAAGCCTCCATCAGACCCTTACTTAAAAATCCTGCAACTGACCCAACATCACCGTCCTCCTACAGACCTATCTCCAGCATCCCCTCCCTTGCCAAAATCATTGAAAAAACAGAGCTACTCCAAACATATAACCAAGAACCTCACTTTCTCGCCACCATCCACAATCAATTTGGACAACTTAAATCTGCATGTAAAAGAGCAAGTAAGGTACCTCGGCATATACTCTATCGAAACATGAACTTCCATGCTCACATCAAAGAAGTTACCAAAGCAGCATACTTCCAAATGAAAACAGTCCAAAACCTCCATCCACTATTGTAATAGAACAACTCCAGAAATATTTGTCAAGCCCTCATCACTCCGATATTTGACTTTGCAAACATAATTTACTAGGGGCTCCCAAAGGTCTCTCTACTCACCCTACAACTCGCACAGAACAGAGCAGCTAGAATAATCACAGGCACCAGGCAATGAACACACATTACCCTGGTACTAAGGCAGCTACACTGGTTACTCATATATATGAGAATCAAATACAAAGACTCCTTAATCATATTTCAGACCTTCCACAGCCTTTCAGCAAATATACATTGGCCTCTTATCCACGAACCCTTCAACAACAGATCAAGGAGAAAAGCTAGCCCTGCCTTTTATCAATTTCAGCATCATTCTCTCATTCCAACCTCCCCATCACCAGCAGAGCCTTCTCCTTCCATGCCTCCACTATCTGGAACTCCCTCACCTCAGAATTATGATCATTGACTGACACTGGGGAGTTTTGACACAAATTAAAACCTCACCTCTTCCTATAACATTTTGGATCTGGCACTTAGCTCCTGACCAATCCCTCCCACCCCCTAAGCTCGTACTATGTTCCCTGCTACCCTCTCTATTACCCCAAACTTGTACCATACATCACAACTTGCTCTAACTATTGCCTGCTTTGTTAAATGTTAATTCCCATCCCTACTATCAAGTTATTCCTGTTACATGTTAGACCCTCTAGTTTCCTGTTAAAAGTTAATTTATTTACTCACGTTCCATGTAATGTTATACTTATTTATTTATTTATTTATTTACAGTTTCTTATATACCGCACTATTCAGCATCAGCGCGGTTTACATGGAACAGAAAAGCTCAATACAGTTAACACGTATGAATTTACAGATAACAGGGCAAAAAACTTGGATAACAGGGGTAAACTATTTACAAACTATTTACAAAACTTGCTACATAGAGACATATGAATAGGCGTTTCATGGAAACATATGCATCATTAAGGTTAGAGTATCTGTCTTGGATTTGTTGTTGAGATACCGTGTATTTGCTTAGCGAATTGTATTGTTGGGCTCTATGGGGTGTCGTTGGGTTCTATGAGGTACTTGTTGAAAAGGTGGAATTTGAGGGCCTTCCTAAACTGTGTTAGACTTTTGATAGCCCGGATACCAGGGGGTAATGCATTCCAGCATCTTGGCGCACTGAGAGTAAAGGCCCTGTTGGCTGTAGATGTGGTACAATCTGTTAGAGCTTTCGGGACTTTTAGAGAGTTTATAGCTGTGGATCTTCTTGCTCTATTTGGGGATGTGGTATGGATGAGGGCAGTTAGGGATGCAGAGGAGAGCTTGTTAATAGCTTTAAAGGTGAGTAATAAGGTCTTGAAAACAATTCTAGCCTGGATGGGTAGCCAATGTAACTGTATCAGCAGAGGCGTCACGTGGTCACTCCTGGAGGCTCCATGGAGGACCCTTGCTGCAGCGTTCATGGCGAGCTGCAGCGGGTTCAAGGTGGATTGGGGAAGGCCTTGTAGGATGGCATTGGCATAGTCAAAATGAGGTATAATCAACGCTTGGTAGATGGTCCTGAAATCATTCGGTTCCAGCAAGGATCGTAAATGCCTAAGTGAGCGGATCTTGTAGTATACTGCTCTGACTGTGTTTCCTATGTGAGCTTTCATGTCCAGGCGTTGATCCAAGGTGACTCCCAGGTAACGTATTGAAGGTTTAGTTTGTAATTCAGCTCCTTTTACTTTGAGGTATTGAGGTGGGGTAAAGTTAGGGTTCCTCGTAATGAAGAGTACTTCCGTTTTCTTATGTTGTATTCGGAGGTTTTGGGAGAGAAGCCAATCGGATATTGCATTGAAGCAGCTCGTCAGTGGGGAGAGGTCCAATTGTTCAGTAGAGAAGGGTATGTAAAGCAGGACATCGTCAGCGTATAACATGCAGTCAACATTGAAGGACCGGATGATCTTGCAAATTGGCTGCATATAAATGTTGAACAATAGGGCCGAAAGGGAGGATCCTTGCGGGACTCCCTGGCTTTGGTGGAAGGGTTCTGAAGTTGTCCCTCCAGAACGAACATGCTGCCATCTTCCGGATAGGTAAGATCTGCACCATTCAAGTGCTCTTCCATTAACTCCTTTCTCAATTAGTCGCCCTAAGAGAAGCTCATGACTTACTGAGTCAAAAGCTGCAGCGATGTCCAGGAAGATGAGAGCAAATCCTTGACGGATGTTGTCAATGCTGGTGATTATCTTGCAGAAGAGAGTGGTAAGAAGAGTTTCCACTCCGTGGAATTCCCTAAAACCATGTTGGCAGGAGTCTAATGGTGCAGTGGTGTCAATGTGATCCTGTAATTGTCGTTGAACCTCTTTTTCAATGATCTTCGCTAGGAGTGGTATGCTGGATATAGGTCTGTAAGATTCTGCCTTTTTGGGATCGAGCTTGCAGTTTTTTAGCAGAGGTCTGATAGAGGTATGTTTAAGAGCAGAAGGGAAAGGTTCATTATTTTGGATAGTACTGGGCTGAAGTGACTGCGGAGCTCCTTGATCCAAAAGGCTGGGCATGGATCAGACTGGGATGTGGTGGTGTTAAGGGCCATAATAGTGTCTTCAATTCCTTTCTTGGTAGGAGTAGAGAAGACGGTTATGGCTGTTGGACAATCTTGCTCTGGGGTGGTAGCTGTAATAGAGGTTTTGTTGGTCTGGCATATCTTGGATTGTGCGTAGGTTGCAAAATCTTGTGGGTGTATCTTGAATTGAGGCCCAGAGGTTGGTTCCTTTGATAGAGTCTTGACCAGGTCAAAAAGGTCATGTGATTTATTTAGAGATCTCTTTAAGGTATCCGAGTAGTACTGTTTCATTGTTTCAGTGATTGCCTTGCGGTGCGTGGTCAGATGGCAGTTGTATGCTGTCTTGTCACTTAAAAAATGAGATCGGCGCCAGCATTTCTCGAGTTTCCGTAATTGGGTGAGAGATGCTCTAAGATCAGCTGTGTACCACGGAGCGCTCGCTCTTTTCCCTGAGGGCTTGTTGGTTGGTGTGCGTAGGGCGATTGCGCTGAGGCAGTTGTTCCAGTGAGAAATTAGGTCGTCAAGGTTCAGGGTGGTTTCATTGATGAGTGTTTGAGTTTCCGCAAGGATAAGATCTCTGTTGTATGGCTTGAAACATCGAGAGGGCGGTTTTGCTTGGTATCTTGTTGCACTTTGAATGGGCTTTGTGCGAAGGAATCTGGAGGATGATCAGTTTGTGATCTGACCAAGGAACAGAAGTTATGGATGTTATGGGGTCCTGAGATGAGTTGAGAGCTATCTGTGGGGCGAATACTAAGTCCAGGATATTACCCTTAATATGAGTAGGTTCCATAACTAATTGTTTGAAGCCGAGATTTGCTAGTGCATCAAGGAAGGATGATGCTTGGTTGTCTTGTAGCGTAGGCAGGTTAAAGTCGCCTAGGATACAATTTGGGATACTTGGGTTTTGAGTGTTGGAGGCGAGATCAATGATGGCAGTGATATCGTCAGGGGAAGCTGAGGGTGCTCTGTAAAGCAAGTTGATTGAGCTGCGTTTTTTGGAAATGGTGACGGTCTCCAGGTGGTTTGTGCTGGTGGAGTCCACCGTCTGGAAATGGAGGTCTGTCCTGGTAAGGATGAGCACACCTCCTCCTCTTTTGTCTTGTCTATGGCTTGTATGTACTGTGAAATTCAGGGGGAGAAGCTGATTGAGTATGACGTTGTCTTCAGCAGATAGCCACGTTTCTGTGACCATGAGTATATCAAGGTCGTGGAGGGAGATTATGTCAGTGACAGCTGGCCATTTCTTCCGGATTGTTCCTTGTTCTTTGCACACTACTGTGACTGGTAGATACAGAGATATAAAAAAAGTTGCTAAATAAATAAATATACAAATAGTGCTTTGGTATTGCTTTACTCCAGGAGACACACTTAATGATGCCAAACATGAGAAATTGCAGTAGAAATGGGTGGAGAAGTGCCTCACTGCCTCTGTATGCATCTAAATGGGTGTATGTACAGGGCTCGAGTGGCAACCTCTGGCAGCTGCCTCAATAGCAGTCATCTGGAGGGCAATTTTGTTCATTGTGTTTGGAACTGCCCCATTATCCAGAAGTTTTGGAATGATTTTTGGAGTAATTTGATAAGATTGTTGAGAGACCCAATGAGTGGAACTCCACAGAGGAATCTCCTGGATATGGGTGAAGAGTTGCCATTGGGTTTGGCTGCACATATTCTGTGTTTCCAGAAGGCCTACCTCATTGCAAATACTGCATATTCTTATATTGGATAAAGCCAAATCAAATGCATGAGCTTTTGACTATGGAGCAGCTTTCTGTACTTCATGAGAGCTGTTCCGTGGTAAAAGGCTTTCTCAAAGCATTGGCGCTCTTTCTGGGATCCTTATCAATGTGCTGTTGAATAAACTTGACTTTGAGTGGTTGGATTGTTTGGCAGGATAGGAGGGGATTTGGGGGGGGAGGAAGAGTGTATTCGGTAAAGTGGGCGATATATTGAAGTTAATATGGGAATGCACTTTAAGAGTATGCTTTGTATCACAATGGCTTCTTTTATTGTATTATCATTTGTTTGAATAAAGATAACTTTTCTTAAAGGACTTGATTGGAATCTTGTTGAGCCTGCATGGTAAGCCAGGTACCCTTTTGTTCTGAACCTTGGCTTGGCTGATTTTAATTTCTCTCCACATGCCTTATCACTGGTGCAGATCTCTTGATCATTCACATTCATGTCCTTATTTGGCAGCCTGACCCCTAGCAGTAGTACCCTGAGATTACTGCTACGAGTTATGGGGTCTCAGGAACCATTTTAGCAACTATGATCAGCCAAGTAGGGTTAGATGAGGATTGTTCTTGCTCCACTAGACACCAGGGTCCCCTGGTAAAGCCAGCAATGGGGTCAGAGGGGCCTCAGGGAATTCTTGTTGCCAAAGAAGGGCAGTGCGGAATGTATTCATGCTGGGAGGGTTGCTTGTGGAATGGATTGGATGTGTTGGGAGCTTTCTGGAGGTGATCAGAAGGCTTCATTGTTAATTGAGGGATGGGATCAAGGTCAGAGGGTAGTGGGGGGGGGGCATCAGACCTAGACATTGACTGCTGCCCTTTCCAGCAGACAATTATATGTGCCTTGAGCTAGCTATAAATGCTAACATCTGTAATTTTTTCTGGATTTCCGGTGTGAAATGGAGAATTCACCTCAATATTGTGGGCCCCCCAAGCCACTCCCTCTCATTGCCCTCACTACAGTCTTCAGGAAATTTAAACATGGTAAGCATCCTCATATTTAAAAGTGCCATTTTCATATACATGCCAGTCTACAAATGTAAATGCTATGGCACCGCTAAAGACCACTTGGGCTTGCCTGCACATGTGAGCCAAGAGAACCATCTGGTCATCACCATATATGGAGAAGAGGAGTTGCTGTGAGCAAGGTGTCAATGAGAATCAAACCCCAGTCTCTTTGCTACCAAGCCAGTGCTCTAACCACTAGGCGGCTACTCCTCCATGCCCCCTGTTAAGTAGTTTTACCTTATAATTGAGACTGTCTCCAGTTATCTGTGCGCTTTTTTTTTAATCTTAAAATGAATTTACGGCTGCGAGGGGCTCATTGACTCTATCACCATATGTGCCTCTGCTGCTGACTCCACCCCTATTTCAGCACACGATGTTGGTGCTCAGAAGTCTGTTTGCCATTCGCTGCCTCAATCTCACATGGCAGCCTGCCTGAGCTGAGGCTCCCTCAGCGTTGGGTTTTGTTTTGGGGTTTTTGGCACTGGACAACATGAGTAACAACCGCACCAGCACCAGCTGAGAGGACTCAAAGCCTGTCAGCGTTAGTACAGTAGTATCCACTTGAGAGAATAACAGAATCTGACTCATTCAGACTGTTACAGTCTCTCTGACTGCTGTTGTTAACTCTGCCCTGCTTTAAGCCCTTGACACTGTGGTGGAGAATATAAAATCAGCAGGCTTGATTCTCTATATACTCACCATAACAAAATAACAAGCACAAACCAGTTGAGTGGGTAGCCTAGTGGAGGAATATGTACTTTATATGTATGCAAGCGGCTGTGGGCTCAATCCCTGGCATTTCCAGTTGTTTCTTTGCTGTTGTTGTTTAGAATTAATAACTCACAGTTTTTTGTTTGGTACTTTATTCTGCAGTGATTTTTCTAAAATTCCTATGTAAATGTATAAATCAAAAAGGAAAAATATAAAATCATCACAAGAGTGCCTGTATTGTTTTGCTCACTTACAAGTACAATAATTGAAAATATACTTTGTGTTAGGGAAAAATCAGATTAGGAACTACAAAAAAATGAAAGTTCCATTTCTTCCATCTTGCTCCTGCAAGCAGATATTTTTTTGGAATGCATGGTCATAGCATCGGGTCCTGTGCTGCACCTACAATATTGATCTCCAGGAACAAGCAGGAATAAGTCTTCACATATGGGTACGTCGGAACCGACGGAGCCTGCGCGGGAAAGCTCCCCAGCTTCCCAGAAGGAAGCTTTTGGGGCCTCCCACTGCACATGCGCGCTGCCTTCCCGCCTTCCTGACCAGCTCTCCTCAGTTTCTCTCTTTTTCCGCGGAGCCAGCAGGTCGTGTTCCTGTCACCGCTGAAGAAATTATTGTTTTAGTTTGTTTCTTTAGACCGCGTACCTGCCTTCCCCATACTGAAACCGGTACCGCCGGTCTCTCTTTTCTTTTCTTTAAAAAAAAAAAAAAAAAATCTTATCTTTGCACAACTTGGTGACTTCGGTTAGGCCTCAGGCCTACACAAATTCTCCTCATGGAGAAACCAGCCCCTGGTTTTAAGAAGTGTACCAAGTGTAGTGCTGTTATTTCTGTCACAGACACCCATGAATGGTGTCTTAAATGTTTGGGACCTGACCACTCCATTCCGGACTGCCCATCCTGCTCCCAGATGTCTAAACGTGGTTTGCAGAACCGGGCCAACAAATTCCATGTGCTGTTTGCTTCAGATAATCCAGCATCACAGTCATCCAGGTCTTCCTCTCTGGATGGATCTCAGGTAACCAAACCTTCTTCGGGCAGGTCCTCAAAGAGCAAATCTCCTTCAAAGCATCGAGAGGCTCTCACTTTTGAATCTGAGGATCCTGCCCCAGCCAAACAACCCCGGCGGGAAGCTCTGGCTTCCAAAGCACCATCTATGGGGTTACAGGTTGACATCGATGGCACGGCCTCGACTGATCACCTGTTAGACTGCTCTGGGGTACCGGCCCATACCGGTACCGACATCCAGGCAGCAGTGGCGTCTATGAGCAATACTGTTCAGACCATGCAGCAGGCCATGATGGCTTTTATTACAGCTGCGATGCCCTCGGTACCGCGTTCAGCAGTACCGGGTCCGGTTCGGTATCGTCTCCCATACCGGAACCGAGACCATACCCGGTACGCCCGATGTCGATACCGATCGGTATGCGTATCGTGCGTTGGAAGCAAATAGAGAATACTCTGATTCTTCTGAGGATTTTGACTCCTCTGAGGACTCTGATGAGCTGTCTCTAGTTCTTCATGAAGACCCTTCTTCCCCAAAGAGGAGAATGTCTCCACCAGAGGATTTGTCCTTTCAAGACTTCATTATAGAGCTAGCTAAAGGACTTTCTATTACCACATCCTCTGAAAAAGAACCTAGGTCAAAGAAATTGGATATTTTAGGATACCCTAAGGTTCCTAAAGAGGCAGTCACCCTGCCTATCCATGAAATCCTTCAAGAACACTTGATGGACTTATGGGAGGCTCCTCTAACGTTGTCTCCTTACTCTCGTAGGTTGGACACCATGTACCGGGTCCCTCCTTCTCCTGGTTTCAAAAGACTCAGCTGCCTCACCATTCCATTGTGGTGAAGTCTGCGCTGAAAAAGATTAAGAGCACCAAAGGCACTCTTCTACCCCTCCAGGGCGAGAATGTAAGACCCTAGACTCTTTTGGCAGGAAAATTTTCCAGGCTAGTATGCTTATAGCCAGGATTAATTCTTACAGTCTGTATATGGGCATGTTTCTCAGGGAACTTGCCCTAAAGGTACGGCATTTTGCCTCCTTTATCCCTGAGGATAGAAAGGAGGAGTTCATTTCTCTGGTGAAACAGCTTCTAGATGTTTCTAAGTTCTCCAACAGAGCAGCTTTTGATTCCTTTGAGGGTGCCGGTAGAGCTTTGGGCATTGCTATTGCAGCCCGACGACTTGCTTGGCTCCAGGCCTCTGACCTAGAACCCTGGGTCCTGGATGGCTTACGGAATCTGCCCTGTACAGGTGAGAACTTATTTGGTAAGGACTGGCAAATTAAAGCCACTCAAATGGACGCAGAAAATGCTACATTAGATAGACTTTCTAAGTCTACCTCTACTCCTGCCAAGAAAAAGTCTTTCAAGAGGCCTTACTACAAGAAGGCCAGATTTTCCACAAATACTGGCCAACAATCTTCTCAACCTCGCTTTGCTGCTAAACGTCAGCAACCTAAACAGGCAAGGTCAAAGCCTGCAGCGTCTGCCACTCCTCAGCAGGCTCAACCCCCTCAGGGGTTTTGACTTGCCCCTAGAGAACTTAACCTTTCTGGCTCTAGAACAACCAGAGCCCCTCACCATTCCCGGAAGGTTAGCTCACTTTGCTCCCAGATGGAGGCAAATTACATCAGAGCACTGGACCCTCTCTATCATTAGAGAGGGCTACAAACTTCATTTTTCCAACCTTCCTCCATATACCATGGTGAGGCACTTCAATTCTCCCCCATCTCTCCTGGGCCTGTTGGATCAGGAAGTCTTTTCTCTCCTTGCCCAAGGGGCAATAGAAGAGGTTCCTCTTCTTCATCTATGGGACAGGTTTCTTCTCACCTTATTTTCTCATAACACAGAAGACAGGGGGATTCAGACCTATCCTAGATCTGAGAGAATTGAACAAATTTCTGTACAAGGAGAAATTCAAAATGCTTTCTCTAGGCATTCTCCTTCCATACCTTCAGAGTCAGGATTGGCTTTGTTCTCTAGATCTCAAGGATGCGTACACACATATACTCATCCACCCATCCCACAGAAAATATCTAAGATTTCTGCTTCAGGGAAACCATTTCCAGTACAGAGTACTTCCCTTCGGTCTAGCCTCTGCTCCAAGAGTGTTCACCAAATGCATGGCAGTTGTTGCCGCATTTCTAAGAGGTCTGGGAATTTTTGTATTCCCATATCTGGACGACTGGCTCATCCCGAGCTCCATCTCAGTCAGAGGCCCAGATTTCCCTGGACCGCACAAGGCACATTCTGCAGTATCTGGGACTGGTGGTAAACCTTCCCAAGTCTCAACTTATCCCTACTCAGTCTCTGGAATTCATAGGGGCCCAGTTGGACACCACCACTGCAAGGGCCTACCTACCTCAAGTCCGGGGCCAACGTCTGCTGTGCTTGGCCTCCCAAGCTCAGTCCAGCAGTCACTTGACAGCCAGAGAAATGCTGCGACTTCTGGGCCACATGGCCTCCACGGTACACGTGGTGCCCTACGCTCGTCTTCATATGAGAGCAGCTCAATGGACCTTGGCCACCCAGTGGACTCAGGCATCAGGAGCGCTCTCCGACCAAATACTCACCTCAAAGCGTCTGTTTTGGTCCCTCCAATGGTGGATGTCCACCAAGAATCTGTTGTTGGGGGCCCCCTTCCAACCTTTGTTGCCCCAAGCAACCCTCACAACAGATGCCTCCCAAACAGGGTGGGGAGCCCATCTACAATCCCTCTCCACTCAGGGTACTTGGTCTCCACAGGAGACCACCCTTCACATCAACCTCCTGGAACTGCGAGCAATCTTCTTTGCCCTCAAAGTCTTCCATGCCCTCCTTGTCAACCTGACCGTCCTAGTTCAGACAGACAATCAGGTGGCCATGTTCTAAATAAACAAACAAGGAGGGACAGGCTCTCTGTCGCTTTGCAACGAAGCTCTCAGATTATGGGCCTTCGCCAGAGAGCATCAAATTCATCTTCTGGCAGTATATCTTCCAGGGGTTCAAAACTCTCGGGCAGACAGACTCAGTCGAGTTCTGCTTCCACACGAATGGTCCCTACATATGGACCAGATAGGCAGAATCTTTCAGGAATGGGGAACCCCGGACATAGACCTCTTTGCAAGTCCGTGGAATGCCAAACTTCCCCGGTTCTGTTCCAGGACTCCATGTCAGGGAGCTCAGGCCAACGACGCCTTTCTCCTGCATTGGGGTCAGGAATTCCTATATGCCTTTCCACCCATTCCTTTGATTCCCAAGACTCTGTTCAAACTCCAGAGGGATCACGGATCGATGATCCTCATAGCTCCACGCTGGCCACGCCAAGTGTGGTTCCCTCTTCTTCTGCATCTCTCCCAGGTTCCCTCCCTGGACCTGGGAGCTGCGCCAGACCTTCTGTCTCAGGAGGAGGGGACTTTGTGGCACCAAAACCCCAAGTCCCTACACCTCAGAGCTTGGTTACTGAAGGCCTAAACCTTCATGACTTCAATCTTTCTCAACCAGTGAGAGATATCCTTCATGCCTCTAGGAAACCCTCCACGAGGCGTTCCTATGCTTTCAAATGGAAACGTTTTTCCATTTGGTGTGCTCAACAGGGTCTTGACCCTCTAGCACTTCCTTTGAATTCTCTACTAGACTATCTCCTGCATCTTTCTAATGCAGGCCTTAAGACGAATTCAGTAAGAGTCCATTTGAGTGCTATTGCAGCATCCTTAAAACCTATAAATGGACAACCTGTCTCCTCTCATCCACTTATTGCTAGGTTCATGAGAGGCCTGACTCTAACTAAACCTCCCATCCGGCCTCCTCCGGTAGCATGGGATTTGAACCTAGTTCTAGGTCAGCTTATGAAGCCACCTTTTGAACCGTTGGTTTCTACCTCCTTGAAATTTCTTTCCTGGAAGGTCATTTTCCTTATTGCAGTCACTTCGGCTCGCCGCATCAGTGAACTACAAGCCTTAGTGGCTCATCCACCTTATACCAGGTTTCATCATGATAAGGTGGTCCTTAGGACGAATCCCCACTTTATGCCCAAAGTGGTCTCGCCTTTTCATCTTAATCAAGAGGTATATCTACCTGTCTTTTTTCCGGCTCCTCATGCATCCAGTGCAGAGAGGAACCTTCATACTTTAGATTGTAAAAGAGCTCTTGCCTTTTACCTCAACAGGACTCAGCCACATCGAAAGTCTTCCCAACTTTTTGTGGCTTTTGATCCTTCTCATTTGGGACTTCCAGTCTCCAAACGTACACTTTCCAATTGGATTGCTCAGTGTATTTCCTTTGCTTACCAGAGTAAAAACATTTCTCTGGAAGGCCATGTCACAGCTCACAATGTGAGAGCCATGGCCACTTCTATGGCTCATCTTCACTCTGTATCCATAGATCAGATCTGTCGAGCCGCCACATGGGCCTCGGTTCATACCTTCACAGCCCATTACTGTTTGGACAAGGACTCCCGCCGGGATGCCTTGTTTGGTCAGGCTGTCCTCAAACACCTGTTCCATACTTGAACAACTCCTGCCCACCTTCCCAGGATGGATGCCTGAGATCCATACGAAGATGGCGAACCCTTGGAAGGGGATCTCCCAGGCATCTTAGCTAGGGAGTCCCCATTTGTGAGGACTTATTCCTGCTTGTTCCTGGAGATAGCACAGTTACTTACCTGTAACAGGTGATCTCTGGGAACAGCAGGAATTAGTCCTCACAACCCACCCACCTCCCCTAGGAGTTGTATCTTCTATCTATCTTCCTTTCCTCTCTCTATTGTCTCAGCTATAAACTCGAACTGAGGAGAGCTGGTCAGGAAGGCGGGAAGGCAGTGCGCATGTGCAGTGGGAGGCCCCAAAAGCTTCCTTCTGGGAAGCTGGGGAGCTTTCCCGCGCAGGCTCCGTCGGTTCCGACGTACCCATATGTGAGTACTAATTCCTGCTGTTCCCAGAGATCACCTGTTACAGGTAAGTAACTGTGCTTTCTTCAGCTATATGGCCCTCTTCCAGGTAATAACTAGAGTTGTCAAGTTACCCAGTTCCAAGAGTGAGATTTTAAGCCAGTCCTGGATGTCTGAAAAAAATCTCATTCTGATGCATTATGGGACCTGCAGCACAGATTCCAATGGGTAAAATTAGTGACTACAGATACCATACTGCATTGTAATGCAAATTTAAAACCAGAACCGACAATAAATCTTACTCCTGGAACTGGGCAACTTGGAAACTCTGGGTGACCTGGGGGAAGTGGAGTCCCACTGCACATACCCGCCCTGCTGCTCTTCCAGCCTTTTACAGACCTGTGTTTCCTTTGAACATTTTAGTCCAGGGCTATCACTGTACAGTAGCTACCAGAGGGCTGAAGGATCAGCCTCAACTGCTTCCAAGTTGAAGTTGGTCAAAAACAAGGTTGGCCAGCTTCTTTCTGTTTTATTCCATTATTTTCAATGTAAGAGCCATAGAACAAAAGCATTCAGGTTCTGTTTCAAAGGTCTGTGCAAAGTAGCTTGCTGTTTTATTTTTATAAGCATTTATCGGTGCCCTCTTTGTGGATAGATTGGACTGAATTTTGGTAAACAGTCTCTTACTGGGATACCAATACTTCTGCCAGATTTGAGCCAAATCCATTTAGGGAGAGGGTACCCAACATACGGCGTGAGAGAGCAGGGCCACCCATGATTTAGAATAAAAGCACATGTATTTTTAGTAGCACAGTAGCTACAGCAGTAGTTATGATTTTTTTCGCTTGTCATATGTTTAGATGTACTTATTTTTTATCTATTTTTCAGGGAATATTGGGTGGGAAATGTACAATCTGTACAGTTGTACAAACTGACAGGCTTCTTTTTCCATATTTAGTATCACGTTTTCCTATGGGATTGAAAAATTACAAGTTAAATAAAACCAGACAAAGCTAAATATGATGTTGTGGTGCACTTTTAATTTGCCAAGCAATGCAACATGCAGAGCTTTGCAAAGATATACTCCGAATGCGCTGCAAGAAAAACACCTCATTCATTGGACTTCAATCTCGCTCGCTGGAGTGGCGCATCACACTCTTTGGGATGGGCCACCCTTGGCATCTCTGAGGCATGGGAATTCTTCTAAAATAACCCCCATAGTAAGGTAATCAAAATCTGTGCCCATCAGTCTTCACATAATATGTATATGTAGTGTAATATATGCTCATAAGTAACCAAAAGATGTCCAAATTGTTAGTTACAGCATTGACTCACAGGCACACATTGCACTGCACATCTATGACACTATTTAAAACCATTTTTAATAATATGTGTATAATTATATTTAATATAGTGACAGCTTGTCATTTATACCCTTAAGTCAAAAACATAGACTTACAAAACAAAAACAAAAATAAAAACCATACTGGTTCCCATTATCAGTGCTACCTAGAAAATAGTAATAGATTTCTTTATAACCACCAGTAATGTGAGTTCAGATGTAACAACTAAGAATAAAATTTGAATAACCAGTAGCTGCAGAGTATCATTCTCTGCAAGACAGGAGAAAGAAGAAAGTATTAAAATATCCTCTTTGAAGGAAAGAGAAAAAGCAGATAAGAGAAAACAAACTAGAGACCATAGAGATCGAGAAAATTTATTTTAAGTTTGGCAAGGATTAATTCCCATATTTGTACCTGTGCTAGACAGGTAGGATAAGGTAAGGGGCTCTCAGAGGTAGAAAAATGGATGGTTGACTGTCTTGGCCTGTCATAGCTGTTGTGACTTGAACAAATAAGGTATTTTTCTGTAAGTATGAAGACGAGGGTGTGGAGCATGCTGCATGCTGAAAATATCCCTCTGAAACATTTCTCTCCCAGGGCAACCCTGCAGATGAGAGAGACATACACAGATAAGAGGACGTAAGATAAGACTGCAAAGACAGCAAAGATCTAAAGTAAAACAGAGATGACTGAACAGCAGAAAAAAACGAACAAACCAAAAATACTAGAAATAGATGGCTTAACAAAAAGGAAATCAGAGAAGATAGAAAGGAAGAATTAACTAACTTCGAGGCCAATGAATTAAACTGCAAAAATGTTCATGGGATACCAGTCATTTTTTAAATATTTAGCTACAGGATGCAGATGAGCTCCTGGCTCCTCATGTAGCTAATTAGCATGAGAAATTTTTCACATGTTCCCAGCCATAGGAATGCATGAAAACTTTCTTATTAGGGTGTTCTTTGAATAACAGCTGGTTAGATTTTAAAGAGGGCTCAAGAAACGCAAATTCCTGGGTGAGAGACTCGGAAAGGGAGGGAGAGGGACAGGTGCTAGGAAGTGGAGGGAAGAGGTAGGAGACTGGATACTGGGGAAGGATTAAGAGGTAAGGAACAGACGGAGAAGGGAGAAAGAGAAATGGAGGATTGGTAGAGGCAAGGAATAAGAAACGTGAAGGGATGGGTTCCCACTAGCTCCTGCAGCCAGGATGAGGTAAGTTATGGGGCAGGAACACCTGGGCATTAGAACCCTTTTGTCCATTAGTGGGTGGGTTTATCAAGGAGGTGGAGTCACATATGCGGAAAAGATAGTTAATCTTTAAGGACAACTATGGGACTTACAGACAAGGGGGAAGGGATCACTTGTCCACAAGAGATTTGAGATCCAGGGGGCCTGAATGGGGCAATGAGGCTTTCTTTAAAAATTTCCCTGCCATAATATGAAGGAGATCTAGACAGGTAAGAGAGGAGATAAACAGGAGAAACAGAGATGGAGAAAGTACAGACAGAGAGGGCATGGAGGAAAAATGAAGGAAGGAGAGGCAGAAACAGTAGGGGAGAGCAGTGTCCCAGATTTTCAGACCTGGGCAATGTGGTGGCTGGCAACAATGCCAACCATCTCCCCTCATGAATGCCAACCCTGGCTTCATGTCTTGCATTGATTCTAACATATTAGCTATTCATGGAACGGATGGCAGGATTATAAATATGTGAGAAGAATGGGAAGATAGATGGCAAGGTAACTTCCGCTCCCTGGCACAGATTTAAATTTCACATTTCTACTCTTATCCACCCTCAATAACCTCTGAGAGAAGAGGTGATGTGTGAGAAAAATCCGTTCCCCTAACACCCAAACCCTACTCAACAAAAACAAACATACGATCTATTTCAAACTACATTAAAGGTTTGTATTGGGAAAATGTATAGCAACACTGTTGCAAGTATTATGTACAACACAAAAGGCAACATAACCTCACAATCATTCTCTTAGGCGTTAGAAGACAGTAGACAATGAAAGCAGGTCATTGTTGGTGTCTGACAATCATGATCAGTTATAAGGTTCCAATGATACAGCATCATAATGTACTCTCGTGCGCTATGTACTCATCAGCTCTGTTCCCCATAGAAAGGATATACTGCCCCAGATCTTCCACTTTTGTTCCACAATCCTCTTATATGACTATTTAGGCCTAC
Organism: Ichthyophis bannanicus; assembly: GCA_033557465.1. Lineage (NCBI taxonomy): Eukaryota > Metazoa > Chordata > Amphibia > Gymnophiona > Ichthyophiidae > Ichthyophis > Ichthyophis bannanicus. Next base: position 170,986,935 of record CM066038.1, read on the forward strand.
AAAGGGGTTAGTTTTTCACAAGGAAAAACAAAATAGGGGAAATCCTACCAAAACTAGGTTCAGGATATTACAGATGAAAAGTGTATATACCACCTCTGAGATTAGATAAGAAACACCCTCAAAGAAATGATTTCACCGGATTCTGCCCACCATCTTCTACCTCCCCTAAGCAATCTTTCAAAAGTTGTACTTCAAGCACATCAACTGTCTCTCTTCCCTACTTCCTAGCTTCTTTCTCTCTACTGTCACCCTTCTATTGCAAACCCTAATATATATACAGTAGACTGGGAAAGCTTGAGACAAATTGAACTTGACAGACACGTTCTTACATATACCCCAGGAAACAAAGATCAAATAGTAAATAGCAGAGGAAACAAACACAAGACACAGCATAGCGATCATCCCTTTCTTTTCAAATTCATCCATTACACCCATCTCCAATTGCTTTCAGTTTTTTGAGAACAGCAGTGACAGTGAAAGCAGGTACTTGGTGCCTTCTTGTATATTTTGGAAGACAGGGAGAAGTGAGAAGAAAAGCAACATTATGAACGCACAACAGAGCACACAGGTGGTAAGTAACATGACACACAGCCAATATCACCATTCCATAGTTATTTTCCTGCTAGTGGTAAGGATATTGTCTCTGATGTTGGTTTTTTTCTGTGACAGGGATTGAGGCTTGGAATGCCCTTTTAAGCTATATCCATTTGCAACATAATTTTCTTAACTTTTGGAAACAATTGAAAGCCAATTTTTTTAAACTTGCTTTTGTAGTGTGGGGGAGGGGCCTTAGAGAGTTCTTGATGTAAATGTAATGCAATTATTTTAATTGTCTTTGTTGTTTTTTTTGTTTAACTCATGTTAGAATTGTGAATGTTTTTTGTTCCCCACTTACTATGGTTTAAATAGGCATGTAATTATCTAATAGTTTTTTTGCATATGTAACTTCCACTTTTTTCGATGTAATTCAGTTGTTTTATGCAAACCGCAATGATTGATTGATATGGAGGTATAGAAAACACATAAATAAAATAATAAAATGTTAGAAGTGAATACATAATGGTAAAAACAATAATAATAATATGCCAGTTCTCACATTGCAACAACAGATTTATATAGTTTATAGATGTGGCAATCACAGGAGATTTGCAAATTGAGGACAAAGAATGAGAAAAATTGACATAATATAGAGACCTTCAGCTGGAAGATGAAAAGCTTTGGAAGAAAAAATCTACGGTAATACCAGTTGTGGTTGGAGGTCTCTGGGCTATACCTAAGGGACTCCCTATATTTTTACAAATTTTCGACCTGCAGGACTTGACTCCACAAATCCTACAAAATACCACCCTACTTGAAAAAGCTTACATCTTGCGCCACTATGATTCCTAGGTTCTTAGAACCTGAATCACAGGATTAAAACCAGTCCTAGACTATGTTTTCCAATGAAGAATCCACTATATAATAAAGGCAAATAAACATATCCATCCTTTTCTGGCAGTTGTTGTACTCCGGTATATCATTATCTTGGTAGATAGCATGTTAAGGGGGGTCATTTGTTTTACTTTATTTTACTTATTTATTTAGCTATTTTTCTATGCCACTAAATCTATTAGTCTATATGATTTATATGAGAACAACATGGTCAACAGGGCTTTACATAAAACGTGATAACATAGTGCTGCATATATGCCATGATAAGGTAATGCTATACATATAATGTCATATGTTATATGTTATAACATTACAAAATTAATAAAGCATAATGTAGAACAGGAACATGTTATCTATTAGCTAAATAACTAATGTCGAGGGAAGGGTAATAAGGTTTAATCCTTTGAAGACCTACTTTATTAAAATTTTAATCCACATTCTGCAGCCGGGTTAATTTTTGCATATTTCAGGAAAATTGTACCCGTCTTATTCAATATGTTCTAATAATGATTTTCCTTCTGCTATGGTCATGTATTATATACCACTTGATAGGAATATTTAGTCAGAATTTTGGATCCCGAGAGTTTTGGGCTCGGCCTGGAAAGGGTTAACAGGTAGAGGAGTCTGGGGGAGGGGGAGAGGGGAATGATTATAGTTGCGAAGTTCATTGAAGCATCTGTGGCAGAGGTGCTATGTTTGATCAGTGAAGCGTTGATGGAAGAGGTGTGTTTTCAGGTTTCTTCTGAAGGTTGTTAGGTCATCAGTGGCTCGAAGGTCATCTGGGAGTGTGTTCCAAAGTGTTGGGGCAAAAAGGGAGAAGGCCCTTTTGGATGTTGTGTGGTTGATTTCGGTGATTATTGTGGGGGTGTGTAGTGTGTTGTTGGCATTTGATCTTCTGGATCTGTTGCTGGATGTCTTCTGTATGAGCGATTAGAGGTGGATTGCCGATAAGCCATGAGTGACTGGGAATATGAGTGCTTGAAGCACTGTACGAAAGTCCTGAGGGTTTAAGAGTGGTTTGAGGAGTTGTACTGTTTTGAGCTTGTGATAAATGGCTTTTGTGATGTTGTTGATGTGGGGGGATGAAGATTAGGCCTTGATCTGGTGTTATTCCAAGGTAACAAACTTTGGATTTCACTTGCAGTTTTGTTCCATCAATGGTTATGGTGTTGGATGATGTGAAGTGGCAGTCTTTTGATGATGTATAACACCTGTCTTCTTGTGGTTTATGGTCATGTTTTGTTCAGAGAGCCATTGTGTGATATGTGTGAAACATTTCTTTATAGGTGAGATTGTTGGGTTGGTTGTGGAGAATGGGGTATAGATCATGACATCATCCGTGAATATGTGGTAGAGTATGTTATGAGTTTGTATGATTGCACATATTGGCTGCAGGAAGATGTTGAATAGCAAGGATGATAGCAAGCCTTGGGGGACTCCTTGTTGTTGTTTGAATGGTGTTGACTTTTTAGGGCTCAATTTTACTTGGAGTTGTTGCTGCACGAGGTATGATTTGAACCATTTTAGGGTGGTTCCACGCAACTCTATTGCCTGGAGGTATTGGATGATCATGTTGTGTGGGATGGAGTCAAAAGCTGCCTTGATGTCGAGGAAGATCATGATGAATCTTTTGTTGGGTATGTTAATACCTTTTATTAGGTTGTCAGTGACAGCAGTTAGAAGAGTTTCGACACCATGATGGGGTCTGAGTCCATATTGTTGAGGGTTGAGTGGGAAATGAGAGTCGAAGGGGTCCTATAGTTGAGTTTGAATGATCTTTTCTATTACTTTGACCAGGAATGGTAGGCTGGTGATGGGTCTGTATGAACTTGGCAAGTTTTCCTCATTTGCTGTTCCTTTTTTATTGGGCAGGTGGAGGCATTATGGAGTTCTGATGGCATGTAGCCTTGGTGGAGTGAGAGCTTGGTGATTTTGAGAATGGTGGTAGATCCATTCTGTTCAGGCAATTTGGATCCAGATCACCGGGCAGAGGTCCAAAGGGGATGCAGTAATTGTTCGGGTGAGGTGTTTGCGAATGAGTCCCATGTGACTGCTTTCTTTAAGGTTTTGAAGTGTTTATGTTGATGTTGCATTTGTGTGATTGTTTTGTAGGTGGGATTGGCTCTGGAAATAGTCTGCCATGATTTGAGGTGATAGATTTGTCTCATCATTTTGTTGCGTGGGGTTTCTTATCAGTGATTTGACTATATCAAAACACTTTCTTGGCTTGTTTAAGTAGCTTTGTAGGAGTTTGGAGAAGTATTCTTTTTTTGCTTTGTTTGTGACTGCTTGGTATTCATTATGAAAATTGGCAACATAGAAATCTGTCTAATTTATAGACCACCAAACCAACATTCAGAAAACCTAGACCCCTTAATTGAATTCCTAAGCTCTTCCACTGACCAAAATCCAATACTAATGCTTGGTGACTTTAACCTCCCCTCTTTACCAGCGTCATATGCCTCCCTCTTCTTAGAATCCACCACAGACATGGATTTTCACCAAATAGTAAATGCCAGCACACACAATAAAGGTAGTATACTTGACTTGGTCCTCCTGCCAAATGTACTTCACAGATTTTATAACCCCAACTCCCTCAAATGTACCCCAATCCCTTGGTTGGACCACCATCTCATTAACTTTAAAATTACAATCAACAACACAACAGTTAAACGAATCCCAACTAACGTTCCACTCTCCAGATTTAAAAAATATAATGAAGAGGAGTTCCTAGACATGATAATTCCTAACTTATATACTTCACCACAAAATCTTGATGTAGCAGTAACTAACTGGCACGAAATCATCAACAATGCAGCTGCTAATAAACAGACCACTAAGAAAAACACTCATTCTAAAGCTGGTCAAGTCCCCTGGTACAATAATACACTAAACCTAATGAAAAGAAATCTAAGGAAAGCTGAATGCAAATGGAGGAAAAATAAAAACTCCATTAATAAAGATTCATATATCACCCTACTTAACTCATATAAAGATGCAATTAACAATGCCAAGAAAAATTACCATGCTTCCATCCTAAACAATGCAATAAACAGACCTAGAGAACTATTCTCAATAGCCCAAAGGCTAACGAATAACACCCACAACTCCAGCAATGAAATTACAGAAATCTCCCCACAGAACTTGGCAAACTACTACATGAACAAAATCATGTCCCACCCCCCCTTACCAAAATCTAAATACCTATCTCAAATCCATTATGCAGATGAATGGACTGACTTCCAACCCCTATCTAACATTGCACTCAAGAACATCATAACAAATATTAATACAACAACCTCACCCCTTGATCCTTGTCCAGTAACCTGGATAAAGAACTCTCTACCTATCCCCTCACAATTCATCCTCCCCATAATAAATCTTTCGCTAAAAAATGGGTACTTACCCCCTACACTAAAACATGCACAGATCCGCCCAATCTTAAAAAACTCCACCCTTGACAAATCATCACCTAATTCTTACAGGCCCATATCAAGCATCCCGTTTATGGCTAAATTAATAGAAAAAGTGGTACAAATTCAGACCCAAGAATACATTGATAGCTCAGCCCCCCTTGATGATCAACAGTATGGGTTTCGCCCTCGACACGGGGTGGAGTCACTACTAACAGTTCTAATTGATACCCTTGTAAGAGGTATTGATAATTCAAAACAGGCATTCTTACTCATATTCATTGATGTCTCTACAGTCTTTGACAGTGTTCACCACGCAACAATGATTAGTAAACTTAGACAAATAGGAATAAAATCCACTGTTCTTAACTGGTTTACCTCTTACCTAAGTGACCGAACTCAAACGGTACGAATTGGCAACCTCACTTCAAAAACTTACAATCAGGAACTAGGCCTCCCCCAGGGCTCTGCACTGTCAGCGCTACTATTTAATATATACTTAAAACACATCTGTCAAATATTTAAAAATTCAATGTTTACTATCACCTTTATGCGGACGACATAATGATGTATGTCCCATTCACAATACCTAATATTCCTACACTACTTATTAATACCTGCCTCAATGAAATAAACAATTGGCTAAATGAAAATAACTTATACATTAATCACGCAAAAACAGAAGCCCTAATAGTAACTAAAAATACAACTTTCACCTCCCCATCACACATTACATTGCAAAATAATGATATCAAAATAAAAACTGAAGTACGTTACCTAGGCGTAATACTAGACAAACACCTCAGTATGGACACACACATAAGAAATTAACAAAAAAAGTTTATTTTAAACTTAAAGTATTAAAACAACTCCGCCCCCTAATGCACCTACAGGATTTTCAACGAATAATACAAACTATAATAACTCCCCATTTCGACTTTGCAAATTTAACCCTACTAGGCGTAACAAAACATAATTTAAAAAAACTCCAACTAGCACAAAATGCAGCAGCCAAGACCATCATGAAAGCCTCACCTTTCCAACATATAACACCTATTTTAGAGTATTTACATTGGCTCCCGATTCAATGCCGGATCCATTATAAAACTCTTTTAACTACATACAAAGTCCTAAATAATACAGCACCTCTTACTTTAAACAACCTTATCAATAAAGAACCCAATCATAATCTTCAAGGAGAGACCAACTAAATAAATTAATAACACCAAAGGAATTTATAAAGGCCAAAAAATCAACAAACAAGAAAGCATTCTCTCATGCAGCCCCCATAATTTGGAACAACATTCCATCGGAATTAAGATCCCTACCTCAAATCATGGAGTTCAGGAAAAAACTCAAATCACATTTATTCTCAACATACTATGGATCCTTGTCGAACTCACCTTTTCAACAAGAAAAAGGATAGTTACACCAACTGACATAATCTATCTCTGAACAGGAATGAAGTGCTGAAACCCTAAACCGATGTTTTTGATAACATACATATTTTGTATATAGTTCTAATTCAGTTCTTTGTATATAGTTTACAACTGTTAATTGTAAGATTGAACTTTTTGTAGTTTCACATTATTATCTGTAAAAACAGCATTGCCTTGTTTACTGTTGTCCCATGTAAACCGCAACTGATCAATGGAAGGTGCGGTATATAAAAACTTGCTAATTAAATTAAATTAAATTAAAATTCTTGTAAGTTTGCAATGTAGGTATTGAGATTGTCAGTGGATTTGCTGTGTCATCATCTTCTTTCTAGTTGTCTGAGATTGCGTTTCATGTTTTTTTTTTCTATGTTTCTATAAGGGGACTGTTGTAGTTGTTGATATGGAAGGACAGACTAGATAGTCATCATTTTTCTATGTTTCTATGTCTTTTAGTGGTGTATCAAGTGGCTGTATTCTTTCTATGGTAGGTTGTGAGTATGTTTGGTTTTAAGGCTATATTGCTTATTGTTTGGTTCCAGTTTTGAATGAGGGAGTCAATGTCTTCTGAAGTATTTTGGAGCTGAGTTAGGATTTTAGCTAGAAAGTCTTTCTTTTGCAGATTGTGGAACCTGTGAGTTGTGGTTCTTTTGTGATGGTCTTTTTGGGGTATGATGTCTGTGTGGGAAGAGGAAGTGGATTGTCGTAGGTTTGGGGAGGTTGTTGGTTATGAGCGCTTGCTGATGGGTAGTGCCACGCCACCACCACTCGCCTCTAGCTTAGAGGGGCGTGGTTTTTAGAGGAACTTCCTGCTATCTGCTTTTTCCAGCTTTTCAAACTATTTCCCCGCAGTGCCTTCTGGGAAATGTAGTCTTTGTGTGGCTGTATGTTTGCAGCAGGCAGAAAGATGTAGTCAGGCTCAAAGAGGTAAGGCAAATGACAGAATTTATTTTATACACAATGGTTCATTCATACCACATACAGGATATTTGTTCAGGACTCTGTGAAGTAGAGCATTGTCCAAAAACAAACTCAAACCCAAAAATGGTTGTTTAAAGGTTCTCTATAGCTCAGGATACACAGTCTTTAACAGCAAGGATATTTCATTCCCTTTTTAGCCTTGCTGGGTAAAGCACAACAACAAAATCACATTCACTGTCCGTGATAGTATAGCTTCTATCCAGCTTCAAAACTTTCAAGCAACAAATATAACTCAGGGGCACAAGAAAGTTTTGTTATAATAGCTACTTTCTTACCCCAGTGTCCTCATTCCAGCAGCAGGTGATTAACAAGCTTATCACAGTTTCCAGGCTTGCTCCTTAGTCCCCGTGACGTTCCCCTTTACCAACACGAGGGAATCACGGCCACCCTGCTTGTGGACTATGAGTTCCTTTTCCTGGTAAACTCTCTTTCAAGACTGGCTTGTTTTCTCTCTGTTCCCCAGGTTTAAAGCTTGGCAAAAGGAACAGTCCATGGGAGTGTCCTCATCAATCAGCTTTACCTCGGGCTCTCCCAGCTGCATAGGCTCTGACTCCCCGTCCTGCTCACCCTGCTCAGCTACCAGCCTCCCGGGGAATCTTGGAGTCTCTCCGATTCCCTCCAAACTCTCCTGCAGACGTGCTATATGCCAATTAGCACTCTCCTCTCTTGGAAGCTCAGTTCCTCTGCTCAGCTCAGCACCAGTTAAGCTTCCCTTGCTTGCATCTGTGCCTCAGCTCGTACTCTGGCCTAGGTTTATACCTCCATGGCTCTAGCCTCAACTCCTCCCTACCCAGGTGATGGCAATTAGCCTGACTTCGGGCACCTGAGAGCTTGGAGCATTCACTGCCTAAGGGGTTCTGGGCTCTGTATCCTCTCCCCTTCATTCCACTAGGGCAGGGGTCACCAACCTCCAGAGGGCCGCGGGCCGCACAGCCGACTACCGGCAGACCCGCGGGCCGCACCCCCCCCGCGCGAAAAAAAAAAACCCCCAAAAAAACCTGCTCATACCTATATTTTATGTCAGCTCTCTCCCTTCTTCTGCAGCCACGGCTCCCTGCCTCTTAGGGAACCGCGGCTGTGCTTGTAAAATCATCGCGGCTCCGTGCAGCATTGTCCCGCCTCTAAAGGAAGTGGTAAACAACTTCCTTTAGAGGCGGGACAATGCTGCACGGAGCCGCGATGATTTTACAAGCACAGCCGCGGTTCCCTAAGAGGCAGGGAGCCGCGGCTGCAGAAGAAGGGAGAGAGCTGACATGAAGGAATCCGTGAGTTTGCCTTGGCGGGCTGCACCGGGGTAGAGTCTCGCGGGTCGCACGGAAGGCCCTCGTGGGCCGCATGCGGCCCGCGGGCCGCATGTTGGTGACCCCTGCACTAGGGGGAGCATGAAATGTGGGCCATGTGGAAGTTTTCTGATTCCTGGAGGTGTTTGTGGCTTTCCTACCCTGCCTCGGTGAAAGGGGGCCCTTTACTAGGGTGAATTCCCTGTCTCTTTGTCCTCCCCCAGAGTCCGGATAGGCCTCCTTGCCACAGTAGATATCAGGTTGAGGGTGTTTCCTTTGCTGTGTGTTGGTTCACTGATAAGTTGGTTGTAATCAAGGGCATCCATGGCATCTAGAAAGGTTTAGGGGCAGTAGATTCGAGCTGAGATCACCCAAGAGGAACAGATTATTAGAGTGTGTCTTGTGATTGCATACCATTTCTAGCAGAGCTGCTAGTTCATCCGGGTGTGCATTTGGGGATCTGTAAACCAGGTATAGAGCTATGATGTTGTTGGTGATGGATATGGTATCTAGCCCTCCGTCCATGCTGCTACTGCATAGGAGGAAATCAAGGTGGTTTTTGGCTATGATGAAAACTCCTCTGCCTTGGCGCTTAGTTCTTGGGCAGGAGAATATGTTGTAGCTGAATGTTAGTTGTCAATTGATGAGCACGTTGTCAGATTCAGTGAACCAAGATTCAGTGACATACATAACATCTAGATTGTTGTCAGAGAGGTAGTCAGTGAGTAGTTGTATTTGGTTACATGCAGAGCATGCGTTAATGATTGTGTGCATCTGAGGTGCTGGCTATTTCTTAGAGTTTTGTGGTGGAGTGCTGAGATTGAGGAGTGTTATGGTTTGATTCAAATAAGATGATGATATAGTTTGGGTCTAGGTCTGGTGATGGGGAATGCTATAGGATGATAAGAATGTGAGTGTACAATGGGATTGTAAGTGGAGGAGGGTGCCTGTGAGGCTGTGAGTGATAAGAACATAAGAACATAAGATATGCCATACTGGGTCAGACCAAGGTCCATCAAGCCCAGTATTCTGTTTCCAATAGTGGCCAATCTAGGTCATACGTACCTAGCAGTTTCCCCAAGGGACACAGGTTCCACAATGCTTGTATTGGTTCAAGCATTGATATCCTGGGTCCCTTCTTAATAATGGTTTATGGACCTTTCCTCCAGGAACTTGTCCAAACCTTTTTTAAACCCAGCTACACTAACAGCCTTTACTACATCCTCCGGTAACAAATTCCAGAGTTTGATTACACGTTGAGTGAAAAAATATTTTCTTTTATTAGTCTTAAATAGTTTACCCTGTAGCTTCATTGCATGTCCCCTAGTTTTTCTATATTCTGATAAGGTAAACAATCGATCTACGTTTACCCGTTCCACTCCGTTCATTAATTTATAGACTTCTATCATATCTCCCCTCAGCCGTCTCTTTCCAGGTTAAAGAGCCCCAACCTTTTTAGCCTTTCTTCATAGGAGTAGCCTTCCATCCCCTTTACCATTTTGGTGGCTCTTCTCTGAACCTTTTCTAAAATCGCTATATCCTTTTTAAGATACGGCGACCAGAATTGCACACAATATTCAAGGTGCGGTCTCACCATGGAACGGTATAGAGGCATTATAATATCTTTTGTTTTATTTTCCATTCCTTTCCTTATCATACCTAGCATTCTATTTGCTCTCTTGGCCGCCGCTGCACACTGGGCCGAGGGTTTTAACATGGTATCCACAAGGACGCCTAAATCTTTTTCTTGGGTGGTGGTTCCTAATGTGGAACCTTGCATCGTGTAACCATAGTTTGGGTTGTTCTTCCCTAGGTGCATAACCTTGCACTTCTCCACATTAAATTTCATCTGCCATTTTGATGCCCAGTCTTCCAATTTATCAAGATCCTCTTGCAATTTTCCACAATCCTCCTGGGTTTTAACAACTTTAAATAGTTTTGTGTCATCAGCAAATTTGATAACCTCACTCGTTATTCCACTTTCCAGGTCATTTATGAATATGTCAAAAAGCAGCGGACCCAGCACAGATCCCTGGGGTAACACCACTATTCACCTTTCTCCATTGGGAAAATTGGCCATTTAGCCCTACCCTCTGCTTTCTATCTTTTAACCAGTTCCTGATCCTCAATAGTACACTGCCTCATATACCATGACTATTTAGTTTTGCCAAAAGTCTCTCATGAGGGACCTTGTCAAAGGCTTTCTGAAAGTCCAGATACACAATATCAACCGACTCACCTTTGTCCACCTGTTTATTCCCTCCTTCAAAAAAACATAACAGATTAGTAAGACAAGATCTTCCTTGTCTAAAGCCATGTTGGCTGTCTCCCATTAGGTCATGACTATCTATATGCTGAGTAATTTTATTCTTTATGATGGTTTTCTACCATTTTTCCCGGTACTGATGTCAAGCTCACCGGTCTGTAGTTTCCCGGATCACCCCTGGAACCCTTTTTAAAAATTGGTGTTACATTGGCGATCCTCCAATCTTCAGGTATTAGAGATGATTTTAATGATAGTTCACAGAGTACTAATAGCAGGTCTGCACTCTCATATTTCAGTTCTTTCAACACCCTTGGATGTCTACCATCCGGCCCAGGTGATTTGCTACTCTTCAGTTTATCTAAAATTTGTAAGACATCTTCCCCCGATGTATCAATATTTCCTTCAATTCTTCCACACCTTTAAATACCACTTCAGTCGTGGGTAACATCCCTACATCTTCCTCAGTAAAGACCGAAGCAAAGAATTCATTCAGTCTCTCCGCTATCGCCTTGTCACCTCTTAGTGCTCCTTTAACCCCTTTATCATCTAATGGACCAACTGACTCTCTCACTTTTTTTTTGCTACGAATGTACTTGAAAAGGTCTTTATTTCGCGTTTTTGCTTCCGCAGCAAGCTTCTTCTCAAATTCTCTCTTTGCCTGCCTTATCAATGCCTTGCATTTGACTTGCCAGTGCTTGTGCTGTTTCCAGGTTTCATCATTTGGCTCTTTTTTCCATTTCTTGAAAGATGCTTTTTTGGCAACAACAGCCTCTCTGACCTCAGCTTTAAACCATGCTGGCAATTTTTTTTACTTCCTTCCACTTTTCTTAAAGCGTGGAATACAGCGGGTCTGGGCTTCCAAGATAGTATTTTTCAACAACACCCAAGCTTGATGTACGTCTTTAACCTTTGCAACTGCTCCTTTTAGTTTTTTCTTAACTGTTTTCCTCATTCTATCATAGTCTCCCTTTCGAAAGTTAAAGGGTAGTACTGTGGATTTCCTTACTATCCTCCTCCACTAATTAAATCAAAGGCGATCATGCTATGATCACTATTGCCAAGTGGCCCCAACACCCTTATCTCTTGCACTAGATCTGGTGTTCCACTAAGGACTAGGTCTAATATTGCTTCCCCTCTGGTCGGTTCATGAACCAGCTGCTCCAAGAAGCAGTCATTTATTTCATCTAGGAACTTTATCTCCCTAGCATGGCCTGTTGTGACACTGACCCAGTCGATGCCGGGGTAATTGAAATCACCCATTATTATTACTGCACTGTAACTTTTGCTAGCTTCCTTGATTTCTTTGAGCATTTCATCATCCATTTGTTCATTCTGGCCAGGCGGACGATAGTACACCCCCACTGCCATCGCCTTCCCCTTTTTACATGGAATTTCAATCCATAGAGATTCTACAGCAAATTTTGTTTCTTGCAAAACTTTAATCCTTTCTGATTCAATGCCCTCTCTAACATAGAGCGCAACCCCTCCACCAATTTGATCAGCTCTATCATTTCGATATAGTTTGTACCCAGGTATCACAGTGTCCCACTGGTTGTCCTCCTTCCACCATGTCTCTGATATTCCAATCATATCTAACCTCTCGTTTAGTGCTATATATTCTAACTCTCCCATCTTGTTTTGTAGACTTCTAGCATTTGCATACAAGCATTTTAGAGACTGTATTTTATTCATATTAATTTGGCTATTGGTAGACATGGGTAATTTGGGATCTTTAAGTTCTGTCTGCTCCATACTCGAGGGCATTTGGGCTACTTTACTCTTTTTGGGAACCTCTCTGCTTTTTGTAGTATCCTTCAAGGATACATTCTTCCGAACCATGCGCTCTTGGGCAACTGTCGGCTTTCCCCTATTATCTAGTTTAAAAGCTGCTCTATCTCCTTTTTAAAGGTTAATGCCAGCAGCCTGGTTCCATCCCGGTTAAGGTGAAGCCCATCCCTTCGGAAGAGCCCCTCCTTTCCCCAGAATGTTCCCCAGTTCCTAACAAATCCGTACCCCTCATCTCTGCACCATTGTCTCATCCACGCATTGAGACTCCGGAGCTCTGCCTGCCTATTGGGTCCTGCGCGTGGAACGGGAAGCATTTCGGAGAACGCTACCCTGGAAGTTCTGGATTTCAACTTCCTACCTAAAAGCCTAAATTTAGCTTCCAGAACCTCCCTACCACATTTTCCTATGTCATTGGTACCAACATGTACCAAGACAGCAGACTCCTCCCCAGCACTATCTAAGACCTTATCTAGGTGGCGTGTGAGGTCCGCTACCTTCGCACCAGGCAGGCATGTTACCAGGCGATCCTCACGTCCACCAGCCACCCAGCTATCTACATGCCTAATGATCGAATCACCAACTATAACTGCTGTCCTAACCCTTCCCGCATGGGCACTTGGTCCTGGAGAAACCTCCTCGGTGCGAGAGGGGTTTACATCACCTGGAGGACAGGTCCTAGTTACAGGATCACTTCCTGCCACACCAGGGTGATGCTCTCCTGTCACATGACCTCTCTCCCTCCATGGCAACAGGGATGCTGCCAGACTGGAGGTGGGACTTCAGGACTATATCCTTGTAGGTCTCGTCTATGTACCTCTCTGTCTGTCTTATGTTTTCCAAGTCTGCTACTCTAGCCTCTAGAGAACGGACTCGTTCCCTGAGAGCAGAGAGCTCCTTGCACCTAGTGCCACGTAAGACCTCTCACCAGCTGGGAGAAAATCATACATGTGACACTCAATGCAAAAGACTGGAAAGCCCACATCCCGCTGCTGGACTGCTGTCTGCATCTTAGTTTTAAGTTTGTGTTTAGATCTTTAAGTTCTATATGTACTAAAGGGTGCAATGGATATTTATACCACTAAAACTGTACCTAAGGAAGTTTAATATACCTTGTTCACCTGAAGCTTAATTAATCTCAGGTCCTTGGTGTATGACTGATTTGGGTAATGAGCTTCACCTGAGAGCACCTCCTGTCTTTTAAGGTGTGCAAGTACCTATAAAGCTGTGAGTTTCCCAGGGAGGGTGGGTGTGGGGAGGGAGGGAGGGATATAACACTTATTAAAAAAGGGCTGCTACACAGTACCTTGTCCTGTGCTGCTGAGGAAAACTATATTCTGATTTGATTTAAATTACAGCTCTTTGCTGCTACTAGGCTCTAACCTATTATGAAATTTAAACTACAAGCTCTCTGCTGGATTCTAAATTTAACCAGAAAGCTCTCTTCTGTGTTTTAATTTGAAACTAAAACGTACTTTGCTGATGCTAGGCCCTGAGTGACTATGAAATTTAAACTACAGCTGTCTACTGGGTATGAAAGGTAAACAGAAAGTTCTCTTCTGTGTTTTTAAATTGAACCTTAAACTGTTGCTACTAGGCCATGACTGATTTAACAAAAAAAAAAAAAAAAAATAGTGGGTTCACAGATTAATTAGCTTTAAAAGAAAAAAAATTCCTTTCAGAAAAATTCCCAGAAGTATATACTCACAATTTCAGATTTCTCTCCAGAAGTAACAGCCCCCCTTTCCAGTCCTTCAAGACCTTTCCAGTCCTTCATGAGTAGGGTAAGGTATATCAGGCTGAGTAGTATGGTTAGTGGGGCCATGCTTAGGTTATGTTCTTGAGTTGTGAATTGTGTTATAGAATAGGGTTGGTGTGGTGTTAGGGATGTATAGTGTTGAGTGGTGGGAGATATGATATGGTGAGTAGATAATTTGCAGAGTAGTTATTTCTTTGTAGTATCTCTTTGTTTGTGGGTTCATGGTTTTTTTGACTGTGTGGATTGCTGGAGTGAGGCAGTTCTTGCTCCGATGTCTAATGGTCTGAGGTTTTGGCGGGAGATCATAGAGACATGCTTGCTTGGAAGATTTAGCAGTGGAGTCCTATTAGGTACCTTCTTTTGTGGCTAGGGATTTCTGTTGGGTTGGTGATCCACTCCTGCGTCCACCCTAAGGGCCTCACCTAAAGGCCCTTTAATTTAAAGGAGCAGGGAGGAACTTATCTCCTCGTTCTGGCTGGCTGGATGTATGACGCCAAGGAGCGGCTCCCTGGGCTGGAGATGGTGCCGGAACTGATCAGGGCTCCTCTTCAGCATTCAGGCCATGTGCAGAGGATTGGACCTGATGCACCCTTTAATTTAAAGGCCTGGGAGTTCCAGAGGGGAGCGGGGAGGAGCTTACCTCCTTGCTCTGGCTGAATGGTGCTGAGGAGTGGTTCCTTGGGCTGGAGATGGTGCCGGTGCTCATCCGGGCTCCTCTTTAGCACTCAGTCTGTGGTACTAGCACACATAATTTGCCACAGGGCTTATTTTGTTCCTATAGGCCATGAGGTAGATAGCTCATGCTATTGTTAGCATGTGCTAACTATTAGCAAATGACTCCCTAAATACAATTTTACTATGCACACTAAATTTGAGCACCAGCTTTTTTGAATCAGTCGCAAAGTGTTGTTATCTAGAATCTCCTTCAACCTGCATATCAGGAATACTCATCTATAGTACATTTGCTGAGGGAGTGTGACAACAGTCTGTATGAGAAAGTCATGCTGCATCTTCTTTGCTATGTAATTTGGTCTACTATAGAAAAATATGATTTTTGAAAGGACAATTCAACATTTATCTATCATTTTCACAGAAGAAATGCACAGAGGTCCCGCTAGCCATAAAGCTTCCTGAACCGAACAACACAACGTTCAGTCTCAAGCTATATTTTTTGCAGCTCAATAAAATAATGTGTATGAAAATGATGCCACTTTCTTACACAAAATGCTATTAGCCATAATCATCTACCACTAGATCCTGTGCACTCAAATTTAGTATCTCTCTGACATGCCTATTGAAGATAGGATATAGGTAGTTTTGTGTAAGAATGATGTTACACTTCGCTGTATACCTCAGTTTTTCTACTTTCAGAAAGTTTAACTTGCATCTGAATGCATTCTTGTGTAGACATTACATTCAGAAAGGAACAGAGTGTCTGAGTAGATAATGAGCCTTAGTTGTCTATGGCTCACTTTTTTTTATCTTCTATGAAAACAATGTCTGCAGAAAAAGGCATCTTGCCATAAGTTATATTTTCTGAAACTAGCCTAAATGTCAATTTAAAAAATGTTTGTAATTTGTGTCCTTTGTAAGGTGTGTCTACCCATAACCCCCGTATTCTTTCAACTATTCCCTCAAGTTCAAGAGGGAGTTATAGGTGAGAAATAACTTTAAAACTGTGAGAGAAACAATAGGTCAACAATTCCTTTTCACATAAGTTTCAGAAAACCTGTGGTAGGATGTCTTTTTGCTGAATTATGATGCTGCATGGATATGATGGATGTATTCCAAACTGCCAGTAGTGATTCATTAACCACCTAGTAATAACATTAGGTCATCTTTGGTAGCTGAGATTTCATGCTAAAAAATGCAGACTCATGAATTTGAGCTGCAAAATCCATGGGAACAGTACAGTATAGGGGGTTAAGTACTTCTGAAAGAAGAGCGGGACCTGGAGGTGATTGTTTCTGATGATCTTAAGGTGGTTTAACATGAACAAAACAGAACTTCTTATCTTTCCCCCTCAACCTTCCTCCTTTCTCTGTCTCTGTTGATAATACTCTTCTACTTCCTATTTCCTCAGCCCATAACTTTGGCGTAATTTTTGATTCCTCCCTTTCCTTCTCCTTACATATCCAACAGCTTGCCAAAACCTGTCATTTCTTTCTCTATAGCATTAACAAGATTTCCTCTTCCTCTCCGAACACACCACCAAAACAATTGTCCACTCTTTAATTAATTCCCATCTTGACTATTGCAACCTCCTTCTTGCTGGTCTCTCTCTGAGTTATCTCTCTCCCCTTCAATCTATTCAAAACTCTGCTGCATGACTAATCTTTCACCAGCCTCGATTTACTCATATAACCAATTTAGACTCCTCCTTCTGACCTTTAAATGCATTCATTCTACTGCTTCACACTATCTCTACTCTCTCCCTCTAAACCCCTCCTCATGAACTTCGCTCTTCTACTGACTTGCTCCTCTCTTTGCCCTTTTCTTCCTCTGCTAACTCCAGAATTCGGTCCTTTCATCTTGCTGCTCCTTATGCCTGGAACAAACTTCTTGAGTCTGTAAATCAGGCTTCATCTCTGCCCCTTTTCAAATCTGTGCTAAAGGCTCATCTCTTTGAGGCTGCCTTTGGTTCCTGATCCCTTGTTCCTTGTGTTTCCTTACCCTTCCCTGTTCTATCCTTATTTCTAACTTTTGTCTTGTTTGTCTTGATTTATTTATTTATTTTATTTGGCATAGATTTTTATACCGCTACTTCCAGCGATCAGAAGCGGTCTAGGTTATTAGGTTGTAAGCTCTAACCAGTAGGGACTGTCTTTATCTGTGGTTTTACAGCACTGCATATGCCTTGTAGCACTTAATAAATGTTTAATAATAATAATAGTAGTAGTAAACAGGCAGAAAAAGTAACAGCAAAAGCCAGAAGAATACTTGGATGCATAGGGAAAGGAATGGCCAGCATGAGGAAGGAGGTAATAGCGCCTCTGTATAAGACTTTGGTGAGACCTCATTTGGAGTACTATGCACACTTCTTAAGACTGTAGGGGCAATAGTGTAGACTACACAGGCCACTGCCTAGGTGAGCATTACAAAACAGACATTAGCTATACAAAATGGAGTCCTTGCCGGTTTGGCCTTACTGAGAGAGACAGAGACATGAAAATGCTAACAGCCTGCACATACACAAGCTGAATCTCAGGACTCAAGATAAGGTGGCCATTGTCTTGAACGGGAAACACACACTACTGGTATTTTCTTTTTGGGGCCTAGTACCATAAACTGGCCTATCATAAAGTACATGGGACTAGCACATGACTTTTCATGTGAATGTCTGATGCCTTGGAAACATTTTCTAAATATACTGGCCTGTAACATATCTCGGTAATACCTGATATCTGTCTTGAACATAATCTAATGAATAGATTCAGAAACAAAACTTGGTAAGGATGATTCACATAGACAATGTTGTGGTTATGAACTTGTCCAGAGCAGCTATAATCCAGAGTGCATAATTGTTTCATAGTTCTTCACTGCTCCCCACAATACCACACCTTCAAAAGGATATATACAGGATAGAGTTGGTACAAAGGGCAGCTACTAAAATGGTCAGTGGTCTTCGTCATAAGGCTTATGCAAATAGACTTAAATATCTCAATATGGAAAAAATGCAGAAGAGGGGAGATACGATAGAGGTGTTTAAATTTCCTCTATGGTATAAATGCACAGAAGGTGAGTCTCTTTCAATTGAAAGATAGCTCTGCAAAGAAGGGTCACAAGGGGATAGACTCTATAGTAATCTAAGAAAATATTTCTTTACAGAAAAAGTGGTAGATGCATCGAATAGCCTCCCAGCAGAGGTAATAGAGATGAGGACTATCTGAATTCAGAGGCGGTCAGTGACTTAGCTGTTTGGAAAGGCTAAAGTGTAGTGGGGCAAGTGTGGGGCAGGGATGAGTTGTTAAAATATTTGGAGCAGTGGAATAGCCAGAATTGATTCTTTTGGAGGGGTCCAAGGTTAATGTTGGGGGTCCACTAGACCTACAGGTTTGAGTCATACTAGTTATACATTTATTGACAAATAATGCCTTTGCATGTACCTAAAAATGGATTTCTGCATCGTAGGTGACACTACATATTTTAAACTCTGTTGACTCAAGCATTTACCAATGCTAAATCCCTTATACACTTGTGGAAACAATTCTGCTATATTTAAAACATGTCTTAAGAGGCAATGTCCAATAGCACAAGTCTATTATAAAGCCAACCACCTCAATGCACGTCGTATTCTGCAAAATATTGTAAAACCCCATCTATTATTGATAAAATTATTATTATTTAGCACATATCCTTCAACTTTGTTTTATGAAAAAATCTATGTCTTATTAATTTATATTAATAAAATAGGTAGATATCTCTGCGGTAATCATTTTATATCTATTGTAGTTTATAAACATAAGAAAATATTGGGTAGAAAGCAAAGAACAAATTATAGAAACATCAGAGCAAATCAATCATGTACTAAAGCAAATATCAATGCATTTTTATGTCTCTATTCCTGAATTTTAAAGCCAAAAAGCAACATAACTTCAATAATGCCCTTTTGTGCACCTAAAAATGGATTTCTGTATCATAGATGACACTTCACATATTTTAAACTCTATTGATTCAAGTATTTATCAATGCTAAATCCCTTATGCAGCTATGGAAACAAGAACATAAGAAGTGCAACAGGTACAGGGTGCATTTAGAATGTGTAAGGAGTCAGACCCAGGCTGGGACAGTGCTCCTGTAGCTGTGAAGGAGGCCTAGATACAGGCCACAGGCTTACTTGGGACTCGACCACTATTAGGCCAAAAGAAAAATCGGGAAGAATGAGCTGCGGACATAGCATGATAAAATTCTGGGAGTGAAGTGGTACGGAATTTTGCAGCTAAGAAAACCAGATAATACAAATGAAACAAAAAGGAGACATGAGGGGGAACTGGGGAGTAAGATTTAATTAGGCACTGGGCTTGGAAAGATGAGATGGTGTTTCCATGCTAACTTGAACCTTGGGAAATGTACAAGTGTGCCAATATTGTATAAAAAAGTATTGCTGAAAAGCAGCTGCATGAAAAGAAATAGCCTTGTAGTCACGTCAGCCTTACAGAAAAACTGTATAAAAAAAGGACCAGGACAAAGGAGAAAGTGGAGAGTGTATTCAGCCCTGCCAAGGAGGTGACAGTATGCTGAAGTGCCCCATTAATCTTTCTCTTCTGTCTATTCCCTACACAGTAGCTACCTTGTATCTGTAAGTAACCATGTTAGAGAATTTGTGTGTGAAGAATTTATGCTGAGAAAAGGATATCCTGTAATAAAGATTTCATGAGTATTGCTGAGAAATTGGTTTCTGTGTACTTCCTCCTTGTATGGTGAGATAGTGGCCCTTGCGGCCTAGTAGGCCCCTTACATTTGGCGAGCCCCAGCCAGGAGTGATTGCAGCACCCCTGCCGCCCCTCAGTGCACAGTTGGATGGCCAGGGACTGACACATCACCCAGACTTGGAACCTCAGGACCAGACGACTTCGGACAAGGTACTGTAGGTTTAGTTTGTTTCCCCCTAATTACCTTTACTTTGTTGTGCTAGGAAAAATGTTTTAAACCCAAATGTTACAGAACCCTTAAAGGAGATGATTAAGACTTCCCTGCAGACAGGAAGGCTTCTTAGAGAGTATAGTGACAAGTGGTATAAGGGTACTAACAATCTGACTACTCTGTGGCCCAAAGAAGGGACTTATTCCCTGGGCACTTCAGCAGCTGTGCAAACATGGATTGAAGTCAGATAGAAAAAGACAAAATCTAGATAGAAACACCTAGACCAGTGATGGCTAACCTTTTTGAGCCCGAGTGCCCAAACTGCCGCACAAAACCAAAGAATTTCCTCAAAGTGCCAGCACATCAATTAAAGCCTCATTTGCATAAGGTGCCTCATTTGCATAAATATTTGCATAATGTTACCATACACTAACTTTTAGTAAACATGCCTCTTAATGAGTATATGGATAAAGAAAGACTAAAAGGTTTCTACATTACTATAATCCAGTACCAACCGCCAGGCACATTAGGAACTACTACAAACGCTGCCCATTTAGAACCCATAGCAAACCCGCCGTATCCTAACAGCACTACCAGGACTCACAAAGCACCATACCCTAACTATCAAAAGGCAACACTGCAAATATTAAACCAATACATTTCAGAGAACAACAATACATGACCTACTGGGGAAAGAACAAGTGGCAATGTCAATAGGAATTATATAAACAGAATACCTCAGCTCAGTTACACATGCAGAACAGACCATCACCAAACAAGGAATCACAATTTAGAAACAGGAAGACAATAATTAAACTGGGAACCCCAAAAGCCAAACTTGGAATATACAACAACACTGTAGAAATAAAACTATAAATTAATTTCCTCTTGTACTAAACAAAGCGCAAAAATTAATGATGCACATTTCCCAGAGCTGACATATTCCAGTTAATAAATTCAAAATAAAGAGATATTTTTCTACCTTTTGTGCATTTTTTTTCAGTTGCAATTGTTCCAGCCACTTTCTTCTGGTTTCTTCGTGTCTTCTGCTAACTCTCCATCTGCTGTCCATTTGTCCTTTCTTCTGTCTTCTTGGGTTTTTTTTTCCATTCTCTCTCTACATCTGCTTTAACATACTAATCTTTCTCCTTTTGCTCTTTCCTCATTCCTATTTCATCTACTCAAAATTTACCCCTCCATCCTCAATCCCCACTTATTCTCCCAATACCCGGCCAATTGTAGATTTTTTATCCCTCCCACACAAAATATTTTTCCCCTCTCCATTTTACTCTCCCAGCCCATCCCATTCTAATCCTCCCCCAACACCAGCTCCCTTCTAGTTCCAGCCTCACCCAGCATCCATTCCCTTCTAGTCCCTGCATCAGCCCATTTCCAGTCCTAGCAGCCCCCCAACCCATTTCCAGTCCTAGAAACCCCCCAACCCAATACCAGTCCTAGCCCCCCCTCATCAACCCACTTCCAGTCCTTACCCCCCATCTCCCATTTTTCAGTTTAAGCCCCCCCTATAACCCTTTACCTGTACTTAACCCCATCAGCCCACTTGCAGTCCTAACCCCCCCATCAGCCCACTTCCAGTCCTAACCCCCATCAACCCATTTCCAGTCAGCCCCCCATAGCCCATTGCCAGTCCTAACCCCCCCATCAGCCCACAGTCCATTACCAGTCCTAACCCCATCAGCCCACCTCAAGTCCTAACCCCTCCCCATCAGCCCATTTCCTGTCCTAGCCCCCCCATAGTCCATTATCAGTCCTAACCCCCCATAGCCCATTACCAGGACAGCCCCCATCAGCCAACAGCCCATTACCAGTCTTAACCCCCCCATAGCCCATTGCGTGTCCTTTGCCCCCCTTCAGCCCACAGCCGATTACCAGTCCTAACCCCATCAGCCCACCTCAAGTCCTAACCCCTCCCCATCAGCCCATTTCTTGTCCCAGCCCCCCCATAGCCCATTATCAGTCCTAAACCCCCCCCATAGCGCATTACCAGTCCTAACCCCATCAGACCACCTCCAGTGTTAACCCCCCATCAGCCCATTTCCAGTCCTAACCCCACCCAAAAGCCCACCTCAAGTCCTAACCCCTCCCCATCAGCCCATTTCCTGTCCTAGCCCCCCATCGCCCCGTACCAGTCCTAAACCCACCCCACAGCCCACCTCAAGTCCTAACCCCTCCCCATCAGCCCATTTCCTGTCCTAGCCCCCCATAGCCCATTACCAGTCCTAACCCCACCCAACAGCCCACCTCAAGTCCTAACCCCTCCCCATCAGCCCATTTCCTGTCCTAGCCCCCCATAGCCCATTACCAGTCCTAAGCCCCCATCAACCCACTTCCAGTCCTAATCCCATCAGCCCATATAGACTTAGCTCCCCCATAGCCCATAGCCCCCCCATAGCCCATCACCACTCCTAACCTCCCCCAGCCCATCACCACTCCTAACCCCCCCATCAGCCCATTTCCTGTCCTAGCCCCCCATAGCCCAGTACCAGTCCTAGCCCCCCCAACAGCCCACAGCCATTACCACTCCTAACCCCCCCCCAGCCCATCACCAGTCCTAATCCCCCCACCCCCCACAGCCATTTCCCCTCCTAACCCCCCCCAGCCCATTACCACTCCTAACCCCCCCAGCCCATCACCACTCCTAACCCCCCATCAGCCCATTTCCTGTCCTAGCCCCCCCCCAGCACATCACCAGTCCTAACCCCCCAACAGCCCACAGCCATTACCACTCCTAACCCCCCCAGCCCATCACCAGTCCTAACCCCCCCCCAGCCATTACCACTCCTACCCCCCCCCCCCCCCAGCGAAATTTTTTTTACAAAGAAAGCTGTCGCTGCCGGGGCCGGGGCCGCCGCGGCAGAATCCAGTGTGCCGCGGGGCCCCCCCGCCCAGCAGAGCCTGCCCTCCGTCCCCGGTATCACCACTCTCAGCTGCCTCCAGGCACACGCGCCGGCTTTCAGAGCGCGAGGGAAGTTTCTCCCTCGCTGCTCTGTTACGCCCGCGGGGGCTGAGGGTAACTTCCCATCAGCCCCCGCGGGCATAACAGAGCAGCGAGGAAGAAACTCCACTCGCGCTCTGAAAGCAGGCGCGTTTGACTAGAGGCAGCTGAGACAAGGTGGTACCGGGGACGGAGGGCAGGCTCTGCTGGGCGGGGGGGCCCCGCGGCACACTCGATTCTGCCGCGGCGGCCCCGGCCCCGGCAGCGGCAGCTTTTTATTTATTTTTTTTTAATGCCGCATATTTTGATTGCGGACCTTCCCGCGTGCCAGCTGCAAGGCCTTCGCGTGCCACAGCTGGCACGCGTGCCATAGGTTCGCCATCGCTGACCTAGACTGTTTAAAATTATGGACTATAGGTCAGGTTAACATGCCCCTATATTCCCATGAGAAGGGAATTCCAGAAGGAGTTTTTGTAACTAAAGAATCAAGTCCCTCAGTCCCTATAGCAGCACCTGGCTATACTTTTCCAATCTTTGATCCCCCAGACCCTGAGTCACTAGGTGAATGTCCAAGGAGTGTCACCTCCAAACCTGAATGGAAGATAACCACTAATTATGTTAACACTTAATGCACTGTTTCTCATTATCTTTGCAATGTATCTTTCGTTAGCGCTATTAGTAATTTGCTTAGGGTAACTTGAGTCCTTAAGAAAGAGAAACCTATAGGTTGTTAAAATGCAAGTCTCTCCTGAGTGCACTCCTCTAGGAATATTATGTGATTGTTATCCAGCTAATCAGAGAGAATTGAAGAAATATTGCCAGAAATGGTATAAGCACACCAACCCTTGGCCAGAGAGTGGGTCTTGGGCAATCCACCAGGAAAAGGAGCAGAAGTAGCTTTAAAAGATAAAAGTCAGGGAACTCCAGGAGCAGGGCTGTCCACTTTAGAGCAAGTGGCAGGGAAATCATTTTATACTAAAGTAAGTAGCATGTTGAAAGAGGAGGTGTTTGCGGGAAAAGCAATAGCAGAGATGATGGAAGAGATACTGGAGGAAGAAAGGAAGAAGGCGGAAGGGAAGAATGCTGAAGAAGCTGAATGGAAAAAATGGAAGAGGATTGTGAGTATAATATTAGAGTTTAACAGGGGCAGCCTATTGTAAATATGGTGATATTGTGAAGTCCTTTAGGAGGGACTTTTTCAGAGGAGCTGCAATGTTTTAAAATAATGGTACATGTGTTTTTAAAAGGATAACGTTTTCTGGTTGTCAAAGATTTTAAAAGCCTAGCTGAAACTTGGTAATTAATTGTTGTGTCCTCGTGTTGATTTTTTTTCTTAGTAAGTCAGAGCTGTATTTTGTCAGACTTATAAGTCGATACTTGAAATGTCTGTGTTCTTATCTTTATTAGTCAATAATGTGGCAGCACTGTGGTGCATCCTGTACAGTCGCTGTATAAAGAAGCAGAAGGTTGTGGGTTTGTGTCATGGCAATGGACCTGTTTTATTAGAGGTGATATGATTGAGATATTTAAATACCTCCATGGCATAAATGCACAGGGGGAGAGCCTCTTTCGATTGAAAGCAAGTTCTGCTGTGAGGGGACATGGGATGAGGGTGAAGGGAGATAGATTCAGGAGTGATATGCGGAAATATTTCTTTACGGAAAGAGTGGTGGATCCGTGGAATAGTCTCCCAGTGGAGGTGGTAGAGATGAGGACAGTATCTGAATTCAAAAAAGCTTGGGACAAACACAGAGGATCTCTAAAGGAAAAAAGGGGACTGTTGTAGTTGTTGATATGGAAGGACAGACTAGATAGGCCATGTGGTCTTTTTCTGTCGTCATTTTACTATGTTTCTATGTGTACAGACAGATTTTTCTTGTTTGGTTTTATTCTTGGGTCTTAGATAAGATAATTTTTTTTTTTTTTATATTCTCTTACATACCGCGCTATTCTGCATCAGTGCGGTTTACATTGAACAAACTGAAATTACATTGAACAGGGCATTATAACTTGGAGATAACTATTTACAAGGAACATGGGCTATGGAGGGTTAAGTGGCTTGCCCAAGACCACAAGGAGCACCTGTGGGACTAGAAACCCCAGTCCTTCCGGCCCAAGGTTGCTGTCCTCTAGTGGGATTTGAACCCCTGACCTTCCGGCCTGAAGTACCTTGCCCCAACCACTAGGCCACTCCTCCACTCCAGGCAGCACACATTTCAATTGTATTTCTGTTTTCAGTTGTATCTCAGTATGAATTGAAAAAAAATAAATAAATGTTGCGCTGTGATTTCTGTGCATGCTGATTTTTTGTTTTTGTTTGGTAATCCTTAATTTAGAAAGTTTTAAGCCTTAGTCTGTAAGGATTATTATGTTATGATGGTCTGTGCATGTATGTTAGCTGGTGCAGGGATGTAATTGATAGTATGAGCAAGTGATTAGAAGGCATTGCATGAAGTGAGATATGATAATAATGATAGAAGGCTTTTTTGATAGTAAACTGATGAGGATTGTCTAATTTAATAAATATAGAAAGGAAGATAAGATTCTATAATGGATTTTGCAGTGTTAATGTCTTTGGACAACTTTCTTTTTTTTGTGCCATCAAGTCAGTGTTGACTCATAGTGACCCAGCTACCTCTGGGCTTTCTTGGCAATGTATCACTGGAAGTAGATTGCCAGCCTTTTCTTCCAAGGCAATGGAGGGTAAAGTGACTTGCCCTTCTTCTAGGTACTAGGCGGTTGCTCTAACCAATAGGCTACTCCTCCACTCCAACACAACAAATGTTTTTTTTTACTAAATGTATGAGTTTCTACTGTAGAATAGAATGGATTTTCTGAGTCAATGGTTTGGGATTGGAATATATTGTATGAAGTAAGAACCTTAAAAGTAGACAGTACAGATAAATCTGGCAGAGTTTGATGTGTGTTTGCAGTAACTCTGTAGCGAGTGATATTTACAGTTATCTGGTAAGAAGACTTTGACTGCAAGTTTTGCTAGAGAAGTTTGGTTTAAAAATAGTTAATCCTGTTCTGCATTCTCATGTGTGCTGCCTGTTACGGCATCAGACATGTATCATGTGATCTTGAATCCTGTTCTGTGTTCTGGATGGGACGTCCAATCCTCAGCCACTGACATAGCCCAGTCTGCTCAAGATTCCCCATTAGAAAGTGAAATAGCTCAATGAAAGCTTGCAGGGTGTTCCTGGGGTCCTCATGGTTTATGGACCTGCCCTAGTGGTAAATTGTGCTTAACTCAGAAAGCTCTTTTCCTTCTTCTGTCTGACCTATATGTCTCATTCCTTTGCCTGTGTCATGCTCATTTCGCTCTCTGAATTGTATTGGGCTCCTACATACGAGTAACAGTTCAGCAATTTGTTTCTATATGCCCTGTGTGTATTAAATCTCAGCCAGGACACTGTCCCATCCCTAAAATGGATGTTTTGCTTCCCTCTCCAGCTGGCCATTTTCAAAGTTTACACATTGATTTCACAGATATGCGGACAGCAGTTCATGGTATGTACGTTCTCTCAATGGGTGGAAGCCTTTCCCTGTAGAAGAGAGACAGCTTCCCAAGTCACTTCGGCACTCTGTACTGAAATTATCCCGAGATTTGGTATTCCTGCTGTGTTATACTCTGATAATGGCACACATTTCAGAAATGAGCTTCTTTCCCAATTATCTGCTCGTCTCTGTATTAAATAACATTTTGTGTGTGTTTACCGCTCACAGGCAAATGGACTAGTGGAAAGAGTTAATGGTCTCTTGAACACAACTTTATGTAAGATTTGCAGTGACTCTGCCTTGCACTGGTTCCAAGCTCTGCCCCTAGTCAGGGGTGGTTCTACCATTAGGCCAACTGAGGTGATGGCCTCAGGCGGCAGTTTTTAGGGGGCAGCACTGATTTGCCACTCTCTAGAAACTGCCTAGGGTAGAACCGCCACACAGGATCATTAAAAATCAAAGAAAGCAGCCGCAGGAACATTTCTCCATTCCCACGACTCTACTTTCCAACTGCTGTCTGCTGCTGGGTTGCATGGGGCTCAAGGTCATTGCTTCCGCCGCCCTTTCGCTTCTGGCGGAAGCGAAAGGGCGTCCGAAGAGATTACCTCGGGCTCCGCCGGCTCCACGCGACTCAGCAGACAGCAGTTGGAAAGCAGAGCCGCGGGAACGGAGAAATGATCCCGCAGCTGCTTTCTTTGATTTTTAAAGAAGAATCGGTGAGGAGGGAAGGGAGCAGGGAAGGGAGGGGGGCCTGGAAGAGAGCAGACCAGGGGGGGAAGGGAGGGGAGGGCCTGGAAGAGAGCAGATAAGGGGGGGCTTGGAAGAAATCAGATAAGGGGGGACCTGGAAGAGAGCAGATAAGGGGGGCCTGGAAGGGAGCAGACAAGGGGGGGCCTGGAAGAGAGCAGACAAGGAGGGGGGCCTGGAAGAGAGCAGACAAGAGACAAGGGGGAGCCTGGAAGGGAGCAGACAAGGGGGGGGGGCTTGGAAGAGAGCAGACAATGGGGGAGCTGGAGGGGAGCAGACAAGGGGGGGGGCCTGGAAGAGAGCAGACAAGGGGGGAGCTGGAAGGGACTTGACATGGGAGGGGGCACTGAGACTGGTGGCGGTACTGGGAAGGTAAGGGGATTGGTACTGGGAGGGGAGGCTGTAAAGGGGGCTGATACTAGGGAGAGTTACTGGGACTTAAAAAAGGCTGATGGAAGAAAATGAAGAAAGCAAAAGGAGAGACAAGAAATGGCAGATGGACTATAGACCATAGAAAGAGCTAAAAGAAGATAGAGGAAAACGGAAACCTCAGATCGGGACCAGCAGGAATAAAAATCATCAGACAACAAAGGTAGAAAAAAAATTGTATTTTCAGTTTAGTGATTGGACTTTGTGCTATCTATATTTCACAAAGTATGGGGAACTGTATCTTTTATCTGGTGTGGCATCGCACGTGGAGTCTGGCTTCTTGGGGTTTCATTTTAATTTTTGTCTACATATTTTTATTTTTGCTTTAGATTATGGTCACTTATTCTGTACTTGGTGAGGGTCTGTGTTCTGAGTGTGCGACCAAGGCCAGGTGTTCTGTTAACATGGAGTTTGTACGTAGGGATCTGTACTATAGTAATTTGACTTGTTCAGCTTTTCAAATAGGTGTTTAGATGTTTTGGGGCCCATTGCAGTGTTTATAGTGCTGCTTTTTTCTTGATAGGCCCCTTATTGTATGAGTTTTGGAAGTGTATGCTGGTATGGTGTGGTAGATTTTGGCCTTGCAGATCTTAGTGACTTTAGTAGGGTTTTATATTAGTTCCCCCTCACTTGGTTTGCAGCTTGTCGTGCTGTGAGGGCTTGTGTGCATCAGTGATGCTGAGAGCTAAACTATTGGTAGTTTAACTACTGGCAGGGTCTCCCAAGATGGACAGGTCTCAGCTGAGGTGCCAGACCAAGACAAACCACCCATCTGGGCAGCAGCAGAATGGGATAGTGTTGACGGCGGAGGATCACATTTTTGTGACAACGGCAACAACACCAAACTTAAACTGCACGGAAGAAAGGCCCGGCAATCTACTTCTGTATCTTGCCATGAAAACCCAATGGATAGTTAGAACAAAACAAATTGTGCTAAGGTGCTGGAAAATGAGACCCCCAGGTCGGAAGGCACTCAACTAGCTACTCGGGAAGAGCTGAAGACGTTTCAGAGTAAAGCCAGCATTTATGATGTGGTTGGATCAAAGCCCTCGGGAAGTCTGACTGCTGATGTAGCTGCGCATGAAATGAGAGTCAGAAGTTGTAAAAATGTCTTACACATTGGAACATGGAACGTATGAAGCATGAACCAAGGGAAGTTGGAGGTGGTCAAGAATGAAATGGAACCTGTACAACTTGATCTGTTTGGTGTCAGCGAACAGAAATGGACTGGCATCGGGCACTTTGCATCAGATGATCACATGGTCTACTATGCTGGAAATGAAAGACAAAGAAGAAATGGTGTTGCATTTATAATAAAGAAGAAACTTGCAAGAACTGTAATGAAATACAATGCAGTCAGCGAAACGCCTAATCTCTATTCGTCTACGAGGATTGCCTATCAACACAACTATAATTCAAGTATATGCCCCAACAACAGCTGCAGAAGAGAATGAAATTGAAGAGTTCTATGAACAAGTACAAGCTGAAATTGACAGAACATGCAAACAGGATATCCTGATAGTCATGGGTGACTGGAATGCAAAAGTTGGCAACAAAGAAGAAGGCAAAGTAGTTGGAAAATATGGACTTGGCAACAGAAATGAAGCTGGAGAAAGACTGATAGAATTCTGCAAGACCAATGATCTATTCATCTCAAACACCTTCTTCCAGCAACACAAGCGGCGACTGTACACATGGACTTCACCCAATGGATTGTATAAAATCAAATTGACTACATCTGTGGAAGTCAACGATGGAAAAGCTCTATAACATCAACAAAGACAAAACCTGGAGCTGACTGTGGTACAGATCATCAACTACTAGTATGCAAACTCAAGCTAAAGTTGAAAAAGAGCAAACCACTCATGAATGCAGCAAAATATGACCTTGAGAATATACCACTGGAATTTAAAGACTGCCTGCAAAATCGATTTGCTGCTTTAGATACAAATGACAGAGCTCCAGAAGAGTTATGGAATGACATTAAGAAGGTTGTGTTGGAAGAAAGTGAGAAGTCTCTACAAAAGGTGAAAAAGCAAAAGCGGCCAAAATGGATGACGGAAGAAACTCTGAAAATTGCCCAGAAACGCAGAGAAGCTAAAGCCAGAGGAGAAAGAAAGACAATCGCAGAACTCAACAGAGATTTCCAACGTGCAGCAAGACAGGACAAGGAAAAGTACTACAATGACACTTGCAAGGAAATAGAAGCAGAAACTATTAGAGGAAGAACAAGATCGGCTTTCCTGAAGCTACGAGAGTTAAAGAAAAAGTTCCAGCCTCGAATTGGAATGTTACAAGATGCTCAAGGATCTATGTTGAATGATGCTGAGAAGATCAAGAAAAGGTGGAAGGAATATACAGAGTTTTTATATGATAAAAATCAAGTGGACCAACAGCCGTTTCAACCTGTACCTTATGATCGGGAACCATTGGTGATGAAAGAAGAAGTTTGAAGCAGCATTGAAGTCTTATCAAAGAACAAAGCACCAGGCATTGATAGCATTCCTATAGAAGTATTGCAGCAATCTGATGCAGCTGTTACCATACTTACAAGGCTCTGCCAAGAAATATGGAAGACAGCATCATGGCCAACTGACTGGAAAAGATCTGTGTTTATACCAATACTAAAGAAAGGTGATCCAACTGACTGTGGAAATTATCGAACAATCGCTCTGATCCCACATGCCAGCAAGATTCTACTGAAGATTATTCAAAAGAGACTACAACCATACCTGGAACAAGAACTACCTGAAGTGCAAGCAGGGTTCAGGAAAGGGCGAGGAACGAGAGACATCATTGCGGATGTGAGATGGATCCTTGAAAAGACTAAAGAATACCAAAAGGATATCTATTTGTGCTTTATCGACTATAGCAAGGCTTTTGACTGTGTAAACCATGAGAAACTCTGGGCCACATTAAGAAGCATGGGTATACCAGAACACCTGATCGTTCTCTTTGTACAATCTGTACATTGATCAAGAAGCAACAGTTCGAACGGAACAAGGAGAAACAGAATGGTTTAAAATAAGCAAAGGTGTAAGACAAGGCTGCATACTTTCCCCCTACCTGTTTAATTTATATGCAGAACAAATCATCAGAGAAGCAGGATTGTATGAAGACAACAGAAGTGTGAAGATTGGTGGAAGACTCATCAACAATCTTAGCTATGCTGATGATACTACATTACTGGCTGAAAGTGAAGATGATCTGAAACATTTGCTTCTCACAATCAAAGAACATAGTCTCAAAATGGGCCTGCACCTTAATGTAAAGAAGACAAAGATCATGACAACTGGCATAATCAACAGGTTCATTGTTGAAGGAGAAGAAATTGAATTGTGAACAACTTTAACCTACTTGGATCAACTATCAATAAAGAAGCAACAAGCAGTCAAGAAATCAAACGACGCATTGCTCTTGGCAGAATGGCTATGAAAGACCTAAATAAGATTTTCAAGAGCAGAGATGTCTCTCTCCATACAAAGATTCGACTTGTTCAAGCCATGGTATTTTCAATAACATCATATGGATGTGAAAGCTGGACAGTGAAAAAGACAGACAGGAAGAAAATTGATACCTTTGAATTATGGTGCTGGCGGTGAATACTGTGTATACCATGGACTGCCCGAAGAACAAACCAGTCTGTACTAGAGGAGATCAAACCTAAGCTTTCTTTAGAAGCTCAGATGACAAGACTTCGGCTTTCATACTTTGGACACATCATGCGAAGAGAGAGATCATTAGAGAAAGACATCATGCTTGGCAAGATAGAAGGTCAACGCAAAAGAGGAAGGCCAGCAATGAGATGGATCGATACAATAACAGCAGCTACGGGTACCAGTCTGTCAACAATGAGCCGCCTGACTGAAGACCGAACACAATTTAGGATAGCTATCCAGAGGGTCGCCATGAGTCGACTCCGACGCGACGGCACTTAACAACAACAACATATTAGTTCCTAATATGCCTGGTCCTGGAGAATGTTTGTTGTTAGTGAGATGACCAGAATCAGATTTTTTTTTTATTAATATATTGAGTTCTGTGGGTGAATGTTCTACCTCTACTCTGTACCCATTGTT
Organism: Ichthyophis bannanicus; assembly: GCA_033557465.1. Taxonomy (NCBI): domain Eukaryota; kingdom Metazoa; phylum Chordata; class Amphibia; order Gymnophiona; family Ichthyophiidae; genus Ichthyophis; species Ichthyophis bannanicus. Next base: position 171,018,581 of record CM066038.1, read on the forward strand.
GAGGAGGCAGTTCTGTGAATGCAAAATGTATGTTCAAAAAGAAAAAGCAAGCACTATAACGCAGTTTATAACAAAATACAAATGAATTATAATTTGGAGTTATAAACTGCTGTGGTTCTCGCTCTTTCTTTTAGTTCCTTGGTGTGTGAACATCTTCAATTTGCTCCACATTATCTCATTGACTTTTTGATTTGGTTCCGTCCCTGAGTTGGGTTTTGGTTCAATCCCTGACTGGAGTTTTGAGAAAGATCCCCACCCTGGGAGGAGGGCGCACGCTGGGGAGGGGGTGGGAGTGCGCACGCTGGGGCATGGGAGGGGGGCACCATCTCATCCCTCGCCTCAGGCAGCAGATTGCCTTGAGCCGCCCCTGCCCCTAGTACTATTTTCCCTGCGAAATAGCCCATTGAAGAAATTCTCTCTGACTCTACATCAGCTCCTGACTGCTAGAACCACCTCTTTTCCCCTCCTCCAGGTTTCGTCTGACAGCATGCAGGATGACGTCTCTCCCTATGCTACTTCCCTCCACACTGCATGGACTCTTATAGACCACGCCTGCAAGACACAATCACCACGCCTTGGTCCAGCCCCTGTGTGTACGTATCTGCCAGGAGACTGTGTTTACCACAATCGCTGTACCTGGCTCACTCCCTTTTATACTGGACCGCATGAAGTAATTGCTGCAACTCCTTTGGCTGTGCAACTGGAGCCTGCAGGATTTTGGATTCACATTTCTGATCTCTGCCCTGCACCTTGTATAAGTTCTGAATCTCCTCGGACCTCTGCCTGAAATAAGAATGTTTTAAAAGAGACTTTCTGCATTACTTTCAGTTTCACATATTATCTGAGCAGTAATTGACTTTCTGCATTTGCTAAAAAACTCAACACTGCATAGACTTCTGAACTTAAATTATTAGTATAAGAGATTGCTTGAGTATGCTTACTTTGAATTCTTTATTTCTTTTTTGTTTTGCTATTTATATAGGTTTTCTGTTCCTCATCCTGTTATATGTACAATTGCTTAAGTATAGACAAACCTCATAATTTTCTAGTATCATCTTTCATCTCTCTTTGCATAATGCATATGTTTATTTGCTTGTCTTTTTTCTCTTTTCTTCCCTTAACCTTTGCTGTTCTTTCCCACCAGAATTATACTTTTTTCCTTTAGACTTTCAGAACATGTACACTTCTAACTCATGGGACAACTTAATAGCCCAACATGCTCAATTACAGAATGCCTCTGATTGTGTAATTTGTAGTTATCATTTCCATGTCTCTTCTATGACAACGTTTTTCCTGACAGAGGAAGTAGATTTCTCACAAGTACCTTGTGCCCTCCTTATGGTGCTTGTGCTCAGCATTTTTGGATGCAGGTCCATGCTTTCACACTCACCTTTAGGAATGGCTCAAGGGTAGATGACCAAATGCAACTTTCCCTTCTCTCCTCTTCAACTAATACTACTTCTGGTCTTGTTAATGTTTCTCTATTTGCTTCTAAACACCATGCTTCAGGCCCCCAACATGGTACATAGCAACCTGAAGGCCCAGCTTTCTGTAATACTACCTTTTCTCCTCCTCCGTCCTTAGCGCTGTCCTGTACCTTTGATTCACCTAATACTCCTGCCTTGCTTCTCATCTTCTTACTGACCCCCAGCATTCATGCCACACAGTCAGCTCTGACCATCAATTTAACTTCAATACCTGTTTGCTAGGCCCTAGTGGTGGTCCATTTGTAGGTAATAATATCCATTGTAAGTCCATTATTTCTTCGACCAATCTTTTGTACTCCATGCATCATTTGAATAGGTATATGTTTCTTTGTTTTCTTAACGTTCCCTATTGTTGTTGTTTTTCCCTTACAGAACTTTTCCTTTCTTTTATCTACCCATTCTTATCACCATCAGGCTTGTCAAACTCATTCTCTACGTGCTAAGCACTCTAATTACTTAAAAAAAATTATGTGCCCTATGAATTCCGTCTTTTCTCTAACTCTGAAGTATGGTCTGTCTCTTTCTTTACCCCAGGTGTACAAGCTGCTATCAATGCTAAATGGTTGCAAAAAGTGCAATATGATTTGATGTTATTCTACTACTGATGGTTTTAATGGACTCTCTGCTGAACTTACTGCTAATACACTTATAGTAACATAGTAAATGATGGCAGATAAAGACCAGCATGGTCCATCTAGTCTGCCCAGCACGATGGCAAGAGTAGGTGCACCTGCCACTCCGTGCAGGCCACTCCTCCTCACGTCCTTGTTTAGGGGTGAACCCACCACTCCATGCAGGACACCCCTATTTGTTGAGAAATTAGATGGTTCAGTTTATTTTGATTTTATCCTTTTGCTGTAAAGGGATCCACTGTGTCTGTCCCATGCCATTTTGAATTCCGTGACCGTGTTTGCCCCCACCACTTCCATCGGGAGGGTATTCCAAGCATCCACAACCATGCTGTGAAAAGTATTTCCTGACATTGCCTTTCAATTTACCACCTTGCAGCTTCATGCCACACAGCAAAACAGACTTGCCCTTGATTATCTTCTTGCCTCGACTGGAGGTGTCCGCGCTTTGGTTGGCAAGGCTTGCTGTACCTATATACCCCCCAATTCTGGAGCAGCAGACAACTAATTCCTCATTATTCTACAATTGCATGCTCTCTCAGTAGAATGTATGCTGAGAGTGGAGTCGATCCATCTATTGACAATTGGTTTAGTAATCTCTTCTCCTGGTTCACTGGCCTTAGTTCAGGTAAAAAATCTGCTATTTGTACTTCTAGCCCTACTCCTTATTGTCATTATGCTTCACTTCCTGTGTTCCTGTTCTCTATCTCTTTCCAAAAACATCTGTTACTCGTATTATGGTTGTCAATAGTAATGCACCATGCTTGGTCACCTTGGAGAACATGGAGATGTGACCGATCACTCACTCTGCTTATGCTGTTCCTCTAGAACCCCACCCTGGTTGGACACAGATGGTCAGTTTTGAGTCCGCTCTGCTTCTCAATCCTGCAGTGAGGGAGATGTAGAAGTCAGACCCAGGCCAGGGCAGTGCTCCTGTAGCTAGGCCTGTGAAGAAGGCCTGGATATAGGCCATGGGCCTGCTTGGGATTCTTGACCACTGTTAGGCCAAAAGAAGAATCCGGGGAAAAATGAGCTGCTGACATGGCATGAGAAAATTCTGGGAATGGAGTGGTATGGAATGTTGCTGATTTAGGGGTATGTTTACTAAACCGCGCAATTGTGCGGGGCGCACTTGAGCGTGCGCTAAGGTACCTTAGCGCACACTAATAGTGCGTTTTTGGTGCCCCGCATGCGTGCGCGCCGCCCGCACAAGAGCGCGGTGCGCTGATGTGCGATAGAGGCGTGGAAAGGCATTTTGAGGGCGGACGAAGGCTCCCGAGGGGCGGGGGGCGGGGTCAATGGGTGGAGAGTGGGAGGGGAGAGGCTCCCCGCACAGGAGCGGGGCTGAATTTCGGCAAAAAAAATACCACGAGTGAAACCCTCGTGTTAGAGCCGATTTAAAGGGAAGAGAAACCATTTCCGTCAGCAATGTACAGCAAAACCGGGGAAACCTGCAAAACGTGAGCAGTGTCATATATGTGCACAGAACAAAATAGCAAATATAAATTGAAAATGACCACAACAAATTCCTAAAAAATTATAATCCAGCTGGGCAACAGTGATATTAATGGGCAACCATAAAAAACACTCCCAGAAAAGCTCCAAAAAAAGGAAATGATTTTTAGAAGGGTCTACGCTCCGTAGACCCTTTCAAAAATCATTTCATTTTATTGGAGCTTTCCTGGGAGTTTTTTTTATGGTTGCCCATTGATATCACTGTTGCCCAGCTTGGTCATGGGTTTTTGCCTCTTTTTTCGAGGTCATTTTTGAGGCTTATTTGCACTTTTGTCTCCGTACAAGGTAAATGAGCCCACAGTAAAATTGTGCAGAGCAGGGTTTCTGACTCATCCAGCCAGGATTCCTATCTCCAGGGACTGCACTGTCTCTGTGGCCACAGTGTGGTGTAACAGACACAGGCAGTGCCTATAAGACCAGAGGGTCACAGGTTCAAATCCCAGCTGGGGCTCCTGCCAATCCAGTCCCCATAGTTTTACCCACCACTAAACAGTGATAGTAAGGACACTCCTTGATTGCAGAGAACATGCGCATGGTTAATACGCCTATATTTTACCACATCAAACACAGACACCATAAACAGGTGCATTACCTAGAGCAGAGTCTCCCAAATGCAGTCCTGGAGGGCCCCACACCATTCAGGTTCCATGCTGCCTCTAATAAAGATGCCTGTGCTGCATATCTATGCACCACCCCCATGGTATGCAGATGTAGCTCATGCATATCTATGAGGGACAGCATGAAAACCTGAACAGTGTTTGAAACACCAGGACTGGAGTTGGGGAACTCTGCCGTAAAGCAGCAGCCAACAGGGCCAGACACACCCACACACACCCCCCACAGGCCCCATTGGCCAATGCCTCCTGGAGAGGCAGGACATTGGGTCCTGCCTGTATCTCCCAATACTAGCAGTTGCATACCTTAGCAATGCCACCCTACACCTGGGTATACGGTACACAGCTAGCAAACATTTCCTATGATAACTGGCAGATATCAATTCCTACGTTAAGCACAGTTTGCTGATTGAGCTCCATCACAACAATCATTCTGATGTCTGCGGTGTGTGCTTCAGGTCTGGTCTCTGACAGTGTTTACCACCCTGGGGAGTGACCCCCAACAGTATTGCGTACCATATCCATGCCTGTACTGTGCCCAGGATTGGTGTGGTGGGTATGGCTGCTGAACTCCTCTATAGTAGCACAATGCTGGCATAGGTGTGGGGGTGGCTGTCTGTCTATCCGGTGTGTGGTGGCTGCAAACACTTTCCACATCTCACACTGCCAGCAATGTTGCCAGTATTGGGCTGCCAATGTGCATAATGAGGAGCAAGGTACCATGGGTATAGGCCGGACAGGGTGGCCTGGCCAGGGTGCATCTGCACAGGGCATAGGGCACTGACTGGGACATTTTAGTGCCCGGCCACCACCTACACAGACAGGGTGACCTCAGTATGTCCTGCTGAGAGATCACTCTCACCCTGACTGTTCAGTGAGCACAGCATGGCTAGGCACCCCCATAGTGCTATATAGTATTTCTTTCATGTGATAGATATGGGTTTCCTTTTGGGGCCTAGTCACTGATTTATCTGCTTGCTGTGTATGTTGACATCCCAGTTCTGGGTGCATGCATCTCCACTGGGAACATGCACTATGGGTTAACTAGCAGACTGTTTGCAGCTGGTATGTGTCTTGATGGAGTGGCTTGCAGGGTGCAGTGGCTGATGGCTTGCTGCAGGAGAATATCAGATAGTGCTGGGGTGCAGCTTACCATATCCTGGCCTAATGTCTGTCTGCTATTGTGTTATGGATATGTATGGAGCTGCATTGACTGCCCTGTGGGGTGTCTGTTCCTCTGCAGGACAGGGGTTGATGTTCCCCTCTACTGCCACCTTTGTAGGGAGGTAGAATGTGGATCTATTGATGGGAGGCCCTGTTTGCCACCCTTGGCCCTGGGGGAGGAGGAGGGTGGTGGTGCATGATCCTCCTGGGGGTCCATGGGGGCTACACTAGACAGAGATATCCAAGGTGTTTCTGCAGAAACTACCTATCTCACACATTAACACTGCTTTGGACCTCTGGCATGGCCTCTTTCAGCCATGGAAGGTGTTGTGGACCTGGTCCTGGGCGCCTCATCGCACACTCAGGGTGAGCACAGTACCCGCACAATGTGACGTTGTGTAGCTACTCTGTGCCAGTAAAACACCCGGTCAGTACCCCCTACCAGGCCGAGGTGCTGTGTGGGTGCACCCGGTCACTTCCCCCTACCAGGCCGAGGTGCTGTGGGGGTGCATTCCCCATCTTGTGTTTATCTGTGGACAGCTGATTTGCATGTGCAGTGCATCATGGGTATGGGTGGGCTAACCCTATCCTGGTGACCACAGCAGACTGTCTGTGTGGTGACATGCAGGCTCTCTGCAGCCAGCCATGGGCTTGCTAAGTAGCTATAGAGCTGTAGCCCAATGGTTATGTCACTGTCTGTGAAATCAGAGGTCATGGGTTCAAATCCACAGTGGGGTTGTTTGATTGGGTTGTCCAAAGCATTATCTGTTTTTTAATGTACATATTTTGATGCCAGCAAAAACACCCTCAGTGTACTGTACCCATAAGGTGCCTATGAGGGCGCTTTATAGGGTGCCCTATAGGGCACCTTATGGTTTCCGTCCATATAAGGGGCACTATACATTTTCCTGTGACGCAACTTATAGGGTGCCCTATAGGGTACATTTTAGGGTGCCGTGGCGGACAGTGCACTTTATCATGTGCCCTATGGAGTGCCTTATAGGGTGCCTTATACGGCACCTTCAATTACGGCACGTGAGGGCGTGTTTGCTGGCAGCAATTAATAAAATAAACATAAGGTGCTGGAGGAGAAAATATGTACATTGCAAAGCTGATGCCACAGCCAGCCTTACGTATTAGGCACCCTGGGGAGCAAACTCATGACCCTTGTATCAGCAGTGAGCGCCTTAACCATTGTGCTCCACTGCTGCTCCTCCTTGCATGTCAGCGCACCTACTTATGCTTTTCATTCCTTAAACTGCACAGTGCTGCCATCAAAAACAGTACTGTGACCTTGCGGTACCTACCTCATACGGCACCCTCTAAAGCGCCCTATAAGCAACATTCTAGGGTGCCTTGGCGGACAGTGCACTTTAAAATGTGCCTTATGGAGCGCCTTATGTTAACACGATTTGAGAGTGCGTTTGCTATTAATGATAATTAAAATAGAAATAAAATGCCTCCTAAAGCAATCTTCCCCATAATATGTAATGCCTCCACCAGCCTTGTTCCTTGGGCACTGTGGGGGATTGAACCCCTGATCCCTGCACCATTGTTCAGAGTCTTAACCATTGTGCTGTGGCTCTGTTCTTGTGCTTATACATCAGCAAGCCACCTTATGCCGCCCAATATTAAAAAGCCTCCTAAATCAATAGCATGCCGCCTAATGCCCATCAGCGTGCCACCTTATATTAGACTGGCTCCTAAAGTAATGCCTCAGCCAGCCTTGTCAATTGAGCACTGTGGGAGATAGAACCCCTGATCCCTGCACCATTGGTCAGTGTCTTAACCATTGTGCTGTGGCTCTGCTCTTCTGTGTGCACATCAGCGCGCTGCTTATACCGTCCAGTATTATAATGCCTCCATAAACATCACCGCGCTGCCTTATGCCGCCCAGTATTAATATGGCGCCAAAAAACATTAGCGTGCCTCCTTATGCCGCCCAGTATTTATGTGCCTCATAAATTAATGCCTCAGCCAGCTGTTTTCATTGGGCATTGTGGGGGATTGAACTCCTGATCCCTGCACCATTGGTAAGTGCCTTGACCATTGTGCTGTGGCTCTGCTTGTCTGTGTGCACAACAGCACACCACTTATGCCTCCCACGCAGCTACCTTAGCGCATATGTAAATTCTGGATTTTCTTCTTCAGCAGGAAACGCCCACTCCTTATATGGCACCCGCACACTACCGCGGCCCGCACTTTAACGGGGTTTTAGTAAACATACCCCTTAGTGTGCATCTGCTAAGAAAACCAGATAATACAAATGAAATAAAAGGGAGACATAAAGGGGAACTGGGGAGTAAGATTTAATTAGGCACTGGCCTTGAGAAGATGAGACGGTGTTTCTATGCTAACTTGAACCTTGGGAAATGTACAAGTGTGCCAATATTGTATAAAACAAATTGCTGAAAACCAGCTGCATGAAAAGAAATAACCTTGTAGTCACATCAACCTTACAGAAAAACTATATATATAAAAAGGACCAGGACAAAGGAGAAAGTAGGGAGTTTATTCAGCCCTGCCATTGAGGTGACAGTGTGCTGAATTGCCCCATTAACCTTTCTCTTCTGTCTATTCCCTATTCAGTAGCTACTTTGTACCTATAAGTAATCGTGTTAGAGAATTTCTGTGTGAAGAATTTATGCTGAGAAAAGGATATCCTGTAATAAAGATTTTGTGAGTATTGCTGAGAAATTGGTTTCTGTGTACTTCCTCCTTTTAAGGTGAGATAGTGGCCCTTACGGCCCAGTAGGCTCCTTACAGATGTTTTACTTCACATCCCTTCAAATTTTGATGTCACCTCAGTAAGAGCAATGCACAATCCCTCTGCTGCCAAACACTGTGCACAAACCTCACAAAAGATGCTCTGAACCATAATAGAACTAACTCTCAGGGTTTAAACTGCACAATCTTATCAAAGAAGAGGCAACACTGCAAATATTACATTAGGCCCTAAAACAACAATCTACTGCCTAATGAGAAAACAGAACAAACAGGACAGCTACAGATCTCTACACATAAACTACATGCAAGCAGAATACCTTACCTCACATGCAAAACGCAGACAGACCCTTGCCAATTACAAAACAAAGGAACACAGATTAGTAATAGAGATATGAAGGTAAAAACTGAACTGGAAACTTTCACCTCCACATTGCTGCTGTCGCCCCCCCCCCCCCCCCCTCTCACTGAGACCTACAGCAGCAGCAATGGCTTGAAACAGTCCCGTGGCACTTACCTTCAAACTTTAGTGACAAAGGGCTGTTTGCTTCCACCCCTATCATTGCCAACTTCCTTTTGTATGGGGGCCTGGTACTTACAGCTACTTGTTCATGCTGCGAAGAGGATTAGGAAAGCTGCTGGAGAACTTGCACGATTTTTAATGGATACACACTCTGCTTCTTCATATCTATCATGCTAATCAGTCCAAAGCGCAAGGACTGGATACTTTTGCAGTCCATCTCCTCCAGAAGTTCCCAAATTCTCCATCTATCTCTTGCCAGCAACATTGCTGAAATTAAAATGGCAATGCCTGGATCAGGCTCGGCCTCCCGCTTTCTCTGGCTCGTTGGACAGGATGTGGGATACATACACCATGGAACGTGGGGTGGCGGCTGGAAGGATGCGGTTGCCTCCCTTTGAACAAATTTGGGAAGCTTTTGTATTTAAGTATGGTACTTAAGTTTTAGGGCGCTCACTATTCTCATCGAGGGTGTTGGCCTTGTGCTCCCCTGGGTGATGGCACCCCTGAGTCTCTCCCCTTCCCCGTGTGGTCTGGTTCAGTGGAGTGGTTTGTTTTGTCTCTCATGGCATAGCAGTTCTGGAAGGAGGGAGGGGGATGGGGGGTTGGGAGGGGGGTTGGGGGGGTTGGTATTTAGGGGGCTGGGTAGCTCATTCTGGGGGCTGCATACTTTGTTTGAGGATGTAGGAGGGAACAGGGGGGGGTGAGACACAAAAAAAAAAAAAGGGCTTTGCTGATTTTGTTGTATAGTGCCTGTGCTTTTTGCCTTGTTCTTCATGTTACTGTATTCTGCACATGGCTTGTGTGCCTACTGTTGGTTGTAACGTTGTGCTGCCTTTAAATAAAAAAAGAAATGGTAATGCCTAGTAGTAATTGACAGTGTATGGTACTGCATTGCTTTACGCTGTAAAATGCTATTAGGAGGCACCAGTTCGAATTCAGGATCCATGCTGGTAGAAGATGACATGGAGTCTCTTGTGGCGATGAAGACTTGAGGATGTTTAAGTGCTTGAAGATGCTTGAAACTCCTGCATTGATATTAGGGAGAGAGGTTAAGGATTAAACATCCTGAATTCCCAACTTTGTTGTAGGGCTGGTAGGAGGTGAGGGGTGAAGCAAGAGAGAGAAAGAGAGATATCCAGGTCAAAACTTTATTGTCTTGAAGAGGAAAAAATGACATAAAAGACCCAGTTTAGATATTTGAGGAGTTGGTAGGACTGCTTGGAGGATCATGATGTTTGGAGCCAGTTCTGAGAATATGACCAGTCCTCCCTACCACCTCCATCCCCGCCATTGTCCACCAACTCTAGTGACAAGGCATCTTTTAAGTCCTCCTCAGAGCAGATGTTAAATATATCATGGCCCCACAGCTAATATCAGCCTATCTACATATTTTGCCTTTAGCTTGATATAGATTGACACCCATACTGCATTTATAGTGAATTGGTAAGACCTAATTTACTAAGTCCTTTTTTCCTTTTCTGTGGTTTTCAAAAGGTCTGGGCACTTTACTTTTGATTAGCAGCCCATCAAACTATACCGAAATCATAAAAACCAGGAAAATGTGAATAATGAGTTTAGTCAAGGGTGCTTTATGCCCTTTGCCTATTTATTCTCAAAAAACTACATTGAAACAGCAAGGAATATTGATATATGTTGTATTTTCTGAAATGAGAAAATGACAGTTTCAAGAATGGATCAGTGTACATTGCCTCAGCAAAGTTATGTTTTCTGTAATCTATCTTGAAATGGAGCACTATTGCTGAAAACATACTTTAATTCCACAAATGGAAATTTTAAATTGTTTATGTATGCATATGGTTTAGGAATCACCATGTTGACCAGTCTGTATAGGCCCTTCCAAGAAGGTCCTCCTAGGTTTCCAAGTCTTTTTCAGCATATCCAAATGTCTATAGTCTTCCATTCAATAGACTCAGTCAGTCATAGCTTACTAGCTTTCACATTCAAATACACCATAAAACTCTTTAGCAATTTAAGATATTTGGTTGCCTCTATACGATAATGGGTTTTTTCATCTGCTATGATCTTTCCTTTTTGTTTGCTGTCGCCCTCCTGAGACTAGGTAATAAAATGCTGATCAGCAAATACAGGCTGCAATTGGGTGTTGGCTTTAGAATTTCTGTTATTCCATGACAACTGTTTTGGACAGGGTCTAGTTTCTTGGTATGAGCAGATCATTTCCACAATGGACATGCATACTCTGTTAAGGCATAGCACACGATGGCTGTGGTCTACAAGGTAGTTGGACTTACTCCCCACTTTGAAGTGGCCAGTTTTCCGAGGATGCCATAGGCACTGACCTTCATTTCATCTTCTCTATCAATGAAAACTTAATTGTACTTGGAAAATATTATATGGATTGCCTAGGTAAGTATGCCTGGAGATTGAGCTTTATTGAAAAATAACCCACAGATTTTCTTTGGTCAGGCAGAGTGCAGACACTTTGGCAATGAAGGACTTCAGTGCTGGCTAAATGTTTTGATTTATTGTTATTTTTTCTGTTATGAATCACAGCTATCACCTTTCAAAACTTGTTTTGATTTAACCTTTACATCAAGCTATGCAACATTTATTCCATCTCTTATCATATTCTAAGTCTCTCTTTTCTTGCTATCACAACTTTATAGTTTCTCTCTTACACAGTCACATCTCACATGCTCGTACCTCCTTTACATATGTTTATAAGTTTCCAAATCTTATTTTTCACAAACGGCACACATCCATAGGACTGTGGATCCCCAGACCAATAAAGCTGTAATCCACCTAGATCTTTGAATAGAGTGCTTTATAAATCTTTTTAAATAAATAAAATGCTATTTCAAGACCCATACAATACCAATATACTGCCTCAACAATATGAAGCAGGTATTAATCATACTGCTTAGACATAACAATAAGCACCATGATTGTCATATTACTATCATGTAACCCATTGTCCAAAAGCTTCACTCACACACTTCCCTCATACCAAATACATGCTTCTTTTTTGGATATGCATCAGGACTTTATGGATTGAAAACTATTTCCAGAACCTTCCTTATACGCTTTTTGGTACACACATGTGCAAAGACAGCTAGCTCTATGAGAGAAAAAAGGAGTGTTCAGGTGGAGAGTTTAGTGCGAGGTGATTTCATACCTAGAAGCCATCCCTAATGATTTGGCCACTCTCAAAGTGAGCATGTATGCCAGACTATACAGATATAGGCATCATAACAGCAGCCTGGGAATCATGGGCACACATTGATGATGAGATCTATGGTGTTGTAGACCACCTGCATATTGAGGGAGTGAAAGGCCTTGAAATTGCTATAGCTGGCCTCACTTTCAGTCGGTTTGAATGTCAGTTGCCTCCAAACTGATGGAAATTGAGCCAGTTCATACAATTCTCTCATGGTTTGATGAGCTTGCTGTTGATTGACTCTTCTTAGAAACATGCTCAGAGAATGGTCTCCTTATCAAATCTAAATCTACATATGCATTTCTCCTTTAAAAAAATCAAGGAACTGTTTCCTAGGCCTGCAGATCCTTTGCAGAGGGTACCTCCTCCTAGTCTGTTTCCTCTCCTCCTAAGAGCCACAGCACACAGGAATGACTCATGCACTCTACTCAGTATAGAAAATCTACAGATCACCATCAACACGAGACCCATCACCAGCAACACAGCCACACACAGAAATAGATAGAAAAAAAACACCCAGAAATAGTGATAGAAAGGTAGGGAGACAGAAACAGCAACTAGACATTGGAAGCTTAGGCATCCAAATGGCAGATGAAATTTAATGTGGAGAAGTGTGAAGTTGTGCACTTAGGACAACGCAAACTATAGCTACACGATGCAAGATTTCACATTAGGAGTTAACCAGGAATAGGATCTAGGCATCATTGTGCTTAATATGTTGAAATTCTCTATTCAGTGTGCAGCTGTGACAAGGAAAGCTAAAAGAATACTAGGAATTATAAGGAAAGGAATGGAAAATAAAACAAAGGATATCATAATGCCTCTGTATTGCTCCATGGTGCAACTGCATCTTGAATATTGCGTGCAGTTCTGGTCGCTAAAAAAGATATAGTGGAATTAGAAAAGATACACAGAAGGGCAAAAATACAAAGAGTAGAGGGCACACAATGAAGCTACAAAGTAATGTATTTAAGAATAATCGTAGAAAATATTTTTTCACTCAACACTTATGCACTGGAATTCATTGCTGGAGGATGTAGTAAAAGTTGTTAGTGTAGCTAGGTTTAAAAAAGATCTGGACAAGTTCCTGGAGGAAAAGTCCATAAACCATTATAAAAGTGGATTGAGGAAAATCCACTGCTTATCACTGGTATAAGCAGCATGGAATCTGTCTACCTTTTGGGATCCTGCCAAATACTTGTGACTGAGATTGGCCACTGTTGGAAACAGGATACTGGCCATAATGGATCTTTGTTCTGGCCTAGGATGACACATCTTATGTTCTTATATTTTGGCTTCCATGAAAACTGACATGCAACCCTGATAGACTGATTTACATGCCCTTTAGATAGATAAATCATTTTCTATAACAATATCCGTGCTTATAGAGGTATAGTATAGCAACAGAAACAATGAATCTTTGTGTTAATCTAAAGAATAGAGTATTGACATGGCCATCGTTAAAGACATTGCTATAGATTTATTGGCCTGTTCATAATGTTGAAGCAAATATCACCATGAGACAGATACTCTCTTTGGTTTCCATGATCATAATGGTAAGTTCCTGGTATGAACTTCAATAACAGCTCAGAAGTCAAAGCAATGAGGTCTTCCTGCCTGCACCGCCTAGTTTATCTTAGCTCTTCAAATCTTACAGTCTGGATAAGCAGACCTAACTAAAATTCCAGCTTTCCGGGAATAACACACTCCTTACCACTGGAGATGCTCATGGTGCCACCTTTCTATCATGGATATAGCAACTAAACTTGTAGATGTTTATGACAATATGGTATCAATGTTGTTGTTGTTAAGTGCCGTCAAGTTAGTGTCGACTCATAGCGACCCTCTGGATAGTTTGATAGTATCAATACTGAAATATATATTGATGGTAATATTGACCTAGTAAGCAAGGAAAACCAAACTGATAGTCTGTTGTGGATGTTGTAAATGAAGGAGTTTCAGGACAAGAAAAAAAAATCTATGCTATTTGAGTTATCCAGCCATAGCAGCTCTTTCCATGGTAAACAAAATGGCTGTATCCAGGGTAAAGACAAATCCTGGAACACCATTAAAGAAAAACTAACTAGCATACCATTATGCTTCTAACATCAATGAATTAAAGGGAGAACATTTAATTACAGTTACTGCGGCAACTATAACTCAGCAACCCTTGGAACTGCTATATCATTATGTCTGAAATCATTAATACAATTATTTAAAATTAAGAAAATTAGAAAAGGAGGATAAGGAAAACATATATATAGAGGAATTGGCACAGAGGTAAAGAGAGAGAAAAGGAATGGTTATAATGGAAAGAGGTTCCTAAAGGTCAGAAGCATTAGAGAAAGTAAAGCATAGAGAAAGATCATGAAAGACCAGTAGCAAAAGGATAAAAAGGCAGAGGGGAAGAGAGTTCAAGTGATGATGATTTTTGTAATCTTCTGAAGGGCAATTTTCAAAAGCCATTTACTCAGGTAAATTAACCTGTCTGAAAACTGCCCACTCTTTACCCGGATAAAAATATGTGCAGGGATCGGTAATACACATATTTTAGAAGCAATCAGAATAGATGTCCCTGCAAATATGTTTAGGTTGGGAGAGAGAAAAAAATACATGTAGACTGCATTTCCAAATCCAATGGAGAAAGTACTGCAGAACAAGTGCAATTTTCAAAGGTAAAACACACACATACTTTCCCATTCTTGACTGACACAAAAGTACCCACCGATGTTTTACATTTCACATAATTCTATTATGTCATGTCATCTGTGATGACTTACACTTTCTGCAACGGCAATGAGGTTTCCACAAAGTCCATACTTCTGAATTTCCTAATTTCGATGTTATTCTGCTATGGTGTTTGTAAATGAATTAATTATGATACTCATTATAAAATCATGGTGGGCCATGGTATTAGATTTTCACTCACTAACTTAAGTTCTTACAGAGCTACTGAACTAGACATATTTTGTGCCAGTTATGAAGATTAATGCTTTTCATTAGTTTCCAGTGTTTTATGGACAAGGTCTATTGCATTCTATAGTGGTATTATATTGAAGCAACAGAAACATTTTAACTGCTTGATGCCTGAAATCTGTTCAGTTACTGGTAAAATGTATTAGCATTCATGGTAGGGAGTCACAATCAATAGACACTAAGGGGCGTATTTTAGAAGCTCTATTTGTAAGATGGATGTCTGAAAATGGGCACTTAGACGTGCAAAGCATAAAGATGTCACAGGAGCCATTTTAGAAGCTGGGTATATAGACAACTCGAGAACATCCATGTAGCATGGGGGCATGGTGGAGGCGAGGCCTGGGTGGAGCAAGGGAGTTGCATTTTGTGGTGCGATTTCAGAATGGCACCCCTGTGGATAAATACATACCCAAAACATTATTGGCCCGCTGCTGCACATCTGAGTATGTGAAATGGCAGGCCAAGATGTAAAAGTCTCATAGTCGCCCCCCTTTTGAAATAACCCCTACCAGCAATGTCCAAGGACCTAGTTCTGAGGCAGTGCAATTCAGGGACATCCATGTTTGTAAAATGACCTACACCCATGCATGTTCCCAACCTTATTATCTGCATGGGGCTCATTTTCTGAACTGGTTACTGAGATGCTCTTTTTTTTTTGGGGTGGAGACATAGTAATTTCAAAAGGCACTTATATGTGCTTCTCTTCACTGCTGCCACTCGCCCCCTCCCCCCCCCAGGATTTTTGAACAATCTGCTCTAGACGTCCTCGGTTTTTCCTAGACGTCCCTTCTCAAATCCCACTTCATACTTTATGAGGTAATTTTAGAAATGATTTTGAGTGGAGTCACAAAATATGCAAACAGTTTACAAAATACACATTTGAGCACATACTTCAGCTGCACATATTTACATCAACTCCCAAACTAATGTATGTGTGTAGCTGCATTTTAACTCTGATTTTGGCTGCTTTTGTACTGGTGTTTTACAAAGATACATAGACACCTATATGTCACTATAAAAAAAGGCTGAAAATAGACACTTACTTGGCTTCCCAAACTGGGGGGAGAGTGGCATTATCAAAGCCATTTAGGCAACTTGCAGACCTGCAAACCTCAAAAATTGCACTCTGCGGGATATTCAGCACCACTAATGGAGTTAGCCCAGGTGCTACCTCTGAGCGCCTCGATGTTAGCTGGGTAGCATTGGGGCGTTATGGAGTTGAATCAGAGATGGCACCCGAGGATAATGCTAGTGCCGGTTATCTCTCAGCAACGAAAGGTAGGCACCTGAATGGTTCACTTAACTTTTGCCATTGAAGCTAACCGCAGGGATATTCAGCGGCACTAACCTCAGAGCGCTAGCCTTACTCTTTAAGGGGCTATCTTTATGAAGTTATTTCACATGTATGTGGCCAGCTCTGCACATAATGGCCTCTTAGAAAATACTGACCAGGGCATGAAGGTTTGTACTTTGCCGGTAGGAGTAGCCAGGGACACAGACTGGGCGGAGTGTGGGCAGAGTTTGCAAGTTATGAAATACTGTAATCTACGACTGTACTTGTGAACTTTGTGCATCATTTCTACCTGCTCTCAAGCAGGCGTCAGTGTGCATGCCTGCATTTATGGTGTGAGCTCTGCTTCCTACTCTAGTATTTCATAGACACATAGATGCCTACTTGCACGCAAACTAGATGCCCGGTTATAAAAACGACCTTCCATAGGTGCTATCTCCAAAACAGCCCAAACAAGTATAAAGTCCGCAGGTACTTTGCAGCTATGGAATGGTACAAATTTTCAAAGAGAAATTTGGCTCATACTTTCACCTTGAATATTGCCATGGGTACAAAGTACCCAATGAATGTGCACCCGCTTTTTCTATGGATATTTTTTTCTATGGAAATTGTGTGCTATTTTCCACTCTTGGCCTGAGCACATCCCCAGGAATATTTTTGTCTAATATGGCTCTAATAGGAATATTGTAGAATCCCTTGTGTTCTTTTAGCCAGGTTAAGAGTGGGCAATTTTTGAGACAGGTCTGGATAAATCTGTATATAGGTTTTGAAAACTGCCCTCCCCAGGATTGAAGCATTGTGGTTGATGTATAATTCTAACATATACCCACAATGCTGTTTTCATAGGCAACAAGGAGTTCTGAGCCTGATAAGTTACCTTAGGCAGAATTCCAGATACTTCTTGGTTCCCTTTCACCCTGGCTTTTAAGTACTGCAGGATGTGGGAACCATGAACCTGAAGGATAGATTTAGCCAATATGTATTTAGCCAACTCTCTGTTATCAAGATGAGGGCTTGTTATATGAGTTCCCATTAAAAGAGATTAGATTCATAAGAACAAGTCATTAATGCTTCTCTTGTGAAAACCTCTGATCGTGGAACCAACATCCATAAGTCATCTGTCTTTCAATTGATGACTCGTGATTTAGAAACTTGTTAAAGACCTACTGGCTGCTACTATGGACATCGTGTAAAGATTATTTAGAACTATGGGATTTGGTGAAATTACTCTTCATTTAGGAAAAAAAATGATACTATTATGAGGGGCGTGGAGTAGGGATACTAGGATTGTATGGTATAAATTTGGGAAATGCTGAGTTATAGAAATTTTGGGCTCAATATTCAAAGACCCTTACCGGTTTGCATAAATAGCAACTAAACTTTAAATGGATTATTTATCAATTTAAAGCTATACATGCATTTTCAGCAATCCTAGTTAAACATTTAGGATTGCTGAAAGTCTGTATATCTGCATAACTTCAAACGGGTGGAAATTGACCTCTTGGCTTTACTGTTGATGTCTGCAGCCCCAGAAAGCCGACACCATGAGACAGATATATCAGGTTGTCTTTAAACTAGCAACCCAAGTTTTCATTATTCTTTCAACAAGAAATTTATTCTATCATTTGGAAAATCTTCCAGCACATTGCTCTAATGCAAGGCCGGCTTTAAATGAAACAGTAAGGAAATGTGCTGCTTTAAATTATTTGTGTTTTAATTAGCGAGGCGATGCAGGGTAGGAAAATCATTTACTAACTGTCAGATGCAGGATGTGTAATTGTAGTTGGTGTAAATTTTTAAGTAATTCTTTCTCAGTTTAGATGGTTGAATGGCAGGTGTTTAGGAGTTGCAGGTCTATTAAACGAAAGGAAATCAGAAAATTGGAGATGAGTCACTTTATTTAAAAGTGTGATGGAGTTTCTAAATAAAATGAGGTTCCATCCCAGTACCTCTGTTTAATTTCTCTTCTTATGATAGAAGGGACTGATGAATGATTCCTGTCAATGGCTTCACTAAGGATCAAGTTCAAAAGTATAACAAGAAAGGAATCCAACTATTATAGCTTTCTGTCTAAAATCTGATGGAGCAGACAGGTCACATTTGACTGGTCCCATTGGCAGTGGAAAGGGATGGGCAACTGGGACCATGGCTTAACCAACTTCTTGTCCCCCACTGTATCGGCAACTAAGGAGCTTGAGAGGATAAGAGCAGAGAATGGTCTGTCCCCTTCCCCCAAAGCAAAGAAGTGTTCTACTGCCCCTGATTGGCAAGTCAATCAACATGATGTGCAAGTCTCTTAACCCTTCATTACTTACATAGTAACATAGTATATGACGGCAGATAGAGACCAGTATGGTCCATCTAGTCTGCCCAGCAAGGTGGCAAGAGTGGGTGCATCTGCCACTCTGTGCAAGTCACCCTCCCCATGCCTTGTTTAGGGGTGTATCCACCGCTCCGGGTAGGTCACCCCTATCTGTTGAGATATAAGAGATAGTTATGTTTATTTTGATTTTGTCCTGTTGCTATAAAGGGATCCACTGTGTCTGTCCCGTGCCATTTTGAATTCCGTCGCTGTATTTGCCCCCACCACTTCCATTGGGAGGGCATTCCAAGCATCTACCACCCTTTCAATAAAAAAAGTGTTTCCTGACATTGCTTTTCAGTTTACCCCCTTCCAGCTTCATGTTATGTCCTCTAGTTTTAAGATTTCCCGTCTTTGGAAGTGGTTTGTTTGTTCATTATTTCTCTTTAAGTATTTAAAGGTCTGAATCATGTCTCCCTTGTCCCTCTTCTCTTCCAGAGTGTACATATTTAGGTCTTCAAGTCTCTTCTCATAAGTCTTCTGATGCAGGCTCCAAATCATTTTGGTCGCCTTCCTCTGAACCTTTTCCAGTCTTTTTATATCCTTTGTGAGATATGGTCTCCAAAACTGGACACAATATTCCAAGTGAGGCCTCACTAGCTTCAGGTACAAACTTAGACTGTGAGCCCTTTGGGGGACAAGAAAATACTTGCTGTACCTGAATGTAATTTGCTTTGAGCTACTCCTGAAAAAAGGCATGAGCTAAATCCAATATTTATTTATTTATTTACAGGCTCTTTTATATCGCGCTTTTCAATATCAGTGCAGTTTACACATAACAAAAATTTTGCATCAGAACAAAAGATCTTATGCTTACATTGTAACAGGATCGGTAACTTGGGACTGTAACAAGGGTAACTATATACACGTCAACAACAGAGGTTGTTGTGAAACTATTTACAGTTTATATTACAAGTTGGTAATCATAATGCAAAAGACCTTATAATCTATGATCATTGTGAGTGTGCCTGATGGGAGGATCTATTGTGTACTTCGCCGTGAGTTAGGTTGTTGGAGTGTCAGAGGCTGCGTGAGTGAGTTGAGGTGTGGGAAGTGGTTGTGTTAGGTTAGGGTGGGCAAAGTGAAGGAGGAGCAAGTGATGCTTAAGGGCTTTTCTGAACTGCGAAAGGTCTCTGATTGATCGGATATGTGGTGGGAGGTTATTCCAGCACTTCGGGGCATAGAATGCAAAGGCTCTGTTCCTGGTTGTTTGAGTGCATTTTGTAGACTCAAGTGGTATAGTCAGCGTGTTGGCAGCTACTGACCTTCTCAGACTGTTTTGGGGGGGTGATGGTGAGGAGTGCAGAGAGGGATGAGGGGGCTAACTGATTAATTGCTTTAAAAGTTAGGAGTAGTGCCTTATAGGTGATCCTGCTGTGTAACAGTAGTCAATGTAATTCCATAAGTATGGGCGTGATGTGATCTCTTCTGGATATGCCGCAGAGGATGCGGGCTGCTGCATTCATTGCCATCTGCAGTGGATTGAGGGTGCTCTTCGGAAGGCCGTGCAGGATGATGTTGGCATAATCAAAATGTGGAGTTACAAGCGTCTGGAATATTGTTCTGAAGTCGTCTGGGGCTAGTAGAGGTCTCTTCTGATTATAAATTCCCAGTCTGTACCTAGAATGAGGATGGCTTTGCCTACTTTGTCATAATGTCAGGAAAGAGGTCTTTGTAGTGAAATTCCCCATCAGAAGATATAAAAGAACTGAGAAGATACTGAACTCTCTCTTCTGAAAAAATTCAAGGTTCGGGGTTACAATGCCTCTAATCAAGCCTTCTCATTGAATGCATGAGCTATCTCCAACCTAAAGGACTTCCATAAGGATCTTAAAACTCATCTTTTCATTAAGTACTTTGAAGACAAAACCTAGAGCCCTTTTCCCCCTCTTCCACATACCCCACCTTTCCACCCCCTCACCGCACCCAGAACTCTCATTCATTTCCATGTCCAGGACTTTCATCCATTTCTATATTGAACTGTAAACTGTAACTGCATTTAGTTGTAATTAGTTCTATGCTTTGTTGTATTCATTTTAAGTTTAATGTACCTTACCAACAGTAACCTTCTAAGTTCTAGTCTTCCATGTTCTATGTAATCATTTCAAAGTTCATTTATCTGTACACCACTTTGACTCAGAGATAAAGCGGACTATAAAAATTGCTAGGTAAATAAATAATTAAACCAACAAACACATGGATGATAGATGCATGGAATAGTCTCTCCCAGTGGAGGTGGTAGAGACGAGGACAGTATATGAATTCAAAAAAGAATGAGACAAACACAGAGGATCTCTAAAGGAAAAAAGGGGCCCTTTTGGTCTTTTTCTGTTGTCATGTTTCTATGTTTCTATATAAGGGGCCCTTTTACAAAAGGGCGCTGTGGTGTTGCCCCAAACGCGCTGATAACACTCAAATCCAAGGCGTGTTATGGCAACATCACAGCATTAACTGCTGGGAGCATGACAACAGCATGGGTACACTCAACGCCACCTATGGAGGTGGGAGTGAATACAAACACACTACTTGCCCACTATGCAGGTAGCATGAGTCCACTACCTGTGTGGCGCTCACCTGCTCACTCTCCACCCCTAAATCTCCCAGTTACAACCCTAACCCTGCATGGACAGTGAGCACCAATATCTGGTGGCACTGTCAGGGTCCCCCAGTAGCTGTCAACATGTGTCCAAGCACACCTTAAGCATGCACCAAACCTGCACTGACAGCTAGTGCTGTTTAGTAAAAGGGCCCCTAAGAAAGAGAGTCAAATCTAGGAAAGATTCTTCAGGAGGGGAACCTATTCCCAGTTTCTTTCTCATGTGGGATTCACACAGATTTGTGACATTTGTTGAAATTGAAATTACACACAGGAATAGTGAAAGCTCTAGAAAGCTTGCTTCTTCAACTAAAGTGGTTCGGTACCAATGGTTGGAAGCATGATTTTCTGCTAAATTGACCTGTCCGAGGAGGCATCACAGGAGCAAGGAGCTATTAATTTGGTGAAGGAAACCTGCCCAGTGTATTCAAAGGAGAATTCACCAACTATGTAAAGGGGAGTTTCCACAGGGCTAAGGAGTCCTGGGGAGCAGTGGCGTTCCAAGCCTCTTAGGCACACAGAGCAGATGCCCTCCCTTGTGCTGCCCCCCCCCCCCACCTCCACCAGACCCATACAGCGGAGCAGAAACCAACGTCTCAATGTTCCAGACAACAAATGAAGGCCATTCACCTTAAACATAAAAGAAACACCTATTTTTACGTTGCACCCATGTCTTACCAGGGCCAGCCCCAGAGTCAGCTCAGAGTATTGGCAACCTAGGCAAATCTTGAACCTCAGAACCTCCCCTCCCCAAGGTTGCCAGAATCTATTGTTTAGCTTTGAATGCCTTGTTCTTTGCATAACCCCTCCCAAAAAAATATGCTGCCCTAGGCGACTGCCTGGTTTTCCTAATGGTTGGGCCAGCCCTGTGTTTTCCACTACTCTTTACAAAGATACATGTGATACATTTGCTAAAGAAAAATGAAGAGAGATGGTTGTACGATTTAAAGCCTGAACACACATGTTTATTAGAGAGCTTTTTCATATTTCGGCATTCACTTACTGACGGGAAAGTTTTCATACTGTCCATATAGCTGTGAAGAGCATTGAGGAATTCAGCCTGTGGACTTAGCACCAATTTTCAAAGAGTAAAGGGCGACATTTTCGAAGGCATTTACACGGGTAACTGCCCATGTTACCCGTGTAAATGCCTTAACTGGGATTTTCCAAAGGCACCTACATGAGTAGTGCCTTTGGAAAATCCTGGTTAAGTCCCTAACGTGCCCAGATACTATGCGGTTAACATCAGAGAGTTCTGGGGGCGTTCCAGGGCATAGTGGGGGTGAAGTAAAGGGATAAGCGGATAGCAGTGATTTTCAATGCTACCCGCTTAGCCCTCTGCGCCTTAAAGATAGGCGAGGTTTTTCCAATGCGGTGCATAGCCTGCCTAAATGGAAATTCGGTCCAAAGTGTGCATGTATAAATACCTGCAGACACACTTGCACATCTTTTTTTCTGAAGTTACTTTGTCTGGCTAAAACAATGCATGCGCTTTTAAAAATACAAAAGCTAAATACAAGTAAAGTACTTTTCCCAGCATGTAAGGTGGCAGTTTTCCAGTAGCTCATTTACATGGGTAAATATGGCCTCAGGATTGAATGTTTGGGTTTATAATTCAGCGGCGACTGCTAGCAGCTTTACAAGGGTTAGCTGTTGCTGCTGCATATCCTCCCCAAAGGGCCCAATTTTCAACGAAACCAATATTCAAACACCACAACACTTTAATATTGGTGGGATATTTAGTGGCAGTACTTAAATAGAAGTTACCAATGAATATCTGGGCTGTTTAGGTGCCAGCACTTATCTGGTTAATGTAATTTTCAGTTGACACTTATCCAGATTGCAGCCTAGAACTGCTTTTATGTGGCCTTAGTTGCCCAGATAAGTTCTGACTCAAAGTCTCGTTAATAGGATAAAGTAAGCGCTTATCGGATAGTGTCAACACCAGCAACATTCCTAGCCTTGTCGAAGCAGTGCAGCCGCACAGGGCACAAAGAAATAGAGGTGCATATGGGGCTGCTGGCCTTGGCTCCCCCCACCCTGCCTGCCCTTGCCCTACCACTACTGCTTTTAGTGTTGCCTTGGCAGCGGTGGTGGTAGCAGTAACATCCAATTGGAAAAAAAACACGCACGTCTTTCTGACTCCGCCCTTACATGTTCGCCTGATCCCTCCCTCCTCTGACATACGTTCGCGTCAGAGGAGAGAAGGACCAGACCAGCCATCCAAGTGCGGAGTTACAAAGATCTGTGTCTGAATGGCTGGTATGGTCCTTCCCTCCTCTACATTAGAGGAGGGAGGCATCAGACCTGCATTCAAGGCTGGAGTCAGAAAGACCCACATTTTTTTTTTCAGTTGGATGTTGCTTCTGCTACCGCTATCGCCAAAGCAACACTAAAAGTGGTGGCGGCTGGGCAAGGGCAGGCAGCACGGGGGAGAGACAGCTGGATATGGGGGTAAGATGGGGAGATGCATGGGGCAAATGATAAGCCTGTGATTGGGGAGGGAGGGGCATTCCAGATGTACAAGTCACGCAGGGGCAATTATGGCTTGGTACGGCACTGGCTGACACCACCCTCACTCTTCGAATGGACTACCCCTGACCTAACCAGATAGTGCCAGAATGCTATGTGGAGAAATTAAGCGGCACTATCTCGATAGTGCTGCTGAATATCTCAACAGGCACCCTTTTCTGGACAGCCCTTCATTGGCCATATGGCTATGGGTTCGGAATATCAGCCCTAATGTGTTGACTTTAAAAATTACGGGCCCGATATTCAATGCCAGCAGGGGCCACATCCGGCCACCGACATTGACTATCTGGGTTGGCCGCAGAACCCAGAAGCTAACCGGACAGTGGCTCAATATCAACACTGCCCAGTTAGTGATGGGTGCCACCCCAGAATGCCCCCAACATGCCCCGATACTAACTTGTTAGCATCAAGGTGTACAGCAGCAGTACCCGCAGATATTCAGAAGCACAAACCTAACCGCTGAATATCTGGCAGGGCAGCACTTACATGGTCTGCAGGTCTGCAGACTATGTCAATCTCTTTGAATATCCCCCTACATAATTTTCGGGATTAATTTTATACCTGCCCACA
Organism: Ichthyophis bannanicus; assembly: GCA_033557465.1. Classification (NCBI taxonomy): domain Eukaryota; kingdom Metazoa; phylum Chordata; class Amphibia; order Gymnophiona; family Ichthyophiidae; genus Ichthyophis; species Ichthyophis bannanicus. Next base: position 171,042,760 of record CM066038.1, read on the forward strand.
TGGGTGAAAATTACTTTTCACTTCCTACTGAACTTTCAAATTGAAAGCACACACATGCTTTCACTTTGAGTATTATCCCTGGAACAATAAACACACACCTGTTCACTTTTGCAAATATTTTTTCTGAATTAAAAGAGGTCCATGCTTTTAAAAATGCAAAACATGTGGGTAGTTCCAAACCCAACTCCAGCAACACCTCTCTCTATAGAAACATAGAAAATGATGGCAGATAAGGACTGTATGGCCTATGCATCTACCTATCATTACCCACTACTCACCTGTATAATACCTTCCTCTCCCTAGTGATCCTCTGTGCTTATCCATTACATTCTTGAGTTCAGATACTGTTCTCCACTTGGAGGCTGTTCTACATATACCCCACCATTTCTGTATTCTCAGTATCACCTGCAAAATTCTTGGTGCTGATCAACCTATACGTTTATTCAATGCTTTTATCCCCTACACCCCCCTCGTCTTTTGTGGTCCCAGGAAGATAAACTACTGACTCTTCTCCCATCACATGTATGGTTAGATTACCTACACAAATCAGCCTTTTATATACTAGCTGCTCTCATATGGAATTCCCTTCAGTGATACTTTTTACTTACAAAGCTCCTATTACGTATGTGTAGTCCTGTTTGTTTGCTCACCAATTATTGGAGTATGGAGTAGTTTATCTCATTCCTTTAGGAAGTAATTTTATAACAGGCTTGTCAAGGCACCTAGGCAGCACCTATGTTATAAAGGCAACATACTGTATGTGTGGGGTTTTTTTGTGCCATCAAGTCAGTGTTGACTCATAGCAACCCAGCTACCTCTGGGTTTTCTTGGCAATGTATCACCAGAAGTAGATTGCCAGCCTTTTCTTCAGAGGCAATGGAGGGTAAAGTGACTTGCCCAAAGTCACAAGGAGTGCCAGTGGGAATCAAACCCTTGATCTTCTGGGTACAAGGCAGTTGCTCTAACCACTAGGCTACTCCTCCACTCCCTGTATGTGCGTATGTGCTTTTATTAAGCTACAACAGGACTCTTTCATTGTTTAGAATTAGTATAGCAGGAAATTTTATCCTTAATAAGGCGACAGTACTTTCCATGGGTATTGGGTGGGATTTGGAATTATCTTTCACTCCATACATTTCTTTGCTAGTTAGGAAAAAAACATTCTGGGCTTGATTTTCATTTGTGCACTGATGAGGCACATAGTCCTCCCTGCCAACCTCTAAACCGGATATTCAATGCCGCGGCAATGGCATTGAATATTCGGTGATCGCTGCAAGGACAGGAAGCCGCTGAAGCTAATTGGGCAGCAGCGATATTGGCTGCTGCCTGGTTAGTGATCGGCGCCTTAAAGATAGCTGAGGATTTTCTTGACCGATCTTTAAGGTGCCGATCGCTAACCGGGCAGGATGCAATATCGCTGCTGCCCAGTTAGCACTATTCCCCACCTCCGCTCCACCCCAGAATGCCCCCAACACGTCCCGACGCTAACCGGATAGCATCGGGACACAGAGGGGACATCGACGGGGCTATTCAATGGCACTAAATGTGTATGTGCCACTGAATATCCCTATCTAAGGCATTTACACTGTTTGCTAGGCTGTAAAGCATGTGAAAGCTCTTTGAATATCGGGCCCTATATGTTTAAGGACAATCTGGTCTCTGGACTCAAGTTTGGACACTAGAGTACTTAAAACTCTACTTCATTCACTTGTCCTGAATGAAATTGATTACTGTAACTCTCTGCTGACATGCATCCCACTAGTTCAATTAAAACACATTCAAACGCTGCAAAATACTCTAGTTAAGATGTTATATGATGCAAGAGCAACCGACCATGTTACATTATTACTGATGGAGTAGCATTGGCTGCCATTCATTAGTAGAATAAGTTTTAAAATACTTGTTTTGAGACACCGGACATTTGCTTCTGATGACCTGCTTTATTTGGATGCTTTGTTGATCCCCTATAAACCCAGCTCGCCTTTTAAGATCATCTCAGGCATCCAAGATATTAATATTAGAAACATCAGGACAATTTTGTTTTTCCTGCCAGGCTCCTACTTTATGGAACACTTTAACCAACTATTTGAAAACGGAGCTCTCAGCAGGAAAGCTTAAATCTGGATTGAAAATCTGTCTCTTTGAACAGTCGTTTCAAGGCTACCAACTAAGTTGAGGTTGGCTACTGTCTTTCATTCTGTTCCTTTTGTGTTCTGTACATTTATCCAAGAAAATGGAATCTTTGATGTTATCCATGTCCATCCTCCTTCTTGTGGTTTTACAATGATTTTTTACTGTCAAGATTTATGATTTGTTTTATGTAAATTATGTATTTATTAGTATCTCTAGTTCACACCTTTCCAATGACAGTTCAAGGTGCGTTACATTGAGGTATATAGGTATTTCTCTGTTCCCAGGGGCCTTACAATCTAAGTTTGTACCTGAAGCAATGGAGGGTTAAGTGACTTGCCCGAGGCCACAAGTGTCAGTGGGATTCAAACCCTGGTCTCTCGGCTGCTGATTTAACCACTAGGTTACTACTCCCCTATTTTTAGTGATGCTTCCTCATAACTGGTGCATTTTAGAGGAAGTAAACCATTCTGATACGACGTTCAAATTGTGGAGGGCGATATATCAAAGACCGCAAATAAATAAATAGGTGCAGAGATTAACATTTACTTCAAGGCAAATATAATTATGTTCCTGTATGTTCAAGTAATAGTCAATTAATATGAATGTATTTTATAAAACATATGCATAATAACTGCTTCTGCTTCACTGTACCCATTCTCTAATCGCAGAGATCTGCATTAGTTAGGGCATATTTGATCATTAATGCAACTTAGAAAACTTAGGAGCATAGTAACTGAAGTACAGTCATTTTTTGCACTTACCGCACATTATTTGCAAAAAATAACACATAGTAAGAGCAAAGCCTGTGCACTAGCTATCAAGAGCCTGCCCAGCATGGGCCCTGTACTTAGCACACAGGACAGACACTTACTGCATGGGCCTATGTTCCATGTCTCAGAAGATGCACTTAGCACCCCCTTCCCATAATGCAGATCTTCCTCATGCTAACCTCTCCTAAAAAGGATACTCCTGAATAGGACCTCCCCAAAACAGCAACCCCTTGAAAAAGGCTACTATAAAGGAAGCCCCCCCCCCCCAGTCCATAACCTGACCTTTCCCTACCTTCTGGCCATCCTGGAACTCACCTGGGGATTTCCCTGGTTCCTAGTCGGCCTGAGCAGGAATATTTCCCTCCATTCCCACCTGATATCCGGAGGCAGTTCTATCATTAGGCAGGGTGAGGCAGTTGCCTCAAGCGGCAGATTTTTTGGGGCGGCAAAAAGATGTCCCCAAATTACGCCACTGGTGGCCACCTCACCCTGCCTAAAAAAAATCCTCACAAGATCATGAATTTGGCGGCATCTCCTGCATGCTGTTGTCGCTGTCGCTTTTCCTCTCTTCAGCAGTGGTAGTGGCGGCAGTGGCAGCAGCAGCAGCAAACCCTGAAGTTCAAATTGAAAAAAAACCCCTCAGGTCGGTGCTTCATTCTGCTCCTGTGTGCCGCCTGGCCGGTCCCAACCCTTCTGACGTTGTGTCAAGGGGCAGGACCAGCCGGCCCATGCACAGGAGCAGAATGATACACAGACCTAAGGGGTTTTTTTCAGTCTTGGAGGCCAGCTGCAGCCGCAGATGACACAGGAGAAGTAGCGGCAGATAGCAGTAGGGGTTGAGGCTGAAAGAAAGATGGTAAATAGATTTGGAGGGGAGAGGGCAGATTTGGACACAAGTTGGAGGGCCGAGAGCAGATGAACATAACTGGGGAAGCAGAGGGCAGAAGTTGGACACAAAAGGGGGGGGGAACACAAATGAGAGGGGTGGAGGGAAGATACTGGATACAAGTTGAGGGGTGGGGCAGATGATGGCTACAAGTGGGGGATGGAGGGCAGATGCTAAACACAAGTGGGAAGTGGAAGGCTGATGCTGAACATGGAGTGAAGGGCATACGTGAGAGAAAAAGTAGATAGTGGATACAGAATGGGGGAGTGGGGGGAGAGGTGCTGGATGGGGGTAGGGGATGGAGGGCAAATACTGGACATAGGGTAGGAGTTTTGGGGGTTGAGGGCACTTGCTGGACATGTGGTGAGGGCATGACCTGGGGCATAGGGGATGGAGGGAAAAGGATGGATACAGGCACTGTTCCCTCTAAGCTGTGCGCGTGTGCGCGCGCACACACCTCGCCGAGTGAGCGCACATACTTTATAACAGAGCGCACAAAAATTACGGTTCTGATTCTGATAGAAAACAACACAGACATCTTAAAATTTAAAAGTTGTTGTGTATTTACGGTTTTCACAAGTTCTACAATATTATCTAGTGCAATCAATGTGGTGTACATACTGTATTCTGACGTGTAGTCAAATTTTAAAGTATAGAACTCCGAGTGTCGTTATGTGATGCACAAAAATGTAACCTTCCTTCAAAAGCTGCACAGCTGATATTTTATGCGCACACAGCCTACAGAAAATTAGAGGGAACATTGGATACAGGGTAGGATTGATGGGCAGATATTGGACACAAAGTTGGGGGGGCAGAGGGCAGATGCTAGATGTGGGGTGAGAGAGAGAGAGGAGATGCTGGAAATGGGATGGGGAGGAGAGAGAGAGGAGATGCTGGAAACAGAGTGAGGGAAGATGGGGGGATGCCAGACATAGGCTGAGGGAGAGGGAAAATGGTGGATGCTAGACATAGTGGAGGGATAGGATGAGAAAATGAGGGGAAGCGCTGATGGTGTGAGAGAGAGACACACACACAGAATAGGGTAGGAGAGAAGGAGAAGGATGCTGGACACAGGGAGGGTGAAAGAGAGAAAGATAAAGGGGAGAGGATAAGTGTTAGGGAAAGGATAAGTGGCAGGGAAGAATAGAAAAATGGGGAGTAAATGTTGAAAATAATAGGTAGACACAGTAAAAAGAGGGAGATTGAGGATTGGATGGTAAGAAGGGGATGTGAAATCTGAGTTGATAGAGAAAAAAATGGAAGAAAGGTGATAGGAAAAGATCAGTGTTGAAGTTGGAAGGAAGTGAAGAAGACAGGAAGGGAGAGAAGTGACAGATGGACCAAAGACCCTAGAAGGTGAGTTAAGAGAAGATCAAGGAAAACAAACCAGAGGCTGGGATCATCAGGAATAAAGCATAAAATGGCCAGACAGACAGCACAGGTGGAAAAAATAATTATATTTTTAATTTAGTGATTGAAATATGTCTTTGGATTTTATAGGCTTGATATTCAACCTATGGCAATCAGCATTTTTAAAGCTCCTGACCACTGTGGGCAGAAGTGAAACCAGATTTTCAGTGCTGGAATATTATTAAAGAGGACCCAGGAAATCCACTGCTTGCCCCGGGACAAGCATTGTGGAACCTGTGTGCCTTTTTGGGAACCTGGCAGGTACTTGTGACCTGGATTGGCCACTGTTGGAAACAGGATACTGGGCTTGATGGACCTTGGTCTGACCCAGTACGGCATGTCTTATGGTCTTAAGTTCTTATGAATCTGGATATCCTCTTGTAGCAGCAAAGCGCAGACAAACCAATGATACCAGGAGTCTGTTCAGAAGGTCCAAATCATTTATTTGTGCACAAGTCTCAAGCAAGGCAATTTCAAAATGGCTGAGCAAAGTTTTCAAGCATTACAACAACTTTTATAGACTTCTGTTCCATTCTAGGTATAGAAAAACATTTCATTGGTCCCGGTACGCTCCCGTACCTCCCGTAGCCCTTCTATTGGTCCCGGTACTGATAAGTTTCTCCAATTATGTTCCTCCTGTGGGCTTCTGTAGGCATGACACCTGCCTGCCCCCCTTCTAGTCCCAATTACAATGGTCAGTTCATCAACTTGTTACTTTCACACTTTCAAGGCTATGGGACCATTTGTGCGTGCAGAAGAGCAAGGTTCTGTAACTCATCTGTCAGCACTCCTCAATATTTCTCTGCAAATGTACTCTTTTCTTATCAGCAACTTTAAAACACATCTTTTCTGTATTTTCCATTTCTTAATTCTGCAATTCTGCTTATCTAAGCTAATTCAATATTTCTACTGAGTTCTTTCTTACAATAGCAGCATATTGGGGGATGTGCAATCCTATATGCCTCTCCACAGGCCTCATTTACAGGTCAAGCTAGCCATGCTGGCCTGCCTATGTCAGACACCGTGGGTCACAGGCCTGCAGCTGCCTCATAATGACTCTATATATTCTTTCCAACTTTTCTTGATCTCTCAGCATCATTCAACATGAATCTTTGAGCATCCTGTAGCATGACAGTTCGAGATTGGAATTTTTTTTTTTTTAACTCTTGTAGCTTTAGAAAAGCTGATCTTGTTCTTCCTCTGATAGTTTCTGATTCTATTTCCTTCTCATTTTCTTCCAACACAATCTCCTTGATCTAATCCCATAACTCTTCTGGAGCTCTGTCATTTCTATCTAAAGTAACAAATTGATTTTGCAGGCAGTCTTTAAATTTCCACTGTGTATTATCAAGGTCATATTTTGCTACATTCATGAGTG